>OY728146.1:1746623665-1748044720 GCA_963277665.1 Viscum album | reverse complement strand
GTGTTGACTCCTCAGACTAGAAGTGACACTGATCCATCAGAACGAGGCACAGATTAATCAATCAGATGTGGTATGAAAAATATATTTCATTATACCCATAATCATTAGTCTGTGGAATTCAATGAATAATTGAATTAAAGATTAATTTTTTTTAATTAGTTTCAAACATATTATCAGGGGGTCTTGATAATTTTTAGGAATAGTTTTTATGGAGTGTTTTCGATGAGGTTGTTAGTGTATTTACAAGTCGGTGAAATTTTTATGAAAGAATAAATTAACCATAAGTTTATTTAAGTTTTGACAATGTTTATGGAATAATTAATTAAATTTTTACAAGTGTTCATCGTAATGTGGAGTCTTCAATTATTATGAATTATTGACCAAGTCAAAAAAAATATGACTGAACATATTTCTCCATGGTATTAAAGAATCCTAAATAAAAATTGGACTCAGACTAAATGATGGATATAAATTGATGAGTCAAAAAATAATTGGGATGATTCAGAAAGTTTATATAAGAATTCATAAGAGTTGAGAAGCACTAAAGAAGTCAAAGATATAAATAAAATTGAGGGTAAATTAATGTTTTGGGAAACAATGTTAAGTAGGAAAACATTTCTTATTCAAACATAAACCACCATTCAGTGCACCTATAAAATGTGGATAGTAAATTTTACTTTTATAAGGATTAAAAAACTATTAAATTGTGGAAAAAGAGATATAAGATCAAAAGACCAAGAGAGAATATGATTCTAGATAGATATTTCAGGGGGATGTTTCCCAGAAAGAAGAATAAGAAGGAAGACCACCTTCACTGGTTATAACATGGGATTGGGTCATTGAACCAGTAAATAATACTATTATTTATAGACTAAGGAAGGAGAAGTCCAAAAATGTTTCAAAAGTATTCTGGTATACTTATATTTCTAGACTAAGAAATCAGACTAAGGAATCAGACTGCTGTATTGGAATGATTATCAACACAAAGTCTGGAGATGTTATTACCTGATGTTGGGTAGGAATGTGAAGAGTAGTTTTAAATGGTATAATAATTTATTGTTGATATGGCAGCATAGTATAATTTTTGGAATTAACTCATGAAATTTTAATTACTTGTTACACAAACATATATTACATCATTTGTTATATAAGAAGAATATGCAGTGTTGTATTGATCATAGTGATAAACTAGTGTTAAGGTTTATCTTTATATATTATATCCACACTAATGGACGTTTTCTTGTGTATTGCATGGTATTTTATTGTTTCTAAACCATTCAAAGGATGTAGATACTATTTTTTATTAGTGAAACATGAAAATACATGTGTTCCAATGGGTGTGTGATTGATTTTTTTCTTCAGAAAGGTGATATTTATTTAATAGGAGAAAAATTATGCTTCAAAATAAATAAAAATAAAAATAAAATGTATCACTAATTCACCCCATCCCCCTTATATTGATACATTCTTTATGGTTGGAAAAAATGAAGTGGTATTAGAGTGAAGGTCCCCTTCATTTACATTTTTCTGAGGTTTTTTAAAGGGAAATTGTGATGGAAAATCCTAATTTCCTAAACAATATGGGGATTCTATTCATTGATGGGAAAGACTTTAATATCTATAAATAAAGAAGTTTTTTTATAATATTCTTATGTGTATGATGTTCTGGAAGTAACTATTTATAGATTTCCTTCTATTGATGACAAACTTCCTCTCACATATGTGGATAGGAAAAGTCTTGAGAATTATTGAAGAGATAATAACACACTACTCTAATCACATTCTAAAAGTGAATTTAAAAGTGTGAAGGGTGTTTTCACTACCAATGGTATTTGGGATAATATTAAGAGCATTTATTAAGGAAATAAAAAATTCAAGAAGGAACATTTAAAAATATATATATTGATTTATAAAGATATCAAGTTGGGTGATTGTGAATTATTTGGTGACTTCTTTACGAGGGTGGGTGACATTGTTAACACTATTTGATGTCTTGGATAAATTTAGGAATATTATACTATTGTTCAAAAGATCATTAGAATTATTTTTGACAAGTTTAATGCCAAAGTTTCCTTATTGGAAGAGAGAGACTTTGAAATATCACCACTATATGACTTTCATAGTACTCTCATCACATATGAAATGATAAGGAAGAATGTTATAAAAGGGGTAAAATTGATGGATAAATTTATTTCAAGGATTCCCTGAAAGAAACCGCCATAAATATTCTTGAACTAGAAGATTCTAGAGACTCTTATTCCAAAAATGAGTTATATAAAACTCTTGATAAATTTTTATCCATGTTTTCATAAAATATGAAAAGAGTTATAAAATACTGTAAAGGAAAAATTCCATTAACATGGTTTGAATGTGGAGATATTGGGGACTTTTTAAAAATTACACTAAAGAAAGATTGAATAAAAAAATGTTGAATATGATATAAGTTATAGAATATTTTAGTAGAAAAAGACCATTGATTATATATCTTATTCCAAATGGAAAGAAAAAAAATTATCCAAATCCCAATGGAGTAGTTTTTTTCTAATGATGATGGAAAAAGAAGAAAGTTAATCTAAATCCAAAAATTCTACTAAAATTTTTAGAGGGAGTATATATATTTTAATATTTAAAAATAAAAAGTTCAAAATAATCAGTTCTGAAGAATAATAAACTCGATTATAATTTCATATAAAATAAGAATTGAATGAATTTATGATAAAGATTATAAGGATTGAGAAAGAAATAAGGAAATTGAAAAATGAAAGTTCCTCAATAAAAATTCAATAATTCATTCATAATGAAAATTTTATTCTTCTAGAAGACATTGATGAAATGAATAAATGAATTTTTTATCAAAATAATTATAATTAACATGTATAAGTCAAGAGAAAAGAATAAGAATAGGAATATGAACTTTTTACGAAAAGAAATTCAAAAGATGGGTAGATTGTTATATGTTTCAAGAAATATATCTCTTATTTTTATAAATTTTATTGAATGTTTGAACTTGAAAATGATAAAAAGTTACCTTAAAAGGTTAATAATAAATTTGAAATTATTTATATGAATAATAAATCTGGGAAAGTTATGTGTGAGTCCAAAACCAATAAAGTGTATCAATAAAATATTCTAAAAATTAAAAGTTCGAAAAGGTTCCTATGACTTCTGGTTCTTATAAGGATTAAAAGAATACCAATCTAAAGAATAATTTTCCAATTGAGAACATAAATTTTGTGAGTAAACAATTTTTGGATGTTAAAAAAATGAATCTGCTGAGAAACATTCACACAACTCTAAATGGTATTGAAGATTTAGATCAAAATATTATTTATTTGGATACTAGTGGTATTATGGTGGATTTGGAACACATAAAATATGTCTTGGTTTTATAAAAAACATTAAAACTATTCCACCAATTATATAAGGTCAAATTTTATGGGGATTCAATCCTCTCAAAGGAATAGTTTTTAGAAGGATGTTTTAAAGTAACCAAAGAAGGTTGGTGTGAATGTTTAAAATTGAATCCATCCTTTGGAAGCTATTTTTTAAAGATGTGAACAACCATTAAATATAGAAAAAAAGGATGTATTATTTTCTTACTATTAGAACAAAAATTTTATAATAACTCTTATAAATCTTATGAGATGAAAGATAAAGGGAAAGAAAAATTTCTTGTTGTTGAAACCGCTCACAGAGCTACAAAAGTAGAAAGGACCAGGATCTTGGATAGTGTTTTTCTATTTATATGGAAAGTGACTTAAAATTGTTAAATAATATGAAATACATCAATGAAATAACATTTAAAGTTATTAATGATGAATCCCTTATAATCAATGGTATTGGATCGACTATTATTAAGGAAAAAATAAAAGTCCAAGAAATATTTGTTCTTTGAGCAGATGACACACACATTTCTACATTGTTCAAAACAAATTGATGAATAAAACCATGTTATTTCATAAAATATGGGTTTATCATGAAAATAAAGTAATATGGAAAGTTGTTTACAAGATAAAAACATAAAAAAGGAAAATTGCTTCATGTTGGTGAGGTTTACAACTCTGGTTACTTATGTATGATAGAAGTAAATCATTTGGGGATTTTAAGAATATGGCACTTCTGTAATAGTAATATGATAATGTTATCAAAGTGGTAATGTGTCATAAGAATTATAGATTTATTGAGAAGAATATATTAGTGTTGTAAAATTTTTCAGAATGGAATGATTAAAAACTTTGTGAACAAAAAAGTTCACATTTTTTCGAAATGACATTGTAACTTATTCATTTTAATATTTATTATCTAAAGAGAAAATGATAAACTCAAAGAGATAAGTACTTTGTTATATTAATTTATTTCATTACTCAGATTACTTGTGAAATGTGTATGAAACTTAAGATAGATACTCTGAAAATGTTTTAAGTATTCATTAGAAAATATAAGGAGTAATTTGAATATTTAGTGAAGAAGTTGAGAACATACAATGTTGGTGGATACAAAAATTATGATTTTGAAAGTTTCCTTAAGAAATGTAGAATCAAAAATGTATTAAATACACCATAAACTACTCAATAAAATAGTGTTCCTAAAATAAATAATATAAGTCTGGTTGAAATGGGGAGAACAATGTTACATGAAAATGGTCTCTCTCATTACATTCGGTGCCATGAAATGAGAAAAACAATTTATATTCCAAACTGATGTCTCTATATTACAAGTTTTGATATGACTCCCTCTAAATTTTTTTGAGAAAAATTTCTATGTTTGAAAAATTTATGAATTTATTGGAGTCTTTAGATCATAAATAATAAGGGTGGAATCCTTGGAATGTTTGTTCAGAGAGGTGAAGATGGAAAATTTCTTGGTAATGCTTTGGAAGGATGAGGATATGGATATTTTTTAAAAGAGATAGGATGATTATTTGACTCTGAGGAGGTGTAAGTTATTGAAAAAGTTGAGGATGGTTCTAAATAGACTAAAGGAGATAAGAAATATGGATAGGATGAAATAATTTTTGAAAATATTTTTGATAAGGATGTAAAAAAATTGTAATCAAACTTGAGAAGAATAATTTGGCTGATATGTTTTTAGTGATGACGAATAATATCAAAAATCTCAACCAAAGCCAAGGAAGAAAGAGGAAGCACAAAATATAATTTGTTATTAGTATAAAAAGGTTCAAAAAATTAGAATATCAAATTTTAGTACACATACTTCATAATATTCAAAATTTGAACCAAAACAATTCAATGATTCTTTTGAACATCTAGAATTGGTTTAGGATATGAATGAAGAGTTTTATCAAATCCAAAATAATGATAATTGGGTACTCATACCTAATCTAAATAAAAAAAAATATTAATGGTAAATAGTGGGTGTTCCAGAAAAATTTAAAGTAAGATGGTGAAGTTATAGAGACTCTGCTTTTCTTACATTACAGTTACATCATTTTAATGATAAAAAATGAAAAAATGACACAAAGAGGATCCAAAGGTTTAGTGTCATTGTAAAAATATAACCATACTTGACTTTTAAAACATAAACATAAATATTTATTTAATTCTTTCTTCTCTACCTTCTTATTGGTCCTTGAGTTCTCCATAGTACACATAATCACCTATGGATATAAATCAATAAGGGGTGATCTAAAAGCCCAGTAAGAGGATGTGAACATGATACAATATAAAAATAGTTGAGAATAAACATTATTATCATAACATAGTCATAATATTATAAACATGATTGTAATAATTAAGAAAAGGCTTAAAAAGTTGAATGTATAAAATGAAAACTTATGTCTTTGTGGCTAACTACCACACATACTACTGAACAAACCTAGAATCACCTTCATCCACACATCACTTTTTATCATTTTATTCATCACATTACCCAATTCATGGGATCAATGTATAATTTTGGGTGCACTTACAACACGATAACATAAACATTGCGCTACATAATTCAGATTTCACCAGTCACATTAAAATGTTAACATTGTCTTGAATGCCACATAGAACTTGTATCAATCATGGACATAAATAACCCATAGAAATGAATGGGTTTCATTTCATTTATTATAAATTCATAAAAATTGAGGTCCAAAATGAATGAGTGGATAACGTACATGGTACCAGAACCATCATCAATGAGTGAGATGTAAGAGGTGTGTTTTTGGAAGAAGTGTTCTTTTGGAAAACATTATGTTTGAAATAAACCCCAATGGAAAACATTTATATACCAAAAAAGGAAAGATAATGATGAATAATTTATTTTTATTGAATAACCATACTGAAAATGGTGTGAAAGAGGGAAAACCTGAAGAAATAAAGTTGTGTTTTAGAATTCCCCTATCCTTGAATCTGAACACTCTATTCACTTTATTGTCTTGTATAAAGAGATTAAATTAATTAATTAAAAATTAAAGATCCTTTTATAAATGAATATGGTTCATTATGATTTCATTAAGTACTTTTATGGGCCTTTGGATGAGTTATAGAGTTTGAATTCACAATTTGGGTGTGTTCTTTTTCTTAGTTTTAAATAATAGTTCCCTTGTACACATGAATGGATGTTTGTGTAGAACATGGTTAAACATCCAAAATTACTATTACATGTTATTAATGATCTTATGGGAGTTTAAATGGTATTTTAATGAATTATTTTATATACCATGTGGATAAATTATTAGTTAATATTTAATGATGGTCATTTTAGTTTTATTTGGGCGGTTTTTTGATCACAACGAACATTTTTTCTTTTATCATTTAATATTTTGTATAATAGTTTTTTATAAAATATAAAAGGGGTTTAAAATCAATGTTACAGTCTTTTTTTGAAAATTTAATTGTTTTCTTGATATCATTTGAAAATTTTAATGAAAATAAAATTTCATCGCCCATGATGTAGGTAAATTTATACATCCCAGATAACGATTTCATTTTTATAAACAAAGAGAGAGAGAGGGAGGAGTATAAGGAATAATATTCCATTAAAAAGATATAATACCGTCATATCAATCATAATGGAGATATCAGGTCATGTGGATAAGATAATTTGAGGATAATATAAAAAATGAAATGAAATTTGAATGGAAATTGAAAGAAAAGAGATAAAGAAATTACCTCTTGAATCCTCCTCGTGATGATCCTTAATAAGAAACATAAGATTATATTATTGATGAGAAAAAGATATAAGGAATGTTCTTGATGGGTTGTGGATGTGGTTTGGGTAGAATTCAGACAAGGAATGAATCTTGAGAGGTGTGAGGAAATGAGGTTTGTGATGGGTTGAATTAATAGCGGAGGGATGAGGGGTTTTATCAATATTAAATTCAGTAATTTATTATTTCTCTACAAGAAAATAAATAGTAAAGATTCCTATGACTAAAATCGTAATAAGTTCATGTCAATTCAAACAAATTTCCATTTTTATCATCCATGACTCAGGCATGTGGCATAAATTCATTTATTTAACATATTTTTTAAATTATCGTATTTCACTATTCATAAAATATTCATGTATTTTAGAAAAATCCCAAAATTTCACCATAACCATTTTTTGATATGCAGAATTTTTAAAATTAAATCCACTTTATGAAAATAATTCTCTAAATATGATTAATTTAAATTTTAACAAAAATCATAATTTACATGAATAATATTACTTTTAAAATTAAAAACTACATTTCTAACACTTGGATAAATTAATGTATGTATCATAAAATTATAATATAATCACAAGATATCTAAATACTAGATTATGAATAAATTTTATGATAATAAATTTTCTTTTATATTATTAAATTAATCATTAAATATTCCTGACTTACAAAAATACCAACACTAAGATGTAATTATATCATATTATCACTTATAGGATGGATAAACATAATTTATACTATCATTGTTTTGGTTTTTATTTACATGAACAATTTATTATTTAAAAGGGTTATATTTATATTCATAAGTTTATTTTACTATTCATGAGGGTATGTTACTATTCACCAAAAAATTAAGTTTGTCATGTCAAAATATAAACATCTAACTGATCGCAACCGCGTATGTCAGATTTTTGAAATTCAAATCATAGAAGTAGAAAATTTATGTTTAAAGGTTATATAGTAGTTCATTTAATAATGATGTTACATTGTGTTTCCTGATGTAATTTTATGTGATTATGACATTATTACAAGAAGGGATAAATTGAATTGATAAAATATTAGGTCGTTACATTCTTCCACCCTTTGAAAATTCCTCCCTCAAAATTTCATTTCAAATAAACAAGTGAGGGTGCTTCTATTTCTTCAAATCCTATAGATCCCAAGTTTCTTATTCATACTTTTGTTTCTTTTACAACACAGTGAAAATGTGGGTTTCCTTGTTGCATAGATCCATATCTCTCTGTTCAATTATCATTACTAGCTGCTCATCATAAGATAGATCATCTTCTAGATCTTCCACCTCTGAGTTCACTGCATGTTAGGGGTGTGGTATGTACTTCCTCAGGAGAGATACATAAAGAACATCATGAACATGAACCATATTTGGTGGATGTTCATGAGATAGTCCACAACTCCTATGCAGTCAAGATTCTAAAATGGGCCAATGTACCTTGTGGTTAGCATCCCTTTCTTTCCAAACCACATGACTCTCTTCCATGGTGATATTCAATGGAAGAATTTATCTCGAACATTGAACTCCCAGCCCCTTCGATAGTTTTCAGCGTTGCTCTTTTTTCGAATCTGAGCAGATTTGATATTTTTTGGATGGTCGGAACCTTCTAATTCATCTCTTTTATAATATCAGGTTCATGTATCTTTCTATCTCCAACTTTATCACAATAGGATGGGCTTATAAATCACTTTCCATATAGAGCTTCATGTGGAGCCATCTGAATACCTTAGTGGAAGCTATTATTTTATGAGAACTCAATCAATGGGAGATACTGATTCCATCCACCTTTGAATACTAAATAGCAGGGTCATAGCATTTCTTCGAGCATCTGAAAAGTTCTTTCATATTTTCCATCTGTTTGGGGGTGATAGGTCAGGCTGAAATTTAATTCAGTACTTAAAGCATGTTGGAGACTCCTCCAAAATTTTGATGTGAACCATGGATCATGATCAGAGACAATCAAGAGTGGATACCCAATAATTCTCACCACTTAATTCAAATATATCTTTGAAATTTGTTTATGTGAGAGATCTTCCAAAATATTTATAAAGTGAGTTGTCTTGGTGAGTTTTCCACTGCAAACTTTATCGTATTATTTCCTTTATATTTCTTCAGGGAAACCGTGACAATGTCCATTGTGACATTCTCTTATTTCCACATAGGTATTGAAAATGGTTGCATCATCCCTATGTAATTTTATCTCTATTCATTGACTTTATTCAATATCAAGCTCCTTGAGATATATTCCAAAATATATTTATTCATGTTAACACACTAGAAGTATTCTTGGATATCTCGGTACATCTTGGTGATACCATGATGGATAGTGAATGTTAAGAAATGTGAATTTTCCAATAGATATTTCATTATCTTGAGTGATTAAGGCCCATAAATCCACATTGTTAACTGAATCACACTATCATCATCAATATGTAACTCTTGCAGCTTCCCTTCCTTCACTGAATTCACCCTCTTTGGTTACTCCTGATCAGCTCTTTATACATCCAAAATATTCTCTTAGATAAATAGTTGGTCAATCATTTGGGAATGAAAGGATTCATTTGATGTCGTTATTATTTCCAAATCCATCCATTTCATATCCATAATGATACCGTCTTTATCAATCCACATCATAGAGAGAGTATCAGGTTCTTTTCTACATGGAGCATCAGCAACCGCATTCTCCTTTCAAATATTATAGTGAATAGAGATATCATATTCTTTGATTAAATCTAAAAATCTCCTTTAATGTATGTTTAGATCCTTTTGTCTGAATATATAATTTAGACCCTTGTGATCCGCATCTATGACACAGTTCTCACCATAGAAGTAGTGACACAATATTTTCAAGGAAAAAATCATAGATGTTAGCGCCAAATAATGCATTGGGTAATTATTCTCATGGATCTTCAACTATCGTGAGGTGTAATCCATCACATTATCATTTTTCATGTTTACACAACAAATTCCTTTTTCAAATAATCAATTTATTTCACAAAAATTTCTCCCCTTTTTGGTAATGTGAGTACAGGTGAAGTGATCAGCCTTATCTTTAGCTCCTTGAAGCATTAATCACATTCTTCCCACGAGATATACTTTACCCCTTTCTTTGTCAATTAATTTAGTGGGATGGATAATTGTGATAAATTTATCACAAAACATCAGTAGTACCCAACAAATCCATGAAAAATATGGATATTTTTGACACTAGAGATTATATTCCATTCCTTAATCAATACTATATTTTAAGGGTCTACAAAATTTCCCTCACTTGTGATAACATGTCCCATGAACGTGGCTTTCTTTATCCAAAAGTCACAAAATCTAAACATGATGTGAATTTTATCCTTTATCAATATCACCATTACAAGTATTAAATGTTCTTCATGTTCCTCCTTGGTCATGGAGTAGATGAAAATGTCAATAATAAACACTACCAAAAATTTATCAAGGTAATGACTAAAGACTATATTCATCAAATCCATAAATATTGCATGGGAATTAGAAATTACAAAGGGAATCACCAAAAAAATCATAGGGGCCTTTCCTTGTACAGAAGGAAGTCTTCTAAATATCGTCCTTCTTCTCCTATAGATGATGATATCCAGAACAAATATCCCCCTTTCACAAGTACTAAGATCCTCTTAAATGATTGTACAAGTCATCAATTCTTGAAAAATGATACTTGTTCTTTATGGGGATCATGTTGAGTTCCTTGTTATCAATACACAACCACATTGATCCATAGTTCTTCTTCACAAATAGAAATGATTCCCCCTAAGGTGATGCACTAGGGCCTATAAAAACATTGTCTAAATTATCTAACATCTACTTCATTAAATCCTCTAGTTTGATAGGATCCATCCTATAGAGACACATTGAGATAAGAGTATCACTGGGTTTGAGTTATATGGAGAACTCTACCACACGATCTGAGGGAAGTCCGGGTAACACTTCAGAAAATTCATTATTTTATTCCCTCGTGATGGAAATTTACACTAGTTTGATACTTTCCTTTGACTCAAAAATTTGAGCGAGGTATGCCTCTTCACAAGGAATCAACACCCAAACTATTGAACAATATTTTAATGGAGATTCATTATCTTCCTTACATTTGTAGAGGAGCAAGGGATAGTTTAGAATATGAAAATATATTTCATTTTCCCAATATTTGATATGTTCTCTATATAATGAGATCCAATCCATTCCCATTATAGTGTCGAATAACACCAAAAAAAGTATCACAAGATTCGCTGGAATAATCTTCCCACATATTCCAACAGGATAAGAGTCCAACAGTTGGGTATCAAGGATTCCAGCACAATGTTTTTTTACAGATATCTATACTTCAAGGATTTGGGGAATTGATTATATAGTTCTAGAAAACAAGTAGGATATAAGGGAATGAGTAAAACCAGAATCAAATAATATTTCTGACAATATTGTGTAAATAATAAGTGTACCTTGTATGAATTAATTTACTTGCTCAAATTCCATAGTTGTGATGGAATAAGGCCTCCCATTCCCCTTAGTATTTCATGGCTAATGACACAGATTACCCTAGAGGGCTCAAGGTTTAGTGCGCTAGCTTGAATAGTTCCCTTGCTCACTAAAGTTGTAGCATTGGACTGGGGATGGGGCTCTCAATTCCTCCACCACATTCTCCTATGTTCTAATGTATTTTCAATACTCTTGAGCATGGTTTTTTTATCTCCCACACATGAATCATTTCCTTATCCCTTTGACTTAATTACCATGATTATTATTCCCACGTTTTTTATATTTGGTTGGTTGAGTTTTCTTTCCACCTTTCTCATTATATCTTCCGGCATGAAACTCCATATTTCATTTCTTTTTCACCAAAGATGTTGGACCATTATCCAAACTCTATCTCCACATTTGGAGTACATCTATCAATTTCATCATAACTCCCAATGTCTCAAAATTCAAGATCCATTCAAAGGTGTGGTTTTAATCCACTAAAGAATCTATAAATTTTACTATCATTATTGATAACAAAACCTAAAGCAGAACTTGCATTCCTTGTGAGATTAACTTGGTATACCATGATAGATTCTCCAACATTTTTTATTACCTCAATGAATTATCTATCTATATTCAAATAAAGAGTTTGTGTGAAATAATTATTATGAAACATTTTCTTAATGTCTTCCCACTCCTTATATTTTATTTCAACCCCCAGCTTTGTGTTCTTAAGCAAATCCCTCAATTCGTTGGCCTCTCCATAAAGATGATAAATGGGTAGAGTCACCTTCTCTATCTTAGAATATCGAAGCATAGAAAATATATTCTCCATCATGTCGATCCGTAATTCTGCATCTTTTAGATCGTATGATCCACTAAATGTTGGTGGTTGTTTCCGCATAAAACACTCGATTTCTAGTTTCTCCCTCTTAATTGAAGTAGGGTGTTCCACGTTATTTTGTACATTATTCATAACCCATGAATACTGGGAAAGTATCCCCATGACATTTTGAACTCTACCTATTAAATCATTGGGGATGTCATTCAGGAAATATCTACATTGTCCCTCGCATGGGTTGTTGGCCTAGCTTCCCCTGGTTCCAACCATTTTCCAAAATTGAAAAGGTTATAATAAAACATAATTCAAACAATTTATGAATAAATAAGTTATTCCTTTGTGAAATTTACAATAAAATCATATCATAAGGGATACCAATTTTTATAAAATTGTCTTATGTGCTGACATATACTTAGTCTCATACTAGGTTTTTTCACTGAGAATCCCTAATCCTATTTCCCAAATTAACTAAACTGTACCTTTGATACCAACTACAATGGCCTTGATTTTATTACAATGAGTTTACATCATTTTAATGATAAGAAGCATAAAATCATTAAAAAAAGAGGATCCAAAGGTAATGTTTATTTAGAAAACTAGGACTATACATAACTTTTACAACATAAATAGGAATAGATATTTAATTCCTTCTGTTGTTGCTTCTTATTGGCCCTTGAGTTCTCCATTGTAGACATAATGACCTGCGGATATACATAAAAAGGGGTGAGGTAAAATCACATTAAGAGGATAAAAACTTGTAAAAACATAACATGGGGTAGGAATAATCATTATTATCAAAACATAGGCATAATATCATAAACATGAGAGGAAGAATTAATAAAAGACATGAAAAGTGGCAATGTATAAAACGAAACCTTATGTCTTAGTGGTTAACTACTAGACATATTTGTGAACAAATATAAAATCATGTTCACACATATTTCACATTAACTCATGAGATTCATCACATTACTCAATACATTGGAGTGCTGTATAATTATGGGCACGCCTGTCACAACAAAACATCAATATTGTGCTCTATAATTCTGGTTGCACCCATCATCTCATAACATTTACATTATCATGAATTCCACATTAAATATATATTAATACTGGACATAAATAATCCATTGAAATGAATGGGATACATTTACTAAATTATACATTCATAAACATTGGGTTCCCAAATGAAATAGGGGATAACATACTTGGTACGAGAACCATCATGCTTGAGTGAGAAGTAAAAGGTTTGTTTTTTAAAGAAGTGTTATTTTGGAAAATATTTTGTTTTACATAAACTCTACTGGAAAACATTTATATCCATGAAAAGTTAATGTTATTATGAATTAATTATTTTTATGGAATAACTAAACTAAAAATGATGTGAAGGTGGAAAAACCCAAATAAAGAAACTTGGGTTTGAGAATTCCCCTAAACATGTATCGGAACATTTTCATTACATTAATGACATGTATAATGACATTAGAATCATTAATTAAAATTTAAAGAACCTTTTATACGTGAATATGATTTATAATGGTTTCATTAATTTATTTTATGGCTATTTGGATGAGTTATATAGTTTAAATTCATTGGTTGGGAATGATATTTTTCTTAGTTTTGAAGAACGGTTCACTTGTACACATGAATGGAAGTTAATGTAGAACGTGGATAAACATCCAAAATTACTATTACATATTATTAATGATTTTACAAGAGTTTAAATGATCTTTTAATGAATTATTTTATGTACCATGTGGATTAATTATTAGTTAAAATTTAATGATGATCATTTTAGTTTAGTTTGGTCGGTTTTGGATCACAATAAACATGTTTTGTTTTATCATTTGGTATTATGTAAAAAACATGTTTCTATAATATAAAGGTGGTTATAGAAAAAATATTAATATCTTTTTTCATACATTTAATGGTTTTATTGACATAATTTAAGGGTTTGAGTGAAAATGGAAATGCATCGCCCATGATGTATATAAATTAATACATTACAGGCAACGATTTCATTTTTATAAACAAAGAGACAGAGGGAGGAGTATAGAGAATAACCTTCCATTAACATGATAAATAACTGTATATCAATAATACTGGAGTTATCATGACATGTGGGTAAGATTATATGAGGATAATAGATGAAAAGAAAATAAATTTGAAAGGATGTTGAAAGAAGAGAGAGAGAAAAAGTACCTCTTGAATCCTCCTCTTGAGATCCTCTTTAAAGATCCTCGACTTTCACTTTTGATGAGATCAAGATCTCCTGGACATGGGGGGGGCTAGGGGAGTGGTTTAGGCATAATTTATATAATTCATTAAGATTTA
Source organism: Viscum album (assembly GCA_963277665.1). NCBI lineage: Eukaryota > Viridiplantae > Streptophyta > Magnoliopsida > Santalales > Viscaceae > Viscum > Viscum album. The sequence goes on along the minus strand of OY728146.1, from coordinate 1,748,029,891 downwards.
GAGGTGTGAGGAAATGAGGCTTTGAGAGGTTTTATTAAAAGTAGAGGGGAGAGGGGTTTCCTCAATATTATTCTCCTTAATTTATTATTTCTCTAGAAGACAAGAAATATTGAGGATTATTATTACTAAAAATAGTAATATGTGCATGTGATATCGATACAATGTCCATTTACATCTTCCATGATTGAAGCATGATGTAGAAATTCATTTATTTATTATATTTTTTAAATTATCGAATTTCACTATTCACCAAAAAATCACAGATTTTGTAAAAATATCAAAAATTTACCTTAACTATTTTCGAAAATGTAGAATATAAAAATGAACTTCATTTTATGAATCTTATTTTTTAAATATGACTAATTTAATTTTTAATTAAAATATTAATTTACTTGAAAAATATAAATTTTAAAATTAAAATCTTCTTTTCTAACACTTTGAAATATTCATTATGGTCTCATAAAATTATCATATAATAACAATACATCCAAATAATAGTTTATGAATACATAAATATACATTAATTTTTCTTTTAAAATATTAGAATAATAATTAAATATTCATGGCATACAAAAATACCACCACTATGATATAATTATATTATATTGTCACTTCTTGGATGGATAAAATTTATTTATACTATCATTGGTAAGGTTCCTATTCACATTGATGATTTACTATTCATAAGGATCATATTACCATTCATTTAGGTGTGTTAATATTAATAAGGGTATTTTACCATTCACTAAAAATTTAAGTTTATGCTATCAGACTCCAAATATATTATTGATTGCATCTGTATATGTCCGATTTTGAAAATTTAAATCACCGAAGTGGGAAATTTATATTTTAAGGTCACATAGTAGTTCATTTAGGCATGATGTGGAATTTTGGTTCTTAATGTTATTTTATTTGATTTTGACATTACTAAATGAAGGGGAAATTTCATTGATAATATTTTGGTTTGTTACAGAATTTATAAGAAACAAATCAATATTAGGTTGAAAATGTCACTCACAAATAGAAGAAATTGACTTTGATGTGAATTTTTCTATAGTGGTATGGATAAAATCAATTAATTTTTTTTTCTATTTATACAAAAATAAGTAAAAAAATATTTTAGATTGATGTGATGTAGGGATTTCTGAAAGGATAACATGATGAGGTTGTTTATATTCAACAACCATGACGATTCAGTGTTGGGAATTATGATTCATATGTTTGTAAATTAAAGAAATCCAATATGCGATAAAACTAGATCCAAGATATTGGTATTATAAATAGGATACCAAATTTAGAAATATGATTTTATAAAAATTAAGGGATGATAGTAATCTATACAGAAATGAATGTTAGTAATTTTCCATCACTTTAATTTTTTATGTTGATGATATTGTCTTTGTTCGATATTATGAACGATCTTGTGAATGATTTGTTGAAGAGATTATTTTTTTATATCCATGCTTGGAGAAATGAAATACTTTCTTAGGTTACAAAAATAAAAAAATAATAAAAACATATTTATTTCTCAAGAAAATTGTTCTAAGGATGTTCTGAAGTATTTTGTCTTGGAAAATTTGAAACTAGTTTCCCCAGCTATTTTAATGGGAACTAAGATTTCAAAAGATAGAGAAGGAATGGGTGTAAACTCTAACTAGTTTTGGAAGTTGATTGATTTTTTTTATATTTGAATTCATCAATAATTGAAATTTCTTTTGTTGATGCCTTATTTTCATTATATTGAAGTCCTCTAGAAGAATCACATATAATGGATAGAAAAATAATTCTCAGATATATCAAAGTTATAATAGATTTTGGAATTAGGTATGATGGCTCAATAAAATGTTCTTGTGTTTGGGTATTCAGATGTCGATTGGTCAGGAATTGTTAATAAAATAAGATCCACATATAGTGGTGTTTCCTTTAAGGGAAAAAGTTATTTTAGTCAGCATAAAAAGAAAAAAAAATCACTAACTCTTAGCACAACTACCAATGAGTATGTTGTTTCCAAAAATGTTGTTACCCAAATTATGTAGATGAAGACTCAATTAGAAGATTTACCTATTGAAGTGAAGTTACCTATTCTATTGGGTTTTGATTATCAACATTAATCCATCCTTAAAAGAAAACAATACAAAATTTTCAATAAAAACATATTTATATCTAATATAATTTAATCAAATAGGATGTTAAAAATAATGAACTCAATATTGACTGTGTTCCTATATCAGAATAATTTGTTTAAATATTTATAAAACCTTTATTGAAGGAATCACATTAAAAGATGAGGTTGAACATGGGTTTCCAAAATTAGTCTCTCCATTGTTTAGGTATGTGTTAATATCCCATCTCTTATTTTCATTGGATAATGTTGTCAAGGGGGAGAATTATTTCAAAAATCTATTCATTTATATGAGATAATCCATTTAGGGGAGATTTTATGGAGAGGGAGTTATGGGAAAGCTGTGAACATGGAATGTTTGTGTGTAAACTATTTTAATAATTTTTTACTATGTTTTTATAAATTTTTTTACAGGTAAGTAGAAGTAGTGAAGAAAGATGTGAAATAAAGATGAATAATTTTCATGAGTCTATACTTATGGAAAAAATGGGTTTTCAATAAATGATTCTTGTTTCCAACAATAATTTTGATCGTGTAGGCTTAAAATTAATTGATAAGTAATCCATATACTGAGGTTATAAATTTTAGTTATTTTTGAACCTTTTTTGACACAAAATAAAAGGGGGGGATTATTGGGACCAAGTTGGGAATAAGTTGTTATTAAAAGTTAGAAGAAGTATTTTTTAAATTTATTTTATTTTTTTAAATAAATTATATCAATTCACATTTTATGTTTTGTGATCATAATATATGAATATACGGATGTAGAAAATCAGAAAATCAGAAAATCATACTCAAATTTCATTAGAATATTTCTTTCTTTGGATGTTGGATATACTTTTTCAAGTGATGTTGTTTATTGTACTCACTATGGGTTTGAAATAAAAGTTTGAATTAGAATATAGAACAGTTTCAGATTATGGAGTGCTCCAATGTTAATTTTAAGATTCTTTACTAATCATGAAGTTCTAATATATACAAGTTTTTATGGGAAAATCTTAATTCAAGCCTTATGAAGGAATGGGATAAAAGGTGTCTAATTTTTAGAAATCATAATATTGTTGGGAAGGAAAGTAACATAAAATATTCACTGTAAGTTAGATGATTAGAAAATGATCCTAATATTCTCAATTTCATGTTGAAGTCATGATACAATAATTTGTTTATGGAAGGATAATGTTTGAAGATAAAGTTTTCTGATCACAATTCATCAGTGTGAGATCATCAGACATAGATTTATTTGAATGTCGAGATGTTTTGTTTGAAATGTAAGAAGTTGAATATGCGGATTTTTAGTAAGACCGATAAGAAACAAGATACCAATATTTAAAGAAATACTATAGTGAATTCTGGATGTTTTTTTGTGAAATTGGTAAAGGTTGGAGAGCTTTAAAGTTTCTAAAGTAAGTGTTTTCTTAAATGACGAACTGATATATCCAATAAATTATATTATCCAATAGTCTATGATTCACCATATCAACAATTCATAAGGATCAATAGTCTGTTGGGAAGTCTAGAATAATAATTTCATTGATGGAACCATGAATCATATGCAGTATGTCACTAATCAATCGGAGGGAGGTGAGTTGGTTTGGACTAATTCATGTAAGAAATCCCTAGAACAATCAACTTGATGAAGATAAAAAATTTAGTAATCTAATTTCATAAAACATATGTCGTTTTTATAAAATTGGTTCAATGGGAAGAGAATCCATATTTCCTTACCAAGTGGTTCAAGATATAAAGAATAACCATTTTTTGTTTTTCTAGAAGTTAATGTGTCACCATGAAAATCATGGTGCCAACTCATTAGACATGATGTGACACCAATACATTGGAATGAGACAGATCCCAGTCTATCCAATATGGTATTATAGTGATACTGTATTAGAATCATGATCATCAGTCTAAGGAATATTTTGATCAATTTAAGAAAAGATGAAATGTTTTGAAATAGTTTCAAAAGTTTTTTCACTGGGGGTTTTTAATATTGTTGTAAGTGTTTTGTGGGAGGGTTGTTGAATTGGGTGCTTTAATCTTTAATAGTTGTGATAATGTTTATGATAAATGAGAAGAAACATTAGCCTAAATTTTTTTTTGTAAATTTTTATGCAATAATGACATCAATGTTTACAACTTTTAATCATTATGAGGAGTAATAATTCATAACGTATTAGAAACTGGGTCATGAAAATTGGATGTAACATTTATCTTCATCATAATGATGAAATTGTAATGAAAATAATAATTGGGCAGAAGAATGGTTATAATTATTTTAGTACGAAGAAGCTTTGAGATGATTCTAGATGTGTCTAGAATAATAGAGAACAATAGATAATCCTAGAAAATGTCCAATATTGAGCCAAAATAAGGGAAAATTCATGTTTTACGAAATTTTGATTAGTGGTAAAACTATTGAGATTCCCACAAAAACCACTTTAGAAACACCTATAAAAGAAGGATAGTACATTGTATATTTAATAGATCTAGAGTTATTCACATGAATATGAAGAGGGATAATTTATGGTGTTTTAGAGAGAATAGGTTTACATATAGATAAATCATGAAGAAGTTCCATATACATAAGAGGATGAAGGATGATCATATTCAGTGGTTGTAAAATCGGACCGATAAATTAGATATAGATTTCTGGATTGAGTCAGAAGCAGTTTAAAATTGATTCAGTACTATTATGAAAGACGTATATTTCCATACTGAGTAATCAGACAAAATAATTAGACTAGGATATTGTACTGAGTATCATTATTTTTTTCATTATATGTTTTTACATACTATAGGGCGGGAAAGTGAATTATTGTTTTATGTTTATCAAAAATGAAACTTTATAAGGTAGTATAGTAACATGTTTGGAAAAAATAGGGAAAAATATCATTACTTGTTATATAAAATTTTATTACATCATTAGTGTTTTATAAATCATAGACACAATTGTAATGATCATAGTTCTTAACTGTTGTAAGGGTCTATCCTACGTGTTTTTATCCACATAAAATGAATGTTTTCTAGGAAATTTTGTTTAATTGGACTGTTTCCAAACCATTCCAAGGACATAGATACTCTTGTTTAGTAGTGAAACATGTAAAAATATATGTTCATGTGGTTGTGTGGTTGGCTTGATATCATGAAATTTAAAATTATTTATCAATAGGAGAAGGTTGTTTCAAAATAATAGAAAATTAAAAGAAAAAGTATCACTAAATCACCACCTCTCGCTACCATTGATTCATTGATCATGGTTGGGAAATATCAAATACAACCCTCCAAATTCTTATTAATCATACCTAAGGATTATAATATCATGGAATCATTGAATCTAATCAACTAGTTCAATTTGGTGTGTTTCTACATGAACAAAATGAAAGAACAAAATTGTGAGAAAGGATAAATGTATTATATTAGGCTCACTTTTAGAAATTGACTTCCATAGATGGAGTATAGAGTATGTGAGATAGATACACCTTGAAGAAGAATTAATAGAGTTTAAGGGGGTATTTTCCCAAGTCATGTGGTTGGGGAAGGAGGTAGTTTCCCCCTTTATTGAATTTTTCAGAATTTAATTTTTTTTCTTAAAAATGGATAGGGAATAGAAGAATCTTAATGGACCCCCACCATTATTCTAGTTCCCCATAGTGTTTCTTATGCTCTAGACTATGATATCTTTCTACTATCCCTTCCCTAAAATTTATGATGGGATAATATATATCCCACAAAAACCAATTTTATTACATGATGATTCAGAATGATCCTTCGGAATTTCATATCTTCCCTTAAAGCACTAAAATGCCATTTTATATTCCAAAACAGTACCCAAACATTACCCATTTTTTTAAAATTTCATGATTCCAAATTCCTTTTTTTTTAATTTTTGGATTCCTAAATTCATCTTGATACCACTATAATATAATTAATTGGTTCATTACAAACTCCACAATACATGTCTTTATATCCATAAGAGATATCAGAGAATCTTTTTAAATATACAATATTTCTATTAGAATATGATGTACTTTAATATTATTTATTATTTTAAATTAAAAGTACCTACAATAAACATATAGAATACATAAATAATAGTATCTTTACTGAAATATCTCACTCTTACATATCACATGAATCCATCATTTCTTTTAATGACACACCCAATACCAATTCAACTTCAATGAACATAATTATGGGAAATAGGAATTAGTGAACATTAGACATAGATTCATGTGAATCATCACTGAACCTATCTATGTATTTATAGATTCCATATGTTAATAATGATATCTCAACCTCAAAAATTTCACAATAACACTCAAGCACCCACATTAGAGATCAACCACTTCTTTACCAATAAAATAGAACAATATTTTCCCTAAAATCTGATTATTTCTTAGACCACTCACAAGATTCCACTCTAAGATAGTTATTAGAGAAATGACTCTATGTGAATTAAACACATTAATTATATATCTTTTATATAAAATGGAATCAAATAGAATTCACCTTATATACCCGGGTATTATAGTAGATACCATAATTTCCTATGTCACTGATATGATTGCTCATATAACCTATTGGGTGCACGAAACCTATACGATACTGGGGATTCACTTAGAAAAATATGGGATGATCCACACTATAGGATTTTCACTATATCTATCTAATTAAATTGATTATTTTATTCCCAAATATCTAACATTGGACTATTATTAGAAACATAACTTCAGCATCATGGATGGCCTATTCCATGAGCCATCTATGTGGTTGGAAATCAACATGGTGATCCATGTAACCACTTATTGTCAATTATTCTTTATCCATTAACTCTAGAACACACTATATTGATATTATAATTACTCATCTATTAGAACTAGAAAACAAACATTCCTAATGTCTTGGTAACATTTTGTTCTATTTCTCAAAATTCTTGTTCAATCAGTGACTGAATACTATATCCAAAAAAGAATCCACCAACATGAACCAGATTTAAAACATGAAACTTAAATCACTAATAGTTTTTTTCACAAAACATTTTCCTTGATATTCACTATATTAATCTTAAAATAATGATCATATCATCAAAAAACCAAATGTTTTTTCCCTTCTATATAAATACCAATAGGGAAACTTATTTAGCAATAATTATCATATAATTTAGAGTTAATCATGAATCAAAAATCACAATAAATTCCATTTTATACCAAAATCCTACTAATACAACACTTAAGGGTATAAAAAAAGTAAAATACTCTATGTTTTCACCACATTATATAATAATTGATCTTTCCCCATAATTCTCCGGCCTTAATAGACATACCCCAAAAAACTATATATTTATTGCCTCATAATTCCCATGCTCCTTCCCAATATAGACCCTATTAAAACTTAGGATATTATTTATAATTTATTTTATTTTCCATTTCTTAACATATGAAAAAACCCTTCCAAGAAACCTTTTAATTCCCTAAGCTACCTATCCCATCAACATAACTTCATTCCCATCAAGTACCTCACCACTTGTTATACCCCAAGTGTAATCAATCCCTGCTTCACAATGAAGATCTAATATTTTTGGAGGTTTAGGGTATGAAACACTATTATAATCCCTTGGGTTCCTCAAAAACATGTAATTCTCAATGGATTAACACACATAATTCTCCAAAAAATCCACATAACAGACATACCATCAATAAAGTTAACATGTAACACCAATTTCTCGGTAAAACCACTCTAAAATCCATAAGAGAAGCCATCTAATATCTAATATTACTAGATAAAAAATGAAGTACACACCCATAGTGATTCTTCACTATCCTCAAAATCAATCAATTCTTTACACTAATTGTCTTTCACTACATTATACATAAAATCCAAGATAAAAACAAAGAATCAAGAGTCGTATTTCATATTTCTTATGCATCCACGTCTAATATGCATACATTACATCTCCAAATTTTAGACATAACACCTAAAAGTTGATAAAAATACTATCATTCATAAGATACATAAGGAAACATACTTTCTAAGACCAACTATATGACCAAAAAATTTCAATGTTTCTTTCAAACAAATAAATTTTATACACACTACACTATTCATTTCACATCACACAATAATTCATTCCATGTATAACATATTATACTCTCTAACATACCTTCATGAAATGTTAAAATATTCCATCTCACATGATTAAAAACTCTTATACAAATTCTAAATAATTTTACTCACTAGTCACACTCAAATACAACCCAGACACACACCATCGAGAGTCATATTCTGCTAAATAAGACAATACCACATGCTAACACTAGCCTCTCAGTGGAGTATAAAATACAATGTTATTTCATTCCTATAAAAACATAAAATCATAAACCAAGTAAATGGTTCTAGTTCCAATGTATACTCAAAATGTTGATGCCACACTCACCCAAATCCTAGGTATGTATCTTTCATAACAGTATATAATTAAGGTATATAACTTTTATATCATATCATAAGGGATAACATCAAATCACTTGTCTTTTACTATAGTATCATAGAATTAAAAAAATAATGTATAAAATGATCACTTCCAGTTTCAATAAATTAATGTACCAATAACATGTTATTTTGGAAAACACAAAATAACATACAGGTAACATTTTAATTAACAAAAATAACTTTATAAGTAATAAAATATAAAATCATATTTCATTATGAAAATAAACTTATATAACCATTTTAATTTTTAAAACAATTTTATAGTCATAGGTTTTCCTAATACATGTTATGTAGCCATGCCCACTATTTATAATGGAAGAATGCAACCCTTTTTCCACCTCTATCAAAATGTAAAAAAATATTAATAAAATAACAAATTTATTTAAAATTAATTAATAGTAATAATAAAAAATATAGTACAACTACCATGGTGACTTGAATTTTCACTGAATATGTGTTCATGAATAAAATTCTTTATAACTATCACAAGTTCTAAATAATCCCATATTCATATTTCATGAACCAAAATCCTAAAACAAAAGAGACAATGCACTAATAAAACATGTAATTCCCAATTCTAGGTTACATCAATGGTGACTAGCTGAGGTGATGATATCTTACATCTATTTTCCTTCAACATAATTTAAAGGCTACCAATTGTTGGTGAGAACAAATAAACAATTTTTGGGATATTATACTCTATATGTCACAATATAAAATAAAAAACATATCATAAACATAATATATAATATAAAATCAGAGTGGACATATGGAATTTTCTAATAAAGGGAAAAAATAAAATAAATAACAAGTATGGTATAATAAATAAGAACCTTGTACTGTAATACATGTTATACAAAAAGGGGATTTACCACATGAAAAATCCTTTACAACATTGTTTATAATGTTTCATTTCTCACAAGAAAGTTTGGTTGTTTTCTTAAAGAGATACATGTTGGAATCAAGAGGAAAGGAGTTCAATTCATCGCCCAAATATTATTATTCTCTAGTCCATTACTCTATTATTGGTTTTAGAATATTCATGAAATCCTTACTATTATCCATATTGATTTCCATTTTTAAAAATTGATTAATTAAAACTAATTAATTTCAAGGAACACTACATAAGGTAATTTTATTATTGATCATTTGATCTAAATGGATCAAAATTACTGTATATTTTAAAGAAAAATAAAAAGGCACTCTGAAATTTATCATCATCCATGGAGGAATAAGGTGTTATAATGGAGGTATTTGGATAACAAATGTGGATTCCTAGGTTTCATGTGAAGATAATCAAACCCATATAGTTTGATGCCCTAAAAAGAGGCTCACTATATCATTTTTTGTTAGTAGAAGAGGACCATGGTGTCTTATAATTTCAATTCTTCATATATAGACCAATATGATTGGGTTTCTATAAATGGTTTTCTATGTGACTTTTTCATGAGTAACCATTTTTTGGTTTACTACGGTAGATGTGTTGGGTCAAGGAATTTGTCCTTACATAAAGAGGAATTCATGGTAACCTAGTTTGAGGTTTACATCATATATAATGGTTTGAGAAAAACACTCACATGGAGTTTTTACATGGGTGAAATTTTCACTTTACGGTTACGGGGTCACATGGGTAAATTAGGGGACCATTGACTAGGTAGGATACCTAGGTGAGTTGGGGACTAAAATGAGACCTTAGGGGATATTTATTTCATTAAAAGGGATGAGTCTAGTTGAATGGGGAAAGAATATGATCTCATTGTGGTTATCCATATTCTCAAATAGACTGAACTCAAATCTCATCACACATCACCCTTATGTTTTAGATACACACCCTAAAAGGGTTGTATCTAACAATAATATATAGAGGAAATGAAAAAAGTGGTATTTCATATGGTTTTTTGGTTTCAATGCCCTTTCATAACCCAAATTCCATCTATTTATATTACTTATACTTATGTTTGAATTTAAAATCTCTATATGAAGAGTTTGGAAAATAATGGGTGCATAGGTTTGGGAATCAGGTGCTCATGTGATTAAGGATCTCACTAACTATCCAAGAGTAGATCCATTATATAAAATGGTAGGGTGTGGATCATTTTATTTTAAACCATAACCCAAGTGACTAGATTTATATTATAAAAATTTGGGGTACCCAGGTGCATTATAATAACCACTATGAGTGCCTAATCATAAACCTTGGAAATCAAATTAATTTAAATTAGGTCACACAAATTGTAATAAAAAAATGTAATGTGTGGTGTAATCAATAGGTTGTACATAAATAATTTTTTTTGTACCATGTGTAACCTTCATCTGAGTAAACAATAATTAAATTTTTAAGAAACTCCTCAAATAATATTAAACATAATCCAAATATAAATTTTTATGTGTGTGCATTTTGATGTGAGAGTCGATTTTTTCATAAATAACACTAAAATTAGAGAAAACTGAATGATTTCCACTTTATTAGTAGGTAGAATAATAGTATACATTTTTCATTTAAAATATAAAACTATAAGGCCCTAAATATTCAGATATAAATTTTTATAGAATCTATTTCACAATCCTGATAATAATTTCTCACCACCAGCTCACAAAATTGGGAAATGTTTTTAAAGAATTATTGTCTCTCAGTGTATGATAATTAAATACACACATGTAGATCCAATTTAAATATTTTTTACACTATGATATCCTTTTAAGAAATACTATAATCTATCATAATGACTATCACATCACAACATTCATGATAAAGTGTAGAAATAGACATTTTTTCCTAAAATCATAAAATAAATGAAACCAAAACCGTATTAGAGACCCATATTGAGTTTTCTGAGTCTCTCCACAGTTTTGTCTCTATAATCCATTTAGGTCACTCTATCGTGATCATGTGTACAGCTTCTACTATAACATGCTCCATAGAAATAATTTCTTCATATCTGTTATGGTTCATATATAGGGTATGATTATAAAACTCAATATGAACCCACCAGTAATTCCCGCAAAATATGTCTCAATATACCAATTTTCATATGGGAAAATAAATAATGTAGTTACACCTATCATATAAGCAATCAATTCAAGTTATAATGTTCAAACCATGAAAACATGACACCCAACCCCACCTTCTTTAAGAAATATTGGAAAATAAATTTTCATAATCTCAAAATACATGAGAATGCATAACATCCAATATTGACTCCCCTATAAGAACTACATCATTAAAATTTATAAAAAAATAAAATTCAATGTAATTGAGAATTTAGGTGGTGGATCACTGTATAATGAAACCCTTGATATCGTTGTATCAAAATCTCAATTATTTGGGACATAGATTATATTATATTGATATTACCAAAATCTAAATTTCACAACATTGAGAAACTGGGTGGTGGATCACAAAAATTGGAAACCCCTATAATCTATGTGTATTCAATTCAAGAGTCACATTCCCCCATAATTTTGTGGTATAGATATTATCTGGATGAAACTAAAAAAACATATATCATTCACTTACCAGACCCTAGATCTATTATAGTATCTCACACCTCAGTGACTTATATATCTTGAAACCCATTATAGGCTGTATTAATCACCATACATATCCCCAATTTACATAAAATAAATCACATTAATTATCAATTCATATAGGATAACATAGAAACACCATGTTTTCGACAACTCATATTTTTTATACACTTTATCTAAAGATTTATTACATAATAAATAATAATAAATTCCCTAAATATCAAAAAGCCAATGGTATTTGGGAATTTTGGTACATATTACATTAACATTAAACTAGGATGAAATTAAATTATCTAAAATCTCTATAACATGCCTTTATATTCAATTGATCAGCAAATACTACACGGAATAACCTAGGGATGTAAATATAAAATGGGTTATCGATAAGGATCTATACAGAAATAATTAATGGATAACATGACCAAATTAGTACATGTGAGTGAAGATACATATTACAGGGACATAATATGGTGATAATTCAAATCATGATCATCAAATAATGATATAATAAGATAACATAAAGGCAACATAATAATGTGGAAACAACATAAAACATGACATCATAATCATAAGTCAAAGCCAAATGCATTGTAGTCATTACATAATGTTATTAGGATAAACTTTCATTCACTATGCATGGAATCAAATGTGATAAAAACACTACCCAACACATTAGAAAACTATAATTCTGGTCACATCCATCACATTAGAAACATTTACAAAAATTTATGTGCCACATAGATCTTGTTACATAAGGATGTATTTCCTCAATTTTAATACCAATATTAAGGATTGTAGTTCTTATAAATAAAAGTACCCAATAAATTAAGTATATGACTATCTTTTTGAATTCCCAAGAGTGGAAATGGCGATAGGTATTCCCAATAAAAAATTTTTACAAAATCACAAGATAATTTTGACAGCATAATGAGTGTACATTATGGTTAATTGAATGGATTAATCAGAGTGAAAGGTTTTCTATCATTATATGTGAATCATAGGGACATTAAAATTAATGTTTAAAAACACATTACAACATTAATAAATTTAAATAAAATGGGGTTAGTATAATGAAATACTTGAAAAAAAAAGAATAGGATAGTGTTTGTTACTTAATAATAGTAACATATTGGATAAAGTTTATAACCAGAGTGGACAAATGATATATCATTATTAGTTTATAAATTTTATAGTGAAGTGATATTTAAAAATAAAAATAAATATGATCAATTTATATTAAAAATTTAAATAAGAAGATAGTTCTTTAATAGAAAAATAAGTGAGGGGGAGATCTTACATTGATAGGGAACAACTAAAAGTATAAGGGAGCTTTTATGAGCTTCAGAACACATTGAGATGGATTTAGATAGGTATTAGTATAGGAAATTTATGCTAAATGGGTTTTGAGTGATAAGAATTGGGAGGTTGGGTGGGTATTTGTAGAAAAAGAGAGTGGATTTTTTTATTAATTTCTAAAAATATGTTTTGGACTCTATATAATAAAATAATCATAAACAAAAAACTTATCATGTTTTTTACTAGTTTCTACCAAAGTGTATTAGACATGAATATATTATAATTCTAATAATATAACATATAAAATTAATTACATTGATTATGTGGAAGTGAATCTTGTTCATAATAAATTGATTTTATAAACATTAAATATAATATGTGTGTTATAGTAGTCCTTAAAGGAATAAAAAATTAATAAAATAACATCAAAAAAATATCAAGGTAGAATATATATTTTTTCCATTAATTAATTTTTTTCTATTTTTTACAGAAATTATTTTCTTTTATGAATTCAAAAAACACACATTTTATTTATATTAAATTTAACTTTTACCTAAAAATTGACTCTCTCAAAATATTATGAAAATTAACCATTGGATAATTTTTATTTGAAAATTCTGAAAATGATATTTAATTCCAAAAAATAATTCTCTAAATTTAAGAATTTACACTTTAATATAAAAATCCAAATTTACATGAAATTACAAGTTTTAAAACCGAAATATATTTCTAACCCTTATAAAAATTAATTATACTTCACTCAATTACAAATCATTCATATATAAATAAATAATAATATTTGACAAAAATAACATTTATTTCAAACATTATTGAACTTATTAAAGGTTTGACTTAATTGAAGCAATATATTTCAAAAAATTAAATTTTTTATTTTATCCTATCAAAAATATAATTTTATTGAACTCATTATATATAACTATTTATAAAGAAATAATAAAAATGACTAAATATAATCATTATTAATTTTAAAAAAATATAAAAAATCATACAACTATAGTCTATATACATAACCCATTATTGAAATTTCAAACACCTTTAGGGAATTTTATGTGATGGTGACCCTTTATTTGGGTGGTTTGGTGAACATTTTTTGGGTCGTGATCTCTGTAGTCTTAAACATATCTTGTAAGTTGTTTTTCTCAAGCATTAGTTGGTGAATCTCCTCTGGGGACTGGTCAAGAGAAAAACCTTGTGATTCAATGGTTGAATATTCCCTAAAATAAACTCATACACACATATAATTGATAATATATAAGTTTATATTTAATAATATGCATTTGATGTAGAAATTAATATGCATTTATTAAATACATGTGATAATAAATATTTGTATATGATATATATTTATTTCTCCCAAGTAGTTTCTTTATTCTTAATCCATCATGAATTGATTAAATTGATTGAATATTTTTTTAATATAATTTAATGAATTTATTTTAATGGGAATAAATGTATATGGATACATAAATATTATTGAAAAAATTTATTTATGGAAATATGTCTTGAGTTGTTATATAAAGGTGAAGGACCCCATATCACGCTGAGAGGGAAGGGGTGAATTAGAGTGTCAAAATTTCATTTTAAATTGATTGATTTTGTTCACACATTAGTACGAACCAGTTAAACCTATCTGATGGGAAAGGGTAGAAAAAAATCACACTCAATGTGAAGACACATCAATTTTACTTAGTTCAGGACTAAGGGATTTGTCTAAGAAGAATGCACTGACAAGATTTCTATTGTACCACAATCCACTAATATTAAAACATTTTGGAGTACAAAAATTTATCACAGTCACTCGGCACCAGGGACAGTACCATTACAGGGTTTTAGTGATAGCACACTATGCCCCTTAGATCACTTCTGTTGACTCCCCCTTGCTCACTGCATTGGGAAGAATCATAAATTAGTTTATTGAATTGAAGTTTGCATAAAATTATTTTTATTAATTGTTGCTTCCTAAACTATATATATATTCTATACTGATGTCCCTATTTTATACATAGATTTAATTCACTTTTCCACACACTGGTAGTTCTCAATCTATTCTTCCATATAATACACAGCTCTACTGCATATTGTCCTCCTCTATGTAATTCTTTCTTCCTCCAAATACTTATATACTCCACATATTGCAAGATCTTACTCCATGTACTACTCACCTCCATGATCCAACTTATGCATACTATTTCTTTCTACGAACCATCTTCACTCTGTGGACTATCTATGCTTACTCTCCGCATACTACATGATTTTTTCATACAGAGTTCTTCATTATCATACTAGCTCTCATACACATACATGCCTTCCTACAAACCACTTCACACATCACCAACTTTCTCCAAATTTCTAATTAGAACCTATCTCGTGATGTTTCATTCCTGTGAACCACTCTAGATTCCACTGAAATCCTTTTAGATTTTTAATCTCAATCACATATTATTTTGAATGGATTAATGCTCCCTATATAGGAAAATAGATCTGAAAAATCCTATAGACCATGATTTATGAAATCTTCATTATATTAGAATCTTCACCACGCACCACACATCTATGGTGAACCATTTTACCTATGCAGTTCACGTACCCCCATTCTCCCATCACAAGGGTACAAATCACTTCTTCTTTTCCACAAACTACACCCTTTTTAGTTTCTCAAAATTACACATTATTTTCACGAACGACAGTCCATCCTGTGTAAGTCATTCCTTCCATGTACTATGAGTCTTCCCACATATTTATCACCTCTCGCCAACTACAAGCCCCTACATGAACCATAAAATGTCACCATGAACTCTTTTCCATTTCACAAACCATCTTCATATGGTCTGAAAAGTTCCCTTTGACATCTTTGAATTGTTATCAGTACATGGTATGTGATTCGTGTCCCATGATACAAGGTTTCCATCCTTTTCATATTTCCTTCTCAATTGTATATCTCATTCACTCCTATTAATAATTCTATCTTTTTCCAAAAACAAACTCTCTATTTTGAGTCCCAAAAATTTGAAAAATTTTGGGAAACTGTGCCGCATTAAATACTTACTTCTTTGTGTACTTTAAGATCAATTTACATGTAAACCCCTTGATCAAACCAAAGTTATTTGAAAAAAGACCCAAACCATAATTCATTTTCTGCAATGATAATCCTTGGTTCCAATAATATCCCCCATTGGGATAGTTTCCACTCCATAGATAAATTCAATTAAGCATCAGACGCAACTAAAACTTGATTCATGAGAAACCAATCATCTAACACTCTAAGTATACATAATCAATAATTTGTGTAGAAAATAATAAGATCATGAATTGGTTTCCTATGTCTTGGAATTCTTAAATATGTCCAAGCTTTGCTCTAACTATTTCTTCATAACAGGGAATTGTTTTCTCCATTCTCATTTTCTCCCTTTTCTAACTCATTATTATCATCCATTTTTACATCTTTTATTTTCCCTATTCTCCATATTCCTAAAACCAACCAGAAAAACATCTCATTATCATTGAATTTATCTATTCTTCCTCATTGGAAATAATCCCATCATTTGACTTCTAACACTTTAATAACACTCCCCCTAGATCATATCTCCCCGTAAACCTATAATACCTCAAAAAAAAGATTAAAATAGTTATCACAACTATGTAGAGTGGACTTCGTAACAACCTCGTGTACAAGGATGTGGCAGAACAGTGAGTTCTAACTGATACTTCTCGAAAGGACGTGCTAAAAATGGCTTGGTCAGTATGTCATCCACTTGGTCCTCAGTTCCAAAATGATCCATTTTTGTCATTATTTATTCCACTTTTCCTCGATGAAGTGATATCTGATTTCAATTTGTTTTGTACAAGAATAGTGAACATGATTATTTAGATGATCAATTTCACTCTTGTTGTCATAGTGAATCACCATTGGATATTTCACCTCATCAACAATATCCATTAGTTTTTTATTTATCCAAATTTTTAGAGGGAAAGACTTTGTAGAGCAGATATATTCATCTTCAGCAGTACTGAGAGAAATAATTTCAGGTTTCTTACTCAACCATCCAACACATTTGTTTCCAATAAAAAATTCTCCACCACATGTGGATTTTCTATCCACCGTATCTCTAGCCCAATCAACATAAAAAATTATGAAAGTTCATTATCATTTCTTACAATGAAGTATAATACATAATTTTGATTACCTTGAATATACATCATGATTCTTTTCACTACTTCCATATGTTCTTCCTTCGGATTACATTGAAAGAGGTCTACTAAGAAAGTTGCGATGGAAATATCTTTCCTTGTTGCAGTCATGTACAATAAGATTCCAATGATTCTCCTCTATATCGGGGAATCTATATATTCCCCTTCTTCATGCTTTCCCAGTTTTGTCCCAACCACCATTAGATTCGATATTAGTTTGGAATGATTCATATTGAATTTCTTTAGCAACTCTCTGTCATACTTTTCCAGAGAAATGAAAGTGTAGTCATTCCTCTGAATCGCATAGAACCCTTAAAAGTGTGTGAGTTCACCAATCATGGAAATTTCAAATTCTGATTTCATGTGATTCGAAAATCAATCCACTAATTCATACATACTTCCACCAAATATAATATCATCTTCATACACCATAACAATGAACTAGTCATTATGATAATTCATCACAAAGATATTGTGATCCACTCCAAATATTTTAAATTCAATCATCCTTATATAAGAATCTATTTGATATTACCATGCATGTGGTGACTATTTTAGACCATATAGATCCATCATTAATTTTTAAAACTTCATTTAATCATTATCATGATGAAATCCCACTAGTTGTTTAAAATAGAATTTATCTTCAAGAACACCAATTAATAATGATGTCTTGATATCCATTTAATACACATTTATCCTCTTTGAATTTACATGGAATGAAATTGTCTGATTGGCTCTGGTATAGACATCAGAGAAAATTTTTCTTCAATATCAACACCTCCAATCTGTGAATAGCCTTTACACACCAATCGTGTCTTATTTCTGATCACATTTCAATGCCCATCAAAATTATTTTTGAAAACCCACTTCGTACAAATCAAAATGTAGGTTTTGGGTCACATAACTATATCCCATTTTTGTTTATTATCAATTAGATCAAACTCTACATTCATTTATATTACCTGTGATTTATCCTTTGCAACTTCTTCAAATGATGATGGTTCCACAATCAGTAAGAATGCAGTTTTTGTATTATTCCCCATTCCTCTTGTCTATGTGGGAGATGTCCAATACCCATTGATGTTGTACTGATCGATTTATTTTCTTTGATTTCTATGATATGTTTCATATGGGGTTTCTCTATCCACGGATTCCTCTTCTGATTCTTCATCTCAGTCAGCATCAAGATGTGATTCCTGAATGTTTTACATGACTTCCTTCACTTTTGAATTTATATTTGTTCCATCTCCACATTTTTTGTCATTTTATATCACCTCAGTAAATGAATTTATTGAGGCTTTTGTTTTTTAATATTCTATGATCTTCATATCACTTGTTTCTATAATTTTACAAGATGTTTATTGAATAATTATTAGGCTTTTCCACTCATTCAATATCCATGCAATATTCCTTCATCCGCAATATCTCCATACTTTCCTTGATTTCATTATTTTTTTCAGATAAATAATTTAATTCTAAAAACATGATAATAATTCAAATAGGTCTTACTTTCATGCCATAACTCAATGGGTGTCTTGGTTTCCCCATATAAATCCTCCTTTAGTTTGGGATATAAATTGAAGCTTGAAAAACTTCTTTCCAACCATGGCGAGAGATGCAACTCTCAATCAGCAAAGTTCTAGACATACTATTAAACTATTGATTTCATTACTCAAAACTCAATTTTTTGTAGATTTATCATAATATCCAAATCTTGTTGAATTTCATGCTTCTACAGGTAATTTTCAAACATAATAGATGTGTATTTCCCCTTATTTTTTTACCACAAAATATTGATTTCTCATCCAGTATCATTCTCAGCAATTTGGTGATATGTTTTCATGCAATCTATAATTTGTTGTTTCCCCTGTATAACCATAAAAAAATCTGTTATTCTATAATCATCAATTAAAAGAATGAAATACCTTTCTATATATTTTGTAGAAACATTTAACAGACCACATACATCAGTATGAATGAGATCAAGAAGATCTGGTCCTCTTTTCTTCTTTGGATGATATGAACTCCACACTTACATTCCTTGAATGCAAGAATCATAAGTATTCAGCCATTAATTATTTATATTTTTAATGTCAATGAAAATATTCATTTTATATATCTTTTCAAAATCTTGTTGATTGATGCGACCAAAACATCAATGCCATAAGTTGTTCTCTTCTTCAACCATCATGTAATAAATTTTCCCTTTTATATCAACATGATATAAGTTGACATCTATTCTGAATCCTTTCATTAAAGAGTTCCCTATCTTTCCTTCGATAGTATATCCTTTTTGACTTAAAGTAACTATAATCCCTAATTCATAGAGTTAACTCACACTCACAATATTGTGACACAATCTATCCATATAATGAACATCGGTCTTCTTTATCTCTTAATTAGTTAGATTAGTACTTCCACTTCCTCTGATCTTCAGAGCAACATCATTACCGAACCTCACTATTATATCATCCTTTTTATTGATATTCATTAATATATCATCATTTTCCATCATAAGGGATGAGCATCCACTAT
Source organism: Viscum album (assembly GCA_963277665.1). Lineage (NCBI taxonomy): Eukaryota > Viridiplantae > Streptophyta > Magnoliopsida > Santalales > Viscaceae > Viscum > Viscum album. The sequence goes on along the minus strand of OY728146.1, from coordinate 1,748,009,712 downwards.
CCAGAATTCTAGTACTACTTTTCTTAGTAGCCTTATGAGTTTCTTCTAAAATGTTGTATTTTTCAACTTTATTATTTTCCTTTTATAAAATATCTATTTTAGTGAAGAATAAATATAGATTTCCAAATTTCATTTCCATGTTCCTAATATATTCATATATTTACTCTTTTTCTAGAAGAGAAAACCTTTTTGGAAGAAAAACACCATCAGGTTAACGAATATTAACTTGTCTCTGAGTTTTATATGAATTTTTTATGCCATTCCTCTTCATACAATCAATATCTTTATAGCCAATGTTGGAACACTAAAAATAATATCCATAGAAACTATTTCATCTATAACAATTTGGATATGAATTCATTATCCTTCTTTGACTACCTCTCTCTTCCCCATTCTAATATCTATGTGCCTCTTCACAGCATAACATACTATATCCTAGAAAACCATAGAATTGACATTTCATAAGTGTGAATTTATTTTCACTTATATTCCTTATCATGTTTATTTACATAGGAGGTTATTTTTACTACCTATCATCTCATTATTCTTAAGAATAGTTTTTAGTTATCATTTCAGTTCAAATTGAGTCTTTATTCTTTAGTACTTCAAGTGGATTTTCATCGAGTCCAACTATGATCTTGCTTTTATTTTTGACTCATTTTATTTCTAAAATTCAATGTTTAGGCATCACAATTTATTAAAAAGTTACCCATTAATGTAGGCCTTTGGAATTCAAAATATTTTCAACTCCATCAGAACCATTATTAGCTCTCTCTAGTAACTCATCATTTGAGAAATTTCTTGAAATGTATTTTTTTGTTTCTTTTAGGATTGATCCACTTTTAAGATAACTCTTTAGAGTAACAACTTCATTCTTTAGTCCTTCAATAGTCTTGGAATTCTCTTATATTATGGAGGTAAGGTCAATGAATACCTTTCCCTATTTTTAATTCTATGTTTTAGTTCCCCTACATTTTCTATGATTCTATAGATTGAAGAATGTACTTCCACAAATTCATCCAGTCATTCAATTACAACATAAAGATGATCAATATATTCTGATGATTCTTCACTAATTTTTCTCCACTTATTATATCTCTTACATTGATTCATAATCTTACCAAAATCATCCTTATGTTTCAACATGGTATCGACATTAGTGGTCAACTAAGTATCTTCATCTTTATCTTTTGGTGGTTCTATTTTTTCAATTGTAGCCTTCGTGGAAGTGTAGTTTCCCGACATCAATTTTGATTCCTCTTTCTCAAATAATTAATTGTCATCATCTTCTTCTTCACAAAAAAACTCTTTCATTGTAATTACATTCCATAATTGAAGTCACTCATTTTGAAAAAAACATTTATGAGTATTCTAAATGTCTCAAGTTTTTCTTTCTTTATCATCAAATATTCTTCAGAACTGAGAGGCAATGTTCCTAACTCTTCCACAATGAAAACAACACATCGGTAAATTTTGTTCTAATTTATCTACTGCATTCTTGAATTTCAATGAATTTAGAGAAAAAATTTATTTTTCCTCATTATATTCATCTATATTATCTTCTAAAATTTCAAGTTTGTCCATGGATTTTAATTCTATTTCTTTCAACCATGAGTCATTTCATCTTTAGGTTTGAATCTCATTTCATAAGCCACCAGAATACATAGTAAATTATCCCATGATTATTTAGAGATATTTCATTTCTTAAGGGATGACAACTTTGTGTTATAAAGTTTCTTAAGTATTATCATGATTTTCAGTAAAATATAAATTCTTTAATTTATTGACAAATCTTTATATTTCTCTAATTAATCCAGTAATTCAATAAAAAAATGCATCAACATTTTCATCGTGATTCATTTTCAGATCATTGATCCTATTTTAAAAAACATGGGGTTTCACCTCCTTTCATTTAAATTCTAATTCATATATGTTCTGTAGATTTACTGTATAAAAATTGTTGATGTATATCTCATCACTTTTAGATATATCAAATCAAAAAGAGCTTCAGTGGGGTAACTCTGTGTATTAGAATATACATTAATCATTTTCTTGTTTGTATCAATTATAAACATCCCTATTGTATTAGTGACCAACATTCCTTATGCAGTAGAAAATAAGACTTCTTTTCCAAGAGAAAATATATGAGATCTTATCCTATTCTTCTAGATATGAATGTTCCTTCCATTAAAGTGGGGTACTCCCATGAAATTTTAAATACCCTCTACTAAAGAAATGTTTGGAATATTCAACACTAGGAACCATTACCATCTAATACCACTTGAAGGACTCTAGAACAACTTGAGAGGGGATGGGTGAATCAAGTTTTCAATTTTTTTATTTTAAACTGATGGATGTTTTTCCCACGTTGGTAGGAACCCGTTAAACCTGTCTAATAAGAAAACATATAAAAAAACCACATTCAAAAATAAGACACAATAATTTTTCATGGATCCCCACTAAGGGCTACATCCAAAGAGAATACGCTAACAGGTTGTCAGTCATACCAAAATCCACTAATCTTCACTAGTTGTGGAGTTAAAAAAATATTATAGTCACTCTGCACGAGGCACAGTGCCTTTGCATGTTTTTAGGGATAGAAAACTACATCCCTCGGATAACTTATATTGAATCCCCCTTAATCACTGCATTGGGAAGAATATGATCTTAGTTTATTAACTTGAAGGTCACTTTAATGTATTCGTATTAATTAATGCATCCTTAACTATAAATAGATGCTCTATTGAAGTCACGCTTTTACCCAAGGCTATAACTCCATTTTCTATGCACCGATATTTTGTGAACTATTACTCTATGTACTACTACTCTTCCACTGTATACTGCTCAACTCCACTATGTACATCCCTTTTCGATATACTTCTTGGTTCTCATATGAATGGCCCTAATCCACATAGTGAAAGAGCTTCCTCTGTATACTACTCAGCTCTATAAACCACTATCGGTTTACCGTTTCTTTCTAGGAACTATCTTCACTCCATGGACACTCCCCACTAACTATTCATGTACATAAGGAGTTTTTTAGACCAGGTTCTTCCACTGAAAACTGGGTCTTCTATAAATACATGTCTTAAGGAAAACCACTTCACATTTCACTAAATTTTACCAAATTTCTAATCAGAACCTCTTTAATAAGGTTGTATTCCTATGAACCACTCTCGACTCGAACTAAATCCTTATGGATTTTGAATCTTAGTCTCGTATTCTAATGAATGTATTAGTGCTCCTTATATACGAAAATAGATCTGAAAAAATAGTTGAACGGAGATTTACCAAATCATCTTTGTGGCATCATCTTCGCTGTGTGCCACACATCTCCCATGACCAATTTTCTCTAAGTGGTCTACATACCACCACTCTCCCTTTGCAGCATCACAAATCACCGCCTCTTTTCCAAAAAAGACACTCTTCGCAGTTTCTTAAAACTATACATCATTTTAACAAACAACAAACCATCCTATGAACATCACACCTTCCACATATTGTGAGCCTTCTAGATAATTGTTCACCTCCCACAAACTACAAGCCTCAATGAGAACCACAAACCATCACCACAGACCGTTTTCTATTCCGTGAACCATTTTCACATGTCCTTCATAATGCCCTTCTTCGTTCATCAACTGTTCCAGGTACATGGTACACAATTCTTGTCCTATCCAACTTGGTTCCCTTCCATTTCTTATTTCCTTTCTCATTCTGCATCTCATTCACTCCAATAAAAATTTAATTCCTTTTCCAAAAACAAGTACCTGATTTTGAGTCCAATAAATTTGGAAATCATTAGGAAACTACCCCACCGTAAACACCTACTTCGTCGTATAATAAAAGAAAAATCGACTTAAAACCCCTTGTTCAACCGAAAGTGGATTGAAAAAAAAAATAAACAATACTCAATTTCTAGAAAATTTCAATCTTCCTTCAAACGAAAGGGTTTGAGCACACATGTTACTAACATCTGATTTTGTGGAAACATCTCAATTATCTCTTCATACCATAACAGTTTTCATCGCCTTAGATAATAGAGCTATAAAACCTTCAGTATTCAGGTATCCTCATGATTCGATCATAAATATAGTGGTTTATTACCCCCCCCCCCTTTGAAGGTTGTTTTTTTCACTACTTTGTGATCTTCACCAAGTATTCTCCTTCATAAATGAAGAATACAATTATTATATTTGGTGTTTTCCTGGTGCCCTATTTTAAAAAGTGATTCATTCATTTATTATCACAAATATATATTCCTATGTTGTAATTTTAATTAACTATATATGATCATATTATGGTCATATGACACCAATCAGTGGTATCAAATGGAATTCTTCTTTGAAAAATCAATAGGCTTATTCTGAAAAATATGGTTTAATTGTAAAAAAATCAATCATGGAAATAAATTTAAAATATTCTACTGTTTACAAAAATAAATGAAGTGTTTATTTTAATTAATAGAATTCAATTTTGAATTAAATTATATTATTTAAAATTTATTTATAAAAAATAAAACATGTAATTTGAAATATTTATTTTAATTTATAAAAAAATATTAATTAAATAACAATAAATGATTATGGTTGAATGATAAATATATATTTGGAAGACATTTTGAAAAATAAAATAGAATAAGTTATGATATACAAATAAATGGTTTATTTTCAAATCAAAAACGTATCTTTATAAAGAGTTTATAAATTCCAACATATATGATATTTAGATCCTATAAAAATTTATAATAGATATTGAATTACAAAATGTTTATAATTCATCAAATTTCATATAAATTTCATTTTTTATAAAATATGAAAGGGTGAATATTGAAAATAATATAAATTGGTTATATCCACTCTACTTTATAAAATCCCTATAATTATCATTTATTTATGAAATGTTCCCTAATGTCTCTAATTTTGGAAAAAATGTAAATTGTTTATTTATTAAACTTACTTAATATTCATGATTACTTCATAATTAATTACATTGAAATTTTTCAAATTAAATGGGTTTTTTGGATATTATTAAATCCATTTCAAAAATTTGTTTTGATAATTGATATGAGCAATGTTTTAATAATAATTTAGTATTTGATATTTAGATTAATCCAAAGGTTTAAATAATAAAAAATAAATTATAAATATTTTATTAATTTTATAAAATACTATATTTAGAAAAAAAATTATATATAATTATAAATATTAAAAAAATTATATTCAGAGGAATATAATGTATTTATATTCAAAATTATGGAATGTTCATAATTTTAATGTCAAAATTATAAAAATATTTTTAATTATATATTTTTATGAAATTATTCATAACTGAATATCTCATGTTTAAATATTGGAATTATTCATTTGTATAAATTTTATTAACTTTTTTATTCATAGTTATAAATCATTTATATTTTGAATAATTTTATTTTAAATTTTATTTGATGAATTTCTTCTAGGATACAGCCTTGGATATTATGATAGGTTTGATATCATAAAATTTAGTTTTCATATACCTTGATATCAATTTTTAATTTTAGATATGAACTTCAGAGAATTTATTAATGTATATTTTACACATATTAGGTGTTACATTTTTTAAAATTGAATTTTATCTTGATTAATGTGTCTATAAGTAGAGAGGCTTCTATTTAAACTGCCTACATTTATAAAGACCTATCTTGGCTAGAAAAGTTAATGGGATTGGATATTTTTTCTTCTGGCTTACTCATCTGAAGTTTATAAATATCTTATAACACTATAACTTTACCAATAAGGTTTAATATACCATATCCATTTGATGAATTAGGATATGTATGAATATAAGTGACTTGTTTTTTTGTTTGATTAACACATAATTTAATTTTATTTAAATAGATACACATTATTGAGGTGTAAACACATTAATTTGGTAGTTGGAATAGGGATCCAAAAATAACACATTAGAATCATTAATACATAGAAAAGATAATAATATATTAGAATATAATTATTAAAAATGATTTTATAGTTTTGAGTTTAATATGTTTATGATGAATATAAAAATTTTTAGGCTCTAAATGAAAACCCCTAAAAACTATGCGTGGGATTCCTTCCAAAGAAAAAATTTTCAAAAACTCAGTCATCCAACTAGATAGGTCATGCCATGGCTAGGTTGAAATGGATTATCTTGAATCAGTCAATAAATTAAATGGTGGTAGTAGAACATTATTGGGTAGGTCATTCCGTAGCTGGGTTCCCTTGGATTGAATTTTGTTAGAAAATTTTTTGTGTTTGTTTTGGGTTAAAATAGTCAGCAGACCCTAATTTGATTATGTTCCCTTATGAATTGAGTGTAGTGAAATGATATGTTGGATTTGGATAAAGGGTGGTCTACTCAACAATACATGTGTCATAACTGTTTTGATTAGGGTATTTTCTTATCTAATTAACTATTTCATGACGTAAAAACCATAGTGGACTCATTTCTAAACAAAATATGTATCCTAACTCACTAAATAAATATTATATATAATTTTATCATATTTAGTGTGAGAACATTCATTTAAAATCATTATTTAAAAGATATAAAACTTAATACTCACCAAATGATATACATTTGTTATAGATTATGGTATACTTAACACTAATAATATTGAGACCATTAATAAGTGTGACATATAAGATAGTTAAATATTGGTATCTAGGATTGGGTAGTGTTCTCAATGAGAAACACATAGAGTACCCAAATGTGAATGTCATAGAAATAAAATTATCAAAAGATGACTCATTTATGTTATATAGAGGTTGTGTGTCACAAAATAGTTCTCATCCCATACATCTGAATGGTGTGACCATTTTAATTACAACTTTTTACAAACCCACACACATAATTTTTAATTACTAAAATCATTATACAAATGTAATATAGAAAAACAAATAAATGTAAAAGTAAATAATACTTTATAATTTCTAGGAATCTATCACCTAAATGAAATATAAATTAGACGAATGCATAAGCACATTTTAGATCAAAATTAAAACCAAACACACAACAATGAACAAAAATAAGACTATAAAATTTATACCAAAATCTATTGTTTCACTCAAGGATTTACAAAAACCCATCATATTTTGATAAAACATTAGCGTACATTTCATCTATTCAATCCCAAATGTATTCTCACCACAATATGTCACATATAGGAAACCATATTCATCATTTTTTCACTAACACCTACATGAGAAACCATCAATGGGAGTACATACATCGATTCTTACACATGGGTCTTATAAATTAGGATCAATGAATCTCTTAAAAAATTTCTACTATGTGTAGCTATGGTGAATCATTAATTTTGAAATTCACTTTAAATATATATTGGAGACCATCTCTCTACCTTTTTGTATTTGATCCATACACCAACTATTGAAATTCCCACATCTATCTATAATGATATGTAATTGAGCTTCTTGGACTCCAAATCTCCCCTCTTTGCTTCCACCAATTGGAAAATCCCTACGTTCTCCTTCTATAGGATTTAAAGATGCTTTATTACTCTTGTGTGATCATCTAACTTCTTTCCAAAATACTACTTCACCATAATCATCTCCCAAAAACTGTGTCATTTTCGAGCTCTGGATCAAATACCAATCTTTACTCTATTGATTCATGCGTTTCTTCCTTGTTATTTGGATCAAAGAACTATTGAATCAAATCCATTTCATTGTAGGAGATTGTGTAATAAATATATCAAAGCATTAAGTACACTTATAAACCCATCACCATTGTTAATACCAGTTTGAAAAAAAATATTCCTTATTTCTCCCAATTCATTCTATGCAGATCTCTAGAATTTAGGACTCCATCCCTCATCACTCATCTCTAGACAGTGGTTCACTGATCCAGTTATTCCACTAAAAGCTCCATCATCCATTTTGAATATGTATATAATGTTTAAATTAAATAACCTGATGAAATATTGTTTTTTCAACATTCAAAATGTATTATTCATCCTAAAGTGATTCATAATCATTATGATTAAGAAAAAAAATCCAATCCTATTATTTTAATGAAAAGAAGTCAAAAGAACTATGAAAAAATATATAATGATTTTAAAAACCCTTAATTTATTTAATAGAGATTACTTTTTTTATTAATACCATTTAGACAATAGTGATTTTCTATTCTAAAAATAGAACAATAAATGTCAAAAATAGAAAAGGAAAAAACATATCAACTACCTATAGTTATAGTCATAAATCGGTTGATACGATCAAATAACCTTGTTTATCTCATCTTTTGGGTCACTTCCATAGAAAAATAGATAAATAATATTCAATAAAATCACATGAAATAATGAATGGAAAAAAATACAATTGTAGAAATATTAATAATAGGAAAATATTATATAGTTTCTTTTAGGAATTTATCAGTCTAGGATGTAGTGGAAACCTTGGCAATTAGATATTGATAATCCCACTAATACAGATATATGTAAGAAAAAGAAAGGTAATTTTATTCATAGATAAATATTTATCATTAATTTTCAAATTCATTTCAACCATAATGATGAAAATATAATTAGTCATACTTTTCCATCCATAATCATAAATATCAAGATGATGTTGAATGATCAGCATGCATGAAAACCTACACCAATTCTTCCAAGAAGGTCACGCAATGTGAACCCACAATATGGAAATGGTCAAAAAAATTGGGATAGAAAGGCAGAAGTAGCTGGAGGTTTAGGAAGGGGTGTGTTTTCAGGGTTTCTAGATTATTATTACATAAATGGGAGATTGAGAAGGATATGGAGGTGTTAGCGGAGGAGGCACTGATAGGTAAAGGTAGAGGCGATTGTGAGGGATTGTAAACCCATGAAACCATTAGATATTTAATGGTTTTAATAAATCATATCATATATGCAGAGGGTAAGAACATTAATATAGTGACCATGTGCACTTTTTACACGAAGTGAACAAAATTTTACACATGATAATGATGGATTATTTCTCATAATTACATTGAATGGTTACTTTCATGCTCTTTTTGAGATGTGAGTGTTTTTAATGATTATACCAAGGAACTGTAGTGAAAAGACATTAAGAATTTTGTAAAACTATTTTAGTGGTGGTAATTGAATGTTTGGAAGAGATATATATTGATTATAGAAAATTTGAAACATATATTAAAACACATATTTGTGATATAATGACCCTATTTCAATATAGTAAAGGTGAACATGTTGTTAATATTTTTTCTCACATCAATATGTTATTGGAAAAGGAATTTAATTCATGGGGTTGATAAAAAATTAGTTTTGTAAAAATATGAAATTTTAATGAAATTAAAATTGAATAGTCTTTCATTTATAGTTAACACCAAAAGAGAGTATCAAGGTACCTATGATTTTTCTAATAGTGATAACTAAGAGAAAAAATTTATCTAAATGAACATTATTAACATGTAGACTCCCATGAATCTGTATCAACCAATAATATATAGTAGAAAGCCAGAGGTGTATATAGATTCTCACTCATAATTATCCAACAGTGCCCATGAAAAATACCACATTTCATATTACATCTACATCAACTCAAAAATAAAACCCTTTTTCCTAAAATATGTATGTATAATATACATTAACATTAAAATGGACACTACCAGCTTAATAGAATTCATTAAGCTTGAATGATAGTTAGTATGGTATTCAGTCATTTTTTTTATCCCCCAAAGAGTTCTCAACTGAAATGAATATGCTTCATCTTATGAATTACTACAAAAAAATTTGGAAGAGGCACACACATACTAATTTAGGTCATATAAGTAAGAATATAAAATAAATGTAACAATGTGAGGTAATTAGGAAATTTTTTGCTCTATGATATGTTTGAAAACACACTGAAAACTGCTTATAATATTGAAAAGACAAATATTTATTATTAAATGGTAATGTTTACAAAGAGAGTAGAATAGAAGTCATATTTATGAAAAACATCTCCTCATAAATAAACCTAAAACTAAATAAACACATCAGGATAAACTGTGATGCACTGTTTGACCCTAGATTCTTTCGGGTTGCAGAATTTAACCAAATGTAATCTATACACACTTAATTGCATAAGGTAAAAAACTACCTAGAACCACAAATAAAAAATTGTAATAAAAAACCTCGAATACTACGGAATACATAACCAATCAAGGGGGTGATGAATTATTCATAGTAGAATACTGATTTAACAAAATTATTTTTGGATATTTTTAATGAAAACATTATAATAAAAAATAAAAAAAAATTATTTATATTGTGTTTAAGTGAATAAATAAAATTCATATCATAAAGAGGAATTGAGTTTTGGAAAAATAAGTATGGTTATGACACTACAATTACGAAAGAAAAAAAATTATAAATATAAAAATCAAAACTATATACATAAAATATATAGAATAACATAAAATTAGAAATCAATATTAAAGTAAATGATAAAATTTTATTATATATATTGAAGATCATGTATGTTTTACTACCTAAAATATTAAATGATTGTGAAAGTGTGTTAAAAATATTACAACATCATAAGTGTCAAGTGAAGTAGTGAATAAAATAATGAATTTCATATTAAAATTTATATGATGTTATATCATTGTAAAGAATGTATAGAAAAAAATTTAATCAACATATGGGGTGTAATGGTGGAAAAATAATGATTAATAAATGTAAACATGGTATAATATAGATTGATGTTATTTTATAAAAATATACATCAAATTTAATAATGGTACATTGTAGATTGATGTTATTCAGAAAAGTTTCATTTGAAAGGGAATATGTATTTGTAGAGTAAGTTGAATTAGATGGAGTGGGGAAGAAGGGTTTGTATGAATGGAAGAAGGGAATGAGAATTGTGTAAACATGGAAAATGAATGAAGAAGGAGACTGATGCTAGGGAGTTAGAGGATGTGAAGGTGGGCACTGAGTCGGAGGAGGACATGAAGGTGGGTGAGATGAAGGCAGATGATCAGGGTGACATAGGAGGAGGAGGCTATGTTGACTGTTGAGACTAAGGTATAGATAGTGGAGTAGGTGAATTAGATGGAGGTATAAAATGGATCTGTAGGAGACGTTGAATCAATGTTGTGAAGGAATCAGGAAGCATAGGATGGAGGACACAGTATCTAAGTCATTGAGGTGATGACATATGGAAGTGAAATTAGAAGCATTAGAATATTTAATAGATAAATATCAATCTAATTCAAGGATATTAAAATCAATATTTTTTATCGATTGTTTATTGAATAATAATGGAAAAAAATATAAATTTATCATTACCATTTAATGAATTCCTAGGTGTTTGAATTTTTTCATGAAACATTTCCTTTATAACATGTTTCACGATGATATCCAAAGTCATACGCTTGCACCCTCAACCAAATATTAGTATATTAACATCCATCTGGAAATATGATTCAATGTAATGAAATGATAGAAAAAAAACATTAAAAATATAAATTAATCATATGACTCTAAAATATGAAAAGGGTGAAGATGAAATAAATATATACCAGATGAAATGTGGTTATGTGATCAAAACCCATGAATCATCATAAATTTCAAAATCAACATTAACTAAACCAAAAATATCAATGTATATATAATATAAAAAAATATATAATTAGGGATGAACATTTTTTGGAGAATAAAAATCCAAGAATCTGGAGAAATTAATAATTAATAGAGACGAGCCTATGTGGAGAAGAATCCATGCATCCATAAAAACTATTAATTTAATGAAAATGTATCAAAAAAACATACAATATTTTATGGGATTCTATGTTCCAAACCTAATAGAGAAAGAATCATAATTAAAAAACATCATTAAGCTAGTAATTTCTACACTGCAACCTATAATAATACCTACAAGTCAAATAGAAAACTAAAAATATGCAATGAATTAAATAATTCTAGTTTACTGAAAACCATCTAAGTGTTCCTCCATAACATGCATTTACATATCCTGAATTAAATAAAACAAAAATTTGAATTAAATATACAAAAACATACATCTTTGCAACCCAGAATTAAATCAACCCTGTGCATCTAAAGGTACTTCTAAATGAATAAAGAATTAAAAATAAAAAATCAATTAGTCCAACACAGTACAAACAATGAAAATTTTCTAGAATGAAAACCAATATTCTAGCACCCCATTAAATATTTTGGGTGAAAGTATAACAATTATAAAGAGGTAATATGTTCATCAACATAACTAAAATTTTGTAATGGACAATAAAAATATTTCCAATTGAAATCAGGTAGCATTGACTATTGATTATCATTTGTGAGGAAAGCTTGCTAGAAATAAGTATAAGAATGATCTTCCAATTCTACTTATTCCACTTTGTCTCTCTTAATAAAATGAATAATTCGTATAGGCAGAAAAACATCAAAATATAACAAAAACATGGATCAAGACACTAAGTGTAGCTTACCAAAGGGACATATACCTAGGGATATATGAATAATTATGAATATGACTACATTATATTACCTTCATTATGGTCTTGTGATTTAGATCTATCCTACATTATAGAGTCTAATATTAATTACACAAAGAAATAATCTACCAGAAAGGGATTTTTTCTTTAAAATATTTGAACCAATGATGAGTTATTTTATGTTTTTGAAGAACAAATCTGATGGAATCTGATATTATATAATCTCTTGTGGTTTCAAGGGTCTGTTTTGGAGGAGACAATATGTAGTTTTAGTTCTTCGAAACATTAAATCTATAAATGAGAGCACAAATGTGTGAGAAGAATAATATTCAAGGAATCCAATAGAAGAAAAACACCTAGGGTTTAATAGGCGTGAGTCGAAGGAGAAAAAAATGTATATTTTCACAATATATTCTCTGATCAACATGGGGAGAAATATATAGATGAAAAGATAGGGTTAGGATGTAGAATTGATAAGGGGTAATCTGGAATGATGAAACCTTGTGGTTTATGGTGGAATAAGCGTAGTATTGGAGGATAATGAGAGTTGGAGGAAGAAGTGGAGGTGAAGGTAGAGGTGGAGGATGAGTCATATGAATATAAAAAATAAGGAATCGCATAGGTAAGATTGAAATAGTATTGGGGATAAAAAAAGAGGCTAATGGAGTCAGAAATAACTGATAGAATAACACGTTAGGAAAATGCATCTAGTGTCTATAGGTGTATTGAAAATGCATACATAAATATATAATATATAGAGAGAGAGATATATATATAACATTTATGTACGGAAGATATATTTATAATCAAAACATGAGATTTTAAAATAAATATCAGTTGAGTATATAATGATTACAATAGTAAAAAAAGGTTGAAAATAATTGGATAAGACTCTATGATATATGGGAGTGAAATGATTATATGAATACCTTGTAATTTTCACCACATTATTTGAAAATTCATAAGTATTTAACAAATATATTCTAATTATTTAACCATTTTCTAATGGTAGAAAAGGAATGACAGACACCTCAAGTCTGTACTCAATTTATCTACCCTCATATTTCACTAAAAACATCATTGAGGGAAATGAAAATTCAATAACTAAATCTATAGAAAGTGTAACCTCCTAACTATAATTCATATTTTCATAGATGACACAAAAAACTAAACATAGGTTGGGTATGGGAGGGGGTCATTTATATCTCACTTACATAATACTCAAAAATATTTCATTATGGACCTTTTAGTCAACACCAACATCAACAAAAATGGATTCTACTTTCTCCACAAATAACTAGATACAATGTTCCCTTTATGAAAAACAAAAACATAATATTTTATATAATGATGTCAATATGTACATATGAAAAGATACATATTAGGAAGGAAAAGTAAAATAATACCTAAAAACACATGAAGTCCCAGGAAAAATCATTAATGGTCACATGTACCAATAATAACCATCTTGAAACATTCCAAATTAGCATCATTGAATGAAGAAAGAATAAATCTGGCATGACATGCAGTTTTTTTTAAAGCATTTCCACTTTTCATCCCTCTTTATAGAATGAGTAATTAAATGAGAAAATTTAAAAAAACATCATGAAGCACATCATATAAAATTAGATCTCATTGATACATATATACAAGTTTATAATTAATGACTAGTTATGAGGTGATAACATGTGATCAAGAATACCTAAAAATACATAAAATTAATTGTTATAAAATTAAAATTATAAAAAAATTCAAGAGTAAAAAAACATGACCATAATTATTAAAATTAAAATGAAATTATCTTCAGAAAAATAATACTTTAAATGTTGTTGTGACATTATTTTATGATCTCTTGAAGCAACAAGAAGAAATTGAGAACTCAAAGATTCAACTGCCTGAAATAATTAGATAAAAGGGATGATGGGTAATGTAAAAAATGTATTATCAGTATTCATAGATTTGAATACACATAAATTTAATACAAATAAGATTAAGGAGAGGAAGGTGAAGATATTGGTTTTCAATTCACCTTCTTTTCACCCTGATCAATGGTTATTATCGCGCATGATCTTTATTATATGTGGATTTTCAAAAATATAATTTCATAATGTATATGTAATTAAGAAAAATTTTGATTTCAGAATATATCTGAAAGAAAAATATATAATTACAGAGGATTAAATTCTTACCTTAATCAATATATATGTACTTATAAATAATAAATAAATGTGATAAATAATACAAAATCAATAAGTACATACACTACAAAATATATATATATAGATTACAAAGGATTTTAAAGAAATATGTTAATAGATTCAGACTGTAGAGTAACACATTATCGAGAGTATTTACAAAAATAATATAAATATAAATTATAGAGTATTAAATATATGAATTGTATTAAATTTATAACATTTTGAGGAATAAATACATTTATATTCTATAGGATCAAATGTTTACTTGAGATAGAAATAATAATATATAGTATAGTGTAACACGATGTCAAGAAATAACTAAACAGAAATGTAAATTAAAAATTTTGTAATGTTTCAATAAAATGGCATAATCAATGTAAATTACAATTTTGGTATTGATACATTAATTTTAATAAATATGGAGAGTTGATAAAGTCAATACATAGCCATTACTAGAAACATAATATATATGCATAATTTTATAGAATCAATACATATAAAAACTACATATATATAGAAAGCATAAAAAGTAGTATACTTCATATGAAATCACCTAATAGGGTTTATAAATAGTCCAATGGATTCTCTAACTACAATAGAAACTATAGTGAATAATTAATGATCTATATTACATTGGAAATTATGGAATTTATTTAATTAGATTCAATCTATTCGAATTTACAAATCTGAAAGAATTGGATATATTATTACAAAAAACATTAGAAATTATAAATAAATTAGTATCATTATAATATAAATTCATAAATTATAGTTATAGAAATTTTTAACCATAACACATGGAAAGAATACATTGAAATTGGAATTCGAGCATTGTATGGTAACGTATAGAGGGAATTTCATTCCTTATCCTATAAACAAGAGTCTTAACATTGTGTAATTTCAAAATACTGTAATGTTTCCTTGATTTAGATAGAATGATATACACTATGGTGTAATTCACTACAGTATACTAAAAAAATAGAAATCAAAATCAAAATTATTGTAACGCTTGGAAAAAATGGCATAATTAATGTAAATTAAAATTTTGGTATTGATGTATTTACATTAATAAATATATAATGTTGATAAATAAACACATATCCATTTTTATCGACACAATATATAAACTTAATTTCATATGACTTACATATAAATTGTAAATATACTTATCATAAATAAAAAAGTAATATAATTCAAATAAAATCAAACACTAGGGTCCAAAAATTGTCTAACAGAGTCTCCCACTGCAAAAGAAAAAATAGAGATGAAATAAAATATTTTTTATCATCATAAGATAATAATTGAAAATAAAGAGATAATATTTGAATATCTTTTCAACTAATTAGGAAACTTCTAATTAATATGATTAAAAAACTCCATCCACAAACAATCAGTGGAACACAAATTGAATATAAAACATAACCAATAATTCCAAGAGGGTATCAATCATTATTATGACTAAATTAGTTATTATAGGAATATTATAAATTTATTATGGGATTTAAAAGGTGTAAAACATCATTCAAAATTATTAAAAAATAAAAAAAAATTATGTGTTTCTGTTTCAACCAACAAAATTGGAATGAAATCAAAAATAGTGAAAGAAAATGGGAGGTTTATGAAGATTACCGTAGGTTATTTGAATCATGATAAATGATTATAATATGAATATTCAAATAGTAAAGTCCAACATTTGTGGAAAAACATAGGGTTTGACTAATTTAGTTTCGTGGAGGAATGAAATGAGGTATAAAATAATGAAGATGAGTCTGGGAAATCAAAAACTAGGTGGCCCTGAGTGTGTTGGTGAAATCACATAGGGTGACTAGCGATGCAATCAATGTGTGAAGGAGATTTATCCAATATATTTAAAATATGGTGTGGTTTTAAATAGTTTATCATTGAAAAAGGATTGGTTTGATTAAATATATCCACAAAACTCAATTCTTGCAGCCACTTCTCGCCCTACTTT
This sequence comes from Viscum album, assembly GCA_963277665.1. Classification (NCBI taxonomy): domain Eukaryota; kingdom Viridiplantae; phylum Streptophyta; class Magnoliopsida; order Santalales; family Viscaceae; genus Viscum; species Viscum album. Next base: position 1,747,993,065 of record OY728146.1, on the reverse strand, counting down.
TCTTGGATCCGTAGGCGGATTCCATGTACTCTGTCACCCCACCGACAGCTGTAATCGAGGGTTTCTTCTTCTCATTTTTCCTATTCTTGATAGAATACCATTTGTGTCAATGTATCCATCTTCACACCCTTTAATTCTTCTCACACCGACCTACAACCCCCATGTACCGATTACTTATACTCCCCCCTCAACTTCACCGACTCAGAGATCATGCTATGTCTGGTCATCCAGTCAATATCAGACATACACTTCCTCTTCCTTAGACTATTCTTCCTCCTAACCACGTAGTCTGATAGGACTATCCCATGCAATAATATTTTCTGAGACATATAATAATGATTTTTCTATTCTTCCAAGTACATGTGAAGAGTAAAAAAACACAAATAAATTTATATTACATATTTTTATGTGTTCAATCTAACTGAGTTTGATTTCAATTTTTTAAAAACCATATATTTTTTATAATAACATAACATTAATATTTATAGTAAATAATAACACAAAAAAATATATTAGACTCCTTTTTTTATGACATTAAGATTAGGCATTCCCTTAAATAAATCAAATATATCAATTTAGATGTGATCATACCTCGTATTTAGAAAATCTTCAAATATATCCTCCCATTAATACAAAGGCGGAGGAAGTCTTTTTTCATTGTGGAGTCCACCTTTGAACATGTGAGATAAAAGAGTTGTGGAGCCTCAGGTCCGAATACCCAAACAACACATGGTTTTGAAAACATCCCATGGCTTAGTGGATCCAATATAGGAAGAATTAGTGAGGATAGAGCCAATGAAATAGGAAGGGGATGGAGATGGTGAGAATTGGTGGAGCGGTATAGGATAGAGGTGTGAATATGAACATTGGAGGGTTTAAGGTGGTTAATGGATATGGGTAAGCACCCTAGTAGAGGCATGGAGAGTGACTATAGTTTCTAGGTTTTTATTGTCAAGACATTGATAAGAAGGCAATGGTTTACCCCTTTATCTGTTATATCCTACCTCTAGGGATTATAGGGCTTGCTCTTAGTTCGAGCCTCTCATAGTACTTCCCCCTCTCAAATAGACTAGTTTAAGCACTGGCAATGTCTCTAAAAATACCATGGGTTCCTAGTGGATTAGAATCCTAAATTCTTTGTATATTACCTTTGTGAGCATGCGCATATCACATGAAATCCAATTATACTTCTGTTAGAGCCTATAAACATACACCTTCCATGATCAATCTTGAATCGTCATTTGACATAAATAACCAAGGGGGTATGTGTAGTGGTTTCATCATTAGGATGGAGCTGACATGTTTGGAGCCCCACTAGTGACCTCTCACACGGTGGTATATAGAAAATTCTATAGAAGAGGTGTAGGTTATGGAGGAGGATTAGGCTATGGAGACAGATTATGTATCACAATGACTGAGGAAGATGTAAATGTGGTGTAGAAGTAGGAAATGGTTGGGCGAGAAGGTAGAAGTGGGTTGGATACAAGATAGGGGAGGGGTGATGGAGAAGAGGTAGAGAAAGGGATGGGATTGGGGGGAGTCAGAGTGTGGGTCAGAATTGGGGAAGATATTCAGGGGTTTAGGAAGTAGAATTAAAAGGGAGAGGGACATGTAAGGGAGAAATGTTTTAGAGGCAACACATGGAAAGAAAAAATAAGCTATAATATATAAATATTAAATGTTTTCTATAAAACAAAAACATATATATAGGATAGAAATAATGAACAGAGCTTCAAACCTTCATGTCATCAATGGAAAAAAAGTTTTTCATTAGAGGTCATCACTTATTATATTATTTTATGAAGTGTATTGATCCTAAAATTTTAGAACTACTACTATGTTCCCTCTATAAACAATAATTTTATTTTTGTATCTTTTTTAGTTAATATGTGTTATTCATTCATTATTAAGCATAATAATTGTTCGATATATATGAATGAAATATTTTATCAAATTGAGTATTTAATAAATGGTTTATATAATATTGATATAGATAAACCAATTTATAACATTTATAATAAAAATTCCAATATTGATTCTAATCATGCCTAAATTTATCATTTTATCCTTGGAAACATAAATGAGAAAAAAATTCAAAGACTCCATAGATATGGATTATTAGAATCATTTGATTATGAATCATATTATAGATGTTTTTTTGACACATTATTTGTGGTGTGCATCCGTCCGTGGAGATGCTCTGGTTATTTTTTTCCCTGCATTACCACTTTCTAAAGGTGTGCAACATCTGCCACTTATTAAGGGATGTTTTCTACTTGATTGAAATGGGATTAGGGGATTTCAGGCTCTCCTTAAATGGATTCATCCTTGTAATTCGTTTCCTAGTCCAGGTATCCCTTAAAGATTAAGATGTTGTTCGTGAATCTATTCCTCGTGCCACATATTTGTGGATAACGGTTAATTACACTGATTCTTTCAGAAAATTTTAAGGGGTCAAGTCAAGGAAGCAATCTTCGGTTAAGGGAGTAGTCATGTTGGACATTGGTGGCAAGTCTGGATGTTAAAACAATAGTACACCAATATTTATTCCCCTTATGATAGGGCTTCTCGAGGGCGTAGATTCTTGAGGTATCCCATGTCCAGTGTCGGGAATTTTATGTCATAGGCATGTCTCTAATTATTTCCTCATCTTCCCATGTTTAAAAAAATGTATACAACATGTTTAAAGTCTAGAAGAGATGGATCAAATTGACTGGAAGACTAATTGGAGTGGATCAGATGGGTAAATCTCTAAGAGGGAGCACCTGGGTCCCTATAAAGGGGATACTTGGGTCCTTAAAAAGGGGACACCATGGTTTACTATTGGCTAGGATTAATCCTCAGGGAGGCTTCCTACATACCCTATGTTGATGATAGGGATCAAAACCCAAGTAGTTCAAAGGTGGTGATGTATTAGAATGTACACAAAGGAAAATACCCTAGAGACATGTTGTGGCTTACGTATGGTTAGTGGAACATTGTAAGAGTAACACTCTTGGTAGGATGGTTATGGATTGTGTGGGTCTTATGAACGGTTAGCTACCCCAGAACCAGTATGATTCCCTGAAGATGTGGTGGCTCGGTTAGAAATCTATATTGATAATGGATGACTTGATGACGTTTATGAGATTAATAGGATTGAACCAACGTAAAGATTTTTCGATGGGGTGATGATCCATCTAAGGGGGTGGATCGTGAGAATGGAATCATTGATGGGATCTGAAGGAAGTAGAACCCCCAGGTTAAGGAATAACCTTCCTGAAACACAATAGATCAAGGGAGAGAGTTGGATGGGACATGTGTGATGACCTTGAACCTTAGAGAGGTTTCCTATGTATCCCCATGGAATGGAATCTAAGTCCACATAGTTCAGGATGGGATATAGAATTGGGGTTTACACAAAGGATAGTGACCGAGATACATACTGGGGATTACACATCGTTAGAAACCCATATCAAGAGAGACTCTATTGGTTGGAATAATAAGGATCGAGTGTGGAGATTATGCATGGTTAGCTACCCAAGAGCTTGTCTAACGCCACGAAGTGTTGGAGAAATGGTAGGATTCCCAACAAAGAGGATGCAAAAATTTTCGTTTTGGGGTTTTAACCCTGGGGAGGTTTCCTACTTAACCTGTCAATGAGATAGGGTTTGAAACCCACATAGTTTCAATTCATGATGTTATACATCATGCAGAACAATGGTGGCATTCATTTTAACATCATGCGGGAGGAAGGAAAGCCGACACAAATTTTTTGGGACCGATGGGTGATGGAGATTGATGGGGCTTGAACATCAGAGAGTCTTCTTACATACCATGTCTAAGAGATAGGGATCAAAACTGGCATAGTTTGGATTGGAGTGAGGCTTTTGGATTACACATGGTTAGCAGCCCATATAGGATGTCATGGTCTATGAATACTCAATGCCCTCATGGGTCATTCTTGGTGTGAGAAACATGTGGAATTAGTAACCCTGAAGATTAGATCACATAGGTACATCATTGAGAAGTGGGGTGGGGCTTACGCATAGCTAGTATCCCACAGAGGAAAGAAGGTCTTATTCTTAGTTAGCATCCTGATGAGAAAGGAGGGTGTCTAGGCATATGAGGAGGATATGGTCATCGTACATGAATCATCCCAGCATAGGGTATCAAGCATACATAAGGACTGTCTGAGGTGAACATGGAATGAAACCTTAAAGGGAAAGAGAGAGTGGGAGGGAACCCATGCCCATCCCCTCTTTCATCCTCCCATACCTACCACATGTGCATCCATCACAGTTTAGAATCTTTTGTTGAGGACGTGGGTGGTAGGAAATTTAACATCCTGCATCTTGAATAGTGAGGACTCACTCCTCGCCCATTGGACTTATATAAATGTTTCACTTCAACCCTTGGTGAATATAAGGCACCTACAATTTAGTATGGGGACTTGGTTGTGGATTGATCTATTAAAGGGATCAGGTTACAATGGATATGAGAAGAAGCAGTATCCATTAGCATGCCTATGTGAAGAAGCATTATGAGAAGCAATGAAATGAGAGGCACCATTTGAGGGTCCTTGAAATCACTTTGTATGATCCTGGAGGGCCACATGGAATATGGGTGTGTAAAGTAATAGATTTTGGAAAGAGGTGGTTGGCGAAGGAAAGGGCCTTCGTGAAGCTTGGGAGCTTCACGAAGAGTATGTCCTTTGTGAAGGGAAGGTTCTTCATAAAGGAAGGGGACTTTGTGAAGGTTATACCTTAATGGATCATAGTTTCACCTCTCTAAAAAACTCTTTCTTTTGGGAGTTCTTCATGAAGGATCTACTTTTCATGAAACCTCAAGCTCCCTGAAGGGGACCCCTCTTTGGAGAATGCCATATGTCTTCGTGAAGGGCATCCCCACCTTAGGTGTGGGGCTGTGAAGAATAGAAAGTTGTATGTATCAAAAAATTATATGTATCTTTGGTGATCCATTGGTCGGTTTCACAAATGTCTTTGCAAAACAGAATCTTAGAAGATGAAAGGGTGAAGTAACATTGGTTTGATAGGGGTGATCCATCTATTTAAAGGAAATGGAGGTTATTGAGGGTCGTAGAACATTCCATAGAGAGGAGTGACACTGTGGAGAAGAGAGGCTTCATTGTAATGCATCTGACACACATAGGGAGTGAGACGCCATGAATAGGATTACAGAGATGGGACTCACAGTGATAGATGATACCATTCAGAGGTTGATCTCTTTCAAATTTCATTGGACTTTCTAAGTTTTGTGATGTCATGGATACAATCATTGAGGCATTCGACATAAAGGTGTCCTAGCTTTGTGGAGGACATTGTGATGGCGACCATTGGGATGGTTTGGAAAGATTAAGAGCCCTTTTGAGAGTTTATTAACTCTACGGCATCCAATATTTCCATCCCTAAGCGAAATAAATTTTAGGGCCAACAAATGACCCCCTCGGAATTGGAGTCGATGGAAAAGTGGGGCTTATTTTGAGGGTAAGACACTGAAGGTACTAGGATGGTCAAACATATGTTAGAACTCACCGCTGGGCCATAGAGTCGAGTGAGAAGACGCATCACATAGGCCATTGAAAAGATACATCGTGAAGCAACCATTGTGAAGTGGAACTGCTCAGCGCAAGCAGTAGGTGCCGAGAAGAGACTCTACGGGTCATCATGAAGCCTACATGTGGGTTGTCGCAAAGCCAGTTCTGACTACACCTATAAATATTGGCCCAGATTAATTTTTACACAACAGGATCTTCATGAATGATTATTCTAGAGCTTTACCTTTGTGAAATGACACCTTCTAAAAATGCTTCTTAGGGAACCATAATTCTTTGGTTTGATGCTTCGTGAACACTTTTAGTGAATCGGGGAATCACAATCCATTGCTTCCTTTGCGACATTGGATGATGCCAAGGATTATTTATAGAGTGTAGGTGGTTGGGAACCATATTTGATAAAGATTCATCGAGAAAACACTTTGCAAAAAAAATCATTAATCCTTCATGCCCCAACCAAAAAAATTATCCACATCTTCAGGCTAATGGATGCTCAAAAGGTTCCCTGGGAAGCTCATCCCAACGCTGCTCGGAGGGAGGCCAATGAAAACAAAATCAAAATTAGATATTAAATCTAGAGTACATCCGATCACCAATCATTGAAGGATCATATGAATGAGGTGAAAATAAATACTAGATGTCTAAGTGCTAACCATTTTATGACATTAGTTCACGTGATGAAGTCACCATCCAAGACACCAGTAAGGAAGAGCCAAACTACTAGTTTAGGAGAACCCCTAGAAATACAAATGGTACATGGCTATAGGTGGACACATTGGAATAGAGCACCCTCCCATCACATCACATTTCATTTACAATGATGTCAAAAACATCAACAGAAAGACATTGGAAAAGGAGACATCTCCACCTCTATACAAGACGACTATCAAGGCCATGCATGGGAATAGAGACAAGGGGTGGATCATAGATTGGGATTTCTTCCAAGGTTTAAACATCACGGATGACTAGGTCGGGGCCTACTGGACATGTTCATCCTATGAAGAGTTTGAGAATATAATGAGTCGGGTAGGGTTGTATGATGCGGCATTGGATTCCCAAATCAGGGTCTCTCAACTGAGGGAGTTTATATTGGAATTTCTAAGTCATTGGTCTCTAAATATCAACACCTTCCATATTCATCATGACAAGGTTGGAATCAGCCTTAGGACCTTCATCAAATTTATGGCATCCTAATCTAGGGAGAGATGTATGACGAGTACTTCCCCACCTTGAATTTCTGGGAGGATAGGGAGGAGATGATACCTTTAGTGATGGAATTACTTAGGCTATTACCTGGTACAGATGAGGATAATTAGAACACCCGAGACATCCATATTAAGTAGTGGTTCGACTATTTAATAATTTCCAACCAGAGTAGTAAACACTACCAAAAAGGCATCCCATATGTCTACAAGGAGCTCAGTGGGGTAATGAAGGTTCATACATGAAAATCTTGGAGGATAACTTATGGTAAATGAGGGGGTACAACATCAAGACTAAGTAGAGACCGATAGTTAGGATAGAAAGATTCATCTTAGTGTTCATCTATGGGTGGATATTACTTATCAGAGATTCCCACATTGGTGTGATAGCAAGTAAATTCATCATGGAGGCTCAACTAGATGCCAGAGACTACTTCAAACTAGTCATACCAGTGTCGGTGAAGTTATACCATCAGTATTGGCACAATAGTGAGGGAAAGAGGACGTTGTTAGTGTGCGTGTCATTTTACATTCTATATAGCTAGATTACGGTACAAATTGGGTGATATGAATATCATAACCCCATAACTATGTCTAGGATACAATCTCATATGATAATTTTTAATTTTTAAAGGAGAACCCCATTTAATCTTGACAATGGGACCATACTGGGTAAGATGGGGTGGGAAGAACAATTCATCTTCCACCCATTCCCTTTTCTAACCAAAGACCATACTAACAATGGCACATATACAATAGAGAAGCGGTCATATCTTCTATATTTAGGCAATGGTGTACTTGTGGAACAAGTAGACTGTGAACATATAAGTGAACCATATACCCCACATCAGTTCACTCGATAATTCTGTTGCATGCAGAGGCTGACCCTATAGGTGTACAAAAATGTGGGTTACAAGAACCACCCATGTGTAATGTGAAAACACTTAATGATGTTTACAAGGGAGGATGAGAAGATTTGTAAAGAGTTACCTCCATCCAATTTAGCATTCTGACTAGTTAAAGATTGTGCAAAGAGCTGAGAGGCTACCTACGCTAGTGAGATACTGAAGAGACTGACTATCTGAGCTAGAAAAGTGCTCCCTACACCTCAACATTTAATAGTGTCTATGGGGGGACATTAAGAAGGTGTTGAAAATTCATCAAGGAGACGAGACCATAATAGTAGGGGAAGTAGGCCACAAATCAGAAAACCCCAGACCAGTGCTGGCAAGCGGTGAAGATAGAGAGGTAATAGTGTTAGGCTCAGTGGCTCTACCTGGGAGGACCACATAGAGAGGTGAATCATACCAGGTCTATTTTAGGGCCTCCCACAAGCTCCAGGGGAGAAACTATATTGAGTAATGATTCATTATGTTTTCATATTTCAAGAGGGCTAGAAAGATTGGGAAATGGGAAAATAGTATCTCGGTGTAAACAACCTGTGGACAAACTTAAACACGCATGGGATACTATTGGGAGAACATGTCTTCGAAAAATTTGGATTCAACACTAACCATTCCAAGGGAAGAATTTTTGTGTTGGAATTGGTGGATGTAATACACTCCAGTGGTGACATGCATCAAATGATGCACTGGGTAAGGATACTATTGAACATGACTACTCCTACAGAATTGATGGTGGCTCACCTGGAAGAGATTTTTCAATTTTCCATTCATGTAGATGAATCTTGGGATGAATAATTCAATGAGGGATATTTATGAGGACCAATATAGGGTATTTTGAAGGGAACCTCTCCAAAAGAATGTGAAATAGTGGCCTTGGGGGGAATTTCCTTGGGGGATTTCTCTATAACTATAGAAGTGAGTTCTCACTCCACTTCATTGTGTCAGTTATCTTCTTACCCTATTTGGGTTTATCATATAACAATTACATGTTCGAATTAATCTTCAATTAACCTCTACCACTAATGGGGATAAAGGCATGAAAGTGGAATAAGGCCAAACACCAGGACCTGTTGTTTGAGAGATAATGGTTTTGGAATTCAGCAGTGCTGGGGGGTAGAGGTAGCCTCCTCCGAATCATCAAAAGACCATAATAATATATAGAAGGTCGCTTCATGTCCTCATGGTGATGAGAGACCTAAGGCAATGTCAAGTGGATAACCATGTTAAATATCATGCTTCCGAGCTATACCTATTGTCTGATAGCTCAAAAAGGTCTAATGTGACCCATGCCTACACAGTTTCATAGATAGAACACATATTTCTGGTGAAAATGGATGAAGACTCAAGGATCTCCTATAAAGAGTGGTGATGATCCCAACATCATGGAGTGACCAGGATGACCATTATATAGTTCCTTATAAATGACTGGTGGTGTCGAGCAATACCGCAGGCGGGATAGAGTTTAGAGTCAATTGGATGGACATCATTGAATTAGAATCAAGTGATTAAGACCACCCAATAGGGGACCCTTCTACTGAGTTCCTAGAGCCAATTCTGGAATATGATCCAACTTAAACAGAGGAGCAGAATGACATCACTTTTTATAAAGAGGATAGAACAGAAGTTCTCCATTGGTTGTGGAAGCTTATCAAACATTTCATTGAGCACACCCTGCAATCATAGTGGATAAATCAGATGGGAAACATCACCCCAAATGAGAGAACTGTGCACAGGAGGAGAAGATTCTTGATTCCACCACATGATAATTCTAGATTACCATGATGAGAAGGTGTGGGATGATGCATGCAGCCTCCGTTTTGGTCTAAAGTAGTGGAATATTGTCAGTATCAAAATACTTCAAGAGGCAGAGCAAGAAGCCTGGTGTTTTAGGGTACGGGTGACTGAACAATATACGTTAGGTAGCACCCACTCAGAATTCATATCTTGATTAAAGTCACTACCGAGAGAAGACAAGGAGTGGACTAGGTGAGCATCCCAAGAGATGGATAATATCCAAGATAAGGAAGATTTGGTGCACACCAGGGTAGATTAATTGAAACTTGTAGCCTTTGAAGAGGAGAGGCAGCTTACCGGGCGAGAGAAAAATTTTAAGGCCACTCACCAAAGTGGGGGGGGAGCTGGAACACTCTAATGAAAAGTTCAATACATTTATTATAGGGGTAAATAAATGGGAATTGTAACTTATATGAACTCATAAACATAGTTTCATACTTGTTTGTTTATTTCGGTTTTGTGTATGAATCAAATTATTTTATTTGACTACTACATCCCAGTCATTTCTATGAAATATACAGGGATCACTTCCTAATCTCACTTGGGTCATGCACAATGTGAGAAACAAGGAATGATTGCATAATTATTTTCTTTGAATAAAATAATTCCAACCAATCACTAGACACATCGGGTATGAATTACCACCAAGAGTTTTGGGGAAGAGTTTTCATAACATCAAAATCATCTTCTCCCAACATTCTCTAGTGCATGAGTGGGATAATTATAGGGGAGTTAGAATAAATCTGAACAAAGGGGGAGGAAGAATTTAAATTATGATACCCCAAATTTGGGACACATTTTGGATGGCCTGATGATAGAGGATTTTTTTGGACCAAATTTAAAACACAATTTCTATATCATGTTAGCCAGAAATTGGAACAAACAACTGAGGGATAACCACTGACCACATTAGAAACATGGTGCCAAACTCAAAGTGTCATCTGATGTCTCCTAGAACGTCAGCCCAAAATGGTATGTGAGACTTATGTTTGAGAATCCTAACCATTAGGGGGTTTCTTCAGATGTGAAAGGGAATGGGGTTTTGAAATAGTGGGCATGCATAATGTGGTGAAGGAAGGATGGTATGTTCAAATAGAGTCTAACACTTTCAAAATTATGCCACTGTGAAAAAAATGCACAGGGTGAGTGTATGAGTCTGTATCGATATTAGGCCTACATCTAGAAGGGTCCTCTCTTGTGATGACTAAGAGGGTCTAAAGTTTTACATTTCTTAAATGAAGACTGTAATCACACAGTTTACCATCATACACTAAAGAACAAGGAATAGTATAATGTCATATGATTAATATTTTGCCCAAAGTTTCGGGTCCTATGATCAAGACATTGTATATAGTTTGAGGTCGTACTGCCTGGACCCTACCCCATAGTTTAATTTCATGTTACAGGGACCAGGAAATCTATGCATAAGGTCATAGAATTTTTAAAATGAATTGGGGAAATAAACCACGAATTTTAATGGTCCTAGAGTGGGGCCCGAGGAAAAATGTATGGGCATCACTACATATCCCATAAGGATAGGAATCAATCCATACATAGTTTTCGAGCATAGCATGGTTAGAGACCAACACTGATGGGGGAAATCGTCTTTGGTGAGGATTCTTACACGTCCCATAATTTTCATGGGGCATCCTAATCTAGTTTAGGGTAGGGTTGTAGTTTATAGTAATGCATCGAGGACATGCCCATTTAGTTAATTTTCATGTACAAATACAGATAAATGGAGAACTCTCGATAAAGGTACATGCCACGTCTAATGAAAACTCAATGTGATTGAGGACATAAGTCCACACCACACCACATTATTCATAGAAAACATAGGCTTTAATGGTAGAAGAGGATTCCTGGTGATGCAGTTGGACCACAGACCAGAAGTCTGAGCATCACTATGTATCCCATTATAATGATAATCACACCATACATAGTTCTTCAAGGTGGTACGATAGGTGGCCAATACCAAAAGGGGAATAATCTTCTCTAGTGAAGACATCGAATGGATATGTAATTCATCATTAAACAATATGGGCATTGAAGACGTATTTTATCACCATACGATAAGGGTGTAATAGATCCTAGTTTATGTTCATAGAGCTTAGACAAAAAATAGGAAGAATCCTGAAGCATAAATATGTTATGTGGTTCCATAAAGTGACCTGATGTGAATGAGGATAAAATAATCCACACCACACCACAAATTTCCATAATAATAGACATAGTTTAATGTCATGATTCTTGGACTAATGGACCGAAGCTCTGAGTTTACGTCCATAGAGTTCATACCAAAAGAAGTGTGGATATTCCATGTATGTACAATCCATTCCCATATCCCTAATCCCATGGGAGCTATACTCGACGTGGGAATCAAGGGTGGAGATGATCTTTGAAACACATGAAATACACACTGGGGGGAGATAGTGTGGAGTCAAAGATGACCCTAATAAAACTGATTTACCCTCATTAACATTAATAGAAACACATAGGGATGAAACTAAGGATTTCAAAATTAAACATGAACAAAATGGAGTGGAAATGGATGTGAATTGTGCGGCCAATATTTAAGGCTTAATGGGAGGGGTGTAATGATGGGGGATAACTATTGATTGTGTTTGAAAAACAACATCCATATCATGTGACTTGAAATGGGAACTAATATCCAAGGGTAGACCAATGAATGAATTCGAAATGTGGAACCTGTATTATAATTTCATTCATAATTCATTAGGACATTGGCCCAAATTAGTTGGTAAGCCATATGGTTGGGAATGAATACCATTGGGGGGTCCTGTCAGATGTGAAAGATGATGGAAACCCAATTAAAGGTAAATGTGAAGCATGAAGACAAATGAATGTATGTCCGCATGGAATACCACACTCTAAGTCTTGAAACATAGTGCAACTAATCACAATGGTGATGCATAATAGAGGTAGAGAAGTCCAGATGAGATGGGTAAAAATGAATTGATGAACTTAGGGATGGACCAGAAGATGAAATGTCGGGTTGTTTCTATGTATCCCATGAGGATGGGAATCAAGCCAAATGTAGTACTTGAAAATGTCATGTAGTTCATCTTAGTGTGATAGGGACATAAGGAGAATGGATCAAATATCTGCAAGGGGAAGTACGTGACTTGGTTATTATAAACTCGATGAGAATGAGGACCAAAGAGGTCCTTACCACACCTCGTGCTTCAGATAGAGTTCGGGCCAATAGGTAGGAAAGAAGATAGGATTTTAGGTACCTAAGGATGTACCCAAAGACAAAATGTTTGGGCGTTCCTATGTATCCCATGAGGGTGGGAATCAATAAATTCATAGTTATTGAAGCTTGAATTGTTGGGTACCAATGTAAAGAGAAATACAGTCATGTATGTCTGGACCATGCACCAAAAGAAAAAGCATTTGATGGATCTTATTTTTTTTTAGTGTGGCTGTGTGTTGTTTATGAAGCAACAAACCAAGGATGGAGACTCGGGCATCACCGTACTAATAAATACATATATAGGTCTTGAAAAATTTCATGGTGGGTGACTGATACCAAACATGATGTCCCCTCAAGTGATGACACCATAATGCAGTGTCATTTTTCATCATGCGTCCAGGACGACAATGTCACAGTTTAAGGTCATATGATAGGACCAGACCATGCGTTTCAATGTCGTGTAGAAAATTACAATAGTTTAAATCCATGTGGGATGAGGTATAATAGTTTAACATTATATGGATTAGAAGCATACAGAAAAATGAGGTTCCAAAGGGAATGTTCAGGGCATGATAAAGAATATCCAATGTGGATGAGGACATAAGTCCACACCACACCGCGTGCAATTCCATTGGAGAAACTTCATGCCAAGGGGCTAGAAAAGATCAAAGGACCAAGGGATGGACCCAAAGATGAAATTCTAGGCTTTCCTATGTATCCCAAGAAGATATGAATCAATCCATACATAATTCTAGAAATTACATGTTGTTTAATGTCATGTGGTACGGACAGAGAAGGGAGGGACTAGACCACAAGGGGAAGTACATGGTGAGGCTATTATCTACCCGACGTGAATGAGGACATAAGTACACATAAACCAAACCATGCAATACCAAAATAATCATGGCCAAAATTCTAAACAAAAGAGATTATAAGTGGAGCCTGAGCTAGACCCGAAGATCAAATGTTCAGGCATTCTTATGTATCTCATAAGGATGGGATTAAACCTATACATAGTTCTCAAAATTAATGTATTTTAACATCATGTATTGAAGAGTGGGGGGTATTAGTTTAAGTCTATAGATCTCTAACTAAAGGAAGTGAGATTCCTCCTAGAGGTCATAAACCTTGACCAGCTCTCTAATCCTATGTGAGTTATACTCGATGTGGGAAACAAGCTCATAGAAGATATTTGCAACAAATGGATTACACAATAAGAAGAAATGATGCAGAGTCAAGGATGACACCACTATATTGATTCATCCTCTTAACGCTCAAATGTGGTGGAGGTGTGTCGAAATTCCACATCAATGGGTTGAAGTGAAAAGGTGTATAAATCGTGAGACCTATATTTGGGGCATAAAAATAATTGAGTAACGATGGAGGATAATCATTGACTATGTTTGAAACATAGTATCAACACTGTGTGACCTGAAATTAGAACAACAAATGAGAATCAACTGCTGAACATGTAACGCCCCGACCATAGTTACCCAGAGTCAGTGCATTATTACATAACATTGGAATGATAAAAAGGGATCAAATACTGAATGATAGATCATTTTAGTAACCTTTTAATTACTAGTTACATACATAAGTGTTACATTACATTATAGAATGAAAACCAACAAAATTGTGTCTCCTTTGAGAACACTCATATCCTTTGCATATCCCTACAAGTCAGTCATAATATAATTATTCTCATCCTGGAAAAAATAAAACATAGAAAGGGGTGAGATCAAATTCTCAGTAAGGATAACAATATAGAGGAAACATTCATAAACAAGAATAAACATTTAAGGCGATGTATAAGACTGAAACAAAATCCTTTTAAACATAAACTTTAGTATAATATGGAAAATATAAATCAAATAATTCCATCTAATTATTCACATTGATATTATACAAGTCGAATAATCACATTTAGTATCAATAACTAATTTTATAATGATGGAATGCATAATTCCAGACATCATAACCACATAGTCATGTCCTTGTTCCAAGACTAAAAATAAAATTTTGTCAAGGCTTTTTGCTAAGACTGTAGTTTGTCTTATGAGACCTACTGATCCATCGAGGGGCTATAGTAGGCCCCACTCATCACTTACTAAGTCCAATGCATTCCTCATATAAAAAGGTTGAAACATAATATAAACATTCGTATTAAAACTAGCATACAAAATGTAAATAAATTATCTATAAACCAAGAATGGTATAAAAATAGCACATACATAGTCAAAAATATCACAAAACGTTCAAATCAATATGGAAGATTGTACCATAATAAATCAACTTCAAATAGATGTAAAATCCAATTAAGATTGTAGACATAGATGAAATCACTCCAAAAACTATATGAGTGAAGTATATTATTTTATTTTGAAAACATTTAAAAGTAATGAATACATTTACTCTGAAAATATTATTATAATCTTGTAATAGAATCTTTGAAGGTGTTATAATTGCGAAAAATATCTGCACCCACTGTATAAGTTTATAAACAACATTTTTTCCTTAATTTTTTAGAAAAGGTCATAAATTACCTTGTTTTGAAAATGATTGAAATATTCTTTTCAAAACATTTTATAAAAATTCAAACAAGGGTATAAATGACTTTAACCCATGTTCTATTAAATAACTAACATGTTTTGAAATAAGTTTTTAAGAAACATGGATGTGGATGATAAAAAAGTCATTGTAGATACTTTCGTAAAAACAACCTCGGATAATAAAGAGATTGTAAAATTAACACTTACCTTGTACTTTTCCTTAGTCGATGGTATGTTAAAATCCTGTATAATGGTGAAATATTTGTTATTAAATTATATAGTAACCACATACATAAATATTTCATCATATATGATCTTCTAATATTGATTTGTTAATGATATTTCAGTAGTATCGTTTTTTTGGGTGATAACTGATTCATTTTACTATATATGATTTATTACGTAAGTCATGTTTGATATGGATA
The DNA here is from genome assembly GCA_963277665.1 of Viscum album. Classification (NCBI taxonomy): domain Eukaryota; kingdom Viridiplantae; phylum Streptophyta; class Magnoliopsida; order Santalales; family Viscaceae; genus Viscum; species Viscum album. The sequence goes on along the minus strand of OY728146.1, from coordinate 1,747,977,419 downwards.
GGATGTATTTGATTCATATACATAATTATATTAAGTTCCTAAACATTATTTTTTTTCTTCAAATGAAAATTATTATTGAATGGTTATGATGGGGAATGAAATGTCATCACGTCGTGGAGACGGTAAGCCGTATGTACGCACGAGCGACAATATCATTATATTGATGGTGAAATAGTTTTAATTTGATGGTATATTAGATATAAATAATAATTAACATGTTATATTTATTATTTACATCAGTTATAATCATTATTTCACTCATCCAAATAATAGAGTGTTGAATAACAAACTACACCCCGATGTGGAGACAGCAAGCCGTACATAAATACATTTGGTGACTTTGTCATTCATAGGTTAGATTTAATAATTAATTGGGTTTTAAAATATTTATAATAACATATAATTATGTATAAATTACTCGATTTATTATTTTAGTATGAAAACAACAAAAAAAATAGGAAGTGGAAGAATAAAATAATTTTGAAAGAGGTGATGAAGTAATTACATCTTCTTCGGGTTCCTCCTTTTGATTTGATCAAAAGGGCTACTTATGTTGGATTTAAGATAACATTAAGTCCTATATGGTTAATTAATGGTAGTTGGTAGGATATTTGAGTCGGGTTTTTTTGATCCAAAAGGATTTGGAGGTGTAAAATTAAGAGAAGGGAATGTACGCTTTTATAAGAGAGGTGAGGGTCACTTTAGAAAAAACATGAAATATTATTTTATTATAAAATAATTTTCGGTTTCTAATGGATTAAAATGGATTTATTTCAATTATAAGGTGCGTATGTGTTGAGAAACTCTCAACCAATAGGTTTTAGACATGTTTAGGTTACCATGTAAACCTTATCTATTAGATTTGACTCTTAGTTAAATAGTTTAACATTTACCATGTCTTATTGTATTATTATAATAAATGGTTAATAAACTTAATATTAAATTTCAAGAGAACCACATGTGGTTAATTAATGACATATATAACATTATATAAGTCTTTTTTCCAAGAATTATAATTTTAGGACTGTTATATAATTTAATAAAATAGTATTTCTTTTTAAAACACATTTATGTCAATTTTGACACTATTTAGTATTTGGTTTTTTTTAAGTCATAAAATTATTATTTATTCGAAAAAAATACAATGAATCAACCAAAAAAATTCATATATACTTATAAAATTCGTGGATGGAATGAAAAATTTCTAATTATATTTATTTTAATATTTATAATATAATTTATTTTATTCTTTCATTAATAAGGAAAACATTGCATCATTATTGTGTCATAATTAAATATATTTATTTTATGCTTAAAAATTATAAATAAAATACCATGATGTATTAAATCATTTTATATTTATAATTAATATCTATAGTCTAATATATAACTTAAATAAACCCTTATAAATTTTTTTTACTAAAAGATGTATGTTTATGTTACATTTTCCTTAACATTAAATTAATTTTTAATAAAGTTTCATCATCACTTAAAAGTGACTCCATGGGGTCCAAAATTCGTCCAAAGGATGTCCATGGTCAGAAATGTATCATCCAATAGGGGTAGGACATGTTTTATTGTAATTTAATAATATTATAATATTATTGTTTACCCTTATTTTCTGGATTTATCCATTATCCATCGTAAATAAAATATTTACTGAAGCTGTTATTCATAATGTCTAAAAATAATATTTTCCTATTTAAAAAATATGGATTTTTTTATTCAGAATATGGAATCCATTTTTCCAAATTCAAAACACAGAATTTACAGAAAATAATTTAAAATTAATTCTTGTTGTCAAAACCAAAAAGTGGGTTTTTAAGAAGTAATAACTATCAAAATATCGATGTGTTTTTATGTACAATTTAAATGTGAAATGACATCCATTGACGTAAATTATATTAAATTATAAAAAAAAATATAATAATCTAAAACTACTCAAATGTATAATTTAACACTATAAATTAGTTCAATTTAAAAAGTGGGTTTTAATTAAAATTTTATATTTTTCACTATTCATAAAAATATGAAAGTTATCATTAAAATACTAAAAAATTACCCTAAGATAATTTTAATATTAATAATTGAAAAATGATGTCCAATATGAAAAATATAATTTATAAAATTTCAAAAAGTGGGTATTACTATTCATAACTACTTTTAAAATTGTTAGTTTGATAGGTCATGGTGCGCTTAAACTCGGTGTTGCGTACATCACACGTTGTTGTATTATTCAAAGAGAAACGTATTGTGGTTGTTTTGGGTGTTACATTCTTCCCTCCTTCAAATAATTTCTTCCCCAAAATTTTTAAAATACTTCTGCATAAAATGATTTAGGTTTTTCTTTCATCATAAGTTCCTTAGGTTCCCACATTGCCTCTCTGATTTTATGGTTTCTCCAAATAACTTTTACCCTAAGAGTCGTTCAGTTTCTCAACACTTGTTGTCTGTTAAAAAAATTCTCAAAGGATCTTCCTAATAAGACAGAGCAAGTTCCAATTCTATTTCATCACAGGTGAGTATATGCGTTGGGTTGGGCATGCATTTTCTCAACAGTTATACACAGATCATATCATGAACTATGGAGAGACTTGGTAGCATTTCCAAATAATAATCTACAAATCCAATATGTTTTAGAATTTCGAAAGGTCATATGTACCAGGGACTCAATTTACCATTCTTACCAAATCATACAACACCCTTCCCCAGAGATACCTTCCAGAAAACAAGATTTCCTACTTGAAATTCCAAATCCTTGCTTTAGTTATTAACATAACTCTTTTTCCTACTTTGATCTTCTTTGATGTGATTTTGGATAATATCCAAATTTTCCATTATTTACCCAACACGTTTTGTGCCTATGAGTTTTCTTTCACCAACATCATCATAACCAGTTGATGTACGACATATCTTTCCATATAACGCTTCTTATGGTGCCATTTGAATAATTTAATGAAAGATATTGTTTTAGAAAAATTTTACTTGATGTAAATACTGATCCCACATACCTTGAAAGTTTAGTGACCAAGATCTAAACATGTCTTCTTAGAATAAAATATTATGTTTTGATTTTCCATCATTTTGAGGGTGTAGGCAGTGCTTAAATGAAGTTCAGTATCTAGGGATTTTTGAATAATTTTCTAGAATTTTGATATAAAATTGGGATCATGACCAGAAATAATCTATATGGGTACACTACGAATTCTTAAAACTTCATTAATATATATTCATGCTACATGTTGAAGTGGTAAATCTTCTCTTATATCAAGAAAATGTGTTTACTTGGTAAGACGATCAAAAATGACCCATATTGCATCCTTCCTTCTAAGAGTCTTTGGTAGACCCCTGAAAAATTCCATCATAATATCTTACCATTTCCACTCAGGTATGGGAAGAGGTTGCATGACTCCTATAGGATGTTTTCTTCCAGCCTTCACTTATTGACAACCCATACATCTCGACACATAATCAAAATTCTCCATCTTTATGTTCTCCCACCAAAAAGGTTTCTTCAAATCTCTATACATCTTAATACTACCAGGGTGTATAGAGAAATTGGATCAATTATAATCATCCAATAATTACCTTTTTAGATCTGGAATATTAGGAACACAAAGTATTTTCACAAATTTCAAAATTTCGTCTTCATATACGAATTTGATCAATCTCCCATGATTCACAGCTTTAATTTTCTTTTGAAACTCATCATCATCAGTCTGAGAACTTTTTACCCCTTCTAGAAAAGATGGTTTGGAAACCATTTCAAAAAGTATTGATGTTTCACCTTCCTTCATTATTCCCATATCCATATTTACTAGATCCATGAACATATGATCCCTTTAAACTCTCATATTGTTTAGAACTCCATGATCTATTCTTCTAAAAGAATATGTCACCTTATTTTCCTTCCCCGTGTGGTAGTGTATAGTTAATTCATAATCCTTGGTAATTCAAGCCATCGTCTTTGCCTCATGTTGAGTTGTTTATATGAGAAAATATACTTCAAACTCTTGTGATATTTATATATCTCACATTTTCACCGTATAGATTGTGTCTCTATATCTTCAAAGAAAATATTACAACTACTAACTCAATATCACTAGTAGGATATTTTTGTTCCTAAATGTTTATCTATTCTTATGCATAGGAAATAACTCTATCATTTAGTATAAGTACACAACCTTGTCCTTTCATTGAATCATCACTATAAATGACAAACCCATCATTCACCGATGGTAGATTCAAGATAATATAATTGACTACTACTCTCTTCAGTTCTTCAAAACATTCTTTACACTCTTTTGTAAAAACAAATTTAACCCCTTTACTGGTGAGATTGGTTAATGGGATAGCCAATCAGGCATAATTCTAGATGAAACACTGATAATAACCTGTTAAACCAATAAAACTACATACCTCAGTTATTTTCATTGGTTTTTTCCATTATTGTATTGCTCCTATCTTAGAAGGATCAACAAAGATTCCATATTAAGAGATAATATGGCCATTAAAAGAAATCTCCTAAAGCCATAATTCACACTTACTAAACTTCCCATATAATTCATTTCTTCTAAGAGTTTTCAAAATAGTACGTACATGATTTTCATGATATTCATTTATTTTGGAATATACCAATATATCATCAATAAATACCACTAAAATTCAATAAGATATTGTTTGAAAACTCTATTCATTAGATCCATGAGAACAGAGGATTCATTAGTCATCCCAAAATGCATTACTCTAAACTTGTAAGGCCCCTACCTAGTACAAAATTTTGTCTTTGGAATGTCTTCCTTCTCCACGTAAAAGTGATGATATCCATATCGAAGGTCAATCTTTGAAAAATATTGGGATTTATTAATTTGATCAAATAAACCATCAATGCAAGGTAAGGGATACTTTTTCTTTATTGTAATAGCATTGATCTCCCTGTAGTCAATGCACAACCTCATATATCCATATTTTTTTTAACAAAAAGAAAAGGGGCACCCCGTGGAGAAACAATAGGGAAAATAAATCCTTTATTTCTCAATTAATCTAGGTGTTTCTATATTTCCACTAATTTCATAGTGTCCATTCAATAAGGGGTATTCGATATGGGCCTCGAACAAGGAATTAAGTCAATAGAAAATTCAATTTCCTATTATGGAAAATGTCTAGGTAAATAATCTGTAAACACATCAACATATTCTTAAATAATAGGTACATCCTCTATTTGAACATTCCTTTACTCAGCCATAGTTATTTTACATTATTCCTCTAAAATAATTGAATTTAGAAGAGCTACAATGGGTGGATCTAGATGAGAAACACATGGTGATGTTTCTTCTCTAAATATAATGGATTCCATATCATCATAAAAAAATTATATCCTTCTTCCTCTTATAATAAGTTTTTGATTCATGCTCTGAAATCCAATCCATACAGAGGATTATATCAAATTCAATCATGGTTATGACGATTATATTAGTAGATAAATCTTTTTTATATTTCGTAATGGTAACCGATTCATAATACTTTGTTGCAATTATATTTCCCTTATGAGTTTTTACATTAAACTCCCTTGTTAAATAAAATTTTAAATATCTAATTTTCATGGAAAACTGGGATGATATGAATGAATGGAATGATCAAGAATAAAATATTTCATTGGCTAAATTTGAGGAAATGATTAAGGTACCTGCAACCACGTCATTCGGAACTTCAACCTCTATAGTTGCTATCGCATAAGCTTGGCCTTTCACCCTTTGCCTTTTATAAGGTATGTTTCCTTGATGATTAGGAAATTTATTTGAATAATTACCCATTTATTTACAACTAAACCATTAAACATTGATAGCCCCTTTCTTCCCCTTTCAACCACAATCTTGGTGGCCTTTTCCTCTACACATGTAACAGACTCCCATTCCCTTCAAGAAAGTACCAGGTTGTTTCTTCCCCCATTTACTACAAGATGTAAATTCAACTTTTCATTTCTTCAACTTATTTCAATTTCCAAAGTTTTTAGAAGATCTATTATTCACTTTCTTTTATTTAAAGTCTTAAGACATAGAGAATTCTTTTTCTGTCTTGAGAGCATATGAGACGATATCATCGTACGATGAAAATGATTGAGAGACTAAGTCTTGATGGAGAAATGGTTTTAACCCATGAAATAATTGATCAATTGTACTTATTGGGTAACTTATATAATATGAAGCATGACATTTTATCCTTGTAAAGTTAGCCTCATACTTTGTGACATTCTCATCCTCCTTTTTCCTCAGACTTAGAAATTGCTTTTTCATATCTGCTCGACATTCACAAAGAATTTATTTTTCAATGAAAATCTCTTTAAACTACCTCCATTACATATTTGATACTTCTTCATCCTCCATAGTGTTTTGAATTAATTACCACCATTGATCTGCATCTCCTGTGAGATGATAAACTTCCATGACAACTTTTTCCTTTCTATACTCCTCAAGGCCTAAAATACTTTTTCTAAGGAATATATCTATTTATTATCAAAAAATGTATTTTTAGTACCTTTGAATGTTTGTGGATGTTTCCAAATGAAGAGGTATAACATTTATCCTACATGTTGTGGATCAGGGTTTTCTATAGGGTTAAGTTATTATTCATAACCTGAGTGAGTTGTCCCTGTATGGTTATAAGCTGTTCAGCACCAGTTGCATCATCAGTTCCTCTATAATTATCTTGAGTAGGATAAAAATTACTACATGTATTACATTCATTGACATGGTTTTTGTTCCTTCCACTAGGTTCCACTTAAAAAAAATGGCATACATTAGATTTGATTATGAATCACAATGAATAATTACAAACTTGTAAAATACATAACATAAATTGAACAATTTATGCATATAATCCATAATCATAAACCTATTTTCTTTGAGAAAATAATTACTCATAAATCCTTCATAATGGTTTGTAATTAATATGTGAATTATCCTAAGCATATACAACAGGAGTGTCAAACCAGGTGTGCATTAAGGCCCATTATCACGTACCAGGATACCCCAGTCAACCCTGAAACTCATTGTCATAGTTTTCACTCAAAGGTGCATCTTTCCCCGAACCAAATCCACTTTTAGTATCCATACAACGATGTATTTCTTGTAAAACCCACATAATATCTACATTACCAAAATTTTAGGATGTTATTCTATACTAATCTTAAAAGTCTATCTTAGGGTAATGTTCTCTAATTATAGTTTTTCTAAATCTGGTTTCCAAGATTTTTACTAAACATCCTCTAATACCAACTATAACGCCCCTACCCTAGTTACCCAGAGTCGATGCATTATTACAAAACATTGTCATGATCACAAGGGATAAACCCCCGAAAGACTGATCAATTTAGTAGAATTGGAAGTAATTGATATATACATAAGTTTTACATTTCATTATGAAATGAAAACAACAATATTGTGTCTTTTTTTAACACAGTCATATCCTTCATCTTATCTCTACAAGTCATTCATAATATTATTCTTCGCATCCTAGGAAAAAACATAGAAAGGGTTAAGCTCAGTTGTTCAGTAAGGATAACAATATAGCGGAAACATTCATAAATAATCATAAAAATTTAAGGAAATGTATAAGACTAAAAAAAGTATTTTAAACATAAAATTCAGTATAATATATAAAATATAAATCAAATAATTCCATTTACTTATTCACATGGATATTCTACTAGTTGAATAATCACATTTATTATCAATAGCTAATTTCACACTGATGGAATGCATAATTCCTGACATCATAACTACATATTCAAGGCCTTGTGCCATGACAACAAATAATATTTTTTCAAGGACTTGTACCAAGAAACTAGTTTGTCTCATGAGACCTACTGAGGCATTGAGGGGCTATAGGGGGCACCACCCGTCACATACTAAGTCCAATTCATTTTTCATATAAAATGGTTGAAACATAATATATATATTCGTATTAAAACTAGAATACAAAATTTCAATACTTTATCTATAAACCCTGAATGGTATAAAAATAGCATATCCACAGTCAAACATATCAAAAAACCTTCAATAAAATATGGAGGATTTTATCATAATAAATCTACTTCAAACAGATGTAAAATCCAACGATGGATCTTGACATAGATGAAATAAATCCAATCACTATTTGAGTTAAATATCTCTTTGTATTTTGAAATCATTTAAAAGTAAAGAATACATTTATTTGGAAAATATTATTATAATATTGTAAGAGAAGCTTCGAAGGTGTTATAATGGTGGAAAATATGTGAACCCACTGTATAAGTTTTAAAAAATATTCATTCATTAATTTGTTAAAAAGGTCATAAATTTTCTAGTTTTGAAAATGATAGAAATATTCATTTAAAAACATTTTACAAAAAAAATCAAGGGTATAAATTATATTAACCCATACTCTAAGAAATAGTTAAAATGTTTTGAATTTTTTTTAGGAAACACGAATGTTGATGATAAAGATGTCCTAGTAGATACTTTCATAAAAACAACCTCAGATAATAAAGGGATTATCATTTTCCTTAGTAAAGGGTGTTTTTACCTCCTCTATAATGGTTAAATCATTGTTATTAAATTATACAAGAATAACATACCAAAATATGATATCATATAAGATCTTCTAATATTTATTTTTTAATGATATTTCAGTAGTATCATTGTTTTGGCTGTTAACTGATTCCTTTTCCTTCATATTTTATGTTAGGTAAGTCATGTTTGTTATGGATAGGATGTATCTAATTCATATCCAGAATGATATTAGTTATTAAACATTATTATTTATCATCAAATGAATATTATTCTTCAATGGTTACTATGGTGAACGAAATCGCATCGCATAGTGGAGACGGTAAGTCGTACGTACATACGGGCGACAATATCATTCTATTAATAGTTATATAGTATGTAATTTGATTCTATATTATATAAAAATAATTGTTAAAATTTTATATTTATTATTTAAATAAGTTAAACTAATTATTATACCCATCCAAATAATGGATTGTGGAATAACAAACTACACCACGACGTGGAGACGGTAAGTCGTACGTATGCACGTATAGTGACTTTTTAATTCATATGATGGATTGAATAATGAATTTAGTTGTGCCATATTTATAATAACATATCATTAACTATAAGGTAATGGATTTATTATTTTAGTATGTATAGAACAATCAAAGAGGAAGTAGAAGAAGAAAATAACTTTGAAAGACGTGATGAAGTAATGACTTCTTCTTCGGGTTCTTCCTTTTGATTTGAACAGAAGGGCTTCATAGGTTTGAGTTATGGTAAAAGTAAGGAATCTATGATTAAGTGAGGGTAGTTTTTAGGATTTTTTAGTAGGGTTTGTCTATGAAAAATGGCTTTGTAGGTGTGGAATTAAGATAAGGGGAAGTACCTTTTTATAAGAGAGATGAGCGTCACTTTTGGAAATGCTTGAAATATTATTTTATTATAAAATTATATTTAGTTTATAATGGCTCCAAATAGATTTATTTCTAGGATAAGGTGGGGATGGATCAAAAACCTCTCAACTAAATGGTTTTTAAAAAATTTAGGTCACCATATTAACTTTATCTTTTAGATTTAACTCTTAGTTAAATAGTTTAATATTTACCATGTCTTCTCATATTAATATAATACATGGTTAATAAACTTACTATAAACTGACAGGAGATCCTCAAGTTATTATTTGATGACATATATATAATTATATAATTCTTTTGACCAAATATTAGTTTTTTAGATCTATTATATAATTTAATAAAATAGTATTTGTTTTAAAAACTCATTTATTTCAATTTAGACACTATTTTGTATTTGGTTTTTGTGAACATCCTGAAAATTATATTTATTCAAAAAAATAAATTTAATAAACCATAAAATTTCATATTTACCTATAAAATTATTTTATGGCATCAAAAGTATCGAATTATATTTATTTTAATATTTGTATTATCATTTATTTGATTCCTTCATTAATAAGAAAAATACAGCATCATTATTGTGTCATAATTAAATATATTTATTTTCTGTCTAAAAGTTGTAAATAAAATATCATGATATATGAAATCTTTTTGGATTTAAAATAAATATTTATAGTCTAAAATATCACTTATATAAGCCCTTAAAAAACTTTTTTACTAATAGAAATAATTTTATTATACATTTTCATTAACATTAATTTTTTTTATAAAGTATCATTTTTACACACAAGTGGCTCCATGGGATCCCAAAACCGACCCAAGGATTCCCATGGTCATACATGCATCATCCAATAGGGTTAGGACATGTTTTAGGATAATTTAATATTCTCATAATATTATTTTTACCCTTATTTACCGGATTTATCCTTTAACCATGTTAAATAAAATATTTACTGAAGTTTCTATTCATAATGTATAAAAATAAAATTTAATTATTTATAAAATTTGGACCTTATGATTCTAAATTTGGAATCCATTTTTCAAAATACAAAACACATATGTTTTAGAAATTAATTTAAAATCAATTCTCGTTGTCCAAACCAAAAAGTGGGTTTTTAAGAAGTAAAAACTGTCAAAAGATCGACATGTGTTTATGTACAATTTAAATGTGAAATTATATAAAATGACCAAAATTATATTAAATGATAAAAATATAATCTAATTATACTCTAAAACAACTCAAATTTAAAATTTTACACTATAAATTATTTTGATTTAAAAAGTTGTTTTTAATTAAAATATAGTATTTTTCACTATTCATAAAAATATGAAAGTTATCCTAAAAATACAAAAATTATCTCTAATATAATTTGGATATTCCAAATCCAAAAATGAATTCCAATATGAAAAATTAAATTTATAAAATTTCAGAAAGTGTCAATTACTATTCATAACTGCTTTTAAAAAAGCTAGTGTGATAGGTCGCGGTGCTCTTTAACTCGGTGTTCCATACAGCACATGATTTTGGGTTATTCAAAAAAAACATATTGTAGAATCTTGGAGTGTTACAGAATATATTCTCAATTTGGGAGTTGTGTAAAATTATAATTCGGGATCCTCTAGAACATTGGCCCAAAGTGGTAGGTGATCTATAATATGGAGCATCCATACCATCTGGTGGTCCTTTCGGATGTGGAAGATGATTAAAACCCATATAAATGGATACATAAAGCATAGAAATTGATGAAATAATTTCCACCAGGAATCCAACACTCTAGGCCCTAAACCACAATGCATATGAGTATGTTGGTGAGGTTCAGAGGACCAATTGAGAGAAGGAGACTCAAGGATATGAGTGGAGGACAGGGGAATAGAGAGCTCTCAAGAGAGAGATATGAATTGTGGTTATTCAAAAACTATCTTGAATGAGGACATAAGTCCACACAACACCACACACCCCTGGGAGAACATAGGCCAAGGGGTAGAAGGAAGAGGTGGTTTCTAAAAACTAGGGTTGGACATGAAGATGAAATTTTCTGGCATTCCTACATATCCTAGTGGGTGGGAATTAAGCCACATGTAGTTTTGAAAATTAAGTTCATTTTAACATCATGTGTTAAGTATGTGAGAGTAAGAGGTATATTAGAGAGGAATGTGTATGACATGGTAAGATAACTCGACATGAATGAATACATAAGTCCATAACTCACAATATGCAACCTTCGAAGAGAACTAAACTCGGGGAGGGGTGAGGTGGTTTGTTGGGATAGACCTAAAGACAAAACATCTAGGCATTCTTATGTATCCCATGAGGATGGGAATCAAGCCAAACATAGTTATAAAAAATATCTTGTAGTTTAACTTCATTCAGTAAGAATAATGGATAAAGGTGGGGTGTCTCAAGGGGATGTGTGTGGCATGGAAAAAATAGTCTGATGTGAATGAGGATATGGAGTCCATACAAAACCCCAAAATCCTAAGTGAGAACATGGTCCAAGAGGCCATAAAGGTTGAAAAACCTATGGTTGGGCCATGAAAGAATTGTTTGGGAATTCTTACATATCCCATGATGATGAGAATCAACCCATACATAGATCAAATATTCCATGCAATTTAACATCGTGTGACAAGGACATTGAAAGATCTTAGTTTAAGGTCGTAGAGCTCAGACCGAAAAAAGTATACCCATTTTTCACAGTTTATCGTCATGCGGGATGAAAGGGATCTTAGTTTAGGGTCATTGAGCTCAAACGATGAGGTGTATACACCATCACAGTTTACTGTCATGTGGGACAAAAGGGATCTTAGTTTAGGGTTGTAGAGATTATACCAATTACATTTTTGAATCTTTCAGGATGAGGATGAGCAATTTAACATCCTCCAAGACAGGGAAAGTTAGTTTAGAATCTTGCAGGATGGTGATGAACAGTTTAACATCTTCTAGGATAGTAATACAGTTTAACATCATGTAGGATGATAATATAGTTTAACGTCATGTGGGACATGATTTCCTCATGCGAAGTACTTCATGGGGGAATTTGGCATTGGTGGTAGGAGTAATATTCTCAAAATCTATATTTATTAGAGAATATGCACCAATGGGGTAAACCTTGTGAATGATGGTAGGTCCTTCTAATTTGGGATCCAACTTTGGTGGCTTCCTAGATGGTATCATTGGCGTTCTTAGTATCCAATACCATGTAACATTGTAATAAGGAGTGGTGGTGAACATTCTTATTGAAAACCTAATATATCTTATTCTAATTCCTCTCCAAATTGTGATAGTCGTGAATATTATTCTCATCAAGTGCTTCAAGTTGATCCAGACATATTTCATTTACTTTATCCAGGACCTGCTGATCGTAGAAGGTTGTGCATAGTGAGGGTCACTGAATCTCTATGGGTATGACTACCTCTTTTCCATACACCATGGAATATGAAGTCATCTAAGTGTAATTAAGAGTCATCATCCGGTAATCCCAAAGGGTATTGGAGAGTTTTTCAGGTGAACTCTTTTTGTTATGACCAACCATATTCTACAAGAAGTTAGAGATGGTGTTGTTGAACACCTTTATCTTCCCATTTTCTTGCTCATGATATTAAGAGGTATGATTAGAACAGATATTGTTCATGGCATAATATTTATTTAGTTTAGTTGCTCGGATGTTGGTACTATTATCGGTGAGGATGGAATTAGGGACTTTGAATCGGTAGATGATATTACAGCTCAACAACACAATGAAAGAATGATCCTTCACTTCATTTAGTGGAATTTTTGTCGCCCACATGGAAAAGAAATCTATACTGGTCAGAATGAAACTACACTGGTGAGATGTTTCCCATAGATATGGTCCCACAACATTATATACACAGGCCAAAAATGGTCAATAATACATGGTAGTTTGGATAGTATCTAGTGGCTCATGCAAAAAATTATTATGTGTCAGGAATGCATTACACGTTTTGGAAAAATTGATTCAATCAAAGATCATGGTTAGCCAAAAGTATCCTAATATTAAGATCTGATGAGATTGTTTTGGCCTTGCATGATGATCCCCATAGGAATTGGGGGGAACATCCTATATGACCTGAAAAATCTAAATTTTTTAATGAAACAGAGGATAATCCCATAAAACCCATGTTTATAGAAGACCCACTCAAGATTGGAACCTCTGTGGAGGGTAGACTGCACTGCACACACATAGACTCACTCATGTTCAGCCTCATCTGTCGTGAGATTACTGTGCTAGAGATACTCGATAATGGGATTCATTTAGTCATGGGTACCTTCCATCACTATGGTGTAGAGGGACCTGGAGGTCATGACATGGAGGCAACAATAGTAAGGGGTCTTACCTATGGGTCTTTATTATTGTCCTGAGTGACGGGAGCAATGACTCTTTGATGCACCACATGGATTGTCAAATCATACCAGTCAATCTCTCTAAGAGATTTGGAAAGGCTAGCCAGCATATTAGATCAACCATTATGTGATCAAGGTACATGAGTAACTTCTGGATGATAAGGGAACCAGGTCATCAGCTAGCGAGTACGCTCTAACAGTGGTACGAGATTCAGCTTCCAGATGACACAGTCACTATTGATCTTCTTGATGACCATCTTTGTGTCCCCATTCACATGTAGGTGGTGAATTTCAATCTCTAGGTCCATCTCAAGACCAATGATAATATCCTGATACTCTGGCTTGTTGTTGGTGAAGCCTTCTAACAATAGGAATAAATCATGTAGGACGGCCTATATTGGTGTGATGAAGATATCCCCCTAGCCTAGTCTTTTGAGTCTGGGATCATTGAGTATCCTTCTAGTAGGTATTTTTTAAGCTCCATCAATTTTCATTTTTTAAAATGTAATGGCTTGATCCACTGAGAAGATTTCCTCATTTGGAAAGTCATGATCCAAAGACTACTCTATAGGGGATTGATGGGCAGCAAGAATGTCTTTTAATGCCTATCTGTTGATAGCCTTATAGAGGGAAACATGATGTTGAACTATTGAAGGATCACTACCCAATGAGCTATATGACCTATCAATATGGGGAAGTTCAAAATTTACATCAGTCGATCCACTTGGGAAACTATGTGTATATCATGGTGTTTCAAGTAATGTCTCAATTTCATCACTTCTAATACCAGTGTGGGGTATCTCTTCTTGATATAGTAATATCTAGTTTCTAGGTCTAGGATTGTGTGGTAGATATAGAATAAACAACTCTCTATCTGATCATTGTTTTTTTTGGGTTATAAGAATAATGAAGGACTACTCTAGGGTGGTCAAATAGAGGACCCGTGGCTTTCCGGAAATGGGTGACATCAAAACTGGAGGCTGTAGAAGGTACTAATTTATTTCCTCAAACACATTATTTCACTCCTCATACCACTGATAATAAACAGCTTTCTTTATGATTCAGGAAAACAAATACAATTTCCAGCCATATTTTCAATGAATCGTCATATGTAGTCTAATTGGCCTTGAAATCCTCCATGCTACCAAATATTTATCGGATGAGAAATATGGATGATGGACTTGATCTTTTCTAGATTGATATCAATGCCTCTAAATCTAACAATGAAGCCAAGAAAGTTTTTTAAATTTACCCCAAAGGCACACTTCAAGGGTTCATATTCATATGGAAGGAACAAAGAAGGCCTAACACATTCTCAATATCTCTATGATGGTCCAAACATAGATGGGATTTGATGACCAGATCAACCACATAGCATTCCACCAATGTACTGAAGATCATCTTGAATATGTAGTTCCTAGAACAAGAATAGGTGGATCCTGTATTCATTAGACCAAAAGGCATTTCCTGGTAGTAATAAGTACCTTGTGGGGCCTTGAAGTTGGTATAATATTCATCCTCGGGGGCCATTTGAATTGGATTATTTCTAGAATACCCATCCTTGAAGAAGATAGATTGAAACCCATAAGTAGCGTTGATCAACAGTTTTGTCGCAATAAGGGGAAGTCATCCTTCAAATAGTGACAGTTGATATTCTATAAGTTAATGAAGACTCTAATTTGTTTGTTCTTCTTCCTGAAAATCACAATTTTATCTAACCATCTAGGGTATTGGACCTCTTTGATGATGTTTTCCTTGATGATCTTATCAACCTTAGCCTCAAACATGGCACTGTGAGAAGGGTGCATCTTTCTAGGCGGATATTTGAACCCACAATGATTTTCTGGGTGACTTAGGTTATGCAAGGTGACATAAAGATCTACCTCTGTAATCTGACCATAACTCCAAGAGATTACATCATGATGCTAGTTCAGTAAATCCATGTATCATTGTTTCTCTTATGGAGTTAGAGTGGTGTTGATTAGTGTTGGTTTTGGATCCATCTTGGTACTGAGGTTCACCTGCACCAATTCATCAATCATTGTGTAGATACACTCTTCAAATGAGGGAGGTGTGTCTTATAAATCCTCTTCTTCATCCACGAAAAGAGGATCATCGATAGGAAGAAACTCTTCTAAGTTGATAGATCCTAGAGGGACACTAGTGACAGCCTGGGCAGTAGTGGAAACCTCATTGGGGAACTCCTGCACTGCTAAAACCAAGGCAACGAAAGCCATTGACCCAATCCCATATAGTATTTGAACCATGGTCTACGTTTCATAACATGAAATTAATAGTGGCATGTCGAATTGAGAAGGTTTATCCCTACCTAGATAAATAAGAGGGTATGACCAATTTCTGTAGCCATGGGGCAGACATCCTAATACCTTGTAGGATTAGGGGGCTCTGGGATCACTCGATCATGATTTGTGTAATAATATGAGGTGATATCACATCATTCCTTAGACTTAAGAATGTGATTCCCCTTCAATCTAGAGAAAATGAATAATTTCTCCATTTTCAGGCCTATATCCTCCAATAGACGAATTTGGAAAACATAGGCATCATCCAGGTCTATTCACAGATCAGTCATAGCCATAGCATGTTCAACCTTGTTAGTATGAATCTTCTTTTTTCTTTCTCTTGTAATAGTCGGCATCCAACTAGCAGGCTTCACAAGAGGAAAAAGGATACAAATAATGTTTTAGTACACCTACATGACCATTAAAAGAGTACTTAAAGAATTGGTTATATGAGGAAGGAAATGCCGCATTATGTGGAACCATGGTCTACCCATAAAGGAATTGTATGCGGTCTCTTGTGAGACAACATTGAACTCTGTGCTAGCAACTAGGCCGCCAAACTGCGTCCTCAGGCATGTTTTTTCAACCAATGTATATTATGTCCTATCATAACATTTAATTTTCAAGTCAAAGGGACTCAGATCTACCTCAGATGACCCCATATTTTGGAGTGCATGGGTCAATATAATGTTGATTCGAGAGCCTCTGCCAACAAAGACAACGGTGGATCTCCATGCTGTTGAAATGCCCAGTTATTTGTAGTGGACATATGCATCCCTATATAAGAGAACATTCATCTTCTCTAGAGAAAGATATCATGGCCTGAAATTCTGCATACTCAAATCTCTCAGCATGGAAGTCTTCTATGACTGCAACTTCTACCTTAAACTAGAAGGGGCTTCTTAAATCCTTTTCAAGGGTATTAAACATATCCGATGACAGGTGGAGATCCTCGAGGATAGAGAGAACCACATGAATTTTGGAAAGATTCTTGAAGATATCATACTTCTCTATCAGGCATACACTTTTGATAGTTGGAGGTCACTCTTTGGAAAGAGGTTTGATAAACACTACTGGTTGAATCGGAAGATTCTTGACGGTATTGGGAATGTCCCATTTCTCAGTAGTCGAACTACATAGAATGATTACCGGCTAGGGGCTAGATGACTAAGTTCTATCCATGAAAAAACATGACTAACCATAGCATTTTTGTGGTGGCTCTACCAAATCAAGTTTCACAAACGGTGGTCAGGGAGGATCTAATGAAACTAGATGAGAATTATGTGTGTGTTAAGATCTTGGTTGGGCCTCCGGTTTGATCTCGTTAGCATTCATAACATGGCTGGAAGCACTGACCAATGTATTCTATAGATTTACATTCCCATGGATCCATCGATGTTGGCATTAGTTGGGGAGGTTGGTAGGGTCCACCTAGCCCTCTTTGTCATCAGGAACTATGTAATGGTTTACCAGCTCGGCGATATAGACCGAAGTGTACCCTTGATAATAATGTTAAGAATCCTCCATCACTATGTGGATTCTTGGGGAAATCACCAACTTTATAGGCATGAAATCACTGAAAGTATGGTATTATGATGGAATCAGTGGAGAAATTTTCTTTCCATTGTGTCCTCTATGCTTTCCCTTCTAGGAAGAGGAAGGCTGAGATGTTGATGCAGAGTTAGTGGCTACAGGTTATGTGGAAACTTTTGAAGTCTCAGGTTGACTCAGACATGGACGGGTAATTCCATGGGCACTGGAAACTATCTTGAGATTCATTAGGTTATCGTACTTTTGAGACCCGCAATTGGAAACCTGATGTCATTCACCCTCTCTATCACTGCCAGGCTTTATAAACACACATGCCACCTATGGTGAGGTTGGGACCAACCTGACTATATTTTTTCAACCTAGTCTTGGATCAAATCGTTAAACACATAGCATTGTTTAAGGGTTTTCCCAAGGAACCAGTTATAGGGGATGTAATTGGGGCAGTCAATGATTTATACCTCTTTGGTCCTCTTACATTCTGGAAACCACATGATTCTCTGATCCATGGCACATTGGAAGTAACTCGAAACCTAAGACTCATTAAATGAGTAGGTATAGTTCCTTTTGTCTGGGAAGGGGGATCTGGGAGCCTATCCTTAATGAGGGTCTGGAAAAGCCTAACAGGGAAAGGGAGCCTTATTATCTCACCTAGTTTGAGGTAGTGCATTATGTTGTGGCGCCTAGCAATTCAAAAGTAGACATTTCTGGGCCAGAGACTATGTATGTTGTGGTTGGACTCAACGAATCTATGGAAGTGGATCTGTTGGTAACAATTCCAACTATTTTGGAGCCTCTATTTGTGCTTCAGCGGTGGGATTGACCTTAGAGTCTCATCTTGTGGGAACCGTAGGATAAAATGTGTGAGATATCTTGGCTATATAGAAGGATTCTTCTAAACATTGATCTTTATCAGAGAAATCCCAAAACCCACTTGAGATGTTCTGAGTGGTGAGAGAAGGGACAAGCTCGGTCTTCACATTCCCCATGAATTATTTTAGTAGATACACTTGGGTTAGTGGTATACCAAGGGAATATTTGAGTCCTTCCACCTAGAAACAAAGCCTGCAATGTATTTGTCAGACCTCTACATGCATTTGAAGAGGTAAACAATGTTTGTCTTTGGAGTGGTGGAACTAAACTAGTATAGAAGCTTCCTTTAAAGGTCCTCCCAACTAGCTACTAACCCAATGGGTAACTGGTTATACCAATCAAATGAGTTACCTTCTAGAATCTTCACAAAACACTAGATCTTGGCATCCTCCTGCTGCTCTAGAGAACCTTTCATGGGTCCACACCTTGAAATAAAGTTGACCACATGCTATAGTGGATATCCCATCACATTAAAGGGGGATAAAGCAAGAATATAGAAACTTGGGGTTGTTGGAATATTGTCCACCCATGCTGGATACAGTTTCCCATCAGGTTGGACATCAACCTATTGAGTTTATAGGGCCTTGAGGTGAGCAATAATCACTGCCATTGGATCATCCGTATGAGGTTTCCAATCATGATGAGGATCTATTACGACCAGTGAATTGGTAGGATCTTCAACATAGTAAGTAGGACCAGAAGATCATGGAGCGGCTGGTGGGATGACTTATGGGACTATTTGGGGAATGTCCTATGGAATAGCTGGGGGGAACTTGAGCTGGGTCTTGATGAGATTTCTCATTCAACTCAGGTGGATTTGGTGATGCATGTCGCACCTGATTTCCATAAACTCTAGCCTCTACTCAATCTATATGGGCATGATGGTCAGTGTCCCCATGAGGTAACTCACTAAGGGGAGGTGGTACATGCCCCTACTACCTTGATTGAGGATTAATGTAACATAGTCATTGTTCCTCAACACATTCAACGAGAAGGTCATCAGCCATATTTTTATGTTCCATGAGTTGTTTATACAACACAACCTTTTCAGGGTCATATTTCATATTTTTCACTGAGGCTGATGGGTCAGAGGGTTTGATGGTCCCAATATTCTATTTACCATTATTAGGGTCCCAACTAAAGTAAAATGACATAGAAGGTACAAGAAGGCCCAGTAAGTTTCATTGCTAGCGAGTAACCCAACCCAAAGGATCCAAAAAGTGTGGAACCAATTCAGGGGTATGTTCTCTTCAATGTGACCTACATCATTTTATTCATCTGATGGGTCGAAAATATTAACTAAAACTATTCCTAGAGTCATATCCTCAATGTCACTAGGTGAGTTAGGCTAGATCCAGATAGGACTGTAATGATTAGAAAAATATCATCGCCAACCACAGATTTGAACATTGGGGGAAGACTCTTTAATAATTCCTTAAAGCACTATAATTCTCTAGTCACATAATTGCTAGAGGTTTTGATGATGATCAGGCGACTCAGGGTGCAGAGCCATGGGGATCATAGCTAAGTCATCCATGCGTTATTGCTGGCCAGTGTCGTTAAAGTGTTCCCAACTCTTAGGATAAGCTACCAGTCAATGAAAGTGATAGAAGTGTGTTACCCAGAGTGTTTTGAAGAAGTACATGACCTCCTCCTGGATGAGAGATTCTGGAATGCTGAAATCTTTTGTTTCAATGGGACAGAATAACTCAGAGAGATGATACGCGGTGATCAGATTCTGCAATCTTCTTAGCATAGACTTGGGATATAGCACTTTGTTTCCCCATTCATCGATTGGGGTGGTTGAGGGACCAGTGACAGCAATGAAGAATACTATTATAATTTTAGACTTTCCAGTGGAGAGTACAACATGCATACGGAAAAGCCACCACATTGTGGGTTATCTTTCAAAAAAAGAACAGATTGCGCCACCACATCCCTATAAGATGGACTAGTGAACACTACTTATTGTGCAGGGGATGCTATCATTGGGGGTGGATCAATGTTTTTCTCTTCCACTATTTGTCCCTAGAACAACTATATATGATCCCTTGTTGAGGTGGAGAATGATCAAATTTACGATAATGAAGATTTCATGTCTTGTCCGTGGAATGGGGAAAATCTTCCTCCACCTGTATATATCTTCAGAGGGATGCAGGGATCTGGTGGATGTCACATTCTTGAAGGATCGGACTTATATTTCTTGTTCCTCCTCCAACCCACGACATAGAAGATCGAGGTGAGGGTTCCATCACTGAATTGCACTCCACCTAAAAATTGGAAAAGTAGATAGATTGATTGCGGTTATAAGATTCTTAGGATTCTTCCTTTGGTGGCGGTGACCTGCCCTCTAACCTCAGGATGGTTCTTCATGATAAGGTAGGTTTTTGACATGGGGATGTCCTACGTGAAAATTGGTTCTAGAGTTGGGACGACCTCCGCCCGCACTGAATGGGACATGAGGAGGGCCTTTATATTAGTTGTTGCTGACATGGGGTGGACCTCTGCTCTATTGAGATCAGGTGACATGGGACCCTAGATAAATGTTGAATGAAACATAGGCATGAACTATGGGTTTTATACATCTGAAGTGGTGGGGGGGACTTTCACATTGGTTGGCCCTGGTAGAAGCTGTACAAAGAGGTCCTTCTTACTGATTATATTGGACATGAGAAGGGCTTCTATGTTTTTTATTGATGAAGTGGGTATGAACTCCACATTGGTGATTGTTTTCAGGGGGAGGATCTCTTCCAGAATCGATGAGAACTTTGGATGGGCCTCAATGTTTTTGGGTGACTGGGCAAGGAAGACCTTGTCATTGATAACCTAGTATGTGAGGAAAATTTACATACCAAATATCAAAGGCACAGGGGAATAATTTCATGCTGGGTGTCAACAAGATGATGAGGTCCTCTTCTTGGGAAGATAATGGTGCTACGGGGAGGACCTCCATACAAAACTTCACCATCATAGGTTGTCCTAATATGGCTGGTTCTTGCCCCAATAACTAAGAGAGCTAGGTCAACCTACTCACAGGGTGACTGGTGTTTCAAATTTGGTCACTCTTATATGTCCCCTACTCTATAACCAGGAGGTTCCCCTACCCAATTATGATAGGGAAATGATAACTTGTGATGGTGGTGGTTCATTACACTAAATACATGGACGATGATGCCCCAGGTTGGGAATACTTCTAAGCTTGCACCCAACATTGATGCTGGGTCAGACGAACTAGAGATGGCTATGCAGGGGGATGTACCACCTACTATTCGGTCTGTTGGAATGGATAGAAATTATTACATGGTTGGGTGGGAACCCTCCTTAGTGTATCCCTAGATGAAGTCCTTCCCAGGTAGACTTGTACATCACTAGCTTCGTCATCATTAGGGAGTGATTCGTAGGAGCACTCTGAGGATAATATCTGGAAGTTGTTGAAGGTCAGAGTGAGGAGCAGTGGCACCCACATGGCCCTTTAGAGAAGTGGTGTTGACAGGGAACTGGGGCCTTCATGTCTTGGTGGGCCATTTCCCTTGTCGGGATAACCCCTTCCTATTCATATCGTCGAAACAGACTATCAATCACCCTCCTCTGAATAAATTCAGCAGGTGAGAGGGGGAATGGGTACATAGTAGCTAGAAGTGAGGGAGACATCATAGAGGAGATGAAACCATGGGGAATTGCCACATCCATACTTCCCCTGACCCTGCATCTGTGGGAGGGAGGTGATCAGTTTCCTGTAGCTTGATCATGGGTCCTAAAAAGTAGGAAAATTCACTCATTAGTAATGGTAATAGAAACATGGTTCCCAGTTCCCCATTTCAATTCAATCTTCCATGGTTGGATAGGAAGACACATGCTAACAAAGTTGCAGATCGGGTTGCCCAACGCTCAATTGCCCCAACTCCTGGTGAGTTTCATGCCAGGTCCACTATTTTCTTGGTGGCACCTAGTGTCGGATAGCTAGGATTTGGTGACATGCTTATCTACTGATCTCTCGAATCCTACTAATCTCCATATTTAGGAAAAGATTCACTTCGGGTCCACCATTTCTATTTTTGATGCTTTTTTCGGGGTGTGCGTCCATTTTTTGGGACACATTGGCTGTTTTTTCCCCGCATTATTACTTTACAAAGGTGGGAAGAATCTGTCACTTATTCAAGGATGTTTTCTCCATGATTGAACTTGGATGATGGGATGCCAGTCTCTCCATCCATGGATTTCTCCTCAGAATTGTCGCCTTTTCTGGTTCTCCCTTAAAGATTAAGACATTGTTCTTGAAACTCTTCTTGGTGACACATCTTTGTGGCTGTCATTTAATTACACCGCATATTTTAGGATATTTCAACGGGTCATGTTAGGGTAGAAACCCTCAGTCGAAGGAGTAGTCATGTTGGACATTACTGGAGAGTATGGATGCTAAAACACTGGTACGCCTAGATTTATTCCCTTTATGATAGGGCTTCTCAAGGGTTCAGATGTACGAGGAATCCCATGTCGTGTGTGGGGAATTTTATGCCATAGGTATGACTCTAAAGTTTTCCACATCTTACCATGGTTAACACATGTCATACTATGAGTTTAACATCTAGAGGAGATAGATCAAACTAATCGGAACACTGATTGGAGCTGATCAGATGGGTACATCCCAAGGAAGGAGCACTTGGGTCCCAATAAAGGGGATGCTTGGGTTCCTACAAAGGGTTCACCATGGTTTACCATAGTCGAGGATTTATCCTCAAGGAGGCTTCCTACATACCGTGTGTAGAAGGAATGGATCAGAACCCATGTAGTTTAAAGGGGTGATGAATAAAGGTGTACACAATGCAAAACAACACAGAGACATGTTGGGGCATACACATGCTTAGCATCACATCATAAGAGGAACACTCTTGGTTGGATGGTTATGGATCATGTGGGGATTATGCATGGTTATCTTCCCCAAAACCGGCGTGATGCCACCGGGATGTGGTGGCCTGGGTAGGAATTAGGATTGATGATAGAAGACATGATGATGTGTATGAGATGAATGGGGTGGAACTGATGTGAAGATGATGGTGGTGTTGGGATTGAACCCTATGGAGGATTCTTAGATATTTCAATGGGTGGGAATCAGAGTACCCATAGTTCGATAGGGAGATGAGTCACCTAATGAGGTGGCTCATGAGAATGGATGCATGGATGGGATTAAGAAGAAGTAGAACCCCTAGGTAAAGACATGAACTTCCCAAAACACAAATGCTCAAGGGAAAGACTAGGATGGGACATGGGTAATGGGATTGAACCTCATAGTGGTTTCCTACATATCCTTGTGGTATGGAATATATGTCCACGTAGTTTAGGATGGGGCATATAATCAGAGTGTACACAAAGGACAGTGACCCTGAGACATGATGTGGATTACTCAAGGCTAGCATACCGTTTAAAGAGGGACACTCTTAGTTGGAGTAATATGGATCGAGTGTAGGGATTACACATGGTTAGCTACCTGAGAGCTAGTCTAACACCACTATGTGGTAGAACAAGGGTATAGGTCCAAATAAATGGGATAACGATGTTTTCTTTTGTTTGGAGATGATCCTCGGTGAGGCTTCCTGTCACGACCCGTCCTCGGGACCCGTTCCGTGACTACCCCAAGCCCACCTTCCATAGGCTCGGGGCTGACGACTAGCACCAAAGGCGTAAATCCCGATATAAGGGAAGGCATTGCCTTTATGTAAGAAAACAAACAACGCAGAGTTTGCAAGAAGAAGTAAACACTAAGTAACTAAGTACAACAGTAAGTGTTGGAAAGTAAATGGGCCAGCATACAAACCCAACTGAAAGCAAAGTACAGGTGAAAAGAGAGTACAGCAGCAAAAAAGTAAAGCAGCAACACCGAGTCGTCCTATGGACCTCCCACCTGAAGGGTGGGTACATATAGTCTCCTCAGCTCCTCGGCTCCAACCGTCCGCTCCGTGTATGTCTCGTCCAGTGATCCAGCTCCAAGTATCATCCAGCTCTACGAGCTCCTACCTCGATTAGCGTTGTCCGTCGTCTGAATCCAACACAACGTAGTGCGGGCATAACCCGTGCAGGGGTGAGTATACGCTACTCAGTAGGGACCCCGAGACCCCTGAAGGTCTCCCAGAATCAACGAAGGATAAACCACAAAGGAAAGATACAACACGAAATAACAACCAACTCTACTTGGGTATATCCCCATACATATACCTAAGTCATCAATCCCAGTTCGACTGCAACATCCGAGCCCAAGTTCGATATAGTCCACACAGGATAGCACAATCCAATACACATAGTATAACACAACCCAATCCACACAAGAAGGCAAACCAATAATATAGAAGATAATGATTGAAAGTCAAGACTCAGCTCACACAGGTATACTTCTTCAAAATATGATAGAGATGACAGATGTAGCCACAGATTCATCTAAGCTGTCGGAACCACACAGGATACAAGACCAGCTAAGCTGTCGGACCCACAAAGGATACAAGACCAACTACTCTGCCGGACCCACATAGGATACAAGTACAGAGTCAAATACTGTCGGACCTACATAGGATACAAGAACAGTAGTCAAGTACTGCCGGACCCACACATGATACAAGAACAGTATTCATCACCATCGAACCCACGAAGGATTTCAGTACGGTCGTCGTCGCTGCCGAACCCACGGAGGATCCCAGTACAGTCGTCTTCATCGTCGCAGTCGCAGCCAGCTCTAGGGTTCCCGCACACAGCATGCTCGATTCCGAGAGGGTCCGCTCCATGATCCAAGGGGGTCGATACATCATCTGACACGAAGTCCGGAGTTGATGTATCCCAAAAGTTCCGTCTCGTCAAAAGGAACTCAATGTGACAGACAGTGCGTCAATCGGACGCCCGGTCTAAGAGTTATTGGCTTTTTCGTCCCAGGGGCCCGGTTGGTTTTTAAATCAAAACCAACCTGACCGTACTCCAACTACGTCAAAACCTTGAGCGGAGTAAGCCAAAAGAACCGTCTCACTAAGAGGAATCCAACAAAGTCGACGGCACGTCAATCGGACGTCTGGAGCTCAAGTTATAAGCATTTTCGCTCCGAGGGCCCGGTTGGTTTCGTGTTCGAACCAAACTGTCCATACACAAAGTTCTCCAAAACCTTGAATGTAAAATATGAAAATGATCGTCTCAATCCAAGGATCTCTATGCAACTGACGGTGCATCGATCGGAGGTCTGTAGCCCATGTTATGGGCATTTGAACGGATCTGTCCGAAAACAGGGGGTTTGGGCCCGGTCCGACCCGGCCCAATACCCCCTAGGTCGGCCCGAACCGGGTCGACCCGACCTGGGTCTGGCCCAGTTGGGTGCGGCCCGGCCCGGCGCGGGCGGTCCGGCCCAGTGCGGCCGGTCCGGCCTAGGCGCCCGCGCGCTGAGCGGACGCGGCGGGGGGGGGGGGGGGGGGGGGGGCGCTGCCCCCCTTGATTGATAAACAGTCGGCCCTTTATGTATGAACTTAACCGAACTCGCGGGGCCCCACCTCCAGCTGGCTCCAGTGAACGGCTCAGCCGGCCGCTTCCCCGAACCGCCGTGGCCATAGGACACAGCTCTTTTCCGTCTGGCGCGGCGTGACGGCGTCGCGCCCCTCCGCCGCAGCCCTCCTCAGTGTTCCGGCACGGCGTGACGGCACCGTGCTCTTCCGCCACGGCCCGCTTCTGGCCGCGACCTCCTTCGGCCTTACCGGCGCGGCGCGATGGTGTCGCGCTCCATAGTCGTGGTTCTCTCATTCCCGCGTGGTGAAACGGCACCACGTCACCTCCATTTCCAAGCCATGAGTAATTCAACAATAAAAAGGGGAGGAGGTTCGACCGAGTTCGTGCGGTCCAACCTCCTCCTGTTATTTTGATAACAGGCAGCTATGAAATAACCAAGAACGACAATTATTAATTTAGTAACGATGAACATCCCCTACCTCGAAGAAGTTCGTGGAAGCTAGCATCGCGGAAAATGGCATCGTGGGATGAAGCTCCGTATACGTCAATGGAGAACGTCTGAGGAGGAAGCGGCATCTCCCTTCCTTTGACGTGGAGAGAAGTTACAATGGTGTGCATCCATGAATGGAACGTCATCACACACGGGCTGCAGAGAGAAGAAGAGACGGCTCGTCGATCTCTCCTTGCGGTGACGGCATTCTTCGTCGAAGCCTTGGATTTCTTCACGTTCTTCAAACTTAGAGAAAACTCTCCCAAAATTCTCTCACAACAAAACCAACCCCCAAATAAAATAAGGTTCATACTTATTTTATTAACCCATGCCATGAATTCCAAATATTCAAAATTCAAACTCTTAATTAAATTAATTGAATAGCTTTAATTAATCAATTTAATGTGAGAGTTGACATGTAATTAATGAGGGAGAGAGGATGAGTTACAAAATAAATGCTAGAGGGGGGTTTAATGGGGTGTTAGGGAAATTTAAGGAGGTGGGGGATCATGTGGTCCCCACCCCAACTTCCTCACATGGAAGTTACTTTATTTACCTTAACACTTAAACCACTAGTGGTGAAATAAAAAATAAAATTGTAAAATAATTATATTTTTATTCTTCACATTTTTAACAACTCCTCCCAAGAAAATGCACCTTCGAAAGAGGTGTTCCTAAGAAATTACTGGTGCTGCATTTTCACCAGTGCCCTCAGATTTCAATTCCGAGCACCGGTTCAAAAGTTAGGAAAACCCGCTCGTTCGTTCACTGAACATACCCGAGCTAAGCTTCGGAAATTGATTCCGGGCACACCGGGCCTCGGAATCAGGTGCTGTCAGAAACTACGTACTCGTAAAATCCCAAAGAAATTAAAAAAAAATCAATGAAATTTACAGGCCTTTACACTTCCTACATACCCTGTCTATGGGATAGGGATCAAAACACACACAGTTCGAATGCATGTAGTTTAACATCATGTAGGATGAATGTGGTATACAGTTTAATGTCATGTAGGATGAAGGTGATCCGATGTGAATTGGTTGGGACCGATGGATGATGGAGAATGATGGGTCCTAAACCTCATAGAGGTTTCCTTCATACCTTGTATAGGAGATAGGGATCAAAATGGGCGTAGTTTGAATGGGAATGCAGAATGGGTCTTACACATGTTTAGCAGCAAGTATAGTATGTCATGGTCTATGCATACTCTAAACTCACGTGAGTCATGCTCGGTGTGAGAAACAAGAGGTAGTAATAAACCTAATGATCTCATCGTAAAGGTGCGTCAATGAGAAGTGGGATGGGGCTTACGCATGGCTAGTATCCCATAGAGGAAATAAGGGTAATGATTATTTCGAGGCCCGAGGATAAAGGAGGGTGTCCATGCGTACGAGGAGGATATGGTCATCATACCATAATTGTCCCATAAAAGCGTGTCAGGGCTTATGTGGAGACTATCTGAGTTGCGCATGGCGATAAAGCTCGGGTGAGATGAGAGGGAGGTAGGGAACCGGTTCCCATTCCCTCTTTGATATTCTTGGACCTACCATACATGAAACTATCACAGTTTTACATCTTTTTTCATGGATGCGGGTTCATAAAAGTTTAATGACCTACAAATCAGACTATGAGGACTCACTCCTCACCTCTAGGACTTACATAACTAGTGAACTTCAACCACTATTGAAGGGAAGGCACTAAAAATTCAATATGGGGATGGGGTTGTGGATTGATCCATTAAAGGGATCATGTTAGCATGGCTATGAGAAGAAACAGTATCTGTTAGTGTTCCTATGTGAAAAAGCATGAGGAAAAGTAATACAACTTGAGGAACCATTCAAGGGACCTTGAAATCACTTAATATGAGCCTGAAAGGCCACTTGGAATAAGGGTGTGCAATGCAATAAATCATGGAAATTGGTTCTTCGCAAATGAAAGTGCATTTGTGAAGCATGGGTGCTTTGGAAGAGGATTTACTTCGCCAAGGGGAGGTTCTTAGTGAAGGAAGGGGTCTTTAATAAAGATAGGTTCTTTGTAAAGTGGATACTTTAATGGATCATAGTTTTTCCTCAGTAAAAAACTCTTTCTTTGGAGATTGATTCGTGAATGCTCTACGCTTTGAAAAACCTCGTGCACCCTAAAGGGGCACCCTACTTTGTGAAGGACATATACCTTTGTGAAGGGCATCCCCAATATATGTGGGGGCTATGAAGAACACAAAGAGGTATGGCTCACTTGAGGCCAGGTACCTTTGGTGATATATTTATCAGTTTTGCAAAGGGAATTATGAAACGGATGCTCAGAAGTTCCTAGGGATCAGTAAAAGTGCATTAATAGGGGGTGAGCCTTCTATTTATATGAAATGGAGGTCAGAGAGGGTCTCAAAACTCACTAAAGAGAATATTGTTTCTGTTGAGATGAAGGTATCCATCAAAATGCATTTGACTTGTATAGGTTGCAGTATTCCATGGAGAGGATCGTAGAGGTGGTCCTTGTGGTTACCAATGATTCCATAGAGAGTTTGTGCTCTGCTAGAATGTGTCGGACTAGTTGAGGGTCCATGACACCATAGAGAAAATCATCGAGGCAGTCCTCAAAAACGTGGTCCATCCATATAGAGGTCTTCACAAAGGTTCCCTTTTGGATGTTTTAGAGGGATTTAGGGCCCTTTTGAGCATATATTAACTCCACAGTGTCCAGGATTTTTCTCCCTAGGTGGAAATATATTGGGAACCAACAAAATTGAATCATGTTTATTAGTAAAAATGACACTTTTACCTTTTGGGATAAAAATTGAGAGGGATAGTGGACTATACGATCTTATACATTGTGTTATATGTGAACTAATGAGTACACAAAAAATGATGGTTGTTGGTAATTTTTACATTAATTGATGACTTTAGTCTATATGGATATGTGTTTCTGTTGAAAAAAAGTATGAATCTTTCGAAATATAATAAGATATTTAGAATAAAGTTAATAACCATCTAAGATAAACAATTAAATTTCTATGATAATATCAAGGTGGTCATTACATGAGCCAAGAATTCATTACTCATATGAGATAATATACAATAGTTTCTTAACTCACTCCTCCCATAACACCACAATGTAATTGTTTATTTGAAAGATGTAATTATTCCTTGTTAGACATGGTTTGTTCAATGATATGTTTATGTGACTTTCCTATATCATTTTTTGTTTCATGATAAAGAAAGTCTTATGTTATTACTAAACAATGTTTCATTTAACTTGTTCATAATGAAACCATATATGATATTTAATGTTAAATTTTCCAGTTGGTATTATGTGAAGATTTTGGATTTTAAATCATACATATGATTCCCGAATTTTGATTAACATGACCCTCAGTCAGAAAAATTCTTACTTTTTTGTTATCCTAAGGAAATCATGGAATATTATTTCTACTACCCTACTGAACAAAATGTTTTTAAGGATCAAAGAGTTATATTTATTTAGAATGAATATCTTTGTTAAGGATTCAGTGGGAGGAAATTTTAACTTAAATATGTTCAAAACTAACAAGAAGGAGGTGTTCCTAATTTGAAAGATGATCTAGGTCTACAAAGAGTTATTGAAGAAGAACTGACTCAAGTTTCAAAATAACCTTGATGGTATGGTATAATTCATTTGATAACCAATAGATATGAACCTCTCATGGAAAATGATGGTTTAATAATGTTCATAGGAGAAGAACCAACTTCCTACAAAGATGAAATTCAGATTTTAGATTATAATAAATGGTTAAAATCAATGGAATCTGATATGGATTCCATGTACACAAGCCATGACTTGAATATGGTAGATTCACCTAAAAGAGTGATATATATAGTTTTAAAGGTTGTTTTATACAAGAAAAATAACATGGATGCTAGAGTTTCTATCCATTAATCATGCTTAGTATAAATGGGTTACAAAAATTCATGTTATTGACCATGAAGAGTTCTTTTCAACTATTATGAGGATAAAGTAAATTCCAATTTTGGTACTAATAGAATCTCATTATGATTATGAGATATATAAACTGTATTTTGAAACCATGTTAATAAAATGATTTTTTCTTAGGATGTGTATATGATGAATCATAAGGTTTTTAAGTCCAAAATGAGAATGTTTTGTTTTTAAAGTCACAACGGTCTATTTATGGATGGAAGAAAACAACTTAGAGTAGGAATATCCATTTTGAGAATCAATAAAATAATTTGTTTTCATTAAAAAACTAGACGATTTGTGTGTATATGAGAATATTAGTGGGATAATAATAATATTTATAATAATGTATGTTGATGACATACTACTTATTGTAAATGATTTCATAATACTTAAATATATTAATATGTGACCAAATAAAAGTATCTCAATAAACTAATTGTGTGAATTTTCTTACATACTCAACATGATGATCTATATAGATCAGACTAAGAAGTTACTTGGAACTAGTCAGAACACATGTATCAGTATAGTGCTAAAGTGTATTATCAAGGAGAAATCCAAAAATGAATCTTTACAAATATTTTTAAGGTACAAATCTTGGGAATATTCATGATCCTTATAAATACTTAGATAGGATTGAAGCTATCTCGTATGTGTTCTCTGCATGATCTTTCATGTACTCTATGTTTTGTAATCTATTTAATGTCTCATATTCTTTGAGAATAAAAATTAGATACAAATAAAATACTACTGAGATTCAGTATATTGTAGTGAAGAAAACCCTTAGTACTTAAAAAATATTAAGGAAATTTTATTTGTATGAGGAGGAGTGGTTGATCTTTGTATATAGAGTTTAACATATTCTAGTTCCAATATGAAAAATTTTGATATGAAATCAAGATTATGATTTTGGGTTTTGAAAAAATGGTTGAGTATTTAGATTATAATAATACAAAAAGTACATAGTAATCGACTCAAAAAAGATCTAGAATATAGAAATGAATAAAATGCATGAATGGAATCTGTTTGAATCAAGAAGTTCATTTACATACATTCAATATCTCCTAGCTATGAGGGAGATATTATGATATACTATGATGATGATGGGGTTGTTCCTCGGTCTATGGAACCTCAATATCATCAAAATACTGGAGACATACTTTAAAAATACCATCTCATATGGTATATAATTGAGAGGGGTGATATTAAGATCAATTTAAAGGATATACAAGATAATTTTATAGATATGTTAATGAAACTATCACCATAATAGAAACATGAGGGTCTTGTAGAATATATAGGTGTTAAACAGATGAGATACTGGTTTTAATGGTTCTTAATATACCATGTTATAATATTATAGTAAATATACCTTTATCATATATTTATGTGGATGGAATTTATTTTACATGAATGGTTGAATGATAAATATCCCCTGAAAGTATATCTTTATGTTGTCCCTAATTGATGATCATCATGGAGTATAAAGGTTTGTGATGATATGTAATGTTTAGCATGAATATTATCACATATCCATTACAAATAGTTTTATATGTGATATTGAATAATATATTATTGAGGTAATAAGTAGAAACTTATTACCCAAATTGGTCCACTATAGTATATCTCAAGGAATTTCATACAATCATGAAAATACATATGGTTGAAGTCTTATTAGAAGTTTTTACTACCTATGATTGGTGGGATACCTAGCATTATAACATCCATACATTTATAACCTACGTTTTAAAGTTACCATTTAAACATAGATAGTTTGGGATGGCTGGGTATGTTGTTGATCATTGATTGGTGTGCAATAAATATCGTATTATTCCACTTGTATAACATGAATATAAATTTAGATCATGATTGAATTTGATTGAGGAAATGAATTTCCCTGATTATTTGATTCAAATATGACTTTCCATTTATATAAATAATTTACAAGTGATATTCTTTTCAAAAAGATGAATGAAATTTGATGAATTTTTCCACTTAGTCAGTCATTTTTGGTGAATCAAGAAAATGATGAGAGTGCTATACTATAATGACATGTTCTATGTCATGTGTTCAATTAATGTCAGGTAAAACTAGATTATATACGATACAAGTTTTGTTGAATATATTCATATAGAGATATGATTATACATGGTAGAGATCTCACTATACCCTTTTGTAGATTGAGTAGAATTAGTGTTGTTCTAGATGCCTCTATTTACATACATCTATTAAATATATATTTCATATTTTTTTAATTATAATAAGGCCCACAGGGTCACATAGTTAAACCCTTGAATAAGGATAAAATTTTGGAAAAAAATCATATTTAAAATAAATATTTTTTGAAGAAAACTATATGCAAAAAAAGCTGGATGGATTCAAAAATAGTTGTGGAATTTTTTATAAATCCCTCATGGGATTTTAGTGGGAGTGGGATGTTGATGAATATGAACTGAAATACAAATATATATAATATGATAATGTATATGTTTATATTTAATAATATTCATTTGATTCAGGTACTATTATGAATTTATTAAATAAATTCAATAATATATATATATGTGATATATATTTCTTTATTCATCCCTATGAGTTTTTTGAATATCAACACATTATGAGTGGATTAGATGGATTGATTTTTTATTGAGTATAATTCAATGAATTTATGGAAATAGGAATAAATTTATATAAATACATTAATATTTTCAACATGTTTCATTAAATGAAACATGTCATGCATTGCTATATAATGGGATGTGACCCATACTGTTGTTGACTTCAGATTATGAGAAATCCTACCTATTTTCTCTTCCTACCATTCTATTATACATCATATGAGACAAAGTCACTAGCACCCATACAACATTCTGGTATACTCATGAAATGATTTTGTAACCTTGGGATGGTTTACCACCTTCGAAGCATGGTGGTTTTGTTCACTTCTTCCTGATCTTTATAAATCATTCTCCATCGCCAAAAGAAGAAGAATATTTTTTCAGTTGGAATTTTCTACAGACTATATTTTTCATATTTATTTACATGATTATTCATAAATATATATCTTCCAATGTTGTGGGTTTTCTTAAACTACATATTATAATAAAATGATCATATTATACCAAACAGACAACTTCTTTTGAAGTTCTAGTAAATGGTCTTTATATGGTTTGATTCTGCAGGATATGGTCATCGCTTCTTCGATCTATGTCTAGTGGATTTTATCATAACCGTTAATATATACTAATGAAAATGTTTTTTTTTGTATGATTGAAATATAATTATTGGTTTTTATTCTTAATGGTATTTTAAATCCAATAGAATATAATTATCCAAGATAAACAAATTAGTACATGTGTTTTCTATAACTACATTACTTAATAACAAGTTAATTTATTCAAAAGGAAAATTCATTTATAAAAGTGCAGGAAAACACATTATTCCCCATTTTAGAAATTTTTCCCATAAAATATACATAATACACTAAAATAGTTAAGGGTGCTTATTTTATATCACCTCTTAATATTTCCAATCATCAAACTTGTTGTTCCACCACAATATATTTACCTGGTGAATTGTCATGTATTGTATAACATTTTTTGTCTTCCACGATCTTCACCATCTTATCCTCCAATAAAATATCATTATCCAAGGGAATCACTTATAGATTCACTATATTTTAGGGGTGTGATATGCACTTAATAAAGAGGGAAAAATGGAAAAGATCATTTTCATGTGATAGGTTAGGTTGGAGTTTCAATAATTATTCCACTACTCTAATGCGATCAAGGATCTCAAAGAAACTGATGTATCTTGGAATAATAATTCACATCTTCCCAAAACTCATGAATTTCTTAAAAGGTGATATATTAACAAAATATTTATTTATAAACTCAAACTCCATGACCTTTTGATAATAATTTGAATATGTTTTCTATTGTAATTGTGTGGATTTCATATAATGTTGAATAGTTTAAATCTTAATTGTCATCTCTTCTATAATATTATGTCTCGTTATCTTCCATGCTCATAAATTATCCTAACATGATGTAAATTAACATATAATCCCATACAAATCCTTATAAGGTTATATTTGAATGCTATAATGGAAATTATTGTAATATGGGGACTCCAATAGGGGAAGGTGATCATCCAAAAATCCTTGAAAATACATTGTACTATATCTTAGCATATCCTCTAAAGTATGGATGATTATATCCAATGGACATTATCATATCTTGTTCAGATACAATGGATAGTGAAACTCCATATAGTATTTCCAATTATATTATGTATATCTTGGTGATTTTTCTCTATGGTAGAAACATTCATTGATAACAATGAAATGTGTTAAATTTTAAGGAGATAAGATATAACCCATATGGAGTTATTGATATTTGAAATCATTGGTTGTCTTATGAGGAAATCCATAGTTATGATTTCCCATTTCCACACTGGTATGAATAATGATTGCATCATTCACTAAGTCTTCATTCATTCATCCTTGAATTATTTTCCTTCCAATCTATAAGATACAAACTATGAAATTTCACTATTTGTGTTATCCCAACAGAAGTATTACATCAAAATTTTCGACATCATAGTGCTTTAAATATGAAAAGATAATGATTTGTTACGTGCATCATCCTAAATATCCCTCTTCAATTTTAGTTTTTATGGGACATAATTTCAAGTTTCAAAACATGTAACTCTATATTTATAAAATTTAAACTCTGGAATATTCAATTCCTTTTTTATGATTTTCCTTATAATATATTGTTCCTATTTGATTCTCTCGTGAATAGATAGTTTTTATTTGAGAATTGTAGGATAAATTATTTTTTATTATTCCCAAGTTACTCATATTAATTTCCATGAAGATTATATCCCTTTAAATCCCCTTTATGGATATGGTTGTACGATCAATTATATATGAACCATCAACCACATATTTTTCCTTCTCTATATAGTAATGGATTGAAAAATCCTAATAATTGACTAGCCCTAACCAAATTAATTTGTTAATATTGAGCTCTTTTTGCGTGAATATATATTCTAGGATTTTAAATTTAGTATAAATATATATATATATATATATATCACACTTTTACCCATAAAGATAATACTATAAAATCATCAATGTGAATATCACTTCATAGAACTCAAGATCATGGGTTGGGTAGTTCTTTTCATGTATATTTAATTGATGACTGTAATATGTTATAACTTTTTTATCTTGTATGATTATCAAACCCAATCTTTTTTTTATTCATAAAATTATGTCAAAAATTTATTCCAACAGGTTTGTAATGTTGGTATAATCATAGTGGTTATAATCTTACTCAAATATATAAATAAATCCTCACATTAATTCGTCCTTAAAAATATCACTCCCTCTAAGGTTATCTTGGTTTGTGGGATTGAAAATAACGATATTTTTTTCAAAAATCAATTACAGTACCCATATAATCTAATGAAACTTTAGATATTCATCACAGATGTTTGTCTATATCATTATTCAATTACTTCTATTTTCAAATTATCTATAGATTCCCCTTTGATAGTTATAACATGTCATGGAATGTTACATTCTCCATATGAAACATACATTTATTATACATCACATACTACATTTAATTTTTCAATTTAATAATTAAAATATAAAAAATTCCCTTATGTTCCCCCGATATTTTAGATTATATAATAATAAAATCAATAAATAATAACACACATTTGTTAAGGAATTACCTAAAGACTCTATTTATTAATTCCTTGATATATATATATCATTTGTGACATAAAATGGATTCACTATGAACTCATAATTCATGTATCTTATGTGAAAATATTTCCTGGGGATATCCTCCTTCTTTGACATTCCTTGATAATATCATGAATGAAAATCCACCATAAAGATGTATTGGGACCAATGTAACTAATTGAATAATTCATCAGTCTATGACAGGGGATACTAATTCTTTATCATGATCATGTTGATCTCATTATAATAAATTTAGAGCCACATCGACTGATACTTCCTCTTGATGAAAAGAACTATTTCACACCATTTTGAAGAACCTTGGTGTATAAACAATTTCACAAAGTCATCTTATAGTTTCTTCTTCATCTACAGAATTTCAGTAGTGTCTATTCCATGTAGATTATTTTATATTGTAAAAGATCTAGTATAATTTTTTTTGGGAACCCAGTCTTTAGATTGTGATGAAGACTAGGTCATTCGTCAAGGAGTTTATTCCCTCATAATGTGCATGTCATTAAAGTTGATATTTTAATTACTCTCATTCATTTAATCTAGATATTATTCATATAATGTAACATTATCCATTATTGATATGATGATTCCAATATAGATTAATCCTCATCTTTGTACATGTAGAGAATTAGAGGATTATTTTCTTTATAGAGGATGGTTTCCTTCTCTCATAAATTTATATTGGATATATAAAATGAAATCCAACCCATGCCTATAATAACATTAAATATGTATAAATAAAGTATAATAAGGTTCACATACGAAATTCAGGTCCCAAATTTTGACATACGATGTGTTTCATACTTGGGATGTGATAATAGACCCATTTTTTGTCTTCATAGATAGATCGACTTCAATGTTTTTAGGTGGTTTTTAAATATCTCTATAAATCTTGTGTTATATAGAATAATGTGTAGAACCGAAGACTTCGGACCACCCAAGTACTTCATGCCAGTAAGGCTTTCGAGCCACCTCATGGCCTTTGGGCCACCTAAAGTCCTTCGGGCCACAAGAAATTGTGCTTAATGACCTGACAAACCCTACAAGAAGCAGACTCCAGATGAGGATTCAGATAAAGTTTATTCACAAGAGCAAAGACTAAGTGGATTTGTTTGAAAGAGAGGGTATGGAATTCTCATACGGATGAGTCTATTTATGCACAGGATTCCTATCCAAACAATCCATGTGAAGGTGGAGAGATGACATCACAATGAAGAAGCTAGGGAGGAGGAGTTCCATGTAGTTATAGTCTGTATATTTTCCTAGGACCTATGGGTCATGTAATCCCTTAACATACGGGCCTTGTAAGGGTTCCACCTCATCCCTTATAAGAGGGTTTATTAAAAATCAATAAAAAATAAGGCTTTCGAGCCATTAGAGTGTAGAACCATATTAATATGGGAAGTTTATGATTCATAAATGGGAAATAATCCATCCTTTCACAATTTGATTCTGGTTTTAATCATTTAATTAATCTAATATTTACTATGGGATGAGAATTATCAAACTATTAAATTCATGAAATGGAATATATGAATATTGAAGAGATAACCCATAAAGTTCATACATCCCTTATCATAGGAATTTCTAGGTCTCAATCTCTGTTTTCCATGCATTATTACCCAAAATAAACTTTTATGGTAATTTTTTGATTCCTTCATAATGGTTTGTAAAGAGATTTTGAATTTACTAGACCCTATACTATGATAGTTTCAAGATGGGTGTCTAGTAAGGCCTCTTTATTGTGATCCATTTAATGATTGAGTTAATACATAATGTTCCCTTTTTAGGGCTATTTCCCCTAGGCGCAACATTTCCTAAGAAACATCCACACACAGTCTCTAGATGGGGATTTTTTTCATAGAAACTTTTTACAATATAATTTACAATAATTTATGGATTCTTTCCAATTTTTTGACTTTTCCTAAATGATTTTACAAATTTTTTCAAATAATAATCCCCAAAAATAACTAGACCTTCATTTCATACCAACAATGACTACTCAAGTCTTTTATGAAGTTTATTTCGTGATATATTACATAAAAACACATTAGACAATCTTATAAGATGGAGAGTACTAATGTATTTGGGAAATTAAGTTCTTAGTACATTAAATTGAAAAAAAAATATTAATACATTATTAATAATCTTAAAAACATTCCTTTTTATTCCATCGATCTTCAAATACTGTGTGGGATAACCTATAGATGTACATAGGAAATGAGTGAGCTAAAAAGCCCAGTAAGGAATTAATCGAAGTATAACCGGACGAAAGTAATGAATGTGAGTATATATGAATATCATGGTGACATAAAAGTATGTGAATAAAAATCTTGAATATAAAATCACGATATAAGTTGATAACATCTGGGAAACAAAGGAATGTGGAAACAACACACTATATGAAATCATAAGAATAAGTTTGGGCTAACCACCGAGACATCAAAATTTAGTGTTGTCAATATATCCCCCCATTATCCATACATGGTATATCGTGATATAGAAAAATTTCCCAATCCATTTTAGGGATATATAATTTTGGTGACATCCATCATATTCAAATCATCTACGAATATTTGTGTGCCACATAGATCATATAACATACGGATTTATGACATCAATTTTAATCCCACAATTACTGTGTGTCGTTTGAATATATGGAAGTACCCAATTAAAGAAAGATATTATTATCTAGGTGAATACCCTTTAGTTGACATGAGGGTCTTTATTTACAATACAAAATTTTTGTATGGAAAGTCATTGGATAATTTTCGAAACATAATAGGTGTAAATAAATAATCACTGAAGGGATTTATAAGAGTGAAAGTTGTTCTCCATTTTATGGGAATCATGAGGATAGTATATTGGTTGTGTAAAAACTCATTAGATCATAAACAATTTGAAATAAAAGGGGAATAGTATAAATAATGTTTGTAAAATAATATAGGAGAAATAGATTCCCATATATTAGTATAGAGACAGCTTAGTTGAAGGTTATAATGAGAAGAGATAAATGATATCTAATTATAATAAAATCACATGGATTATAAAATAATATTTATAAATAAAAAATTATAATAAAAATAGATTAAAATTTCAAAATAAAAAGAGGTTTCTTGAATGGAAAAAGAAGAAAGAGAGATCCCCTACCATGAGAGGGCACCCTTAAAAGCATGGGAGGGTTTTTGTAAGAGGTTGAGATAACCTTGGGTGGTATATAGAGAGTTAAAGGGAGATAAAATCATTCAAAATGGGGTTTTAATGGATAGGAGTTGGAGTTTGTGTTGTTATTTATTGAAAAATTGAAAACAATTCTTTATTAATTTATAAACATAGATTTTGGACTCTATATGATAAAATAATCAAAACCAAAAAATAACCAATGGGTTTATCCCATTTTTTTTCAAATAGGATTGGTTTTGAGTATTTTATAAAGTGAAGAACCTAACATATTGAAATTATAGAATTTTTGAGGAGGTAGTGAGCATGTTAATAAAGAATTGATTTTAAAGACATAAAATATAGTATGGGTGTTTAATCATTAATTCAAGGATTCTGAAATTAATAAAATAACATAAAAAAATTATTTAATGTGGATAATAAGTTTTTTATTGTGGATTCCATTTTTTGAATTTATTATATATCTATTTAGATTTTATTTTTCTGTAATACATTTCATATATTGATACCAGGTTTAAGTTTTACTAAATTATTCAAGTTTCTTATAATATTAAGTAGAAAACAACCATGAGATAAATTTTATGTTGTGATACTAATTATTTTATTTATTTTACCCAAATTATTTCCTAAATATGATAATTTACCCTTTTAAATAGAAATTTTTAATTAGTTGAAAATTTAAATTTTTACAAAACTAATAAATTTTTAACACTTTTAAAAATTACCTTGGAATTCATTAAGTTATATTATTTTTTATATTTTATTAAATAAGAATATTTAATTAATATAAAATTTATTTCAAAAAATGTTGAATTTTTCAAAATATTGTACATGATTAAAGTATATACTTCCCAAATATATAAATTTTATTTTCTAGTATCAAAATTTAATTTTTATCAAATTAATTGAATATATTCATTTATAAAGTAATAATGAAAAGGATAAATATAATCATTGATTTTTTTAAATAAAAATTATCCAGATTCATTATACATGGTTCTAGATACAATACCTCTTATTACACAGGATTACGCCATAAAGGTAATGTGTTTGATGGTGATCCTTTCTTGGGGTGGTTCGATGAGTATTATTTGGGTTTTGATTTCTACAAGTCTAAAATTATCCCATAAATGGTTTCACTCAGGTTTTTGTTTTTGAATTCCAACTTATTTGTAGTTTATAAAAAATCCCATTGATACCATATCCCTCAAAAAAAATTAAAAATGGGCTTCAAAGGGTACATTCCTACTGGTCGAGGTTATCACTTATTATATCTATGTAAATTGGATTTTATCATAACCCATAATATAAATTAATAATGATGGTCCATGTATAATGTCCATATATGCAATGGATATAATGATTAATGTTCCTTTAAATCTGATAAGCTATAATTGTTCAAAATAACAAAAGTAGTGTGTGTTTTCTCAAATAAGAAATTTATTCATTCAAAAGGGAAATTCATTTATAAAATCTCGGGTCGTTACAATGTCTCATTCCCATAAAATGAATATGATTCACCTATTATAAATCCTGTCAAATTCTGGTGGAACCCTATCCCAAGGTTCCCAAGGTCCTACCCGGGTCCAAAAAATTTGATATCAACCCATATCTAACATCACATAGGTGAATAAAAAGCCCATAAGACACACCAAATTTTATATCAACAGTCCTTTAAAAAGGAAATCTTGATATGAACCACTTGAAAAAAAATTATAGAGGGGTTTTGTAATCCCACTACACATTTCTAGAGATAATTGTACCCTAAAAATATTGGGAGCCTATCCCCAAGTCTAGAACCCCCATATAGCCTTAAGAAAGTTCATTTTCACTATTCAAGAAAGCCTCTCCATCCAGTACACTAAATCCATGCATTAAATATCC
This sequence comes from Viscum album, assembly GCA_963277665.1. Lineage (NCBI taxonomy): Eukaryota > Viridiplantae > Streptophyta > Magnoliopsida > Santalales > Viscaceae > Viscum > Viscum album. The sequence goes on along the minus strand of OY728146.1, from coordinate 1,747,936,133 downwards.
TATTATACCTATCTCAGGGTGAATAAAAACCAATAAATCCCACTTTCATAATCACTATCTAATCGTGTCCATAACTCGGGGGAATCATTAATTTCCAACCCACATTCTTACTTTTGATGAACATCCCTCAAAATAAGAACAATACTTATGAAATATTATCACACTCAAGAAAATTCTACAAACCCAAATCATTCCATTAAGATATATTTCAAAAAAAATAGAAGAAAATAGGATTTCTCACTAACTATCAATATATTTAAGCCTCAAAGGCCCATTTAAGATTCTCCAATAGCCCATCCAAGGCTACCAATAGCCTATCCCAAGCCGAAAGAACTATTTTGGGTCTATTTTAGAAAAATAGTTTCCATGACCCTCTGAAATGTAGTCATTGGATGATCCTAAAATCACCTTACATATGTTAGAATACATGTTTTGTTTATAAGAGACTCCTTCTATTCAACATCAATGTTTGGAAACCCTTGGACACAATCCATGTAACAATAAACTAAACCCCAATTAAAGGACATTCCATCACACATTAAACATATGATATATATATTTATATAAATGTTAAAACATCCCTATGACTTATTGAAGTTATCCCATCTAGTATCATCAGTTGATTCTAATCAATTTACCAGATATTGAGGAATTAAATAAATAGGGTTAATTTTGGAGTTATCTTATTGACTATAGAGAAACATGTGAAAAAATTAACAATTATAGAGGGATTACCTTATTCATACTTCTACTGATGAAATAGAAATTTATTAAGAGATAGGTAGCTGGAATATTATAGAAGGGAGATAAATGAGGGGCCTCATTCCTCTAATAATATGTCATGGGAAGGTGGGGATCTCCCCTGATTATAATTTTTAATATTTAAATTTATTGAAAAAAATCCATGACCACCAACATATTGGTAGACCAAGGGGTTTCCTATTGTATTACATTGGGGTTTTTTTTTTTGACAATCCAGAGGAACCCTACCACTGGCCTTCCTATCAAACTCTCAGTGGGATCTTTTATAGCATTCAATGTTTCAGTACACTACCACATGGTCTCAAATGATCCAATGTTCTTTCACACAAATGCATCAATATATTATGAGATGAGCATACCCTCATGCAAATCCACCATACATACAAACTACGTACAGTGACCTAAAGCATTTCAACTGATGACACAAACGCCATCCAAACTCATGCATCCTTGTCGGTTTTCCCCGCACCTTCAACCTTCTCCATGGGCTCCTTCTCCTCGCCACCAGAATCAGCTCCGCCCTTGCCGTTAACATTACCACCTTCTCCGGCGACCGAACTCCATGCGGTCGTTTCCTCAGATTTAGTCACGGCCACGGAAACCGCCACTGAACGCTTCTCCTCCCCATCTTTTTCCTCAACCTTACTCTGGGCTTCCAAAATGATCTCCGCCTTCGCTGACATTCCGCCGTTCTTCTGGCCCTCGGACTCGCCGTCGCCGGTATGGATTCCGGCACTGGACACGGGGGTGGTTCCTGCCTCATCGATCTTTCCGCATGCCGGAGAGAGCTTCGAAGCTACTGCGTTGTTGGCAGAGGGCGCCTTGTCTGCAATACCAGATCCACTAGAAGAGATTTGCTGGGCAGGGATGCTCTGTTTTTTTGTCTCTTCCCCTGATTTTCCGCTACCATCGTTGCTCTTGGATACAGTCGTGCTAACATTCGTGAACATTTTGCAAACGGGAGAGAGCTTCGAAGTAACTGCGTTCTTCTCTGAGGATGCTTTCTCTGCAATGGACGATGCCGCAGAGGAGATCTTCGCAGTATTGCTGCTCTGTTTTTTCTCTTCTTCACCCGCTTTCCCGCCACCATCGTTGCTCTCCTGGACAGGCGTCAGATCTGCTTCCTTTGGTTCAGAGGAATGGGGATCCGCAACTTTGGATTCATGATTTGGGGAAGAAACGACTTTCGGAAGATCAAAGGCGTCCCCTTTATTATCACCATTTTCCTCTAAAACAGAGTCTTCGACACCCTGGCCATGGGCGTTCTCGTGATCCACCATCGCCGGGTCCATCGCCTTCTTCAATGGAGATTCCAATTCACGGGGCGGCTCTTCTCCTTTTCCATTTGAGTGCACGCCGTCATCGTTTGTTTTGTCGTGAAGAATGTGGTTGATTTTCGATGAAAAGTAGAAACCGCAGGGTTTTCCGTAATCTCAGACCGATCCAATGTTCTTTCATATTTTCTGTTCCTCCTCCAAAACGTAAAATTTATCTTCAAAAACATAACCCAGAATTCAACTTTTTCATTTGAATTTACATGATTCAAACACCCAATATTATGATTTCTAGATATCTTGCACCCTCCAAATATCGTTTACATGTAATGATGTTCATCATTAAAATCAGGAATCATGTACACATCTACATAGGTGAATGAAATGACATATATTCATCCAAAATAATTTTTCATTACTTATGGAATATATAATGTATAATTAGTTATATGACATTGACATGTTTGCAGTCTTGGGTTCAATATATATATTATAAAAATGTATTTTATGATTATGAATGATGTCTGATAAACATATATTAAAAACTAGTATTAATATATATGTGTTTGGTGGAGACCATTCCTAGTAAATTTTTAGATTGAGTAGAACTCGAACCTCTCTAAAAGACATTATATTGTGACCCATGATTCTCACACAGATATTATATCTTTTTAGAATAATATTTATTACATTACACAACCACACACCTAAGTGATATAATAGTTTAGTTCCTTTGGAAACCTAGAACACAATTCTTTTAAAACATTAAAAATCTTCAAAGTCTACCAAAAATATTATCCCCTTTAGTACTCCAACATAAGAGAACATTTGTTTATAACATTGGGAATGGTAACATAATAAGGTGTGAGATCATATTCTTAGTAAACATTCATAAGGGAGATTAATTGGAATAACATGAGAATAAGTGTATGAGAACATGAAAATAACATTTGAAAACCATACTCAGCATATTAAGGATTATAATCTTGAGTCATCACATAATGATTTGCAGTTCCTAAGACATGAATCATAAGGGAATCAAAAAATAGGAGACATGAGAGAATAATATTTATATAATACTTGTAATTATGGTATACACATAAGAATAAAAAAATATCCATATTAGTTCAGGACAATTTTCAAGGAAATAGAAGTAGAATGGGTTCACTCCCCGACCCATCATAGTAGTTATGGTCCACACCCAAGACCACAATTGTGCACATTGTCCTGCACTGAATCGATTTCAGTCGCCATTCATGTCTTATCAATATTATGATATGTATATCTGTTCCTAATTCATTGACGATAGATATATGTCCCACCCGTCACATAATTAAAATCATATGTATATATTCCACAAGATTATAAAATTATCATCATATCATATCCAATTAAATGAATTGGGTTCCACAAACATTTCATCAGATCATAATCTATGGAAAAGAAATTGGTTACAAAATTATTTTATCATTTTATCTTATCATAAACATTGGAAAGAACATGTGGTTTTCCCAACAATTTTATCATGGTATATGTAATGAAATAGAAATGGTTTTCTTAATCATCTCTTCATTTGAAACCATTTAGAGAAATAATAAAAATTATACCCTTGGTTTATATCCCTAGAAAAGCATAAGTTACAATAAAATAATTCATCTTGTATGGAGAATTATTTTCAAATACCAATCACATGGAATGTTTATTTAGTATGATAACATTTCATTGAAGACAAATTTTGAAAAAAAAACTATTTTAGATGTATTTTTATTTGAAGATAATTTTGAGAAACATAATAATGAATCATTAAAAATAATTTAATACATTTCATGATGAAAATAAACATTCCACTTTTAAAGAAAAATTTTGAAAGATAAAAATATTTCTGAATATTTTTTCAGTGAAAATAACCTTGTAAAAATATAAATGAATATTTCAAAAAACTAATTTAAAACATTTACTATGGAAAATATTTATTTCCATTTAGAAATAAATTTAAAACATAAACCATTATAAAAATAATTTCCTTGAAAATAACCATAAAAATATATAAAAGAAGCTTCAAATAAAATAATGGACATGATGGTAGGAAATTCCCTTCTTATTATAAATATTAAAAAATGATTCCTTTAAATTTTTTCTAAAAGACAAATGAGTATTGCTTTGAAATATTTGTTAAGATTACTTTTAAAACATATTTTAAATATTCAAACAAGGGTAAAAATAACATTAATAAATAATTGTTAAAAAATTGACAAAAATATAATTTTTTTAAGGAAATATGGTTTTAGAAGAAAAAGGGTTTTCGAATGAAATGGGTTTTTTTATTAATTTTTTTTGTACTCGTTAATACATTACGGGAATAGAATGATTGGGAAAATGTGTTCTATAAAAATATGTAAGGGATAAGAAAATAAAATATTTTATTGAGAGATAAATCATAATATTTCATCAATGGAACCATAATCATGAGCAATCCTAGTAAATGGTGACATTGTAACATAAAACCCATACAACTTTGGTATATTTGAATCAAAAGTCCCATTAACTAATAATGTTAAGTGAAATATGGAATATTATGATTATATATAAATTCAGGATACTATATATCAAAGGGTATTTATATACACCGCATAAAATATTAAATAATCATAACATAACATATAATTTAAATAAGGAAAATTGAGAAAAAGATCCATTACCACTTTTTAATGTTTGAATCATACACCACATGAAAGAGAGATCCTAAAAGGGATATTAAAATCACTATAATTTAAATTATAATAATCATAAAATAATTTCATGAGTATTAGATAAACCACCTAAAATTAATAGGTGGTGAATATGACATGTGTCCCAAAGAAGTAAAAAGTGATACTGAAATCACGTACTGTACTGATAACATTGGAAAAATAAACCCCATGAAAGAACATTGTTAAATAAAACAAAAAATCTCATTATAAAAATTCAATCCATGATATATTACATGTAAATGGGGATGTATATTCCCTAAACATATTAAACTAGTGGTGAATTTTCATATGTCTTCCAGAAATAAAAGAGAGACTTTAAATACCTTACCATAAGACTCCACTTCTTTCATGTTCATTCAAACCTCATATATATATATAATATTTTTTTTATATAACTTTTATAGAATCATTTTTATATATATAATACCATATATGGTTTAATTTTTTAATTTATTACTCGTTTATTTACAATTCCATGTCAATGTTTCTATTTGGGTAATAATCATTTTCATTTTCACATAAGATTTGATTTTTTATTTCCATTCCTCTTCAATTTATCATCATTACATAATATCAAGAATAATAAAATTAAATAATTATAATATTTATTCAAAAATTATAATTTTAACAACAATCATGAAATGTGGTTTTTCAAAATTAAGTATGTTAAAATCATGTAGGCGGTGGGTTGTTGGTATTCATGAGTAACACTTCCATTTTTTCGACAATCCTTATGTTGAGGTAAGTAATATATTATCCTTCCAAAATTATAATAATTTCCTAAATATAATATATTTTTTAAATATATTTATACATATCATCCATCTGGTGTGGCGATGAAAAGAGAGTCACATCACTTTGTGAAGGAGGTTGTCCACACGTTCACGAATGAGGTTATCATATTTCATTGAGTGAAAAAGGTAATAAAAATGATATATTATATTTTCATAAAGATAAATATGTCATTAATATCAATATAAATTCACATATATCACATATATATATATATATATTAACTTTATCAATATTATCTTCTATGTAATGTGTTAACGAAAGTGAAAAACATCGCTTCACAAGGCGGTAGTTCATCGTACACACGAGAAATGTTATCATAACCATATTGAATGGAAAGTAAAAAAAGGTATATATGATTTAATGAATAAAGAGTTATATGTATTGTGATAAAAAATAAATATATATATATATACACACACACACATCATTATACCCAACCTTGATAGGTGGTAATGGAAAAAATGAATGGAATCAGTTCGTGAGGTGGTAGTCTGCCGTACACATGAACGATGATTTCGTAATCCATTTGATTAAATTGAAGATAGTATTAGGTGATTATCTTAAAAAAATATTAGTATATTAATGATATTAATTTTATCATATCATAATGTTTTCATAATAATTTAAGGGGTTGGAGGAAGATGTAAAATAAAAATACATGTTGAAGAACGTTACCTCTTTATTGGGTAACCTCCATAGGATTGAATCCAACGCCTGATATATTGTATTTATGCCAAAAATAAGGCTTATATGATGATATTATGGAATTTTATATGTGATTTAGTTATGTATTTTCTGTAAAAAAATTGTTTGAATGTGTGAATAGGATTGTACATGGGGTGGCCTTTTATTAGTGAGGCGAGTGGTACACTTGTAATGTTTTGAAATGAAATAGGTGTACCTATGATTCTATATTGGAAAAAGGATAAAAAATGTATTCATAAATATCCATTGACATTATAGGATTTAAATATGTCCATATAATATATTTTTGAATACATTTTAGGTCAATTTAACACATGTTATTTTAGTTTTACACCCTTGTAAACCCAATTTTACATTCACCATGGTAATAAGTTTTTTTTTGTTTTCAATAATCATTTTGGTAAAAAAATATCTTGAACAATTTATATAATAAAATTTATTATGATTCCAAAGATTTAATCCATTTTTACAAATTCAATTCAAATAATTTGAAATTTTTATTTTATAATTAATCTCATAGATGTGATGAGAAAGCACATTTTCAAAGAGAAAATATTCAAATACTTGCAAATTTTTTATATCGAATTTCAATATGAAATTGATTAAAATGAAATAAATTTTATTAATATATATATATATATATAATTTTAATAATTTTAATTTTAAAAAAATTAATAATTAAAATTTTTAAATAATTTAAATGAAAAGGAAGTTTTCAATTAAAATTCAGTATTTTCCATTATTCGTCAACAAATTTATCCTTCAAAAAAATTCTCAAAAATTAACTCTTATATAATTTTTATATCTTGATTTAGAATTTTATTTTTAATTTTAAAAATAATTTTTCTTAAATTGGAAAATGTAAATTTAAATCTAAATCTTTTAAGGTGATTAAGTGGATTATTTTTGAGAAGTGTATTTTTCATCAAACACAATATGATTTTATATTTAATTGATGTATACTAATAATCGTTACAGAAATATAAATTGAAATTTATTTATATAAAATATATAAATTTATTTTAAAAAATTTATTATTAGGAATTATTTCAATTATTTAAAATGTATAAAATTATACTCTATATCTATTTTTAGAAAGACCCATTTTTAAAACTAGAAATAAAATGTCACTATAATCCCATATTATTTTGATTCAAAATTAATAAAATAGGTTAAATACAATTAATGAATAATTAAATTAATTAAATTCCTAATTGGGAATTTATATTACATAATTTATTTAAAAGATAATAGTAATAAAATAATTGTATTTTTCACTATTCATTAAAAAATAATTTTTTTTCAAAAATCAAACAATTTTACCATAAGATAGTTTTGATATGATGGTTTCAAAAATAGAGTGCATTTTATAAAATAATTTTTTTAAATATGTGTGATATTTTTATAAAAATCAATGGAAAAAAATTTACTAAAACAGTTCAGATCATGGATTTGGTAACCCAAAACCATAACCCCACAAATTTATTAAAAAAGAGTAAATGCAACACACACACATACATAGATACAGTCCCCAAAATAAAAAAGTCACAAAATACCCCAAAACCATGGCCATGGGGTCCATAGAAACGGTTATAACCTAAAGCCCATTTCCACAACAGTCTAGAGACCCAAAAAATTAAACACAGCCTAAAAGCAACGTCTGCCTGAGCCGTGGAGACCCTCGTAGCCACCAGCACTGTCCATCACTACACACACCCTCCTCGCATTCCAAGATCTATGCCACTAGGCACAAATCTCCATCATCACCATGTGGCCGAATCCAAGGTCAACCTAAAATATCTCCCATGATATTTCAACAGATCTCCTCTGCCAACAAAATATTGGCCAACACCCCAAATTTCTACACCGTGAGTTACGCCTGTCCACCTCTCGACCGCATCCCGATATCATCTCATCCCCGAGGTCATCAGGCTATCACAATTCTATACAGTGCATGACACCCTGTCACCTACCTTCCCTCGAAAAGGCATTGCAAACCTGAGGAACTCACATTGATGTGGTCGCCGGAGTTCTCCCACGCGCTACCGCCATTGATCATAGCCGACTATCGAGATCACCGGCCTTCACCCATCCTCTATCTCTTCCTTCACACTAGCAACACTGACCGATTGCGTAACAATCGTCGACATACGTACGACCTGATTCCACTGGACTGCGTCCCATCTGCGCTCATCCCACACCACCACCTTCTCAGTGCCTCCCGAAGATTCCCCGCCGGAGCTTCACCCGAGACCAAGGTCATGACCTCCATGCCGACAACATCTCCCGCTGCTGGCCCACAACTCCTCCAAACAACATATTTGAAACCCGCGACATCCCAAGGTCGACAAGGAAAACCCTCCCCCGACTTTTGTCCTGTTCGGCCCGAATCTCACCGAGCGTTTCCCCGGGAGGCATCGAATCCAAGAACCTGCCCCCAGGATCCCACATCCAGCGTCGACCTTCTCCTTACATCACCCTCAACATGATCTTGGATGATGAAGCCTCCTACTGCAGCATCTTCACAAAAAAACTAAACAAAAAAAACGATGACCTTACTTGAGATCCCGTAATCCGCCTGCCTCACCACCTTGACAGACTTCTTCTTCCTCTTGTATGCAGTCTTGACGACCCACTTCTTGGCTCGAGGATTCCTCTTACCGATCCAACCCGCTTCATCAGCAGACTTATACTCCATCTTCGATGAAAGATCCAACTCATTTGTAACTGGAGAGACCTCCCAATCACTAGGGAAACCCCCATCGTTATCATTATAATGAATCACCCTGTCAGATTTTCCCGAATGGTGTTTAGCACCGCAAGCTGCGAACAAATGAAAATGCCCTACGATTTCTTGATTGCAATTGCCAGGGAAATTTCCAAGAGGGAGACTCTCTCCATAGTAGAGATATGAGCTCTCCATCATCTCATTATGGAAAAAAATATATAATGAAAACATATTTTTGATTAATATAATAATTTTTCTAAAAATTGATTGATCATTCTGTAATATTTTAAGAATAAATATATATTGAGTAGGAAATATATATGTGTGTTTGATAAATTTTTTAATAATACTAATATCTTCCTACTAAATAGCTAGGTTATAATAATTTAATTTATAGTTGGTATAAGCTTAGTTTAGATTCTCATGAATGTCATTTAGGAAAACTTATTGCTGTGTGTAATGGAATCTATATAAAAATTCAAATTATTTTGGAAAAAATAAGAAATTGCAGGGATGTTGCATTGTACCCAACATAAAATTCATTTCACCCTCAAAACTCATCTCAGTCATCAAAGGTGTAACATTTGAAATTTCATTTATAGAAAAAATCACTTCAAAAATGAATAATAAAACTTCCCTTAAAAAAGGAATGTTGGAAACATAAATGATACATAAAGTAACTCAACAATAGGTTTCCACATAAGATAACATAGGTGGTAATCGATGACCTGGACATGGAATAAAATAATATATAATTATAGATTGTGATAGATATCATTGATCATAAGAAATTACATGATTTATTGGAAGCCAAATACCACAAAACCATTAACCAAAGATGTGTGAAAATGTCTTTAATATCATAAAAAATGATTATAATAGAAAAACATTTATATTCAAGATCATTTAAATAATGTTGGGGAATTAATTTTCCATCTAGAATAAGAACATATGAATATGAACATGGATTAAATATTTCTATATCATAGGAACATTTTCATCATTGGGTCATGCCTTGATCTATTTCCCCTTTATCTCTTACTCAAAGAAATAAAGTTGAATTTGGTTTTCCAAAATAACTAGTATATCATATGATCAATAAATATAAGGATAATTCACTCCATATATCATTAGTTATCATCAAAAAAAAGTTATGAATAAATTTTTATATGATAAAATAATATATTAATTTATAAAACCCCATCAAATGTTCAAAATAAACCATTCCAAAAACTGTTAACCTTGTATACATTCCAAAATTATGAATATTTAAGGAATGTCACAAAATATTTCAAAATAATCATGACATTAATCCTTGAAACAATACGAAGTAGCTCTAAATTGGAACATAACATTAATTTGAATACATTCATTAGGTATTCTCTTAAGACATGGTAATAACCTTAATTACCATAAAACCATATTGACAAAAAACATTCTTCCTCATTAAATTAATAAATGAAAATACTATTAAATATATTTGATAAATTCAAAAATATTATTCACTCCATCAATGTCAGAATAAACCACACTATTCAAAAATTATTAATTAGTTTTATGGTCATTAATACAATCCAATTTACTTAATTTATATCTATTATATCTTATGAAAACTAAAAACCATTTTCCCAACAGTGTTAACATATTAAGGGTTTACTTCCATTAGTTATGTGTTTTATATAAAATAAAACCTTTAATTAAAATCACATTTTTCAATCAATACTGTTTGACATATTATTTTAAATCCATTATGAAAAACTTATAAAATAAAATTCTTATATATTTAACGATTCATATATCATAATTTTCGAATTCCCATACACAAAAACATCAGTATTTCCACTTCATCATTAATAAATTAACTGGGCTACATCATATTATATCTTAATACTTATTTTCTTTTCTCTTTCATTCACATTATCTTCATCATTAGTATAAAAACCATTAATCATATAAACATGTTGATTCTCTCCATAATCATTCCCCATTAGATGTTGATTTTCCTAATGTCCATACTTTCAACATTTTAAACATTGAATAGTTGATGATACTTTAAGGAAACCATTATTCTCACCCATTGTGTTTACTAAAATATTCCTTTTTTATTTGTAGTTAATTTTATTGTTTTATTCTTTTTCACACCCAAAACATATTCTTCTTCCATTTAAAAAATCCCTTGAGTTTTTTCCCACATTCTCTACATTTAAAAAACTGAATCTTCTTTCTTCTAATGTCTATAACACCCAAACTCTCAACAAACTCTATCCTTTTCTTCTTTGATGAGTCTGAGAGTGGGTTAAGGTGATTGTTTTTATTCATATTTCCTAATAATTGAGTAATCAAAATCAAAAAATCATTTATTATAGTCATTATCCCATTTTTCTTCTCGTCAAAAAAATTCCATCACTTTCAATGATATCACATCTCTTTTTAGTTCCTTTTGATTAACACCAAAAATAATAGTTAGAGTAAAATTAGTCATTGCTAAAACCACATAATCATGAAAAAAATAATTTATATGATGTTCAAATCATAGAACATTCATTTAAATCTATGAAACATTAGGTTTGTCCTATTACATTTCTAATCATCATCTATTTTAATCCATCATTATTGTTTTTATATTATTTTGATATTTCCAAATTTTATCCCATGGGAGTGAAAATAAATGTTTGTAAAAATGAACATATTCATGATCCATGTTAATATTCAATCCATTTTGGTGGAACTATTTTGGATTTAATAATCTCAGGTAACTCTATTCTAGATCATCAATACTACTAGTATCCAAAAAAATATGTAATTACATTAAAATCACTCATACTATCCTTTGGAAAAATTACAATACATTTTCATATACTTTGACTCATCCTTAGACTTATCATATCCACATAATTAACCTAAAAACATCCCTATGGATGTAAGTAATTTTTTCTCATCCTAATTTCAAAATTTTAACTTAAACATTCATCTGATATGAACTATATCACCCCATGTTTCTAACACATGGATACTACATCTTTTAAGAAGAATATTCATTAAATTATTGACATTCCTGATGACCATGAAGATTTTGTGAATTTTGAAACATGGAAGAAAATATTATTAATTAATGAAAGATAATAAGTGTCTCCCATAAGGATATTCACCCTATATTACACCTACATTAAAAACCAATCTTTAAAACCTGTGGAAATGAAACATAAGTAAGGGTGAGATCAGATCCTTAGTAAGGGTAAATAAGAGAGATACATAATCATAACATAAGCATAATTTTATTATAAAATGATCATAAAATTTCAATACATAGAATATATATCAAATATCATAATCTTGAGTCCTAGAAAAAATATTGACACTTCCTAAGACATGAAACATAAGGGAATAAAATAATATTATCCTCGAGACAATAACATGGGAGTAAGGAATATAGTTTTTTCATAAAAAAATAATGTAAAATCATTTCTATAGTAGTTAATGATCATTAATAAGTCTATCACGTGGAATAGGTTCACTCCTCAGACCAACATAGTAGGAAAGATTCACTCCCACTCCCATCATAGTAAACAATGCACCCTACTGAACTAAGCTCTCTCCCTATTCTAGTAATATCTATACCATGAAATATAAGTCTTCACCTAATTAATTGTAGGTTATATGGGTCCCATATTAAATTAAGGAAAATAATTTGTATGTGTGACAGATGATAAAAAAATTCATTGTATCATAACCCATGAAATTAAATGGGTTTTATTAACATCTCATCATATAATATCCTATGGAAAATATAATTTTTTCATAATCACTTCATCATTTCATCATATCATAAGCCATCTATAAAAAAATATAAGTTTCATAATAATTTTACTACTATTTTAACTTATGGAAGAGAAACCAGTTTTATAAACATCTAGTCATCATTAAACTTTAATAGAAATTATAAGAATTGTATCCTTGGTTCATATCCCAAAAAAAATCGTATGTTGCATCAAAATATTACATATTTTATGTTAATGATTTTGAATGATAAATTACATGGAATTATTTGTCATTAATATAACATTCTTTTTAAAATAACTTTTAAAACCAAAAAATATTTTAGTTATCCTTTTATTTAGAAGTAGACATGACAAAAAAATTATGACATTAAAATAATTGACAACATTTCATGAGGAAAATAGTCTTTCCACTTTTAAACACTTTTTAAAAAATAAAATATTTTAAAAATCATTTTTGTTTGAATATAACCTTGGAAACATATAAAGGAATATTACAAACATAATTTAGAACATTTCTTAAGGAACATAACCTATTTAATTTGTAAAACACATTTTAAAATAAGAAAAAAATTTGAAAATACTTTTCATTGATGATATCCTTGAATATTTATAATGGAACCTAAAAAAATTAATTTTCATGATAGTCAGAAATTATGTTCATGTCGTGCATTTTAAAACAAATATTCCTTTCGTAGTTTCATTAAAATACAAACGTTCAATGATTTTGAAAATTAACAGATGATTTCTATTAATAAAATTATAAAAAGCAAAACATGGGTAAAACATTATATAATAAATCATTTAAAAAAAATTTTGATTTTTTTTTAGAAAACATGGTTTTGCGAGAAAAATGGTTTTCAACTTAAAAGAATATTTTTATTAAGATCATTTTCTTCAAAATCTTGAGTAAATAAAGAGAAGATAATTAATATAAAATATGTTATCATTGGAAATTACTATAAAATGATAAATTATTTTATTTTATTGAGAGATATATTTTATTATTTCATCATTAGAAGCATAATAATGAGAAATCATGGTAAATGTTTAGATTGTAACATAAAACCTTTACCACATTGGAAAATTTCTATCATAATATATCTGAATGTATAATGTTCATTGAAACTCATAATATCATGAGAATAAATAAATTGATGAAATTATATTTCAATGGGGAAATATATACACCTCATAAGAAGAGATTGGTGCATAACTGAATATATGTTTCCAATGAGGAAATTTGAGACAAAAGTCCCTTATTGATGGTAATGTTTCAACTATAAACACTATAAAAAATATCCTAAAATGTATATATCAATACCAATAATTTTTAATATAAAATAAAAAAAACATTCCTGGGAAGTAAATACACCATATAAATTAAATATATAGTGAATATTAAATGTGTCTCATAGAAGTAAAAAGTTACATGAAAACCCTTACCATTATGGTAACGTTTGAACCACAAACCCCATAAATGAATAAAATTAAACAAAAAATATAATATTATGAAAATAAATAGATTAATTATGTAACCTTTAAAATAAATATTATATTCACTATATAAAAGAAACTAGTAGTGAATTTTTATATGTTCCCCTCAAATATAAGTGACACTAGAAATCACTTGGTGTAAATCATCAATTCCTTCATAATTTTTTTGAACCAGTTTTATTATAAATATAATGTTATTATAAATATAACACAATAAAATTATTTTATAAATCATACCATATATGATTTAAAATTTTCCTTTTGTTAAACTTTTTTTAATAATTCCATTTAATATATTATATCAAGTATTAACCACTATGTTTTTTCATATAAGTGTTGTTTGTTATTTTCTGTTCTCTTACTTTGATCATAGTTCAATATTATTAAAAATAATAATCATTAAATAATTAACATATTTATAAATGAATTATTATTTTTATACTAATCATGATTTTTTTAGAAATGAAGCAGATTACAATCATAAATATGGTAGGCCATTCGTATGTTTGACTAATGTTTCCATTTATTTAATGATCATTAGGGAAAATAGTTAGGTGATATATTATATTTATATAATTATGATAGTATAATAAATACCATATTATTTCATTTAAAAAACATATACATATCATCCATGTGGTTTGGTGATGAAAATAGAGTCACATCACTTTGTGAAGGTGGTAGTCCACACATACACAAACAACATTATCATCATTAATCAAGTGAAAAGATAATAACTAAAATGATATATGATATTTTAAAATGAAAAATATCACTTGAATATAATAATTTTTTAATATATATCATATATATTTTTTAATTTTATCTTTATAATATTCTAGTAAAAGATTCAGTGAAAATGAATCACATCACTTCACAATGTGGTAGTTTGTCATACACATGAGTGACATCATCATATCCCCTAAGGAATTAAATGAAAAAATTTGAAATATTTTATAATGAATATATATATAATAATGTTTTTAATAATATATATATATATATATAATATCCATAATCATACCCAAACATGGGAAGTGGTAGTGCAAAAACGAATTAAATCGGTCTGCGAGGCGGTAGTCCACCATACAGATAAAAGATGAATTTGCAACACATTTTATAAAAGTGGGTATGGTTTAAGGTAATTCTATCAAAATAAAAAAACTCAATATATTAAAGATACTTAGTTTATTATATCATCATTTTTTAAAAATAATTTAATTTGGTAATGGATGAAATAAAATAAAATGTCTTGTTGAAGAGAATTACGTCCTCTTCATGAAACCTTTATAGGTTTGCACCAAAATCCTTCTTAGTTTATAGTTATTCCAAAAATAAGGCATCATTGATTATATTATATAATTTTTTATGTTATTTAGGTTGTAATTTTATAAACCAATATGGTTTTAAGGTATGAAGAGGAGAGTAGAATGGGTGGATTTTTTTATGTGAGATGAGCGGCACAATTGTAATTCTTTAATAAAATGGTGTACCCATGTTTTTCTTAAGAAGAAAGGATTGAAATTGGATTATTTATAATAATAAGAAATTATATGGTAAAAATATATTTATATAATGTATTTTATATAATTATTTAGGCAAATTTAACCATTATCATATAAGTTTAACCCTCAATAAACTATTTTTTACCTTAACCATGATAAATATTTTTTTTTCACATTTTATTTTGGTAAAAAATTAATTTAAAATAATTATATAATATAAAATATTATTATTCAAAATATGAAACCCATTTTTCAAAATTTAATTAAAATAAGTTGGAATTTTTATTTTTTAATTCATCATGAAGATGCGATGAGAAAACATTGTTTCAAAGGGAAATGTTCAAATGCTTACAAATTTTTTATTTCCAATTTCAATATAAAATTGATTAAAATTAATATAATTGTATTAATTGATATATAAATAAATTATATTTAATTTAAATATAATTTATAATATAATTTAATATTATGAATAATTTAAATAAAAAGATGGTTTTTTATTAAAACATAGAATTTTTCACTATTTTTCAAAAAAATAAATCTTTTCCAAAAATTCTTAAAAATTAACCCTAATATAATTTTCACATTATGGTTTAAAAATGAAATTTATTTTGTAAAATAAATTTTCTAAAAGTCACAAAAATTATATTTAAAAAACCAACAAATGTGATAAAATAGCTGGTTTCTAAGAAGTGTATTTCCTTCAGTAACATGGTCATTGTATATTAGCTATATGTATGATTATAATCATTGTAGGAATATAAATAAAATTTATTAATAAATAATCTATAAATTTTATTTAAAACATTTTTCATTAGGTATTATTTACCTCTATTAGTAAATGAGAAACAGTATGCACTTTAGACTAAGTTCTAGAGAGACCCATTTTTAAACCCAAAAGTAAACTTATACTGATATGAAATATGAATATGATTAAAAAATTAATTAAAAATGTTAAATATAACTAAATAATACTTAATTAAATTTTTATAAATAATTGGGAATGTAAATTACTTAATTTATTTAACATAAATGATTGTTTTACAAAAAAAAATCATTATTAACTGAAAAAAAATATTTTCCAAAAAATAAAAAAGTTTAACATTTAGTTAATTTTTAAATGATGATTTCAAAAATATATTTAATTTCATCAAAAAACTTTTAATGTGTTCATATAATTTTTATAAACATCCGTAAAAATCATTTTTTTTATAAAAACATATTTTTCTTGGCTGTAATCACATTACAAAAAATTGATTGATTATTTACTAAGAATTTATAAATAAATTTATATTGTTTAAGGAATATATATATATATATGTTTATTTCATAAATTATTTAATACTATTAATACCTTCCTTATTAACAGCTATATCAAAATAATATTATTTCACAATTGGCTAAGGGGCGGTGTTGTGTGTCATACACACTATCGAAGAAACTCATTATTGCAATTAAAAAAATCTATATATTAATTTTAATTAATTTGAAAATAGTTTCATAAAATATTTTAATTCCACACTATACATTCTTACAATTATTGTCAAAAAAATTCATAATTATGTGTAATGCTAAAATGCCCCATGGAGCCAAATATAAGGTTTCTTAAGTGAGGTTTTTTTACATAGTTTTTTCATAAAAAAATATGAGTTTACTAATAGTATATACTTAAAGTGTTTAATTGGGTATTCTAAAGGACCTTGGATATAATTTCCCAATTTTTGGCTTATGATATGAAATAAGCTGAAATTTTTATAATGTATTTTCAAATTTATTATAATTGGGGCATTGTTGGAGTTTTTAAGGTAAAAAAGAATGATGTGGACAATGTTATGTGCATGAATTTTTATTCATAAAATGAGTTCTATGATGTAGACAATGTATTATTTGAACATTATCTATGTTGGTACATGGTAATGAGGCCAATGTAGTTAGAATCTCATTTTCCATGGAGTTTCCTAACCAACATGATGAGAACGACATTGTCCACAAATTAACATTAAATATATGTTATTTAATTAGACTATTATGATTCCTCAACTATAAGAGCTATTATTTATCAGTTATTATGTCATATAAATATATTTAAATGTGTTTTTGAATTATTTAAGTGTTAAAAAAAATAATTTATTTTTCCATATATTGAATTTTTTTTATAAGTTTATTCATTATATTAATTTTTGAAAAAAATTTAATATAATTTAATGGATCATAAAGCTAAATGTTTATAAATAATTTTACATTTTTTTATTTCTTGTAGAATAGTTTTCATTTAATTAATAAAAATTATGTTGTGGATATGGAGATGAAATTAATTTAACCTATGAAATACCATAGAAATTAAATAGACCAATTCCAAAATTCCATTTAAACATAAAAATATAGAAAATATGGTTATGTTACATATCCCATAAAAATTATTCATGGTGATTTACAAAGCCTAGTGGATACCTTTGTAGGTGGGATTACTTTTCTTATAAATGAGATATCTCTCTAATGATCATAATAAAGATTTTTATCTTCAATAGATAGAATTAATTTTTTTACTATACCATAAATTCTATTTACATCATATTTTATATAAGGACTAAAACTTAAAAAATAAAAAAATAGATTTAATTCAACTGTAATTTACCTTTATACATTCCCAATGATATTTTAATTTTAGAGTTTTAGAAAATTAGGACATAATTCGTACATGTCAACCCACAGGCATAAAAAGTGGCTACAAAAAAGTATCAATTTATTCCATAATAAAGAAGTTATAAATCATGAAATCTTTTCATGAAAGTTCATAACAATATTCTCCTTGGCTTCTTCATTTCTCTTACCCATCATTAAAACCCTATGAAAAAACAATTAAATCCTGGGATGATCCCAAAAATCACAGTAAGTGAGATATAAAATCAAAAGGAACCCCTAGTCCTTGAATACTTATAAAAATATGAATTTTTCTTTCACAAATACATACTTCTCACCTATAATGTATCATATACTTATATTGTGAAAGGAATATATTTCCATAAAAAATAGAAAACATAAATAAACCATTTAGGTATCTTAGGGTATTTATTGATTAGGATTTTAACTCTCGTGGATACCGTATGATTTTTAACCCTCACAGATGCTATACAATGTAACCATAATGGACACCTTATGATATAACCCTCATGAATACCTTATGGTGTAACCATCGTAGTTACACTTGGAATAACTATTAATGTCAACATCCAACATAAACATTCCCAATGAATTGGAGGGGAATATTGGTCCCACCCTTCATCGTAAAAAATTCCCATGAACCATAACATTATCATATACTTGAATACTTTCACAAAACAACCCTTATTAATTTTTTAATAATTTAAATTTTATAGAGGATTTTTTAAAAAAATATCCTCACATCGAGGTTGTATTACATAAAACATGTTCAATGCTCTTATATAATGGTTTAAATATTGTTATTTAATTATTTAAGGAAAATATTCATATATATAATACCTTATATGATCTTCCTATAATAATTTTCCACCCATTTATGGAAAATATTTCTTTATTTTTTTTTTCGGGTGAGTTAATTTGATGGATTCCAAGGTCAGTTCATTATGGATTTCTTGTTGAATGAAAGATAAACATCTGAAGAGGAATGAAATGGTGTTTATCTATTTCCAAAATTTTAAATTATATAATATATCATTTTGTTTTCGGATATAAAGACGATTTATTACATTAATCATTAATGAATATGATTTAATTTATTTTTATAGTTTTTATGACCATCACGAAATTATATCATTTTACTTAATATCATGATTATATATTGGTTACATAACATTATATACCTTATAATGTGTACAATAAAATACAATTTAACCATAATAATGGTTTTATGAGTAGCCTTGATGGATTTAAAGGAAAATGAAAATGCATAGTCTACAATGACGGTAAATCAGCACATCATGTATAATGCTTACATTTTTTAGAATAAGATGAGAATAGGAGAGTTTTGATGATGAATATTCCATAAAACCAATAATATTACAATATATTCAATATTACAATGGAGTTATCATGTCATGTGGATTAAGGAAGTTTATGAGAGAATAAAAAAAAGCGAAGAAATTGAAAAGAAAATAAAAGAAAATGAAAGAGGATTTTACCTCTTGAATTATTCCCCTTGAAAACCTCATCGGGGCACATGGTTTTGGACTTTTTGTGATACCATAATGTCATGTACATGAGGAAGTGTATTGGGAGGTGAATTGGGTTGAAATTTAACAATCTAAAATACTTTGTGGTGTGAGGGAAGAGGTGGTGAGGGGTGGTATTTATAATGGTGGAGATGGGTGTTTTGTCATTATTTTATTCATTAGTTCATTATTTTGGATCAAGACATTGAGGAGTTTGATACTTATATTTATTTTTATTAAAATAATGAAGGAGAATTAATTATTATGGGATTACATCACCCATACATCATCCATGATTTAATAATTCAGGAATTTATCTTGTGTTATAAAATATTGTATTTCACTATTCCCCAAAACACCATCTTTTTCAAAAACATAAAAAAAAGTCACCATAACAATTTTTAAATGTGTATAATTAATAATGGAATCCATTTTAAGGAAATAATTTTATAAATATGGTAAATTTAATTTTTATTTAAAATAATCATTTATTCAAAAAATATCAATTTAAAAATAATAAATTATTTTATAACACTTTGAAAAAATAATTAAGGTCTCATAAAATTATATTATAAAAATAAAAAACAAAATATTAATTTATGATTCTTTTTATGAATTTTTTTTCCTTTAAATCATTGTAATTATAAAATAGGAAATAAAAAATTAAGCCTTACAAATATTTCATCAATTAATTTTAAATATTCAATACATTTATTTACTTAATTCATGATATAAATATATCATATTTTCAATTATAAGATACATAAGTTTTATTCATACTATCTTAGAAGATGTTATTATTCTGTTTGCAATGATTCCTTAATTTATATAAATATTACTTATTTCATTATAAATTTATAATGAATTTGAATATTTAATTCCAGAATAAAAATAAATTATTTTATAAGAACCTGGGTTATTACTTTTCCCTTCTTGAAATTGCGTCCTAAAAATTTTTATTTTATTATTAAACATGTGAGGATACCTTTTCCCCATAGTATTTTTATATTCCCATGTTGCTTTATCAACCGTGTGGTTTCTCGACAAAACCTTAACATTGTACATAACATTATTCTGCAATACTTCCTCTATATGATCAATAATTGGAAAAATTCTATCTTCATTGGAATTTTTCTCTTCTAGATGAACTACTTTTGGGATAAAAACATTATATGAGTCCTATATATACATTATAAACATCATGAAATGGAAAAAATCATGTACCTAGGATAAAATTGGAGGCAAAGCTACTCAGCTGGAAACTGGTACAACTTTATCTAGTGTTTCATAAGGTCTGATGAACCATGTACTTAGCTTTACAATCTTACCAAAATACATAACTCTTTTACAAGGAAATATTTTAAGGAAAATGTGATCACCTAACTCTAACGAAATTCATTTCCTTAGTCTACCTTTATTACCTTTCTTCTTTATCTAATCCCTCCTCAGGTGTTGCTGGATCATCTTTAATTTCTTAGGAACTTCCTCTACTAATTATGATCCATTCAACTTATTTTCTCCGACATGATCCCAAAATGATAGATTTTGACAATTATTTCTATACAATTCTTCACAATCTCCATCCATATTATAGAATTAAGACTATTATTATAAGAAAAACCTACTAAATAAATTATTCAATCCCAACCACTTTGATAATACATTGAAAAATCATGTAACATGTCTTACAATGTTTAAAATTTTCCCATGGGTTTTCCATAAAATTGGGGATGAAAGGCTATACTGAAATTTAATTCCACTCCCCACAATTACTAAAGGTGTTTCCAACATTTAAATGTGAACCGAGGATCATAGTCCAGTACAATATAGAGAGGAACACCATCTACCCTGAAAAAATATTTTAGGTATAGTCAAGATAGTTTATCCTTGTAAATTGTATCTTAAAGTGGAAGAAAATGTGTATATTTAGTCAGTCCATTTACAATAAACCAAATCATGTTGTTACCTCAAGATGTCTTTGGTAGTCCCACCACAAAATCTAATGATATATTTTCACATTTCCAATATTTCACTGTAAAAGGTTGAAGCATCCCCTTTTTTAGTGTTTGTTCTATATTAACCTATTGAAAAGTAAAATTTAATACTGTATAATCAACAATATATCTTTTCATTCCATCTGACTAGCAATACTGTAATGGCCCGGACCTCTCCGGCCCATTACTTTTTCAAAAAGAAGGTCAAGAAGTGTTCTGGAGGGTAAAATAGACTTTTTCCACACTTTCCAGAATTTTGAAACTACACGCCGTGTAGTTTGAGTACACGCAGTGTACCCCCTTACCGGGTATACCCCGTGTTGTAGACTGTGTCCTTGCCGTGTGCAATAAATGGGTGCACGCCGTGTGACCAGTTCTACATGCCATGTAGACCTTCCCTGCGTACGTGTTACCAGTCAACGACCGTGTACCATGTTGGAGCCGTGTCCTTGCCATGTGCAATAAATGAGTACACGTCGTGTGTCTAAACTACACGTCGTGTAGTCCCTCCCCGCGTATGCGTTACCCTCAAACTGTGTGTTGACCAGTCAACGGTCGCGGAGCCGCGTTGGAGGCCGCATAGAGACCGTGTGAAAACGGCAAAGTACACACCGTGTACCATAAGTACACACCGTGTACGTTTGATTTTCACACCTATAAAAGGAGGGTTCCCCTCCTCCTTTCAACTCACACCTCTCCTCCACTCTCCTCTGAGTAGAGCTCTCTTAAAATACTCGAAGGCTCTTTTTTCCATAACTTTTCCATCCGAGCTTCAATTTACGATCCGTCAGCAGCCACGGGATCCTAACGATGAGGCGGAACTTCTAAGCTTGGGTCCGTTGTTTTTCCTTAGGCCTTTTATTTCCGACTTCCACCCGAGGAGGTTCTGCTGGGACCCGACAGAAGTGACAGACGCCGACGAATGTCTTCTAAAGTTGATCCGGGGGAGCATTGCGACTAGAACCTGTTGAGGTAGGGATCTTACCTTCGTCTCTCTAATTTGTGCATCATGAGGGGTGGGTACCCACTTGTTTTCATGAGAAACAATTGAACCATTAAATGAAGATAATAACTGGTTAAAGAACAGGGTTGGGTAGTTTGTGATTGCTGTTACTTTATATCCTGTGATATTATGTTGTGAATTGAATGAGATTTTGCCTACTGAAAATCACGGTCGTTGGGGGCCTTTGCTTGTGCAATTAAATGTTTCCCTATCTTTCTAGACCGTTTTTGTGGATGGAACCTTGTGGAAGGTGGAAATTGGTTAATCACGTAAAGTTGGCTGATTAAATGAAAATCTGGAACCCTTGTGTGATCACCCCGGTTGAACAAAACGGAATAATGAACATGTGGGTGTTGTCTTGGTTTTCATGGCATGTGATGGGGGTGTTTTGTGGGTTGTTGTGGATAGAGTGAGAAGCGGGGCTACGGTTGTCTTGGTTGTGGGTTGGTGTGAGTGTTGTGTTGGTAACGGAAAGCGGGGCTGTGATAAATGGTATTAAAGGGATGATGATGTACGGGTTTCATTGTGTTGTGGTTATGGTGGTTGGTAGCGGGGCTGAGGGATGGGTTGAATGTGAACGGACTTTGGGTTTTCAATAATAAATAAAAGTGGTAGAGTTAATGAATGGTGGGGCTTGGTAATGAAACAGAAATTATAATCAATGGGTTGGTTGGTTAATAAGAAGGGACTTGCCGTGTTTCTGTGTTTTCCTAACTTGCTTTGTGGATGGCAGGGATATGCTTACGAACGATCATTGTGGTTGGTTGTGGATAGTTTCTTAGTAGTTAAGGAACTAATAAACTAATTCTTCTGAAACGTAAAAACCTTAATGGGGTTGGGGTTGTTTGTTGTATGCATGATTCGTGGTAGCAGTGCCGAGGCACGTGCTCAGTTTCTCTTTTTAGAAGCCATAGGTTGGGCTGAGTGGTTGCTATATATATATATATATATATCTGTATATTTTGTGTTTTATCGTACCGCACCCATGTTGATCACTTAGTGCCGAACACTCCAATTTCATGGGAGAGGGTGTTTTTCCATAATTACTAGCTCCTTCCTGCTCCTTCTCCCCTAGGGTGTGATGGCTTGAGGCGACCTTACACCCAAGACTCTTCGGGTAGGTTTCGATTGGGGTGATTAGGCCCAAGACTCTTCGGGCAGGCTTATAGGCTATAATGGCTTGAGTCGACCTTACACCTAAGACTCTTTAGGTAGGTTTCGATTTCAGGCCCAGGTGTCTTCGGGCAGGGATGTGGTTGTGGTTGTGAGGCCCAGGTGTGTGCGGGCGGGATACGTGGTTATGAGGCCCAGGTGTCTTCGGGCGGGGATGTGGTTGTGGTTGTGAGGCCCAGGTGTGTGCGGGCGGGGAGAGTGTGGCAGCGTCAGGACGTTCGTCATTAGGAAGGACACCTAACTAAAGGGAAATGGTGCGGGGTACCCAATAATCTTGTTTATTATATACTACTACCTGTTGTGATTGTGTTTTGGTGAGTGTGGCTGGTGAGGTTGGGTGGATATATTCCCTTGTTAGGTTTCTTCTGTTGTTCTCACGGGACATTAGGATGTCTCCCCACTTGTGCACGAGAGCTTTAGGTTTCCATACTGAGTATACTTGTATGCTCACCCTACGTTTACTTTCAGGTTTCCAGGAGGACTACCAGGGCCATGTGGGACTCTACTAGTCAGACAGTTGGAGTTGTTGTAGTTGTTTTTCTCTTGTTTTCTTTTGGTATTGTACTTTGAGATTTCTTGTACTTGTACCTTGTTATAAAATTGTTTAAACATGCATGTGGTCTTGGTTTGGGTTTATTTATATACAATTGTTCTTTTTCCTTTTTGGTGGTTGACTTGTCCTATTTCCTGATCCTAAATAAATAAAAAGGGTAATGCCTCCCATATTTGTGAAAACTCATACCCTTGGTGTTAGTCACCAACCCGGGGCCTACTGGAGGCGAGACTCGGGGGTCATTATCTCCCTTTCGCCATTGCCAGCTCCGGAGGGGCATCTTTGGTGGGAGGGGGTCGTGACAGAATGGTATCAAAGGTGATGGTTGAGAGATAGGATGGAGTCTGGAGTTAGGCACAGTGAAGATTGCATGGGATGGTAGGGAAACAATGTTAGTTAACCTTGGTGCATAACATAGGCCAGGGAAGACCGGCTAGGACACGAGATTTTAGGGCCCCCCGTGATCCGATGAAAGGACTCTGAGCCTAACGAACGACCAAGTGAGACTACATTGATTATAGGGTAGAGACCCTAGGGAAGGTACATGCATCATCATGATTGTGTTTTATGTGATTTGGGAGTTCTGGAAAAGAAATTGAAATAAAATGATAACCTTGAGTTTTCCTTACTACTTGGGCTTAGGTGATCCTTGTTTACCGTACAGCTATGACACCTGGACATCGTCCCCAGGTGGCTCAGACAGCCGAGGCCCAGCATATCCAGGCGGTCGATCAGTTGAGGATTGACCGAGAGCAGGAAGATAGCCAGTGGCAGAAGACTCTCCGTTCCTTCCAGCGGAAGACCCTCAAGAAGTACGAGTGTAGTACTTCGGATACGGAGACAGAGGGGTGGATTGAGGAGCTAGGGATCGCTTTTACCTTGATCCGTGCTCCGAGGGAGTACTGGGTTCCCCTAGCAGTCAGTCAGCTGAGAGGTGTGGCGCGACAGTGGTGGACGCTCTACCTCGGAGAGAGGATAGAGGCAGAGGTTTCGTGGGCTGACTTTGAGAAGGAATTCTGAGAGGAATTCCTTTATTCCATGATCAAAGTGGAGAAGCGGAAGGAGTTACTCTCCCTTCAGCAGGGGAGTATGTCAGTATGAGAGCTGGGGATCAAGTTCAAGAATCTCCTGCGCTTTGATCCGGATCTCTTTCCGGATGAAGAGTCTCGGGCGAGACGTTTGGAGGAGGCACTTCATCCTTCACTCCAGTATGCTGTCACCCCCTTCACCCTTCCGACGTAATTGGTGGTGCAGAAGAAGGAAGAGGTTGTAGAGAGGATTCACTCACTGGGAGGTCCACCCCAAGAGGGGATCCATCCAAGTTCGTCTAAGGGGAAGGCAGTCAGCAGCATGTCTCCTGCGATGGGACCTTCCAGTTTTAGGCCAGTAGGGAGCAGACCCCAGTAGTTCTAGTTCAGATCTTCGGGTCCTCGCCCCTTTTCCACGAGCCCAGGACCGAGGTGTTATTCTTGTGGAGGTTTTGGGAACGTTCAGAGTCAGTGCCCGACCCAAGCTCAGTACAGTGGAGATTGACAGGTTCAGCGCCCGCCTCAGCAGCAACAGGCTCCAGTCCCTCTGAGGGGAGATGGAGCAGGTGGTGGCCATCCATAAGGAGTTCCTCAAGGATCCCAACCAGGACGTGGTCAAGGAGGCAGACATCAACAGAGAGGCAGAGGAGCTGGGCGCGGATAGTTGCATGCATCAGAGGCAGCATCTCTAGAAGGACTAGGGTTCGATAGAGATGTGTTTGGGTTTTCTTGAATGATCTCCTTTACGTTTTGTTGGAAATCTTCTACTCATTCTTTGGACCTAGACCTTGTTTTTGTGAGTTTTAATGCTATGTTGTTTCCCACTTTTCTTTAAATGTCCGTGAAGAGCCCTATCATGTGGGAAGATGAAAAACATGATCCTTAATAGAGACACATTAATGCAGATGCGATTGAACCCGTGCAGGCGAGTCAGTGCCGCCTAAAGTGGATAATATCTCGACATAAGAAAAAGAATTTTCCCCAAACCACGTGTTCGGGCAGTGTATAGGTTGTGCAGTGTTGGGGGTAGTGTGAGTTGAAAAATCCTAATGTATGGAAGTGGGGAAACCTGATTCTTAATCGATATGCATTAATGAGGATGCGATTAAACCCGTGTAGGTGAGTCAGTGCCGCCTAAAGCGGATAATATCTCGACATAGGAGAAGGAATTCCTAACACCAGTAATTAGGGTTGTTGGTTGGGTTCCTGTTATAATGAGAACCCTAAGAGGTATCTTGTTGGGTTCCCCTGGGTTGGTTTTTGAATTCTCAGGGACGATAATGTTTTAAGAGGTATCTGATGTAATGGCCCGGACCTCTACGGCCCATTACTTTGTCAAAAAGAAGGTCAAGAAGTGTTATGGAGGTTAAAATGGAATTTTTCCACACTTTCCAGAATTTTGAAACTATACTCCGTGTAGTTTGAGTACACGTCGTGTACCCCCTTGCCGGGTATACCCCGTGTTGCAGACTATGTCCTTGCCGTGTGCAATAAATGGGTGCACGCCGTGTGACCAGTTCTACATGCTGTGTAGACCTTCCCCGCGTACGCGTTACCAGTCAACGACCGTGTACCGTGTTGGAGCCGTGTCCTTGCTGTGTGCAATAAATGAGTACACACCGTGTGTCTAAACTACACGCTGTGTAGTCCCTCCCCGCGTATGCGTTACCCTCAAACCGTGTGTTGACCAGTCAAAGGCCGCAGAGCCGCGTTGGAGGCCGCGTGGAGACCGTGTGAAAATGGCCAAGTACACGTCGTGTACCATAATTACACGCCATGTACGTTTGCTTTTCACGCCTATAAAAGGAGGGGTCCCCTCCTCCTTTCAACTCACACCTCTCCTCCCCTCTCCTCTGAGCAGAGCTCTCATAAAAAACTCGAAGGCTCTTTCTTCCATAACTTTTCCGTCCGAGCTCCGATTTACGATCCGTCAGCGGCCACAGGATCGTAACGACGAGGCGGAACTTTTGAGCCTGGGTCAGTTGTTTTTCCTTCGGCCTTTTATTTCCGACTTCCACCCAAGGAGGTTCTGCCGGGACCCGACAGAAGTGACGGACGCCGACGGACGTCTTCTAAAGTTGATCCAGGGGAGCGTTATGACCAGAACCTGTTGAGGTAGGGATATTACCTTCGTCTCTCTAATTTGTGCATCATGTGGGGTGGGTATCTGCTTGTTTTCATGAGAAACATTTGAACCATTAAATGAAGATAATAACTGGTTAAAGAACGGGGTTGTGAAGTTTGTGATTGCTGTTACTTTATATCCTATGATATTATGTTTTGAATTGAATGATCTTCTGCCTACTGAAAATCACGGTCGTTGGGGGCCTTTGCTTGAACAATTAAATGTTGCCCTATCTTTCTAGACCGTTTTTGTGGATGGAACCTTATGGAATGTGGAAATTGGTTAATCACGTAAATTTTGATGATTAAATGAAAATATGGAAACCTTGTGTGATCACCCCAGTTGAACAAAATAGAATAATGAACATGTGGGTGCTGTCTTGGTTTTTTTGGCATGTGATGGAGGTGTTTTGTGGGTTGTTGTGGATAGGGTGAGCAGCGGGGCTGTGGTTGGCTTGGTTGTGGGTTGGTGTGAGTGTTGTGTTGGTAACGGGTAGCAGGGCTGCGATAAATGGTATTAAAGGGATGATGATGTACGGGTTTCATTGTGTTGTGGTTATGGTGGTTGGAAGTGGGGCTGTGGGATGGGTTGAATGTGAACGGACTTTGGGTTGTGAATAATAAATAAAAGTGGGAGAGTTAATGAATGGTGGGGCTTGGTAATGAAACGAAAATAATAATCAATGGGTTGGTTGGTTAATAAGAAGGGACTTTCCGTGTTACTGTGTTTTCCTAACCTGCTTTGTGGATGGCAGGGATATGCTTACGAACGATCGTTGTGGTTGGTTGTGGATAGTTTCCCAGTAGTTAAGGAACTAATAAACTAATTCTGTTGAAACGTAAAAACCTTAATGGGGTTGGGGTTGTTTATTGTATGCATGCTTCGTGGTAGCAGTGCCGAGGCACGTGCTCAGTTTCTCTTCTTAGAATCCATAGGTTGGGATGAGTGGTTGCTATATATATATATATATATATCTGTATCTTTTTTGTTTTATCGCACCGCACCCATGTTGAGCACTTAGTACCGAACACTCCCATTTCATGGGAGAGGGTATTTTCCCATAGTTACTAGCTCCTTACTGCTCCTTCTCCCCTAGTCTGTGATGGCTTGAGGCGACCTTACACCCAAGACTCTTCGGGTAGGTTTCGATTGTGGTGATTAGGCCCAAGACTCTTCGGGAAGGCTTATAGGCTATAATGGCTTGAGGCGACCTTACACCTAAGACTCTTCAGGTAGGTTTCGATTTCAGGCCCAGGTGTCTTCGGGTGAGAGTTCTGTTACTTTTACTATTCCCAAGAATCTACGGGATGAGGCCCAGGTGTCTTCGGGCGGGGATGTGGTTGTGGTTGTGAGGCCCAGGTGTGTGTGGGCGGGATACGTGGTTATGAGGCCCAGGTGTCTTCGGGCGGGGATGTGGTTGTGGTTGTGAGGCCCATGTGTGTGCGGGCGGGGAGAGTGTGGTAGCGTCAGGACGTTCGTCATTAGGAAGGGCAGCGAACTAAAGGGAAATGGTGTGGGGTACCCAATACTCTTGTTTCTTATATACTACAACCTATTTTTATTGTGTTTTGGTGAGTGTGGCTGGTGAGGTTGGGTGGATAGATTCCCATGTTAGGTTTCTTCTGTTGTTCTCACGGGACATTAGGATGTCTCCCCACTTGTGCACGAGAGCTTTAGGTTTCCCTACTGAGTATACTTGTATGCTCACCCTACGTTTACTTTCAGGTTTCCAGGAGGACTACCAGGGTCGTGCGGGACCCTACTAGTCAGACAGTTGGAGTTGTTGCAGTTGCTGTTCTCTTGTTTTCTTTTGGTATTGTACTTTGAGCTTTCTTGTACTTATACCTTGTTATAAAATTGTTTAAACATGCATGTGGGCTTCGTTTGGGTTTATTTATATACACTTGTTCTTTTTCTTTTTTGGTGGTTGATTTGTCCTATTTCCCGATCCTAAATAAATAAAAAGGTTAATGCCTCCCATATTTGTGAAAACTCATACCCTTGGTGCTAGTCGCCAACCTGGGGCCTACTGGAGGCAGGAATCCGGGGTCATTATCTCCCTTTCACCATTGCCAGCTCAGGAGGGGCATCTTTGGTGGGAGGGGGTCGTGAAAAATACTCTAAATGGTCTTTGTACCACTTAGTGCTTTAGGGTTGAACTGAAAAATAGAACTTTTAGCATCGCATAACAATTATTTCTTCAGCTGGAAATCAGAGGGGACACATAATATCTTCCCAAATAAAAAAATACAATATTTATTAATGTTAAATTCTATAAACATACCCTTTTACCAATTTTACCTTTTCTATAACTCATTATATTCCTTTTTTTCTATCTTAATTAATTTTAAAATAGATTACTCCACTAACACCTTATTTCTGACGTTTTCGTCGGGGCACACACATCCATTTGCCTGAGTGCGACAGGCGTGGATTTTGTTACCCCGTATTCTTTCTTTCCAAAGGTGGGCTGCATTTTCTCATTGTTTAGGGATGTATGATCCTTGATCGAAACGGGATGATGGGATGTCGGTTCTTCCTTCTGTGGATTCCTCCTCAGAATGCATCACCTAGTCCGGGTCTCCCTCATAGATTTAGTACGTTGTTCATAAAACTCTTCCTGGCACCATATTTTCATGGATACTAGTTAATTAAACTGCTTCTGTCAAGACATTCCAAGGGGTCTGTTCAGGGCAGCAACCTTCTTTTAGGAGAGTAGTCACGCTGGGCTTCACTGGCGTGTCTGGACGCTGAGGATTGATGTTTCTTTCTTTTGTCCCTTATTATAGGGATTCTCGAGGGCGCAAAAGCCTGAGGCATCCTACATCGAACGTGGGTATTCACATGACATAGGCATGTATCTGAGGTTTTCCTCAACTTCCCATGTTTAACACAGGGTACGCCGTGAGTTTAACGTCCAGCAGGGATGGATCAGACTGATCAGAACACTGATTAGAGTGGATCAGATTGAGGAACCCCCTGGGGGGAACACCGATATTGGGGCCAACACGTGGGAAGCTCCTTGAATGTTGTGGAGGGGAATGAAGTAGCATGATCTCAAAAGGATGTGGCAGCCCGGGTAAGAGTTAGGATTGATGAAGGTTTTGGGATTGAGCCTCAAAGAGACCTCATACGTATCATACCTTGACATGGATCAAAGTCCGCATAGTTCAGGTAGTGGGGAATAGAGTTTAACGTCATGCAGGACGAGGGAATTTGGGGCTTATGTACTAAGTAGCACAAGGTGTTGGTGAACCGACATGGTCGGAATGACCGTGTGGTGGGCTTGAACCTCGTGGAGGCTTCCTATATACCATTCCTTGACATAGATCAAAGTCCACTTAATTTAGGAAGGGTTTTTTCAGTGAACTGACGTAAAGGTGAACCTGGGGTCCACTGGTGGTGGGATTGAACCTCATGAGGCTTCTTACGTACCATGCCATGACATGGATCAAAGTCCACATAGTTCAGAAAGGGTTTCGTCAGTGAACTGACATGAAGGTGAACCTGAGGGTCCATTAGTGGTGGGATTGAACCTCGTGAGCCTTCCTACATACCATGCCTTGACATGGATCAAAGTCTACGTAGTTTGGGATGGGGTGTGTCGGTGAACTGACGTGGAGGTGAACCTTGATCTAGGTGGATGATGGGCTTGAACCTCGTGAGGCTTCCTACGTATAATGCCTTAACATGGATCAAAGTCCATGTAATTCAGAATGGTATGGGAATATAGTTTAACGTTATGCGGTACGGGGGTGAACTGACATGAAGGGGGTCAGAATGACCAGGTGGTGGGATTAAACCTCATGGAGGCTTTCTACGTACCATGCCTTGACATGGATCAAAGTCCACATAGTTCAGAATGTTATGGGTGTCAGCAAACCAATGTGAATAAGGTCCTTGGTCCGATGGGTGATGGGATTGAACCTCGTGAGGTTTCCTATGTACCATGACTTGACATGGATCAAAGTCCTCGTAGTTCGGGATGGTGTGGGGCTTACACTCTAGGCTGCCCAGGGTGTTAATGGGGCTTGGCGCACTAACATGGAGATGGTCGGGGTGAATGGTTGTTGGGCTTGATCCTTAGGGAGGCTTCCTACGTACCATGCCTTGACATGGATCAAAGTCCTCGTAGTTCGAGCATACAGTTTAACGTCATGCGGGATGGGGGTGAAATACAGTTTAACATCATGTGGGATGGGGGTGTTGTCATGTTTGATGCTTACTTTAAGCCCACGTGAGTCATGCTCGGTGTGAGAAACAAGAGGCAACAGGGACCTGATGATCACGTCGCAAAAGGTGCGTCCATGAAGAGTGGAGTGTGGCTTATGCATGGAGCAGCCCAGGGAGAGAAATATTGGGACTTACTCTGAGGTGGAGGCCCGAAGGTGAAAAATCGTAGTGGGAGAGGGGGATTGGGACTTTTTCTAGGATAGAGGCCTTGTTCCCTATCACGCCCTCCACTGGCCTTGGCACTGAGGAATTTAGGAGGAGTAGGGGTGCCGCCTCCTACAAAAAAAGTTAGGGGCTTATACCAAGATGGCTTCCCTTCCCCACTAACAAACTCCACTCCATGAAGGAGGATATCATCCCCTATAGAGACTAGGGGGTCTGAAGAATGCCCAAGGCGGGGGGGACCCTTCTTGTGAGGCATGGGGTCAGGTCACAGTTTAACTTCATGTGTTGAGGATGAAGGTGCTTGGCATTTTAGCTTCCTACAGCTCAGACGAGGTGGGTTTGCTCCGCACCCCTAGGACTTACATAACCGGTAGCCTCTACTATTTGTGGGAGGGAAGGCATCTACAAGGCCGTACTGAGGGGGTGTCATGGAATGAACCATCAAGGGGTCCACGTTAGCGTGGCTATAAGAAGAAGAAATAACCATTAGCCTACCTATGCGGAGAATCATTAGGCACATAAAATCTACGGGAGGTACCGTCTAGGGGACTTCGAAGTCACATCGTTCCAACCTGGAGGGTCGCATGGGAAAAAGATTTTCCAAGCAGAGGGGTCCATAGGTGGGGTCCTTGTAGAGCTCAATTCCTCTGCGTGGTGGAGGGAACTTGCGAAGGGGTTTACTTTGCGAAGTGGGGTGCCTTAGCCATAGCATGGGGCATAGGTTAAAATGGGAGGTGCTTCGCAAAGTGGAAGAGTATTCGTGGAGCACAACCTCATAGAGAAAAGGTGCCTCATGGAGCAAGGTGTCGAGAAGCAATGTGCTTTGCGAAGTACAGTGATCCTGCTTTATAAAATGGATCAAGTGTACATGAAGGGTACTTCGTGAAGCATAAATGCTCCACGATGACCCAGGTCCCCTTGGGGATCCCCTTCCTTCGCAAAAGTCCTTAGGCTTCATGAAAGGCATCCATCTCGGGAGAGTGGATCAAAACAAGACAATAGGGAGGCACTTCACGAAGCAAAAGTACCTCACGTAGCTTATGGTTCTCCGAGTGGAAGAGTTCTTCACGATTCGGGAGATGAGAAGCCGAAAGGTTTGATAGTATGTCTGGAGAGCTCATGGGGAGCCTGGTATTTATAGGCAAGAGGCGTCGAGGAGTAGAGATCAAGTGGCATGAAGAGTGGTAGGGTGGCTTCGTGGCGGGCTCACGAATGTCAACTGGGGTCACGGAGCATCCTGCCTCCTTTTCTTTGCAGTGGGTTCACGAACATCAAATGTGTTCACGGAGCCTCCCGCCTTCTTTGATTCAGGGAGGGATCACGAACATCCAATTCATTCGCGGAGCCTCCCGCCTCCTTGGCTTCACGGCAGGCTCACGGACGTCAAATGTGTTCGCGGAGCCTCCTGCCTTCTTTGCTTCACGGAGGCCGCGGTGCTGGGGACTCTACAAAGTGGCTTCACGTGGCAGTCTGTGGGTCCGTCTTGGGGATGCTTCTTCCTGCAAAATTTTGGCACCAAAAAATTCCCCCCCCCCCCTCAGACTTGGAGCCGCGGAGGGATCAAGGGTCAAAGTCTAAGGGAAATCGCCAAATCCTCGGTCATTCATGGTGTGGATTCACAAGGCAGGATCGAGAGGCGGACAAGGGATGCGTGGGTCGGGCACACCGTGAAGCTCCACACGGATTGGCCATGAAGTGAAGCTCCGCGCGGACTGGCCACGCCACAAAGCTCTGAAGGCCGTCGCCTATAAATAGGGGGTCGACCCTCTCTTTTTTCCTTTCCTTTCTCCATAATCTTATCTTATTGCACTCTAAATTCGCCAAGCTCTGCGTACTCCACGAGTGATCTATGTGAATCGAGGCTTCGTGTCGCACAACGAGTCCTTGAATCCATGTTTGCGCTTCGTAATCCGTCTTTGAATGCCGAGGTAGTGCTTCCGCAAATAGTCCTTGCGAGCGGCATTTGCAAACTCACTTCACGAGCGATCTTCGTGAACCATCCAAGGAAACATCCAAGTTCTAGAACCGAATGTACCACCAAAAAGCTGCCCAGGGGGTCCTTGCAGATGCCGCCCGGAGGGATGAAATGGCGAACAACCTGGGGCTAGAAGAGCTAGTCTGGAGCCACTCAGACCATAGTTCTTTGGTGGAGCTACTGTTAGAGATCCAAAAGAACTATCCATTGTGCAGGAGGTTTCCTCTTTATGGTTTTGGGCTGAGGGATGATGTCTTCATCCCTACAGCAAGTAAGGATGAACCAGCCTACTGGTTCCGGAGCACACCATGCCAACACCGATGGTTCAGGGTGCCCGATGGTCATGCCCGGGAGGATTTCACACCTATCGTCACTGACTGTCTGTACAATCACCTGAACAACATCGATGGGAGGTAATTGCAGCTGGAGGTGTACCCTCCACTATACCGAACCATCCTTAAGGCAGCGCTGGGAAACCCAAAGAAGGGGTGGTCCGAGGAATGGGACCTGCGCTAGGGCAGCAATTTCACGGACAATTGGGCTTGAGCCTTCTGGGTAGGCGCCTCTTGCGAGGAGTTTGGGGCAGAGCTAAGGAGAGTGGGCCTGTATGAGGTAGCTTGGGCTTCCCAGTACCATATCTACCATCCATTCAGTTGATGCTAGAGTTGTTGAGCCGGTGGTCACCGGGGACCAATACCTTTCACCTGCATCACGGGGAGGTTGACATCATCCTATGGGACGTGCATCAGATCTCAGGGGTCCCGATACTGGGGGGCGATGTATGACGAATTCCTCCCATCCATGGGTGCGTGGGAGGATCTGGAACAGATGCCGTGTCAGGCAATGGCATTGATGGAGCTCGTTCCCAGGGAAGACAAGGAGGTCGTGAGGTATGTCCACTTCAAGAACTGGTTCAAGAAGTTCTTGAACTTCCCAGAAACAGGTAGTTCCCGGCGAGACCTCGAACTTTCCCGAAGGGTGCCCAGAGCAAGGAAAACTCATACTGGAAGCTGCTGGAGGATAGCCAGTGGAAGACCTGTGGTTTCAGTGTCAGTACTGAACAACGACCAATAGTCAGTCTGGCGACATTCATCGCATCCCTCATCTGTGATTGGATCCTACCGGTGAATGATACAAACATGGGAGTGCGGCCAAGAACTTTCATCATGGAATCCTCTTTGGCGACAGGAGGGTGGGTCAACCTGGGGATCCCGATGCTTGCCAATTTGTACAAAGTTTTGTGGCACATCAGCGAGGGGAAGAGGCCATAGAGGATATGTGGGCCATTCCACATTTTGTACGGGTGGATGGAGGCACACATTTGGGGGATATACGAGTATCCAAACCCCATATCACCCCCATGGTTGGACTTTCATCCCTCAATCTTGAACGCCGCAAGGAGCTTTCTGACCAAGCTGAATGCACCATCGGTTCTGAACCGGGTGTGGAGGGTGGAAGAATTCAATTTCCACCCATTCCCATTGTCGATGGGGCCATCACGGATGATGGCTAGGGAACGGAAGAGCACCGAGCCTACCTCCTGGCCTTTCGAGGTGGAGTCCTAGTGGTTAGGGTGGACCGCGTGCGTCTCTATGATCCGTATACACCACACCGGTTCACCAGACAATTCTGGTGCCTGAAGCGGCTGACCCCGCAGGTCTATCTAGTGGTGCGTTACGAGGAGCACCCGTGTGTGATGAGGCATATGTGGCTCATGTTCACATGGGAAGACGAGAAGATGCGTAATGCATTGCCTCTGCCGACCGACATCCTCGGGCTGATAAAATAATACAACCAGAGCTGGGAGGCGGCCTACCCAGGGGAGATGCTGAAGCGGACGACCATCCTGGTAGGTGAGGGTGAGCTTCCCCAATCTCGGGGCCGGGACCGGAAGGGGACAAGGGCATCCAGTAGTGGCGGGGATGCTGTAGCGGCAGTGCCCGCACCAGTTGAGGAGGGAGTAGCAGCAACGGGTATGGCAGCGGCTGTGGAGCCGGTTGTCCCAGTGGAATAGAGTCATCCAGAGGGGCATCCAACGAGAGGGTTCCACATGATTTCCACTCAGGACCCTAGGAAACAGTTGTGCCACATTTACATGCCAGAGAATGACGTCTTCCCAGAGGCCTGGGACATCTGAGAGGTCAACAGAAAATTCCTTAGACCATCTGAGTTATGGTAGCACCTTAACCACCTTGGGATGGACTTGCCGGGGATTGGCCCTGTTAGATCCAGATTCGCAGTGTCCCAGGCGGAGACGGAGTAGTACATAGCTGAGCTGGAGGACTTCATCCATTCTCGGGGTGCCCTGTACCCAATGACAGACTGGGTGGGGATACTGCTGGATCGAAAGGTCCCTCTGTAGGTGTCAGCCGCTGATCTGAGGGAGCGCTTCCCCCTGCCGGATGAATCAGATAAGTCCTCTTGGGGAGACGAGGCTAGTAGGGAGAGTCCACCGGAGGAGGGTGAAGTCGGTGACCGGTCCTCAGATCTCGAATATTTCACTGAGGCTCTCGAGGTAAAATCACAAATTCCGTCTTTAGAGTCTTCCCTTAGGTTACACCAGATTGTTTATAAGTGTCTGTACTGTGCAGGAGGACCTTGTGCATAGACCTAGTTCTCGCCCCTCCGCGGGTGCTGATGAGGGACCTTCAGGATCCATCCGTGTGGCTGCATCAACTTCTGTGTTGGGTGGGGCTGGGACAGTCAAGGCGGCTCCCCTGGAGTCCCCAGACCTGCCAACTATATATGGGGGGCCGCGTCTCGGGGTTCCGATGACATCATCCCAAGATCGAGACTAGGGATTTGACCTCTGTAAGTCTTCTCTGCCACATTTACAACTATCACCCCCTATCCATGTTAACTGACATCCACATCCATTTCTTGGAATGTACAGTCCTTCAATTGGCCTGGGATTCGATGACAAAGTTGGTCGGGGCTTCTGGTAGTGCCCTTACCAGGGGCATGCCGATGGTCGTGGAGGTGAACATCCAATTGACCAAACTACAGTGCTTCTGATCGCAGGCGGGGGAACCAGTGGGACTGTGCCTGAGATCATCGAGGTGGGATCTGATGATGAGGATCAACCCAACAATTCAGGCCCTGCCATGCCCGATCCGACGCCAGACGTGGACCCGACCGAGGAGTTCCTGGAATAATTTCCTACATATGATCTTGCCAATCGTGCCGACTGGTACGAGACGACCTCTGATGAGGAGGAAAGAAAGATAGTATGTCACCGATCGTGGAAGTTGATCACATGCATCATCAATGACACCCCCCAAGCGCTATGGTTGATTGAGATGGACAGACATTGTTCACGCCTGAGCGAACTGTGCACTGGGGGAGTGGACGCCCGACACCATCACATGCTCATCCAAGATCTTATGGCGGAAAATTTTCAAGAGTATGAATGAGGCCTTGGCATGGGCTGGAAGCGGAGGAAGATGATAAACATTAAGAGGCTCCAGAAGGCTGAAGATGA
Source organism: Viscum album (assembly GCA_963277665.1). Classification (NCBI taxonomy): domain Eukaryota; kingdom Viridiplantae; phylum Streptophyta; class Magnoliopsida; order Santalales; family Viscaceae; genus Viscum; species Viscum album. The sequence continues at coordinate 1,747,898,421 of OY728146.1, read as the reverse complement.
GGTCCAACGACTGTAGGATCGGGCGGACAAGCACCTCACCTCCCTCAAGGCACAATATGAGCTAATATCATGATTGAAGGCCCAGCTGACAGAGGCCAAAGAGGGCCTATGGCGAGCTTCTAGGGAGATGATCACCATCCAGGCCGACGTGGAGCAGGCCCAGATCACGACCAATGAATTGCGCCCCCTCACCGCTAAGGAGGAGCGAGAGGTGAACAAGCGTCAACATCTCCTAGACGCCATGATCCAGATGGTGGCGGAGCTACAATGTTCCTTCGATGAGGTCAATCCATCCATGGGGGGAGTCGACCCCTAGGTACTGTAATGATTACAAACCCTTAAACATAATTTCTTGCTTTGATTGTTTGAATTTCATAGCATGCATGAGTTCCATTGTTCACATTGGATTAATGCATCCTTGTGATGTTCTCGGATCGTCCAACGACCATTCCCTAAGCTCACGTGGGTCAAGCCCGATGTGAGAAACATGGGATGGTTACCTCATCTCCCCATCCAAACATAGGAGTGCAAACCAATATTCGGGAATCCGGGGTTTTGAAAACCGGTCCAGATTTCTACGGAAATGGGAGAGGCCTGGCTAGAGAATGAAGTTCTCAGAATAGCCTAATTACCGTCTTCCTAGTGTGCTCTTGTGCACAAACGGTGTAATTACAGGGGTTCTGAAATAGATCCAAATAGATGGGAATGGGAAATGTGAATCACGATACCTAGGATTTGGATCATTGTGGGGGGGGGGGGGGTGGCATGCCAATAAAGAATAACTATTGACCGCATTTGAAACACATTATTCTTATTGTATTAGCCTAGAGTGGGGACAAAAAAATGAGGGTTGACTGTTGACCATGTTTGAAACATGGGACCTATCGCAAATGTCATCCATTAGTCTTCTGGAACATTGTCCTAGGACAGTAGGCAGGCCATAGGCCGAGCATCCACACTGTTAGGGGGTTTCTCCAGACATAAAAGAGTACGAGAGTCCGAATAAGGGGCACACAAAGTGTGGGATGTGGAGTGATGGTTTGTTCGAACAAAATCCATCACTCACAAAATTATGCCACCATGGTGGGAGTATGCTAGATGGGCACATCGGTTTGATCATGGAACATTCCTTTTTTCAGACAGGGCCTCTCTGGTGAGGGGGATGTCGCTTCCCAATGTTGTTTTGGGGCATCCCGAACTCATTCGGGCTACATTTTTAGTTACGCGGTTCCTCACGAGGGGTCAGGCCAGGGGACAGAAATGGAGAGGAACATGACTTATGATTCCTATGGATGGACCCTAAGCGAAATACTGGGGTGTCTCTACATATCCCATGAGGATGGGAATCAAGTTTTACATAGTTCTGGAGGCATAGTTTAATGTCATGTGGGATGATGAGAAGCCTGGTTGTGCCGATACACATCTTACCAAAACTACTAAGCCCACATGAGTCGTTCTCGGTGTGGGAAACAAGAAGTAGTGGTGGGACTTTCCTGACATAGGAATGGGCATGTTAGGACGAAGGGACACTCGGTAAATACCAGCCCAATGATGCTAACCCGTCCATGTAGCACACCTAGATGCACGAAGAGGTGAATTCGAGTATGTTGGAATTCCACTTGAACATGAGGAAGTGAAAATGTGTGAATCATGATGCTCGAAATTTGGATCACAATGATGGCAGCATGATGATGGAGGATAACTATTGACCATGGAGTAAATGAAGCATCCATATCACATTATCTTGTAATGGGGACAAACAGATGAGGGTCAACCGTTGACCATGTTCAAAACACGGGACCTGTCACAAATGTCATCCGAGATCCTTAGGGATGTTGTCCTGAAATGCTAGGAGAGCCCTTAGGCCTAGCATCCCTGGAGATCCCTTAGGCCTAGAATCCATGTCATCTAAAGGTCCTTTTGGATGTGGAAGAGGATGAGGATTCAAATAGCGATCTCACAAAGCTTGGACATGGAACAAGGGGAATGTCCCCATGAAAATTCCACACTTCAGGATCTCTATCTAAATGCATCTGAATAGAAAAACAACACATATTAGATAGAGGGAGTTGAGTCCCTTCCAATAGGGAGATCTTAGTTTAGGGTCATAGAACTCATACCATAGGTGGTAGGAAACACGGGAGACTTATGGTGAGTAATTACAAAAACCCGATGCGAATGGGAACCGGGGGTTCTGACCACCACGTGTTCATTGGAGAGGTTTTAGGTCAAGGGACCGAAAATGAGAGTTGAGCTAGGACTGAGTCAAATTTCGTGGGCATTCTTACGTACCCCATAAGAATGGGGATCAATCTGCACGTAGTTCTTGAGGTGGAATGGTAAGATACCAATGGCAGGGAAAAGGGGGCGTGCGGGCGTGGCCCTCGCACTAAGAGAAGAGGAATTTGATAAATCTTGTTTGTACTTTAAGGTGAGTGGTTTTTTTTGTGAAGCAACAGGCTGAGCGTAGCAGGCCCTGACATCGTCATAAGAATCAAGCTGTTGTAGGCATTGAAAAATGGTATGGCGTGTGCCCAATACCAAACATGGTGTCCCCTTGGGTGGGGACATCACGATGAAGTTCTATTTTTCTTCGTGTGGCCACGATGACAATATAACATTTTAGGGTCATGTGATGGGACCAGGCATGCATTTTAACATCACGTAGCGCATATGTAGCAGAGACGATTCTAGGAAGGGAACGTGTATGGTGCAATAGAACATCCCTGACGTGAATAGGGAAATGATCCCATATCACACCGTACGCAATTCCGAGAGGGGAAACTTAGTCCAAGGGGCCCAAAATAGGGGTAAGATGGAATGGTTAAGGAGAAACTAGCTCCCAATTGAGCCGGTCCCGAAGACGAGGTGTCCGGGTGGTCCTAAGTTTCCCATGAGGATGGGAATCATGCCTCACATAGTTCTGAACAAGATCTTAGTTTATGGTCTTAGAGCTCAGACCGTAGAGGAGCGAAAAACCCTCCTAGTAAGTGCAGACCTCAACCCGATCCCTAAACCCACGTGAGTTAAACTCGGTGTGGGAAATAAGGGAGAAAGATGTATTTTTCAATACCGGGAACACATGATAAATGGAAATCAGTGCGGAGCCTCGAATAATGACCCTATTGTGGATTTGGTCTTCCTAACGTGTGGATGCACATTGAGGAATAGTAATAAGATTTTCGAAGTTCTACTTGGACATGATGAGGTGGAGAAGGATGTGAATCATGTAACACCCATTTTAGGCTTAATGGAGTTGGCATGGCGATGGAGGATAACTGTTGACCATAGCGGAATCGCAGAATCCATATCGCGTTAGCCTGAAGTGGGACAACAAATGAGCATCGACTGCTGACCATATTCGCAACGTGGGATTTGTATCAATTTTTTGTCCACGACCCTCAAGGGCGTTGGCCCGTAATGGTAGGAGATCCCTTAGGCATAGTATCCATGCCACTTGGGCGTCCCTTTGGGTGTGAAAGGTGATGGAATCCCTAATTAAGAGAAACAAAATGCCTGAAAAGTGGGTGGAAGCATGTCTGAGAAGAGTCCGACATTCCAGGTACTAAACCAGAGTAACCTTAGGCACATCTGTGAACCGCCAAAGAGGTTCGACGGGGTGTCTCAGGAGGGAGAGGTACATGGCGTGGTTGTTACAAGCCCGACGCGAATGAGGAAATAATCCCGTACCATTCCATATACTCCCCTCTCTGGGGAAGGGTAGGCCGAGGGGCCACGGTGAAATGGATGTTTCTGGGAGATGGGGATGGACCCAAATCCTAGACATTCGAGTGGTCCTACGTATCCCATAAGGATGGGAATCAAGCCACACGTAGTTCTCAAGATGCAGTTTAATGTCATGCAGGATGAGGAGGGGAGTAGGATACCCCCAAACAAGGGAGGTGTATGGAACAACGAATAAACCGACATGAATGAGGACATAATCACACACCACACCATACACTCCCATAAGAGAACCTGGGTCGGGGGACCGAGAAGGACAAGGGACCTGAGGCTAGGCCTCGGTCAGGAAGTCCTGACCAGCTTTCAGTTTAACATCTTGCAGTGAGGATGAGGGTCAGGGGCCTGAGAAGGCCAAGGGGACTGAGGCTGGGCCTCGGTCAGGGAGGCCTGACCAGTTTGAAGTTTAACATCTTGCAGTGAGGATGAGGGCCAGGGGCCCAAGAAGGCAAAGGGGCCTAAGACTGGGCCTCGGTTTGGGAGGCCTGACCAGCTTGCAGTTTAATGTCTTATAGTGAGGGCGAGGGTCTAGGGCCCGAGAAGGCCAAGGGGACAGAGGCTAGGCCTCTGTCAGGGAGGCTTGACCAGCTTGCAGTTTAATGTCTTACAGTGAGGACGAGGGCTGGGGGCCCGAGAAGGACAAAGGGCCTGATGGATGGGCCTCGGTCTGGGAGGCATGACCAACTTGTAGTTTAATGTCTTGCAGTGAGGACGAGGGACAGGGGACCGAGAAGGCCAAGGGGCCTGAGGCTGGGCCTCAGTCAAGGAGGCCTGACCAGCATGCAGTTTAACATCTTGCAGTGAGGACAAGGGCCGGGTGCCCGAGAAGGCCAAGGGGCCTAAGGCTGGGCCTCAGTCAGGGAGGCCTGACCAACTTGCAGTTTAATGTCTTTTAGTGAGGACGAGGGCCGGGGGCCTGAGAATCCAAAAGGGCCTGATGGCTGGGCCTCATTCAGGGAGGCCTGACCAACTTACAGTTTAACGTCTTGCAGTGAGGACGAGGGCCGAGGGCCTGAGAAGGCCAAGGGGCCTGAGGCTGGGACTCAGTCAGGGAGGCCTAACCAGCTTGTAGTTTAACGTCTTGTAGTTAGTACGAGGGAGGATATAAGAACTTGAGTGTGCAGATGGGGTGACCACTACAATCCTTGTATTAGTGGGGCTAAGGAAGCCTACACCATATCATGTGAGGATAATCTGAGAAAACTATACCCATGGGGGGTAGTTGAAGAGAAGAGTTTTGGGATAGGCTCAAAATGAAGTGTCTGAGCATTCCTACATATCCCATAAGGATGAGAATCAAGCCATACATAGTTCTGAGATGCAGTTTGAGGTCATGCAGGACGATGCGTAGTTTAATGTCATGCAGGACTGGAAAGTTTAAGGTCATGCAGGACCATCGTGAAATTTAGGGACATGCGGGATCGTTGTGTAGTTTAAGGTCATGTGGGAATGTCGTGCAGTTTAAGGTCATGTGGGACCAGGAGGCTCAGACAAAGTATTTCTTGAGGAATTTGGCATTGGTGGGAGAAGTTATACGCTCACCATCCATGGTCACCAAGGAGTATGCTCCATTGGGGTAAACCCTATGGACTATGTAGGGCCCTTCCCATTTGGGCTCTAACTTGCGTGGTTTCCTGCCAGGGATCATTGGCGCTCGGAGGGCGAATACCAGGTCGCCTTGCAGAAAAGAGCAGAGGGGAACCTTCTTATTTAAGGCTCTAGCCATATTTTTCTGGTGCCCTTTCAGATTGTGCAGGGCACATAGCCTACTCACATCGAGTGCTTCCAATTCATCTAGATGGATTTAGGCCACCTTATCTGGTGCCTACTAGTCATAGACTGTAGTGCGTAATGAAGGGAGCTGGATCTCAATGGGCAGAACGACCTCAGCTCCGTACACCAGGGAATACGAGGTCACCTGGGTGGAGTTACGAGTCGTCATTCGATAGGCCCAGAGGACGTTGGGGAGCTTGTCCGACCAACTCTTCTCATTCTGGCCAACTATTTTCTACAAAATGTTAGAGAGGGTTTTGTTGAACACCTTGATCTTTCCATTTTCCTGCATGTGATAGCGGGAGGTATGGTTCGAACGGATATTGTACTTGGCATACAATTTATTCAGCTCAGTTGCTCGGAAGTTGGTGATGTTATCGGTGAGGATGGTGTGAGGAAATCCAAACCGGTGGATGATATTGGATCTCACGAAGTCAATGATGGAACGGGCCTTGACTTCATTGAGCGTAATTTCCTCCACCCACTTGGAAAATAAATCCTTGTTGGTTAGGATGAACCTTCACTGGAGAGTTGTCGCCGGTGGATATGGTCCCATGACATTGAGTCCCCACACCGCAAATGGCCAAGAGTAATTGGTGGAGTGGAGGGGTTTTGGAGGCTGATGTAGGAATTTAGCATGCACTTGGCATGCATGACATATCTTGGAAAGCTAAATACAATCATGGATCATAGAGGGCTAGAAGTACCCCAGTCTCCAGATCTGATGGGACAGCTTCAGCCCAGCCTGGTGGGCACTATAGGAACCGACATAAACCTCTTGCATGTCCTATGGAATCTTGAATCCTTGAATGCAATGGAGGATAACACCATCAAAACTATGCTTATAGAGGATCTTCTCAAGACTGGGGCCACTCTAGAGGGTAAAATTCAGCGTGCGGCGTCGGATTCGCCCGTGCTTGGACTGATCAGTCGGGAGGTAACCAATTTGGAGATACTCGAAAAAAGGGGATCTCTATTCTGGAGTCACTTAAATCACTAGATCTGACGAGCCTAGCGGTCCTGACATGGAGGATCTGGTGGTAAGATGGCTTACTTGCAGGCCATCGTCATCCTCTAGGGTGATGGGGGTAATGACTCTCTGGTGTACCACATGTATAATCAGATCATCCTACTCAGGCTCAACAAGTGATGCCACTAAGCTGGCCAAAGCGTCCGATTGACCATTCTGTGACAGAGGGACATGGGTAACCTCTGGTCGGGATGGGAAATGGGCCATTAGATGGAGGGTGCGCTCCAACAATGGTGCGAGCTCTGGATTTCTGACAACATAGCCACTATTGACTTGCTTGATGACCAGATCAGAATCCCCTTTCACATGAAAATGGGACACATAAATCTCAAGGGATAGATCGAGGCCAGTGATAAGAGCCTGATACTCTGCCTCGTTGTTGCTGCAGCCTTCTGACAATAGGAATGAGTTCGATAAGACACTTGTGCCAGGGTAATGAAGATGATACCCAGACCCACTCTGTTGAGCCTAGGATCATTGAGCATTCTACCGGTGGGACTCCGGGAGGCACCATCAAAGTGCATCTACCAACATTGGACGGTATGATCGACTGAGAGGATTGCCTCATTAGGAAAATCCAAGTCCAGTGACTAGTTCGTGGATGTTGTATGTTCAGCTAGAAATTCTGCCAATGCCTGCCCTTGATACCCTTCTAAGGCACGAACCTGATGTCTAACTACTGGAGAATCACCGCCCACCACGCTAGATGGCCAGTCAACATGGGGTGATTCAGAATGTACTTAAGCGAGTCTACCTGAGAGACTAGCTGTACCCCATGGTTTTGCAGGTAATGTCACAACTTATGTACAGAAAATACGAGTTCAAGGTAGATCTTGTCAATAAGGGAGTATCTGGTCTCCGTATCGAGAAGCATACAGCTGAGGTAATAGAGACTTTTATCTACCCCCTCGTTGTTCTTCTGGCTGAGAAGGGTGCTGAGAGATCGGTCCAGGGTAGTGTCGTATAGGATTAGCGGCATACCAAAGACATGTGGCATCATGACCGGAGGCCGAAGCAAATATTTCTTGATTTTTTCAAAGGTGGCCTCGCACTCCTCGTCCCATTCATAGGAGAATCTCTTCCTTATGATATGAGAAAAGGGCCTACACTTGCCATATAGATTCACAATTAATCGGCGTATGTAGGCTAAGTGGCCTTGAAAACCTCGAATCTCTCGAATATTTCTCGAGGGAGGCATCTGGCTGATGGCCCTGATCTTCTCGGGGTCGATCTCGATGCCTCGGTACCTGACAACAAAGCCAAGAAACTTACCAGAAGTGACCCCGAAGGCACAATTCAATGGGTTAATCTTCAGGTGGTGGGAACGGAGGAAACCGAACACTTTCTCAAGGTCCTTGAGATGGTCCTGCCGTTGGCAAGATTTGACCACCAGATCATCCACATAGCATTCCACCAATTTTTCCAGGATTGGCATGAATATGCGATGAATGACTCACTAATAGGTGGAACCTACATTCTTCAGGCCAAAGGGCATAACCTGGTAACAGAAAGTACCTTGGGGCACCCTGAAAGCAGTAGACTCCTCATCCTCGGGGGCCATCCAGATCTGATTATATCCAGAGTAACCATCCATGAAGGAGAGGGATTGGAACCCAGTCTTAGTGTCGATCAAAAATTCTGTCACCGAAAGGGTAAACTCATCCTTCGGACAGTCACAGTTGAGATCTCAGAAGTCGATAAAGACTCTGATCTATCTATTCTTCTTTCTAACTAGAACAATGTTGGCTAGCGACTTGGGGTACTGGACCTCATTGACAAAGTGGTCTTTGATGAGCTTGTCAACTTTGGCCTCGACCATGGCACCATGGGAAGGGTGAATTTTTCTGGGAGGATGCTTGAACCCATGATGGTTTGTCGGGAGACTGAGACGGTGGACGGCTACCTGAGGATCTAGTACTGGCATCACATCATAACTCTAGGAAAACATGTCATAGTGCTATTTAAGGAAGTCCACATACCTCTTCTGCTCCTCAAGGTACATAGCGACACTGATCAATGTGGGTCTCGGATCTGCCTTGCTACCAAGGTTCACCTGTACCAGTTCATCGACCGTGGTAGAGACACCTTCTTCAAAGGTAGGGGGTGCATCTTCCAAATCAGCTTCTTCGCTTGAGGAGGAGGGATTCCCAGTGGGTGAGGCTTCTCCTTGGTCGAGGTAACCTAGAAGGAGGATGGTACCAACCTGGAAAGCAGTGGATAGTGCATCAAGAGATTCACGTGCTTCTGAGACTATGGCGCTGAAGGTAGTCGATCCAATCCCATCTGGACTTTGGCCGAGAGGGCCACACTTGATGATGTCAAAGCAATAGTGGCGCGTTGTCTTGAGCTGGTTAATCCCAGCCCGGAAAAACAGACATTTATGACATACTACTGTTTCCATGGGGCAGACGTCCCGATACTGTACAGGGGTAGGAGGTTCCGGGATCACCTGATCCTAGTTTGTGTTGGAGTATGAGGTGATTTCCCATCATCGCTTGGACTTGGGAATATTCCTTCCTCTTTTACCCAAGACAACAAAGCATTACCCCATTTCGGGGGTCGTGGACTCCAATCAATGGATTGGGAAGACATAGGCATCGTCCAGACCTGCCCAGGGGTCACTGGTGACCGTGGCAGGTTCAACCTCACTTGCCATAATCTGCTTATCCTTGCTCTTGTAATAGTCAGCGTCAAGATAACTGGCTTCACAAGAGTATAAAGGAGATGCATCACCTTGGAGTACGCCTACTCGACCATTAAGGGAGTATTTGAGGCACTGGTGATACGATGAGGGGACCGTCCGATGCAGGTGAAACCATGGCCTACCCATCAATGCATTATACACGGTGTCCTGGGAGAGGACCATAAATTTAGTACTGGGAACTAGGCCACCGAACTGGGCCTTCAAATGGATCTTGGAAACTAGGGTCTACTCTGTCCTGTCATATCCATGGATCCTTAAATCGGATGGAGTCAGATCATCCTCAGATAACCCTAGTTTTTGCAGTTTCCATGTAAGGATAAGGTTGATCCTGGAGCCGGTGTCAATGAGAAAACGGCGAACCTCAATGCCATTGAATTGGATGGTGATGTACAGTGGGAGGATGTGCCCCTATATGGGAGATCCTTCATCCTCTCTGGAGAATGAAATGATGTCCTGGCATTCGGCAGTCCCAACTGCTTCAGCATGAAAGGCTTATGCAGCTGCTACCTCAGTCTCAAACTAGAGGGGGATCCTTAAAGCCTCAGTGAGGGACTCACGCATATCTGATTACAATAAGAGGGCTTTAAGGATGGAAATCCTTGATGGGATGCCGACAAGGTGCTTGAGAAAATCATACTTCCGTTCCAGGCATGAACTTCTACTTATAAGAGACCGCTCTGTGATTGGAGGCACAACGGGACCTATTGGTTGGACTGGCGACTGGCTGGTGCTTGGCATATCCCACTGCTCACTGGTTGAAGCCTGAAGTGTAGCTGCCGGATGAGGTCCGGGCGCCTAAGGTCAACTTTTAGCGGGGTGAAGCTGGTCGTGGTACGGTCAAAGTGGCTCTGCCTGATCCAATAGCACAAACGGTGGTGGAGGTGGACCTGACGACACCAGATAAAGAGGCTGCGCATGCTGAGCTCTGCACTGGGCCTGCTATCTGGTCTTAATGGAATGCATGACCTAACTAGTGGTGTCGACTGATGCGACTCGATGACCCATGTATCCGCGTCTCCGCCAATGCTGACATCGTCTAGGGACGTTGGGGAGGTTCTCCTGGCGTTCCCCTTTGTTGGGAGTCATGTAAGGATTTACCAACTCCACGGTATTAACCGAAGTGTACCCCTGACTTTCACTTGAAGAATCATCCACCACTGGGTGGATTCGGGGAGGGATCCCCATCTCAAGAGGGATGAAGTTATCGAGAGTGCGGGATGAAGATGGCATTGGCGGGGCGCGTTGCTTCTTCTTGCGCTACCGATGCTTACTCTTTTGGGAAGAGGCCTGCTGAGATGACGATGAAGAAGTTGTGACCGCTGCTTCTGAAGGCTCCGTCTGGTTCAAGAATGCACTGATAATTCCATGGGTGCGAGAGAATGTTTTACGAGCCATCCAACCGTCATACTTCTGGGATCCGCGGCTGGGAACCTGCTGCCACTCACCTTCGCCGTTGCTACCACTTTCTGACCTCACAAAGACACTCGCCATTTGTGTCGGGGCCGGGGCCAGCCTGACCATGTTGTTATCGACCTGGTCTTGGAGATAGTCCTTAATCACATAACACTACTTGAGGGTGTGTCCCATAATCCGATGATAGGGGCAGTAGTTGAGGCGATCGGTGAGATTCGCCTATGCCGACCTTCTACACTCAGGAAAGCGTACAATCCCCTACTCTAGGGCACTAAGGAAGTAACCGAGGACCTGATTCTCGCTGAACGAGTAAGTCTGGTGTCTTCTTTCTGGATAGGGAGCCCTTGGAGCCTGGCCTTGATGAGGAGTTGGAGGGGCTTGTCGAGGAGGTGGACCCTGATTGTCCCGCCTGGGTGGTGGCGGTGCATTACACAGAGGAACCTACCGATTCTAAGGAATCTACGGGGCTGGAGGCTCTGCTTGAGGTGGAGGACCTCTGCGAGGCCACAGGGCCGGTGCTACTGGTAGCAATTCTAGCTACCTGGGGGCTTCTATTTAGGCCACCATGGTGGGATCGGCTCTAGCAGCTCTCTTTTCTAGGATTACTGGGGGCAACAGACATGCCTTCCTGGCCTGTTGCAAGGCTTCTTCGAGTCGCTAGGCCTTATCCGAGATGTCTCAGAACCCTATGGGATAATATTGAGTAATCAGGGAGGGAACTAGTTCCGTATTGACATTTTCCACACACATTTTCAGTAATTTCTCTTGAGTCAGTGGTATATCAAGAGAGTATGTGAGCCCTTTCCACCGGGTGATGAAGTACGCAACTCGCTCATCGGGACTTTGTTTTGACTTGAAGAGGTCTGTGATGCTGGTATTCTAGGTGGTAGATCTGAACTGGTAGAGGAACTACCTGCGAAGGTCCTCATAGCTAGTCACAGATCCGACAGGGAGCTGGTTGTACCAGACGAATGACATCCCCTCCAGTGTCTGAATGAAACAGCAGAGCTTGGCGGCCTGCTGCTACGCTGGGGTCCCTAACATAGGCCCACACCTTGAGTTAAAGTGGGCCAGGTGCTGCGGAGGTTCCCCCGTCCCATTAAAGGGGGATAAGGTGGGATTCCCGAAACCTGGAGGTACTGGCATATCATCCACCCAGGCCGGGTATGGCTTGCCATCTAGAGGGATTGCTACCTGCTGCGTTTCTAATGCCTCAAGGCGGTAAATGAGTGCCGCAATAGGATCATCCAAGCGGGGTCCCTATCTTGATGGGAATCCCTAATCACAAGTGAATTTTTGGGCTCTTCGACACGATAGATTATTTCAACGGCTCATGAAGCGATTGGTGGAATGGCCTACGGGGTAGCTGCGGGAACCCGGGCTGGATTCCTTGGATTGCTGTGCCATTTGGGAGGGTTTGTTGAGACATTCCATGCCCTCTTGCCGTGTGTTATGGCTTCAGACCTGTTAGTAGGAGCAGCATGGTCAGGGTTTCCCAGAGACATCTCGTCGGGGGGAAGTTGTTCCTACCCCTGCTGCCCTAGCCTAGGATCGCCATAGTAGAGTCGTCTATCTATCGTACATTCAGCCAGGAGTTCATCGACCAACCTCTTTTTCTTAGCAAGTTGTTGGCACAACGCGACCTTCTCAGGGTCCTCTTCCATCTTCTGCACTAAGGCTGATGGGTCAGAGTGCTTGACAGCTCCGACAGGCTCTTTTACCTTACTGATGTTCTGGCTGAGCACCAACGACTCAGTGGGTGCAGGGAGACATAGGAGGTTCCTCTGCTGATGGGTAATCCTCCCTGATGGGTCCAACAGTGGTGGCACACCCTCAGGGTGTAAGTATCAATCAAGAAACTCTAGCTCGTCCTCCTTGTCCACTATGTCAGCCATGTGGACCGTGACCCTTCCCATGGGCATTTCCTCAATATCAAATTGCGAGTTGGGCTGCTGTCGGATAGGGCTGAAGAGGAGGGCAGCATACTGCCTCCAGCCACGGACTTCCACGTGGGGGGTTTCCGCCCTGATGATTTTGCGTAGTACCTTAATACTCTGAACGTATTGTTGCTGGAGGGCCTCACGACGGCCTAGTGACCCAGGGCGTTGGGCCACCGAGAGTGCGGCCAAATTGAATAGACGACACTGCTCGCTGATGTCCTCAAAATGTTCTTGGATCCTTGGATACACCATGCGCTGATGACAGAGACTGAAATGCATCGCCCAGTGGGTGTAGCGAATACAATCAACCTCCTCTAGGGTGAGGGACTCGGGTATGCATAAATCCCGCACTGCTAAGGGCCAGAACTCCTTAGGGAAGTGGTCCGCTGCAAGGATGATCCAAAATCTTCTCAGCTCAATTTCAGGGTCTGTCTCTTGATTTCCTCACTCACCAACTAGGGGTGGTTGAGGAACTAGCAGCGGTACTAAGGCAGACTGCTGGGACGGAAGGTTGGTTGGTAGAGAATACGGCGAATGGGATGATTGGACGCCGATTCATGGGCTATTCGTCGAGGAGTGTAGTGACCAGGCCACTACATCGCGATAGGATGGGCTAACGACCACCATTCCTAGCTCAGGGGCTAGGGCTGCCGGTGGTGGGTCATGATGTTGCTCACCTGTAATTGGTCCCCAAAATAGCTCTCTGTGATCTCTCATGGAGGTAGAAAGTGCTTCCGGTGATGATGGTGGTGACTGGACGGCCATAACCTGTGGGGTCTCCAAATCTTCATCCTCCTAGATAAACCTGTGGAGGGAGGCGGGAATCTTGTGGACCTCGCATTCTCGAAGTACCAGGATGATGCGCCTCATCCTCGCTCCAACCTTTGACTCAGATGAGAGAGGGGAGGGTCCTTGAGCGGAGTCACACTCCACTCCAGAGTATGAGAAGTGGGCCAGTTTGGTCTCCGTTCAGGCCTTCCCATGATTCTTATTATGGCGGTGATGACCCGCCTTCCTACCCCTAGGTGGATCCTCGGGACAAGGCTGATTTCCAACATGTGGTCCTTAGGCCGTGCTGGCGCCAGGGTAGAGAGGACATCCACTTGAGACAGCCAGGGTGCGAGGAGAACCAGGAAAAATTTCGAAGCGGACATGGGGATGATCTCCATGAACAACACCTAAGTGGTCAAGACCTCCGCTGGAACCGGTAAGATCATGGGGAGGACCTCCATGCTTGGTGTGGGTGGAGTGAGGCTGGCCTTCACTCCTCTGGTTGTCAGGGCGAGGAGGACCTTCGCCAGCTGTGGAGAGGACATATGGAGGATCCCCACATTGGAGAGAGAACGGACCGCGGAGAAGAACATCATTCGGATTGGGGGTGGCACGAGGAAGACCTCCATGCCGAGCCTCGAAGTGGGGATGACCTATGCTCGCGGTGGTGGTGGTACGGGGAGGACCTTCGTACGGGGTGGCATCACAGTGGGTTGGATCACGACGCCCCTCGCTCGTTCTTGTGGCCACGAGAGTCGACCCAGCCTGCCTGTGGGGTAGTCGGGGCCTCGATCTCAGTTCTGCGTAGGAGCGCCCCTACTCAGTGTGTGCAGGGACTTGATGAAATGCATCAGTGGTGGCTCGGGATATAGTAGCCGTCAATTTGACTCCCCTTGGTGGGCGTCCTCAGCTCATTCTTGATGCTAGCGTCGGGTCTGGTGCGCTGGTGTTGGTGGCACAGGTGCATGGTTTACCTGCTCCCCCAGCAAGGCCGGGTAGTGACGCTGACGCGACCGAGTGGGGGCCCTTGCTAGGAGCCCCTAGATTGCAACTCTGAACGAGCTGGGCCAGAAGTCGATCTCCTCATCAGCTTAAGGCAGGGAGTTGTCGAAGCACTTCGAAGACAGGCTCTTGAAATGATTGAATGTTGGGATGAGGAGCAGCGGCTCCCTGTACAGCCCTCGGGGGTGGTGCTGACGGCGGGGCCAGGACGCCTCCAGGTCCAGGCGGGCCATATCCCGTGTTGGTATTATTCCCTCCTCCTCATAACAATGTACAAGGTTGTTAATCACCATTCGTTGGATGACTTCTGATGGGGAGATGGGTCGTGGGCGCCGCATGGTTGGGGACGAAGATGCCGTTGCAGCAGCAGTGGATCCACGAGGAGTAGTTGTGCTGGCGTTGCCCCTGCCCTTGCATAGGCGGGCGGGCGTTGATCGCGTTCCCATGGCTGGAACCTGATTCCTGGAAGCAGGGAGATTAACTCATCAACACTGCAAGGAAAAGAAATCAACAACTAGGGCCCCAACGCCATTCCGTCTTCCGTGGCCGGTAAGAGGGATCCATGCTGACAACGTCGCCGAATGAGATTCCCAACATTCTACTACCCCAACTTCTGGTGAGTTTCACGCCAGACCCAATATTTTTCTTGGAAGGACCCAACGCCCAATGGCTGGATCTGGTGACATGTCAATCAATGGATGCCCCAAGCATTACTCATCTCTATATTAAGGAGAAGATATTCACGTCAGGTTCACCATTTCTGTTTCTGACACTTTCGTCGGGGCACATGCATCCGTCTACTTGAGTGTAATAGGCGTGGATTTTGTTACCCCACATTCCCACTTTCCAAAGGTGGATGGAATTCGATCCTTGTTCAGGGATGTCTGCTCCTTGATCGAAACGGGATGATGGGATGTCGGTTCTTCCTTCCGCGGATTCCTCCTCGGAACTCATCACCTAGTCTGGGTCTTCCTCATAGATTTAATATGTTGTTCGTGAAACTCTTCTTGGCGCCATATTTTCATGGACACCAGTGAATTACGATTCTTCTGTCAGGACATTCCAAGGGGTTCGGTCAGGGCAGTAACCTTCGGTTAGGGGAGTAGTCACGCTGGGAATCACTGGCGTGTCTGGATGCTGGGGATTGGTGTTTCATTCTTCTATCACTTATTATAGGGATTCTCGATGGCGTGGAATCCTGAGGCATCCCACATTGAATGCGGGGAATCATATTCCATAGGCAAGTATATGAGGTTTTCCTGAGATTCCCATGTTTAACACAGGGTATGCCGTGAGTTTAACATCCAGCGGGGACGGATCGGACTAATCAGAACACTAATTAGAGTGGACCAGATTGAAGAACCCCCCTAGGGAGGAACACCGATATTGGGGCCAACACGTGGGCGACTCCCTGAATGTTGTGGAGGGGAATGAAGTGGCATGATCTCACCAGGATGTGGCGGCCCAGGTAAGAGTCAGGATGGATGACAGTTTTGGGCTTGAGCCTCAAAGAGACCTCCTACGTACCATGCCTTGACATGGATCAAAGTCTGCGTAGTTCGGGTAGTGGGGAATACAGTTTAACGTCATGCGGGACGAGGGCATTTGGGGCTTACGCTCTAAGCGGCCCAAGGTGTTGGTGAACCGACATGGTCGGAATGACCGGGTGGTGGGATTAAACCTCATGGAGGCTTACTACATACCATTCCTTGACATGGATCAAAGTCCACATAGTTCAAGAAGGGTTTCATCAGTGAACTGATGTGAAGGTGAACTCGGGATTCAATGGTGGTGGTCTTGAACCTCGTGAGGCTTCCAACGTACCATGACTTGACATGGATCAAAGTACACGTAGTTCAAGAAGGGTTTCGTCAGTGAACTGACGTGAAGGTGAACCCAAGGGTCCACTGGTGGTGGGCTCGAACCTCATGAGGCTTCTTACGTACCATGCCTTGACATGGATCAAAGTGCATGTAGTTTGGGAAGGGGTGTATTGGAGGAATGACATGGAGGTGAACCTTGGTCTAGGTGGATGATGGGCTTGAACCTCATGAGTCTTCCTATGTACCATTCCTTGACATGGATCAAAGCCCACGTAGTTCAGAATGGTATGGGAATACAGTTTAACATCATGCAGGATGGGGGTTAACCGACGTGAAGGGGGTCAGAACGACCCGGTGGTGGGATTTAACCTTGTGGGGGCTTCCAACATACCATGCCTTGACATGGATCAAAGTACACGTAGTTCAGAATGGTGTGGGTGTCGGAAAACCGACATGAATAAGGACCTTGGTCCGATGGGTGATGGGCTTGAACCTCGTGAGGTTTCCTACGTACCATGCCCTGACATGGATCAAAGTCCTTGCAGTTCGGGATGGTGTGGGGCTTACACTCTAGGCTACCTAGGGTGTTAATGGGGCTTGGTGCACTGACAGGGAGATGGTCGAGGCCAATGGTTATTGGGCTTGAACCTCAGGGAGGATTCCTACGTACCATGCCTTGACATGGATCAAAGTCCTCATAGTTTGGGCATACAGTTTAACGTCATGCAGGATGGGGCTGAAATACAATTTAACATCATGAGGGACGGGGGTGTTTTCATGTTCGATGCTTACTCTAAGCCCACGTGAGTCATGCTCGGTGTGAGAAAAAAGAGGCATCAGGGACATGACGATCACGTCGCGAAAGGTGCGTCCGTGAAGAGTGGAGTGGGGCTTACGCGTGGAGCAGCCCAGGGAGAGAAAGATTGGGACTTACTGCGAGGTGGAGGCCTGAAGATGACAAGTAGCGGGAGAGGGGGATTGGGAATTTCTCCAGGATGGAGGCCCTGTTCCCTATCACGCCCTCCGCTGGCCTTGGCACTGAGGAAGTGAGGAGGTGCAGGGTGCCGCCTCCTACAAGAAAAGCTAGGGGATTTTACCAAGATGGCTGCCCTTCCCTGCTAACAAAATCCACTCCAAGAAGGAGGATATCATCCCCTGTGGCAACTAGGTGGTTTGGAGAATGCCCAAGTTGGGGGGAACCCTGCGTGTGAGCCACGAGGTCAGGTCACAGTTTAACATCATTTGTTGAGGAAAAAGGTGCTTGGAAGTTTAATGTCCTATAGCTCGGACGAGGTGGGTTTTCTCCATACCCCTAGAACTTACATAACCAGTACCCTCTTCTCCTTGTGGGAGGGAAGGCATCGACAAGGCCATACTGAGGGGGTATCACGGAACGAACCATCGAGGGGTCCAAGTTAGCGTGACTATGCGAAGAAGCAATAGCCATTATCTTGCCTATGAGAAGAAGCATTAAGCACAACAACGCTATGGGCGGTATCGTCCTGGGGACTTTGAAGTCACATCCTGCCAACCTAGAGGGTCGCACGGGAAAAGGATTTTCCAAGAAGAGGGGTCCATAGGTGGGGGCCTTGTGGAGATCAGTTGCTTTGCATGGTGGAGGGAACTTGTGAATGTGTGTGATTTGCAAAGTGGGGTGCCTTAGCCTTAGCATGGGGCATAGGTGCAAACGGGAGGTGCTTCGCGAAGTGGGAGGGAATTCGCAGAGCACATCCTTGCAGAGCAAAGGTACCTTGCGGAGCATGGTGTCGGGAAGCAATGTGCTTTGCAAAGTACAGTGATCCTGCCTTAACAAATGGATCAAGTGTACATGAATGGTACTTCATGAAGCATAAACGCTCTGTGATGACCCGAGTACCCTTAGGGATCCCCTTCCTTCGTGAAATCCCTTAGGCTTCGTGAAAGGCATCCCTCTCAGAAGAGGGGATCAAAACGAGACAATGGGGATGCACTTCGCGAAACAGAAGTACCTCATGAAGCTCATGGTTCTCCGAACGGAAGAGTGCTTCGCGATTCAAGAGATGAGAAGCCTAAAGACCAGATTGTCCATCTGAAGAGCTCCGGGAAAGCGTCGTATTTATAGGCAAGAGGCACCGCAGAGCAGGGCTCAAGCGGCACAAAGAGTGTTAGGGTGGCCTCATAGAAGGATCGTGAACGTCAACTGGGGTCAAAGAGCATCCCACATCCTTTGCTTCATGGCGGGTTCACGAATGTCAAATGCATTTGCAGAGCCTCCCGCCTTCTTTACTTCACGACGGGCTCACGAACGTCAAATGCGTTCACAGAGCCTCCTGCCTCGTTGGCTTTGCGGCGGGCTCGCGAACGTCAAATGCGTTCATGGAGCCTACCACCTTCTTTGCTTCGCGGAGACCGTGGTGCTGAGGAATCGACAAAGGGGCTTCACGAGGTAGTCCGTGGGGCCATCTTGGGGCCGCTTCTTCATGAAAAATTTTGGCTCCAACACACCTGAAAAAAATAGAGTAGTTTTTTACACCAACAACATCCAATAAAAAATTCATGAAATCATAATCCAAGGAGTCATGTTCCAAACATAAAATGGATAATTATGCATGAGGTTTTTGAATCAAAGAATCCACTACATTGTTTTCTTTTCCATGATGTCAATTGATCATTCAATGAAATTATTTTATCAGTTCTAGCAATCTCTTCTGCCTCATGTTCTATTCCATCTAATTGAATATATACAAAAATCTTTTTGGGTCAGTATATATTTCACATTTGGATCCATATAAATGATTTCTCTATTCTTTTGAAATCAAAAACCATAGTTTTTAATTCCAAATCACTTGTTGGATAATTTGACTCATGAGGTTAAGTTTGTATTTAAGCATAGAAAATTACCTAATAATTTGGCATCAGAACGCAACCACACACCTTCAATGAAGAATTGTTGTAGGCAAAAGACTCTCCATTTCTAGAAGGTAGATCCAAAATTGGATCATTAAATAATATTAATTTTAGTTCCTGAAAACAAACATCATAGTCTTCTATCCAAATAAATTTGACCCCTTTTCATGTTATCTTATTTAGCGGGCTAGATAAACATGAAATGTTTTTAATAAACTGTTGGTAATAAAATTTTAATCCAAGAAAACAAAAAATATCAATAAAATTTATAAGGCTTTTACACTAATCAACCAATTTTTCTTTGGCGAGATCAACTACTATTCTATCCTTATTTAAAATTCTCCCTTGAAAATAAATATGTTCAATAAAAATCAAATTTGATACATTTTACATATAAAATATTTTATTAATGTATTTTCAAAACAATCCTTAGATGTTTTTCATGATCCTCATTACTCATTGAATAAACCAAAATATAATCAATAAAAATAAAAGAAAACATAAACAAATATTCTGGGAAGATTATATTTCCATGACCAAAAAATATAGTAGGGAAATTTATCAAGACAAAGGGAATAAATTTTTTTTTATAATTCCCATTTCTAGTTTGGGATTATTTTTTAGAATTTTATCCCCCTTCACCAAAAGCTAATGGTACCCAGATCTCATAATGATTTTGAAAAAATAATGATCTCCCTAGAGATGGTCAAATAAGTCATCGATATGAGGTAATTGACACTTATTCTTAATAGTTATGTTATTAAAATATCTATAATCAATGAAAATACTCCCAGAACCATCTTTCATTTTAAGAAACAAAATAAGAGAACCCTATGGTGAAGTTATAGGATGAATGAAACCTTTATAAAGAAACTCATGCTATTTCTTTTTCAATTCAAGAAGTTTCACTCAATCCATTCGATAAGGGGGTTTTGAAATGTTCTTTCATCATGAAATAAATTCAATAGTAATTTCAACTTACCAGCTAGGTATAAATATAGAAAACACCTCATGAAGAATATATAGGTATTCATTTACCACTATCACGACATTAATCAGAATAGTGTCATTTTTTAAACAATGTTTTCGAGATAACATTAATTTCCATCTTGTAAATTTTTATCATCATCCTAATATGATAACAATGGTATGGGTAAATTCTTGTATACAAGCTATAATTCATATCATGATAAAAAGAAATTAAATCCATGAACATAATAACAACAAACAATACTAAAGGAAAATATCAAGGACTAAAGGTAATATCATTCCACAAACAATGATAGGAATATTATTATAACACCTTTTTGGATAAAATTTCCACCCTAATGCTTTGAACATAAGTTTTGGATTCATTTCTTAAGTTGAAATATCTAATTTAAAATAAAATTTATCAGGAATAAAGGAAAGTGTAAACCCCATATCGAGCAATACATTAGAGAAATATGAGTAAACAAAAAATATATGTGATACCACTTCATTAGAGTTCCCAAAAACTATAAAAGTAGTCGCAAAGGAATTCAGGAAACCTTTCTTCTTGTCATATGGATGCTTCAAATCATTTAGATCTTTATTTTTGTAGCTATTTGTATAACGACCCATCCCAACACATTTAAAATATATAATATTTGTCTTATCAGAACTAAAAATTTCATCACTATGATCTTTTTCATTTATATATGAGGCGATATATCCAAACCTACGACATCAGAAACATTTCTTAGATTGGTTAAGGCATTCCTCAAGATGCTTTTTACCTTATATCCCATAAAATAGTAATAGAATTTTCTTTCCTTCAAATTTCATTGACTGACTATTACCCATTTCTATCTTTCTAGACCTCTTCTTGTACTTTTTCCAAGTACATGTGACCATTGAGAAACAAAATTTCTACCCTCTCATAACATAAAACTTTTTTATCCTATATTTTGAATTTACATGGTTCCAAAACCATTCAATATCATGGATTCAATCTTGAGTAAAAATTATTTAATTGACTATCAATATCCCGAATAAAAGTTGGACCATACTTTGCTAATATGGTGATGTTTTCTTTGTACATCACTATTGTATCTTTCTATTTTTGATTACATTCAAGGAATTTATTATCTATGCTAATTAAAAACACCTTAGGAATATATTTTTCAAGGAAAACATTATTAACTACATCCCATTCCAGGGAAAAAATATCCTCACTATCCCAGATATTTTTGACCATTGACCCCCACTAGTTGGAATCACCTTAAAATGGTAAAAAGAACGACTAAACATTGTATTTTATGAACACTGCATGGCCTCGAATATCATTTCATGGGTTGTATCAACCCTTTAGAAAAAACTGGGTTAGAAGATCAATTGAATGATGGATGACATTGCCTCATAATATCTTTCACTGTCATCATTTTCCTTTCTGGCAGATCTGGTTATTCTCATGGATAGATGTCTCTAGAATTTATAGCCTATTTCAACTGACCCATTACAATGAAAATATTCTCACTTAAATTTCACACCATTCTGGGTTGTGGATTCGAAATGATATCATTCTATTATTTCCTTCCTATTATAGCTTCCTTATTTTTATGTGGAGAAAAATTCTGTGGAGACATATCATAGAGGAAGCAACATGGTAATATTCAAATGCAATATCATTTAAACTTAACCATATGTTAACATAATTTATTTTATTCTATTAGAATCATAATAAAACCTAATGTTTTCTAAACCATTATTTCATAAGAACTATAAGGACATGGCTTTAAACATTAAACAATATAGTTAATTCAACAAGAATTCATTTTCATATATTCCCAAATATCTTTTCATTTTATTTTTTAATTGGATTTTAAAATAATTCTTATATATCAACCCATAAGAATACAACGCTGGTACTTATATAACACTATCCATTTGTTATACATTAAATATTATTTTAAAAAACATGAAATCTATTCATGAAAAATCTTTACAACATTCATAATGGATTCTTATTTTCTCTTACCCATCCATAAAACATTGTGATTTTTTTGTAAAACATGGGATAAGCACCAAAAGATCATTAATGTACATAGAAAAAGAAAGGAACCATTAGTCTATGAATACTTCTATACATATGAAATAATTTTCAAAAAGACATATTCTCACCCATAATGCATCATATACTTACTTTTTTAAATGAAGAGATTTTCATAAAACATAGAAAACATAAATAAACCATTTAGGTAACTTGGGGTATTACATACTTAATATTGTAACCCTAGTGAGTACCATATGATTTTTATCCCTCACATCTACCTTACAATGTAACCCTCAGGGCTACCTTATGATGTAACCTTCATGGCTACCTTATAGTGTAACAATCGCAGTTACACATGGAATAACCATTAAGGCCAACTTCCGACATAAAAATACCCAATGATTTGAAGGGAGATATTGGTCCCATAATTTATAATAAATAATTCTCAAGAACCAAAACATAATCATAAGATATTAATAATTTCCTAAAAAATATGTTTTAATATTTTATGAATAGAAATTTAAAAGATGAATTTTAATTAAAATACCCTCACATATTTTTTTTAATATTTAAAACTAATTAAAAAATCTTTTATAATGGTATAAAGAGTTTTATTAATATATTAAATAACTATATTATTATCTATAATTCCTTATATGATATTTTTATTACAACATTCCACCCATTTGATGATAATGTTTTTTTATTTTCATTGTTTCAGGTGCGTTTATTTTAGGGTTTTGATGGTAGAGTCATTGTGTATTTTCATCTAAAATGGAAGAAAAAATCTGAATGAGTAATTAAATGGTGTTAATATGTTTCCATAAATTTAAATGATACCTTATATAATTTTGTTTTCTGATATGAGGATGATTAATTAGATAAAACATTAATGAAAATGGTTTAAGTTATTTCAGCGGGGTTTTTTAACGGTAACAAAGTTATATTATTTTACTAAATATAATGATTATATATTGGCAATAGAACATTATAAAATTTACAAAGTGTTTAATAATATTTTATTTAATAATAAAAATTGTTTTATTACAATCCTTGAAAGTAATAAAATAAAATGAAAACACATCGTCCACGATGACAGTAAACCGACACAATCAAAACATTGTTTTCATTTTTTAGAATAAGAAGTGAAGAGAAGTGGTTTGATGATAGATATTACATTAAGAAAATAAAAATATAGTATATTTAAGATAATTTAGTTATCATTTTACTTTGATGTGGGGTGTTTATGAGAGAATAAAAAAATTGAATAAATTGAAAGGAAAAGAAAAGAAATTGAAAGAGGATTTTTCCTCTTGAATTATCCTCCTTGAAAACCTTCTTAAGGTACTAGGTTTATGAATTTTGGTTAAACAACATGGTATTAACTGTGGGGAAGAATATTGGGGAAATATTAAGAAGAAAATAAACTATCTAAAATTCTTTTAGGTGTGTAGATAATATGTGGTGAGGGGTGGTATTTATAGCGTAAGAAAGGGTTGTTTTCTCATTATTTGATTCATTAGTTTATTATTTTGGCACTAGATTATTAATTGTTTGATAATTATACCTAAATATATTAAAATGATAAATTATATCTCTATAGTATGGGCTTAAATCACCCACGCATCATCTATGACTCAATAATTCATGTATTTTTCATATATCATAAATTATCATATTTCACTATTCACCAAAAATTCAACTCTTTCTGAGAAATCCCAAAAATTAAGCCTAACAATTTTTTAATTTGTAGAATATAAAAATTAACTCCATTTATTGACAATAATTTTATAAATATGAGAAATTTAATTTTTAATTAAAATCAACATTTCTTCAAAAAAATTAAATTTTTTAAAATTATAACTTATTTTATAATAGTTTTTAAAAATAATTAAGTCCCAATAAAATTATATTATAATCAAAAGAAATTAAATATTAAATTATAATTTTAATTTATGAAAATAAATTATCTTTTAAATCATTACATTAATTTTGATATTTTAAATAAACAATTTTCTGTCATAAAAATACCAACACTTAATTTATCATTTTGGAAACATTTATTTACGTAATCCATGATATAAATATATCATATTTTCAATTATAATATCTATGAATTTTAATTATACTCTCATAGATGAGTTTATTATTCTATTATTATAGATTTATTAATTTCTATAAATACCACATAATTTATTATTCATTTATAATGAATTTCAATATTTAATTACCGAATGAAAACATATTATTTTATTAGTACTTGGGTTGTTACATTTTGATTACGTTTTTTAAACCTCCCATGAAATATTTGTTGTAAAAATTGTTTTGGTGATAGTTTTTGTTGTCTATGGATAATATTGTTCAACATAAGAAACCCCAAAATTACAATATTCAATCTTTTCATTCTCACACGATGCCTCTCTTGTCTCTCCATCAGAATTTTTTTCTTTTTCATATTATTATTTATCATCTTCCTCCCTTATCTAATGTGGATCAATGATACTTCACATGGATTCTCAAAAATTCTTCATGGATATTATGTCCCTCTCTATTTTATACTCCCTTGTATTTGTGTCTTTTGATACCTAAAGGTAATATAGGTCATTATTTTCATTTTTTATATTTATTATTCAATAAACAATTAAGGATTGATTATAAGTATTATAATCACATAATTAATCTCACAATGAGTATTTTAGTATTATTTTGCCTAAATTATTAGAAACATATCCTGATATTTGTTGTTTTTTCAATCCATATCTTAATATACGAATTTTATAACACCCAACTATTGTTTCAGAGAAGAAATAAAAATTAATCAATATATTATTCATTAAATATATGTTCTGTTGATTGGATACTGTTATAAAATTGTATATATAATCATGTTACATAAATATTTGTTTAATATATATTAAATAGTTTTAATGAACTATTGAATTTATTACCTGAGTTTGAGGCCTTTTATTAGTTTTTAGATGAAAATAATTAATATAGAATAAAATCTTAAAAAGGATATCTCTTTTTAAAATATTAATTCAATATATCATTGAAAAATTACTCTGATTATAAATCCGATTCAATTAATTTTCTTACACAAATAATTTAATATTTTAGTTTTAAAAGAATAATTATTGTGAAAATTTTTCCATTCCTTATTGGATTTAGTGCTTATATTCTTGAATTAAATTTAGAATATCCCTACTAAATTTTTAAAAAATGTGAACCATTTTCACACCAATTCTACGTAGAACTAAAATATTTCATTATTCTTTTAATATAAATAAATTTTATGCTATATGTGTTAAATTTTATTTTTCAATGGTATTATATAATTATTTTTCATTAAAGTGTTCAGATGTCAAAAATTTCACTCAACCCTTAAGATTATAAGAAATAATTGAGACTCTATTCCTATTTTCTTTTACTCTAAAAACACATTGAAGTTTAATTTACATATTCAATAAAATCAATGTCTTATTTTTTTAAAAAATTATTCCATTTAAAATGTATATATTTTCATTCTTGGGATCGTAATTTTTGTATAAATATTTCTTTTGAATAAATATTTTTAATTATTGGTATAATAAATGATTATTTTTCTATAAAAAGTAAAATAAATCAAGTTAATTTTATCATACATACAAACAAGTCAATTCTCAACACTAAAAACATATTTCTTGGGACTAAAAAATAACATATAAAGTTTATGTTTTGAAAGTATAAGCACTTTAAGAATGCTAAAAATTTAATAAGAAGGTAACTATTTATCAATAAATTTTTAACAATCATAATAAATCAATGTTGATAATATACTGTATCCACGAATGTTTTAGGATGATCTTTATGATAAAAAATTAATGGAGTGTGACACACCTAGGAATAAATATACATTTCATCTAAAATTAATATTATAAAATCATTAATATTTTCCATCACCTCAATGGCCATGTTATTCAACACTTGATTGGATTTTAGAAGGAATAGTCTCTTTAATTTCCCTCTCCATTTTTTTGATATCAAGTTCTTATACACCACACACAAATTCCCATGTGGAATCCTATTTATAAATTCCCTCGCCAATCACTATTAAAAAATCTTATCACTAATTCTTCTCTAATCCAGTCATCTTCAACCACTTCATTCCTTGACATCTATATACTGATAGTTCCCCTAATTAAATGGCCAATTTTTTTTAATGAATTAGGCCTTTGTGTTAAATGTTACCATGAAATTTAAAATACACTATATAGCTTTACAAAAACTAAAATAAATAACATACCCAATCATATATATAAATATTATCACTAAAATCAGCATAATTAATATCATAATCAATAAAATAAAAATAAAAAATATTTTATTATTTAAAAAAAATTTAAATTAAAGAAATCAGTTATTTCAATAATAATTTAAATTATTCATTTACATAACTGTATATGTGAATAAATGTTTTCTAGTAAATAAAAAAGATCCATTCACTTTTAACATACCAAACAAAACATACATATATTTGCAACAGTTCATATATAAGTAATAATAATAATTTTTTAATTAATAACTCTAATTAAATTTAATACAATTTAAAAATGATAAAAATCCACATTATATCATTTAAAAAACACTACATGATAAAATGATATGAAGTTCATTAATAGATATCATAAATGAATCAATGATAGTTTTCCTAGTGTTTCAAAATAATCTAATTTGACATTATCAATAATGAAAATGTGAAACATGTTTTGAAACTAAAATTTCAATTTTAAATTTAAAATTTGAATTTTTATCGATACCAAACACACTACGAATTATAATTATGTTTGTTACAAAAAAATGAATCACACTTTATAATTTCCAATCATGTGGTACATGTTTTGAACAATAATATTACATTTAAGTTGAGTTCAAGAATCTCCAATCATACAAACCACACAATAAATTAGAATTGTTTGATGACCCAGTACTTTTACAAATATCATTATGTGATTTTTAAACATAATAAACCATTTATAAAAAACAAGTTTTACAAAGTCGTAGGATGTTTAGAAGGATAGGTTCTTAATACATAATACATATAATCCTTATTTTATTTTCCACAGTGTGCTCCAAAAATCCATTTTAGCTCTTAAATATTCAAGATATTACCTAGGGAATATATAAAGAAGGGGATTTAATAAAAATACTAGTAATTTAGTATGAATGACAATGAAAACATTACACATGAGTCATTGGTAGAACATGATATCAAAAAATAGAAGGTACATGAATAATCACATGAAATAATAACTTAAAGAACATGTTATTGTAAGATCATTTAATTAGAGAAAATATTTAAGTAATAAAAAACATGAAATAAATATTATTCAAGGATAAATTTCTAGACAATATAACTAGGTCGAAAAAGTCCCATAATATATTATGTTTACTTCATGATCTTATATAAGATGCCTCATGAGACTAAATATTTATCCAATTCATTAGAGGGCTATCTAGGTGCACCCATCATAACAAGTCCACTGTATATTTGTTTCACATAAAGTAATAAAATAATAAGGAATTACTTAATAATTACCCATTGAAATAAAATGGGTTGCATAATATTTCTTCATATAATATTCAATGGAAATTCTATAATGATATAATTTATGATTTGAAAAAAAGGCATGTATTATCAAAATTAATCGATGGGATAATTAATGAGTTATATATTTGAGTGATATATATATATATATAATTTAGGTGAAATAAAAATCATCAAAACAAATTTCATTATCGAAGGTAGTTTAAAATATATTCATCTAGAAAATAAACATTACACATTTTGTATCATCAAAGGATGTCATCTTAGACGAAAAATGATTTTTATATACCACTTATAAATTTCTTGAAGAAAATATTCATTCCTTTTAATTTTTTTTATAATCTAAAATCTTCTAAAAAAATGTTTTTAGAAACATACTAATAATTTATTAAAATATTTCGGTTTCATGATGTCATAAGACCTCTGTTCATGCTAATTATCTTAAATAAGATTTGTTTCATGTTTTTGTAATAAAAGTAAACAAGTACCTTTTTTAGAAAATAAAATAAAATATTCACGTTATTTTTTTTAAAAAACAATTATGGTTAAAAATTAAATTAATAAATAAAAGTAAAATATTTTTCATTTTTATTTAGAAAACCTAAATTTGGAAGAAAAAATATTTATGTCTGACAAGAGAAATGATGTCATATTTTCATAAAAAGATTTTCTCAGAAATTATATATACCAAATAGAATAAAATGGTACTATTACTTTATAAAGACATCTATATCCATAGGAAAATAAAACTAAAGGATTTTTTTAAAAATATATAATAATTCCCATTAATAGAAATTCTAGCATAAGAAATCCCGATTAAAATGAGATTAAAACATAAACCTTTTCTATTTTGGTAACTTTTGAATCATAAAAAATCATGAATGATGTATATTAATTATAAGATAATATAAGATTATACTATAATTATTAATGATATATTATGCAAAGGGGTAGTATATACACTATTCAAATGAAATTAGGTGAATAAAAGAACACTTGTCTCCACGAAAGAAGATTGAGACAAAACCATTAAAAAGTTCATATACTTGACATGAGAGAAAATAAACAGGGTTATTATAGATAAAAATTATATATAAACACAAATAAAAGTATTAATGTTACATATATTAATAAAAAACCCATGTCACACATAATTGTGGCATAACATAATCAATGATGTTGTCATATAACCCATTGAATGAAAATTGAATTAAGAAACCCCTTACCTCATTATTCTCTGTAGTTGAGCACTCTTAAACCTAAATTATAGTGGTTTTATGAATTTTATTAACTTATACTAGAATAATGTCCCCATTTATAATATCACATATGATCCTTTTGTCACCTATTATAACCAGTTCATTAATAATCATTCATTATCACTGTTGTTTTGGGTGTTAGTTTGCTAATTTTACACTACATGTTTCATAGTGAATGTTTTGGATCATGAAAATAGGTTATTATTACATCATGTATATAATGATATAAATTTTATAGATAATTTTTTTTCATTATATACATCATTATAATCATTATTGAATTTTGATTATGGAGAATTAATCACATCACTTTGTGGAGATGGTAGGCTATATATATTAATGTGAGATGATATCATTTACTAATTTGGTGAAAAGATAATTTTGTTTATAGAATATTAATTTTATATAATTATTATAATGTATTATATATCACATATATTTATTAAATTTTATTTTTTCCCTTCAATTTTAAGTATTCATGAAAAGAGAATCACATCACTTTGTGAGACTGAAGTCTGTTGTACACACGCATGATGTTATCTTTATTCATTGGATGATATGGAAATAGAATATATGATATATTTATGTCAAATAATTATTTATATTTCTTATTATGATATATCCACATAAAATTAGTCTGTATTACCTTCCATGTAAATCATAAGGGAAAAACAAATCACATCATTTGGGTGAGGTGGTAGTTCATCGTACACACGAGCAAACATATCGTATTCTCTACGGACTAGATAGTAAAAAGTTATATATAATGTTATAATTAAATAAGTATAACTATATCATAATTATATTATATAAACATCAACTACATAATTATATTCATTCATGAGAAGTAGATATGGAAAATGAATTATGTCGGTTAGTGAGGTGATAGTCTACTGTACAAATAATCGACGGTTCTATTTTCTATTTTTGGGAGGAGGAGATGGTTTTATGTCATGAAATTTATATAAATACATAAAATTATATTTTTTAAAATGAGGTTATTATATCAAAAAAATTTAATAATATTTAATTTATGTGGAGGAATAAATAAATAAAATTATCAGTTATGGATATTACCTCTTCTTTGGAAAACATCTTTTGGTTTTCACCAATATCAATTTTATTTTGGATTTATGAAAAATAAAAGGATTAATAAAGATATAAGGAATTTAATTAAGTGATTTTGGTAGGTATTTTGTGAATCAAGGGGTTCCAGAAGTGTGGAAAGGATAGGATGGGATGTGGCTTTTTTTAAGTGGGGGAGAGGACACAAATGGAATTTTTTAAGAGAAAGAAGCACACACAAGTTTTTCTTTTGCAATACGAATCCAAAAAATACCATTTTAAATTTTTTTATGATATATGGTTGAAATATCGCTATAAAATACTAAATAGAAATTTTTAGGGTCAATTTTTACAGTTATTTTATTTGTTTAACCCCACAGTAAAACTGTTTTTACCTTAACCAAGGTAAATAATATTTTCTATTTTAGTTATTCATTATGATAAAAAATTAGGTTTAACATATTAAATAATATATATTATGATTATTAAAGTTATTTAATACATTTTTATTAATTCCACTAATATAAGTGGATAAATTGTTTTTAAAATTAAAACAGTAGACATGTCTAAAAAATAGGTTTTGAAGAAATGCATTTTTTAGGACGATATGATCAATTACTAACTATATGAAAATTAATAATAATTAGATGAATTTAAAGTAATATTTATAGATATATAATATATAAATTTATATTTAATCATTTAAAATTAGGATTTATTTTACATATTTCAAACAGATAATTATTATAAACATTAAAACATTTTTCTCCAAAAGGGTATTTTAAAGCTTCAAAATAAACTTATACTAAAATATATTATAAAGATTATTTAAATGTAATTAATTTTTATAATATAACTAAATAGTAATTATATTAGTTTTAAATAAAATTAAAATAAATGTGGGACTTAAATTATTAATAATAATTGACAATTTTATTAAAATTAGCATTTTCACTATTCACTAAAAAAAATCATATTTTCTAAAGAATCCCACTCTTTCACTATAATTTAATATCAAAATTATAATTTTAAAAATTATTTCAATTTATCAAAATAAATTTTATAAAAATTTTATAAACTAACTTTATATTATCTGTCCAATGGGTGACTAAATCACCTTTTATGAAAAAATACATTTTTTCATAAAACTTTTATTTTTCTTTCAGTTGATTCTTATTTTATTTTTAATCAATCAATACACTTTGAAATTATTTTATAAAATTGTATAAAATAGGTTTGAAAATTTAATTATTCTTATTAATACCCTCAAATTTAATAGTCGGTTTCAAATGGTCCTGTTCGAATAATAATATTTTAATAGTGTATCATGTTTCACTTAAACCTCCTATTGTATACATAATAAGATATAAAAATGATTGAATTTCTTTAAATCATATATCTTAATATCTTGAGGTGTTACATTACCTTCTAATATTTTTGTTTCATTTCATATACGCTATCAAACATAATGTTATTTTTTTTATAATCTTGGGGCATTAGAAATGATGTGAGAAAAATTCTTATATATTGCAAAAAACCAAGTATAATTTCATAGAATTTCATGAAAATCCTATATTGTTTTCACAATATTAAGAAGTTTATTTTTTCAAAAAAATTAATTTTTATAATGGAAAAACTACACTTTGGTTCATTTTAACCACTTAACACATCAAAACGACATGATATTCATTTCTAAAGGTCAAAAAATAAAAAATAAAAACAAATCTTTATTGGTATTCAAAGTTAGTTTGTACATAATATTCCATGTGAAACATGTTTTCAATATCATTATTTATTTCAAATAAAAAACCCATATTCCATTTCATTGATACAACATTTCATGATATAATGTTTTTAGGCTCATTTTGACCTACCATAAATGAGTCTAAGGATGTTTTCATAGATTATAGTGAAAAAATGAATATTTTCTCAGATTAAAGTATGTGATGTGAATGAGAAAATTATTGAACACTTAAAATTGAAAAATAAAATTTAGTCTATTCTTACTAAACCACACATCATCATAACATGATCTTAATTATGATAGGTGAAAAATGAATAAACATATTTTCCAAAATGATCCACGATAATATGATATATTTTATTGGTTTACATAATGTGATGTGTAATTTTAACTAAAACAACACACACAAATTTAAAACATTCCCTTTCAATAATATTGACCTCACTGTGCATTATAATGAGTTTTGATTCATTCCTACAAGGAACATATGAATTACTGATATTTTTATACAGTAATGTCAATGATTATTTTTTATTTTTAACCATCTGATTTATATTTTATTAAAATATTTTAACAGAAATGTAAAATTTAGTTCATTTTGAACACATTATATGTTATAATTATGTGAGTTTTATTACTGTAGCTTATAAATTAATCATACATATTTTTCTAATATTTTCATAATAATCCAAGATATGTTATGACATTTTTTGATCACGAGTTGCATGTTTTGAACTAAAATATCACTTTTAAAATAGAAACATACATAGTTAGTCATACCAAATCTACCATAAATTATAAATTTTTTATTTTATTTATACCTATGATAAATGAATCTAATATAATTATCCTTCTATTTCATGATTTAATTAATGGGTATTCAAAATTTTGACCAGGTGAAAAATATTTTTAACACAAATATCACTTGTAAATTGATAACACACACATTCAGTCGTATTGACCATATCATGGTTTGAAATGATTTTAGGTATATTCCTATTTTTTAAAAATTATTCTATTTTTTACTTTGGTTTTTATTACAAATGTGTTTAGTTTTTTAGTTTTCATTATGTAATTATTATTTTGAACTGAAATACCATATTTAAATTAAAAATTTGAACTTTTAGTTTTACAAAAAAAAAACTATACTTCGAAATAATGTGTAGTTTGTTATCATAGGTCATAGATAAATAATAGAATATATTCAAAGAGTATATGGATAATATAATCTATTTTTTTTTCAAAATTTATCATTTAATTTTCTCATATAGTTCGTAAATTAGATAAGAAAATAAAATAAATAAGTTATTGATAAGTACAACATTCAGAATTTAATAAATATTGTGAGATAACATAACCATACCATTCATCATTGAATATGTATATTTTATCCTATGTAAATGATTTATCAATTTTATTAAAAAAAATTGAAAACATATATATAAAGTTATATTGTATTTATGTTTTATATAAAAGAGTATATATTCAAGAGATATTATTAATGATGTTTACCTTTGAATGTTTTATATGAATGTAGAAATAAAGTCATTCCTATTGTTTGGGTTGTTATGGGAATATACTCACCCATTAATACATTTCCTTCCATTTAGATCATGGATCCATATACTAAATCACCCTGAAGAAATCCTTCACACATGGAATGAGTGGAATAAATCTACTAACATAATTGTATCTAACGAGAGGGAGGATCAAAATATCATCATCTAGTCTATTATTTTATCTCTCCAAAATAATTTTAAACTCATTATTAGTTGGGATGAACTTTGTATCTGTAACATCAAACCACCATGAATATTGTCTTAGAACATTTCTCCTATACTATAATAAATTGAATCAACATGACCCAACCCATCATTAATGCTAGCCTTCCATATCTCAAAAAGTATGTTCCTAATTTCCACAGGATGGTTATAAGAAGTAATGTATCAAATATAATAAATTAGAAATGGTTAAACCTTTATAATCCAAATAAAACACACATTTATTAAATATTTAATTTTTCCACAACCCATCTATTTAGAAATAACCCTTTTAAAATCCATGAGCATTAATGAACTTATGAATGAAAAGTATTCTAGAAAGATTCATTACATAAGATTTACTATCACTAACCCATTGAATATGTGTTCCAAAACATGGTGATATTCAAACAAAACATTATAAAAAATCACCATTCACATACATTTGTAGGTTAAAGAGAAAATACATATGAACTAAAAGAAATTACGTGGATAGTAAAAAACTCCTACATCCTTAGGTGAACACTAAAGTCAATTTGATAAAATAAGCGTACAATATATTATAATCACTCTCACTCTCCACTCATTTGTATAATAGTTCATGGACAAAATTCTTGTATCTTATATATATTACATGACAGATAGTCAAACCTCATATTTATAAAGGTCTTCATTTGGTAAACCTATTCCACCCCCCTTTGAGAATCATGAAGGTACTTCTATTGACTGAGGAAACATAGAATACACCATTACACCTTCTGATTGACTTGTTACAACTGATGAACAGGTTTTTTACCCAAGTAATGAAATTATTCTTCTAATACATTCAACTAAACCTCAGTGTACCTTGTTTCATACAGGATCCTTCTACAAAAGCTGAGGTCTATAGAAACTGTTGGAAACACCATTCTAAAAAACATTCCTTTTAAAAACTATACTTCAAAAAATATCCATCTTGGAAAATATTTCATGAAAATAGAAGTGGCTTAAAAAACCAAAAAATATCCCATTTAAATATTTCCTCATTGATTTTTAACTCCTTCTATATCAATTAGAGCACATATCCATCCAGTGAAAGGAGTGTTCACCATCTCCCTCCACTCATCTATATCCAACTGATACATAGTTCTACCTCTTAATTTACTAGACCAATGCATTTGTAAAAATGTTCATTGGATTATATTTTCCATCCATATACTAACAATTTGACAATGTGTCTTATAGAAGATTTTAGATTAAGTGGAATTCCAAGTCTATGTGTTTTTTTATTTCAGGAGAAAACACGATTCTTAGATATATTAATAGAACTGAACATATCACTTAAAAATTTTCCTCCATCAAATTATTTATTGAGCTCTTTCACTAATTGCATCAACTAGAAAAATAATCTACTTTTATTCTTCAATAACTATAACATTTTCTTATTTTATTAATGACTGAGTTACCATAGTATGTAGATGACCCATCTAACTGACCACTATTTTTTGAATATGATGAAATAGACTTTTATAATCTTTCTAAGAATCCTTGTCTCTTTTAAAATTGATATATAAAAAACCCTTCACATAATAATTATCACTAAAACATTAGGATATTTCTCTTAAACCTCTCAGATATACGATAATCCATTTCATAGAATCTCATTCCATTACTCTATAATTTTAAATGAAATGAATCAAAACTCTTACTTTAAAGGCATTATAAGGCCATGTGTAAATCATTACATACATCAAGATGCTAATATCTGAAGAATTAGTATGTTTTTTCATGTTTTGGATTTCTTCTTCATAAGATGATGTATACACATTGGAAATCTAGAAGTGAATATCATTGGATGTGGATAAATATTTATATTCATTCATCTAAAATATTCCAATGAACCTATAAATGTCTTCCTTTAAAGATAACACCAATTCATTGGCTCTAAATTCCATCTCAACACTCATATTGAATATTTTTTTGACTTCTCCATGATCCTTCATCTCAAATAATTCATAAAATTGTCTCATTAAATTCCTAATCCATTAAATTTTTAGTCCCAAAAGAAATTTATTTTCCACTTAAAATTTAGTTATAATGAACATTACATTATCCCATTTCAATTTATAGAAAGAGTGATCTGAATTACATCGAGTTAATATTTCCTTATGCATGAATGAATTCAACTTCCAGTTATATTGTCAATGGAATCGATTCAAGCCATATTGAAACATCATCAAATTTTAAAAAATTATCCTTTTTATTATCTTCATAACCCTTGGTATGAACCATGTCGATATAAACCACAAAATCATTATAAAAATGGTTTTTTTTCATTAATATGCTCCAACAGTGTATTTTTAGAAGAAACAATGTTTAACACCATCCATATAGGAGTGTTATTAATGAATGGTGTAAAAATATCGAAGAAATAAATTTCTTCATTTTACTGGAAAAATTTCACTAATTGTTTTTTGTACCTCATACTTCAATCATATTCTTCTTTCAGATAGAAAACACATTTGTTTTCTAGAACCATATTTCCTTCCAAAAGTTCTTATAACTCCCATGTTTTTTGAGCTTCATGGATTCATTTCATCCATCATAACCAAACACCAATTCTTTGAGTTATAAAGGATAGATACATTTTATTGACTACTGGGTTCACCAGTATCTGATGAAAGGAGGAAATTCATATCATCCGAAAAACAATGAACCAATTACCTAATTCTACTTGATTTCCTGAACTAAATTAGTTGTTCTATAAAACTCAGTTCCAAACATACTTATGGAATTTTTACTTCAGAAACACTATCATAACTTCCATATTCATATTAAATTTAACATTTTTACTATTTTGTTAACTACAAGTACTTTACTTATAGTAATCTCCTTGTAGTCAACATTAACACCGATACATGATTTTTGGATAACTTCATACTCTTCCAAGTTTTGATATTTATATTGAGGTTTTGTATTAAAGAAAAAATATTCACTTCATATGATTTTATTCCCCCCATTCTCGAAGAAAAAATCCAATTAATCATCACTATATGTGACATTAAAACATACATTGGATTTCTCCAACAACTTATATCTATCTTTGGAATGCACGTGAATATATTTCACACATTTGATGGTTATGATATGGTTCTCCTATGGTCTATTACCAAACCAATGTTCTTACAGAATTTCTTATCTCACATCAGAATATTGGATTCTTTTGATCAAGTAATATATCATGATTATGGATTCAACCAAAATTAAATTATGAATTTTGGAATGAATAATTATACTCAAATCATTCCCTTATAGAGTATTCTCCATTCTACCAGCTAATATATTTAGTTGTGGAGTTCAGTAAACTATATTTCATTAATAAATACAGTCTTAAAAAAAAATCTTTATAGGATTTATTCCACTATATTCTTCAACATTTTCTATTCAAAGACACATCATCTTACAATCACACCCCTTACACCAAAATCCAAATACTAAATAAATTCCTAAAAAATTAGATTTATTCTGTATGAAGTATACCTAGAGGTTCTAAGAGTAATCATTAAATGAAGTCGCAATGTATAGATAACATCTATTTTATTTTATAGGGAATAGTCCAAAATATCACAAGGAACAACCTAAAACTTCCAATTCCTTGGTTTTTATCCATCAAAACTAAATGAAACCTTTATCTTGCTTCTAATATTATAAATCTCACTTTGTTCAAAATATGTGTGATTCAATTTATGTATAAATATTCCCACTAGAACATTAATATTATTCTCACTAATGTGTCCATATATTTAGAAACAAACTTTTTGATATTTGGATGAAATTTTCTGGTCATTAAAACATCATATTTTTCAATTCCCCAATTTAAGTGGTGTTTTTAAATTTTGGGGATATTTTATCGTTCCAATATATGGGTAGTCTATGTTTTGAAAAATGGTTTAGAATTTAATAATAATTGTTGAAACCTTTTAAGGTGATGTATTTGGATAATGTTTGATTCCTAATAAGATTCTTTGTTTCTCAAGGGAGGTTTAAGATCTTTATATTAAGTTTTAATGTTTGGAAAACTCTTACCGAGGTTCAGAATTTGGGTCACAAAGTTTATATAATTATATATTGGTAAATATACAAATAATTATTTTTACTTTAGTTTCATAGTGAATAATTGATTTTCACATTTAGTATATGATTGAGGGTCAAACATGAGAGACCTTAGAGTACCCCGTGTGTGTTAGATAGGACATGGGACTTGGATACCGACAGAAACCTGGTTGTATAAAAATAATTAGAGTTTTTTCAAAGGGGATAGAAAAATATTATACGTGGTTGGAAAATGTTTAGTAAACCGTTCATCCAAAATAGGTGACATGGTCTCTTTTTGGTAGTGAATGGATCATGAATATCATAGTATTTTGCATATAATGCGGTAAAACCATTCAACATATATATTTTTGTTAAAAATGAAATTTTTATGATTTTTATCATATGAAAATTAAAAGGGGGAACCCCATTTCTTACCCCTCAAATGTGTATGGTTGTCCTCCCTTCCTCCCTTCTTCACATATTGATCCCTTTTTATTTTGGGTGATTTGAGGTGCG
This sequence comes from Viscum album, assembly GCA_963277665.1. Lineage (NCBI taxonomy): Eukaryota > Viridiplantae > Streptophyta > Magnoliopsida > Santalales > Viscaceae > Viscum > Viscum album. The sequence goes on along the minus strand of OY728146.1, from coordinate 1,747,860,323 downwards.
GTTACTCATAATTAATAGTGATTTTCCAACCTCCCCCTCCTTTTCATTTTTACTTAGTTTCTAATAATTTTGGAAAACTATGTTTTAGTATTTGGGTTTGATTTCACCATATGATGGGGGAATCATCCACTTCACTTGGGAATTTCACACTTCTTAGCAATAAGACATTGTAAGACTTCATCTTCATACTACCATTTTCTCTTTTGAAGAGTTATGTTACGTTGGTGAATTTATTAATATTTTTCAATGAATTAAATTAATTTTGGTAGTTGGTTTATAGTTCAGGTTGGATATTTGGATTGGTTTGGGTTTGGGGACGTTTTGATGTAGTTGGACACCCCATTTATTACGGAAATTGTTAGTATTGAAATCTCGATGAATTTATTATTTGTTATGGATTTTGGAAAATGGGTTTAAATTAATTAATTTATAAATTTCATGTTATTTATGGTTGTGAATAGTTATCATTTGAGATCAGGTGGTGGTATAAGCTTATTTTGGACTTGGAAAACCATGGGTAGTGAGTACTTTTTCTAAAGAATTAATTTTAATGCTTCTAGATGAGGTAGGATTTCCTTGTACATTCCATACAATTTTATATATTTTTTATATTCTGGTGATTATGTAGAATTTTTAGTATGCAAATGATTCATATTATTATTGATTTGTTAAATATAATTAAATTCATTTAACTAAATTTAAATTTTTTCTTATATGAACATGTGATTCATTAGACAAGGTGTAGGGTCACAATATACTTATTATACTATATTGATGCCTTATCCACTGATGGATAATTCTTAGACTAAGAGGATTCCTAAACAAATGGACACATGCATGAGGGGGTGGGATGTGACATGATATGGGAATCCCTAGTATGCCATTAATGGACCCATGAGATGTGTTTAACCTTGGATAGACCATAAGATTATTGGAAATTGAATGGGTGACTGGTTCTCCCTAGTATGACCCTGGATATTGAAATGGGTCATGGTCAATATAATGATATCATTTCCTATGAGGGATATCAGGAAACCATATAAGATTTTATGACATTTCTAATGACGTTAGGGAAATAAATGACCTCCTTGTACAAATAATTAGCCTAAAATTTTATCTTAACAATAAATATCCAGTGTATATTTCATCTATTATGTTATTATTAAAGGTCCATATATGGGTGACCCATTGATAGATCACCCCTGAGTGGGTGTTTGTTTCCATTGGGTAGATATGGTTGCATGTTTCACCATAGAACACAAACAAATGGTTAATCCTTATGGGGTTGTGATGATAAGTTTGAGAATGTGTTTGGGTCCAACACATATCTTGAATTATTTTATCTTATATTTTTATATGATATGTGATTTTCTTGGATGTTAAGTAATCAACTATTTGGAAAGGGTCTGTTGTGAATTCTTGAGATGACCAAGAATCGCCAATTGAGATGTGAGGGAACTTGTGATGATCGAGATGTCTAGGATCTAGTTTCATGGATCATTGGCGGTGGATGACTAGTTTGGGTAGTGTCGATCATGTTTGATGAAGTGGTGGATGTTAGGTGATGGTTCCAAGGATCCATCATCAAAGGATATATTAGTGTATATCCATAAATGTGTGAGACATTAAAGATTCCTTCAATATAATGAGACTGTTGTGAAGGCCTGGGTAGGTAGGATTCAAATAGATATACCATTAGACCATTTATAATGGTTGGGAGTCTCATGATTTGAAGGAAAATATAATGTTCTATGGGATCCTATATCCCAATGAATTGATATGGGACATCCCAAGGAAGACTACTACATCCCCTCAATTGATGTATAGGATACCCATAGGATCATGTGAAACCAAAAATGATGGATAAAATAAGGACATATGATATATGGATTCCCTACATATTGACTATGGTATATTAGGAGGTTATTCCCTTTAATTTCTCATGTTTCCTAAGAATAAATCAAAATTGTATATATATGATTTCCTTCACCTCCCCCCAAGGAATCATGCATCAACATAACTGTGTAAAATAATCATGCTCTACAATAGGGTTCATCATAAGGGACTAAGGATAAAGGATTCATGTTGATTCCCTAGGGTATGCTAATAATTTAGATGGAGGCTTGAATTTGGGTTTATTGTGAGTGGATAGAGGTTCCACTAAGGTGATACTCATTCTATAAAACAATATGAAACTGGATGAGATAGGTATGTTTGATCATTGTCATGGACCTGAGGATCGATGGTGGTTATTGGTTTTTGTCCTAGTGAAATGTATATTCCATTTGGGTAGTTATAATAATAATTTTCATGATCACCTTGACATACTCAATGACATTACAACACAAGGACCAAGAATTTATTGTGGATAGTTTATTTGTTTGTTATTAATGTATATTAGTTATTGTTTTTAGCTAAGAATGTCACATGAAAATATTAATGCATTTTCAATTGGGTATGAGACCATGATGGTGCATCCCTACTGATTTAAATAATCACACCTTGCGTGGGAGGCTGTTGAACTTTGGTACCCAAGAAAACTCTCATATGGTTGCAAATACAACTTTGGAAGAGGCCCTATATTTCATGTTCCATTAAAATAATCTCGAGTAGGATAAGAGGTTGGGATGTGATATTGATAAGTGACATCATATTTACTTTTTTTATTTTAATTTATTTTTATCTATATATATGATGGGAACAATTTTTTATCAGTCATGTATGATGTTCCTTTATCATTTTCTTTGTTTTGTAATAATTAGTTATACAATCTTTAAGTGAACTGTGACATGCATGGTGTTTGGTTATTTATATTTTTATTGTGAACTCTAATATAGGGGTTGTAGTCTCCCAAATATAAACCTCTTATACCCCTGAAACAATTTGAAATCCTCTTTCATATAGGGAGGTGCATTTGCGGCCACGTTACAGTTATAGTTCGTAATGAACCACGATAGGAAATTAAAAAGCTATATCATATGCATTTTTCTTTTTCCCTACAATAATGGATATTGTATCTATGATGTGGTAATGGGTTCAGTCCAAAGATAGAAACCTTGTTGGTTCTTCATAAAAAACTAATTTATTATGAAGTCCAGATTTTCAAGAATGGGATAGATTTTCAAGATATGTGATATAATATTTGATTTATATCACCTCAAGTGATTGACATGATGTTTTAGGATTATGATTTATTGTATTTTGACAATTTTCTCATGGATGAAAGATGCATCTTCTAGTATCCTTCTCAACATGTTGGGATTCCCCTGAAATAGAGGGTTATTAGTGTTTGATTTATGTTACTAATGATAGATACGTAGTTATTTAACATCTTAATAGATACTCATAGGGTGTTTCCACAAATAATTCTTTGGTGGCATACTATTCATCTATATGGACATGCATGAACATTTAATTTTGATGATAGATCATGTTGATCCTATGGAAATAAAATCAATGATGGTGGTGATGAACCAGTCCCTCACTACTAGGTATGTATGGTGACCCTAGTAGGTTATTGAAGGGATTTTATTCTATGATGATGATCCCCTAATAAGTTATTTTTATAGAGGTTTGGTTAATTAATGTTCTAGTATAAACCAATATAATTTTTCATAAGTTTGGGCATGTGTTTTCTGTTATCCCTTATAATGATTTATTTTATTTGTTTTTGGATATGATATTATATTTCTAAAGATTCATGGGAATCCACTTTTTTTTAAATAGTTTGATTTCTCAGGACATCCTGGATTCACTTATTAAGATGGATGAGTCCTTGGGATGCCTGAGATGCTTGGGATCTAATCTTCCAATTCATTTAGGGAAGAATAATAGTTTCACTAGAATCCATCAAGTTTGAAACAAAGGTGGATTCTTAGTGGTGGTTCATAAGTTAAAATGCCAGAGGATATTATAGCACACATTTCATAGTTTCTATGATTCCATGGATTCCTTTAACATAATGAGGCCTCTTTAAATTCTTAGGGATCCAAGATTAGAATGGAAATTTTACAAGACCATTATGAATGTTTTGGAATAATATGATTTAAATATATGTATAGTGTTTTGGGTGGGAATATATCAACAAGAACATATGTTAGACACCTCGAGGTTGATTTTCCACCCCTTAACCAATGCTTAGGATAACCCCATGGAATAAATTAAACACAGTATCGATGGATTGACTGAGGAGATGTGGGAATTGGATAAATAGGAGATTGACCATGGGATCTAGATAAGGTATTCATATTAATTTCTTATGACTCCTTTGAACCTTTCTCTCATGGATATATTATATTACTTAGTGTTTTCTATAAGGACCCAACCTTATTACATAACATTACATAATCTTGAATTTTATTCAAGAAATAACTTTGTTTCAAATTGAGGATATTTTCAAGTTTATAGTTTTAGATTGTTGGGATATAATACATAAATAACATTACACATTTGTAAATAGTGGACACCAAACAACAATATCTATTTCTTCTAAAATGTAAAACTTTTCAAATAAAACATGATTTCTTTGAAAAATCTTCAAAATATTTATCTTGGATCCCTTCTTTATCCTACACATACTTATAACCTGTGAAAATCACTATTTTTTTTTCAATGAGCACAAAAATCCCAGTAAGGTATATAAAAAAAGGAAAGAAAACATTAGTCCATGAATACTTGTAAACGTATGGAATCATTTTCAAAAAGGCATATGTGTCACCCATATATACTTACTTTGTGAAACTTGATATTTCCATGATATTTACACAAAACATAGAGAACATAAATAGAATAATAGAGATATCTTGGGGAATAACTTACAAAATATTACATCCCTCTTGGATACCTTATGATTGGTAACCCTCACTAAAACCTTACAATGTAACCCGCACAGCTACCTTAATGTGTAACCATCACATTTACACATGGAGTAACCATACGAATGACATACAAATTACACATAACCAATGGATTTAAGGGAGATATTGGTCCCACCATTAATCATAAATAATTTCCAATAACTAGAACATAATAATAGAACATGAATAATTTCATAAAAACATTACTTTTGAATTTTTTTAAACATATTTTTAAAAGAGGATTTTAAAATAAAACCCCTTAAAATATTATATAACTGAAGTGAAACATAATATAGTGAATGAAATATCCATATACACTATAAATACGCATAATTAGACATAATATAAAAAAAACTAATCACAAATATAGTTTTAATACTACATAAATAATGAAGTATAAGTTTGACCCAATGAATGAAAATCGGGTTAATAATTCCATTACCTTGGGTTCATCTTACTTCAAACATGTTTAAACCTACCATATAATTCTTAAAATAGTTTTATTAATATATTAAATACACATATTCATGTTTATAACACCTCATATGATAATTTAATAACATTATTTCACCCTTTAATTATTAGTATTTTGTTTCTTCCATTATTTTAGGTGCGTTCTATACATGATTTCTTTTACTGCGTTATATTTTATTTTCTAGTCATATGGAAATAAAAATACAGAAGTGGAATGAAATGGTATTAAATTTTTTTCATAATATAAAATTATTACGTAAATCATTTTCTATATGTTATGAGGTTGAATCATTACATAAATCTTTACTGATATACATTTAGATCATTTTGGCAGTTCATTGAAAATCAAGAACATGTCTCATCATATACGATTAATTTTATGAAAATAATTTAATTCCAGAACATAAGAGAGGTCATATTATAAAAATTAAAATTTTATTCAAAAATTAAAATGGTTTTACAAATAGATTTTAATTATGTAATGGAAATTTACAATAAATCATCCATAATTTTGGTAAATTGGCACACCGTGGATGGTGTTCTTATTTTTAGAATATGAGGGGGAGGAGAAGAATTAAATTGATGAATTTTTATATAAAATATATAAAATCCAGAATTTATAAGATTATGTAGTTTTCATGGATCTTTGATAATTGGGGGAGAATATAGTATAAGAAAAGAAAGTAATTGAAAAAAAACCACATGATAAACAAGGATTTTTACCACTTGATCTATTATCCTTGAGATCCTACTTAAGGCCTTTGGTTTTGGCCTTTTGGTGATGCCAGAATATCATGGACATGAGGAAGAGACGTTGGATGATTATATGTAATAATTAAGCTAGGTTCAAGGCTTGAGTGGTGTGATAGGTAGAGGGGGTGGGGTGGTATTTATAGAGGTGGAGAGGAGGGGTTTTACATTATTTTAATTATTAGTTTAATATTATTGATAAAGACTATGAATAGTCTTGATTTTTGTGATACCAAATAGTAATAAGTGAATGTGAGTTAAAATAAAGGGTTCTTACATCATACATGATGATATAAATAGTGTATTTAACTCATAATTTGTACACATAGTATTTTACAATATTTTACAATTCCTCAAAAATTCACGTATTTTAGAAAATTCCCAAAAATTCATCCAAAAATTTTTTCAACATGGAAATTTAAAAATATGATCCATTATTTGAAAATAATTATCTAAATATGAATAATTTAATTTTTAAACAAATTCATTTTTTATTCAAAAAATAAAAATTTAAAAACTACAACTGATTTTATAAGACCTTGAAAAAATAATAAAAATCTCATTAACTTATAAGCTTAAGAAAATAAAATAATAATATTATTTTTAATTCATAAGGACCATAATATTATTCATATTAATATTCATCAGGGTATGTTTCTATTAACCAAAAAAAACAAGTTGATCTATAATACTCTAAATAACTTACTGATTACAAATGTATATGCCCGCTTTTTGAAATTCAAATCACAAAAGTGGAAAATAATGATTAAAAACTAGTTTATAACTATAAACATAAAAATAAGTCTCATGAATTTCATTTTACTTTTAAAAACATGGGGTTTTACATTCTCCCAAACATCTGGAAATTGCGTCCTTGGTAATTTTAATTTATTTTACTTATTAAACAAGTGGGGGTTCCTTTCCATAAAAAACTTTTCAGATTCCCATGTTGCTTCTTCAACCAGGTGGTTTCTCCACAAAACCATTACCTAGTGGATTAAATTATTTTTTTTAGTAATTGTTCTCTTAGGTCAAGAACCCGAACAAATTTTTATTCAATATAAAGGTTCTCTTCCAGCTGAACTTCTTTTGTGTTTAAAACAAGGGATGAATCTAGAACATTCTTTCTCAATACAGAAACTTGAAAAACAAAGTTTACCTGAGATAAACTCATAAGAAAAGATACTTGGTTGGCTAATTTTATTAATTTTTATAGGATTTAATAGATTATAATTAACCATGGACTTAGATATGATTTCTTACTAAAACGCATAACACTTTTCCATGGAAATATGCTAAGAAAAATAAGATCACCTACCTTGAAGAAAATTATTTCCTCTTATTGTCTGCAAAAATTTCATGCATGATCTAAGCTTTCCTCCTATTATTTTGGATAATCTTAACATTCTTAGAAACTTCCTCTAATAATTCTAGTACCATCAACTTCCTTTCCCTAGATTCATCCCAAAATAATGGTGTCTAAAATGGCTTCCCATACAATGCCTCAAACAGTGTCATCTATATACTAGAATGAAAACTGTTATCATAAGAAAACTCAACTACAAAAAATATATTGATCCCAACTTCCATGGTAGTCTATTTAACATGCTCAAATCATATCCTCCAATGTATAAATTGTTTTTTCTAACTATCCATCTGATTGAGGATGAAAATTTGTATTAAAATTTAAATATGTTCCTAACGACTTCGGAAGGACCTTCCAAAAGTTAGAAGTGAACCTGGGATCCAGATTAGATACAATAGAAATAGGCAATCTAGGTAACCTAAAAATCTCATTGAGGTATAATAAATATTGCCCATATAATGAAATTATATCTCAAATTGGAAGTAAATGTGCAGATTTAGTCAGTCTATCAGCAATCAGACAAATATTATTGTTACCTCTAGAAGTATTTTTTAGTGCCACCATGAAGTCGTTGGATACATATTTCCATTACTACTCTGACACTGGAAAGAGATAAAGCATCCCCTTGGGTAACTTCCACTCTCCATTAAAATGTTGATATATCAAAAATTTCACAAAAAAATATGCAATATCACTTTCTATTCCATCCAACCAGTAAAACTCACAATATTCTCTGTACATATTTGTACTTCCAAAATGAACTAAAAATGGAGTACTATGAACTTCACACAAAAAACCATTCTTCAACTTGGAATCACAAGGCACAAAAAATCTTTTTACAAATCATAAAACACAATCTTTTTCAAGGATAAATTATATAAACTTACCCATTTAAACCAATTCTTCCATTTCTTATCACGATCTTCCTTTTTTGTGTTCTTAATTATTTATTATAACGATGAATGCACTAAAACCTAAAACAATATAGAGTTATTTTTTTCACTAACAACTCTTAATCCAAAATTCATAAAATCATTAATAAAGGAATAAGTTTTAAAATGTAACATGGTAAATGATGCATGATGTATTTGGATCAAGACATCCCCCAATTTGTTTGATTTTACTGGATGGTAATTTATCATGAAATCATAATATTTTACCAATTCAAGTCATCTTATCTTCATCATGTTTAATTTATTCTGAGTGAATATAGACTTTAAAATTTTATGATTAGAATATATTTTACATTTGGCTATGTATAAATGATTCAACCAAATTTTAAAATAAAAAACTAACACTGAAAATTCCAAATCAGGTGTGGGATAATTTACCTCATGAGGTTTTTTTGTATCAAAGCATAAGAAATTACATGATCATTATGAATCATAACAAAACCAAGTCCCTTCAGTGAAGCATCACTATAGATAAAAAAAATCACCATTTCAGGAAGGCAGATCCAAAACTATAGAATTATCCAATCTCTTATTCAGTCCCTATAAAACATCACAATCTTCTATCCAAAAATATTTAACCCATTTTTGTGTTAACAAAGTTAGCATGCTAGATAACCATGTAATGTTCTTAACAAACCATCAGAAATAACATTATAATCCAAGAAAACAATGGATTTTTGTAACATTTATATGTCTTGGACATTCATCAAACACTATTGTTTTGGTAGGATCAACTATTATTCAATCCTTATTAAAAATGTTACCTAGAAAAGAGATATGTTTCAAACCAAAAAAAACACTTTCTGAATTTTACATATTGTTTATTTTCCATTAAGGATTCCAAAAAAACCCTTATATGTTGTTCATGACCCTATTTAATTTTAGATAATACCATAATTTCATCAATAAACCCAACTACAAAAATATCCATGGACTCATGAAATATTCTATTTATAAGATCCATGAATACAAAAGGTTAATTAGTTAATCCAAACTTAAAAAAAATTCATAATGCTCATATATAGTATAGAACATAGTCTTGGGGATGTCATCCTCCATTAATTTCAACTGATTGTACCCTAATCCAAGGTCAAGCTTTGAGAAATATTTTTTTCCTGGAGATGACCAAACAAGTCATCGATATGAGGAAAAATATACTTGGTTTTTATATTTTTTTATTTCAAAGATCTATAATCAATGAAATGACTCATGGGACTATATTTTGTTTTAAGAAACAAAATTGGAGCACTAGATGGTGATATTCTAGGATGAATAGTTCCTTCATCCAACAACTCCTATAAATGACTTTTCAATTCAATAAATTCCATTTTGATCCATTCGATAAAGTGATTTGAAGTTTTATTAGCATTGGGAACTAAGTCAATTATGAATTAAACTTCCTGATCAGGTATAAAACTGGGTAACTCATCAAGAAAAACATCTAGATATTCCTTTATCACTAGAATATCATTAATAGGAATAGTTCCCTTGTAATAAACAATATGATCAAGATAACTTTAATTTCATTATTTTTGAAGTTTTTTAGCTTCCTGATATGTTATCAATTCTTTGGGTTCATTGTTGTATAAAAAATTAAACTCTTTCTAAAAAACAACTTCTTTATCTCTACAATCAATCTTAGCTTGATAAACCGAAAGACAATCCATACCCAGAATGAAATCAAACTCTACTAAGGTAAAAATAACAAGGTTTTCATGTAAAGTCTTTCCCAAAAGATAATTAAAATATTTTTATATTTCCTATTTACTATAATATATCCTCTATTGTTTAAACAATAAGTTATGATCTCATTTTTTGTTGTTGTATTTCCAATTTACCAGAAAATTTCTCAAAAATAAAAGTTTGTGTAGACCTAGTATCAAAAAAACTTTAGAAATATATGAGTAAACAAACAAGGTACCAGATAAAAATTCATTGTATGGCCCGACATCTACTGACATAGTCGCAAAGGATCTCACTAAAACTTTCTTATTAAATTCTGTCTCTATTGCATCATTTGGATCTCTCTTTGGGAGGCATTTTCATAATGACCCATCTCACCACATTAAAAATAAATTACCGTTTTCTTATTTGGATTAGTCTTATGATCATTTTTCATAATAATCTAGGGTTATATGTTTAATATTTCGACATAAAAAACACTTCCATGTTTTAGTATGGCATTCCTCATGGTTCTTTTTTCCAAACTTTTCACAAACTATAAACTGAACATTCTTACCATCATATTTCTTTGATTGATTCTTATCCATCTCTTTCCATCTGTTCAACTTATTCTATTTTTTTTCAAGGTACATGTGGTCATAAAAAAACTCCATTTCTACCCTCTCATCACATTAGACAAGTATCTCATAAAATTTTAATTATCAAGAGGAAGATTACCTTCTTTATCTCGACTTCAATCTTGAGTAAAAGCATTTGATTTTTTCTATCAAGAACTCAAATAAGAGTTGGAGTGTAAATTGCAAGTCGGATGATGTTCGCTTCATACATGAACACTGAATATTCATTATTTTGCCTCAATTCAAGGAATTTCTTCTCCATCCTATGGTTAACCACCATAAGAGAATATTTTTCAATGAAAACACATTTAAATTCACCCTACTCTAAAGAATCAATCTATTATATATCCCTAATATTCTGACCATTGAACACCATTGATCTACTTCACCTTTAAAATGATAAATGGGAAGACATAAATATTTATTATCTGAACATCCCATAACATCAAATATCTTTTCAAGGGATTTAATCCATGCCTTATCCACTACTGTGTCAAAATAGCTACTAAAAATAGGAGGGTTTTGCCTCGTAAAATGTTCCACTATCATCATGTTACTTTGTATTAGCTCTAGTTGTCCCCTTGAATGGATAACAACACCATTTATTGTAGGTGTAATATAATACATAACTATTAAAAACTACTCAGTTACAATTTACACCATTCCTAGTTGTGTATTGAAAAATATATAATCCTCTTAGTTCCTTCTAAATTTATCTTACCTATTTCTTCTACTGAAAACCATTCTGAATAGGAATATCAAAGTCGGAGAAACATGGTAAATTTTAAATTCTATAACATATCAAATTAACCATAGAGTAAAAATAATTTATGGTTTTATTTTAACATCATACTAACCCCTAATGTTATTCCAACCATCCTATGATTTCAACTATAATGACCAGACCTAATTACATTATTTTAAATAATATTGAATTTGTGTCAAGAACTTTGTTCCTTTCACATTGAGGATCCATTCAAGTTTATATTTTTAGAGAGTTTGTATCTAATACATAAATAAAATTCAACTTCTATATAGAGTATATACTACAAAAACAGTATCCATATCTTCCAAAATGTAAAACATTTTGAATAAAACATGATTTTTTTGAAAAATCATCATAACATTTTATTTTTCATCCTTCTTCATATTACACATCCTTATTACCTGTAAAGTAATTTAATGTTTTTTAACAAGAAAAAAAATCATATTAAGGGATATGAAAAGTTGTAAATAAGAAATTATTCCATGAATACATGTAAACATATGAAATCATTTTCAAAAAAGTATAATTTTCACCATTATATACTTAATTTTTGAAACAAGGGATTTGCACAAGATTTCACGAAACATAGAGAACATAAATAAAACCATAAAATTATCTTGGGGAATTACTTACATAATCTTGTAACCCTCTCAGTTACCTTATGATTTTTAATCCTCATGACTACCTTACAGTGTAACCCTCAGATCTACCTTAATGTGTGACCATCGTAGTTACACTTGGAGTAACCATAAAACTGACCTAAAACATACACATACCCAATGAATTAGAGGGAGATATTGTTATCACACTTCATCATAATCAATTCCCAGGAAATAGAACATAATCCTACATCATGAATAATTTTATAAAAACATTTCTTTTGAATTTTTTAAAACATAACTTCAAAAGAAAATCCCTTTAAAAACATCATATAATTGAAGTGAGACTTAATAGAGTTTATGTAATATGTATATAAACTATAAATACACAAAATTAAACATAATATAAACAAAATTAATCACACAAACAATTTTAATACCACATAAATAATGAAGTAGAAGGTTAACCTAATAAATGGAAATAGGGTTAAGAATTCCTTTACCATGGGTATGCCTTACATAAAACATGTTTAAAAATATTCCATAAAGTTTAAAAGAGTATTATTAATATATTAGAGAAACATAATATTGTTTATAAAATCATATATTATCATTTCATATAATCATTTTACCCTTTAATTATTAGTATTTTGTTCCTTCCATTGTTTCAGGTGCGTTCTTTACATGATTTACATGGACTCTTTGTATTTGATATTATTATCACATATAAATGAAATTATAGAAGTGGAATTAAATGTTATTAATATGTTCCCATAATAATAAATTATTCTGTAAATTATATTGGTTATATGGAATGAGGATGAATCATTTGATAAATCTTTTGTGATATCCGTAGAGATCATTTTGGTGGTTTTTTGATAATCATGAACTTGTCTCATCATATACCATTAATATTATGCATATAAGTTGATTAGAAACCCAAATATAGGTCATATTATACACTATAAAATCTTATTCAATCATTAAAATGGTTCAAAAATTTACTTTAAGTAAATAAATTGAAAACACCTCATCCATGATTTTGGTAAATCAGCACATTGTAGATGGTGTTCTTAATTTTAGAATAAGAAGGGGGAATGAGAAGAATTAAATAGACAATTTCTTCCATAAAAATTATAAAATCTAAAATAAATAATATTCTGGAGCTTTTATACCTCTTGTATAAGGGTACAAGAATAAATTATAAGAAAATAATAGAAATTAAATGAAATCATAAGAAATTAAAAGTGGATTTTTACATCTTGATCTCTTCTCCTTGTGATCCTCCATAAGGACTTTGGATTTGGACTTATGGTGAGAACATCAGGTCTTGGACTTGGGGAAGAGCCTTGGAATGAATATTTGGTAGAAATTATACAAGGATCATGGCTTCAGTGGTGTGATAGGAAGAGGGTGTGAGGGTGGTATTTATAGTGGAGGAGTGGAGGGGGTTGCATTATTTTAATCATCAATTTCATATTTTTTCTCAAGACTATGAATAATATTGATTAATGTGACCCAAAAATAGTAATAAGTTCATGTGACTTATAACCAAGGGTTCTTACCTCATCCATGATTTTAGAAATAGTTTATTTAACTGATAATTTGTATACACAGTATATTACTATATTTTATTATTCATTAAAAATTCATGTATTTCAAAAAAATCCAAAAAATTCTACTTCAATATTTTTCGATGTCTATAATTCAAAAATGAACTCCATTTTTTGAAAATAATTTTATTATTATGATCAATTTAGTTTTTTTTTAAAAATATTTTATTCCAAAAATAACAATTTCAAAACTATAACTGATTTTATATCACCTTGAAAAATTAACCAAGATCTCATTATCTTATAACCTTAAGAAAATAAAATAATAATTTGATATACTATTTATAAGGTTCATATTACTATTCATAAGGGTATGTTACTATTCACTAAAAATTAATTTGGTTCTATCAGACTTCAAATAACTTATTGATCACAACCATAGATGGACATTTTTTTAAATTCAAATCAATAAAAAATAAAATTATATTTGATGGCTAGTTTATAACTATACACTTAGTAAAAAGTTTCATGTATTTCAATTTATTTTTATAACCTTGGGGTGTTACATTTTTGCACTCTAACAAATTAAATGTTGGTTTGTCACTAACAAATGACCCGGTACATCCATGGGGTTCATCCTGAGAGATTGATGATGAGGTATAGTAAACCATACATTACTCGCATATATATTACATCTTATTAGATTCATATTTAATACAAACCATACTAATTTATGCCTTATTTATGTACATTTAGTGTCATTGGAATCGTGGAAACATGTAGAACTGGTTCATAAGAGATCCACATCATCTCCCACTAATTTCTTCATAAAAATCACCCTTTTTATACATATCATATGTAAAACCATTCTTTATAAATAGGGGAAATGAAACATAAGAAATGGTGATAATATACGCATATTAAGTGTAAAAAAAATAAATATAAATAACTAATAAAACATAACATGAGTATAAGGGTATAAAAGCATGAGTTTAACATTTTAAAATGATACTTTGTATATAAAATATCTTAATATTTACTAATGGAAAGAAATGTGGCAGCTCATAAGACATGAATTTGAAAGGACTAAAAGAAAATGATCTGTGGGAGCATAACTATGGCATTAGACATAAATTTGTGTTATTCACATTGGAATACAAAATCATTTATTTATTTCTTAGGGATAACTAATAAGATTATCATAATGGATTGGTTTTACTCCCCAAACCATAAAATCAATACTCAAGGTTAACTCCCATGACTACCAATGTGGTCATAGTCCCTTAATAAAATCATTTCACCTCCCATTCTAGTCATGTTTATCCAATGAGATTATCCATCTTAACCCGATGCATTGGGGGATAGATAATTCCATTTACACCTAGAAAATAACATTAATATTACATATGTGCTCCATAATATCAGAAAAATCATATCATATTCCTTTTAAAGGAATTGAGATTAATAAACATTTCAATATAACATCATTTCATAACCCATGTATAAAGAATGGGTATCATAAATTTTTAACAATAAAATAATTAAGTTGTGATAAAGAAAAAGTATTCATAAAATAATCCCTAAATCATCACCATAATATAGCTAAAGAATTAATGTGTATGGTTTCATTGGATTAAATTTATTTTAATTCATATGTAACACCAAATGATTTCATTATATATTAAAGTTCCTTTTAATGGTATCTAGAATTTTGAATTAGGGAATTAAAATTTTCATTTTGAAATTAAATTATTAAAATGTAAAAATTACCAAATATTAAAGAAAACTATTTATATTTAATATAACCTAGTAAATTTTAAAGGTAATATTCAAATAGTTGAGTTTTCATGAAGGTAGGATATTCCAATTAAGCCAGGTTTGTAGAAATAATGATTCCTTTAAAAATATTGAAAAAATGAAATAAGTACCCCATTTGAAAAATTATAAGAAGAGTACTTTGATTTTTTTCATAAAAATTAATAAATGGATAAAAATGAAATTAAAATTTAATAGAAAAATATTGAAACATTATTTTAGATATTTTAACGAAAACATGGACATGGAAGAGAAATATTTTCATCCAAATAATAATAAAAAATTCCAGTTTTCATTAAAAATAATATGTCCATATTTTTAGTACACAAAGAAAGTAATCTAAAATGAAAAAATTAATATCTATAAATGAATAGAGTAAAATTGATTTCATGATATACTTGATTTTTAGATCACAAAATTTCACCATTGGAAACTTAATCATAAACAATCTCGGTAAACAATGAGATTGTAACGATAAATCCCTTACCACATTAATAAAATTCAAATAAAAAATTAGTGAAATATATAAAAATAAATGGATATATAATTACCTATATTTTTACTGAAACTACATATAATATAAATTCATGTAAATTATATACTAAAAAAAATCGTCCGGGGAATGTGGCATGTGTCTCACTAAAATAAATATGAGCTGAAAAATCCCTTACATCATGTATTGTATTTATTTGTACGCATTTGAAACCCTTTTATAATAAATATATATATATATAATAAATTAAATAAATAAACTTAATAATATATATCATACCATATATAATCTTCATATAACAACTTATTATAATTTTTCTCAATTCATTATTAAAATCAATATTCTGAGACATAGTCGCTTTGTTTTTCATGCATGTTTCACTTTTATAGTTCCAATACTTATAAATTGATCATGTTTCAATAATATAAATAATTATAAACTTGATATAAATATCATATATATATATATATTTAGCGTTAAAATTTATATTACGAAATTGATTCAAACCATTCGTATAGATGATAGATTGTATGTATGCAAGAACATTATTTCCATTTTTCAACCAATGGAACAAAAGATATGTAAATATTAATTAAAATTAATAAAATAATAATAAAATAATAATATATGTATGTATAATGATAACCTTCCAAAAAAGATGTTATAAAATACAAATTACACTGTTATGTGGAGATGGTATGTCGTACGTTTGGATGAGCGTTGTTTTCAATTTCTATTGAATAGAAAGGGAGTGTATAATGGTTTTTACCACATAAAAATAACAATTAAGTATATTTAATATATATAATAAAATATTTAATTGTGGATAATATATATTTATAAGATGTCTAAAATAAATAAAATTGAAAGGACCTGGGTAAGAGTTTTATCTCTTCATGGATAAATGTATATCGGATTACACCTTAGGACACGAAATGATGGTATTTTAGAAAAAAAAGAAATTTATAAGTAATGGGTAAGGAATTTAGTAATATATTATTGTGGATATTGGCTGATATATAATTTTTAAAAGATTTGAGGAAGAGAGGAGAAGAGGTTCCCTTTTATAAGTTAGAAGAGGAACACTCTTTAAATTAAATAAAGGGTTAGATTAATAAAAATTTATACTGTATATTAAAATGAATAAAAAATTTTATTTTTATAAGTTAAGATGATTATAATTCTAAATCCATTCATAAAATAATATTTTTACAATTTTATTTGAGATTTTTACCCCAATATTCAAGTTTAAACCCCTCTTTAACCCTTTTGACAATTACCACAATATCACAGTTTTAACACATTAAGGGTCAAGAATGTTACCATAAAAGTAAAATTAACCCACAAATATACCATGGTTGATATTTTAAACTATATCCTATTGAATTGAAAATTTTTATCATTTTTATGATTTTTATATAATTTAATAGAATATTATTATCATAACATATCACTAATAACTTTTTCGACATTATTCATTTAATTTGACATTAAATACATCAATAAATTATGGAATTATAATATAAATTCTAAAACACCCCAATTCTATCCTAATATTTTGTAAAATACCTAGAAAACAATAATTCACAAAAATTGTATTTATTATGGTTTTTTAAATCATTGATTTTATTTTTCTTTGAATTTAACAAATACTTTATTGGAATTGTGTAAGCATTGAAAGAGATTATTAAAAATCAAAAACATTTAAATTAATCAATATGATGAAAATAATTAATTTATATCTCAAAGAAAAATTTAAAATCATAATTATCCCCTTTTTATCGTTATGATAAAATCATAGAGATATTAAATTAACGAGAATGCGAGTTTTTATTATTTATTTTCATAAAATAATATAGTGGTTATAATCAAATAGAAATGTAAAAAAGAACTGAAAATTAGAAGATAATTTTTCATATAGTTGAAATAAACTGAACCAATTATTTTTATGTTTTGGAAGCATATTAATCCTTTAATTTTAGTTAAAAAACATTAAAACCATTTTAACCTTAATTGTGATAGTTTATCTTTTTTTCTACAATAATTTAATTACATGACCAAAATTAAAAGTGGGATTTAATTTTTTTGAAAATGTTATTTTAAATTTTGAATCCATGTTATCTAATTTAATTTCTATAGGTGGTAAAAATTAATTTTAACATAATAACACAAAACTCCATTAAATCCATTTTTATTTAAATACCTCATTTAAGAATAAAAATCATTTAAACTTGAAATATTGTAATAAATTGGTTTCTGAAAAATAGTTTTGAAAAAATTATAATAATTATGGTTTTTATACTTTTTTAGAAATTTAAAACACAATGGAATCTTCTAACCATTACATTAAATACAAATCTCTATAAAATAGTTTCTAACTTGATTAAAATATAGCTTATCTTCACAAAAGTCAAGATAGAATTAAAATATTCAAAATAATGATTTAAAATACATTATTAAAATATTTATAAATAAACTGTTACTATAACCACTCATACAATGGTACAAATTTATTTTTTGGGAGATTTTAATGTTTCACACCATGGGTTTAGCTTAATTTTACCATTTACAAAATTGAAAATATTTACCACTGTTAATATTCATAATACAAAAAAATAAAAGGGATATATTTAATGAATATTAAATTCCTTATTCTAAATATGGAATATATTTATTTAATATTAAATTCGAATAAACTGCATTAATAAATATATAATTAAATATTCAATGTGTGATAGAAATAAGGTTTTAATGAAATTCATTTTTCACAAAAAAGATAATCATACACTTACTCTATGATTATTAATATTTATTATTTGAATTAAAATTATTATAAATATATATGTGATATATACATTTATTTTAAATAATTAACTAGTATGGTTTATTCTTAATATTTAAAATGGAAAAACTTTGTTGCCTTAAAAATTGTTTTTGAAAAATTATTTTTATGCATAAAAATGAACATTTACAAAAAACATGAAAATTACAGATTAAAACGAAATTAATTATATTATTATTAAAAAAATGGCTCATATTATAATTTATTACTAAATAAATAAAAATTAATGTGTATTTTAAATTCATTTATTTTTAGAAACAAAACAAAAACATTTGAAAAATCTATATTTTTCAGTATTAACATAAAAATCATCCATTTTAGAAAAATAATCAAATTTCATTCCAAGTTAATTATGATATTATAATCTCAAATTTTATTTAAAATTTATAAAATAATTTTTTTAATATTGGTAGGCATTAATTATTATTTACACACACAAAATTCAATAAAAACGTTCTGGAAGAAAATTCAATTTTGAAGTATAAAATAAGTTCACTAAAAAATGAGTACACATATATAATTAATTAACTAATAAATAGGAATTAATTAAATAATTTCTAAACATATATATATATTTATATCATGATATAGTAAATATTATCCATACACATCAATTTATCATTCATGTGATAATATATCGTAATTCGTTTAAATTCAGTGTTGTGTGTAAGGAAAGTTACTAAAAAAATAAAATCTATTGAAAGAAAAATATATTCTAAAATATTGGGGTTTAACATTTTTTCAACACTAAATAAAATTTTCAATTATATATTTTTCTCATTAATCAAACTATTAATATTATAAAATACCTTTGTGGAAAACCCACATCATATCGAGGGATAATAAATATTTCATTAAAAATAAAAATGGGAAAATATAAAAGGATTCCTAAAATAACACATAATTTGGTTCCTAGATAAGGATAAAATAGTTTAGAACTTAAAATATAATCTTCAAGGAGAAAATTATCATCTAAGGGCTAATAGAGTGGTATAGAGAATATCCTCATGTGTAATTTAATAACCATAATACCATAAACTAGTGAAGGGTGAAGAGAACATAAATTCCCTAGAAATGAAGGTTAAAGGATAAATTTTTTATTTCATGATCCTTTTACTAGTGTTGAGGGATTCTCTTACATTAACTATATATAATATGTGATAATGTACTTTTGTGATATTTTTATTTCATAAGTAAAATCTAACCATTTGGTAGCACATTAATGAATCTTCATTTCACCTATTACTCTATAAAATTAATATTCTAGAACAATTTTTTATTCCTAAATTACTAAAATTTACCTTTAATGGATTATAATATCTAGAAACCATTCATTTGTCTTAGAAAAATTTCTATAACCAATATGATTAGAATGTGTTTTACATGTGTTTTACATTGTGGATATATATAACACATTAATATGTAAAAACACAAAACTAAACCCCATGGTTTTACTTAATTAATTCCATTAATAATTAACCTTAACACTCTTCAAAATTATGATTGAAAAAATTCAAAACCAAAACATCTCGAATATTTTATAAAAAAATTTCTAACAAGATAAAATAATGTATCTCATAATTTCAAATACCAGTCAAGTTTATCACCTGGTCATATATTCTCTAAAAACATAATAATAACCAATATCACTATAAAATTTTAATTAAATCACATATTGTTTAATGTGTTCAATAAATATAAAAAATGTAGTGAACTACATCCAAGAAAATATAAACAATATTGTTATCAAATCACTAATCAATTTCAAAGTCACAAAAACATTTCTATTTACTTAATCAATGTCAATCATCTATTTATCTCAACATAAAATTATTAACTCTATATTAAGAACATCATAAGGTTTATAATTCCATTAATCATTGGTTCATGAAAAAATAACCTTCCCACTAAATCACTTTTCCTGATTATCAGTACTATTCGACATTTTATTGAAAATACTTAATGAAAAACATTTAAAATTAATAATTATATCACTAATTATTCTTATAAAAAGTATGTAAAAATCATGAATCCAAATACATAAACACTTCGATCATTCTAATTCTTTCTTAAACCATAAAATGCATCCTTATATAATTCAATAATACTTATTTAATTTCATATGCCATTTTTAGTCTCATCATATTGAATAATAAAACCATTACTCATAAACCATTATTGATTCTCTTCAGGATATTTCCTCATTTGAATTATATTTTCATAAATTCTATAAATTCCTCAATTAAAACAATCTTCCATCAATGATACCTTATGAAAACAATTATTCAGATCCATCTTTTAATTGAAACATTCAATTTTACTTAGAAATTAATTTCTCTACAAATTATATTCCACATGAAATATCATCTTCGTGTATATCTAAGACATTCCCATGAGTTTTTATTTCCACAGTCTTGGAATGATAGATGTTGAATCAACATTTCTCCATGGTCTTCATGAAACTCCATTTTCCCTTATTAGATGTGCTAGGAAACTCATACAAATTCATATTGTTAATCACATAATGAGATATAATATTATTCATAATAATAATGTTTTGAATTCCAACTCCCATTCCACTTTTTGATTATGAGATCAATAATTCCATTTTTCATCACATTTAATATTAACATGATCTCTTCTAGTTACAGTCATTAACTAAAACCAAAATGAAAAGTGTAAGAATCATATAATAATAATCAATGTGAGTTATCATACAATAATTAAATATCATTCATAGGATGTCTAAATCATGGAACCTCATTTAAAATATATGAAATCATAGATTTAACCAAATTTAGTCATGGTCCTCATCTAATCAAATACTTTATAATTGTTCAAAAGTAAAATGTGATTTAACCAATCATATCCCATAAAATTTTCAAAATAGGTGTTTTGTATAGGAACACTCTCTATGAAATAGAATGATGGTCGAGATATACACGAAAGATCATTTCAGGTTTATTATCCAAAGATTATTCTATGCTAAAACCATGTCCACTTGTAGTATCAATATGTTTTTCTGTCCCTAATAAGGCCACATAATAACTATCTTACCAATACTTTAGAATGTTATCATATATATAGACTTATACCAAGGGTTTTAAGAAAATTTATGTTATCCTAATCATCAAATGTTTACAAAATCCTTCTCTTATACCAACTATAGTTACCCATACATTCCATACATAAGTATCATATCTAATAAGAGTAATATTTTATACCTCACATAATTATGTATTTTATAATTTTAATATTTTAGTTCATAAGCTTAGATACAAGAACTAATAGTTCTTAAGAAGTATATATCATTACCCACTAATTTATTCATAACTATAATCCCTCATAGACTAATCATACTTAAAACCATTCTCTATAACATAGGTAATGGAAGAGTAAGAAAGAGTTAGATTATATGCTCAGTAAGGGTAAATTGGAGAGATAACAATGATCCCATAAACATGACTTGAGTATAAGGGTATGAAAAAAAATGAGAATAAGGGTTTGATAATGTGAGCTTATTATTTCAAAACCATAACATTCATATCAAATATAATAATCTTGATTCATAAAATAATTATTGGGATTTTATAAAACATGAATCATAAAAAATTCAATTAACATGATCCATAAGGTAATAACATTGGGATAAGACATAAGTTTGTAGAATACAAATAAGCACATAAAACCATTTCCTTAGTTTTCAAGGTTCACTACCAAGAATATTATAGTTGATTGTGTTCATTTACCAAACCATCATAACCTTATTCAAGGTTCAATCTAAAGACTATCATAGTGGACAAATACCTGTATAGAATTGAGTTCACTCCTAGTTCGAGTCTGGTTCAACTAATGAGATATCCAAATTTACCAAATTCATTGGAGGTATATATAATTCCATTCCAACCAATAACATAATGAAAATCATAAATATTTGATACAAATGATCATAAATAATATATCGTAACATAACTAGTGGAATAGATTTTTTTTCATAAACATTTCGTTATAACATCATATGATAAATTTTGGAAAAGAAATTTGTTTAAAAAAGGATTCATCATAACATAACTGACATGTGGTAACGAAATGGGTTTAATAGAATCATCATCCATAAAAAGAATAAAATTGGATGATATCAATGTAATATATATCCATTAATTCATAAGTAACATCAACAGATGTCATATTAGATGAAAATACATTTAAACTATATATATAATATTTCCTTAGGAAAGCACCACTTTAATTATTAAATAATTTCTTAAAAATATAATAATATCCATAAATATTATGAAAAAATATTCTTTTTAAAAAATACTTCGAAACATTTAACGGATACTTCAAATAATTAAGTGGTTGTGACATCAAGAAGTACAACTCTTTTTGTGTATGGAAAAAATATTCCTTTCACATTTTAGAAAAGAAGTTAATATTTCCTTGTTTCATAAATGATAGGAAGATTCATTTGATTTTTTTTATTAATTTTAATTCAAGGATAAAAAACAATTTCAACTTTTATTATAAAATATTAAAACATTCTTGAAAAAAAATCAAAATAATGACATATAAGAGATATATTCCAATCTAAATTTTAACACATAGTCTGTTTTCATTAAAAATATTCATTCAATATCTTTAGTACTTAAAGATAGAAAAATTATAGTAAAAAATTTATTATCTATAAATAACCATAATATAAGAAAATTCATGAGACTCTTGAGAAATATATTATAAAATGTCACCATCTGAAACATAATTATAATTATTCCCAACGACATTGTAATGTAATTCCCTCAACACATTGGTTACTTTAAAATAAAATATATAAAAAAGGCAGAAACATAATTAGATATATAAATATACAATATTTTCTTATTAAAAATTAAAAAATATGTTCACTAGTGGTATATACACTACATAAAAGAAACAAGTGGTAAATATTGAATGTGTCATTCATAAATAAATGGCACGTGAGAAACCTTGTACCTCAAGTTTCATCATTCGTCACACAAGTATGAAAATCCTCTATAATAAAGATAATTTTATTATACATGTATTCAATAAAAATATTCATATATATCATACCATATATGATTTACTTATTACACATTATTACACATTTAGTTAAGATATATTATTAAAATCCTTGATCTAGTTGACAGCTGCTAAGTTTTTCATGCAGGTTTTGGTTCTGTAGTTCTAGTCCTTGCACTTAGATCATGGATCAATTTTATCCAGAATTTTCTCCACCATATAAATATAATATATATTAAATATATATATATATATATATATTCATACATAAATGTTATAGTAGAAAAATTCTTTTCACCATTCATGGAGACGGTATGTCGTACCAATGCGTGAATGTTGTTTCAATATTTTGAAGGATGGAACCAAATAAAGGTAAATAAAAATTCCTTATAGAATCTTAATAATATAATTTTTAACATATATTAATTAATTCCACAATTATAACCATAAAAATAATGCGGTGATGAAAATTTAATTACACCACTACTTGAATACGGTAAACTATAAGTACACACAAGCGGTGTTTTCGCTTTATGTGTGATGGAAATAAGGTTGATACTGGTTTCTACAACATTATAAATAAATTTATGTATATTAAAGATTCTAAATTATTATATTTATTATTTATACCACATATTTATATGATTTATAAGAAAAAATAAAATTGAAAGTTCTCGGTTAAGAGTTGTACATCTTCATCAAGAAATGCATTCTGAAATGCACATTAATCAATGAAAGGATAGTCTTTTA
The DNA here is from genome assembly GCA_963277665.1 of Viscum album. Taxonomy (NCBI): domain Eukaryota; kingdom Viridiplantae; phylum Streptophyta; class Magnoliopsida; order Santalales; family Viscaceae; genus Viscum; species Viscum album. The sequence continues at coordinate 1,747,835,769 of OY728146.1, read as the reverse complement.
GAAAGAATAAAATCTATAGTAAATGGGTAAGGAATCTTGGAATATATTAATAAAGTGATTGGATGATCTATAAGGATATAAATTTATTAGTAAGACAGTATAATATGTAGCCTAAACTAAGTGCGGGGAGGGGAACTCTTGGAATTACTCAAAGTATTAAACAAATATAAATTATTTTTTATAATCATGTGGCTATAAATTCAAATATTTAGAATGTTGGATTATTATATGTATAAAGAGTCTTATAAAATAATATTTAGACGTGTATGTGAATTTTTATCCATTATCTTGTAGTTTTAACCCCTTATTTCCCCTTTTGACATTTTCCATAATTTCAATGATTTTTACTCTTTAAGGGTTATCAATATCACCATAAAAGGAAAAGTAACCCACAAATGGATGATGTATGATATTTTATGCAATATCACATTCAATAGGTCTGAGGTAGTATTTTTATGAATTTAAAATAATTTAATGAAATGTTATTTTAATAAACTATGATTAATGCAATTTTTTGACATTATTTATTTAATATTCCTTTAATAACATAAATGAAAATATGGGTTTATAATATAAATATTTTACAAAAAAATGATATAATTATCTAAAAAAATAATGTAACACGACAATTCACCAAAATTTCATTAATTTTAATATTTTTTTTATGTTTCCATTAATTTAATAAATATTTTTTGTCATTTTATAAGAATTTAAAATAATTGTTCAATAAATAAAACATTTAAATAAAATATGATGACTGTAATGACTCAAATATTATGTGTATTATTTTTATAAATTATGTGGAATATATTTTTGATCAGGAGTTGAGATGACATGTGATTTAAAGATCCAGTGTGCCTGTAAAAAATGTTTAAAATATATTAAATAATCAAAATACCATGCTTTCACAAATTTCCTAAAAAAATTTGATAACACCCTAAATGGGCCCTGAATCATAAATGTAAGAGCAATGTTGAGTTCTAAACATGGTTTTTACCCTAGGTGTGACAAAAAATTTGTTATTGTGGAGCGTTTGTGAAAAATTCATTACGGGTATTAATTAAAAAATTAATTAATTAATTAATTTGTGTTATTTTTTTGATGTAGTGACCAGATCCCATAATAAATATGCATATATATATTTTTTTCACAGTGTTGGATGCTAAATCAGGGAGATGTAGAAGCCATTAGAGGAGGTAATTCCTAGATAACGACTAGAGATCAAGGCCAGATTATGGATCATTACACCAACAGTGTTTGTAGATATCATCAATGATAGAATCATAGAACAATTATTCCTAAAAGATGATAAAAAATCTAGGTAGGAAGTTTTTTTGTGATTTCCATCCCATTTATTTTTCCTGGTTGAAAATAGATCAATTCCATGAACATAATTGATATATGCGTCGTCAGTAGAATTAAACTGATGAAATTTTTTATTTGGTGGTTTTTATTTATCCCTCTTTATTTTTCTCCATCTATGAGAATGAATCGAGTCTAAATGAATAATGAATAAGTCTTTTTCTTCATTTTTATGGGTTTTTTTTTGTTTTTTATCCCCCCATGTTCTTTGGACGTTCATTGTGGGTGTTGTTTTCACCCATGTTTCAGTGAATACCAGGTATTCGATCATTATGTGACTATTATTTGGTTAAATAGACCAATACAGTGGATACAATTGATGTTTGATAGTGTGGTCGAAGTGTGACATGGGAGGTGGGTGATCTAGAGTAGAAAAAATATATTTGAGGTTCCATTTTTTCATGATATTAAAGTGTGATGATTTTTTACTTAAGGGGCCAATTTTTTTTTGCAGATTCGAACTCAGATTCCTACCATTGATGATCAAAAGGCTTATCCAACCTCTAATATGAAGGTTAAAGAAAGGGTGGAGGCTATGGTGATACATGATGAAATGTGGAATAGATATAGATGGTTTCTAAATCTTGAACAACATGACGTGTAACTAGATATTACATGTTGTGTGGGGACCTTTGAGTAGAGGCTATAATTTTGTGATGAAGTTAAGGAACACAAGGTGTGTGACCCTTTTCCTATAGCATGTGACCACTCTGTAAAGCTCATTGTGTACCTCAGAGGGTACACAAACATGGACATGAGTACATGTAAAGTGGCACATCTTGTACTCGAACACGAACACGGCCACTAGTACACAATTTGGTACACGATCAGTCAAAGTACATAGAGACAGTTAGGTGAAATAAGAAGTTTGTAATGTGTCTCTAAACATAGTTTAATTCTTAAAACAATATGTATGCTGAAACTTACATGTCGTGTGAGGCTTTACCACACGATAAAAATCAAGGATATCTATGAATGCCTTTAACCCCTAGGTGCGCACCATATACCTCTGTGAAGAGTTTCTATAAATCTTCGTTTCCTTAGTTTGGATCAGTCTTGGTTGGGTTAGTTCCCATAATCCATTTCTTTGAGGATAAAATATAACATTACATCAACATCACATGATTTTCATACCCTCTAGAGGCTGATTCTTAGATATAGTTTGGGTGTCCCTATAAGAAACCGGAGTGCGATACTATATCATCATTGTTCCCTAAGTGGGCTTTGGAGAATCAGTGGGACCTCCCTATGTAAGGTGTTCATCATCTATCTTGTAGTCTGTATTAGTAGGGTTATCATTTCCATAAGATATTCTAATTAGAGAGTAGACTAAGGTTGGGTTTGTGGTCTCTCCCATCGGTTCTGGGTGTGACCCATGTCTGGGTATTACAATGTTCTCAATCCAGTGATCTTTCTTGCGCATGCCTAATGATGTTGACCTCTTCATTGAGTTTCTTTAATGACTGAATGGCTTGTATAGTGGTTTATCCTAGAATAAGCATTTATTTAAGTAGAATCTTGTGACTGGTAGTTAGTTATTACTTCATGGTGGCATGGTGTCTTTCTTAGGTATATTTGGGTGTTTCTATTATACATTTATTGTTATATATTTTGTTCAGCTAACTATACTTGGTTATTTTTATTATTTTTTTTATGTTTCCTTATATGTATCATCAGACTCACCCATTCATGGGATTTTTATGTAGGCGTCATGTATTATGAAGACTAAGACCCAATTAATGATGTCCAGGGAGGATAGGGAGTTAGTGGAGAATATATGGATCTTGATTGACAGATGTGCTTACCAGGATATTTAATTTGACATTATACATATACCTTAGAGAAGGTTGGAAACATTACAATTTTTTTAGGATTGTATTTAGACACTTTTTTGACTTTCAATATATTACTTTCATACTCCATTGTGGGATCTAAGATTTATGCATGCATAGGTTTCAGTTAATTTTCATTTCAACAATGTGTGGACTTAGAGATGTGTGCATGTAGATATGTAATTTATACTAATTCCTCCCATTTGTGGGATATGTCTACTCGGTTTTGGTCAATATCACCATTCCTATTGGAGGTGTGCTTCGGGTAGTCATGGGTCAAACCTCAGTGGTTGGGTTCATGATAAGGTGGTATTACATTAGCTGGGTCTACCATAAGACTAGAGTCAGTGATATTGGTTTGGGGCAATAGTGTTTAGTGTTTTGATTTCATCTTTCAGGCCAGGGACTCCAGTATTAGTGTGGTGGTTGGCATAACCAAACACCCCGACTCTGATCACCTACCTTTCAAATCTGTAAATTTGAACAATTGTTGTAAGGAATCATTTTGGTACATGAAACATATAGGAATGGTTTTGTTTCCCATTTCTATTTATATTAATCTCCCAAGATATATACATTTGACCATGGTATATCTTTTTTATCATGATTCCTCTACACAACTTTCTAGTAACGATTCCTCCTCCAATCCTTTTTTTTGAATTTTCTAAAAATCCACTTTAAGGAAAGTGGGAACCTCACATACCGAAACTTGAAACCACATGACAACAACATACCACCATGTTCTAGAATTCCAAAAAACCATAGAACTTCCATGAAGTTCAAAATTCAAAATGGAAAACCCCAAACCATCACATTCAAAAAATCAAAACCTGTCATAGTCAAGAGTCGCAAGCCACCGCCTGCTAGGATTGAACTAGATAATCCATCTATCCTCCATACCCATCGATTCTCCATCACCATAAAACATGTCATTTGAGTCTCATATACATCCAAAATCAACATGAAACCTATATTCGGACTCTACATACTCATCGTTTTCGTACGAACACTATCCCAATCGTCCGGAACCACCTAAGTTGTTGAAAAACCATAGAACCATGTTTTCGTGAGCTAGAAATAGCCGAACCACCACCAGAGAAAATGAAAAATTCTTAAAATGGAACCATCATAAACAGAACCACCAGCCAACACCAAAACAACAAGGAAGACATGGGGAATAAAACTGAAGAATCCAAAACTGCCCCATGAAGATTTCCATGGAACAAGTGAAACCAAAACATCATCAAAGATACAAATCAACTCAGAACGTGCTGATATCACCATCGACCGTAACATCCCACCTCTCAAAAAATCTGAGGAACCATCAGTCCCATTCCAACTCAGAGAAGAGTGGATGGATGTGAGGTTAGGGAAGAGATATGAACAGCCTGGGATCCTACCAATGACATCATGGAGAGGCTTTAAACAACATCTAGATGTGGGAAAGAGCCCACAAAGGAACGCCTAAAAAACCCACAACTTCCAAACTACTTAACCCAAAACCATAGTGAATCCATTGCTCCAGATTCGACTTAGAGAGGTCTGGTGGAATGCGCAGTCAAGACAAGGTAGAAGTAGTCAGGTCCTTCAATAGAGACAACCTTCATCGGAACCAATAGATCCTCCCTGTGATATGAACTCAAAGAAAAACGTACCATCGTGAAGGAAGAGATCTAGAGGAGGTGAAAAAGGGAAAGAAAGGGAGGACTAGAGGAAGAAACGACGCTTAGATGCGCCGCCAACCCCGAATCAGAGGGTTTCCGAAGGAAACCCTTGGCAGCAAATTTGAGATTTGGAGGGTGAGAGCCTATGGAAAGGAAGACATCCCTATCTAATTTATGTAATGATTCCACTACATGATGATGAGGATGATCTACCTAGTGATGGGGAATCATTACAGGGTCATGAACTGGAGATCTCACCTCTAAGTGGTTTACCATCTATACCACCATCCATTGAGTTGCATCCAGTATTGGTAGTTACAAATGAGGATGAACATAGGATAGATTTATTGCAAAAGTTTTAGAGAAAAGGACCTCCCATATTTTTGGTTGATCCAAACCGCTAGATGGATAAGTACTAGATAGAGGTAGTCACCCATGTTTTTTTCTTATGGGGATTCCAATAGATCAAATTGCGGTTCTCACTGTGAGTCTTCTTCAACGATATTTTAGGGGATGGGATAATTTACTGAAATAGTCACATGATGAGACAACTCTCTCTTATTTAGGCTTTGATAATCTCTTACGAGAGGTGTTCTATCTGGACACATTATGACAAGTACACATACATGATCTTATATATATACAGTTGGGATGTTTGACAATGGTGGAGAACTCTATGAGCTTTACTTGTATATCACGTTACTTATTGAATATTGTGTGGGATTAGTTCTTCAGAGATCAGACTATGGTGTTGGGCTTACACAAATAAATTAGTTATTGAGTGGTATCCTTTTTCATTCCCACCTATTTTGGGGTTCTTGTCTAATCCATGGTGGTGGATATCTTTCTCAATGAGTATTCACTAATAGTGGGATCGAGTAGTGTAATCCTAGTAGCTACGACCTTCAAAGCTAGTATCCAATGATATTTATATGTATCGCATCAAGTCATGTTCTTCACGAGGTGATACCAAGACATATGTTCAGTGGTGTGTTCCTCTATGGGTGTCTCAAATCCTATTATAGAAAGGTGTTGTTTCTTTTTCATTGGTTGGATACATCAAGCTTGATATTTCCCCACCCATCATATAGCTGATCATGAGACTATGCAGGGAACACCAAGACAGGGATAGAGGCAGAAGAATGGTGGTCTGAAGAGTGGTATTTGTGGAAAAATACTAAAAGATCATTAGTATGTGGTTGTAGTTATGAAATTTTACCACCACCACCCCTAGGTTGTCTATTTCTGGCTCTGAGAACTAGTGTTCAGGGACGATGCTAGATTCATGCTATGCAGGCCTATGACCCTGAGGCTCTAGGGATGATATGAAGTATGGTATATGTATTTTTTGCTTTATAAAATATATTGATATAAATGGGTGTGATTCATTCATTCCTTTCCACTTATTTGGTTAGAGATATAGAGATACTTGTTAATCCATTATCTTGACACATGCGGTTGGATACTCAAAAAGGTGGTTACTTAGTAATAGCGCACTTGTGATGATAGTGTGATATGATACTAGGAGGTGGGGTTTTTTTTATAGGAAATATTTTTACCATCCATGAGGCCTTATGATGTCATTATATGTATCTAATGGATATCAAATGTTCATTCCCATATTGATTTTTTTATGAGGAAGATGGTGTGTTTTCATAGTGAAAGAATGTAGTTTTCTTTTTTGGGTGAGGAAGAAACCTTAACAGATTAAGATAAGATATTCCATAAGATTGCAAATATAATTACTCACTTGTTGGATTTCATGAATCTTAAAGTAGATGATTGTTTGGGATATCGATTTAGTTTTGTGGTGGAAGAGTATGCGGATTTCTTCCCTGAGGTTGTGTCGAGTTTACCTCCACAATCGACAACCAAATGATATATTGACTCACATATTAGGAAGAAATTGATATCTACACCAACATATAGGATGGATCCAGTATATACTCAAAAGTTGTGGGTGTAGTTGGAGGACATACATGATAAGATCTTTGTGAGACCCAGTGTTTTCTTCCAAATAGGTAGACATGAGATCATGGTTATGTGTGAATCACTGGTGCATGAATCTGGTGACTCTGAATAATAATTATTCCCTATAGAGTATTGACCACCTATCTGATCAATTGATATGGGAATGATGGTTCCTAACTATTGACCTAAGATAAGGTTATCACTAGCTATGAGTACGAGATAAGGGTATACAAAATACAAAATACACAATTCAGATGTTGATATGGTCACTATAAGTACATGGACATTCTGTTCTGTATGATGAACACACCATCTGTGTTCATGACACTCATAATTCAGATCTTTCAACCATTATTTTAATAGTTTATAGTAGACTTCATCAATGAAATCGTCGTATATTCATTGTTCGAGGATGGTCACGTGAGACACTTGAGGATGGTCCTAGATATACTGAAAAAAACTATATTTATGGGAAGCTCTTGAAGTGTCTGTTTTGGATTTGATTAGTCCATTTTCATGGATAGGTCATCTCATAGGATGGATTAGTAGTGCATCTGGAAAATGATGAGGTAGTTCTTTCTTGGGAACAAACAAAGAGTGTTATCATTGTGTGGAGTTTTGGTGGGTTGGATAGGTACTATCAGAGGTTTTTAACATATTTCTATAGAGTGGTAAACCCTTTGACATCATTAACCAATAAGGGGTTTAATTTCATGTGGACTAAAAGGTTCTAGAAGTTATTTAAAGAGTTGAGTTAGAGGCTGATCAATTATCCCATCCTAATATTTTCATTAGAGGGTGTAGAGTATGCAGTGTTCTGTGATGCATCAAAGACCAAAATTAAATGTGTTATGAAGCAAGGGTAAGTTTTTATTTCATATGGTTTACATAATTTTATAACACATGATCCAAAATATGAAACCCATGACCATGAGTTAGTAGTAGTAGTACTTTCACTAAAATGTGGTGAAACTACCTGATGGGTGATTGGTTTATCATTTACTCTCACAAAAAAGTATAATGTATATCTTCTCGTAGAATGATCATAACATGTGATAGATTTGATGGATAGATCCCCTCAAATACTACGTTGTTGAGTTATAATATACACCTAGGAAATAAATCATTGAAGAATATTCTCCCAGAATGAGATCATATTCTTAGTTATTGGTTGAAGAATTTGATTAGTTAACCTCATTGTAGTTGTCCTTCTTGGACAAGGATGGTTCATTATATCTTCAGTTTATGGTTGTTACCCCATAGTTTTTATAGCATCTCATGTATTCTTAGTGTGGAGATACCGACTGTGAGACCTTATGTTATAAGATATCCACTAGGCCTACTCTTGATTGGTATTCAAAAGGTGGAAGGAATGCTCTCTTTTTTAGAGGAAAGGCAATGGTACATTTGATGTTGTGGTAGGAGGTGATAAGGGATTTTCATAAATTCCCTTATGTGGTACATCCATGTGTTGAAAATATGTATCAGGATCGAAGATGTCAGTTTTTTTGGCCAAGCATGATGAAGGGAGTTTCAGAGTTTGTCTCTCAATGCCTCAATTTCCTATAGGTTATGGAAGGGAACCGGGATCCATCAGGTTTAGGTCAACCCCTTTATGTGTAAGAGTTAAATTTGGAAGTTATTTACATGGACTTGGTGACAGTCTTACCACATAAATCTAGGGGACATGATGTGGTTTGGGTGATCATAGACCGACCCACTAAGTCATCTCACTTACCATCTATTCAAGATCAGAGTTCAGTAGAGAGCTTGGGATAACTCTACATTCAGGATATACTCTTAATCCATGGAGTTACCTTGGAGAACATCTCTAACTGGTATTCACATTTCACATCTTCTTTAGAGAGAGGATTACAGGAGGACTTTGGGAGTTGGTTATGCTTGGGAACAATGTTTCCCCCCAATACTAATAACCATAAAAAATATACCATTATGGAATTATATTAAATGTTATAGGCATTCATGTATGACATTGGCTGTAATAGGGAGGATCACTTAGCCTTGGTGGAGTTTTTATAAAAAATAAGCTACCATTCCACAATTTCTATGGATCCATTCATGTCTTCCTATGGGGAAATCTGCTGGTCAATACATTATTGTAATAATCCAGGAAAGTCATCACTTATTATCTAAGAGTGGGTAAGAGAAAATATAAATAATTTTTATATGATCTAGGAGCATATGAGGCCCAGATAGAGCCATCTGACATATTATGTAGACAATATTTAAAGACCACTAGAGTTTGTAGAGGGATACTATGTTTTTTAATGGTCTCACCTCGATGTGGATTATGGAGATTTGTATGTAGTGGAAAGTTATCTCCAAGATTAATTGGTCCCTTATAGATATTTCTTATAGTTGGTGAGGTATCATATTTCTTATCATTATCATTGAAATTGGAGTAAGTATACTACATCTTCCATGTGTCGCATCTGATGAGGTATGTTCATGACACATCACACATTATCAACTTGGGAAATATGAACATCGAGGATGGAGGAACCTTTCCAGAGTACCCAGGGGAGATCGTGGATCGGTAAGGGATGATCTTTAATTGGACATCAATTCCCCTTATGTGTGTTTGGTGGTAGAATGATGATCATTAGTAATGAACATGGGAGCAGGAGACCCAGATGTGAGGCTAGTAACCTCATATTTTTGAGTGGGGGTTTTATCTTTTCAGGATGAAAATACCAAATGTGGGGAGAATATAATGACTCGTATTTTCCATGTATTAGTTTTGGATACTATATGGATTATTTTTTAGTCTAGGCACTGAGATGGAGTGTGATTTTGAGGGCTGATGTCCCTGAATAAATATTCAAAATATATTACATATATTAAATAACATGGGCACACGATTTTACCAAAAAGTGTAATAATTCTTAAATAAGTCCCAAATCATAAATATCTAGGCTCCTTTGAGTTTAGAAAATATGTTTTACCTTAGGTGAGACATAAATTTTTTTAGTTTATGACAATTTTCAAAAAGTAATCACAAGCGTAAATAAATAAAATAACTTTATTTGACTGTTAGTTTGGTTAATTTTGAAGCAGCGACCAACTATGAATTATCTTATGAATCAATGGGTTTTATCTCAGGGTCGGACACTAAAATATATAGACATATAATCCCTTAGAGGATATCTTTCTTGGTGAATGGGGATGGATCGATATTAGGTCATGGATCGATGCACCAATGGAGATCATGGATCTCATCAATATTCTAACACAAAACCATTATTCATAATTGATCAATAAAAACATTTGGTAGGACATTTCTTTTGATTTCCATCCTATTTCTTATTCACAAATAAATGTGCATCAATTCCACAGACAGAATTGATACATGCATCTTCAGTAGAATTAAATTGATTAAATTTTTGATTTGATCATTTTGATTTATCCATACACATTCATCTCCTTCAATTGTAATAAATAAAAGACAAAAAGAACAACATATGAGGTTCATTACACATTTTTTATGTCTTTCCACCCCCTCCAATTCTTTACATGTTCATTATGGGAATTATTCTGGTCCACAGTTTAATTAATTAATTGTATTTGATCATTGCACAACCATTATTCAAAATAATTGATTGATATTGTGAGTGTGGATCATGATCAATGGTGCGATCAAGGTTTCATTTCAGTCATGTATGATCAATAGTGGAATGGTCAGATTTTTTTCTTTTTTTTTTATGTTTTTTATAAGAGGTGATGGTTTTTCTTGACGGTCCATTCTTTATACAGATGTGGTCATAAATTCCAATTGATAGTGATGGAAAGGTTTAGTAGACCATTGATATTTAGGTTTCAAAAATGGGGGTGGATCTAGTGATGTATGTGAAGATTCATAATAGATACCTATGGATTTTAGAAATCCCAAAAAACACATTGTTTAACTTGGAATGAAGCATCGTGTAGGGCCCTCTCAATAATGGCTAGGGTTTCTGGATGGAGTTAAGGATCACACGGTGTGTGAACCCTATCAAATAGAATATGAACTCTTAGTGATGCATGGTTTGTACCTCATAGGGAACATAGACATGGGTAGGAGTACCCAACCAGTGGCACATCATGTACTTAGACACATACATGACCACTTATCGACAAGTTGGTACACATGCATGACATGTACATGGACATGGCCAAGAATCATCGGTATGGTGTCGTGTGTGTATACACCATGTACTTCTTATATACATCATGTATGTCCAGAATGATGTTTCATGTGAGTATTTTCCACATTGGAAGACTTGGGGATAGCTAGACACACCGTGTACGTAAAGGTGCACACCATGTACCCCCTTGTAGTTGTTCATTTCCTTAGTTTGGACCAGTCTTGTTTTATTGTGTTCCCCTGGTCAATTCCCTCATGGGTATAATGTGTCATTAAATCCATGTCATATGATTGTGCTCCCCTCTAGAGGGTGAGTCACAAAAAGTGTTTTGGTGTCCCTCTGTGAGACTAGAGTATAATCCTTTATCATCATTGTTCTCAGCGTGGGGTTTATGGATTCAATATGACCTCTCCAAATAGGCTGTTGATTCCCAATCTAGTAGGCCATATTAGTAATATTTGGGGTTTCATTAACATACAATCCCAAATATACTGGGACGATCCAAATTAGGTTCATGGTGTCCACCAGTGTTTTTGGGAATAACCACATATCTGAGTATCAGTGTCTTATTAGACCCGTCAGATTTCTTAGGTTATGGCCAAGGATCTACACCTCTTCGTCGAGTTTCCAATATGATAGCATGGATCATATATAAAGTTCTCCTTAAATGGGAATTCCATCAAATAGAATCATGTGGCTAGTAGTTTCTTATGACTACTTGGTGGCATGGTGTATTTAATGATTTTATATTGGTGTTTCTATAATCAATTAAATTTTATATCTTGTATTGAGATGAATATACTATGCGATTCATGTTTAGAGTTTTAATGGGTGCCCTATGTGATATTTTTATACTCACTCCTGCATGGTAATTTTCAATAGGTGTTGTGTCTTCTTAATATTTTGAACCATTTGACGGTGTCTTGGGAGGAGAGGGATTTAGTGGAGTATAGCTAGAGCTTTACAGAACTAGTTGTCTACAGGATCATCTATTTGACTTTATTCTGCCCAATTTGATCATGTTATACTATTCACAGTTTTTCAATGGTCTTTTATTTGGCCTCATCTTTATCTTTCATTACTTTACTATCATTCTATGTCATGGGATCATAGATTTATGCATCAATTAGTTTCAGTTTTTTTACATTTTAGAATTGTGTGGGCTTGGATATATGTGTGTGTGTAGGTAATTTTTCAAATGCCTCCCATGTGTGGGATATGTCTACTTGGTGTTGGTCACCAACCCCTGGTCAATTGGAGGTGGTATTGGTGAAGTAACAGGTTGGACCTCAGCAGGTGAGGTTGTAACAATGAAAAATAATAATTTATCTTTAAAATAAATATTCACACCGTAACTTATTCTCTTTTATCAATTTTAAAAACAATCTAGATATATTAAAGTTGAGAGAGTGACATTTTTTATTTATTCATTTCTCAAAAAAAATATAATGTACATTATCAAATAAAAATGGAATGAAGGAACCCCCACATTCATATATATGACATGATATTGTTGAAATAAACTCAACCAATAACACTTGGGAACATTTTGGGTACATTTGAGCCCATATCTTCTAGATAAACCACTATAAACCAAATTTTACCTTAATAATGAAAATTTTACTTCGTAAAACTATAAATTAATTATATTAAAAAATTAAAAGGGTATTTATAAAAAAATTTGGACATGTGGATTATAAATTAGTAATCCATTTCATCATATTTAATTTTTAAATATAGTCAAATATTCTTTTAATATAATAATAAAAATACGTAAAGAAATTTTTAGGAAAACATTTTATTTTATAATAAAAATCATTTATCCCTGAAATGTAGTAATAAATTTATTTCCAAGAATTATTTTTCAAAAATAATTAACTAATATGGTTATTTATAAATTTTCAGAAATCCAAAAATAAATGTTATTTTCCAACCTTGTCATTAAATGCAAAGTCCCAAAAATAGTTTTTAATTTTAATAAAATATATATTATATTCACAAAAGTGAATCAATGGTTTCAAATTATAAATAAATATTTAAAATAAATTACCAAACAAATTATTACTAACTTTTCTTAAAATCCCCTCATCCTATATGAAAAATTCATGGCTTGGAGAGATTTTAAATTTTAACCCTATTTTACCCTTTATTATGGTGATAAATTTTACCACGGTTAATATTGATAATGCCTAAATATAAAAGGGACCTATTTTGAAAATTTTAACAACCTAATAAATAATAAATAATAAAATTTGTATTTTTCAATTATCATAAGTAGTATAATTTATATTAAAAATAAACACACAATGCGTGATGATAATCTATTTTGTTTTTCAAAAAGTAGTTTTTCAAGAAAAAGGTGATATCACATAAACTCTATGACTACTAAAATTCATTATATGAATTTAATTTCTTATATATAGATATATATTAAATAAATTTAGTTTCAATCATTATTCAATCGTAATTTTTTTGATTGACTAAAATTTGAAAACATTATGCACTTTGAAATAGTTTTAAAAAGAAAAAAGATAATGTATTTTAGGATTAAAATAAATTAATCTTGGAATCATGATAATTTATGATTAAAATAAAATTATTTATATTATTCAAAATAAAATGTTTTATCTATACCTTTATGAAAAAATAAATAATATAATTGTGCTTTTAAATTACATGATTCAGTTAAAAGAAATGACAGTATTTGAAAAATCTGTATTTTTAACTATTCACTGAAAAATCGATTATTTTGAAAACAAATACCAATGTTAACCCAATGTTTAATTTTATATAATAATTAGAAAATATATCTTCCTTTTATAAAATATAATTTTAACAATGTTATAAATTTATTATAATTTGAATGCAAAAGATTCAATAAAACCCATTTTTGAATAAAATATATTTTTAAAGCATAAAACGACTTCCATTATAAATTGAGTAAAAACATATTATGAATGAAATAATAAATTTAAATTAATTTAGTTTTTTATCTATATATGTGTGTGTATATTTAATAATTAGGTTAATCCAAATCATACCCATCAATTAAAGTCAACGTTATAATATTTGGTGGTTCATTTAAACACAGTGTTGTGTATAATGCAGGATATCAAAAATATTATTTAAAGAGAAATATATACTAAAAAATATAGGTGTAACATGTTATATTCTTAGTGATTCCAGATTTTGATACCAATAATTATGGTGTTTTATGCTTGGGATCCACATTCAAGGGATAGAGGATTGCCTAAGGTGATGCTTATGCTTAGATATGCTCTAGCATAGGTAAAGGAAGGTATGGTCGGTAAGGTTCATAAAACTAAAGATAAATGGTGTTTATTGGTCATAACCCAAGTTATAAGTATAATCCCTAGGGGTAGTTGGGATTTTAGTTGGCACAGTCATCAAGACATGCTCAAATATAATCCAGTATCGGGCTAAAGCAGATATTTAGGGTTTTTTGTTTCTTTATTATTATTGTTTATTATTTATTGTTTTTAGATGAGCTTGTGAAATTCACATATCAATTCATTTTTTGTTGTGTATATGACAATGATTGTGGTTCTATATAGATTAATTTACTCAAATCTTACTCAAGAATCCATTAATCTTGGTTGCATGAGTATACACCAATATATTTATAGTTACAGGTTGGGAAGGTAAACTGACCCATAAATTTCATACATAGATATTACATATTATTATTTTAATGTAAATTAAATTATATAATGATCCACACAAGAATAAAATGGCTATATTTTTTTTGGAAGCATTGGTATATAAAAAACATGTTCATATTAGTTCTACAAAATCTCCCACTATTTTCGTCAAAACTATAAAACTTCTTATATACACAATACATAAAACTGCTTTTCCTAGAATGAAGAATGAAAAAACAAACCATGATATTAGATTCTTAGTAAGTGTAAAAAATGAAGATGTAAAATATAACTTAGGAAAAAAATGAGAATAATGGTATAAGGACATAAGATTAATATTTTAAAACCAAAACATATATATCATATATCATAATCCCAAGTCATGTTATAATTCATGGGTGTTAATAAAAAATGAATCATAAATTAATCAAAGAACATGAACCATCATAACATGACATTAGAATAAGAAAAAGGATTTTGGACTACATAAAATAATAGATAATAATTTTATTAGCAGTGAATTCTCACTTACAATACTATGTTAGAGGATTAGGTTCACTCCACATTCCATTCTAGTATTAATTGTTCACTCTCAAGAATATTATACTAGATTGATTCCCTTACTGAACTTGATTTACTACCCATTTAATTCATGTTTATCTCATGGGATATATATATCATTAACCAATACATTGGAGGGATATATAATTTTAGGCCCACCTATAACACAATGAAAATTATATATATGTGCGAAAAAAGAAGATAAAAAATTATGAATATCATAATATATTAAATTTAAATGAGTTTCCTTAACATTTCGTCATAGTATAACCCATAGAAAATAAATAGATTTTGTAAAACTTTTATCATTTTAAAATATAATAAACTACAGAAAAGAAATTGGTTTCATAAAAATCATGTCATAATATTCATAAAATATTCAAATAAAGAATAAATATGGTATTTTTGGATCATTTACCATGTATAAGAATAATTAAATTCAATGGATTTTATAAAAAATGAATAATTAATTTAAAATATACCATGGAACATTTATTTAAGAAAATACACTTTTAAAATTGAAAAAAATAATTTATAATAAAATTTTTACCAAATGGTAAGGAAAATATTCCATTTTAAATATACTTTTGAATATTGAAAATAAATCTTCAAATCATTGAGTAGTAATACTAATAGAAAACTCTATTTATTTTGTATTAGTTAAAAAACACATTCCATTAAAACTTTTATAAAAAATTCCAAAAACACCTCACTTAGAAAAAGGCAAAGAATATTAATATTAAGCCATTTTTAAAAAATAAAATAATGTGTAAAAATGTGTTTAAGGCATTATATAATAATTTTAAAAACATAATTGAAATCAATTTTATAAAACATGGACATAGAAGAAATTGTTTTTGATCAAATAATGAAATATTTCCAGTTTTCCCTAAAAATATTCTTTTGGTATCATGAGATCATAATGAGAGGAAAATGAAAGGAAAACACATAATATTCAAAAATATACAAATTATAACAAAATAAATGAGTTTATTGAGATGTATATCATAAAATTTTATCATTATAAACATCATCATAAAATATCACGATAAATAATGAAATTGTAACTTAAATCTATTACCTCAAGTTCCACTATCATTAAAAGAACTCTAACCTATAGTATAAAGAATATAAATATATTATAATTATATAAATAAATACTTTACACACTAATAATATCATATATGATCCAATTATATAATTTTAAAATTATTTTATTAAAAAATTCTTATTATTTCATTATTTTTGTGTGTTAGCTATTTTGTTATCCATGAGAATTCTAGTTCAGTAGTTATAGTCCTTGAACACTAATCATATTACCAGAATATATATAATTTTAATAATGAAAAAATATAATATATATTTATTATATACATATATATATTCATCTATAAAATGTATAGATACAAAAATGAATTACACCATTCAAGGAGACTGTAGGTCTTACATATGAATGAATGTTGTTTTCATGTTTGAGATGATAGAAAGAAAGAAATATAAATAATAATTTCACTTTCCATAATTATTATTATATCATATATATCATATATATTTATTAAATATACCTTAATTTCCATCCAATTAAAATATAAATGTAATAACAAATCACATCGCTTCGTGGAGGTGAAAGTCAACAGATATGCATCAGCGATGTTATTATTTTTCAAGAGATTGGAAGGTAAGATGGTAGATACATTATTATAATTCCATAAAAATAATTTTTTTAAATATCTTATTTATAAATATTGAACCCATCATAATGTCCATCCATGAAATATGTTCATGGAAAATAAATTTTATCACTATTTGTAGGAGGTATGTTAGACATACACGCGAGAAATAATTGAATTCATATTTTTGTGAGAGAAGAGAAAAGAATGGTTTTTCCTTAATAATAATAAAATTTATGTATGTTTATAATAAATAATTATTTATTTTATTGTTATTAACATATATTTATATGATTTTTAAGAATAAATAAATTTTGGAGAGTCAATAGAGATGGTTACCACTTCTTTAGTAAAAATCCATTATATTTCCACATAAAAGGATTAGGGATGGTATTTTAAAAAAACAAAAACCTGTATAAAAAGGATAATGATTGTGAAATGAGAATTGGGATGTTTTTGGTTGATATAAATGGCTCAAAGTGTTGTACAGAATAAAAAGGATGGGGGTACTTTAATAAAGAAGGGATATGACAGACATAAAATTTCTTAAAAGAATACAATATAATAAATTAATTCTTATGAAGAATTATTCCAAATTTATATGTATTAATAAAACAATATTTTGGGGAAAAATAAAATAAAATAATAATAATTTAGATGTGTTTTGTTGCTTTTTTAAACCTTAAATTTTTTACTAACACCTTTGTTAACCATTTTTTACCTTAACCATAATAACAACTGTTTCAATATTAAAGGGTTAAAAATGTTATCATAAATGGAAAAATGACCCTTAAATGAAAAATGGTTTATATTTTCATCCATACTCAATTTAGTTGGCCAATATTAATATTTTTATGATTTTTACATTATTTAAAAAATATTGATAATTATAAAATAATATTAGTGTCAATTTTGGAAGTATTCATTTAATTTGACTTTAAAAACATCTAACGAATTAGAATATAATAATATTTGACATAATTGAATTTTAATATATATATATATAATGTATACGGAATAAAATAATACATCATAATTTTATTACCTTTATTTTTTTAATAATTTATTTTATTTTTCTCTTAATTGTAAAAATATTATGTCTCCATTACATAAGGATTTAACATAATTTTTCATAAACTAAAAAATAGAAATAAATAAAAATGATAAAAATGATAAATTTTATTTCAAATAAATATTTATAAATAAAGTAATCTTCTGTTTACCCTTATATAAAATTTTTAGAGATATATAAGATATGAGAGTGACATTTTGTATTTATTATTTTCTTAAGTCAATATAAATTTAATAATCTAAACAATATTTCAGAATGTGACAAAATATTTGAGGTTTGGATAGAAATTTACAAACTCCACTCCTCAAATAGGATAAATGAATGTTTTAGGGAAATTTTAAATCATTTCCCCAAAGTTTTAACCAAATTTTACATGTTTTACCCTTATAGGGGTGAAAAATAGTTAATATAGACACTATTAACATTGGAAAACAATAATATAAAACTTTTTTAAAAAATAAATTCCTAATAATTATAAATATGGAATCCATTTTTTAGGATTTATTTTCTATGAATGGAATAAAATCCCCTTTAAAATAGTCATTCATAACATCATGAAAACTATTTTTAGAAAGAAAATCATTTTTAGAAGTAAAACTAGATATATATTATTATATCATGACAATAGAAATATTAGATGAATGTTAAAATTTTAATTGATAATATAATATATATATATATAATTCATTTAAATTATTCACCAATAGTTTCCATTTTAATTTATTAATATAAAACCAAATCGCGTGCATAAAAATAGTTTTTCCAAAAAAAGTTTTATTCACATTTATATGATATCTATTTTCATTTATTATGAATTTATATATAATGAATTAATTTTAGAAAATTATATGCCATTAATTTTAATAATTTATTTAGTCATATTCTTACCATCAAATCTATCTACTAGGCGATAACTATCACATTAAATAATAATATTTTAATAATATATCATGCTATTTCTAAACACGATGTTGTGTATAAAGAAAGATATAAAAGGAATAAAATTTCCTTGTAAAAATATATCATAAATCTATGGGTGTTACATTATAACCCCCCTAATATTAAATCCCCCCTTGAAATTTCATCACTCTAATATAAACAAATGATGATATTTCTATTTCATCACATCCTAATATTCCTATTTGGATTCTTAGAATTTTTGATTACTAAAAATAATATTAAATAGATGAGTGATCTTGTTTAATTGAACTTTATATGATTGATCCAATATTTTTATTTGTTTTTTCATAGTAAATATCATCCTCCAATGGTACTACCTTTGAGTTCAGTATATATGATGTATCATATATGTAATTCCCGAGGAGAGATACATGGAATACAACATGAACCTGAGAGAGGATGAGTGGAAGACCCTAGTGATAAGCTACAATCCCTATGTGTTCATGAAAATTGAAAGGTAAAATATACCTAGGGCTTAACATTCCATTCATTATGAATCATATAACCTTGTTCTATATAGAAATTCACAAGAACACCTTGTCACCAAATACAAACTCTAGATCTCACAGAATATTGTTAGCCTAACTATTCTATCGACAATGATATTTGATTATGTGATACATAATGGATTCTTCTTTCTCTATCACTTCATCATCTTTATCACGTTAAAATAAATTTTTTCTCCATCTTATTTCCCACACATTTAATTTCAACACTTATTCCTATAGGGGGATACATAAGGATCCATTGGAATGATCGAGTTAAATATATTATTATAGGAAAACTCAACTAAAAGAAAGTGTAAATCCCAATTTTTTTAATTATATAGAAAAATATATCTATTTATCCTCCATGTTTTGAATGGTTATCTCATATTTTCCATATGTTTAATAACTATAAGTAGTATTATAACACACCTCTATATCTAGATCTGAGTGAGTAATTCACCTGAAATTCATGGTAGACCACGAATCCCAATTATATATAACATAATATGGTAATCAATTAAACCTTACCACTTATTTAATTTATATTCTATAATTATTCCAAGTATAAAAATCTTCAATGATAGCAATGAAGTGTTATAAACTCGTATGTAAAATTATTATAAACCAAATAGAATCATAGCCTTTAGAAATTATTGAGGGTCTAATGAAAAATTCTTGGATGATGTTTTCCCATTTTCATTCTATTAAAGGTTATAGTTGTAACATGACATTATTCCTTTGTCTCCCAAGATTAAATTCCTAACATACTATGCATCGAGATAAATACTTTTAAATATCTACCTATATGTTATCTCACCATAAATACACTTTTATATCTCTATATATTTTAATACATCATTGAGAAATAGTGAATGATGAATTTTGAGCATCATCCAATATCACCTTATTTAAATATAGTATGGAATAAATAAAAAGATGGTTCCTATACCTTTCATTCTATCAAAATTATGGTTGAACTCAATATCATTTGTTACCTCATTTTTTAGTTATTTTCCTTCATTTTATGCTTCTTTAATCCATGAATTTCTAGATTTTTGAATATTTATTTGAGTAAGATAATATTTCTCTCCTTAAAATTTCCACATCCATCATCTAAAATAATAATAATAATGGATATTTTTTATCCTTTTTATAGATAATCTAGAATAGTCTTTTCTACTTATAGAATCTTCTACCTTGTTCATTTTCCATGGGTGGAAATGTATTAATTAGTCATGATCATCAATCAACTCTAACCATATTCTCTAGTGAATATTCCCCTCGTTATTGGTGAATATGTAATTTAACCATTTTTGATCAGTATATACATCACACCATTATCTATATAGATAAAATCATTATATATTTAATGAAAAAAATACCACAGTATACTTCAAATCATGAGTTGAGTAATTGTATAATGAAGCTTAAATTGTTGTCTTCCAAAATCTATCACCATAATTATCTATTTTGGGTTAATTTCAAGAACAAGTACCATGACTAAACTCTTCTTTTTCTCCATAAAATTTTCTTCACATTTATATTTCCAAAGGAAATTAGCTCCCTTTTGATTTAATTTGGTGATTGGGTCAGATAGACTTGATAAATAGTCAACAATTCATTGATAATTTCAATCAAAACTGAAAAAATAATGTATCTTTATCAAAGTGGTTGGTATGGGTCAATGTTTATTAACTTTTGTCTTTGATGGATCCACCGATATACCATTTAATGAGATTATATGACCCAAAAATTATCATTTTTGTAGTCAAAATTCACACTTTGTATCTTTATCATATAGATTAAAATAAATTATGGTCTTCAATAAAATTCCTAGGTGACCATCATGCTCATCATTCTCAAGGAATATATAAGAATATTTTATATAATGAATAAAAAAACTGATCAAGTACATATCTAAAGAATCAATTCATAAAATATAAGAAAATTTTAGGGGAATTAGAAAGAGGATACATACTCTTGACTAGGATCATATTAAGTCCCTGATGATCCATGTAAAGTCTCTCTGATCCAAATTTTGTCATAACAAAATGAACTGGTGCACCCTAAGGTGACACACTTTTGTGAATAAATCCCTCATAAGGATTCTCCTATAGTTGCTTTATTAATTCATATAACACAATCTGGGATATTAAATATAGAGTAATTTAAATAGTTATATCACCAGGTATTAGTTTTATTGATAACTCAACATCGTGATTTGACATAATACTAGAATTATCTTCTAGAAATGAATCAACAAACTCTTGCACAAATTTTATATCTCTTATGTTGTGTTTCTTTCCAACCATCTAAGATAAAATCCATATTTTAATATAAATTAAAACACATACAATGGAATAAATTACCCTTGAAAGTTTGTATTTATCAACATAATTATATATGGTCATAGTTTTTTTTGGAATATTGAACATGAATTCCTTTACAAAAAATGGATGTGGTATATATGTAATGATATTCAATTTATTCCCAAATTAACATTGAATTCAACTAGAATGGGAATAATGAGATTTATTCGAATCACATTCCCAAAAACGTCAATGAGAAAAGAATTGTGGATGTGAGATGCGTTCATCACACCATTAGGTGTCTTTGTTGGTAATTTAACATATAATCCTTATGGTACTATTGTGACACCCTTATAAAATTCTTCATATATAAAAGAGTTGTTTGATTTAGAATCAAATAATACATTAGTTGTTCTATAGTGTATGGCATGCATAAATTTCTCAATGTTTTAATTATACCCCTCATCAAAAATAGTAATTGAAAAGGATGTCACTTTAAAACTGGGATTAATAGGTTTCTAAAATCAATCATTTTCATTAACCATTATGTTTTAGAAATCGTTATCATATTGCGTATACTTCTTTTATTTGAAACACTATAGTATGGGTTGTGAATTATATGGTTATTTCACTCAATCATTGAATAACATATTCCCATCACTATGGAATTAACTTTCTCCATAACCAACCATTCCACACTTCAAAAAATTACCAACTCACTTAAAACTATTTACACCCTGTTTCTTTCAACACACAAAGTATAAATAAAATATCATATTCTTCTCTCCTAATTTTTATAATTAACTTTGAATTTAATAATTATTTTTATATCAAAACAATATGATAGATAAGTTGTAATAATCCTTATTTCCATCCTACTACTGGATTTGATGATCCATCATAGCTTCTGAAGTCTTCTATGGATAACACACTATTTCAATTTGTCTTAAGACACTGAAAAATCAATTGAAATTACATTCTGGTAGGATGGTACAATCACCATAAAACCTCACAAATCTTGTAAAATTTGACTCATAAGTACTAATATATTCATTATCCTTATTCTCCAGCTTAAGGAATTATTTCAATATTTTAATTCCAATAATATGAGGATTGTACTTATTGAAGAATAATCACATAAACTCATATCTCTCACTATAGTCAATTAATTCCTAATGCCTCATGTTTTTTATAATATTATATAATTGATTTACTTCCCCTTCCTAATGATAAATAGCCAAAGTACTTTTTTCAATTTATGAACACTGAACAATGGAAAATATCATTTTAGTCATACTAATATTTTTAACATCAACTAGAGGATTATATGACCCACTAAAATAATTTGGTTGTTATCTCATAAAGTACTAAACAAAACACATTTCCTCCATTTCTAATTTGGAATCTCAGAATGATTTATAGCTTGATAATGTTTTCTAATATCAAAAATTATATTATGTATTCTAGATACCATAACATTTCGTTTATTATGAGAAAAATAAATTCATTTTCTATCACATTCAGCATGAACATGATTCATTCGAGTTACATTCATTAAGTAAAGCAAAAAATCATAGTGTGAGAAAAAATATTCATATTAAGAAACCATATAATCATAAAAACTAATTTATTGTTTTAAAAAATGATGACACCTAATTTTCAATCTATGTAACCTTGAGTTTTACCTATGCCATCCCATTTCATTAACAAAACAATATTTTGTTATCCTATTGTTAGAAAAATCCCAAGAGTTCTCAACACAAATTTATCGTCCTAGTTTCCAATGGTTACTAAACCTATCTCCGATAAAAACTAAAGTGACCCATAATTTTCATACATAGATATTACATATTATCATATAAATATTTATTAAATAAGATACTGATTAATTATATAATCATATAAATCTTGTACATTTTGAAATGTAGGTACATAAACAACTTTTTCATATTAGGTCTACATAATTTATCATTACGTTCTTCATAAATGGAACCCTTATTAGACAAATCATACATAAAATTTTCATCAAAAAAGGGAAAATGAATCATAAGAATCTGTGATACTAGATACATAGTAAGAGTATACAATAGAGGTATAAATGATCAATTATTTATAAAATGAACACATGGATATAATAAAGTGTTATTAACATTTAAAAATAATATCAATAAAATCATAGATCATAATTTGAGTCTTTCAATAAATAATGGTACTGTATAATCAGGAATCATAAAGGAGTCTAATAAAATGACCCATGAGAAAATGAAATTGGAATAAGAAATAGGTTTGTGGAATAAACAGAGGTATGTAAAACCATTTCATCAGTAGTGAAGTATTACTTATAAGACTATCATAGTGGACTGGGTTCACTACACATTCCATAAAAATCATCAGGGTTCACTCTCAATACTATTACAGTTGATATTTTTGTTAACTGAAATGGTTTTACACCGTATTCCAATCATGTTAATCAATTTATATACCTAACATTACTCAATACATGGGAGGGACATATAATTATGTGCCCAACCATCAAATAAGTAAAATAATAAAAGTCTGTCCCACAAGATCATAAAACATTCATTGTATCAGAACCCATGGAAAGAAAATGGTTTTCATAAACCAGTCATAATAGAGTAACCATTATTAAATAAACCATTTTCATAAACATTTCGTCATTGCATCATATCAAAACTTGTGGAAAATAAATTATAATCAAAAAAATCTTATCATCCTAATAATAAATCATCTAGAGAATTAATAAAGATTGTTTCATTCTAACATATACAAATTATAATTTTATGTATCATCATTAGGTGTCATCATATATAAAAAATTCATTAGAAAATCTATGGGAACATTTCTTAGGAAAAATAACCTTTTACCTTTAGAAAAACTTATTTAAAATATCAAAATTACATAAATTTTAACTAAAACATTTCATTTTAAAATAACCTTAGTGACATTTAAATTAATCTTAAAAAACACGACTATTCATTATAGTGATAAATTACATACATGTTGTATATGTAAAGAGAAAACATTACTTTCAAACTTCATAAAAAATTAAAAAATGTACCCCATTATGAAAATGAAAATAATATTACTCTTAAATAATTTTTTAAACACTCAATCAATGGTAAAAATAAATTTTAACTATTAAAAAATATTGGTAAAAATATTTTTTGAATATAATTTTATAAAAAATTTATGTGGAAGAAAAATGGTTTTTTGACCAAAGACTAAAATAATTTCAGTTTTCCATAAAATCCAATCATCCAGTCCCTTGAGTTACAAAAATTAAAAAAAATGTAATATCCAAAAAAAATATAGGATAATAAATTTTTTGATTTTCATAAGATATATATCATAAAATTTCATAATCAAAAACTAAATCATAATCAATCTTGATAAACAATAAGATTATAACATAAATCTCATAGCTCAACTTCCACTAAAGTTGAAAGAACTCAAAAATAAAGTATACTCAATTTAAAATTATTTTATTTCAATATAAGAATAATTTACACACTTATAGTATCATATATTATCCTTTTATAAAATTTTAACACCCATTTATTAAAAACTCTTTTAAACATTGTTTTCATGTGGTAACTATTTTGATCATCAATAGAATTTTAGTTACAAAGATTTGGTCCATGTACACTGATTATGGTTCCATAATTTCCCAAATTATAATAATTAAATAAATAAGATATATTTTTATTATATAAAAGCTTATTATCATTCATAAATATGATAAATATAAAAATGAATTATACCGTTCATGTAGACCCTTGGTCATAAATACACATGAACAATGTTTTCAATTTTCGAATGATGGAAATAATGAAAGGTAAAAAATAACTAACCATTCTAGAATCATTATTATATCATATATAGTATATATTTTCATTATATATGTATATATTACAATGCAAGTAAAATTTAAATTAATTAAAAAAAATCAAATCACTTCGTAGAGGTCGTAGTCCACATGTATGCATGAGTGACATTTTTGTTTTCCAATAGAATGGACAATAAGATGGTATAACAGATATTGAAATTCCATAAGAAAAAATAATTCATAAAAAACTTGTAAATATTAAATCAATAATAATAATAATAAATAAAGGATGATGATGGAAGATGAATTGTATCACTATCTGAAGATTGTAAGTTGTGCATACTCATGAGGGATACTTTCACTCCCCATTTAATGAAAAATATGCTGAATCAGTGTGATATCAAAATATTAATAACATTTAATTTTATATTTATTACTAAATTTATGATTTAATGATTAATACCATATATTAAGTGGTGGCAAAAGAAGAAATAAATTTGGAACAGTCGGTAAAGATGATTACCTCCTCTTCGGTAGACTTCATTTGTTATATCCTAATAATGGGATTGGGTTTTTTCTATTGTAAATTATATATCCAATATAAAGTATATAAATATGTTTAGAAGAGAAATTTTATTAGTATGGTTGATCTATATTTCTCAAGGTTCTATAAAGAATAGAAAAGGAGGGTATCATTTTATAAGGGAGGGAGAGGACACACATGGAATTTCGTAATAGATTAAAATATAATAAAGTCATTTTAATGAAAAAAATTTCAAAATGGAAATAAATTCAATGAAAACTAATTTTTGATTGAATTAAAAACATCCTATAAAATTTATATATGTTTTGGTTCCATTTTAATCCCTTTCCTTTTTAGTAACCCCTTTATTAACCATTTTCCCTTTAACTCTCGTAACAATTATTTCATGCTTAAAGAGTTAAAGAATGTTAACATAAGTGTAAAAGTGACTCATAAATGGAAAATAGTTGATATTTTCAACCATATTCCACTCACTACACCAAAGATTATGTTTTAATAAATTTTAAATTATGTAATAAAATATTATTCATTATAAAATACCATTAATGTCTATTATGAAACTTTTTATTTAATTTGACATTAATCACACCAATAAAAAATTTAAATTATAATATAATACTTTTATACCTAAAAAATATGATATATTTATATATTAAATTTTTAGAACATAATAATTCATTGAAATTGTATAACTTTTAATATTTTTCAAACCATTTTTTATATTAATTGAATAGATACTGTGTCAAAATTGCACAAGAATTTAAGGTAATTATTAAATAACATAAAATTGGATATAAATTAATTTGATAAAATAAATTATCTTTCAATGAAACTTTTATAATCTAACTTATCATTTTTTATCCTTCTGTTAAAATAATATTGATATTAAAGACAAGAGAGTGACATTTTGTATTTATTATTTTATGAAATTAATATAATGTCATAGTAAAATAATTATGTCTCCAAGTGACCATATATTCAAGATATGGATGTCAATTATTGAAATAAACTTGTAAAATAATAAAATTCAGGTTTTAGAGAAATTTAAAAGGCTTGTCTAAATGTTTTAACCCTATTTTACATGTTTTACCCTTACGAGGGTGACAAAAATTACTACAGTTACTTTTCATAATAAAAGGTCCCTACTTTCCAGATTTCATCCACATGATTCCAAATTTTTTATCCATGTTTAAATATTCCATTTATAAAAATAGAATAAATCTGTTTTGAAACAACACGCCGAACACTTCATATCCTATTTTTTAGTAAAATACATTTTAACCATAAAACTAGATAAATATACATATCTTATGAATATAATAATATTATTTTAATTTTAAAATATTTGAATGAATGTATAATATATAAATTTAATTAAAATTATTCACCAATATTTATCATTTTAATTTATCATGGTAAAAATACATTCTGTGCATAAAAACAATTTGTTAATAGAAATATATATTTAACTTTAAAATGATTTTTTATTAATTTATAATAAATTGATAAACAATTAATTAATTTTAAGTATGTTAAAACATATATTTTCTATAATATATTTAGTCTTATTCATATTCATAAATCCAATGTAATGATAAAAACTCTCGTATGAAATTATACTTTTTTAATTGTTTGTTGTCTTTCATTTAAATTCGGTGTTGTGGTTAATAAAATATGTTAAAGATATAAAATTTATTTATAAATATATATCATAAAATATTAGGGAGTTACATCAGGGGACTAGTTTTAAAGGTTTAAACCAGAGCATCTTGAGTGGGACGGGAGGAAGGGTTGTGGTATAACTTAGTTATGTCATATAGCCTCTCTTGATTTTTATTTCATTGTATTTGTATGTTTCATCATCACAGTGGGAGATCAGTCTTATTTTCTATTCTATAAACATATTTTTAGTAGAATAGTTAGTTTTTTATTCTTTTAATATACTTTGGATTTCATGATGATATGATATTTTTATTGTTATTGTGCACTCTAATATGGAGTGTATATCCTCCCTAAAATATCCACATAGATTCTTGATACTATGGGGGATTCTTTGGCATATGGGGATGAATACCTCGGGTCATGTGTTTGTTTAGTTTAGATATTGTTAAAATTGAACTAGAGAATGATGTTATGTATTTTCTTCATGTCATGTATAGAATTACATTCTTCACCCCGTGATTAATCATTATTAACATTATGGTTATATTCTAGACTCAATCCATGAAAGTGGTTATAAAACCAAACTTTTCTTGTTTTCCATATAATATGAGGTTCTTCTTGAGACTTGGAATGTCTCTAACATCATTTATCTTTAATAAAACACCATTATTCATATGAATGTCAGCATTTACATTTCAAACTATCTCTCGAGCTCCATAATCTACTAGATGTAATCTACCCATGATTAAGAATACATAGTCCAATATTCATCCCCTCTCACTAGTTCAATAGAAATATGCACACATGTCAATAATCCATAAATATTCTTGAATATTATTCCTTAGTAAAAAACTTTTTCCTCCTTCCATTATATTAGTTGAATTTTTTAATTTGGATATTGTTATCTAATAAGAAATTTTATTCTGATTTCTATAGTCCTTCATGAAATGTACCTTCTTTCTACAAATCTAACAAGTATGGAATTGACCAGAAAATGTATATTAAATTATTCAATGGGAATTTTATTATGATTACTTATTCAATTATCCTTCCATGGAGGTGATTTTACCTTTATTCTGGCATTAATAGCACTTCTATAGGGTATATGGACATTTGTTAATCCTTAAATTTTTATAGAGAATGAAGTTTTGATAGTCATCTAATGAAAGGTAGTTCTTTTAACTCAAATTATTTACTATTTTCACCATGGAATCCAAGATTACTAGAAGTGAAGATTGAAGAATAAATTAATTCAAATCATTTATATATGTATCCTTCAATGATTTTAGTTATCTTCAAATCATGGATAAATAATTCACATGGTCTTATACCTATCTTATATTTGATAATATCAATATGAAAAGTCACTATATGATAATAATTTTTTTGAGTGTCATTGGTTTCTCATTCATGTTAGCCAATGCCTTTAAAACATCTATAGTTCTTATCTTCTCCAAAATATTGAATACTAAGTTAAGGGAATGAGATATTCTTACCCATGATAAATAATTCCTATATAACAACTCCCAATAGGATTGTCCATATTATCAAGTAAATTTCAAAAAACAATATAGAGCATATAGATCTTTAGGTATCAAAAGATCTTTCAACTACATATAAAAAAACAAAATTTTCCCATAAAACATCTTGATCATGATATTTCCTTCATATAAAACTATTTTTTCCTCATCCGTGGGTGAATAAGTAAACCAAATCCATATGATACCACTTGTTAGAAAATAACCCTTCTGAAATACATGAACTATAATAAACATTTGGAAGAACACTTTTCCTGAATCCTACCATCCATAGGGTTTTACCTCATGGACCCCTTAAATGTATGTTTGGAAATAAATAGATATACAACATAATAGCCACATGAAATCACTATTTACAAAAAAATATAGTGTTAATGGAAAAAATATAATTACACATATAAATTACATAGTCCTTGAAAATTTATTACATCCATAGGAGAACACTGCAATAACACTAATAAAATAAGTATATAAGGGATTATAATCACTTTCACTCTCTACTCACTCAATACAATATATTAAGTACAAAAATCACACATCTTTTATATACTAATTGATAGATAGTCACACATCATATTTATAGATTACTCCACTCAGTAAATTGGTTCCACTACACTTAAAGAATCATTATTTTTCCCATATTAACCAATGAAATCTTTGATACATAGTTTCACCATATAATTGTTTAATTAAAATCGCTGAACATGTGTTCTAAAGATGTATAAAAATTTTACTTTTTGAAACATAAACATATGATTTGAGCAACAAGTTTAAGCCCAAATAGAATTAAAAAATATGAGGTCCATA
Organism: Viscum album; assembly: GCA_963277665.1. Lineage (NCBI taxonomy): Eukaryota > Viridiplantae > Streptophyta > Magnoliopsida > Santalales > Viscaceae > Viscum > Viscum album. The sequence goes on along the minus strand of OY728146.1, from coordinate 1,747,805,675 downwards.
CCCTCTATCAGAATCATCATTATAAAAAACTATCCTTTCAGAAAAGCTCCTTAAAAAAATCTCATTTTGAAAATAACATTCAAGAAAAAAATATGATTCAAAAATACGAACACCATATAGAGACTAGAAACCCATCAAGAAAAATAAATATTTTCATTATGTAAAAATAACCAAAAAACTAAAATGGTCAATAAATATCCTATAATAAATAAACATCCATTAATTAGAATAATACAAAAGAACCCATTATATGTGTACATAGTTTGTCAAAATATGAATAAGGATTGAGTGGATATTTCAGAGACCTAAAACGACAAGGAACCTAAAATTATTTACAAAATACCAACCTCTATCGGACCCATGGTCATCGGTAGAAAAAAACCTAGGGATTCCAATGAAAATCTAGAGGATCCACCAAACTACATAGTGCACTTACCTTTACCTATTTCCTACAAAACCTAGTCTGCATTTATCAAATGGAATATGTAATGTGTAGGGAAACCCCCTAGTAGTATTCCACAATGAATGTATATAATATCCATCACTATGAAAACCATTTGGTTTAATTTGAAAACAAATATTTAAAAAAATTCTTTGAATATAATCCATACATACTTTTGAATTTATAGAACAAATCAATGTTTTCAAACAATAGTACCCTGAAAAACATGAAAAATAACGAGGGAAACATAGTATATGATATATCATAAGTTTAATAATCTAATGGAAAATATTGAAAAAAAACACCATGGGATCAACCTAAAAATATTAGGATACTAGGACTAGTCATAGGAACTCCAGCATGTATAAAAAAACTAGTTATCCAAACCCAAATGCTTTATTGTCTCATCAGTTTACCAATTCATCTTAATAGAACACTCAATATAATTTAGAAACTAAACATTGTTAGTAAAAAATCTACATTAGATATTTCATCCATCTATGTCATAAACTCTCCCATAGTCCCCCATATTATTCTAATAATCAAACATATAACTCCCTGATATTTTAGAAAAACAATATTTTCAATGATGTATAAAATACACAATACCATGCTTAAATGAACCCAAATTTTTTATTATTTAAATATAAATCTTATAACCTAGATTTTAAATTAAGTGGAATAATAGAATTAACCAGATTATTAAATATATACAAATTACCAACATAATAAAAATGAATTTATGAAATATATGACGAATTTTTTTTAATGATATTTTTTTCTCAAAAACAGTTTTTCTTCAAAAATGGGTTTTCTTAATTTTTATGACTAAATATTATAATATATTTATGGAAAAACCATAATTTTAATTTTATAAAAAATTTAATTTTTTAAATTATCATACCAAAATTATCATAGGGTTAATTTTTTAAATTTTTTGAAGAAAATTAATTATTCATTAGATAGCGAAAATAGTAAATTTTATTCAAAAATGTATTTTTATTTCAACCATTTTCAAATTTCCACTTTTTTAAAATAGACTTAATGAAAAATAAGTTAGATAAAATTATTAAAAATTCAATTAGGTCCATGGGAAACAATTTTATAATTAAATTTCAAATAAAATTTTTTTTATACATAAATAGGCATTTATAAGAAAAAACTGTAATTTTTATACAAAGCGATTTTTATCAAGTATTGAAAACTTAATTGAAAAGGAATTTCCATAACTTATTGGAATATAATTCCATGAAATGAAATTTATTTTATATTCTAAAATAAAAATTTATTCTTCGATGAGATTATAATTTTATTCTGTAGAATTTAAATTTTTTTGTGAATTGTAAAAATTATTGTTTTATAAAATGATGTTTCTTTAATGATATCATAAATACATATAAATAATATTAAAATTTATGAAACATATGTAATGAATATAGTAAATTAAATTAATATAAATATAATTAAAAAATATTTAAGTTATAGATTTTATAATTTATTCCATAATAAATATGAAAATCATTTTTAGTGGGGATGTAGAGCCAACACTACATTGGAGAAGTCAAATTTGGTTTCCCAAAAACAATAATTAGGATACTATATTCCATTTATCATTTTGGATAATAAATATTATGTATTATTTATTATTTTTATGGTTATTGATGATGTTTAGAGTTATATAACATATTTCTTTTCCAAATTCATGTGCAATGCTTACAAAAGGCTAGAAAAGTAAAAAAGCACATTTTTTTTCATAATATAGATTTGCGATAAAATAAATACTTAATGAATATAAATTTAAATTTTCCCCAAGATATAATTTTTTTCATGATATAAATATATATGTATATAATTTTTAGAAATTATATAATTACATTATATGCTTGTGTGAAGAAAATACAATATTAATTAAATTAATTGAAAAATAAAATAAATGAAATTTAAAATATTGAAAGTAACATGGTTTATGATATTTAAGGGTATAAATTAATTAAATAGATTAAAAAGAAATTTCTAGAATATAATAATTTTTTACTGAATTTTTAATTGTTTTCTTGATTTTTTTAAAGCCAATGTAAATTTGACAATAATGATATGTTATGGGATTAATATTTTGTAAAATTATTTAAAAATAATAATACTATAATATTAGTAAATATGGTGTAATATATGATCTAAAATTTCTTCCCATGGGAGTTTACTCTTCATTTTGATTAATTTTTCTCTATAATATGTTTTATTAACTTTTAATATTTTTGAAAACTAAAAAAGCTCCCTCACCTTAATTATTAAAGGCACCCCTTCTTTCACATATTTTCTCAAACGTGAGCTATCTAGCTTAACCAAAACCTTACCATTACTCGTCTAAATATACCTATCCAAGTTATAAATGTTATGTTCCATTCAATGGACCACCTTATATCCCTTAAGAGTAGATCTAAAAGAAGGCTGCTGAAAAAGATGTAATTGTATTTTCCAACTCTTTCCAGTTTATTTTTTATTATACATTATATTATTATGGTGTATTCATACTAAATTAATATATAATATATATTATATCTTATTATTTGTAATTATATCCTTTATAAAAGTATATTCTACATTTTATTCATCCTACAAAAAAATAAATCATCATGTGTGACTATGCACGACTTATTGTCTTCCTGTAGTAGTGTACCTCATTTTTCATCACCACATTACACATATTATTATATTGACAGATATAATGGGCATATATTATTATTATTCCATGATTTTGATTCTATAAAATTAATATATCAATCATTTCCCAACCCATTCACTATTATGGGAATGATGTCATTACTCGTGCGTATATATGACATACCGTCTCCATAAAGCAGTGCAGCTCATTTTTTATATCTGGCATTCAATGATTGTAAAAAAATTATTAAATTATTAAATATTTTAATTATATATCTAATAAAATTATGTATATGGTGAATATATAAAACCTTCACATGAACTAGAACATACATACCAAAAAATTATTGAAAAAATAAAGTAGTTGACACCAGAAATAATGGTATTGATGAATATTGTCAATGAGTGGGTAAAAATATACTATAAGTATTATATACGATATATGAAATATTAATATGGTACTTTTATAAATTAATAACATGATTCAATCCATTATATAAGATTTAAAATAACGTTTAACTAATGGAAAATGCATGGTAAATGAATTTTAGTATCACATTAATTTTTGAGAAAATTATGACATATTATCAGTTTGTTTCTTTTTTGTGGTGCATATTCTGACCTCTGACATGTTATATAATTAATCTTCTCATATTTATGAAATTTAAATTTATTTTTTCAAGTAATTATTTCATAGGTATTATGATGTTATTGTTACCAAAGTGGTGAGATTTTATTTCATAATCTTATCATTATTCAAGATTGTTAATTTTTAACTCACCAAAAAGAAATATTTATCTTTCTAGTATATGATTTATAAAAAAATTTAATTTTTTTCATTTTCTCCAAAAAATTTCTAATTTCTATTTTTTTTAAATTTTACTAAAAAAATAAATGGAATCTTTCTATTTTTTCAAACAAGGAACCTTGTTACTTTTTGACAAAAATACAAAAGGATTTTTTTTTGAAAATTATACAGAATGGGAATATTTTTCCACCACCATCAAGAATTATTTATTTAAATCTTCGTTTACAGTTTTATAAGGTTATTTTTAAATGAATTTTTTTCCATCATATTTTCACAATTTCTTTTTAGATGTCAATTTCAAATTGAAAAATATGTTTTCTTTAAATAATATTTTTAATGAACAATTTATGGTACATTTATTCATCAATGAAATTATGATATTATTTTACTTATTCAACGCTGGTTTTATGATTTAATTGTAACATTATTTGATTAATTATATTACTTTTTATCATTGAGTATTTCATTTCTCTTAAATATATATACTCTTGAATGATGGGTATAATTATTGTTTAAATCATATACCACTTTAACATATGGTGTTTACTATGTTTGTTATTTGATTGATATGGAAGAATATTTATACATATTTATCCTTTATAAAATAAAGATATTTTTTAAGTAATATTTATTCATTAATTAAATCGATCATTCGATATATGAGGAATATTTTGGATCAGCTGTGACAATTAAGGAACAAAAATATATAGCCCCTCAATTCATCGGTAGGTCTCATAAGAAAAATTAGTTTTCTAAATTAAATGGTTTTTAAAACTAATGATTAAATTATATTATGAAAGGTCTTGATAATATAGATAACATTATTTCTAAGACAATTTCATCTAATATTTTGAATATAATTCATTGAGAATTTAGTTACTATTATCAACGATATTTTCACTATGATATTATCAATGGATTCAGATGGTGCACAAGTTGTTTATCAAATAGAATTTTTTTAAATTATTTACATATACATAATGAATATTACTTATTTTCTCAGGATATACATGTTATTTATATAATGTAATGTGTTTTTAGTAATTTAACTTTCTATATTGATTATTCATTAATGATTCAGGATAATATCTTTTGTATGTAAACCTTAATGACAATTTATGATCACCATTATTTTGTATTGTATTCCCCAAGGTATTATAAAAACTCCATTAATTGAGTTTACAAATAAAAAAATTCCTTCATTTTTTTCTATGTTTTATTTAAAATATAATTGGGGTACCATGAATGTATCTTGTTTACCAAGACTACTTAACTACTCGGTCCTTAAAGATATGATTCCTTGTAACTTTTGTCAATGTAATAGAGTAACCACAAACTCCAGGCTATTGGAAATGTGGTTTTTACAGTTGGTATCATATGAATTTTTGTAGATACCTTTGGAACTATATTTAGGAAAAAATAGATTATAAATAATAACCTAATTAATTACTTGGATGATAAGTATATATATAAGATAATTTTCTATATTATTATTATGGTTGGGATCATGTGGTTTCCAAATATGTTTTTTGCAGGTCACACTATTGTTTTTTATTCTAGTCAATTCATGGAACCTTAAGGAACATGTTTAACATTGAATATTGTATATAATGTGTTTATGAGAAACAAAATGGGATGATTATTAGGGTGAAGGATATTGTGATAATGCATTATAATGTATCAGGATATATGATTGAAAACCTTAATTTTAATCAAATCTCAGACTATCCAAATAAGATAAGGATGGAGTCCACTAAGATCTTTATTAGTGGATACCATAGAAGAAAGAATGGTCAATTTACTTCATGTTAAAAATGTGTAAATAGACACCTTTTATAATGTATCAATTTAGTAGTAAAATAGTTTTAAGTGTTGGATATAAGTACATCAAGAAACAATTTATTGAGTAAAAGTAAGAGTATTATAAAATAAAATATATTTCATCCTTGGGAATCATATATACCTAATTTTCTTTAATGTGGGGAGCCTGGGAATTATTCAAGTCAATTACCTCTTATAAAGGGTAACTCCTAGACCAATGAGGGTTTTTCATTTTTATTATTCAATCATTGAAGTGCAATGATGGAACTATAATTATTTTGGATTCATGAATTTTGTTTTATAATTATTTCATCAGTGGTATTATTATTAGTATAATCAAGAAACATATAAAGAATTGTATTGATTTTTGAATCAAATATGATTTTATTAACAAAAGAGTTAATGATAAGATTATGTGTTTATGAGTTTTATGTTGATCATAAGTATATATTCATAAACACACTTTTGAGGTTTTATGTTATAAAATAAATCTAGATTAAGGATATTTTAAAATTTATTTTTCACAATACTAACCATTGGTTTAGTATACATTTTGGTGAAAATGTTATTTGAGGAATAATGCCTTTAAATTTATTTGACAGAAGTTTAAAGGTAAGGATAAACTTTAGGGTGTATGTGATCATTGATATTAAGGTAATAATGGGTTGTTATATTTTAGGTATTACAAAATGAAAAGTATAATATAATCTTTTAGGTTAAAACATTTCATTAATGTTGAATCTATTACATTTTTTTTATTTTTATCACATATTTTGAAATAACGTAAGGATTATATTAATATAGATTTAGATAAAAGGACACCCACCAAGTCAGGCAATAACTTATCACATTTATATAGGCCATGTGTCTTGAAAACACAATCAATGTGTGGCAAGGGTTTATCACCTAACATTGGCCTATATGATATCCTGGTTAGTAAGACATAGTTTTTCTTTATTTAACTGATATGATTGATAAAGGATATGGTCATTTTGGGAACACATGTCATATAACATAAGTAACCATGATATTTGAAATTGATTTGGTGTTAAATAATTTTTTATTTCATAAGGTGATGAAAATTTTGGGATCCTTATTTGAGAAAGGTGAGGAAAATATTATGAATTTTTATTTTATGAATAAATGATGAATTTTCATTTACAATAATATGTAATTTTATTATGTCTTTATGTTGATTCAAGTTATGGTTACCGTATCTTGAAGATAATATGTTTAAGGATTGATAATTTTTAGATATTAATATTAAATTTATCTTGGAAGGCAATGTGATCAAATCGTTCTTATTTTTGGGTGTCAATATTATACTGTAACATTTTTGAGGAATTTTAAAGATAATTTTTTTTTGAATTTTCTATGTTGAATTGCGAGTATTACTATTGAGCTTCTTGGGATTAATGTAGTTTTACTCAAACGAAGATTTATTTTATTATAGTTATCTTATCTTCTATTAACCATATTATTTTTCCTTAATATTTAAAGATAACTGGAATAGATTGTTTACCTTTTTTGAATTTTATGATCTATATAATTTTAGTCTAGTTCATTAGGCATACAAAAATTCATACTCATCAGTTGGAGAATTATATGAGTTTATGGTTGAAATTTAATTAAGGGTGAAACTCTACATATTAAGTAATTATATTTCGTTGTATCATTACTCTAGGTAGTAAAATAATTACTCAACTACAAGAAAATGATATTGGATCCAAAACATTATCCATTAATTTTTCATGCCACCAAATCAATGGTCTTCGAACCCATCACACCATCACCATCATCATCATGAATTTATTCAATGAAAGTATTAGTACAAGAAAAATACCACTCAGGGAGTCATAATGTAGTGCAGGCTGAGGGCATCCCCTCTTACAAGGTTCACACTTTTACCCCATTACAGATTTAGGAGTTTGTGACATATAAATTTTCCATTACTATGTCCTCTATCACCCTCTATTAATATTTGGGTGATATTTTTATCTTTTGTATCATTGTTTTCATATCCCATTAATGTTATACTACAGGGAATCCATTTATGTGTTATTCTATTTGACCATTGTACTTCCCTTTCACTAATTTTAAGTGAATGTTTTATTGACCCTTTTTATTATGTGGGATTTCGACAAACGTATTATGAATAGTAAAACCATTGTTACTGAGCCTAAGATTAAATTGTGAGGTTGTAATTTTATTAATTTTTTTAGAATGTAACACCCATAATTTAAAAATAACAATATGTTCAATAGAATATAATCACACAATGTCGATTATAAACAAACCACAAAATATTATAATTTAACTATGAATGTTATATCCTAGCCTTGAATTGGTGAGTACAAATAGTATTATTAATGTTATGAAATATATATAAAGTACCTACATAAAAAAATTATTTTATAAAATTTGTACTAAATTTTTAATAATGTTATTTAATTCTTCAGAAATATTTTTTCTTCATAATTTTCTTTTCTTTACTTTTATGAGTTAATATTATAATTTTTTTTGAAAATATATAATATATATATTATAAAACTTTTATTATTATTAAAATAAAATTAACAAAATTATGTTAGGTTAAATTATTTTTATGTTTCTAAATAGATTGATTTTCTAGTGCAGAGTAAAAAATAAAAAAAATTATTGAAAACTATATTTTTGTTTACACCATTTGTGAAGTTAAATTTTATTTTAAAAAATAATTCAAATATATTCTATTATAATATAAATAATTAAATTAGGTTCATTGAAATCATTATTATAAATTAATTTGGTATTAAATCAGTTTTATATATAAATAGGGATTTTTGAGGAAAAAATGTATTTTGTTTAAAATGCAGTTTTCATCCTGTTTCGCACACTTATCTTGAAAATAATTTATGTCAATTTTTTGAAATGAACGTAATGAAATTGAATTTTTTTATTTAGAAATCCAAATTTAATATTGTATTATATTTCTATATTACACAGTATAAGTCAAATTTTTAGTGAATAGTTAAAAATACAATTTATATGAAATAAGATATCTCTTATGATATATCAAAAACAAAGAAAAAATATAAAAATTTATGAAATATATATAATGGAACATGAATAATAATATAAAATAAATACCATTAAAAAATAATTGAAAACATAGATATTATATGTTATTCCATAATAAATATGAAAATCATTTTCAGTGATGATGTAGAGCCTACATAGTACTGGAAAAGTCAATTTTGGAATCCTAAAAATAATAATTAAAATAAGGTAAGTCTATTATTGAATTTTTTATTAATTATTATGTATTATTTAAGATATTTACTGTTATACATGATTTTTATAGTAAAAAAATTGGTTTATCAAATTTCTTGTTTAATGTTTATGCAAGGCCAAAAAAGTCAAAATAACACGTTAAATGTGTTTTTATTATAAATACATCTATTAAAATAAATATTTTAAAATAATAAATGGATATTTTTATTATAATAAACCTTGTTTTTAGGATATAAATTTAATTATAATTTTTATAAACCATATAAATACATTATATGCTTGTACAATGCTAATACATTATTAATTTAATTAAGAGAAAAATCAAATAAAAGATATTAAATATATTAAATGTAACATAATTTGGGATATTTAAGTTATTACATGAATTATTTATATATAAATGAAATTTTTAGGATATAAAAATCTAGTTGTTTATAATTTTAATTTATTTCATGATTTTTTAACCCAATTTAATAAATAGTATCAAAATTTACATTATTATTATTTTAATGGATTAATATTTTTAAAAATTATCTAAAAATAATAAAAATATTAAATAATACTATCAAGGATAAAATATGGTATAAAATTTAATACTCTATGCCTTTATATGTCATTTTTATGAAATTGTATCTTGAATAGTCTTATAAACTTTTAATATTTTGTGGTATTCCAAAAGTGCTTGTCACCTCAACTATAAAAGGCACCCGTTAGTTCACTTCATTACACTACACTAAGTTATATATTATGACCAAAACCTAACCATTACTATTATAACCATACATATCCATGTTCTAGAAATTTTGATTCTTCAAAAAGACTAACTCAAGATCCCATAAGAAGTCATCTAAAGGAACTCTACCTTAAAAGAGGTATTCATCTTTACAAACACTTTCAAGCTAATTTCTTCATATACTTCCTATTCAGGTTTTCTATTCACCATAAATTAAGATATTCAGTAATATATATATATACCTATATATTATTATACAAACATATTCTACCATTTATCCATCCTATGAAAAATGAAAGCATTGTATGCGCATACGTACAGATTATTGTCTCCACGTAGAGTTCTAAACCATTTTTCATCACCACATTACTTGGATGGTTATATTGTTGTAAATAATAGATATATATTTTACATATGAAATGATAATGTTTTTTTTGAAATTAATATATCCTCCAGTTCCATACCCATTCACCATTAAGGGAATATTATTATCGCTCATGCGTACGCATGACCAACAATCTCACCAAAGAAATTCACCTCATTTTCTATATCCAACATTCAATAATGATTATAAAAATGTATTAACACATTAAATATTATCATTATATCATTAATAATATTATTTATATGAATAATCAATATCCCATGCACATGAATCAGAACTTATGAGACAATTCATGCATGAAAAAAACGAAGTAGTTTACACCCAAATCAATGGTTATAATGATATATTATTAATTATACAGTGGTAAGATTTTATATAATAATTATATATGATATAATAAATATGATTATGTTTTTGGTATAAATAAATAACATTATTTAATCCATTATACATGATTTTAAAGAATGATCAACTAAAGGAAAGCACAAGGTAAGAGATTTTGAGGCTCACTTTTATTTCATAGAGACTCATATCATAGTCACCACTAATTTGTTTTGTGTGGTTTATATAAAAACCTTTGAAAATTTATATCATGAACTTTATTATATTCATGATATTTAAATTTATTTTTCAATTTATTCATTAATGGGCCTTATGATATAAATGTTACAAAATATGTATGTGTTTCTTTCACAATCACATAATTATTCTAGATTTGTTTATTTTTATGTCCACATATAGAAATATTTCTATTCCTAGTCAATGTTTTACAAAAAAATGAATTTTTTTAAATAATTTTCTAATAATTTTTATTTTTATTTTTATGCATGATTTAATATTTAAAAAACTTTTTAAGAAGAATATTCTTATAATTTTAAAAATGGGGTAGTTTTAAGAAGAATATTATTATCATTTTAAAAGTAAATTTCAATGTGAAAAAAATATTTCCCTCAAAAATGTTTTTAATCATAATTTTATAGTAATATTATTCATTGATGGAAAAACCCATTATTTTATGTATTCACTTCTAGGTATATGATTTTATGACATAATCCTTTGTAGAATTCACTTACATGTGATCATTTAATATTGAATTTATGTCAAAAATTAATATTATTTTATTATTGTTATGATTATTTCCTAAACTATATAAGAATTTTACATAAAATTTTTACATATAAATTTATTTGATTAATCATGGAAATATTGATAAATATTTAACATTTGATAAATATAGATATTTGATGATAATTTATATCGATTCATGAATTAAATCAATCAATCGATATTTGATGATTTTTTTGGCCTTCAATTATGGGTGGGGATGAAAATTATATATCCCCTTGATGCATTATTAGGTCTCATTATACAAATTAGTTAGCTAAATTAAATTGGTTTTTTATATATAATGAACAAATTGTCTTATAAATGGTATTGAAAGAATAGATACCATTATTTTTTTGACCAAGGTGTCAAATATTATTCATTTCATCATTTTTTAATTAAGTTATTATTATTATTATTAAATATATTCCCAATATATTATTATCCATAAATTTATATTCTTCAAAATTATTTATTAAATAGATTTTTTCAAATTATTTTTTTATTCATAATGATAATACATTATTTTATCATGATATTCAATTTATTGATTAATTGTAATATGTGTAAAAAATTTTTCCTTCCCTTATTCAATATTAATTATTAATTCAAGATATATTCCACTATATAGAACCCTTACTAGTCATTTTACTTCCCCATTATTTTTTATTCTTTTCCCCCGAATATGAAGGAAAATCCATTTCATGTGTTCAAGTATGTAAATTATTATTTTTTGGTATGTTATATATATAATTAACAATGCAATAAGGTCACAATATATGTATCTAGTTTACCAAGACTACTAAACTATTTGGTCCATCAGGATGTAATTCATTGTATCTTGTGCCAATGTAAGGTACTATTCACTAACTCAAGGAACCTATCATTCATGTTATTTAAAAATATATATATAATACATGCATATTGCTGCATAAAAATGAAACAATAATCCTATGTTAAATTATATTTAAAAAAACCCTTTAAAAATCTATTTGAAACTACCCACATCATTAAATCATTCCATCACAAATTTCTATACACAAAACTAAATTTTTAAGGAAATATTTTTAAACCCAAAACTAATCTAATGATAAATTTGAAAAATAATAGTACATAACTAAATATCTCATAAAAATAATAATTAAACAATATTAACTAAAGGAAAACAATGAAATATGGTTATTCTATTAGGAATCTCCATTATATAGAGTCACAAACCTCAATATAACGTGAAACTCATTTCTATTATCTAAAATAACTAGAAACAAGTATAAGGGATCCTCACATGCCTAGAAAAATAATAAATTTCATTAAATCCACATTAATAACCCTAGGTTTAGACCCCATGTACATTTAGTTTTCTAAAATTCATGAGAAAAGAAATTGGGGAGATATGAAGAAATGAGTAGAAAAATATGTGAAATCTATTCTTACCTAGAAAAAACCCAAAAAATGAATGGACGAATCCAATAATCAATGGGAGAAGACAGATCTAGTCTAGTGGAAGCTAGAATGAATGAATGGAGGAAGTAAGTGGTTGATATGGGATAAAATTTATTGAGATAATTAATATATGTTTTCATTTTATAGAATTCTGGGTAGGTTTTTTGGTTTGATGACATGGTTTGGAAAACTATTTTCTAAATATATGAGCCACTATAACTTTATAAAACTAGTAATGTAATTTTAATAGAGAGTCTGTATAGTTTAACATACTCTATGGTAAGTGTTAAAAATATATTTATCTATCCCCAAACCCTTTCATTCAAGGTTATTCACATATTTATTACTAACTACCCACTAACAATGTGTATTGTCTTATTTCTTACAAAGTATATATTTTGAACCCAATACTCCCAAAAAATCCAAATTTAAATAAAATGGGGAAAATATAAAATAAATACATATTAGTGAACTTGTGGGTGTCACAATTATCCCCACCATGCTATTTTATACCATATTAAATTCTCCAAGGTTATGGATCCATGAAATAGTGATGTCACTTCTTTCCCATTAACTCTCTGTGCCCCAATGTCTCATGTCTATCTCAGGATTATTTCTACTATACATACACCATGGGAATAAAATTTCCACAAAACATATTATTTAGATAATAAATTATCTTAATAGGATTCCCAATAATAGAGGTGTCTAGTTAGACCTCTATATCTTCTTATTCAATCACATGTGATTAGACTATATGGTACTTATTCAACTGAGAGATGTGATACTCATCATGAATGGACATCATAAGAAGTGTTAAATCCAACTATTCTCCCCCCTTCCATAGATTTTCCATGATCTCAAATGGCCCAACATAATGTGGTGATATGACACCCTATCTCTTAAGAAAACAGTTAGCCAATTTTAGATAATCTCTGTAAAACACAAGATCCTCACACTAATATTCCAATATACAACATAATTGATCAATATAAAATTTTGGATGAATTTGAGCTATCAAAAACCTATTATATATAAACATTATTTTCTATCCCATCTCTTTCATATTGCTTCACCCCAAGAAGGAACTCTCACACAATTAATTCCAAATGAGAGTAAAGTTATGTTGTCTCCCATATAATTCCGTAAATGGATCAATGTTAATTTAAGACTAATAACTATTTTATAATAAAACTTATCTAATAATAGATACCTCCCCAATAAAACATTGAAGTTAAGAATGCACAGTCAAAGAATATCCACAAGGATATGGATGTCCCACATGATCTAAACATCCATTTGAGATGATACATCATGATCAATCTCAACAAAGACCCAATTTATTTTTGAATATCTCACCAAAATCAAGATGTAAATCATGAATCTAAAATAGATATGATGTTTAATTTTAATCAATATACTATTACGATATCTATTTTTTACATGTGTCTAAGCTAATCTAACTTAATTAAATATTGATTAAGTCAAAAATGATATAATATAATTAATGGGTTAATATTACCCCAATAGCATCTTTCAGACTCTAAGTCTATTGTAATACTATTATTATATACATCGAAATTCCATCCCAATTTCACACTAGAATTGGAATGGGACGAAATAAATTCATAGTTTTCTGATGATCTACTATGATTTTCTAAAAGGTGAGACATCAAAATAAAAAATCAGAAACTAACCACCTCATCCAAGGAAACCAATATTGTCATTTCAAATCATAAAATGTGTTGGTATCCCAAATGTCAATAATCCAGCCATATTGGTTCCCATATTCCATCAACTATAGTCTCAATTCCTAGGGAATGGAAATAATATTTTGAAATAATATAAAACTTATAAGAGACAGAAGATAATCACTCGAAGTCTCTCCAATATTTTTAAATATTGAAAATAAAAATTCAATCAGAAAATTTTATCTGATTAAATTGAATTCTATATTATAAGGTTTGTGTGGCTTGAATACTCTCCAAAATTACTTGATTGAGTTCACATCCTCATGTAAATTCATTTATGCAGAAAAAATATCATCAGGATCCACTCTATTAAATTTTGACGTAAACCACCTGATTCAATCCAATGTGCCACATGACCTCATGTGTACCTCCCCACACATAATAGGCTGCTAACTAAAACCGAGGGTCTAAATACCTTAGTGGGGTGACTATACCCTCTTTATAATGACATATAATCGATAATAAATCATAATAAATATTTTAACAACCCCAAATATACTAACCCAAAGGTGTTGTGTTCTTTATTACATTGGTACTAAATACAAGTAATCGCATCCAAAAGGACCAACCTGTTGAGTAGTCATAAATAATAAGATACATACATCATTCCCATATAACATTGTAAATATAAAATTTATAGAAAAAAATATTCTTCTTCTTTTATAGGATACTGAATATTCTTATTTTTAACCTGGGGAAAAAAGAAATAAATGGGTCAGCTCAAATTCTTAGTAATGGTTATGTACAACAGAAGATATCATTAGTAAATAAGGCATAATAATTATGGAATAGAAAATAAATTTAATCACATGATTTTGAATCAATAACATGAGAAAAAACTAAATCCATGTTTAAAAGTAACTAAATTCTAAATGATGTTAAATCTTAATAATGTACTCTAATATATCATACATTATTATAGTAAAGACTTATGCCAATAATGATTTAAAATATGAGTAGGAATACAACAAAAACCTATTTAATGATAGTTTACTAATTTTTCTCATGATACCTATCAATTAATTAAAGGGATAAATAATTATAGGCCCCTCCCATCACTTCATACCCAATGCATCAATCATATATAGAATGATTGATTTAATTCTTGAAAATTATGCCTTTAAAAAAAATATTTGTTGGTTAAAGAATAAAAATTATCAATAATTCCATATTCAATCAAGTTCATTCAATGTATAACACCATATGTTGAAAAGGTATATTGTTTATGCAATAATCATATCCATTGTATTAATATTATAGATATTTAAGAGAAATATAACATTCAATGATCAAAAGTTGGTGCATTCATAAAAGTATAGTATCATCAAATAATATTCTAAATTTTGAATAATTTAATGAAAGGGTTGGTTTTAATGATAAATAAAATTATCATAAAAATATCAAAAAAATATATTTTAAAAAAATATATTTTTCACTTCGAAATTCATTGCTAAAAACAAAAATATCATACAAAAAAATAAAAAAACTTAATTTAAAATGACTTTTATAACATGTAAGTTAATATTAAAAATACTTAATAGTCATGATAGTTTGAAATTATATTCATTTTGTATATGTTTAAAAACATTCCTTTTAAACTTTGAGCAAAAAAGTAACTCCTTTAGAAGATGGTATAAAGATTTATTTTTAACTATTTTTGTAAAAATTCAAACATGGGTAAAAACTTATTATAATAAATCATTTTTGAATAAAAAAATTTTTTTTTTAAATAAAACAAGGATATAAAATAAAAATATATCAGAACAAAAGGGAATTAAGGTCAGTTTTTATTTTAAAATTTTCAGTGCTTGATTCGTGTTCAAAAGAGAGTAAAAGTTGGAAGAAAATATACAAGCTCATTAAATGAGTAAAATTGAAATGAAAATTAATAATAATAATTATATATATATATATTAATGTTAAATTCCGCATGGGTTAGTATATACATCATATAAAAACAAAAAAACTTATAATACCAAATATGATTCAATAGAGTAGAAAATGACGTGAAATCCCTTATATCTAGTACAAGTTGCCATGTAGGTGCTCAAACCTCCTACATAACAAATTGAAATTTATTATAATTACCAAAAACCCCATATCAATATCTATTATATCATTTAATATCCATTTACTTTTTTATTAAAATTTATTATTATCACAGTTTCGGGTTTTAACTGCATTGTTTTTAATGTAAGTTTTGGATTCGATATTTTGGTAATTGTAATTTTATTATGGTTTCATAATATCTATTATTTTAACAATTAAATAAATATATTATATATTCAATATATAGATATTTAAATTCAACCTTAAAATATAGAGAAGAAAAATGAATTACAATGTCCATGGACACAGTAACACATATGTATGCAAATATACTATTTTTAGTTTTGGACAGATGTAATAAAATAAAGGTAATTAATAATTAATAGTTAAAGAATAATTATTTAATAAAATATATAATATATATTAATTAAATTTATCTTTATTATAATTTATTAAAATAGTTAAATAAAAATGGATCACATCACTACGTAGAGTTGGTAGTCCACATGTCTGCTCGAGTGAAGTTAATGATTTCAAATGGATAGGAATGTGGGATTGTATAGATATGATATTATAATTATACAATTATATTCATGTCATAAATATCATATAAATTAATTGTTTGAATATTTATAACCATCTAAGTGAAAGGGTAATGAAAAATGAATTACACTACTATAAGGAGAAGAAACGTGAATGTACGCATAAATGAGATTATCACTTTTTATAGGATTTAAAAGAGATATAATATAGTGTAATGATAATAATAATAATAACATACAATTATATTTATGATAATGTATTTTTTATTTACGGTTGGTTACAATAGATTATGAGTAAGTAGAAGAAGAAATAAACTTGAAAGAGTTGGTAAAAGCGATCACCTCTTCTTTGGTAGATTTCATTTTGATCCATTCTTAAGGTACCTAGGGATGGAATTTTGTGATGACCAAAACCTCTAGAAATTAGAAGAGGATGCTAAAAATAAAAAACTTTTTGGGTTTGGTGGAGCTATATCTCACTAACTGGTGTCAATAATTCAGAGAAGGGCTGTCCTCTTGTAAGATAGGGGAGTGGAATTCTAGGAATTTATTAAATTATTAAATTAATTTAAATTATATTTTATCTCCAAATGGTTTGAAATTAATACAATTACAATATATGATGAATATTATTGAAAATATTCTCAAGAAATAAAAATTTAAAAATTATTTTTTGTGTTTTTTCCCTTATCATTTTTTATCCACTCATTCACCCTTTTGAAAATTACCAAAATATTAAAATTTACTATCATTTAATGGTTAATAATGTTACTTCAAAATTACAAAATACCCATAAATGAGGCATGGTTGACTTTTAAAACTGTATAAAATTAATTTATCTAAATATAATATTTTTATAAATTTTAAATCATTAAATAAAATATTTTTATTATAACAAATAATTAATTTTAATTTCAAAACTATTCATTTAATTTTAATTTTAAAATTACAAGATAATAAGGGAATTATAATAAAATTCATAAAAAGATATATTTTATTTCATTTATATTCAAAATAATTATGTAACACAAAAATTCACTAAAATTATATGTTTTTTAATGTATTCAAAATCATTCTAATATTATTTCTACTACTCACAAAATCATTGTGTTAGTGTCGCATAAGATTTTAATGAAACAATATATTTATTGAAAATTAAAATTAAATTACCTAAATTAATGAAAAATAATTTATCTTTCAAAATAATATTTTTAACTGAACTTATTCTATTATTATCCTCTTATAAAATATTTAAATATAATAAAACAAACATAATGAAATTTATTAATTTTATTCATATAAAATAATATAAAGGAGAAAATCATGGAAAATAGAAAAAAGGGAATATGGTAAAAGTTTCAATGATTATGGATGAGATATACTAATCCATTAAAATTAATTCAAGTGTTAGCATCAATATTTAGTCCATTTCATTTTATGTTACTCCTTAATAACTTGATTTACCACTTCATTATGGTTACACAAGTTCTAAAGTTACAATTCATAATATCCAAAAATAAAAGGAACCTATTTACCAATTTTAGAAATTATATTTAAAAATATATAATTATTTTACAGCATTAAATTCAAAAAATTTAAATAAATTACATTTCATATTAATTTATAAAACTCAATTGAAAAATGTATTAGGAAAAAGTTTCTTTTTTGCATAAAAATATACTTATAATAGACTCAGATATAATTTCTATTCAAATGAATTTAATTATTTTAAATCTTATTAAACAATAATTATGTGAGTTGTTGATTAAATTAATACAATAATGATAAATTTTAGTGAAAATAAAATGGTAAATCTATAGAAAAAATATGTTTTTCACTATTTATTAAAAAAACAATCTTCTCAGAAAAAAGAAAAAAATTTCACCATTATATAATTTTGATGTGATAATTTAATAAAGAAAATACCCTTTTTGTAAATAGAATTTCAAAATTTTCCATAAATAAATCATAATATTTTCTCTTAGATATCACTAAAACCCATTTTTGAAGAAGTCGTTTTTATTAAGAAAAAAATTACATTTCATAAAATTAAGTCACCACTTCTAAAAAATTTAACAATATATTTATATCGCATAAGAGCATTATATATATTTCATGAATATTTTAATCATATTTATATCTATAAATTTAATTTCTAGGTCATAATGGTAAAAATTAATTAATATTTTTTTGTGGTTGATTTGAGTACGGTGTCGTGTGTCATATATGATATTGAACATAATGTAATTACTTTAAATTCTTAATACATTTAATTCTACCCACCCCACACCATAAAAATTAAGGAAATTTCATCATAATTATTTTAAATTGAACATGGTAATATATTGTAAGAAGCTTAATAACCCACATCATTAAAAGGGATAATAAAATATAATCTTCAAATTTGAGAAAGGGAAGTATGTAGGACATTATAAAACACTCTTTCAAAATAGGTGAACATTGGTGGAAAGTAAAAATATGTTCATGGAAGAAAAAAATAATTCCCAATTATTAATATATAGTGAGAGAGAACTTCATGATAAGAAATTTATCAAGCAAAAAATCGTAAATATGTGATTGGTTAAAATACAATTGATTTATCGATATGAAAACAAAACAGATAATTTTTTTATTTCAATGTTCTTTTCATAAATTTGAGGGATTATTTTATTATAAAAAAACCTAAAAAAATAAGTTTATTGATTTATTTCCATGTCATATGTAAAATCTCATCATTTTTTGTTATTCGATGAATTTTAACTTTATCACATACACGAGGAAATGGAAATTAGAGATGATTTTTTTATTCAAAGGGAAATTTTATTGAGTGATAAGATCCATAAGTCATTCCATAGGCCTATAAATATTTAACTAAACTGAAATGGTTATCATAGGATATCCAAGATGTCAAATCATACATTAATCACAAATAATAATATTCAGAGATCAACATAATACATTCCCTAAGTAGTTAACCTAAAAAGTCCCCCAAAATTGTATCTGTCATATTCAAAACTCAAAAATATTAACATGTATTTATACATAAGAATCATAAATGATTTCATAATGTAAAATTCCAAATATTTGAATACCTTGATAACATATACTAACAACCCAAATAACCATTAACTTTATCTTTATCAATATATCCCATAAATTCAAAAGTTGTAATCTCTATCATAAATTATTTTGTAATAAAATCACTTACCATTCTAAAGGACCCTAAAACTACCTCATTTAAATCATTAACTACAATATTCTATTTACCTCAAAATAATTTTACTAACTTAATATTAGGTTCATATTGGAGGTTATTTTCCCACATTCACTTGTTCTTCAAAAATATCAATTTCCCACTAAATCACATTTTTTCAGGAATACCATTTAGAATAAAAATTAAAATCCTCAAATAAGAATATTGTTTCACAACCCTTGTATATTTTATTATTATTATTTCCAAAATATCATTTCTATAATTCATAAATCCAAATACACAGGAAAATTAAACATTACACTTTAGTAGTAGTAATAGAAAAACCATGATTGTCTTCAATGGGATTATTCTATGGTATGTTACCTTGGCACTTATGGAATAAGTTTAAATAATTTTCCATATCTTCAAAGAACTAGATAGTAATGGATTATTTTTTTCTTCACAACCATTATCTATATTACCCTTATCTACAATCTTGTAACAAAATCCCATGCCCTTCAATCATTTTCCCGGATAATAATTAGAAAACATTTCACCTGATTAAAATTTATTCATTAAATTTATCTTATTAAATTTATTCCCTTTTTTGTTGTTACCATCTATTTTCTTATTCAATTTATTTACTTTGATGATATATAATCTATAAAAAAATTATTTTCCTTAATGTCATGTGATACTATATCATCATTTGATGATTTTTTTTGAGAAAATAGTTCCCTTTAGAAACCCATTTTAGTCCCATCCCTGAAACCATCAACCATGATTTTTATTTTATTTATATAGTATGAGGAATGCCTAAATATTCTTGTATAGTTAACATCCTAATATGCAACACCATCTTCTTCCTTTTTCTTTAATGTGGGGAACTTCCTCTCTATTTCTACTCAATGTTAGCAAAGGAAAAACATGTCAAATAAAATAAAATTAAAATATCTCTATTCCATACATTTTATATGGTCATCATATTTAGTGTTTTGGATTGATGAACACCATTGAAGAGTATCTACTTTTAAAAATAAAATATTAGAATAAGATTTTCAATTTTAATACATCAAAAATCTAGTAAAATATTTTCACAGTTTTTAATCCACTTCTCAGCAACCAATGGATTAGTAGTTCTACTTAAATAGAAAGTATATTGTTACATTAAGGGATATGAAATAAAAGAATTATATTGTGGAAAAATATATTTCTCCATTCAGTAACTTTTATTTTCTATGACCTGAGTTAACTTCCCAAATATAGCAATTATTTGTTCACTTCCAACACCAGTTGTATTGGTTTTCTCAACAAAAAAATCCCGAATTTTTCTATGGGTATTATTTCCCTTTTATTGGTTAGGCCCCATCACTAAATAATGTAATAAATTGATTTATCTTATAATTATAATGATTATTGATCTATAAAATAAAATTCTTATACTAGTTTAATTTCTAAAATACTATAAAGAACTATAATAATTCTTTTGTTAGATATGTTTATTTATAATATAGTTCGAAAGAATTTTAATAAACTTTCTCTATTTACATCATTAAAAACCATCACTATAGTTACCCATATGAAATGTATTCTTTATTACATTTTCACTAGATACTAGTAATCGCATACGAAATAGACTAAATAGTATAGTGATCTTGATGAACCAAATACAAACATGATTCCTATATTACATTGGAAATATAAAATAAATGGAATAAACGTATTCTTGAATCAAAAATATTTTTCATAATATTCATATTCATATCCTAATAAAAATAAAACATATAAAATTGTGAGAATAGATGCTCATAAAGTGTTTCATATAGAGGAAGACAATAGGAGAAAATAAGGACAACTAAATAGGTCATGCTACATAAACAGAAACACATGAAATTTAATCAATAACTTTAGTAGAAACAAAATCAATGGATATTATCGATGTAGTAATTTCATTGATAATAATAATTGAATTCCCAATAAAGAAAATAATTAATATTTGATACCATGATCTCTTACATCACAGTATGAATATCATCAAAGAAAACTGTGAAGATAGTTTAAAACAGTCGATAGACATAGAACAAAAACCCATTTAACACTATCTTATCAATTTTTCTCAAGAGACATATAGATTCATCAATGGGATATATAATTCAGGTATTAAACCATCACTCCATGTGCAATTCAACTGTCATATATCAAACGAAAAATTTAATTCATGAAAATCAAGCATTATCAAAAAAAATTCTATAGTTAAAAAATAATATGTATTTTTCAATATTTCTAAATTAAATCAATTAAATTTAATTTATAACACCCTATATTGAAATTAAATATAGTTTTAGAAATAATTAAATACATAACACAAATAATATATATTTTAAGACAAATTAATATCCAATAATCACAATTAAGTGAATGTTTAAAATGATGATATCATTAAAATCAATGTATAGTTTCCAAAAAGTAAAATAAAGGATTTTTTTATTATTTAACAAAATAACCATAAAAATATCATTAAATTGAATTTTTAGGGAAATATATTTTTCACATTAAAATTATTTTTTTAAAAACAAAAAAAAAATCACTAATATACAGGAAAAAAATTATTTGAAAATAACCTTATAAAATTTTAAATGAATCTTCAAAAAATTGTTTGTTCATGATGGTGGAAAAAATTTTCTATTTGTTATAATTTAAAAAAATTCTTTTCACACGTTAATAAAAAAATTACCTCATTTACAAAGCAACATGAATATTACTTTTTAACAATTGTGTAAAAAGTCAAACATGGGTAAAAATGTTGTATAATAAATGATTATATAACTGTAAGAAAATAAAAATATTTTAAATAAAATATGGATATTAGAGAAAAATATATCAAATAAAATGATAAATAATTTCATTATTTTGTAAAGCATTTCCTTACTTGATTTATGTTCTAGAGAGTGGAAAATCTAGAAAAAAATATAGAAAATTGTCAAAATTATAAATATAAAAATAACATTACTCATCGTGAATAAATTTATATTAATTTTATAAACATAAAATAGTAATTATATACACCATGTAAAAAATTGGTACATATTACCAAATATGACTTAATGGGGTGGGAATAGAGATGAAATATCTTACCTTAGATCCAACATGTCTCTTAGGTTCTCTAAAATCTTATATAATAAGTTTAAATTTATTATATATACATAAGAAAACCATATTAAAATCTATGATATGACATATGATCTTTTTATAACATTTTATCATTTTTTAATAATATTTTATTATTATTGTTGCTTTAGGCTTTATATACTATGTTTTCATGTATGTTTTGAATCAGTGGTTTTGGTAAATGTACATTTTAAATTTACATAATATTTAACATTTTATTAATAGTATGAATATAATATATAGTAAATATATATTTTGAGAAAGTTATTAATTAATATTTAAATATAAAATGAATTACATTGTTCATGGTGACAGTAAGCTATACGTAGGCATTAACGTTGTTTTCATATTTTTACGAATGGAAATAAATAAAGGAAAATAATAATTAATCACACATAAATCATTATTATATCACATATATAATATATATTCATTTAATATATCCTTAATAAAATATATTTAAACCATAAATGAAAAAAAAATCACATCACTTCGTGGAGGTGTTAGTCCACGTGCACGAATGAGAAATGTTATCATATTAAAATGCATTTGAATTTGAGAGTGTATATATGAAATTATAATTAACAATGAATAATTATTACATAAATATAATAAATGTTCAATATTTCCATCTTTATAACCATCCACAAAAAATGTTAATAAAAAAATCACATCGTCACATGGAAACATTAAGATGTACATACACAAGAGAGATGTTTTCTTTCTTTATAGGTTGGAAAAGAGATGAAATATAGTTTTATCATTATTAGAATAACATATAAGTATTTTATGATACTTTATTTATTATTTTAGGGTTCATAAAACACTTTAAGATGAGTTAGAAGGAAAAATAAACATGAAATTTTTTATAATGGAGATAACGTCTTCTTGGGTAAACTCTCTTTAGTTATTTTATTAATGGGACTAGAGTTTGTCTTCTAGAATGAGAAAAAAGACTATTAAACTTATATAATGATGTTGAGAAGGTATTTTTTAGGGTTTTATTAATCTCTATGGCTCAAAGAGGTCTGATTAATTAATATAAGGGGTGTCTTATTATAAGAGTGGGGAGGAGAATTCTTGGAATATTATAAACCACTAAATTAATATAAAATATCCATATTTTCCAAATGAATTAAAGTTTCATTAATTTTGATATAGTATAATTATGAATCAAAATAATCTCATCCAATAAATTATAGGAATTTTTTAGTTGTTTTGTCACTCTTATATTTTTATTTTAACCACTTGTTTACCATTTTAATAATTACCACAATATAATTGATTTCTAAACATTAGTGGTTAGTATTATTAAATTAAAATTTAAAATTCTCATAAATGTAATATGTTCTATGTTTATAGCCATGTAAAATTCATTTTATAGAATCCACTATTTTTATGAATTTTACTTTATTTAATAATATATTATTTATTTCAACATGTCATTAATGTCAATTTTGGAACTGTTCATCTAATTTCTCATATAAAAATAACATAAAATAATAGAATTAAAATATAATATATCTAAACCTATATCATGTGAAATTTTTATATAATAAATCATGAAAAAAAAACTCAGTAGTATAATATTATTTTTAGAGTTTTTAAAATCATTTTATTGAATTATTTAGTGCTTCTACAAGCACTATTTCAGTGTTTCAAAATATTTTAAGGTAATTAATTCTTTACTAAAAAATTAATATAAATTGAGGAGGGAAAAAATATTTTTTAAAAAAATATATAAAAAATATACATATCCTCTATTTATCCATATATAAAAAAATACAGATAATAAAAAAGAGAATGACATTTTTTACTTTTCATTATATAAAATATAAAAAAGGGTCGAAATCTTGGAATAATGGAAAAAAGGAAATATTTTCAAATCTTGGAAGATTATGGATGATATATACTCATAAAATAATATTAATACAAGTTTAATGGTCATTCAATAATCTATAAAATTTTATTTTTAACAATAATTGCATGATTTACCCCTTCACTTTGGTAGAAAAATTACTAAAGGTGTTATTCATAATGTGAAAAAATAAAAGGTAACTATTTTATAAATATTTAAATCCATATTGAATATATTGAGATAATTTTTTAGGATTAAATTAATATAATGGGTATAAATTACTTTTCATATAAATGTGTAACATGCAATAAAAATAGTTTTTAGAAAAAATGTGTTTTTATGCCCAAAAAAGTACTTATAAAAAAATTTAAGTATAATGATATTTAAAATAAAGTTATATAGATTATATATAATTAAATAATAATTATGTTAATTCGATATAAAGTTCATATCATAATGTGAATTTTTTTAGTGACAAGTAAATTAAAATTTTACAATGTATCTATATTTTTCACCATTCATTGAAAAAATCATTCTTTATAGAAAAATACCAAAATTATATCATAACATAATTTAGAAATTATAATTTTAAAAAGAAATTTATTTTTTATTATTTAAAATTTATAAAAGTGAAATAAATTATTGATAAAAGTTTCTCATAAAAATAAATAAAATTTATTTATAAAATGTATTTTTGAAGAATAAAATTAAATTACTAAAAAATTTGTTGTCAATTACAAAGAAATTCTCAATACATTAAATTTATGAAATAAATTTATATATATTTCATATGGAATTTAATCATATTTATACCATCTAATTTAATGACTAGGTCATAAAAGTCATATTTAAATAATAATATATTATTTTCATTTGAGCTATATGTTGTGTATCACATACGATATCAACAATAAGTTACTTCTTTTAAATTCATCATGTTTTTAGAATATAATATAAAAAAATTTAATTAGTGTAATTATGTGGAAAATGTAATTATAAAACACAGTTACTAAAAAAGGAATCTCTAAAGTTGTAAGATTTCCCATATCATAATAAGAATCTAAAAATAATAATGGAGTAGTCCTTCAGAGTCTGCCTCAGTCCACTCCATCTCTAGGATCATTAGCTCAACTATCCCCCATAAATCCATTTTTTTCACATAATATCTAGACACAATATATACAAGTGCAACAAAATTCCTGAGTGGGATGTGACTGTAAGACTTAATGGGACACCACCAATTCATCCTCAACCTACATTTCTCAACTATAACAAGTGCATTCTATAATAACAAGAAATGTGTTTCAAGCATAAACCCACAAACCAAAAATGATGGGTTTGTAACTAACCAATCCTCTACAAACCCGTAACTTTTCATACCTTAGATACATGTAAGATGAATAGTAAGATGTATTAATAGTAACCAAAAACTAGTCACAAGCTAGTGAATTGGAATCTCAGCTACCGCATGGTGTAGTGTATACATGTTACTCAATATCCTCAATCCATCAATAGTATAATAATACCCAGAGTCCTTTTTTAATGAGTAACATGTTACTCAATTGAAATTATGATATCTTGATCACATGGCACCTGACATAATCATGCAACCTTGAGCACATCCTTTACACAATCACCATGAAATCCTTATAGCTCTACCACATGCCCAGGTTCCTCCTCACTAGTATCACAAGTTAAGTGCACTCCCACTCTAAGGGATTCACATTAAATGATGCACCATCTATCTCATGTAAAAACACAACCTCCAAGGT
Organism: Viscum album; assembly: GCA_963277665.1. NCBI lineage: Eukaryota > Viridiplantae > Streptophyta > Magnoliopsida > Santalales > Viscaceae > Viscum > Viscum album. The sequence goes on along the minus strand of OY728146.1, from coordinate 1,747,778,672 downwards.
AAGGTTTAGGCACATCATAGGGTAAATCATGATAACAACATGAAATCATGATAAGAATAATACGACCAATTTAACAAGAGGGTTGACATCAAACATGGAATATAACTATTTTAAAAGGACAAAAAGAAATAAAATAATAATGGGGTACATATGATAAATTCTCATCCACATGATAATAAACTCATTCATAATAAAAAATTATTCCAAAAAATTATATAATTATTAATGTTTTCTAAATGAGAGCCCATGAAGTTTATGAAAATCTTACCTCATGGTTATGAGTGTCAGAATTATAGTATGTCAAAGATTTCATCACCCAAAACAAAACTTACACACCAAATAGAATTTGATCATAAACTCTAGTATCCTAGAACTATTTCCAATACTACATGTTATATGTTCAAGAGAAATGAAAATAGGGGTGTATCAAATGGATCAAAGTAAACATACCCTTAAGTAAAACACTATTAAAAGAGATCAACAAGATCGATAAAAGATGCATGAGGAAATGGTTCAAGAAGTTTTTTTTATTTCATGTATAAAATGAAATGAGTTTGGTGTGGAGGTCTCTTGGAAAGATTCACCACAACAAAGATAGGCTAGTACGACGTAAAGAGACCACCACGTTCACGACTATATCGTGGGTATTTTGGAAGAAAACCACAACGACATAAGAAAATATATATTGAACACCTGTTCACATGGAGAAGTATACTATTTCATATAGGGTGACCCTGTAGAATATAACTAATTGTGTCACACTGTTTTGTATTATAGTGGGGGTTTTTGGGGTGTGGAGTTTTTTTAACCATTCAGTGCACCCAAGAATCTGTTGAATAAGGGGGGAGAAAATTTTTGCTTCCCATGAGGGGTTTATTCCATATGATTATTACTCAAAAAAATAATCAAAAATTAAATTAATCCTTACAATATATACAAATATTTTAACGATAATGGAGACCATAATTTCTTTTTTAAGAGGCTTTAATTCTCGAGTACCAAAAGATGGATTGTTTTTTATAACTGGTGTGTAGAAATTTTTTTGATGTGGTTATCCTAAACATAGGGTAGTTTCAAAAGAAATACATAAATAATGACATCTACAACATTTCCATATGAATCACTATGAAACAAACCTCACTATTTATATATAACCTAGAAAACACATCACCCTATGATGTGTCCATTTCCATTATGGTGTGGACCACCCAATATAGTTTCATCACATGGGAAATATCATGGTCCCTCCCCTTTTCTAAAAAATAAACATCCACAAGAATTAAAAATCCCCAAATACCATAGCACAACTTGGATCAAGCTAAAACTAGGATAAAAAATCAATGAGTATTTTCCTTATGGAATAAAAATGAACAAGGATTTAAAAATCTCTCCCTCTTAAATACTTCTCATCCTCAAGATTATTTTCTAGGGTTCTTGTTTGAACAACTCAAGACCATGATCTCAAAGGCCATCAACTCACTCCCAACACACCTTCAAGATTCTTCTTTTATTCCATTGAATCTGGATGACTGGTACCGTCTTTCTTTGGATGATATTTTAAATTCTGTCTAAAATCATTATCATATGCTCCTCATAAAAGTAATTTGGTTATATCATAACATCCTCACAGTTTATCACATGTATATGTAAAGGTATGTAACATTGAAGAAGAGAAATGTGGAACATATGTTGCAAGCCTTGATAATGTGGAAGAAGTTCTAGATAGTACCCTACAATCGCAATCATTCTGGTTATTTCAAAGGGTCCCACAAAACATAGTACTAGATCACCTTGCTTCCTCATACATAGGTGAACTAACTAATTAATTTCTATAAATAAAACCCAATCTCCTAAAAATAAATCAAAAATTATCCACTTATAATAAACATGTGATATCTACCATATCTAAGAGGTAATAAACCTCTTCTAAATAGTCTCCACTCTTTGAAATGTCTCCTAGACCTAACCGGTCCCCCCAACTGTGGCCTCTCCCACCTCATTCAAATAGAGAAGTAAATAAAATATCCTCTCGTACAGAGCCCCATAAGGTTCCATCTGAATATAATCCTAATAATTTTTTTGTGAGAACTAAACCATGGTCATATGATCATCCCATACACTAAAAAATAAAACCATATAATATAAAATCATATTATTGAAGATATATATATTTTACTAAAGATATCTATTTTTCCAAGGATGGTACACTGTTCTCAATCTCTTCTGGGTCCCTAGGGACTTCTATAATACATATTAAAACTATAATATAAAAATTGTACCTCTATAAAAAACAATGATTCAAGGAAAACCAAACAATAAACAAATCTCTAGTATGTATTGTTTTCCCTAATCATCCATAGATTGAGTCTCTATTAATAGTAAAAGTATAATGAATTCCATTAGTTGATCAGAAATTATTCAAAAAACATCAAGAATCCTTCAGTTCCTAGGTAAACCAATCAAAATTTCCATTATAATGTGATCCTACTTCCACATGGGTACTGAAAATGTCTGGAAGAAACCACTAGGGATCTAGTGCTCTATCTTCACCCTCTAATAGGTAATCCATTAAGAGACGAATCCAATAATTTCCCTCATCATCTCTATCCACCTGAATAGTCCCCTAAATTCATTGTACATATTCATTACTCTAGGATATACTACCCGTGTTAAGGTATGATAATCCGTATTCATATTCTCTATAATGTAAGTAGATAGTATAACTATCTCACGTACCATGATCACATTTTCATCACTCAAAGACCATCTAAGTATCAGATCAACTCAATCTTTTTGTTCACCCTTCACAACTCACTCTGAGTATGATTCTCATCTATCCTTCAACCAAAAAAATAAAAGATGTGAAATCCAATAGATCACCTTTTCTCGATAATGTATAAATCCTATAATCATCCAACAACATCTTTAATAAAAACTTTTCTGATATAGGACACTCACTGATCTTGTACTAAACCTACATATTATGTATAAGATAATATGTGACAATGTTCCATTCCCATAGAGAATAAGACACCTCAAAGTCAAATTCAGGAAGATAGTCAACCCAATCTATTTATATAAGGTTTAGGTCTCAATATGTGAAGATATGGAAAATTATATTATAATCTATATAGACAATACATCTCTCATTAAAGATATAGTGTCTCCAATAATTCAAATTGTACACCACAGATGCTATTTTAATATCATGTGTAGGGTAGTTCTACTCATTGTTTCATAGTTGATGAGACCTATAGGATGATACATTCCCTATCTCTATATTAGTATTATATATAAACCAATGTATGATTAATCATTTTACACCAAATAACAAATCCCAGGATTAGAGAGTTTCAATACTAGTTCAATCATAATCCTTCTCTTCAACTCAAGGAAATATTCTTCTCATATGTGTGACCACTAGAACCACACACCATTCATCTTATGTGAATTCATAGGTGTTGATAAACTAGATATATCTAGGAAAACCCATTTATAATATCCTAATATGTAAAAAAATATTTATCTTGAACACTTTTTCAGGATATATCTAAAACAATACTAACTATGCCTTTTCTATTTCTGTGTATACTCATGTCTTAGAATCCATAATTCCCATGAATATCACCTTTAATATCTGTAAGTCACAATTTGATAAATTTTCATAATTTCAATATGAACGAAGTGTAATATTGACAATATTGAGGTTTCTTGCATGTTTTTATGGTGTTGGAATATATATGTGTATTTCATCAATGAATACAGCAACAGACATGCCCATATGTTCATTTAAAATCATGTTAATAAGGGATATGAACATTATGGGTGTGTTTTTCATCCCGCATGACATCATCAATTACTCACACAACCCATATCTACTCTGAAACATCATCTTTGGAATATCATACTCTCTAAGTCACACCTGGTGATATCCTGATTGATGGTCTATCTTGGAGAACCATCGGGATCCCTAGGACTGATTAGAATGATCATTTATAGAAACATATACTTTCCATAAATAGATATTACATATTTCTAGATAATATACATGATATAATTTTCTATGTATAGTATGTCATGAATCTTAGATAAATAAAAAATTGCTTCATAAGTTAACTACATCGTCTTCAGCTAATATATTCATATCTAACACCCTTCATAGTAATATCATACATAATACCTTTCTTCATAACTTAGGGAAATGTAAAACTAGAAAGTGAGCTACGATTCTCGGTAGGGTAAATAAGGGAGATATCAATGATCACTTCATCATAACATGAGTATAAGATCATGATAACATGAGTGTAAAATTTGGAAATCATACCTCACAAATCATAGATCATAATCACGAGTCATGGAATAAATATTTGTAGTTTATAAAACAATAATAATATAGGAATGGAATAACATGGATCATGAGAGAATAATTGTGGAGTTATACATGAGACTATTCCATATCATAAGAATATAAAATCATATATATCATATTAATTTCTCACTATAAAGACTATCTTATTAGATTGGTTTCACTCCCCAAACCATTATAGTAGTCAATGTTCACTCCTTGTATTATTGTAATGGACATATTCCCTTTCTAAAGTGGTTCACTCCCCATTCAGGTCTAAAATATATCATGATCTTTAAATAATTACCCAATTTATTATAGAGATATATAATTATAATCCCACCAATAACATAATTAAAATAAAATAGATGTGTTCCATAATATCATATCACATTAATTATATTCAAACCCATGAAATAAAACAGGTTTCATAAAAATTTCATCACACTATAACCCATAAGTAATGGATTGGATTCATAAACATTTCCTTATAATCATAAACCATCCAAATAAATAATATGGATATTAACCTTGGATTATATACCTAGTAAATAATAATTTATTTCATGGGAATTTTGTCTTTTATGAATAGAAATACTATTACAGGATCCTTAAAACGTTTTTGGAGAAAATACCATTTCCACTTTTGAAATCACTTTTCAAAAACTCCAATGTCATAAAATCTTATGAAAATAATTTTATTCTAATTTTTTTTAAAAATTAAAATGTAATTTTTAAATTTTTATGTGGTCATGATTTTGGAAAATTATATTCATGTTGTCTATGTTTACATAAAATATTCATTTAACATTTTTAAAAAAACATAAAAAATAACTCATATTTAAAATAAAACGAAGATAATTTTTATAACGTTCTGTGGAAAATTCAACAATGGGTTTAAATTACCTTAAACTATCATAGTATAATATTAAAATATTTCTTGAAAATATTTTAGAAAGCATAGATATGAAAGAAAAATGTTGTTTGATCAAAGAGAGAAATAAATTATATTTCATTAAAAATATTTTCTTGGTCTCTTGAGTAATTAAAGTGAGGAGAATTAAATTAGAACATATAGTCTCAAAAAATAACAATAGAGAAATATAATGAGTTTCTTGAGAGTTGTATCATAATATTTCAACATTATAAAGATAATCATAAACAATCCTACTAAATAATAAGATTGTTATGTAAAACTATTATAGCTTTGGCAACATTTTAATCATAATTGACATGAATTAATAACATAAAATGAAACATTAAATATATTTAAAATTATTATATTCATGAAATAACATTTAAAGTGTCATAATATACCCTCATAAAATAAGATAGGTTCATGATATAACACATGTCCTAAAGAAGATAACTGGAGAGGATAAACCCTTACCTCGAGTTCCACTAGCTTCGAAAGCACACTAAAATCTAGTATAATATATTTATATTTATTATACTTATATATTGTTATATTTTATAAAATTATAATACCATGTATTCTCCATTAATATAATTTTAACACCCATTTATCAACAATTCTATAAAAAATCATCATTTCTAGGTGTTATCTATTTTGATTATCTTAAGTATTTCATTTCAATTATTCTAGACCTTGTACATTGATCATTTTTATATCATCTCCAAAATTTTAAAAAAAAATTAAATATCAAACATAGTCATTATATAAATTTATAAATATGTATCTCTAAAATTAATAGAAATAAAAATGATTTTCCCAGTTCATAGAAACGATAGGTCGTACGTACGCATGAATGTTATCATAAATTCTCAATATATTGATCAGAAGAAAAGTGAAAATTAATTAACCAGTAAGAATAATTATGATATCATATTAATAATTTATATTAATTAAATCTAAACATTTTATTATCATGGTAAAATGGAAATGAAAATAAAATCACATCGCTTTGTGGAGGTGGTAGCCTGTGAGTACACATGAGCGACGTTATAGATTTCAAATGGATTGTATAGATATAATGTAGATGTGATATTATAATTATGAAAGTATAATTATTTCTTTATAATCATATAAAATCATTAAATCCATTATAATTTCCATCCATGAAATATGTTGTGGGAAAATGAATTGTATCACTATATAGAGATGGTAAGTAGTATGTATACACTAGAAATACTTTCATGTACCATTTGATAAGAAATAGGGTGAATATTGGTGATTTAACAATTATTATAAAATTTAATTATATTAATAAATGTTATGTTATAATTTTATGATAAATAACATATATTTAGAATATGATAAGAATAAGTAAAAAGTAATGCAATCAGATAAGTCGATTACCACTTATTTGAATGAACTCATTTAGATATCCTCTTAAGGGTCCAAGGGTTGGAATTTTGAGAAGAATAGAACTACTATTATGTTTATAAGGATGTTTATAAAGGTTTATTTAGGGTATTCTCAATCTAAATGGCTCAATGTGTTGTAACTAAGAGGAAGGAGGGGTGTCCTTTTATAAGGTAGGGAAAAGACACATTTTAAACTTATTAAATGATTAAATATATTCAATTAATTTTCAATAAAGTGATTTGAATTGAAATTTATTTATAATAATAATATTTTAGGTTTGAAATAAAAATAGATAATAAAATTTATATAGGTTTGGGTTTTATCGTAAACCTTTTCTTTTTTATTGACACATTCGTTATTTATTTTTTACCATAATTGTGGTCAAACATATTTAATCATAAAAGGTTAATTATGTTACCAAAAATGGAACAATAACCATTAAATAGACCATGGGTGATATTATAAACTATATTCCATTAGACTTTATTAACAGCATATTTTTATGAATTTCAAATAACTTAATAAAATATTATTTGTTATAAAATGTCATTAATGTCCATTTTGGAACAATTCATTTATTTTTCTTTAAAGGAAGTGAGAAAAATATTTAATTCAAATATAATCCATTTAAACATCACAAATATTTTATATTTATATAAAAAACTAAGCCACTACACCTCACTCAAATTACAATACTTTTATATATTTAAAATCATTTTTTATATTTAATTAATTGAATAAATACTATATTAGAATTATTCATGAATTTAAGGTACTAATTTAATCAGAAAAAATTATAAAAAAATTATAATATTTAATATAACATCATTATGTGAAAAAATAGCATTAAAATTCAATGAAAATTTTCTTTTTTCTATATTTGAAAACATAAGAGATATTTAAAACTAAGAGAGTGGCATTTTTTAACATTTGTTGCTTTAAATATAATATTGATAATTTTCATGAATACTTGTCTCCTAAATAATTAAATTTTGAGATTATGGTGATAAGGGTATAATTACATTAATTAAATATAAATTTAGATGAAATTGGTGACCCTAACACATTTTGTTAACCATTATTTACCAGATTATCCCTTTATTGCGGTGAAAAACTATTACTATGATTACTATTCATATAGCCTAATAATAAAAGGTACCTTTTAACCAGATATTAACCTCATGATTCCAAATTTAGAATCTATTTTATCAAATTCAATTTTTTTTAATGGTTGGGGCTGAATCCTCATTTTTATTATTAACGCAAAGCAAAGACCTATTTAACTGGGTAGAGGGAGACCCATTACACAGCCTGTAGGCCCAGTGGAAATTTATCCCATTACATAGCCCGTAGGCCCAAATTTTAGGCCCAAGACCCATTTTGTGAATAGTACTACTACAGTACCCGTAGCTGCTACAGTACCGCACAGTACCCACCGCCGCTACAGTTCCCCTGCCACCGCTACAGTTCCCCTGCCGCCACTACAGTGTTGCCATTGCAACAGTATCTCGGCTGCTACAGTAGCGCTATAGTGATGCTACAGTAACCTACGTCCCATGGGTTTTGAACCCCCATTTTTCATGTAGAATTATGCGGTGCTTACCACTAAGCCAATCCCCAACTACATCAACTTTAAAATCTGTTTACAAAATGATACTAATCAACTCATTTTAGATAATATAGTTTTTAAGCATAAAACATGGTTTATTCTTCACTCATTCATATTAAAAATATTACATGAATATTGAAAATTTTTATTGAATATATAATATATATATTTCAATAAAAATAATCACTAATTTTAATTAATTTAATTAATTATGATTAAAATACCATCCATGCATAACAATTTTTTTGGAAATAACTCTTTTACTTTAAATTGATTTAATTTTTAATTTCTAATCATTTTTTACCAAAGAATTTATTTTTCACATGTTTAAACAATAAATGTTTCATAAATTAGTCAATCCAATTCATTCCTACCATATTAATGATAGGGTTATAATGTTATACTACATTATTGTTCATTTAGACTCACGGATACATATATCCCAAGCTATCAAAAAAATAATAATATCTGAAGAGAAATATTTCTAGAAATGTAAGGGTGTTACATTATACCCCCTTAAAATTAATTTCTAACTTGAAATTAAATAAGTCTATTAAAAAAATTAGGAAATAATTTATCATAAAATTTCCAAGTTCCCATATAGGTTCTTCAAATTTTGTATTTCACCATACAACTTTAATTAGGTGAGTAGTCTTATTCCATAGCAATTTATCTTCATGATACAATATTTCTACCATATATTCTTGATAGAAAATGTCATTATCCAATGGTAAAATATCAAATTTTAGTACTTGTGTAATATATGTTATTTACATTATCATGAGAGATACATGAAAATCATTGTGAACATGAGGGAGGTTCGGTGGCTACATCAAGCAATAATCTACCATCCAGACTCAATAAAGAATATTAAAATTGAAAATATAAATAGGGATCATTATTTCCTTCATTAAAAACATCATAAACTTATTCCAAAGAAAAATTCATATAAAAAATTCTCACTAACTATAGATTCTGGATCATGTCAATGATTGTAAGAATAACATTTTGTGGACTTTGGGATGTCTTGATGTGTTATTGAATAGATCTAAATTTCTATGAAAATTATTATTCCAACTCAGGTTCTAATAGATTTCCTTCTCCAAATTCATCCACTAAATTTTTATTTATACACATCTATCAAAAAATGATTTATTATTAGACATATAAATTCTTGAGTGAAAGATATTAATGTAATAAAACTTTATTAGATGAAGGTGTTGAACCCAACAAAATTTGAAATCCATAAAGAAAGATCTCACCATAAACTTTGGGGTTTCAATGATTCTATCATACTAAACATATAGATAATGATGAAACATCGTATTAAAACCCAACTCTATATCTATAAACTACTGAAGGCTTCACTAGAAAGTCAAGGTAAAACTCATAACCTGAATAGATAAAACAGAATGTGGTAGTCAAGGAATCCTTCCCACTTCTATAATACATATTCTGGAAATTTGATCAACATAAAATTATTTTCCATTGGAAAAGAAGTCTAAATACTTCATAAGTTTATTGACTATATCCCAAATAGAATTATATCCCCTATATGTTTTGTGGATTCTAACAAAAAATCACATGGTGATGTTTTCCCATTTATATTATAGAAAGGGTAATGGTAGTAATATTCCCTTTCAATTTTCCCCTAAAACATAACATATTTACATAGTAATCACCTAAATACATACATAGAAATATCAATCTTAGTGGTGTCCCCCTATAAATACCGATTTAGATCTATAAACATATTCTTACTTACAAAATCAATAAAGACTGATGAACTATGATCCATATCCAATAGATCCTTCTTTATATAAGGTATATAGGGAGAAAATATACAGTTCATGAACATTACCATTCAATATAAATAATGCATAAACTCAAAAACATTTATCACTTTTTTTATCACTCGACAGTCTAATTTCACCTCTTTAATATTAACTTTGATAGATAGTTGAAATTTTTTTTGAGAAGGATTAGATTTCACCACTTCCCAAAACATTTCAAGATCTATACATTGAAAATCCAGAAACGTTGGATATTTTGAGATCCTTATCATATATAATCTAGAATGATAATATTGAATTAGATCTTCTTCCACAATGTTTACTTTCACAGGGTTGTACATTATTGAGAATTTATTATCCTTAATCAGTTCCAATAATCTTATCTTTTTTATATTTGACTCTTTCATTTTGAAAATATACATTAATCATTTATGATTAATATATATATCCACCTTTTCTATAAGGATAATTCATCCATGTATTTAATTAAAAAATTTCCATAGAAAATTATAAATCATGACATGGGTAATGTTTCTCATGATCCTTCAATTAGCATGTTCCATAAGCTATCCCCATATTTTTATTCATGAGAATGAATCTCAGTCCCCTCTTTCTTTCATCACTATAGATTAAAATCCTTTATCCACTATAGTGTAATGTAAGAAAAGTTAAACTCACTAACCTTCTCTTATGTTCCTTTAAATTTTCATCACGTTCATTTGTCCAAAGGAAATTTTCTCCCTTATTACATAACATGGTTAGTGAATTAGATAGTTAGGATAAATTCTCCACAAACAATGATTAAAATATAACAAAACCATGAAGACTATGAAGCTTAGTCACATTGGTTGATATGGGCTAATGTTATATATCATTTTTCCTTGAAGGACCTACTCATATACACTCACATGAGTTTATATGACCCAAGAATGAATCTATTCACATACAAAATTCATAAATGCTAATTTTTTTATAAGGTATCTAATTCCTCTCAGTCTTCACCAAAATTCTCAAATGATATTCATACTCCTCCTTTCACTTTGAACTTTTTATAATATCATTTATAAAGACTACCAAAAACTAATCAAGGTAATTTTTAACGACTCTAATCATTATATCTATGAAAATATTGGAAAAATTAGCAATAAAACATAAGATCACAATAAATTCATACTATCCATACCTTGTACAGAAATTTTTCTTGGGTATGTTCTCTTAATTGTCCCTTAATTGGTGACATACATAAGGAGTTCAATCAAATAAAATTATTGTGAGATTTGATTTTGATAAAATAATTCATCAATATGGGATATTTGATACTTATTAATTATAATGATCATGTTAGATTCTTGATAATCTATACATAATTTCATTGATCCATATTTCTTCTTAATAAAAAGAACAGGTTCACCCCAAGGTGACAGACTTGGCTGAATAAGTCCCTTATCAATATTCTGTAGGAGTTTTTGTTTCAATTCCTGCAACTAAATCAAGAAAATTATATATGGAGTATTAGAAATATCATTAGAACCATGTATGAGACAAATTAATAATTCAACATGAAAATTTGGTACAAAAAATATAATTATTAAAAAAATATAAAAAAACCCATATAATAGGCATATCTTTGATACCCAATTTCTCTCTAACCATCTGAGTTAAAAACACCACTTCAATTTGAATCACATCCCATATAATGGATGGTATTTTCATCAGAAGTTTATATTTATGTTCACACAGATATATAATCAATGTATTGTTTGGAATATAAAACATTACTTTCCTTCAACATCAATTATTGTGGGTTTTTTGTTAAGAAAAAAAAATCCAAGCCCAAAATAATAAAAAGTTAAACCAGATGTTGAATAAAAGTTTTTTTAAGAAGAACATTACAAAAAACTTCAACTGTCGTGGATCCTTATTGTAGTTCCATGAAATACTATGTTAAGTCATGATTAATTATAGGAGGAAAAAATTATTAGATTATGAAGATATTGTCCTTGCGGTATGTTTACCTAAAGATTCATGTTTCTTTCTATCAATACCTCGATGTGGTTTAATATTTCCAATCTAATGTACCACTTTTACTCAAAAACCTATGGTATGCCCATTCTATGAAAGGATAGGGAATTTAGTTGTTGTGAAACACTAGTGTTGTCAACCATGGACCTCTGTGGAAGTTTGTATAGGTATACTACCTTTATTATATGGGAATGTGCTAGAACAAGCTATGGATCACCCTTCTCAGCACACCAAACATCATTAAGGAAAAAACTTCTATAATAAATGGAACATTATGTACATAAGTAGGTCCTGGTCTATTTATTGGATCACACAAATTTCTCATATGAGTCTACCCTTAACCCAAAATGTAACCCACATGGCATTAACCCTTCTCTCCATCCTCACACATTATCCATAGTCATATATACATAACACAATTTCAGGATAAGTTTAACTAACTAATCCCAATAATTATATATAAAAAAGAGAAACTATCTTGATCAAATATCACCAATCAAGGCCTCTAATTATAGAACTCATATTCATCACAACAACAATCACATATGTTGCATGTGGAAATTCATGAATATTCATGAATAATAAATGCACCTAAAATCTCATAACCAACATATAAACATCAGGTACATCACCCAAGGTTAATTTAGTCCATTGTAATATAAAAAGAAAATTACCATACATTATGGTAACATAGAGGTCCAAGATAGTGTGCAAGATGGGCACTGTCATAGTTCCTCTGCCTAAGTAACAAGAATCTTATCTCCTATCTACCTTTCCATAAATTAATTAAAAGAGAAGATAAACGTTATTTAATTTCCCTCCCTAATACCATTTTGAAAAATCTCAACCTAAACCAATGATTCCAACCCATTGTGCCACATGACCTCATGTGTGACTAATTTTATAAAAGAGGCTTCTTAATAATAGTAAGGGTCTGAGTCCATTAGTGGGGAGAATAATCCCACTATAACATGTCATAGGATCAATAATAAATAATAACTAATATAATATGCAATAAATAAATAATCCGAGTAATCATGTAGAAAATAAAAGGATGGAATACATGTTATATTATAAATTATTCTCCAAAAGTGGTTACATTTTGCATATCATATGAAATGAATAAAAAAATAAATAATGGTGGGGGCCCCAGAGTCTATCCGGGTACACTCTAGCTCTATGCTTCGTTGTTCAACCATCCACAAGAGGGGCCTTTCTCATCTCTAATTCTCTACCCATGAAATTAACAGGTGCACCAAAATTCATGGCTATAGTATGAGTATAAGACTCATTTTGACACCAAAAAAACATAATCAACCAACTGTTATCATGTATAACAAGTTCATTCAATTAAAATAAAAACTTTATAACGAGAATAAACCCATAATCTAAAACTAAGAGGACATGAACTAACAAAGTTACCACAAGTCTCTGACCATACCTACTTTGGTTCCATACGAGATGGAAAATTTGTGTTATTACCAGTTACCCAAAAAAATCGATAAGATAGTGAATCAGGTTCTCTGATACCTTATGGTTTCATTCAGAGAGAATACATGGTTTCCTATAGCCATCAAGGGTGTTATACTACCCATCATCCTATAGTTATGAGTAACATTTTACTCAAAAAACATCAGGATTCTTCATGCTCAATGCACTTTATAAAACTAGTATACCTTTTTAACATCAATAACATGATAACCATTATATCCTCATAGATCTACCATGTTCCTAGGTTCCTATTCACTAGTTTCACATGTCCAGAGCACTTTCTATCTAATGGATCTACATCAAATTATGGTCCACCCATTTTATATACTAACACAACCTCCTAGTAAATGGTAACACACATTACAAGGTAAATCAAAATAAAAAAAACAACATCATGAGATAAATAATAGCACAACTTAAACATTTGAAATAACATAAAACATGGATTTAAACTATTCTAATAAGTATAATGAAAATAATATCATAATGGGACATGCTGGTAACACACTCATCCTTTTGAAAAAAAATCATAGTTAGTAATTATGATAATCAATATTATAAAATGAATACATGAGTAAATGAGACTCCAAAATGGTGATGAGATTCCTACCTTCTATTGGTTAATGTCAAAAACATGGTCCACATGAGATTTCATCGTCAGAATCATGCTCACACACAAAATAGAATTTGATTACACCCCAAGGGAACCTACAACTAGTTCCAATATGACATTTCTTAGGCTCTAGGTAAAGTAAAAGATTAATGAATCAATGGGATAAAAACAAAATTACCTGAGGAATAAAATATTCAAAATGGATCCTTGAGATTAGTCTAAGAAGAAGGATGAAAGGGTTTATGAAATTTAAGGGGCTCCACAGCTCTAGGAAGGGGATACCAGGTGGACGTGTCCTGGAAATCACCTCCACAACAAAAATAGGGTTTTACGGAGTAAGGATTCCACCATGTAAATGGATATAGTGTGGGGATTTGTGAAGTGAACCACTATAACATAAAGATAGAGATAAAATACATGGGTCTACTCAAATAAGTATAGTACATTGTAGAGGAAGGTATTATAGCATATAAAATGATGTTCTATACTCTTTGTGGAGTAAAAGATTTTTATACTATGTGAAGTTTCTTCTACAGTCATTCAGTGATCTTAGAAATCTATTGATGAAGGGGGGATATGTTATTCAGAATACTTTAGGGATTCATTCCATTTAATAATACCTTAAAAAATTATCCTAAAAACTAAAGCAAATGCACCTAAAAATCTGAAAATGGTTTCCCTTTGAATATAATATAACTCACTTCTTAAGAGGCTTCAACACCTGATGACCAGAAGTGAGACTACTATCTGCAATAGAAAAAGAGAATAACTATATGGAGTTCTTATCCTCATTTTTTAAGATTCTCCTTCAACATATAGATGCACTCTTATTTAGGATATTCATTGTAGACACAGAATCAAGTACATGATTGGGGTAATTATTTCATTGTGGGATTATGTATTGAAATTCATACACCATGAAATTTTCAATCCATATTAACATAAACCTCAATTCCAAACCTAATTGAGTATAATACACAGTGTAACTCTTACCCAGTTTAATGAGATTTAAAACTAGAGCAAAATTCAACCTCAGTTTCAACTCCTAAAAAGGCCTTTGGCACTTCTCTTCCTAGTCAAAATTAACCCACTTTTGAGTCAATGATATAAAGGGTGAAACCATACTAGATAATTCCTGAATGAAAATTATATAATATTTTACTAAACTCACAAATCTATTATTCTTAAAAACATGCCTAGAATACTTCCAAGACATCACTACTTGGGTCATCTGAAGATCCACTAAGACACTACATTCAAAGGTCACATGACCTCATAACATAAACACTTAATTAAAGAACATTGAATTATATATTGTCACATAAATAACTTATTTTAAAGTTATTTTTAATTTAGTTTCCATTCATTCTTTGTTTTGGGGGTTTCCAAAGGTTTTATGGAGAATAGGCGAGTTTTCATGAATTGGGCCAAACTGTGATCCCAATTCCGGATTTAAAAATAAATTTTGTTTCTTTTATAACTTTTTTATTTTTTACTATTTTTCAGTAATTCTAACTCCTAAATGTCCTCCCCTGATATATTAACACCACAGTTAAATTTGTAGCCTTTATAAATTCATAATCATGGGGGATTTGAGTTTTTATTTGAGAATAAGGCCAACCCGAAAGCCCATTTTCCAATTTTAAATTGTTTCTTTAATTTTTTAATAACTTATTAATTATAATTAATGTTTCTGTGATTCCACCTCCCCCTAGACCCTAAGAAGCCCAGGGACTCTCCCATTCATTTTCCCCTCTTTGGAGCTCGTTTTCATCGCGATTGAGTGCTGAAATTTTTAGGGTTTCTAAACTCGGGCAGATCTGAGGAGGTAACTTATTTCCATCATAACTCTCTCAATTCTTACTCTTTTCCCCCATTACAGTTCTTATATGATCTCATAATCCTTATTAGAACATCCCCTGAATGGTTGGATGTTTTCAAATTCAGATTCTGGTGGATTTTGGGTTGTTTTATTCAAGATTGTTTTGAGTAAGTGTTTCTCTCTTCAATTTTTCATTATCCTTAGGGTTTTCTCCCTCTTTCATTATGTTCTAAAATGTCCAGAAGTTAGGGTTAGATCCTAATTGATGATTTGGTATATTTTGGGTCAATTTTTGGTGGTCTAGGTCTGGATTTATATTCCTTGTGGTGCGGCGGTGGTGCGCTTAAGGTTTCACACCAAGTTTTGAGGGTTTCGACTCAAAAGGTAGGTGATTCCATGTGTAACAATTTTATGATGAGTTAGATTGCTTGGTTTATTAATTTAGTATATTTATAATATGGTTTTTGTGCTGTGAAAACTATTTTTTTATGAATTTGGTTAAAAATTTAATTTGTAGTTGTATTTTAGCTTGAAATTGGGTACTTTTTATGTGTGACTCTTAGGGTAATGTTTGAGTTTAGTTTATAACATATGAAAGTGATTTATTAGTCTTGAAAGGGGCTGAAAATTCTGTTTTGGTAATTCCTTATTATCATGTAGGCCTTGAAAAGATATTTTTGATTGAGTTTAAGGTGTAAAACTGTGTTGTACTTCTTGAAGGTGATTTATGAAAACGTGTGTTTTTCATGTGTATCTTTGTGGTATTATTTGATGTATTTTTATAACACTTGAAGGTGCTTTAATAATTGTTCTAGGAATGAAAATTCTGTTTTGGATTGTTATTGGTATGATTTTTGTTTTGAATGAGGGTTTGAAATGGGTTTAGTGTTCAAACAATGGTTACACCTCTTGGGTTTGTTTTATAAAAATTGCAAATGTTTTATTTGGTTAAAAAAAGTTGGGTAAGGGTGTATATGTACTGTTTGGGTGAGTGTGTTCACCTAATGTGGGTTTTTTAATGGTAAAGTGGTGATTTTAGATGTCAAAAATTTGTAGAATGTTTTATAAATTTCCGAAATGTTTTACTAAATTGTGTTTTGTGTGTGAAACACAGGTGTGGGATGTTTCGTGTGATTTTATTGATAAAATGAATTGTGAAGGTGAGAAGGGTATTATGTGACATGTGTGTGGGCTGCTATGTGAGTTTAATATCTTGTAATGGTTTTGTAAAATTGTTTAAAGGATTTGTGGAAGTGTTAAAGAAATGGGAAAAGTGTTGTAGGAAATTTTGGTGTGAGTTTGATTTCAAAATGCATTTGAATGAAAAGTGGAATTTTTGACTTGTGTGATGTACATGGGGCTGTTCGGTTAATGTGTGATGTGAAAGTGATATTTTCATGTGAAAACTATACTTCTTGGATTGTTGAACTTGTTTGAGCACAAAGGGAAAACCCGAGTATCTAGGTGGGTGGACGTGTACTAGTATGCTAGTGAATCCGTGAGGTTTGGCCTCAGTTTCACTTAGAAAGATTGATGCTTAAAACTCTAACTAAACTATGATGATGATGATTGGGGACCACTAGGTTATGGGTATGATCCATAATAGTGGGTCGTGCATGAGAAGGGATATTTTTTGTGGTTACTCTCACCGAGATACGAGGTACCTCAGACCCACAGCTAGCTAGTGCCTAGGGGTTATTTCATATTACTTGTGCTCATTAGATCCTTTGTACCTACCGTCGACATATGGTATTTTTGGATGGAAAATTAAGAAGCTTTGTTATTTATTTTAAAATTTTCGGTCCTTTAAAATTATCCCACATGAAAACTGTTTTCATTTATTATTGCATCCTTTAGAAAATTGTAACTAGCATTTCTTATTTACAAAACTTGCAATGCTTTTTGTCATGAAATGTTTATCACATGGAATCTCTTAGAGGTGGTATCCTACTGGTCTTTCTCTCACACCCTACTTACACCTTTGGGTGTAAGTAGACTTTCTTATTTTATGTCACAGGTCTGGGTACAGGATTTATGTCATTGGTTCAGGTTTTTAGCTATCTGTTGGGATGCAGTGTCGTGGATATGGCTTGAGGACTGTGCCTCTTTCCATGTGGAGGTTCTTGTGCTGTCCTTATTTGGTTTTTTACCATTGTAATGGACTTTAAACATAGTTTTAACTTTTGTATTTCAGTTCTGAAATTTTGTAATAGACGGTTTTAGTTGAAAAATCCAGATTTGTTTTTATTGAGTTTGTTTGTTGTTTAATGTTTATAAAATCAGGTAAATCATTCCCAATTATCATGATATGATACCCAGGCACTTGTGCCAGCCCGTGGGGATCAGTAACGCCCTTCGGGCCTTGGCAAGGGCTGGGTTTGGTGCCGGTTTGATGGCGACGAGATCCGGTTCGTGACAAAAATGGTATCAGAGGAGGTTCTGGTTAACTCTTTGGGTCACGTTATTTAGGGAACAGTCGGGATAGTATAAAGTTAGGATTGTTGGGACTTGGTAGTTCGGTTATGGGTAGTGTTCATGATCACTAAACCACATGACAGGATTCGAGTCACCAGGGGAAGTCGGGATTTATCTAATTCCATTGGTTTTATCATTTTGATGATGATTAGGGGAAATGAAAAGAGAGTTGGGTTAATGGTCTTAGTGAGCTCGCAGGGCCTGGAAAGACATGTGAATCCAGGGATATTCCCTAGAAAACTCTATGTGATAGTGAAGTGATTAGAAAATGGCCGACAACCATATTTCCAAGTCACCCACTGAAACTAGTTTCATCTCGCATTGTTTTGTGCTTTAGTTTTGAAATCTTGGCACTTTGGTTTTAAGGTGACTTGGTTTTAAGAAGCGTAAAGCTTTTATGAAATGATTTTTAAATAAAGAGGGAATGGTTTGGTTTATGAAATGGCGGAACTGAATTTTCAGAATTGTTTTAAAATGTAAAATGGTGTGCTTACACCACTTTGAAAGCATGAACTATATTGAAGTTGGTTTTGAAAAGTGTTTCCAATAGAGTTTTCTAAACAATATGAGTGTGTTTCAATGGGATGAGATGTTTTGAAATTGATGTGAATATCTTGAATGTGAGTTATTTTCTAAATGGTTGTGACTTTCGGAAAGTTTCTATAAGATGTGAGTTGGGATTTTGATCTCGTGGTTAGCGGTTTTGAGAAAAAAGGATGTGTTGGTTTACCGTTTTGGTTTTGAAAAGTGGAAAGATTTTTTGTTTTAACCTTTGGTATTTTCGTGAGCAACCACATGAATGAGGTTATATGGGAAGATGGATGGTTGATGACATGAGTGGATGAGGGTCAAGATGGATATGAGGAGTGTGCCCGGTGTGGCACAGAAACATGCATGTGTAAGGCCCATGGGATACCATTGGTGGATGCGTTAACCGCTGAACCATTTATTTTCAAAGAAATGTTTTTAAAGTGAGACATGAAGACTTGATGAATTATTTGTAATGGTTAATATTATGTGTTTTTTTAAATGTTGATGTTGTGGGATGTTTTGAGTCCAAGAACCCCTCCTGTTTGAACTGTGTTTTGGGTTTGGGTTTGGTCAGTAAGTTGTGTTATAGGGACAATTAGTGGTCTCTTATGAAAAATGTTCTGGGAAACCTTTATTATGGTTCCCTTCATGTGTTTGGATCTGGTTTGTGGTATATATTTACAAATATACCATCTTGGTTGGGTCCTTGGGTTCAACTGTTGGATAAGGTACACCCCCATTAAAGGTTAGTGCACAACTCAAGTGCAACCAGGATTGTTTCGCCGTTTGAAGACCCTCCAGTTGATCAATATAAGGAATATTTTTCTTGAGATTTTTAGATTGAGTCTACACCCATTCCTTTATTTGATTTTTAGATCCTCTTGTAATAGGATAGTGCTCGTGGAAGGGTGAAAGAGATCATAGTTTCTTATGTTTCCTGATTCGTCGAAGGTGGATGTGGTCTAGGGTTGTTAGTGTGGATGAGTGTCTCGATGGTGTCTAAGAGGGCCTTTGGGGTTCTTCAAAGTTTCTTTGAAGCATGAGTTCATGTTAAACCACCAGTGTGGGAAATGTGGTCATGATAGGTAATTGTGGCCACTTTCTAGAATTGTCTGTTGTTTGGGGATGTTGTATAAGGTCCCTCTCCATGCATTGTTTATATCAGTCGCAATGGCCATGTTCGGTGATGCCTTATGATGTCGTGTGCTCGATTGAACATATAGGTGAAAGTCGTGAAATACTCTGAGAGTCTCTTTTGTGTTGGGTGAATGTCTCCCTTGTAAAAACTTCAAAATATTCCATTTTAGAGGAAGCTGAGTGTAGGTGTTCTTTACTTCTATTGTTTCTCACCTGAAGAAACAAGATGTGATGTGTGTGCATCTTCTTAGCCCTTGTTTCAGTGAAATATCGGGATTGGGTAAAGTGAGTATGGAATTTGATATGTCTGGAAAACTTATCTTGGGTTGCGGTGTAGTTGTTGGTGGCACTGAAAGAAGAATTCTCATTCATTGGGTTTCCGAAGACTAACTACGAGGCCGAAGATGGTTCAATCATTTGAGCTCCAACCATAGGTCTCAGAGAGAAGCTGGATCATAGTCAGGGGAAATCACAGGGTCATTTAAACCCTTGTACAAATTCCTATCCTAAATATGAAATATAGGATGAGATTAAACCCCTGCTATCATTATCTTTCTTCTTCTTTTTCATGTTTGGTGGAAATAGATGGAGGGCCTTGTACCCATGACATCGCCCAATGTCATTCCCTCCCCCTTTGGTTTCCATTGAGTCTTTGGAGAATGGTTGGAAATTTGTCTAGACATGATGAGCACATGGTTTGTGAATGATTAAGAGAGACTGTGTGCCTGGAAGCCATGCAGGAAGATTGATCAGCACAGTTAGTTCACGGTTTCACAAACTGTGCGGACTAACCGTGCGACCTTCCCAAATCTTGAAATTTTTGGGTCTTTCTATGCCGGCCCATGCTGGTCGATTAAGATGGTTGGTTCTTATGGTGGGGAGAACCACTATTATTCTCATGTATGCTTCTTAGGAAATTTTGAATGGAAGTCTACCCTAGGTACCAGGGAGTCTGTTCAGGCCTCCCCCTATTAGTGTCCAGATTCTGTCTCAAAAAAATATCGGTTGTCTCTTATAGTGGGGAGAATATTAGTGTCCCCTCGTACCAGTAACATAGATTTATCTATGGTTTTGTCTTGGTGTAGATAGTCTCGTTCGGAGATATCTTTCTACCAACATCTTCCTTGAGTAAACGTTGGGACTGGAGAGCGCCCAATGGTTTAGTTAAAGTAAGGTAAGTGTAACCTTGTTCAAAGTTATTGTTCGTTTGGGTGAATTTCTTGAGTCTTGTTCGGATAGTGTTTGAAGAGTTTTATTTTGGGATAAAGTATGAATGTTATTTATCCTTTTAGGAAAGTGGTGTAAGTTATGGTTGTGAGAATAATCCTTCCTTAATTGATCACTGGAGGTGTTTTGGCCTTTTGGGGTGAAACCTCGCAAGGGAGTACCTATTGGTTTCTCAGTGGGGTTTGGGTGTTGCTTTAAACTTGCTGTGACTTTCGGGGCAGAAAGTTTTCAAGGTGGGGAGAATTGTCACATAAATAACTTATTTTAAAGTTATTTTTAATTTATTTTCCATTCATGCTTTGTTTTTGGGGTTTCCAAAGGTTTTATGGAGAATAGGTGAGTTTTCATGAATTGGGCCAAACCGTGAGCCCAATTCCAGATTTAAAAATAAATTTTGTTTCTTTTATAACATTTTAATTTTTTAATAATATTCAGTAATTCCAACTCTTAAATGTCCTCCCCTGATATATTAACACCACATTTATATTTGGAGCCTTTATAAATCCATAATCATGGGAGATTTGGGTTTTTATTTGAGAATTGGGCCAACCCGAAAGCCCATTTTCCAGTTTTAAATTGTTTCTTTAATTTTTTAATATCTTATTCATTATAATGAATTTTTCGGTGATTCCACCTCCCCCTCGACACTAAGAAGCCCAGGCGCGCTCCAATGCATTTTCCCACTCTTTGGAGCTCGTTTTCATCTCGATTAAGTGCTGAAAGTATTAGGGTTTCTAAAATAGGGAAGATTTGAGGGGGTAAGTTATTACTATTATAACTCTCTCAATTCATACTATTTTTCCCCCAATACAGTTCCTATATGATCAAATAATCCTTATTAGAACATCCCTTTAATGGTTGGATGTTTTCAAATTCATATTCTGGTAGATTTTGGGTCGTTTTATTCATGATTATTTTGAGTAAGTGTTCCTCTCTTCAATTTTTCATTCTCCTTAGGGTTTCCTCCCTCTTTCATTATGTTCTAAAATGTCCAGAAGTTAGGGTTCAATCCTAAAGTATGATTTGGTATCTTTTGGGTCAATTTTTGGTGGTATAGGTCTGGATTTATATTCCTTGTGGTGCGGCGGTTGTGCGCTTAAGGTTTCACACCAAGTTTTGAGGGTTCGACTCAAAAGGTAGGTGATTCCATGTGTAACCATTTTATGATGAGTTAGATTTCATGGTTTATTAATTTAGTATATTTATAATCTGATTTTTGTGGTGTGAAAACTATTTTTTGATGAATTTGGTTAAACATTTAATTTTTAGTTGTATTTTAGCTTGAAATTGGGTACTTTTTATGTGTGACTCTTGGGGTAATGTTTGGGTTTAGTTTATAACATATGAAAATGATTTATTAGTCTTCAAAGGGGCTGAAAAATCTGGTTTGGTAATTCCTTATTATCATGTAGTCCTTGAAAAGAGATTTTTGATTGAGTTTAAGGTGTAAAACTGTGTTGTACTTCTTGAAGGTGATTTATGAAAACGTGTGTTTTTCATGTGTATCTTTGTGGTATTATTTGATGTATTTTTATAATAGTTGGGGGTGCTTTAATAATTGTTTTAGGGATTAAAATTATGTTTTGGATTATTATTGGTATGATTTTTGTTTTGAATGAGGGGTTTGAAATGGGTTTAGTGTGCAAACAATGGTTACACCTCTTGGGTTTGTTTTATAAAAATTGCAAATGTTTTATTTGGTTAAACCAAGTTGGGAAAGGGTGTATATGTACTGTTTGTGTGAGTGTGTTAACCTAATGTGGGTTTTTGAATGGTAAAGTGGTGATTTGATATGTCAAACAATTTTAGAATGTTTTATAAATTGAGGAAATGTTTTACTAAATTGTGTTTTGTGTGCGAAACACGGGTGTGAGATGTTTCGTGTGAGTTTATTGATAAAATGAATTGTGAAGGGGAGAAGGGTATTATGTGACATGTGTGTTTGCTGTTATGTGAGTTTAATATCTTCTAATGGTTTTATAAAATCGTTTAAAGGATTTGTGGAAGTGTTAAAGAAACGGGAAAAGTGTTGTAGGCAATTTTGGTGTGAGTTTGATTTCAAAATGCTTTTGAATGAAAAGTGGAATTTTTGACTTGTGTGATGTACATGGGGATGTTTGGTTAAGGTGTGATGTGGAAGTGATATTTTCATGTGAAAACTATACTTCTTGGATTATTGAACTTGTTTGAGCACAAAGGGAAAACCCGGGTATCTAGGTGGGTGGACGTGTACTAGTATGCTAGTGAATCCTTGAGGTTTGGCCTTAGTTTCACTTAGTATGATTGACACTTACAACTTTAACTAAACTATGATGATGATGATTGGGGACCACTAGGTTATGGGTATGATCCCTACTAGTGGCTCGTGCATGAGAAGGGATATTTTTTGTGGTTACTCTCACCGAGATACGAGGTACCTGGGACCCACAACTAGCTAGTGCCTAGGGGTTATTTAATATTACTTGTGCTCATTAGATACTTTGTAACTACCGTCGGAATATGGTATTGTTGGCTGGAAAATTCAGTAGCTTTGTTATTTATTTTAAAATTTTTGTTCCTTTAAATTTATTCCACATGAAAACTATTTTCATTTATTATTGAATCCTTTAGAAAATTGTAACTAGGATTTCTTATTTACAAAAATTGCAATGCTTTTTATCATGAAATGTTTATCACATGGAATCTCTTAGAGGTGGTATCCTACTAGGCTTTCTCTCACACCCTACTTACACCTTTGGGTGTAAGTAGACTTTCTTATTTTATGTCACAGGTTTGGGTACATGATTTATGTCATTGGTTCAGGTTTTTAGCTATCCATTGGGATGCAGGGTTGTGGATATGGCTTGAGGACGGTGACTCTTTCCATGTGGAGGTTATTGGGATGTCCTTATTTGGTTTTGTACCATTGTAATGGTATTTAAATATAGTTTTAACTTATGTATTTCAGTTCTGAAATTTTGTAAAAGACGGTTTTAGTTGAAAAATCCAGATTTGTTTTTATTGAGTTTGTTTGTTGTTTAATGTTTATAAAATCGGGTAAATCGTTCCCAATTATCATGATATGATACCCGGGCACTTGTGCCAGCCCGTGGGGATCGAGAACGCCCTTCGGGCCTTGGCATGGGCTGGGTTTGGTTCCGGTTTGATGGCGACCAGATCCGGTTCGTGACAAAAATGGTATCAGAGGAGGTTCTGGTTAACTATTTGGGTCACATTATTTAGGGAACAGTCGGGATAGTATAAATTTAGGATTGTTGGGACTTGGTAGTTCGATTATGGGTAGTGTTCCTGATCACCACACCTCATGACATGATTTGAGTCACCAGGGGAGGTAGGGATTTATCTAATTCCATTGGTTTTCTTTGTTTGATGATGATTAGGGGAAATGGAAAGAGGGTTGGGTTAATGGTCTCAGTGAGATCGCAGGGCCTGGCAAGCCATGTGAAGCCAGGTATATTCCCTAGAAAACTCTCTGTGATAGTGAAGTGATTGGAAAATGGCCACCAACCGTATTTCCAATTCACCCACTGAAACTAGTTTCCTCTCGCATTGTTTTGTGCTTTAGTTTTGAAATCTTGGCACTTTGGTTTTAATGTGACTTGGTTTTAAGAATCGTAAAGTTTTTATGAAATGATTTTCAAATAAAGAGGGAATGGTTTGGTTTATGAAATGGTGGAACTAAATTTTCAGAATTGTTTTGAAATGTAAAATGGTGTGCTTACACCTCTTTGAAATCAGGAACTATATTGAAGTTGGTTTTGAAAAGTGTTTCCAATAGAGTTTTCTAAACAATCCGAGTGTCTTTAAATGGGATGAGATGTTTTGAAATTGATGTGAATATCTTGAAATTGAGTTATTTTCTAAATGTTTGTGACTTTCGGAAAATTTCTGTGAGATGTGAGTTGGGATTTTGATCTCGTGGTTAGCGGTTTTGAGAAAAAAGGATGTGTTGGTTGACCGTTTTGGTTTTGAAAAGTGGAACGAATTTTTGTTTAACCTTTGGTATTTTCATTAGCAACCACATGCATGGGGTTATATGGGAAGATGGATGGTTGATGACATGACTGGATGAGGGTCGAGATGGATATGAGGAGTGTGTCCGGTGTGGCACAGAAACATGCATGTGTAAGGCCCATGGGATACCATTGGTGGATGCGCTAACCGCTGAACCATTTGTTTTCAAAGAAATGTTTTTAAAGAGAAACATGAAGACTTGATGAATTATTTTGAATGGTTAATATTATGTGTTTTTTTTTAAAATGTTGATGTTGTGGGATGTTTTGAGTCCAAGAACCCCTCCTGTTTGAACTGTGTTGTGGGTTTGGGTTTGGTCAGTAAGTTGTGTTATAGGAACAATTAGTGGTCTCTTACGAAAAATGTTTTGGGAAACCTTTATGATGGTTCCCTTCATGTGTTTGGATCTAGTTTTTGGTATATCTTGACTAATGGACCATCTTGGTTGGGTCCTTGGGTTCAACTGTTGGATAAGGTACACCCCCATTAAAGGTTAGTGCACAACTCAAGTGCAACCACGATTGTTTCGCCGTTTGATGACCCTCCAGTTGATCAATATAAGGAATATTTTTCTTGATATGTTTAGATTGAGTCTACACCCATTCCTTTATTTGTTTTTTAGATCCTCTTGTAACAAGAGAGTGCTCATGGAAGGGTGAAATAGACCATAGTTTCTTATGTTTCCGGATTCGTCGAAGGTGGATGTGGTCTAGGGTTGTTAGTGTGGACGAGTGTCTCGATGGTGTCTAAGAGGGAATTTGGGGTTCTTCAAAGTTTCCTTGAAGCATGAGTTCATGTTAAACCACCAGTGTGGAAAATATGGTCATGATAGGTAATTGTGGCCACTTTCTAGAATTGTGTGTTGTTTGGGGATGTTGTATAAGGTCCCTCTCCATGAATTGTTTATATTAGTCGCAATGGCCATGTTCGATGATGCCTTATGATGTCATGTGCTCGATTGACCATATAGGTGAAAGTCGTGAAATCCTCCGAGAGTCTCTGTTGTGTTGGGTGAATGTATCCCTCGAAAAAACTTCAAAATCATCCATTTTAGAAGAAGGTGAGTGTAGGTGTTCTTTACTTCTAATGTTTCTCACCTGAAGAAACAAGGTGTGATGTGTGTGCATCTTCTTAGCCCTTGTTTCAGTGAAATATTGGGATAGGGTAAAGTGAGTATGGAATTTGATATGTTTGGAAAACTTATCTTGGGTTGCGGTGTAGTTGTTGGTGGCACCGAAAGAAGAATTCTCATTTAGTGGGTTTCTGAAGACTAACTGCGAGGCCGAAGATGCTTCAATCATTTGATCTCCAACCATAGGTCTCGGAGAGAAGCTGGATCATAGTCAGGGGAAATCACAGGGTCATTTAAACCCTTGTACAAAGTCCTATCCTAAATATGAAAGATATGATGAGTTTAAACCTCTGGTATCATTATCTTTCTTCTTATTTTTCACATTTGGTGGAAATAGATGGAGGGCCTTGTACCCATGACATCGCCCAATGTCATTCCCTCCCCCTTTGGTTTCCATTGAGTCTTTGGAGAATGGTTGGAAATTTGGATAGACATGCTGAGCACATAGTTTGTGAATGATTAAGAGAGACTGTTTGCCTGGAAGCCATTCAAGAAGATTGATCATCACAATTAGTTCATGGTTTCACAAACTGTGCGGACTAACCGTGCGACCTTCCCAAATATTGAAATTTTTGGGTCTTTATGTGCCGGACCTTGCTGGTCGATTAAGATGGTTGGTTCTTATGGTGGGGAGAACCACTATGATTCTTATTTATTTTCCTTAGGAAATTTTGAATGGAAGTCTACCCTAGGTACCAGGGAGTCCGTTCAGGCCTCCCCCTATTAGTGTCCGGATTCTGTCTCAAAAAAATTATTGGTTGTCTCTTATAATGGGGAGCATATTAGTGTCCCCCTGTACCAGTAACATAGATTTATCTATGGTTTTGGCTTGGTGTAGATAGTCTCATTCGGAGATATCTTACTACCAACATCTTCCTTGAGTAAACGTTGGGACTGGAGAGCGCCCAATGGTTTAGTTAAAGTAAGGTAAGTGTAACCTTGTTCAAAGTTGTTGTTCGTTTGGGTGAATTGCTTCAGTCTTGTTCGGATAGTGTTTGAAGAGTTTTATTTTGGGATAAATTATGAATGTTATTGATCCTTTCAGGAAAGTGGTTTAAGTTATGGTTGTGAGATTAATCCTTCCTTAATTGATCACTGGAGGAGTTTTGGCCTTTGGGGGTGAAACCTCACAAGGGAGTACCTATTGGTTTCTCAGTGGGGTTTGGGTGTTGCTTTAACCTTACTATGACTTTCCGGGGCGTAAAGTTTTCAAAGTGGGGAGAATTGTAATAAAAATAAATTATTTTAAAGTTATTTTTAATTTATTTTCCATTCATTCTTTGTTTTTGGGGTTTCCAAAGGTTTTATGGAGAATAGGTGAGTTTTCATGAATTGGGCCAAACCGAGAGCCCAATTCTAGATTTAAAAATAAAATTCGTTTCTTTTATAACTTTTTCATTTTTTAATATTTTTCAGTAATTCCAACTCCTAAATGTCCTCCCCTGATATATTAACACCACATTTAAATTTGGAGCCTTTATAAATCCATAATCATGGGGGATTTGGGTTTTTATTTGAGAATTGGGCCAACCTGAAAGCCCATTTTCCCGTTTTAAATTTTTTCTTTAATTTTTTAATACCTTATTCATTATAATGAATGTTTCGGTGATTCGACCTCCCCCTACACCCTAAGAATTCCAGGAGCGCTCCCATTCATTTTCCCCCTCTTTGGAGCTCGTTTGCATCACGATTGAGTGCGGAAATTCTTAGGGTTTCTAAACTCGGGAAGATCTGAGAAGGTCAGTTATTTCCATCATAACTCCCTCAATTATTACTCTTTTTCCCCCATTCTAGTTCCTATATAATATCATAATCCTTATTCGAACATCCCTTGAATGGTTGTATGTTTTCAAATTCAGATTCTGGTGGATTTTGGGTCGTTTTATTCAAGATTGTTTTGAGTAAGTGTTTCTCTCTTCAATTTTTCATTCTCCTTAGGGTTTCCTCCCTCTTTCATTATGTTCTAAAATATCCAGAAGTTAAAGTTAGATCATAATATATGATTTTGTATCTTTTGGGTCAATTTTTTGTGGTCTAGGTCTGGATTTATATTCCTTGTGGTGCGGCGGTGGTGCGCTTAAGGTTTCACACCATGTTTTGAGGGTTTTGACTCAAAAGGTAAGTGATTCCATGTGTAACCATTTTATGATGAGTTATCTTGCTTGGTTTATTAATTTAGTATATTTATAATCTGATTTTTGTGGTGTGAAAACTATTTTTTGATGAATTTGGTTAAACATTTAATTTTTACTCGTATTTTAGCTTGAAATTGGGTACTTTTTATGTGTGACTCTTGGGGTAATGTTTGGGTTTAGTTTATAACATATGAAAGTGATTTATTAGTCTAGAAAGGGGATTCCAATTCTGGTTTGGTAATTCCTTATTATCATGTAGGCCTTGAAAAGATATTTTTGATTGAGTTTAAGGTGTAAAACTGTGTTGTACTTCTTGAAGGTGATTTATAAAAACGTGTGTTTTTCATGTGTATCTTTGTGGTATTATTTGATGTATTTTTATAAAACTTGGAGGTGCTTTAATAATTGTTCTAGGAATGAAAATTCTGTTTTGGATTGTTATTGTTATGATTTTTGTTTTGAATGAGGGGTTTCAAATGGGTTTAGTGTGCAAACAATGGTTACACCTCTTGGGTTTGTTTTATAAAAATTGCAAATGTTTTATTTTGTTAAACAAAGTTGGGAAAGGGTGTATATGTGCTGTTTGGGTGAGTGAGTTCACCTAATGTGGGTTTTTTAATGGTAAAGTGGTGATTTTATATGTCAAACATTTGTAGAATGTTTTATAAATTGCCGAAATGTTTTACTAAATTGTGTTTTGTGTGCGAAACACGGGTGTGGGATGTTTCGTGTGAGTTTATTGATAAAATGAATTGTGAAGGTGAGAAAGGTATTATGTGACATGTGTGTGGGATGTTATGTGGGTTGAATATCTTGTAATGGTTTTATAAAATCATTTAAAGGATTTGTGGAAGTGTTAATGAAATGGGAAAAGTGTTGTAGGAAATTTTGGTGTGAGTATGATTTCAAAATGCATTTGAATGAAAAGTGGAATTTTTGACTTGTGTGATGTACATGGGGCTGTTTGGTTAATGTGTGATGTGGAAGTGATATTTTCATGTGAAAACTATACTTCTTGGATTATTGAACTTGTTTGAGAACAAAGGGAAAACCCAGGTATCTAAGTGGGTGGACGTGTACTAGTATGCTAGTGAATCCGTGAGGTTTGGCCTCAGTTTCACTTAGCATGATTGATGCTTACAACTCTAACTAAACTATGATGATGATGATTGGGGACCACTAGGTTATGGGTATGATCCCTACTAGTGGGTCGTGAATGAGAAGGGATATTTTTTGTGGTTACGCTCACCGAGATACGAGGTACCTGGGACCCACAGCGAGCTAGTGACTAGGGGTTATTTCCTATTACTTCTGCTCATTAGATCCTTTGTACCTATCGTCAGCATACGGTATTGTTGGCTGGAAAATTCAGTAGCTTTGTTATTTATTTTAAAATTTTTGGTCCTTTAAAATTATCCCACATGAAAACTGTTTTCATTTATTATTGCATCCTTTAGAAAATTGTAACTAGCATTTCTTATTTACAAAACATGCAATGCTTTTTGTCATGAAATGTTTATCACATGGAATCTCTTAGAGGTGGTATCCTATTGGGATTTCTCTCACACCATACTTACACCTTTGGGTTTAAGTATACTTGCTTATTTTATGTCACAGGTTTGGGTACAAGATTTATGTCATTGGTTCAGGTTTTTAGCTGTCCATTGGGATGCAGTGTCGTGGAGATGGCTTGAGGAAGGTGCCTCTTTCCATGTGGAGGTTCTTAGGCTGTCCTTATTTGGTTTTGTACCATTTTAATGGACTTTGAACATAGTTTTAACTTATGTATTTCAGTTCTGAAATTTTGTAAAAGACGGTTTTAGTTGAAAAATCCAGATTTGTTTTTATTGAGTTTGTTTGTTGTTTAATGTTTTTAAAATTGGGTAAATCATTCCCAATTATCATGACATGATACCCGGGAACTTGTTCCAGCCCGTGGGGATCGGGAACGCCCTTCGGGCCTTGGCACGGGCTGGGTTTGGTGCCGGTTTGATGGCGACCAGATCCGGTTCATGACAAAAATGGTATCAGAGGAGGTTCTGGTTAAATCTTTGGGTCACGTTATTTAGGGAACAGTCGGGATAGTATAAAGTTAGGATTGTTGGGACTTGGTAGTTTGGTTATGGGTAGTGTTCCTGATCACTACACCTCATGACAGGATTTGAGTCACCAGGGGAAGTCAGGATTTATCTAATTCCATTGGTTTTCTTAGTTTGATGATGATTAGGGGAAATGAAAAGATAGTTGGGTTAATGGTCTTAGTGAGCTCTCAGGGCCTGGAAAGCCATGTTAAGCTAGGGATATTCCCTAGAAAACTCTCTGTGACAGTGAAGTGATTGGAAAATGGCCGCCAACTATATTTTCAAGTCACCCACTAAAACTAGTTTCCTCTCGCATTATTTTGTTCTTTAGTTTTGAAATCTTGGCACTTTGGTTTTAAGGTGACTTGGTTTTAAGAAGTGTAAAGTTTTTATGAAATTATTTTCAAATAAAGAGGGAATGGTTTTTTTATGAAATGGTGGAACTGAATTTTCAGAATTGTTTTGAAATGTAAAATGGTGTGCTTACACCTCTGTGAAAGCAAGAACTTTATTGAAGTTGGTTTTGAAAAGTGTTTCCAATAGAGTTTTCTAAACAATATGAGTGTGTTTCAATGGGATGAAATGTTTTGAAATTGATGTGAATATCTTGAAAGTGAGTTATTTTCTAAATGGTTGTGACTTTCGGAAAGTTTCTATAAGATGTGAGTTGGGATTTTGATCTCGTGGTTAGTGGTTTTGAGAAAAAAGGATGTGTTGGTTTACCGTTTTGGTTTTGAAAAGTGGAACAAATTTTTGTTTTAACATTTGGTATTTTCGAGAGTAACCACATGCATGGGGTTATATGGGAATATGGATGGTTGATGATATGACTGGATGAGGGTCGAGATGGATATGAGGAGTGTGCCCGGTGTGGCACAGAAACATGCCTGTGTAAGGCCCATGGGATACCATTGGTGGATGCGTTAACCGCTGAACCATTTGTTTTCAAAGAATTTTTTTTAAAGAGAAACATGAATACTTGATGAATTATTTGGAATGGTTAATATTAGGTGTTTTTTTTAAATTTTGATGTTGTGGGATGTTTTGAGTCCAAGAACCCCTCCTGTTTGAACTATGTTGTGGGTTTGGGTTTGGTCAGTAAGTTGTGTTATAGGGACAATTAGTGGTCTCTTATGAAAAATGTTTTGGGAAACCTTTATGATGGTTACCTTCATGTGTTTGGATCTGGTTTGTGGTATATCTTTACTAATGGACCATCTTGGTTGGGTCCTTGGGATCAACCGTTGGATAAGGTACACCCCCATTAAAGGTTAGTGCATAACTCAAGTGCAACCAGGATTGTTTCTCCGTTTGAAGACCCTCTAGTTGATCAATATAAGGAATATTTTTCTTGAGATTTTTAGATTGAGTCTACACCCATTCCTTTCTTTGATTTTTAGATCCTCTTGTAACAAGAGAGTGCTCATGGAAGGGTGAAAGAGACCATAGTTTCTTATGTTTCCTGATTCGTCGAAGGTGGATGTGGTCTAGGGTTGTTAGTGTGGATGAGTGTCTCGATGGTGTCTAAGAGGGCCTTTGGGGTTCTTCAAAGTTTCTTTGAAGCATGAGTTCATGTTAAACCACCAGTGTGGTAAATATGGTCACGATAGGTAATTGTGGCCACTTTCTAGAGTTGTGTGTTGTTTGGGGATGTTGTATAAGGTCCTTCTCCATGTATTGTTTATACCAGTCGCAATGGCCATGTTCGGTAATGCCTTATGATGTCATGTGCTCGATTGAACATATAGGTGAAAGTCGTGAAATCCTCCGAGAGTCTCTGCTGTGTTGGGTGAATGTCTCCCTTGAAAAAACTTCGAAATCTTGCATTTTAGAGGAAGGTCAGTGTAGGTGTTCTTTACTTCTATTGTTTCTCACCTGAAGAAATAAGGTGTGATGTGTGTGCATCTTCTTAGCCCTTATTTCAGTGAAATATCGAGATAGGGTAAAATCAGTATGGAATTTGATATGTCTGGAAAACTTATATTGGGTTGCGGTGTAGTTGTTGGTGGCACCGAAAGAAGATATCTCATTCAGTGGGTTTCCGAAGACTAACTGTGAGGCCGAAGATGCTTCAATCATTTGAGCTCCAACCATAGGTCTCGGAGAGAAGCTGGCTCATAGTCAGGGGAAATCACAGGGTCATTTAAACCCTTGTACAAAGTCCTATCCTAAATATGAAAGATATGATGAGTTTAAACCTCTAGTATCATTATCTTTCTTCTTCTTTTTCACGTTTGGTGGAAATAGATGGAGGGCCTTGTACCCATGACATCGCCCATTGTCATTCCCTCTCCCTTTGTTTTCCATTGAGTCGTTGGAGAATGGTTGGAAATTTGGATAGACATGCTGAGCACATGGTTTGTGAATGATTAAGAGAGACCATGTGCCTAGAATCCATGCAGGAAGTTTGATCAGCACAGTTAGTTCACGGTTTCACAAACTGTGCGGACTAACCGTGCGACCTTCCCAAATCTTGAAATTTTTGGGTCTTTATGTGTCGGCCCTTGCTGGTCGATTAAGATGGTTGGTTCTTATGGTGGGGAGAACCACTATGATTCTCATTTATGTTCCTTAGGAAATTTTGAATGGAAGTCTACCCTAGGTAGCAGGGAGTCCGTTCAGGCCTCCCCCTATTAGTGTCCTGATTCTGTCTCAAAAAAAAATATTGGTTGTCTCTTATAGTGGGAGCATATTAGTGTCCCCCCGTACCAGTAACATAGATTTATATATGGTTTTGGCTTGGTGTAGATAGTCTCGTTCAGATATATCTTACTACCAACATCTTCCTTGAGTAAACGTTGGGACTGGAGAGTGCCCAATGGTTCAGTTAAAGTAAGGTAAGTGTATCCTTGTTCAAAGTTGTTGTTCGTTTGGGTGAATTGCTTGAGTCTTGTTCGGATAGTGTTTGAAGAGTTTTATTTTGGGATAAATTATGAATGTTATTGATCCTTTCAGGAAAGTGGTGTAAGTTATGGTTGTGAGATTAATCCTTCCTTAATTGATAACTGGAGGTGTTTTGGCCTTTGGGGGTGAAACCTCGCAAGGGAGTAGCTATTGGTTTCTCAGTGGGGTTTGGGTGTTGCTTTAACCTTACTGTGACTTTCCGAGGTGGAAAGTCTTCAAGGTGGGGAGAATTGGCACATAAATAACTTATTTTAAAGTTATTTTTAATTTATTTTCCATTCATGCTTTGTTTTTGGGGTTTCAAAAGGTTTTATGGAGAATAGGTGAGTTTTCATGAATTGAGCCAAACCGTGAGCCCAATTCCAGATTTAAAAATAAATATTGTTTCTTTTATAACTTTTTCATTTTTTTTAATATTTTTCAGTAATTCCAACTCCTAAATGTCCTCCATTGATATATTAACACTAAATATATGATATCATAATCCTTATTCTAACATCCCTTGAATGGTTGGATGTTTTCAGTAATTCCAGTACCTATATGATATCATAATCCTTATTCTAACATCCCTTGAATGGTTGGATGTTTTCAAATTCATATTCTGGTGGATTTTGGGTCGTTTTATTCAATATTGTTTCGAGTAAGTGTTTCTCTCTTCAATTTTTCATTCTCATTAGGGTTTCCTCCCTCTTTCATTATGTTCTATAATATCCAGAAGTTAGGGTTCGATCCTAATGTCTGATTTGGTATCTTTTGGGTCAATTTTTGGTTGTTTAGGTCTGGAGTTATATTCCTTGTGGTGCGGCGGTGGTGCGCTTAAGGTTTCACACCAAGTTTTGAGGGTTTCAACTCAAAAGGTAGGTGATTCCATGTGTAACCATTTTATGATGAGTTAGTTTGCTTGATTTATTAATTTAGTATATTTATAATCTGATTTTTGTGGTGTGAAAACTATTTTTTGATGAATTTGGTTAAAAATTTAATTTTTAGTTGAATTTTAGCTTGAAATTGGGTACTTTTTATGTGTGACTCTTGGGGTAATGTTTGCGTTTAGTTTATAACATATGAACGTGATTTATTAGTCTTGAAAGGGGATGAAAATTATGGTTTGGTAATTACTTATTATCATGTATGCCTTGAAAAGATATTTTTTATTGAGTTTAAGGTGTAAAACCGTGTTGTACATTTTTGAAGGTGATTTATGAAAACGTGTGTTTTTCATGTGTATCTTTGTGGTATTATTTTATGTATTTTTATAACACTTGGGGGTGCTTTAATAATTGTTTTAGGGATTAAAATTCTGTTTTGGATTGTTATTGGTATGATTTTTGTTTTCAATGAGGGGTTTGAAATGGGTTTAGTGTGCAAACAATGGTTACACCTCTTGGGTTTGTTTTATAAAAATTGCAAATGTTTTATTTGGTCAAACAAAGTTGGGAAAGGGTTTATATGTACTGTTTGGGTGAGTGTGTTCACATAATGTGGGTTTTTGAATGGTAAAGTGGTGATTTTAGATGTCAAACATTTTTAGAATGTTTTATAAATTGCCGAAATGTTTTACTAAATTGTGTTTTGTGTGCGAAACACGGGTGTGGGATGTTTCGTGTGAGTTTATTGATAAAATGAATTGTGAAGGTGAGAAGGGTATTATGTGACATGTGTGTGGGATGTTATGTGAGTTGAATATCTTGTAATTTTTTTATAAAATCGTTTAAAGGATTTGTGGAAGTGTTAAAGAAATGGGAAAAGTGTTGTAGGCAATTTTGGTGTGAGTTTGATTTCAAAATGCATTTGAATGAAAGGTGGAATTTTTGACTTGTGTGATATACATGGGGATGTTTGGTTAATTTGTGATGTGGAAGTGATATTTTCATGTGAAAACTATACTTCTTGGATTGTTGAACTTGTTTGAGCACAAAGGGAAAACCCGGGTATCTAGGTGGGTGTACGTGTACTAGTATGCTAGTGAATCCGTGAGGTTTGGCCTTAGTTTCACATAGAAATATTGACTCTTACAACTCTAACTAAACTATGATGATGATGATTAGGGACCACTAGGTTATGGGTATGATCCCTACTAGTGGCTCGTGTATGAGAATGGATATTTTTTGTGGTTACTCTCACTGAGATATGAGGTACCTGGGACCCACAGCTAGCTAGTGCCTAGGGGTTATTTCCTATTACTTGTGCTCATTAGATACTTTGTAACTACCATCGGCATATGGTATTGTTGGCTGGAAAATTCAGTATATTTGTTATTTATTTTAAATTTTTTGGTCCTTCAAAATTATCCCACATGAAAACTGTTTTCATTTATTATTGCATCCTTTAGAAAATTGATACTAGCATTTCGTATTTACAAAACTTGAAATGATTTTTGTCATGAAATGTTTATCACATTGAATCTCTTAGAGGTGGTATCCTACTAGGCTTTCGCTCACACCCTACATACACCTTTGGGTGTAAGTAGACTTGCTTATTTTATGTCACAGGTTTGGGTACAGGATTTATGTTATTGGTTCAGGTTTTTAGCTGCCCATTGGGATGAAGTGTCATGGAGATGGCTTGAAGATGGTGCATATTTCCATGTGGAGGTTCTTAGGCTGTCCTTATTTGGTTTTGTACCATTGTAATGGTCCTTAAACATAGTTTTAACTTATGTATTTCAGTTCTGAAATTTTTTAAAAGACGGTTTTAGTTGAAAAATCCAGATTTGTTTTTATTGAGTTTTTTTGTTGTTTAATGCTTATAAAATAGTGTAAATCGTTCCCAATTATCATGATATGATACCCGGGAACTTGTGCCAGCCCGTGGGGATCGGGAATTCCATTCGGGCCTTGGCACGGGCTGGGTTTGTTGCCAGTTTGATGGCGACCAGATCCGGTTCGTGACATATATAATATAGTAAGATAAATTCATTCACAATGTTTTTGAAAAAAAATAGTTGGTCATCATTTTCCATCCAAGACATAGAGTACACCAAGATGTTATACACAAACACAAACATAAATTAATCTGCATTGTGGTGGGATAATTGATCAATCAAATCCAAGAGAAATGTAGAAGTTTTGGTAAGGAAAAATAGAATATCAAAATATTCATAGTGTACATACCTACTCTTGATAGTGGTCTTAGAAATATTCACTTCCCAATCCTTTAATTGATGTTAAATCGATATTAGAATAATCTTTAAAACCCGTTGGGATCCCCTGAGATAATATAAGATAAAATAGTTTATTTGAAATGGATATCTATTCTTTATGGTCACCAAGTAGTGATTATAATAAATAATACAATTTTAAAAACATTTTTAATTCTTTCTTTGTAAAGAGAACTGATTATGCCCATGATAGTATAATCATTGTATAAATCTCCTTCCGTCATGCACCTACTAAAAAAATTTAATCTAAATAATCATTTTAAGCGATAGTTGTTTGGTAGAGTTATAGATTTTACGTGGGCCAAAATGTATGTCAATAGATAACTCCCCATCTCACTGAGGAAACAATCCAAGAAAATCATTTCGAAATTACATGAGATACTGGTCTACCACCACTAGAAGATGGATGACTAAACCCCAATCAAATGAATCGAAGATAGAAATTCATATTTTTAATCATATTTCCCACTATCATGAATAAAGGCCCATTTTCTCCCTAAACTAGAGTCCCACTGAAACTAATATACAAGAAAGTTCTACTCAAGAAAGAGTAACTAAACCCAATGATGAGATAATTTGATATATACCTTGAAATTCACCATCTAGAAAAAGATAATTTTATGATCACAAATTTCTTGGTAAAAGACTAATAAATCACATAAAATCTCCAAATCATTAATCATGACATAAAAATTCATACACTTGATTCCTTGGTCCTCATTATTTTCTAATATAGTGGAAATATCCAATACACATAGATTCAAATATGATCATATTCAAATTTATTCAATAAATTTTGATGAGATAAAATAATGGGATCAACTTATATTAAAAAATTTCAAAATCAATCGATGAATAAAAAATATCATACACGTGACTATAGCTGGACATGAATTTAAATCATATAAAACATGATCAGCTACACATATACTTTTTGATTTAGATCTTCCATATTTCATATACACTATATGTAAATCACACTTTTGTATAAAGATATTGTCTCTCACTTGTAGATGCATTAGATAGGACCTCATTTCTCTTGGATATGGAAGACCTTATTGTAATTACTAGTGGGGGTCCATTGAAAAATAATTGAATATGGATTGTACTCATGTATATGTGGAATTCCATAAGTATCTTATAACATTTTATCATTGTGTGTTTCACATTCCAATTATATAAGTTTGTCAAAAACATGATCCCAAGGAAACCACTTCTACATTATCTAATTGATGATGGATTCCACACTAATACAATAGTAGAACTCCTATTACTCTTGATTCATGATAGACAAAGAGATCTAACTACCTCTTTCCATAGAAGGGGAACCACTACAGCATGCCAAACCTACTATATTAGTATTATACATCATATTTTTATCTGACTATTCCATATAGGTTGGTAGAAAAAAATACATGCCTCATCTAGATCATGGATTTAAACACCATTTTGAAGTGTTTAGCCTTAAGATAGATATTCTTTATGATCTCATAAAAAATGATCCAAATTAGTGAATCAAGTTGTGTGCTCTATCATTTAATGACACCCTTTCTATATATTCACAAACTCAAATACCTTTTTAACCCAAAATTTTTCTAGATAGAAATATTATTTAATAAAATTCATGAATGCATCCTATGTGAGATATGATGGAAATTTGGAATGAGTTTTTAAAACCCACCAGTTCTTAATGAGTCCTTCCAATATATATTTTGGGAATTGAACTTCATATGTCTCTAGGGTACTTTTAAAATGTTAGATACATTTGATATTTTGAATCCAACACTTAGTCTCTTGGGCCCTTTATCACATTGATAGGTGGGTGTATTTTTCTAAGTAAACTATTGAGGATGGTCCACCATCCGAGGTTGAAGAATTACACCAAATTGTACTAATGAAATAATTTTATGAATTAAAAATTATAAAATAAATGTTTCTAAATGAGGGTTGGACTGTGGGATATGCTCCAAGATTTCCTACCTTTTTTCTAGGGGCCTATCTAGTTGGTATGAACACAAAAAAAGTCATAAATTCAATAAATATGAAATTTAATTTATAAAATCAACAAATTAATAATATAAACTCATTAAATTACTCCTAAAAAGTAATTAAATCAATCATATTAGCATCAAATAATAAAGGTTCTAAAACATAAACAAAAAAAATTATGCATAGTTTGGTTTAATAGTTTATTACACCATGTACCAACCAAGATAAAGCACACTACATGTGTTATGGACTTGGATTCATGGGTTCTAAATGGTTTCTAACAATCATGTTCTTAAAACATTCACATCTGTTTTCTATACATGTTTTACCCTGAAAACTCAAAATTTCTCAAAAAATAACACAATTGCATTCTAACACTAACAATAAATAGTAATAAACATCAAATATCACCACAAAACACAAAATTGAGGTCAAATAAAAGATAAAACACAATGGGTACAATACTAAATTGAGGTTTTCATAGAGAATAGTGGCCTATAAACATCCCCCTACACACCAAATGT
Source organism: Viscum album (assembly GCA_963277665.1). Taxonomy (NCBI): domain Eukaryota; kingdom Viridiplantae; phylum Streptophyta; class Magnoliopsida; order Santalales; family Viscaceae; genus Viscum; species Viscum album. Next base: position 1,747,739,339 of record OY728146.1, on the reverse strand, counting down.
GATCCAACCATCAAATATGTATACAAACTATTCCCTCCCAATAACAAGAGGTCCCTAATACCATTTTTTGGGAACAATATTAGTTTAACCTTACCTATCATTCAATACATCTAATAACAAGTGAAAATGTTGTTTCTCAATCCCTATGGGTTTGAGACAGTAACCAATGTAACAAATATAACCAATTGGGAATAGTTTCACCCTCGGTATCCAAATAAATAACACATGGATTCGGCCTAGGATTCCAAAATCCACAATCTAGAGATTGGATACCCACAGCTATAAATAAGAAGTTCCATTACATAAACATGACCAAACTTTGTGAAATTATTATAAATATCCAATAATATGTAAATGTATCACTACAAGATTGATATTATATTACTCATAATACATATATATCATGATAAAAAATAAGAACAAAGTTGTGGTGGTATATTAGAACACCATAAAACACCATGGATACAAAAACACTACACATTATCAGAACCTCCTCATCACCAATGAGAATATCTATAAACAAACAGAGGAAGGATGAAAAAACAATAAAACCCCCAAAATATCATGGTTTCATTAAATTTATTTATATCCCATAAAACCAGGAATAAAAATTACCAACAACATATGAAATGTGTGAGGAAATTTCAAATATCATATGACAATGAAACTATATAAAATCTATCATAATGTCTACTAATTGTGTTAGTTCGAAAAAAATGTATTGAAAAAATATTCATTGAAATTAATAAATGCATCCATTTGGTTTTAAAAAAAATCCTTATTTAAAAAGAAGCATACTACCGAAAACATGAAGAAATTTGAGGGTAATATAGTATAAAAAATATCATAATCTCAATTATCAAATGGGAAATAAGAAACGTAACATAAACACCATGGTTCCAACCTATATATTTAAGGAAACTAAGGATAGTTTTAGGAACTATATAAAGCATAAAATAACTTATTAATCTATCCTTAGGATCTCAATTTACCCAGTATAGTTCCAATTAATCCCATTAGAATACACAATTTTACCAAGCTATTATCCCCAGTTTGAGCATAATCTACACATGGGGTTGAATATTTTCATGTAACTAACTCATAAAAGGTCTCCCATGTGATACAAATAATCAAGCATATATATTATCCATGAAAATAACTAATAAAAATGATAAACACAAAGTATAAGTTAAATTATATATGATAAATCACTTCAAAACTTTCTTTTAAACCATTTGATATATAAATTAATTTCATTAAAAACTTTTTCAGAAAAAACTAATTTTTATGGAAATATATTTGAAAATTACTTAAAACCCACTATATGTCAATAATCACAATAAATAATCACATAATATCCTTAAATAGATCATAACAATGATAATTAATTATTTTAAACCAATAAAAACCCACTAACTAAAAATATGTCTTTGGAATGTCCCATTTTGTAGGGACACATACCTCCAAATCATGTGAAACACATTTCCTTCATCTATTTTCACTAGAAATGAGTATAAGTGATCCTTAGAATCCTAGAAAAATATTAAATTAAATTAAACCCTCTTCTCCAACACTAGGTTCAACCCCTATGGCCTTCTAGCATTCTAAAATCTGAGAGAAAATAAAGAACGAGGGAAGAGAGGGAGAAAGGGGGATAAAAATAATTTGGGTGGTGTATTAACTCGATGAAATCCACACATAATCATGTGATTGCACCTATAATACTATTTCGAGTGAGGCTCTTGATTTGAGTAGGTTGTTATACTAGAATGAGAGAAAATAATAGGTGGAAATGGTTAAAAATTTAATGAAGATATTAAAATAAATTCTTATTTTTATAAATTCTTAGTTGGAAAAATGATTTGGATATATGTTTTGGAAAAATATACACTAAATATGTGGGACAATCTCCTTTTACAAAATGGGGACAAAATTTTCCTTTTGATTTCAAGCAGTTTAACAAACAAAGCGGTAACTACGAAAAAGGTCTTTGGCTACCCCAAAACCCATTCTCATGTGGTTAAACCCATCATTAATATTAATCATACATTAATCATGTACATAGTCTTATTTTCTAAAAAATAACATTTATAACCCCTGGATACCGAAAAATAAAAAGGTAAATGAGAAAAAAATAAATAAAATAAATACATTCTAATGACCCAAAATGTGTCATATTAATAAAATATTTAATTTTTTACAAAACAGATACTTTTAAATGGATTTGAGTTTTTCTACAGTCTACATTATCCTTCATAAATTTATAAACATAGTAAATTAGTAATATGATTTTATTTATTTTAAAAATGATTAAAATAATTTAAATTACATGAAATTGGTTATGACATATGTTCTGCTAATGAATTTCTTTACTTATAGACCATCAAAAATTCTCATATATATATATATATATATATATATTAATACATGAGTGTTTTTCTTTTTTTTTTTAATTTTATATAAACCTTATACTTATCAATACATTAGAACAACACACTAAAGAAAACATGAAATTTAATAAAAATTATATAAAATATAATTGAAAGGCTTTAAAATATTAAAAATATTACATTTAATGCTTAAATAGAGATATTTTGTGTTGAATATTTGATTGATATCCAAGGATTGGATCCAAAAAATTATTTATATTCTCTAGTTTTATTAGAATCAGAATATAGTTATCTATAAAAAATAAGTAATGGGTAAAACCTATTAAGAAAAAAAAATATTATCATATTATTAATTTGTAAATATACCTTTTCACATACTTATTAAATATTAAAAATATATTTTCATCTGTTTTATTTTCCCTAAATACTCTAGAAAAGTTTTAAGGTTTATATATATTTTTATTTTTATCCAATATTATTTCTTATTAAAAATAAATATGGGGACTTTTAAAACCAAAAAATATGGTCAACTTTTCAAACAACTATGAAATTATAATATTGATATATTGAATACAAAACACACCATTAATATTGTAATACAATAATAGTGGATCAATAATTAGAATAATTTTTTTACATCATGCCTCGTATATACATTTATTGTAGAGTATAACAACTTACCATACAATAAAATTTCATTAAAACTAGTAAAACTGATAAAATTGAGATAAACTTCATTGTTTATATCTTCTTTAAAAAAATTAACTTATATTATCATCATTTAAATATGAGTTTAAATGATCCATAAATTTTTTTCAATGTGATAGATTCAAAATTGGAGAATCATTAATGTCCATAGTTCAATTTCATGAAACAGAAGCTGATGTATTTGAAATCATTAATCTAGTTGTTTATTTCCATTTCATTCACAACATATAGTTTTTTACAAAAATTCTATTTATCATAAAAAATAATTATCATAATATAATTTACAATAATATACCCCTTTCTGCACAATTATGAGATTTATTAGTACTTTAATGAATATTCCCATATATTGTTTTACTATTCAAATACCAACATCATCAATAGGAATAGATAACACTTCTCTCAGCTTATGAGATACTAGAGTCACATCTCCCATATCATCTATTAGTAAATGTGTATTATGAAGTTTACCCCCATTAAAATTATACATAACAAATATTACAACAATTTATTGTGTGGTTGATGATAGATATATGTCACAATCAATATTAATATGCAATATCTCAAAAAATCTAAATAATTAAAACTTTTTTAATCATACATAAAATTTAAAATGATATGAAAAAAGTAAATACCTTTGATATGATGACATTGTAAGAGTACAAAATCACCTCATAACATAATGTTTTGTATTACTCTATAGAGTTTGGTTTAATGATTACTTCCATTTTATTAATTTCATAATCTATTTAATGGTAAATTCATTTTTTTTCACAAAAATTAATTCTTTTTATTATAGTTTTATTCAAATAATTTATGATTATTTTTTAAAACTCCGTATTATTTCATTGAATTATTCCTCATCCTTTTTTAAATTAGTCACTAAATGAGGCTCCAAAACCCACCACTCAAACATGTCCATAATTATTTGGATGATACATAACCACAAACAATATTTCTTTTCAGAAATAATATATTACTAATCTTGGGTTTAAATAATATAAATAAATAAAAACATAATATGATGTTATGTTTTAATAAACAAAATAACAATAAATTTTAATTTTTTAATACCTTAACATTCTTCCCGTATTTCTTCCATGCTTTTCCTACAATTTGACCATTTTTATAAAAACGAGCCAAATTCTGCAACACATGATGTGGGATTTATATAGTGTGTGTTGGATTAATAAATTTATATCTCAATGGAGTTAAATAAATAATTTTTTTTTATTAATTTTTTTATAAAAAAAATATTTTATCTACCAATTTTTTCATGGGAAGGATACCCCATCATTGGTTTATGGTATGTGTATTATGGTTTTGTTACACTTTTCATGTTTTTTAGAATCCATTATTTTTTTATAAATTAGAAAATTTAAACATGTATACTTTATACATTTCATTTAAAATAAATTCAAGAAAATAAAAATTATCCTAAAAACTCCCCTACTGACATTGGGAAATGAAATAATTCTTTGTTTCACTCCTAAATATAATAAATGTTGGTGATGATTTACATTCCAACTAAAATATCTCAATTATATATAGGCTTATATTATTTATAAAATTCAATATGTATTTCAATGTTCCCTCCAAATAAATTCCATTCTTAACATTTTAGTAAAAATGCACACTAAAAATTAAATATTTTAGGAATTTATCTAAAGAGAAAAAATAAAAAATATAAAAATATGAAACCATAATATATTCCCAATAAATGGATTTTAAAACAGTTATAACACTATATCAATTATATATTTTGAATGAAACATTAAATATTTTACTAAAAATAACATGACTAATGAATATTTACTTTCTCGGATTAATTTGTTGATCATAGTCATTCCATCTAATATAAATTATTTAAACTTCTCACCTCTTAAATTAATTACATTAAATAAAATTTTCATTTAGGACACTCTTATATTTTTCTATTTAAAACCACTTATAATTTCATTCTTGTTGTTGGGATCACTAAAATGTACATAATTAGGTTGATTATTATTATAGTTTAAAGAAAACATTATTTCTACTTATTTTAGGAAAATAAATTAGTATAATAAGTTATTATATTAAAAAATCATATAGTTAAAACACATATTTTTTATAAAAACAAAGGTAATAGAAAACATATATTTTGAAATCTTATTTTCTTCTTTAATAGTTGACGTTATTTTAGAATCTATCGATAATAAATATTTCTACTTTGTGGTTTCCATTAATATACTATATATAATCTCTATTACGTACAACATGGATTGTTGGTAACATACCAAGTAAAATAGCATCTTCTAGTGAATTGATACTAACTGCCTTTTTTGTTACTATTAAAAAAAGAACATTGGAATATTCTTTATACAAAACATTATGTGTATAAAAAACTATACTACATGTGATTTCATTATAAAGGGATTATATTTTTATTATTCCATAATAAAATTTCATTTTATGAAGCCTATTTTACTAAATTTTACAACAATAATATTATCATCCCATTCATTTTAGAAAATTGGAATATAATATTCTATATAGTCCAACGCCCATATTTTATTAATAATCCTAAAGCAATACATATTCAGGAAAATATTTTTTTCCAATGAACCATGTTATATGAATGACTTCATCTATGAAAATGAATATATTAATTTTTATACTATATTTGTCATGATCTATTATATAGAATGTATATCCATGAGTGATGTAGACATTGTAAGATAAATAATTAAAACATAGTCCTTGGGCCAACCACAATAAATTTATGTAAATATATTTAGAATTTATAGATAAATCTTTAAAAATGTTCTCTTGAAATCAACTAATAAATTATTAGCTATGTGTATTTGATATCCAATTCTCAACACTTTTGGTATTAAAATTCCTAAAAAAGTCAATATGATTTTGAAAATAGGGAACAACCTCATTTCTATTATTTAAAATAATCATGTGATATAGTTACCAATATATGATGGGTATCCTAAAAATGTATGTTTAGAAAATTATTTCACATCAACATACCCATCATGATGATATTTTTAAAGACTACTGTTATATGCATGGTATACCTATTTTTTATTGAATTCAATCATTTATTCTATAATATAATTCTATAAAATACACCATTATGATCGTGTTTAATTTTTTATAAACACTTTTACTATATTCATAAAAAATTTAATAGGGTGCATCAATTAGAAATGCATAGAAACAAAACTTTTTATTTTTCTTGCCAACTAATCTCAGAACTAAACTTCAATGTCAAGGAATTATGGTGGAAAGATCATATAAAATTCAAATAAAGTGATAAATATTTATAGTTACTTTATTGGTAACCTTTTAGGGTCATGAAATTGTAAAGAAACTGATTTTAAAATGAAAATAAAAATATTTATTCTATCTTAATTATATTTTTGTATTAATATATATTAAATTTCAACAAGCACAAAATCTTTAATCAAAACATCACAACCATGAACATTAAATCCTACTAAAATCGGTGGATTTAGTGATAAAAAGTTATTTATATTTGATAAATTCCCATATAAGAGTATTACAAAATTATAAAAGTTCCAAAATGGAAATTTCCCTTACCTCAAAATCATGTAGGCTATTAGAGTAAGAAAAATTAGCCTCTCCTCATTCATCGGTGCTAGCTATTCCCTAATTCCAATATCAATCATGTATAATCATTTCTTGATTTCATATTTGGTCTTATCTTGTTCATTTGTCACTTTTCTCGTAAATTATCATATAATATTTTCTTATCAAGGAGGAAAAATAGAATTGAATGACCACGAAAGTCTTATAATAAGGCAGTTTAAAAAAAATTGGTATATTCTTTAAATCCATTTTGAGAATATTTTTAAAGAATCATTTACAATGAATATTAATAACATATTTCAACTTATTGGGTAATTTGTCACCTCTCAATGTAGAAGGTGATAAACTGATGAATCACTTTACCAGCCATGTGTTAGACTAGTTTTTTCATTTTGAAATCCTTTTTTTTCTTATATATAATTATCATTTTTTCCTCCAACTAAGGATATTTTTAAATGAAAATTATCTTTATTTTTTAGGGTTAGGTCTACAAATAAGGTGTTTGTAGTCCATTGAAACCATATTTTTCAAAATTTTAAAAAAATCAAAGATTTAATTCTCTCCTTTGTATGTGTTCTACCCAAGTACCTCATGTAATCACTTGATTATTTAACTATAATCCATCAATTGGTATCAAATAAGAATCTTTCTTTTTATTCCCCTCCTGGTTTCACTCCTCAAATTTGATAATATCATCCCATAACCCTTATGATCCCATCTTCAAAGGGATTCATTTTCCCTAGAACATATTTTATCCTAACACTACAAAATTCTAGGAATCATACATCTATAAAACCCCTTAAATATGGTCATTCACCTATGAATTTCAAGTCTATTTGATGTGTTAAACATGTGCAAGATCTCCATGGATAGCTAAAACCCTACATTCTTATACCTCCATTATGTGACCCCATATCATTTACCACTGAATGCAATAGACATTAAAAAATACCAATAACAAGATGAAAATATATAATAATTTTCACTAGCCTATGAATGAAACAACATGGTCATGACCCATTTTTTCATGATAAAACTAGAGATAGTATCACATGAGCCACTTTAGAATGATTTATTTTCTTTTTGGGGATGAACCTCACTCCCTCTAGTTGATCCTATCCAAGGGAGATAGTCCAAGGGTACACTAACAATGTACCCCAAATAACATACCATTTAAAGGGAATTAGAATAAAGTGGAAAACCAACAATGCTCACCCACTTGTGGATGTAGAGGTCCTGGGGGAAACTCCCATTATTATATGTATTTGTTGGATCCCCTCCTACTAAACATTTTTCTCATGGATACACCTTATTCATTATATTGGTCTAAGATTTTGTCTTCACATCCCTAATATACACCCAAATCATCTTTTTCCCATGTTCTCATATTTCCACTATCATGGAAAAAAATATAAAAATTTATGAAGCTCTATATCTACTATACCAAACCATATAAGTAATAATTGAACAACAATGGATGAAAAAACACAAATTTCACGATAAATTCATCAAATATCATAATAAATCTCAAGATAAAATTGGAACTTTTTGAGGCATTATGAAATCATCATGTAGTTTCACTACCACACACATGTGTGTTTGTTACCCATTATAAGTAAGTATAACCTTATAGTGGACCTAAATTAGATATTTTTTCATGGTGAATTGGAACGAATCATAATGATCTACTAGACAAAAGAGAGGATGATTGGTTCATTGGAGACGACTACCTCAAACTACTCAAACCATAAGAGTATATATAAATTAAATAAAATCCACTAATTTTCCATAAAAACATTAATATAAATGAATTTTTTGATTTTATTACAATGGGAAAAAAGTAATATAACTTGATGGATATATAGAAGAATAATTTCATCAAATACAAGGTATATAAGAGTCCAGGTTATGATTATTCATGGTGGGAACACATAAAAAATAATCATCTAGGATATGGATTAAATTTTATCTACTCTTAGAATTATATAATTGATTAACTTAGTCATTATTTCCAAAAAATTGACTATGAATGAGTATTATACCTAGGTTATCCGGACATACAGTTGGGTCAAATGATTGTGAAATAGAATAAACAAAACTACCACCTATATTTGGGTTGAATAAATATTGATGAGTCTTAGGGCCAATAGATATCATGAGTTACATGATAATTTCTACCAAAATTCTAGGATCAAGTGAGTCTCATCACTTTATTTATTTTGTATTAGAAAATTAAATGAGATTTTCCAGTGGTTCCCACCATTAGCGACTCCCATATTATTCCCTAGGGTCTGTTCCTCTTCTATAGGAGGTGAAAAAATATATTAAGTTGGTAGAAAAATAATGTTAATATATGACCAAACATCCCCTTTAGTTACTACATGTAACGTTACACATCCTGGGTAGGCCCATTAACCATGGAAAAGCACAATTATTATGGCCAACTATTTGATGACTAGTGTTATCAGTTCCATAAACCAAAATCATTTTAAATAATTTTTTTAACTAAGGTAGGTCTAACCATTTATTCACTTCCAAATATGGGGGGATAACCTATGAGGATTCTATGGAGAATTATATCATTATCCCAAAGGAAATAATTGAGGAGTGAGAAACTACGGTAGTGTGATATTTTTTTTTGATTCCCAAGTCAATATTGGAATATTTTTTGGGACACAATCTATTCCTCACTATGTGTAGGATAAATAAATGTTTTATTGAACTTATAATAAATATCTAGAGTCATATAAATTTAATATGATGAGGTGTGGTGTCAAATTTACACTTAAATAGAGTAAATCACTCAATTCCCTACTTTGATTGGGAAATAAAATCCTTGGTTAACATCTAAATCAAAGAGCTGCATAGATTACCAATTTCCTTTTAATAGTATAATGACCTAGTGACCTAGGATATTTAGGTTATATATTCCTATTAAATTATAATAAAGGGTCCATGGATGTTTTATGTTTATTCTAATTGCAATGGTCACACCAACACATTGGAATTAATCAAGATTAAAGCTTGATACAACTTATCAATTTTTAAAAGGAACACAGACACTATAGATCCTGGAAATAAATAGAAGAAGAAGTTTTATATGCATTATCCTCTGTCAAAAATGATTTTTTTCCATTATATTTATGAGAGATTGATTTAGTTCCTTAAAAATCATGTGTTGGCACATTAAACTATGTAGGCCTATTTTTATTCTTTTATTTAATTACAATTTTTTTAACTAGCATAAAATATTTAAATGGAAAATTAGTATTTATTATTTTATGGTTTGGTTTTTAGAAGATGGGTGTTAGAAGTAAATTATAATCATATTGTTCTATATTTGTAAAACTTAGTGAATATTATTACCACTTTTTTCAAGTTTTACTTATATTTTTTGCATAAGGGATCAATATACCACTACAATATATCACAAAACTTTTTTAATATTCTCCTTAAATGTTTTCTTCTCATGGTCATTATTGATTTAATTGTGACAAAGAACATTTATAACAAATAAATAAAATTTAACACTATGTTTAAATGAAATAGAACATGTACATTCTTTATACACATGACACCTTAAACATATATTAATGATATAAATTAATAAATTACCCCTAGAAATAATTTCATTTATCATAAAAAACATTAATCACAAAAGGGATTCCTCTTTCATTAGAGAAAAAATAAATATAACACATATATCCCATAATTATTACAAATCGTCAATTATAGAATAAAAATTAATATTAATACAATTAACATGTTGTTGTTGTCCTGAACTAAACAAGAAAAATAATCTACTTTCACATCATACATTACCAATGTAATAAATTAAAAATTTCTAATATAACTGGTAATGTTCAGTTAGTGTTCCACTATAAACCATGGAATTTAATGCCATCCATAAAAAACTAAAGTTACAAGTTTTATAAAAGATTCACAAATTCATGATAATTATTATAAATTTTAGTGAATTTAGTATCTTCAATTAGCTATTGACGTTAACAACCCAAAATTATTTTATTTTATTAAAACATTGATAAAATTATAGTCTCCAAACATCTACACATCTATAAAAATCTACTAATAATTAGAATGTGACTCAAAATGTTTTATGGACTTGATTAATTCTTTTCGTCAATATGCATTACAGTTTTGTAATTTTTATATGTATTTTATTCTAGATGCATTGAATGGCATGATATTTATGTTGTGTCATGAAAATAAATGATAAAATAGGGTATATATAGAAGAAAATAACTAAAAAAACTTAAAAGTGTCACATATAATATTAAACAATCCTTAAAATTGACAAGTGATTCAAATCCATTCAATAATACACTTGGATCATGGTATAAATTGGGGGGCTTAAAATCATGGGTCTCCAATAAAACTAATATATTGAAATGGTAACAATGAATAAGGGAAAGAAAGATAATAAAAATATAAATAATATAGAGAACAAAATTAAAATGTTTCTCTAATATAATCATGAATGAAAATAACATTTCATGAAAATATATATTTATAACCAATGTTATATATTGTGTTCATCCACAAAATTTTATTAATTCATTATCCAAATACATACTTATCCTATTTAATTGAAAAAGTAAAATTAAAATGATTAATCCTTAAAATTAGCATATTATTTCAACCAATATATCATTAAACTATAATTGCATTTTATTGAAATCTATTTTTGACTTATATTTTAAAGGATGAATTTTATGATTCTCCATGTAGTTTGGTATTCCAATATTAAGCCACTATGGGGATTGGGATTAATTTACTATATGTAGGATCAAATTATGGTGATAATGACCATTTGTTACTATATCTATGAAAGTTAATTTGTATTTGGAATTTATTTTGGAAATCTTGGGGCCTGTTACCTCTTAATGTATATTTAATAACCTTCATATAATTGGTCATTGTAACTATATATCCTCATCATGGGAATTTTCGTAAGTGACATTGACTCTTCCTATATTAGTATTCTCCCTCTGGAAAACGAATCTTCATAGAATTTTATCATATGAACCTAAGAAAAGGATAAATATAAAAAAACATGGAATGTAGCATTGGCACCATACACACCAAGAAATTCAATTTTTCAGGAGTTTTTTGTAATTTTATTAGGAATGAGAAATTTTTATCACCTAATTATGTGATCAATGATATTCATTTTTCAGAGAAATGTTCTATTTATGTGTGAATAAATAATATGTATCAAATCAAAAATACTATGTTTTAAAATTATTTATATTAAAAATTTATTTCTAGTCTATTCAGTTAATGTTCTCCTTTTACCTATCATTTAATTTATTAGTGGATTCCAAATGATTTTTCATATCCATGTTAGTAACATTATATTGAGCTAATACCAAGATCCATGAGAGTATATGGGATAAAAAATAAACAATTAAAAATGACTAAAATGGAGCAGTATCACACATAACCCTATTATATGAAAATTACAAATGTGAGAAATACTCCTCCCAATTATTCATAATATTATTAACAATCAACTAAAACAATAAATATTGTTTAATGTTAAATGCATTCATTTGTACATAATATATTTATTGAAAAGTAATGGAAATTGTAAATTCATTCCATGCTTAATCAATATGTTCACCTAAAATTAACTATGATGTTTAGTGTCTCAAAAAATAACAATTTTCCTTGGAATCAAATGTAGCCTCACAAAATCATGAAATAACAATGTTGAAATGTAAGTGTCCTAATTTCTTTAATGATATTGAATAAAATGATCCATTTTTTAAAATTTATCCACTATAAGAAATTTGGAATAGATTTTCCTCTTGGTATTTATTGAACCCCATTTTAATGATCATAGATATGTCCCCATAAAGGGTATTGAGGAATGTAAAAGGAAGAAAAATTCAATCTGGGTCTAGTTTATATATTTTTTATAGATAACAATACATTTTTCTTATAAATTCATCAATATATTGAGTTAATTTAGGCTAATAAATGAGATAAAAAAGAATACATAATGATTATTTGATTGCAGAATTCCCCATTACACTTTCAGTAAAAATACAAAGACAGAAAAATTGTGCATACCAATTTTAGGAATCTATATTAAAAATCCATCAATCAAAAAGAAATTTTCCTGACTAATTTTCCATTTATATTTAATGAAAGGTAAATTAAATAAATATCAATGGTATGTAATTAATAATGAATTTTAAAACAGGGAATTCAAATTCTAACATAGATAAAATAAAATATTTACATGGAAGTAAATTATTCATAATGTTTTGATTCCCCTTTTTATACTTAATAGAATAGGTAAATGAGCCAAAACATTTTATCTATATAACATGATTTCTATTTAATTTATGGTGGAACCTGAATCTTTAAATAGACCTAGGGTGTAAATAAATCATATATTCTTTAACCAAATAGAAATACTTCCATGTTTCTAATACTCTAAATAATATATTCAATTCTATTTCATATATACAATAATTTAGAGGTAGAGTATTTAATTTAAAATAAAATAGGTGATAATTTAAACTTCTCTAATGATCAAAACATATATAATTTTTTTTATTGAATCATATTAAATTTAAAATGACTTAGAAAGGTTTGGGAGGTCATGTAGATGTTTTTAGTGACTTGTTACTCAAGATCGTAGAAATCTTTCTCTTTAGTTGTTCCACACATAAAGGTAATGGTATTCGTTGCCATCTCATTCAAGGTTATAAAAAATGTAATAAAATACTCACAAATATTTTCAACAGAAAAGAAATAACCTGAAATCTGCGTACCTTTACATCAAATTTTGGAGTCAACCACTATTGAATGGTCATGATCTTCTCTTTGTTGAATTCAATTCCAGTTCCTATCATAAATAATTTTAGGAATGAAATTATATCCAAATAAATTTCACACTATATATTGTTTAAAATGATATTTTCCGCACTTAAAATGTCAAGGAATATTATTATGTGATTCATATGTTCATTCAAAGTCCAACTATACATGAAAATGGCTTCAAAAGATGGTGGAATTTTTTTTCTCAATGTATGTGTGTATGAAAAGATTCATAAATTTCATAAATATACTAGGATAATTAGTGAGTTGAAAAGGCATCATTATCCATCAATAATTACCATATTTCATTTTAACAATATTTTTACGCTAATATATATATATATATATCATTACTGTCTACTAATAGCTAATTCATAAATAAATTTTAGAGAAATTTGTTGAACCACTTTTCTCATCAACAATATAATCTGGTATGATGATAATATTGAAATTAATTATAGTGATATTTATGATATATTTTCAATCAATGAATTTTCTTCACATATTTTCCTTCCTCAATTTTAATATCACCAATATTAAACTCGGGCTTAATATCTCTTTAACATAGCCTATGTCAAATTATTCTTATAAATTCCATTGAATTTTCTTAGACTCCAATGGTTTGTTTTGATATATATGATGATTTGGGAGGGGTATTCTTATTATGAGATATATATTATTCATTATTCCTATAATGGGGGGTAATCTGGGTGGAACTACTTTTTCAAACATGTCATTATACTCTTATAATGAAATACCCAACTACAAGTGGAAAAATAGTTTAAAAGTCATAAGTTTTCATCATTACCAATTTGTGGGAAAGTACAAATACATTTCATTAAGAAAACCAAGAATCCTAAAACTTATACATTTTTTCATAATGACAAATAATTCATCAGAAAAACAGATTTTCTCTCTTGATTTTTATTTAAACTTATTTTATTTTCTATTATTTGTCCTACATCTTCCCTCTCTATATACTTTATAATTTTTTCCTCTCTTCCCATAATCACTAGTTTTTTTATATATCTTAAAATGAGACGTCATTGAATCTAATTGATGGAAATCATGATAATGGTTATAGTTTTCTTAGGTGGAAGAATTTTATTTTCACTCATATGTCAACCAACCCCCCCAATGGATTTCAAGTTTCTACCATATCCATCTTAATGCTTCTCTATGGAGTGAAAGGTAAAGAATTCTTAAACAAGATTCTATTCTTTTGAATTGGTTTCTCAATCTCTATAAAATGGTGGATCATATCTCAGGTGTTAACACACTAGTACATATCTAATTTATTCATAGTCTGGTAGTTAAGGCCAGGAAAAATTCATGTTGTCGTTGACTCTAAATCCTCCTCTTAATTTTCTTGATTCATTTCATTATATTTATCGTTGTAAAAATATTCAATAATATTACTCACATGGGTAAGGCATTGACTATTCTTTCAATTTACCTATAATTAAATAATCAAACAAACAACTTCACCATATAAAACGTTATAAAGAACCCACCAAATAATACTCAATTATTTTCTAAATGGTCCCACAAAATATATGAATAATAGAAAAACACATAATAAATTTTTACCTTTTCATCTTAGAATAGTATTGGAATGTTAAGACATTCTTAATGGATATATCATACTCCATGTACGCTTTTAGAGCCTTGAAAATAGTATAATTTCATCTTGATACCTATTAAGAATTCATTATAACAAGTTATCTCCCCCCTCCTCTAAATTATTTTTAGCACCCCGTGATTTTATACAAATTTCCCTTGAAATAAAGATGAAAAATTTAATGTATTTCATTACATGAAACCTTTAGTCTATATAAATCAAGATATTGTAAACTATCATAACGTAGTCATTAAATAGGATGGTATGAACGATAATTACTAATTTATAAAAGATATATATAAAGTATTCATATAATTTAAATGTATTGATTAATGAATAACAAATAAGTACTCAATATTCAATAACCAATTTATATTATCTTAGGTAGAATTTTGAGGATTTATTTAAAAAAATATATAGTGTTCAATGAATAGTGAAAATATAGATTTTTTTTAAAAACTATCATTTATTTTCAAGTAAAATTAGGATTATTTTTTTAATATGATCAAAATAAAAAATTGGAATACTTTAAAAATAAATAATAATAATATTTAATTCTTTACCATAATTATACATTTTTTTATATATGTTTATTTTTTATCTAAAAAAACACCATTTTCTATAAACATTTTTATGTCTGAAATGTGTTTTTATCTTAATAAAATAAATTAATATCTATTGATTAATTTTAATAATAAAATTTATATGTTATACATTCTATCATATATTTTAGAATTCATTTTATGGTTCTTATAAGGAAGGTAATGTGATAAATTTATGTTTTATGCTTAAAGATTCGTTTTTAACATGTTTTTATAGCTATTTTTGCGCCAAGTAAAAATTAAATTATTCCACTTCATGAAATTTAATATTTTAAAATTTATTGAATATTATAAATCATAATAGTTAATATAATCTTATATTCCAAAATAAATTTTCGTTATAGTTAATAGAAAAATATTAACATTTTGTCACTACAATTATGGTTAAAACGGGTTTATTAAGGGTTAAACTAATAGATAATGGTAGGATTGCCTAAAAAATTGGTCAAATTATTAATTTTTTGAAGATTTTTAAACCATATATTTTCCTATAATAAAATATATATCCATTATGATCAAATTTTCCCTATAAGTTTCCTTATATGATAGAAATAGTTTAATAAATTCCGTGTTTGTCCCTCCAGTCACCCATAAAAGGACACATCTTCTCCTCCCTTATACACATAATTTAATACTTATAGATCTTACAATACCAACAAAATAATTTTTCTAAAATCCTTATGTTTATCTTGTATGTTCATCTTTTCTCTTGATACTAATTCTTTAATGGTAAATTTGTAGGCTGAAAGAGGTCTCGCAAATAAGGGGTGTAGATAAAAAATAAGCTCTTTAAATTTTATTTATCCATCTAATTTATAATAAATAATGAATTCATAAGAATTATTAATAAAGTATCATAAATAAAATGAATTTTCAGTATGAAAATATTACAACTATTTACCACCTCTTCTCAATAAAATTGGAAATGAATGTATAGCTCATGTGTACATATGGACAATCACCTCCATGTAGCGATACAATTCATTTTACACCACCATTTTTTCATTTATTATTATGATAAATTTAATGTTAATATATGGATTTTTTAATAATAATATTATATGTTTGAATTAAAATTTTCATTTATTTCATTCCATCTATTGAAAAATGGAAAGTTCACTCATGTGTATATATAAACAACTCTATCCACGTGGTGATGAAATTAATTTTTCACAACTGATTTAAATTTATTTTTATAAATATATATAAAAAATTAATATTATATTCATATATTGACTTAAATTTTCGAGATGAAAAAACTATGATCTAAGTGCATGGACCATACTAGTCGAGCGAAAATATATAAGAAAAAACAAACAGATAACACTAAAAATGTTGATAATAATGAAATATTATTAATTAATAGGTGATAAAATGAGATTTCAACAAAGTATAGTGTTATTTTTATCAAAATAAAACTAGTATATAATTATAATAGATTATAATTAAGTATATAGGATGATAGATAACATATAAAGTAAGCCAAACTTGATGTAAGGGTTTTATGTTACAATCTCATTTTTTAGGATTGTTTATGATTAACATTTTCAATGATGAAAATATATGATCTATATCTCCAAATTCATATTTATTTTATTATAATATATTTATTCATTTATATTACATGTTTTTCTTCTATTTTCACCTATATAATTTCTCTATAAACCGATTGATTTTTTAAGGAAAACTGATTTTTTTCTCTCATTTATCTGAAATATTTTACATCAATGTCCATATTTTGTATAAAATAATTCAAGTCAATATTATTTTATTATAAAATGATGCATTTAATTATTTTATTTCTTTATTTTTATTTCTATATAAAATTAAAGGAAACTTCTTTTCATTTTCTAAAGGATGTTCTTTTTACCTTTTATTGAAATTGTTAGAGGATTTCTTTTATTTTAACATACATTGTATAAACAGTTTTCTCCAACATCATGAATATTCATTTAGTTAAATATTATATTATAATTTTCAATTATTCTTTCAATGAAATTGTTTTTAATTTTCTTCAAAAAAATTAGTTTTAAAATAAGTGATTTCAAATGGAATGCTAATTTTCCTAAATAAAAGTTCTAGTGATATTTTAATGTTATTTTTTTCTATAGAAAGATCCTTTATTTTTTTTATTATTTACTAGATATATGATAAAATGTTACCATAATTATTCTTTATCTATATTTTTTATGAATATGGGGATGAAATATTTTTTAAAACTATATCCTTTTTAGGGGTTATGATTTGATGATATGATGAATGTTTTATGACCTTATGGGACACGTATGTGTGGATTTTATTCTAAGATGGGTGCTACTAAAATTATATATCACTACACTGAATTATAAAAAAGGGGGATATATCCTGAGATAATAAGGGATCGAATGAGGAGTGGAACCAACTCAATAAGGGATATTTCCTCAAAAGACAATCTTACGAGGGAACCATGACATAGAAAATGGTGGAATAGGTAATGTAATGAATCCACTACGATATTCTCGGTAGTAAACCTCATCTAATGAAATTATTATATATTCTTATGCTATTGCAAAAACTTATATATTATTCTTATTATTTTTTCTCATGTATCATGACTGATTGTTAATGAATCTATACACTTTTGTCTTATGTATTTTAATTGATAAAACATTATATCATGTTTTGTGATTATGATATATCAATTGATGGGTATGATTTTTATTGCCAATATCATGTTTGTATACCCTTATAAAGTTATTATTCTCACTTATGATATTTGACAGATATCTCTTGTATTTACCTTTACTGAGTATCTAAGATCACCCTCACAAGTATTTCTATACACCTAGTTATAGATAAAAGGTTTTAATTATTTTATGTTAATAAAGGGTACTAGTTTTAAAAAAATAATTATAAATGATATAGATCATTCATGTACCAATTGTTTATGTATCCAAGTTTCCAAAGACACTAAATGTTTTCAGTTATATCATGGATTGTATTGATAGGTAATGAATGTTTCTAGTAACAAGATGTAGTATTTATGTATAAAATTTTCGAGGTACTATATTATTTAAATAAAATTCTTAACCTTGGTTCATGCTCTATTTAATCTTCTATGATCTCCACTATGATTTAAAAGGGTGTGTCATTGGAGTAAATCATGGGTCATCATGCAATAATTTTAGTATTCATTTATTTTGTAGGTTTTCAATCCACTCATTTATCCATTCAAACTTCTAATAAATAATATTATTTAAATAGATCACCAAAGAATGTATTTAGAGTTTCATATCTTTCAATGTGGGAGATCAACATTAAATTTCACTCCCACTCACATGAGAAATAATCTTAACATTAAATTATAATAATGTAAGCCAGAAGAGTGAATAAATATACAAACATAGCAATGATCTCCAAGAAACACACATTCATATACACCTAATTATATATAATAAAACAATCATATGGTTACTCACTCACATTCACAGTTAATGGAATACATATTTTCAAGGGAACACACTCAAGCATACACACTCACATGATTTTCCTCATTTATCATTACTCATAACACCCATATCAACTCCAAATCTCTTATGAATTATTTATCTCATCGGGGGACACAAATAGAATTTAATCCTATATAAAAAGTTCTATTATTATTGTTTTCTAAACCATGAAAATAAAGTATATAGTTTTGTTTTTACTAAAATCACATATATATATATATATATTTATAGTTGTGGTTTTTAAAACCCTAACTATATTTATTCCTCTAATACCATGGGGAAACTATTTCACAGAGGAAGTTCACGGGAATACCTAATAGTAATGGTTTAAAATAACTATTAATTTAGATATATATAGATATAAAATTTTGGTAAAATTATAAATATTGTTATCATATTTAACAAAATACCAACATCGGGTTTTTATCCCATGACCTACGTGTAAAAATACAAATCCTTTACCATTCTACTATAACCTATTTTGTATAAATATGTATGTGTGTCTGTGTGAATATATATGTGTGTGTGTGTGTGCCATGCGCTTTTCCAGGTCTCCCTTTTAAGGTAGGGCATAACCCATACACTCGTTTTAGAGCACGGTGCTTTGATCGACGACAATATCTGATCTTTTGATAAGAGAAAGACCATGATGTGTTTTATTAGACAATATTTGTTCTTAAAAATAGTCCGATTCTTTTATATTTAAAGGGTAAAAAGGTTGTATCTGATTTTATCAAGGATAAATCTAATCCTATATCTCTCAAATGGCATAAATCATGGTTGATGGTAAAAAATCCATTCTTGGAGAGAAGATCGACTTCCAATTTATGGGGGTGGTGTAGCCTGAGGTGTTGTTGGTTCCCAAATAAGATTGGGGATGCTGAAAAGGATTCCCTTAATTGAGGGTTATTTTCTATAAACAGATGAAAATCCCCTTCTAGTAGCAAAGATAAATGAAGAAACCCACCCACATGATATAGGGGTCAGCGGAGTAGTGGTATCCCGCCTCATGTGGAGGTTGGCAGTAGGAAGGTAGTGGTTCGTTGCGTCTTGAGTGTAAGTTCTATAGAAGGAATAGGTGTAGGAAATAAAGTGACTCATAACTATAATAAAATGATATCATATATAGAGTATGGTTGAGGCACCAGTCAGACATTGCGTTGCATATTCAGCACTCCCATAAAATATAATGACTTTGTGGGAGACGACTAGAGATGTCCTCAAAAAAAAAAAGGCATCACAGGATAGTGTTGACCTCGGAAGGTAGGGTATAAAATATTATCCCAGTATCTAGAGACCTTGGTATGCATCAACATCGGATGGAAAATTCATAGGCTAGGCCTCGGGCAATAGATCATAGACTTTTAAGGAGATTTTTTGTGATGTTTCCAATAGGCAACTATAGTGGTAGAGTTATGGTCGATAGAAACCTTGAGCTGCTATGATACACTGATGTGGTCCTATGGGATGTAATTTTATAGGATTTGGGTTCATCAGAAGGCCTTAATGGATTTATATTTTGATCTTTTTTGCATCAATGCTATGTGGCTTTTAGACATGTATTGGGTGTTATACCATTCTTATGGTCTCCTTTGTTTCAATATCTTTTTAATAAATTTTGAATTCATGGATTTGGGATTCCAAATCGATGATTAATTCATGTTTGATAAAAATATTTTCATGTATACATAATATATTTCCTTACATATGATTTATATATTTCAAAAAATTCATTTACACTTAATATAAAATATACTTAGAGAAAATAATTTATATATTTATTGAAAATTAATATTATTTAATAATTTAATAATAAATATTGAGTAATATAAATTAAATAAAAATTTAAGGGTTTAAATAATTAATAAATTAATTTACATCTAACTATACATCGAAAATAGTGATTGCAATTCCAACGACCATTGATTTTGATTCGAGTGTCTGTTTGGTCTCTGAGAGATTCTTAATTAAATATTTCATTGATCTCTACAACATTTAGAATAATTGAAACCTAGGTATATATTTTTTTTAATGTAAAAAAGGCCTTGAAGGCCTCTAAAATTGTTTTCTTGTTGGGAAAGCATGGTTTTTAACTGCTTTATAGAATTTCAATATCGTTTAAGAGGGATGTCTTCTATTTTTTCAATGGAGTGTTAATTTAGGCCTAATTGTCAGTTTCAAATTGATATAATGGTGTTCAAATATTATCACTATTTTGTAGCCATAAATATTGGTGCCTCTATATTTATAGTTTTGGAAACCATTGATTACATAATAATGATAATAAAATATAGTAAATTATATTATTATTATTAAATATAAATTACATAACGAGAATAAAATATACTAAATACTTTTTTCACATTTATATATATATAATATATATATATATATATATTCTATTTTTTAGTGGAGTGTTATGTTGTTTGATTTGGATAAGGTAGATACTGGGTTCAAATCATGTTCTCTATTTTTTATCACCTTATTTCCACTGTTTTCAAAACAATGACTCTGGTTATCCACCCACCTGGAAACAAATAGATCTCTAGTGGGACCCTATGCCTATAGTAGTGATTTTTCTAACATTAATATATGTATCCATATTTATGGTTTTAATAAATCCATTACTTTGGTCCTATTGGCATGTCTCATATATCCGTAGCTCAAAAAACCATGACTCTAGGTTATAATAGTGATTTTTTATGATATAATAATGGTTTAAAACCATGATTATAGCTAGAATATTCATTAGTGGGAGATCACATGCCAGTAATCCTTCTCTAATAAATATTATTTTGGGATATGGATTACCTTCGTTGATTTTAAAAGTTATATAGTGTGGGTAATGTGTGGATAAATACATAAATAGTGAAAGAACGTGGATTGGTATAGTGCATAGTACATACCCAAATATGAAAGATAAAATTTTAATTATAATAATAACCAAAAAATGATATATATATATATATATATATTTGGATAATGATAAAATATAGTGATATTTTAATATGAGGTGAAAATTTATTCCACTAATAATATAATGCACACAGTGATGAAAATGAGTCCATAATTTTTGTTATTCTTTCGTAAATTAATTTTGACTATTGAAGTAAAAAATAACATTGAGGGTTGAGAGCACAATTTTTATTATTATTTTATTAATCTACCAAATATTATTGTGATTTTTATTTTAATGAGAAAAATAACGTATAGAAATAAATCATTTTTAAGGAGAAAACTAATATACATAAAATGAAGGTAGAAATATATATTTATGAAATTCTAATTCAATATAAATATTTAAAACATTATAATAAGGGATAAATTCTATTGTTTTACAATAAAATGGTTTTTAAAGGGTGGATCATATGGAATGGAAAAAATGATAATAGAAAAAATAAATGGAAATAAATGGACAAATATCCTCCATGTGAATCAAAGATATAATACCAGCTAATATGATATGTGTATAGAAAATCATGTTTGATGTAATAGGTTTTTGGATGAAGTATATGGTATAATAATTTTGTAAGAAAATATACAACCAATGATATGTACTATAGAATACAATTTATATGAATAGATAAAAATGTATAAGTGAATCTAATACACACAACTACACTCCTAGACTGATGAAAAAATTTATGGATTTTTGATCTTTGCATACTAATTTATCATGTGAATTGACAAGTAATGAATTCAAAAGAGAAAAATAAGATAATAAATATCTTCAGGAAGTAAAAAAATAACTCATAGTGTTTCTCTAATAAAGACATGAATTAAAATATAATTCCAAATAAATTGGTATTTCGAACCAAGGGTGAATACAGAGGTCTAGGAATTAATTCTTTAATTTCATTTTCTATTAATTTAATGGTCCCCATAAAGTTAAAAATAAAAAAATAAATGACTAATTAATATTGAGTTCAATTTAATTGTGTTGTATTTTTTTGTTATTGAGATTCATGTATCAATGGATTTTGATGTTAATATGTTGATTAAGAAGATATAGCTTTGAATTTGATTGAATAACTCAATCTAGTTTAGATTCAATGAAGGTTTCTACTCTATATTAACTGAATAGCTATTAATGATATTCCTAAAAAAATTGAGGTACCTTTTTAGTATTCACATAAAAAAGAAGGGTTCATTACTTTGGAGTCTCGGTGATTTATTTATATTTAAGGAATATTGTTTGAAGTATTTTAGTATTCCATAATTAGTTTTTAAGATGTGTATAAAATAACCATGAAAAATGTTTAGAAAATAATAAAACATAAGTTGGAATGATCGTATTTGATTCATCCATTTTTATATTTACATGAAACTTCTACACTACATTCATGATAAAGAAATTTGAAATAGAGATCCAAAAATATGGTGATCCATAAACCTAGAACAACTCAACTTTCCATGATATTATATATAGCCATCCAAGATTAAAAAGGGTTATTGGGGAAAATGTGTAAGAGTTTTAAAGTGGGTAGGCACCTTCATGTGGATATTACATCCTATGTGGGTTGGCACTGGGAAAATGATCAAAGTTACTATGTAAGGTGACATGACTGAACAACTTTTTATCTTATACCTAAGGGATTTTATTTTGGGTCTATGGATTAATTAGGTAAATAAAAAAGTGAAATACTAATAAAAATTTCAATGTGGGGTCAACACATATAGGGAACAAATAATTATATTAAAATATGGTTCATATTAGAATATATGACATCATTCACCTCATCATCTTCATCTATTAAAATTTATTACACAAATATTTAAATATTGACATCTCACCTAAATCATATAGTGTTCATAATATATATTATTGTTTGTTATTTCAATTGTAAAACTAAAATTTCATATTCATTATTTACTATAAGAAGATGTTTGAGGTTATCTGATGTTCATGTATAAATTCTGAAGATCACCAGATGAATATAATAGTTGAATTTACAAGGAATTTTATATGGATAACTCCTTATAAATATGTGAATTATTACAAAATAATAAGATTGAGGTATTAATTTTTTAAGTGTAAAATATATATTCTCTATGAAATGTTGTTTCCAAATAATAAAAAAATTCATAAGGGTTATTATTAGTTCAAAAGACTAAAAATAGACTTCATAAAAGTGGATGAATAATTTAAAAGGGTGTTCATAAGTTTGAAAGAGTAATGCAATAATTTCATAATGTTTGAGTTATTATTAATATGTTTGTGAAAATAGAATTATAATGTTTAGGTTTTTATAAGGTTTGGGCCATATAGGGTTCCATGCCTCATAAATTTGATTAACTCAAATTGTACCTTTACCACTACAAATTATATAATGTTTATAAAAAAATTATGGTTTCTAATAATCATAATGTAAAAAATCATTTATGAAAAAATTAACAATTGGAGACCATAAAAATGTTTGATAATGAAACTGATTGAAGATGTAAATGAATCAAATTTTTTCAATTATATTGGTCTTTAAAATACTAAAACATCATAAGCTACTTTTGAATAATGCTAATAGGATATGATGAGTGATGAAGATCTATGTAAGTAAGGATCTAAACTTGTGATAGTTCTCCTTGTATGCAAGCTGTTCTGGGTGGTCTTATTTGGAAGTATGATTTTTTGAAATATCATGAACTCAAGAATTTGTAATTTCAAAAAATTATAGTAATTAAAACTAGTATATTCACTTGGTTAAAATAATACCAATAAGAAGAAATAAATTATAATGACGTAAGTTATGTCTTTAATTTTTATATTGTACATATATATATTGAAGGTTGAATAACTTTTAGATTGAGATGAATAGATTCAACATATTTGAACAAAAATATTGGTAATAAAATATAGTGTAAAAGCTGTATGTCAAAGTACCTAAACTATTAAATCTATTTTTCTGTTCCAATGAAGAGTGAAGTTTTATTTCTTTTATTATGCATTGAATAATTAGAAAAGGGTTAGAGATCGACTGCTTCAAATATATTCACTATTTTATGTGTACTAAACATTTAAAAACAAGAGGAGCTACATCAGATATATTTTTAAGGAATTATATTATAAAAGTTCTAGAACTTATGGGATGTCTTGTGTGAATTTATTTTCATATAATAATAGTATTATTACATTTTTATAAAAATAAAAATATGAATTGATCATATAAACACTATATATTGATTTTGTAAAGAAAAAAGTGTCACATGCATGATGCCATGAAATTAATTGAAAAAGAAGAGATTTAGGAACTATAATGAAAATCAACAACATACATAATCTATATTATAGAAGTAATTTCATGTTCCCACCAAATAATACTATAAATTTTTTATAGGGAAACATAAATACCTATAGGGAAGTTATATATGTGTAGGATGAACCTTACCCTATCATAATATGTGTAAGATTAGAACATGAATATTATTTACTCATTATAATCTCATGTTTAATAGTCATTTGTATAGTAACAGTTAAATTAATATCATTACAATGATATGAATTTTTTAAGGTAAGCCTTGTAAATATTTCTTTATCTAATGTGTGTGTGTGTCTTCAGATGTGTTTCCTGAAAATGTGACTGTAATAAGAGATAATGAGATATCCACTCACTTAAATATTCATAAATGTATTAGAAGATAAGGACAAAAAATTTTCAATACATCAACACTAACTGACCCATTATGTTGAACATAGACTAATTGGTCATCTAAATTAGTATAAATCAACAATTCACTACTAATTGGTTTATTTATTTTTTAATTTGTTTACTTTTTGATGTATTCAGTATCTTTTTGAATTTATGATGAAGTGTATTTTCTTAATGTAAATTCTATTATAGATTATAACTTTATCTCTACCTTTACCAGTATGAACAAAAAAATAGAAGATGATACTTAAGAAATAATTTATTTTATTCCAAGATAAATATGTGTATGTGTATCCTTGCAATTATACTGAAGATGATAGTTTATCTATGAATGAAAAACAAATGGTGGTTCAACTTAACAAAAAATATATGGAAAATATTTTACCTCATATGAACCAATGAATTCATGTGATAATGATGTATATAAATAATACAATGAAAATTATTCTCAATAATATCCATGAACTGGTGGGAGTGACCAGATTTTAATAAATATATTAGTTGACTCATTAAAGGATATTATTTGAACTTTTTCCAAAGAATTGGTTTCCTTATTTTTGGGATTTTGAAATCATATGAGAATAAATGGCTCAACATGGTGAAGAGTCGAAAAATATGTAGAAGTCCTTGAAAGACCAGTTCTATAGTTTTTTAAATCTCACTGAAAACATTGTGCCTATGAAATAGGGAAATATATAGCTTGAATAGTGATGTTCTTATTTTTAAAATGCATGGGTAAATTTAGTTCCACATAATGATTAAATAATGAAGAACCTCTAATTTAATATCCATGCATTAGAGGGAAATAATAAAAACATCATTTATGTTAATAATTTACATTTAGAGATTAAATTCCAGAAGATAAAAGAGATTTAAATAATTTTACACGAGATGTCCAAAATAGATGATGAATTAGTTAATATAATTAAGAAGGAAAGTGAATATATATAAAATGGTATTAAGGAAGAGAATAATAATTTCAATTTGAAGAATCATGATCTTGAAAATAAATTATAAAATATGTTAAAAATTCATGTTTTGCCTTAAAAATAAGTTATTAAAAGAAAGGATTTTTTCACACTTGTTTCCAAGGGACATTCTTATACTGAAATACCTAAAAATGGTGATTTTTTTTGAAATAATCCAATAATAATTATATTGAATCCTCAATGGAATATATACTATGAGTTTTAAATTAAGGTTTATATTAAATATATTTTCACAAACAATACAATTTTTAATAAAACGTCTATAAAAATTTAAAAAATAAATATGATGATAATCCTACCACCATGTTAAGGGTGGAAAGATTATTTTTTTGTGAGACGGTTCCCCAATAATAACCAAACTAATTAATTTAAAATCAAAAAAATTTAATTCCCTCACATTTGAAAAATCTAGGAAGCTTACTATTTAAATAATAAAATCAATATTTAAATGAAAATTTTGGCATTGTAACAAACTCAGGAATAGATAATAATATTTTTTAAAAAATATATTTAAATCATAAGCTAAAAGGAATACCATTTCAAGGGGACAAATCCAGAAATAATATATATTATAGGAAATAATTTGTATACTACTAAATATTAGAAATGGTTTTAAATATTTATGGTTATTAAAATGGTTGTAGTCACAAAAATGGTTCATACATAGCTAAACACATGTAAAAAAAATG
This sequence comes from Viscum album, assembly GCA_963277665.1. NCBI lineage: Eukaryota > Viridiplantae > Streptophyta > Magnoliopsida > Santalales > Viscaceae > Viscum > Viscum album. The sequence continues at coordinate 1,747,711,756 of OY728146.1, read as the reverse complement.
GAGAAAGAAAACCATAGAAAATAGTGACCAAAGATAAGATATCCATAGCGTGGAAGATGAAACCAAACATGTTATAAAAGATGATTTATCCATCCTTAGAAAATAAGATGAATGAAGACCAGGTTCAATGTATTTCCAAGAATTTCATTAGATTTACTATAATAAAAATGAAAAATTTGGTGAAAATAACCCATTGGAGGTCATGTGGGAATTCCAAAACTTTTTCCAGTTTACTCAATGAATTTATCATTATTTAGCTTGAAAATTTAAAAAACATATGAGAGTAATTGATGAAAAATTCAAATCTTATACTGATGTGAAAGAAGACAATTAACATGATGATTTCAAATTCCATTAGAGGTTTTTAAAAAATTATAGAACAAATGCTTTAAAAGGAAATTATTGTAGTGAAATAATTATATACACACTACTGCAGATTATTAACTATGTTTCTATAATAAGAATAATTTTTAAATAATTTCAATGTTTCACCAAATGAAACTTTTTTTAGTTGAAATAACTATAGAATTAACAAACACAAAATTTTGATGAATAAAATAACTACAAATAACCCAATTCTAAATGAGATTTAAAATACTGATGTGAAAGCATGATGACTAGAAGTAATGGAGTATATTTATTGGGAAAATATTTTCAACCTTAAAGATCTCATTTTTCATCAAAAAGTCCGAGACACATTTTATTAAAAAGAGAAGAAAACTACAAGAGTCTGAAATAAGGAATATTATTACAATATTTATCATAAAGTGGAAGAAGCTCAGCTGGAAAGTCATCCTTCCAAGTGATGCCCTGGTTGATTCCTTTGTTAGCAAGACCATCAGCAACCATGTTAGCTTCTCAAAAGGCATGTGTGGCAATGAAATTATAACTCATAAGAGAATCAAGGCACCTTATCCATCATGTGGTCAGCATCCATGCAAGATGCACTACACCCTCCCAAATAGCATGAACTATAGTTGATGAGTCACTTTCAATCCAAATATTGTTCCAGCACTTTTTTTTGGAAAAGTTGACGGCATGTATCAGACCCATCATTTCCGCCTCCAGAGACGAAGTTGTACTGTAGCTTCCAAAGAAACACCCAAGACACTGACCATGGTAGTCTCTGAATTTCCCCACATCCCACGGGACCCGGGTTGCCTTTGATATTTTTTATTATAATGTATGGAATTGAATGTAAATCTTGTTCTCAGGGGATATCCTAAGGTGTGTAAGATATTATATTTGGATAACTAAAACAATAAAAACTATTTATAAATTAATCTCTAAATTGGAATACTAAAACTGATGAAATGATCATCTTTGATGAATTTTAAGTTATATGATGTGTCTCCCTGAGGTATAGGAAAATTACACGATTTTGAGAATGAGGAACCATAGACCTTTACTCCCTAGTTTAATGCTAAAAACTTTCTTTAAACACTGTTTTTTATAGAATGTGATATTTCCCAATCTAAACATAAATAAATTTCAAAAATTTAGACCTTACATCTCAAAATAAAAATAAAATACTAATAAGGAATGGTTTTTTGTATTTCTAGGATCAACTACATAAGATTATTATTTTATGGTAATTGTGAACATTTCCCCATAATTGAACCACAATATAATCCATTCTAGACTCTTAATAGGTTATACTCATCTTCATTACCAAGGGAATGGAAACATAATAAAAGGGAGAGCTAAAAAACCTAGTAAGGTAAAACATTCCATCAATTGTTAGATCATAAGAATATGAGAAACATGATCATGGAATAAAATCATTATTAAAAGAACATTGAACAAAAATAATATTTCATAATTCATTATAAATGGAAATGTAATCTAGAATTAACAAACATATTCCAAGGAAACAGATAATTAAATAATACAAACAAGAAATAGATCATAATCATAGGAAGATAACAAAAAAATATCAGATGTCGGTGAAACACAGAAAAAAATAATCTTTTTTATAAAACATATGCTTATATAATCATGATATTATAATCATATCCAAGAATTTCTACCCTTTATGTTATAATAATACCCCAAAAGGATCCACCTTTAAGTTGTCAGTATAATCCTATAATTCTAGCCCTTTTTGTTATGGAAATAATCCATGTATCCTTAAACTTTACATTTTTTTGTAATCCTAATAGGCTCTCGCTTTATGTTGTGAAATATAGACGATAAGGATCTACCTTTATGTTTTGACTAAATAATATTATGGGCACACATCACTATCTCATAAGATCTAAAACCATAACCAATGTATTAGAGGGTGATGTCGGACCACACCCATCATTTATCATACATATAAGTTCTATAATATATTAATCATTCATCATATCATGAAAACCATGGAATGAATATGGGTTTCATATCATTTCCAAATTTCAACTCATAACAAGGTATCAAAAGTAGATTAGTTGATAATAAAAATTTAATCACCTAAAATTATTATTTCATATAGTCATTTAAAATGAAATTCATCAAGAATAATTTCATAAGAGATATAACCTTTATACTTATAGAGGAAAATAGAATCCAATCACAAAAGATCCATTATAATACATTTATTAACATTATCTTGAAAATATTAAGTAAGATATCAATTTTTAATAGATCTGTTTTGATAAATTGAAAATATGGAATTTTCAAAATCCTTATATGGAACTAAATTCCATTACTGAATCAATGAAAAATATATGACGTTTAAAAAATGTTGATGTGAAAATATATCTGAAAATAGATACCTTTAAAGTGAAAAATCAATAATGAATCTTTTAAAAATATATAAAGCATTCAAGAAAATGAAGTGAAAACATTTTGAAAATTTTTGATTTAAAATATCATAAATAATAGATCCTTAGATAAGATATAAATCATTTTTAGAAGAAATGTGAAGTGTAAGAAAAAAATTCAATTATAAATGGATTTTTTTTTAAAATTTTATAAAATACCATTATTGAAAATCAACATCATAAAAGGGATGGAAAAAATAATTTTAATTTGGTATAAAGATAAATATAAAGGTTGTATATAATAATTCATTTTTTAAAACAATTAAGGGAATATATATAGAGAAATAAAATGTGGATGTGGAATAGAAATCTCTATCAAGGAGGATATGAATTTTTTTCAACCAAATTATAAATTTATGTAAAAAAAATTATTCAAGGAAGAATATTTGAATTTTAGGCTTAAAATTCAATAGAAATATTATAATGAAAAATATATGAAATTATAAATAGAATAATATTTCAAAATTAGTGTCATGATGTATTTTAATTAAAATTATAACCCCAAGAATTTAATTCAGAGTTAACAAAATATTTATGACTTTAAAATCCCTCGAATCGAAAATAATTAGAAGGAGAACAAGTTATGGATTGGTAAATCCCTTTAATTTCATGAAAGTTGTGATAAAAGTAACTGATATGGCAGAATATAGAGCAATAAAAATAAAACAAGTTGTTAATATGGAATGTGTCTCAATAATTTAAATTTGATATGGGAAAACACCTTTGAAACATCATAATCCATGGGGAAGGTCATATTTGGAAATATTTTTATGTAATTGAAATGGTTAGAATCATAAAATAAAGTATAAATATAATATAATATAATAATTTTTATGAATATACCCACATTATAATAATAAATTATAATAAGAACAATAACAATTCAATTAATGAAAATTGAGTTAACAAAAATTATTACCTTTAATATCACTTAGTCGAACATCCTCCAACCTCATGCATAACAAAAAAACAATCCAATTTTCCTATTTAACAAAATCATTAATATATAAACAACTTCATTTATAATATTTTATTAAAAATATAATGGTTATTTATATTTTACTTTCATCAACATATGTTATTATATTATATTTTTTATTTAGTACAAGTTTTCTGATAGAATTATCAATTCTTGTTTACAGAATCAAGTTTATCATTATGATATCATTACAAAAACTATAATGTAATGTTTTAGTTATTTATAATTTTATAATTTCATTTTATGTGAATTTTTATATGATTCTTGATGATGAAGTTTGTGAAGATCTTGTTCCATGAATATTTAACGAACAAAAGTGTAGTACAATAATTATAAGCTAAATTTTAATATATCATTTACAGAACCATTATGTAAACATTATTTTGCCATGAATATATAATAACACCATTAGTTAAGATCCTATATTATTACTTGATATAAATTTATAACATTTTTCGTATAGGTATTTAAACAGACCCAAATAAGAACAAACTATAATCTATGGGTGTTTACGGTTAATATAATTATCATTTAAGCGTAAAATTTATTTAAAAAAGAATAAGGATATTATTTATATTTTTATATTCTGTTGAATAATATTTTAATATATATTTAATAATAATAAAATAATAGATGAAAAATTAAATACTTCACCTCTAGGGAGGTTTTTTTCCTCACTTATACACGAACGATGAATTTGTTTACAATGAACATGAATAATCAAGGAAATGTCATATAATTTAAGTATAGGATCCAAAAATTTTATGGACATATTTTATTGTTCAAATTTTTATTCCTACACTTTTATATTGGTTAATAAAATGATTATAAATAGTATAACATGTATTTCTTGTGTCTTAGGGGTTCACTGCATGGAAAAAATGAAGAATGGAGGCCATTTTGTGTATGGAGAATAGATAGAGCATAATTATTACTAGAGATTCCCCCTGAACCAGGAATCAATTTTACCTAAATCCTTTGTAAAGTGGTTGGTTTATAGACACCACATAGTATTGTCAAATCATAAGAGTTCCCTATAAAATCTATATATCTAGGGACCCCACTTAGATGGAGGGTGTCTCATGTTTGGAGCATGGTTTATACAGGCGTTCAGTCAAACCATTCTCCTCCTCTAAGGAGGGTAATTTTAATTTTCCCCCTTGGGATTTAGGATATCTTACCTTGTTTTATCCCCTTTCCTCCTCGAGCATCCTATGATATAAACTATATCCTCCCAATCTTCTTAATGGTTGTTATCCATCAATTCACGGTCATTTAAAGCCTCTTGGGTTGAAAATCAATGCTCTATGTGTGTATACAACTCCTCTTACAAATGTTTTGTTGTGAAACCATGGTCTAATCATTATTCTTTTTCTAAAGAATCCAAACACTAGTTTTATTGTAGATTCATAGTTTGGGCACTGAAGATGGTTTAGGATTTAGTGAAGGGACATTGTTGGATAATTTATTATCTATGAACATATGGTAGGGAGTCTACAATATATATCCCATAGTATCGATGTTTTTACATTTTCATGTGGTAGTGCACCTATGTCGTTGTGATGAGCATTTAATTCCTTTCTAGGAAGTGATAAATTGGGTTTCTAAATCACGTGTCGGACCTTTCATATACCTCATGGTATCCTTTGTTGAATAGTATACTAGAGATATGGTCACCCAGGGGGTGATTCAATACCTTAAACATGGGAACTGAGTTTTTCAATGAAGAATTTTAGGGTTTATGAAGTTAAATAAATTTTAATTGTTCTTATAATTCTAATATGGAATTAAGGGTGTTTTATTGACTTGAATAAGTCAAATGATTTATTTATTGTAAGATTTTCAATGTTAAAAATGGTTTGGTGTTATTTTCATACTATCAAATGGTTAAAGAGTATATTTTATGGTTTTGGTTGTGATAAAAGGGTAAAATGGGATAGTTGTTCGTTATAGTTAACTGTAATGAATGTAAGGAACCAATGGAATTCTATTAAATGGAATAATTACTCCTCTTGATTTATTAATGAAGTAAAAAGGGTCATGTGTGTTAAACCCTGATAAGTGTTTGTTAATGAAATGGATATGGGTGTTGGTCATGGTGATCCACACCATGGTGAGTATGTTGATCATGGTAGTCCACCATAAGGAATTTGTGTTGATCAAGATTGTCCAATCCATGCTAAGGATATTGGACTTGGAGGTCTATATTGGTAATTGTTGTCAGTCATGGTGTTCCACACCACTATTGGGATATATTCATAGATTATACTAATTTGACATTATATAACCCCTGGATATATGGTTTAGAATTCTGGGGTAGGATAATGCAGGATTGGTGTTTTGACACATTAGTGGAACCAATATCCCTTGAGGTTAATGGAAACCTATATCATTTAACAACCTATATATTGTTTTTAGATACTTATGAATTCATAGTTATTAGACAAGATAATATTGCACAGACTATTGTTTGCGGCCTAGTGAGTTGTACTCAAACCCTATCCAATATTTCTTTGGGCACCTAAGAAGACTTCATGGTTATAGGATAGAATAAATGATATGTCCCTTTCATATATGGTTGATTTGGGATTAGAGGATAGAGCATGGAAAAGGGGACTGGGCTAATTTCGGTACCAATTATTTTATTTTCTTGGGAGTTTTATTTTTGTTTTTTTCCACTTTCAATCACCATGATAAGTGATAGATTTTGTTAATGGTTTTGTGGAACTTCCTAAATGGTATATTTTCTATGGTATGTTTTTGTATTTATTATTATTGAAGGTCCATTTTTATCTTAATTTTCACTATTGGTTCATTGCGGTAAAGAGGGTATAGTCCCCCCAATTATTTCATTAGACCTTCATTACTAGTCGGAAACCCCCTCCATATGGGGATGCATAGCTGATCTCATTTACCACCCTATCTTGTAGATCCACTTATTTTGGATCTTATGAAATGATGTTAAAAAAGTGGTATTAAAGTTTTACTTTCTATTATATATTATTCTTGGGGAAGCTATATAGGAGGACATGATGGTTTGGGTCTTGGTAATGATCTCTTTTATGGGTGTATTTAACCATGTGTGGGGAAAACCCAAGTACAAAGGGTGGTAGTATTGATCTTGATGTTTGTTGTTACCATTGGATGTTATTTCACCTTGGATGATTCACGTTTTTTGTGATTTTATTGTTCTTATTGTTTTATATATATCCTGTAATGGCATGATGTTTATATATGAATTTATCATTTTTGGAACATAGTATATATGTTTAATGAATCATGTTAGGAGCTCAAAGAAAAGTAGTTTTTGGTGGGTTATGGGAAATGAAATTTATTTTTCTAGTTTTCTTATTATTTTAAAAGAATTTTGTCTAATATTCATTTGTAACTTGTTATAACTATGATGAACCCAATGTGGAATGGTTGAAAATGGTTTCTAATTAATGGATTTTGATTTCGTGAGTTTCTTATTCACTATGTTTTCCATTTACCTTGAAAGACATGTTTGAGGGTAGTGATGGGTTATGATTTTACCTCTTAAGATGGTGTATGTGGAGTGGTCTAGTTATATCTTGTGTTGAGCCTTCTTTTGTGTAACATGTGAAAAATATACGTTATTTGATTTGAGATGTGCATTTGTAAATTTAGATATATGCCACCAAAATGAAATTTACTAGTTGGTAACCAAGACTTGTTAACCAATAATTCTCCTCTGGGATTGGGATAGGAACCTCTGTTGATTTCAGGTAATATGTGGAAAAGCATTTCCATTAGAACGTCACTCATTTTATGCAGTTTTTGTAGAGATACTGTGGTTGGGATACAAATATTATGTATAACATGATAAAAGAGTTTTAGTAGTAGAACCCTCCAACATTTTATAGAGAGTAAGGACCTGAGTTACCTGAGTTCTAAATTAAGTCCATCAGATGATAACTAACCATATACAGACTCTTCTCGAGAAGAGAGTCAGGTTGGTAGATTGCTAGTTACGAGAACCAGTGAAATGATGGAGGAAAATTTAGGCTTGGGATGATCAGTTAGTGGTCCTATCAGTGAAGTAATTATAGGAGAAGAGTATATGAACATTTTACCCCATGAACATAAGGTGAATGAATGTTGAGGGGTTTATGTGATTTAACCAAGGAAGTATATCGGTAGTGGATAATGTTTCCTTCTTTATTGACTTTCAGGGTTTTCCACCACATTTATGGGAGATGAGGATGTTATGTCTAGTATATTTCATGATGTAAATGTATAAGGGATCAAGTATGAGGTAAATATCCTTTGTTTGAAGAGGTTTTTTGAGGTAAGGATCAACCTCTCATTTCTGATGGGAAACTAAATATGGTTTCTAGTGGTGGGAAGAGGGTTTTAGTTGGGTGAACTAAATGGTATGCCTACTGATTGCAGAAAGCATCCTCATGAGAATTATCACTAAGGTAGTAAGGGTTAGGGAAACTGGGGTAGTGGAGTTACCTCTCTGTGTATTAGTCATGTGATCATCTATTAGTGTGGTAGGGTTGTCCACATGCATTGTCAATGACTCCATCCCCTCGTGGAGTGTGAGCATGTGGAAGAATGGGTCATATACAGAGGATTTGTACGAACACATAGTATATGGGTAGTGATGGGGGTCTAGACTTGTATAGGCCACTGGATGAGGGTCATATACCATGTATTAGTATGGAAGTTGGAGTTACTATTACTTTATTAGTTTTGGATGTATATGTGGTCCTTTTGTACAAGAGTATTTGAATAATAATGTTCATTAAGAATTGGGGACTCAGACGGAGCCCATGTAAGGGGAACATGATATTTGAATTTTATTGAGCTAAATCATACTAGTACTAAAGTCATACCATCAACTATTAAAGTTATGATTCTTATAGCTTATATTCCTTTTATCATATTTTTTATACAATATCCATGAATTCATTTATATGTGACCAATTCTTAAATAGATTGGGTCTGACCTTGGAATAAATTATTTGTGTAATTTTGATTGACATGTATGTGGGGTGAGATCAGAGGGTATCATTCAATATAATGAGTGTTCCCTCATTGTTTGTGGGAATCATCTCCTTTAGGACTGGTATGTTCTTGAGATGATAGGTTTTGACCTAATAATGCGAATGAACTAGTGGGTTCCATACAATGCTCACATTGATTTTTTCTAGAGGAGAGTGAGTCTCACATATATTGAAGGTGAAGATTATGTCTATCATGGAGAATTCAATATCAATATGGGTTATGTAGGTCCAAATCCTCTAAAAATTGTGTACTCTCATAGCTTATGTGGAAAGACTTGAACATAATGATAATGGATTGGATAATGTTTTCTTCTCTACTATAGTATATCGGATTTAGGATGTGTCTCCTAATTATTTTTAAAGGTTTCCTCCCAATATATTGGTTGAGTTCATGATTATGATATTTCTTAGAGATAATATAATTTTTATTCCACCTTACATGATGGTGCCAGAAAAACATCAAGAACATAAAAATAAACAAGTTGAGTTGGAGGATTATAGGATTCTTCTATCCAGGTATGTCACCTTTACCTTCACTAGTTTTTTTTAAGAAGGCTTACGAGACATTATGAATGTGTTTTTATTAACGGGAGTTGAATATGATGAAGGTTATTTATGTGATACTCTTCCATGAATTTATGATCTATTTAACCAACTGAGGGGTTCTATTCTATTATGTATGATTTATTTTAAATCAACATATCATCAGCTGATGGTGACACCTTATGATATATTATGTTCTTTAATAGAAGAAGGTATGGATGGTGTGTGTTAGTTTTTATGTTATTTGATTTAATTAATGCACCCTATTTTTATATAGATTTTATGAACTGAATATTTCATGTGTATGTAGATTAGTTTCCAGTTGTTTGTGTGGATGAATTCTTGGACTACTCTCAGACTCATGATGATAATGACCATCATCTTGACATCATCTTGAGTCCACTAAGAGAGCATCTGTTTTATTCCAAGCTATGAAATTTTCATTTATAGAATGTAATGTTACATTTACTTGGTCAAATAATCTCAGAGGATGCTCTGTCGGTGTAACCATATAATGTTTATGTAGTTGAATCTTGTTAGCATTCCTAATATATTTTTGACATAAAATGCAACTTTGGTTTTGTGGGATATTACAAAAAATTCAAAAAAATAGTTTTCTCAATTTGCATTGCCACTCTCAGGCTTAAATATGAATGTTATGAGGTCTTCAGGGTCTAAAACATGTGATAATTATTTTTGGAGCAAACAAAATGTTCTAACAATTCATCAATCTTGATCTTACCCAAGCCATGTAAAGAGAATACTTTTTTTTATGAATCAAGGATTAAAATTTTGGTAGTATTTATGTAAAGAGATTTATTTATAGATTATGGATCCCATAAATTGATGAAACATGAATAGAAATATCCTAGGCATGATATTCCGTTGTCTAAATTGGTTTATTCTTTGAAATGTTGGTGTAATTATCTTTTGGGTGAGATGTTTTTTGTTTATACGAACAACAATATCCATATGTATATCTTTTAACCTTGTTATTTAAATATTTTTTATTTAAGATTGGTTGAATACATGTATTTCATGACATTGAACTACATTATATGATTTGAAAGGGTGGAAGTTTTATTTATTCGTTGATTATAATTATGAAAACTCAGGATGTTTTGGAATATAGTTTTGAGAGGTTGATGATGGCATTGTTTTCTCATACGTATATAGGTATTTTAGAGTACCATGAGATGATGATACTCATTTCCTTATCAGTTGATATTTCCCTTCTGAATCGAGTAAATAGTAAATAGTATGAGTATTCATAATTTCTTTGTTTTAGAAAGAGTTTTGAAGGTAGGGAGCCTCCTTCTAATAAGACTATTAATGAGTATAATACTATTCATATTTTTCCCCATCTTATTGTACCTAAATGTATACAAGAAGGGTAGATGTGTGAGTTTCATGCCATAAAGTTATAGATGAACCCTAGTTTGACAATAATGTTCCATGATCTTTGGAGGAATTATCGTTATTATGTAATGAACAAGGATATTGAAGGTTTTGTTTCATGATGATATTCCTATCAACAGGTAAAGAGCGAAAATTATCAACTAGTTGGAATTTAACAGATATATACCCTTCAGGAATCGAAGTGGGATTTTTTACTAGGTATTTTTTGGTATCCATCCTTATGAATCCTTGAACAAATAAAGTGATTTGGGTGACTTTGGATTGGTTGATGAAATTAGATAATTTCTCACCAATTTGGGAAACATCCACCATTGACCAGTTTGGAGACTTGTGTGTCTAAAAGATATAAAATTTTCATGGTGTACCTTAGAGTATCATTTCAAATAATAATATTAATTTTAAATCACACTTATGGAAAGTGTTTTAGAAGGATCCTATTATGAACCTGTTTTGAATACATATATCCACATACAGATGAACAAAAAATAAAAACATACTATCTTGGTACTATACAACATATTGAGGGAATGCATCCGTGACATTAGTGGTTATTGGGAAAAAACGTAGAACTCATTATGTTTTCCAATAACAAAATTTTCCAGGAAACTATAAATAAATAACCACATGATTTTCTCTATGGAATGCAATGTATATCTCACTTTTGTTGGATGGAAACTAGTTATTCATATTGGTTGGGACTGAGTCTCATGAAAGAGACGTTGAAGAAATTTTTATTTATTTGGAAACATATATCTATGGAATAATGTATAGATACTTCATATTTTTATAAATGTCATTACCCTCATCATTTCAGGATGCATTTCATTATGTTCCTCTAGGTTTTTCCATGGTTGGGTCACCGTTGAATTCTAAAAATAGGGAAAGTTGGAACCTAGGTATGTGTGGTCATTTGAGATTATAGAGTGGATTAAATTGGGGATGTACTGATTGGAAGATCCATATTGGTATGGTGGAATGCATTATAATTTTCATGTGTCACAAATTCATTAATATCACCCTAGCCCTTCTCATGTGATTGATGTTGATGAGGTAGAGCTTGAGGACATATGCATCCTTTGATATGCATCTGGTTCATATTGTGGATCACATTGAAAATGTTTCATGGGGTCAAACTATGACATTAGTTAAAGTATTATGGAATCATGGTAAATTAAGGAAGAAAATTGGGAGAGGGTGGTGGATATGTTGTCTCAGGGGCTTTATCTTGTTAACATGGAGACAGTCATGCTCTTGAGAGCATCTCAAGGATGATATATGATGAGGTGGGGAGTTTTTAGGATCTCTAACCTTCAATGTGTTACGTTCTTGATTGAATTTTGATTTAAATCCCTTTAATATGGTGAATAAAATGATTCCCAATAGTTTAATTGCTCATAGTAGTTTCTTGGGGGTTTGGGGCATGAAAAATGGAAGACATTATATATTGGGATCACGATTGGTTCATGGATAGTACTAACCATGATCCCAATCCCAAGAAACCGTGTCACCTAACTCCCTTGGATGGTGGCAAGCACATGGTCACCGCATGGTTTTTCAAACCATTTGGATGGACTAGACAACCATTGTGGAAAATTTCCCCCATTGGAAAGAGGGTGCTTCATAATTGGTGCACAGTTTGTGCTACCTTGTATCCAAATTGGGCACCTCATTTAAAGACGAGAATTTCCAATCCCCCCCTTAGGATTTACTAAATCTTACTTAATTTTCATCCCCTTTCCTCCTATTATACCGATGTTTATAAACCAAATCCTCCTAGTATTATCAAGGGTGGCTATCCTACAATTATTGGTTATTTGAAGATTCATTGGTTGATAATGGAATATCTGGGTGAGTCAACCTCTCTCGTTCCTTCTATTTTTTAGAATCACCATGGTGTGATGTTTACACTAATTCATAATCCTATAAACTATTTTTTCTATATTATTATTATTTTTTTCATGTATAGTGGTTTGGGAATGAATCAAATACCATTTCTATACTGGTACTTATCTAAGAACACGAGGTAAGTGGTCTACAAGTTATATCCCATGGCACTAATTTTTATCCATGGGTAAGTGGTTTCATAATTGTGTCATTATAAATCAAGTTTAATTACATTATATAAAATGATAAATTGGGTTGCTAAATGATGTGTTAGTCCTTTCAAAGACCTTATGGATGGTAGACAATGTAAATGGTCACCCAAAGGGTGAGACACACCCTTGAACATGGGAATTAAATTTTCAAATAATGAATTTAATGTTTTTATAGATTAATGAAGTTATAATTTTGTTTATCTTATTAATATTGAATAAATAGTGTTAATATTGAATTTAATAAATTAAATGAGATGTGTCTTATAATAGGGTAAATGTGATATATGATTTAAGGGGAGAATTTTAATATTTTAAAATGGTTTGGAAGTATGTTTAATCGTTATGGTTATGAAAAAATGGTAAAATGGGCTTTGTTATGGATTTGTGTTAATTGTAAGTAATGTAATGAACCATTGAAATTGTGATGACTAAAATAGGTGGTACTAATCACATACTAATGTCGAAAAAAATGTTCAAGTGTTTTAAGACCTAAGATGTTTTTGTTGACGAAATGAATATGGGTGTTGGTCATGTAGGTCCCCACTATGGCGAGGATGTTCTTCATAATGGTCTGTATTGAGGAATGGGTGTTGGTATTAGGAACTCACACCAAGGTCAATATTTTTTTTATAGTATTCTGTGTCTAGAATATTTGTTATTCTTTGAGTTTCACACCATGACTACATGGATTGATGATCCTCGTATGAAATTATGTGACCTATTGATATATGTTTCATACTTTCAGTATAGGATAAAGAAATATTGGAGTGTTGGTACTATAATGGAACTGAGATTCCTTGGGTGTAGTGGAAACATATTTTATATACATAATGGTATTTAGTTTTTATAAACATATATATATATATTGTAATTAGAAAAGATATTTTTTAGATACCATTTGTGGTGGCCTACAAAGTTGAACTCAAACCCTGTTTGGGATGTTATTGGGTACACAGGTAGATTTCATTATTGATTGTCAAGATAAGGTAAAAGTCCTTAATATAGATGGTTGAGTGCGAATTTGGGGATGGATCATGGATGATGGGACTGGGATGATGTCAATACAAATTTAAGGATTTCTTTTTCTTTATTATTTTTGGTTTCTTCTATCCCATTAGAATATTATGAAATTTCATACTTTACTAAAATGGTTTTTAGACACTTCCAAAGTGGTAAATGTGGAATATAATGTTTTGGTATTGAATATATTTGAATATTTATTTTTATGATTTTTTTCATTGCTGATTCACTCTAGTAAATAGAGTGTATTCTCCCCACTTGTTTTATTATACCCTCACATAAAATTGGTAGCATTTGGCATATGAAGAGGCGTGCTTGATGCATTCACCACACCGTCTCGGGGAACTAGTTATAGTGGCTCCTAGTCTAATAAATCGCATTAAAAATATGGTTAATGTTATAAATTTCATATAAATAAATTAAATATCCATTTTTAACCCACAACATATGGTGGTAATTAAAACCCGTACGTTGACCCGGGAAGTGGTACTATGCTCGTACACATGAATGAAATTTCTTATTAAGAAGATATGAGGAAAGTAGACAATGATTATTACATTATTATAATAAAATTTATGTATACTAAAAATAATTTTTTCATCATAATATATTGAATTAAATATATTTCATTTATGTTTAAATATAATGGAAAAAATAGAAATGGAAAAGTAACAATTATTAATTTTTTACATTACACTGGGAAATAATCATTCACAAAATGGATTAAGGATTTGAGGAGTTTTATTATCAGAATAAAATAACCCCTAGAGAATTTATATGAGTGTTGGAAATTTATTTGGAAGATTTTGGTATAATATTGTAACACACTGATATTTTTATGAAACATTTCTCTAAAAATAATTTTATTTCTATTATTACTTAGCTTACTCACAACATCGAGTTTAAATGAAACACATAACATTATTAAAATATTATGTGTCTATTATCGCCTATCAATTCGATTGGTATGTAAGAGTTTTGGTAACTAAATTATGTACAATATATGTTATATATATTTTTAATATTAATTCATTAGTTATCAAATCATTAGAATTAGAAAAAAATTGAAAATAACAAAAAATTATGGAAAAAAACTATGAGTGAAAGGTATTTACATATATATAAATTAAATTAATAAATATTAGTGAATTGTTTTAATTAAATACAAATATATATATATATATATCATTTATTAAAAAATTTAACAAATCAAAAATTAATTTTCTTGGAACACGATAAGAATAAATCCAGTTTTATTCTTATAAATGTATTTTTTCTAAAAATAATTTTTTTTATAGTTTTCAGAAATAATTTAGAATTTATTTATACCATTTATAGGTATTGAATTAGTTAAAAATAAGTAAAGTTTCATAAATAATTGTATTAGTTTATAATTGTTCCTCTTTTATTTTTGGTTAATATTGATTAAAAATATGTGATATGGACTTAATTTTATATCGATATTTTTATTGGATGAAGGTAAGTTGACCCTTAACTCCTTAGTTCTAAAATTTAGTTTTTTAATGGACACTTTTCAATGATAATTACATATATTTTTTAAAATCAATGAAAGTTACAAAATGTCACTCGTTTTTTAATATATCTTATGTGTCTACATAGGAAAAAATGAGAGATTTGAACAGATATAACATTCTATTTCACGACTAATAAAATTTATTTAATGATAATAAATTATTTTTTATTTTTATTAATTATATATAGACGTTAATTTCTTATGAAACACCAATGCAGTGTTACCACTTTTAAAAAAAATATAATATTTAATTTTAGTATTATTAAAAGTGATATTGTTAGAATGATATAATGTGACCCAGGAATTTTAACGATCTATAAGACAAATATTTAGGTTTTAAATTTTTATATTTTAAAATGCACATTTCCTTGATGAATTTATAGTTAAATTAAATAAATAGTGTCAAAATTCAAAATAAAGATATTTTATCAAAATAATATTTTGTTAAATTTCTTAAAAATCAAAAAAAATATTGAAATGAAAATTTTATGTTTTATATGGTCTAAAACATCATAAATTGGAACTTAATTAGAATATTTTTACCTTATAAGTAAAAATTACAGCCATTTAATGTTGAAAAAGGTGATATCGTTAGAATTAAAATTGTTTAACTATGTGTTAATCAGAATTATAAGGTTTTAAATGATCCCAAAAGATTTATAAATTATAGTTTTTGATGGTATTAAAACCCCACATTACCTTATCTTAAAATAAATGTTAATTTTCAGTCATATATATTGATAATAAATGTATTATAATTAAATATTTTGAGAAATTCCAAAATTGACACTCACCTCAATTGTTATGCAGCACCTCCTCCCTCTATTATTTAAAGAAATTTAGAATTATATATCCAAATAAATCAACCATTTTACCTTATAAACTTACCTATAAAAATTATAGAAGGTATTTTCTTCCTAAAATTCCAATCCTGTATCCCTTTAGAGGATACCAAAAGGAGTCATCTAAAAGAATAATATTAAGAATATATATGATATATATATATGATATAATAATGATTCTATAAAGGTAAATAAATAGTTTCCCTCACTTTCATTCATCCATGAAAAAATTAAAATAGCTTTCAAGCATATGTATGGACCACTATCAATATAAATGGGGTAACTAATATTTATATCTCTAAATTTAAGTCTTAATAAAAATATTTATATAATGAATATATATTAAATTTATATCATGATTAATATTTTTCATGTGATGAAAAAAAATTAAATTTTTATGTACTAGAAATACTGAACTGAAATAATGGTGATAAACGAAACAATTAACACCCAAAAATAATTATTTTACTATTATACTGTTGATTAATGGATATGATAAAATGTTATAAATAGATTATATATGATATGATAAATGTAAACATGACTCTAGTATAGAATTATAATAAATTTAAATTTATTATATAGGAATTTGGAGTACTTTTGAAATAAAGAAAACTCAAGTTAGGGATTTTATTTCAAACACATAAATATTTGGGATTGGTTAGGTTTAAGTCACCACTAGAGAATATTTTTCTTCCAAATACTTGTTTTCAAAAAAAATTAAATAAGTTTATTAACATTACCTTATGATTTTTTAAATTCATTTTTAACTGTGTTTTACTTTTTTGAAATTGGATTGAAATGAATGTAATTTTCAAAAAAATATAGAAGGAATGGTTTTTAATATATTCAAAATGAATAGAATATCTCTATATTATTAAAAATATTTTCATTTAATATTTATCTATTATTTTAAAATGTTTTCATTGATTTTTTTATAATGTGTAGTTTCTTTAGAAGTTATTTTGAAATGGAAGGGTTTTTTTCCACAAAAATTATTTCAAGTGATCTTTCAAAAAAAATTATATATATGTTGAAATAATTTGGTGTTACAAAATATTTATAGGGGATATGATCCTATAATATCATCCTTGTTATTTCTCTTAATGGTTTATGAATATGATGAAATAATTTTTATTAAACCCATTTATTCTCAATGGTTTATGTTGTAATAAGATGATTAAATTTTTAGGAAAGTCGTTTCATTTAATCGGTTTTGATATGATGAATGATTTATGATTTGTATCACACATGTATATGATTTTCATTATGTTATGGTTGGGAATTATATCTCCCTCCAACAAATTGGGTAAATATTGATATCTCATGAGATAAATTGGAAAAAAATTGGGAGTGACCTTATTTCAAAATGGGACTTTATCCATTATAATAGTCTTGGAATTGAACCTCAACTACTATGATGGTTTATAGAGTAAACGCATTACACTATGATAGTCATGGAAATGATCCTTGACTATTTAGGGAAACGTTTATAGGCTTATTTTTATACTAGAATTATGTGTCTTGAGCTATTATTATGCTTATATGGATTATGTTATTTGATTCATTTTTTATTATTTTCTTATTAACTATAAATATTTATCCCTTGAATCAATATTTTGATTAATGACATTCAAGTTATGTTTTTTAAATTTTAATATCATGTTCTCAAACCTTTTGTATCATGTTATTCTTATATGATAATTGGAATATCCCTTATTTACCCATACTGAGCATCAGATCTCATACATTCTTATAATTCTATTCTCTAGGTTATAAATAATGGTATTAAATACAATATATTTTATAAGGGTTCTATTTCAGAAGGAAAAAGTAGGATATTATTGTAATGACCCAGACCCACCTGGTCTATTACTTTGCCAAAACATGGCTCCACCGAAACGGTGGCACCATGATGGTCACACACCGGTCACGATGACACCGTTCATGGTGGCACCATGATGGTGGCACCATGATAGTGACAATGTGACCATGGCACCGTGAGGGTGACACCGTGATGGTGGCACCGTGTCCTCACCCAGGGTCTTCGTTCTTTTTTTCCAACTTCTGACTTTTCCGCTCCCACAATGTATCTTTTGACGTAAAAATGATGTAATACCCCCTTTCAAAGCCATTTAACGCCCATAAATAATATCTAAAATCCCCCAAGAGTCGGAAAAACCATAAACTTACCAAAATGTGTGGTTTTTCTTCAGTGGAACACCCTTTCTTTGTACCTTCCAATTCCGCCCCCATTGCACGTTTCCTCCATTTAAAAGAAATGGTTTAACGCACATACATTATGCCACCACCCCAATTGGAATAATTAAATAAGAATTAATCCCATTGTGTGTAACCTCCCAACTTCATAGGAAACCATGTTCCGACATTAAAGCGTTCAAATTTCCATATCCCTTAACCACGAGATCTCATCTTTATATCACGCTAGAGTTTCATCATTCCCCTTCTTGGTTGGATTTCTTTCTTATCCCTGGTGCACTTGGAGTCCCTCCTTCCTGTGGCTTGTGATGCGCCTGTTCCAAATCCTTTCTTCTCACCCTTGGAGTCCCTGACGTTCCTCCCCTGCAAGTCACGCATCCCCAGTTCTTGGCAAGTGGAGAATAACTTTGATCCTTGATCAACCAGGTAGGGATTTTTCCTTCGTCTCTCCTTACTGTGTATCATGTGGGGTGGGTGCGCTACTATTTCTGTCGGAATGGATGAAACCAAAACTTAAAAAAGATAAAAAATTGACTTTTAAAGAATTAAGGGGGGTGTGATCGATGTTCTACTTCTTTTCCTTACCCTTGATTATTTATATTGTGAATTTTGTGGGCCTATGCCCACTGAAAATCATGGCTGTTGGTGGTCTTTCTTTGTGCATTAATGAACCTCTGTCTTCTGTGATGATTGAATGGCTCTAACATGGGATTTTGGTTAATCACGTAAACTCATCTTATTAAATGAATGTCTAGTGAACAATAAACCTTGTGTGATCACCCCGGTTAACCAAACAGAAAGAAGAAAACTTAGTAAACGATGTACTTGAGACTAGAAACTTCCTTGCTCTGTCTTGGTGGCATGTTTATTATTCTGCTCGATGCTTATTGGGTGACGTGGATGAGGATGTGATTCTATGTTGTGGCATATTTGTTGTTTGTGAATCTGAAGCTGTGTGGGGATATATCTCGAGGCTTGGTTTGGTTCCAGTACTTTGAGGGATCTCACTGATCCCTGTTTTGTTGTGACTTCACAAGAGAATCGGGTGTGAATGCTTAATTTTTTTCTGGCCATTTCTCTATATCTAGCTTGTGGTTATGCTTGTGAGTTTCCCAGTAGTGTAAAATTCACCTAAATGGGATCACTTGAACATGAAAACAAGAATGATTTAAATAGGAAATTGGTTTTGGGAATGAGTTGTGACTTGGCCATGAGTGTTGTCCCTTCTTTTATGAATGAATAGTAACAAGGGTGTTGCACTTAGTTTGGCTTTGAAAACCCTAGGTTGGGATGAGTTCTTGTTACCTATACATATATCTGTAGTTTTTATGTTTCTCATTCGCACCCCACCCAAGTTGAGCACTTAGTGTCGAACACCCCCATTTCTTGGGGGAGGGTGTTTCCCCCAACACTCCAATGAGTGGATGGTTATTAGCTACTTTTCTGCTCCCTTTCCTAAATAGCCCAAGACTCTTCGGCCAGGTTGTGATGGAATGAGGTCTATTATAGACCAAGATTCATCGGGTAGGGTAGTTGTGGTGGTTGGCCCAGGTGTGTGCGGGAAGGTTGTTTCCCAAGAATCTTTGGGATGAGGCCCAGGTGTCTTTGGGTGTGGTAGTAGTTGTTCTGGCCTAGGTGCTTGTGGGAATTTTTACTTATAATGATTGCGGCCCATGTGTTTGTGGGTGAGATGTGTTTTTGTGGCCCAGGTGTTTGCGGGTGAGATGTGTGGCTATGGCCCAGGTGTATGCGGGCGGGGAGTGGCAGTTGGATAGCGCTGAGAATGGAGGGATTGGTTTGATGCCTAGGATGTCTTCAATAACTAGTGGGAAAGTGGCGTGGGGTACCCAAATATTGATGTGCTATTGCTATACATTACTTGACTTTCATTATTTGGGGAGTGTGCCTTGGTGAGGCTTGGGTGGATAATTTCCCTTTCTAGGTGCTTTGGTTATTTCTTTTCTCATAGGGCATTAGAATGCCTCTCCACTTGTGCGTGAGAGTCTTTGGGTTTCCCTACTGAGTACACTTGTATGGTCACCTTGCATATATAAAACTACTTTCAGGATTCCAGGAGGACTTCAGGGATCATGCAGGTCCATACTAGCTTGGACTGTGGGACAGTTACAGTTTCTATTTTTCTTTTCTTTGGTACTTTACCTTTGTAGTCTCCTTGTACTTGTGGTATTTTTTTGTAACATGCATATGGGAATGGTTTTCTTTGGCTTTACTTTTACCCCTAGTTTTGGTGTTGTTGGGATTTACTATATTATCTCCCGATCCTATTAAAGAAAAAGGGTAATGCCTTCCATCTTGTGTGTGATTCTATACCCTTTGTGCTAGTCACCACTCCAGGACCTATTGAAGTTGGGTCTCAGGGGGTCATTATCTATCCTTCAACTTGAAGAATAAAGGGTTTGGAAATCTGCTGTCTCTTGTCTCATCTTGGTGAAGGAGTTTCATGATAGAATGGTATCAGAGGAGTGAAGTTGAGGGATAAGATGGAGTCTGGAGTTAGGCATAGTGAGGATTGCATGGGATGGTAGGGAAACTGTGTTGGGTGATCTTGGTGTGTGAAATAGGCTAGGGGAGACCTTCTAGGACATGGGATTTTAGGGCCCCCCATGATCTGATGCAAGGACTCTGGGCCTACCGAACAACCAAGTGAGGCTACACTAATTGTAGGGTAGAGACCCTAGGGAAGGTACATGCATCATAATGACTTGTGTTCTTATGGTTCATTGGTATTTTTGGGGATTTAAAATGAATATGAAGACTAAGAAAATTTAAGAACTATATTCTACACTAATCGATCTTAGGAATTCCTTGTTTACCTTGCTGTTGTGGCACCTAGGAGACGACAACGAGTAGTGCGGCCGATCGAGGCCCAGAAGGTTGACTTGGATGATCGGAAGAGGGATGACCGAGAGAAGGAGGATGATCAGTAGCAGAGGATGCTTCGTGCCTTTCAGCGGCAGACCCTCGGGAAGTATGAGGGTAGCATCTCAGACATGGAGACAGAGAGCTGGATAGAGGAGCTTGTGATAGCTTTCAGCTTGATCCGAGCTCCGATGGAGTACTGGGTTCCTATGGCTGTAAGCCAGATGCATGAAGTAGCACGTCAGTGGTGGAAGCTTTATCTTGGGGAGAAGAGGGAGGCTGAGGAGACATGAGATGACTTCGAGAGGGATTTCCGGGCAGAATTCCTCTCTTCCACGATAAAGGCTGAGAAGAGGTAGGAACTACTCTCCCTCCAACAAGAGATCATGTTAAAGAGAGAGTCGGGGATCATGTTCAAGGATATCCTCCACTTTGCTCCAGACCTCTTTCCAGATGAGGAGTCATGGTTGAGACATTTGGAGGAGGCACTCAGACCTTCTCTCTAGTATGTTGTTACTCCCTTCACCCTACCGACATACTTAGAGGTCCAGAAAAAGACTGAAGTATTAGAGAGGATGCACACACTGGGAGGTGTATCACAGGAGGGAATCCAGTTGGGCTCATCGAAGGGGAAAGTTGTCAGCAGCAGGCCTCTAGCGTCAGGGTCCTCTAGGTTTTGACCAGTAGGAAGCAGGCCTCAGTAGTTCCAGTTCCAATCTCCTGACCCTAGACCTTTCCTTTCAGGCCCAAGGCTGAGATGCTTCATCTGTGGAAGCCATGGGAACCTTCAAAATCAGTGCCCAAACAGAGTACATTACAGGGAGGGTGGGTAGGTTAGGTGCCCACCTCAGCAACAGTAGTTTCTAGCTAGGCTCTTTCAACAGCAGCAACAGGGGCAGCAAGCTCCTGCTCCTCTGAGGGTACACGTTGTAGGAGGCCGACCTCAGGACGCTCCTCAAGGACCTCGACCAGGGAATGGTCGGGGAGGTGGTCGACAGTCGAGAGGCAGAGGAACTAGGCGTGGGAAGTTGCACGCTACAAAGGCAGCATTCCCAACAGGGCCAGAAGTCATCCGAGGTACGATCAGGTTGTTTAGTACTCTTGCCTATGCCTTGTTCGATAAAGGAGCTTCGCACTCCTTTGTTGCACCCAGTCTGGCCCGTGCTCTGAGTTTAGACGTTGAGAGACTTCCAGTGCCCTTGGTACTGAGTACACTATTCGGAGGTTATACCAACTTGTTTTATGTTTGTCGAGGGTGTAAACTGATGACCGGTCCACATCAGTCTATCAGGGATCTTCTACTATTTTAGATGCATCCATAAGATGTCATCCTAGGCATTGACTATCTGTTATCTATATGTGTCTTCATTGATTGCTTCCGAGGAAGGGTCATGTTTTCAAATTTGGGCGGCCGACGTGTAACCTTCATCGGCGAGCGGGGTTGCCAGAAAAGAAGCATGAGAGAGGATCCCTTCCATTCCTTGTTAGCTGAACTATCAATGGAGTTGGTGGATGCGGAAATGGTGGAAGTCCCAGGGATCGTCAGTGAGTTAATAGACGTCTTCCCTGAGGTGGTGGCGACTCTACCCCCTCGACGGGATGTTGAGTTTGGGATAGAATTGCAACCTGGTGCCCGTCCGATTTCGAGGTATCCCTACCGGATGGAACCTTCAGAGTTGCGGGAGTTGCGAATTCAGATTGATGATCTGATGAATAAGGGTGGCAGGGTGGTTCTCTAAGATTGAACTGTGGTCGGGATATCACCAGCTGAGGGTTAAGGAGGGTGACATCTCAAAGACTTCCTTCAGGTTCAGATATGGGCACTTTGAGTTTGTGGTCATGTCGTTCGGTGTTACGAACGCTCCAGCTGTGTTCATGGGGCTCATGAACTCCGTCTTCTGGGAATACCTGGATCGGTTCGTAGTCATGTTTATTGACAACATCCTGATATACTCAAGATCAGAGGAGGATCACACTGAGAACCTAAGAATGGTTTTAGAGGTCCTTCGACAACACCAACTCTATGGGAAGTTGTCCAAGTTCAAGTTATGGACGTGAGAAGTGCACTTCATTTGGAACATGGTGTCTGAGAAGGGAATAGCGGTGGTCCCATTGATGGTCAAGGTGGGTTTTTCTTGGGCAGCACCAAAAAACATGGAAGAGGTTCGTAGTTTTCTTGGACTGGTAGGTTACTACTGGAGGTTCGTACCAAACTTATCCCGAGTTGCAGCACCTTTGACATCTTTGACCAAGAAGGACCAGGCCTTCGGGTGTGTGCTGATGCAACGACAAGGGGTGCTCTCTTATGGGTCTAGAGATTTACGTCCCCATTAGCGTAATTATACCACCCACGATCTAGATCTTTCGGTGGTCATGTTCACACTAAAGTTGTGGCAGCATTACCTCATAGGGGAGCGCTTCGTGGTCTTCACAGATCACAAAAGCTTGAAGTATATCTTTAACCAATGGGACCTGAAGTCACGACAACGAAGGTGTATAGAGTTCCTTCAGGACTACGACTTCATGATTTCCTACACCTCAAGAAAAGGGAATGTGGTGGCCTATTCCTTGAGCAATAATTCGTAGAAGGATGCGGTTTGAGAGTCGGTAGATTCTTGGAAGGTGATGGAGGAGTTGGCTACCCTGCACCTGGATGTGAGGATGGATGGCAGTAGAGGATGCCTGTATCAGATGAAAGTGTAGCCTTCTCTACTACGGTAGGTGGAGGAGTCTCAGTGGGGAGACATAGAGAGTGAAGTGATGCGTGATAGGGATAACCAAGGTGATGCCCCATAAGGGTGGACGAAGGATGGTCAGAATCAGATGCTTTTCTGAGGGAAGTTGTTTGTTCCAGAGGTAATGCGTGAGAGAGTTCTTGGTGAGTTCAAAAACTCACCCTGGGAAGTACAAATAGGAGTTTACAAAATGTACTGGGGCTTGAGGGGTCAGTTCTGGTGGCCCGGGGTAAAGCGGGAGGTGGCAGAGTTCGTGGCCAGGTGCCTAGTGTGTCAATAGGTGAAGTCTAAACACTGTGTTCCAGGTCATTTTTTACAAGCTTTAGATGTCCCCAAGTGGAAGTGGGATGACATCTCGATGGATTTTCTCACAGGGCTACCCAAGGTTCAAGGAGGTTGCGACACTATCTGGGTAGTGTTGGACCAGTTGACGAAATCGGCTCACTTTCTGGAGATCAAGGAGTCAAGAGCAGTGGATGCCTTAACACAGAGGTACGTGGATGAGGTGGTGCGGTTTCATGGAGTTCTGATGTCCATAGTCTCGGATAGGGATGCACGGTTTATCTCATGAGTCTGGAGAGGATTGCAGCATGCTTTTGGAACCCAGCTACGTCTTAGCACTACCTTCCATCCCCAGAAAGATGGACAGATAGAGCGCACCATCCAGATGTTGGAGGATATGCTACGAGCATGTATTCTGGATTTTGGGGGATCATGGGTGCGACACTTTCCCCTGGTAGTGTTTTCCTACAATAATAGCTATCACTCTATGATTGGCATGGATCCTTTCAAAGCCTTGTATGGAAGGCCATGTCGCTCACCCGTGTGTTGGACCGAGGTTGGGGAAATAGGTGTTCTTGGCCCAGAGGAGGTGTAGAAAACGATAGAGAAGATTCAGCTTATACGAGAGAGGATAAAAGTGGTAGCGAGAGTAAGCTTTCTACCAGGTTCGTCGGACCATTTGAATTGGTGTGCCGGGTCGGTGAAGTTTCTTACCAGCTGTCACTACCACCACCGCTACTAAAAATGCATGACTTCTTCCATGTATCTCAACTCCGACAGTATCTACATGACGATTCACACGTCCTCTAATGGGGAAAGCTGGATATCGAGGATGAAGTGACTTTTGTGGAAAGACCGGTGAGGATTGAGGATCGCGAGAAGTAAGTGCTCCATGGATGAACCATTCCTTTGGTTTGTATGTTGTGGAATTATGGTGGGATCAAGGAAATTACCTAGGAACGGGAGATGCAGATGCACACCCAATACCTAGAGATGTTTTGAGTTTTGTTCTGTTTTGTTTTTACTTGTTTTTGATGGAACACTTTACATTGATAACTATGGAATGTGTGGTTTTCCTTATTCTCTGAATGTCTGTGAAGCGTCCTGGCTATGGGGAGGGGAGGACCTGATCCTTAATCAAGACGCATTAAGGTGGATGCAATTAAACCTGTGCGAGCGAGTCAGTGCCGCCCAAAGTGGATAATATATTGACATGGAGGAAGAAACTCTCTAACCCATATGACTGGCCAGTTTGACCCTTGAATGTTGCCTGGTTACTTGAGGGAGAGGTGTTCCTAGATGTCAATGAGGTTCACTCCTGAGAGGTATCTTTCGAGGTGGTTGTTCGACCCCCCCCCCCTTTTCTCCTGGTCGAGTTTTGATTCTCGAGGGTGAGAATAGTTTGAGAGGTATCTAATGTAAAAAACCGGACCCACCTGGTCCATTACTTTTCCAAAACACGGCTCCACCGAAACGGTGGCACCGCGACGGTCACACACCGGTCACGGTGGCACCGGTCATGGTGGCACTGTG
Organism: Viscum album; assembly: GCA_963277665.1. Lineage (NCBI taxonomy): Eukaryota > Viridiplantae > Streptophyta > Magnoliopsida > Santalales > Viscaceae > Viscum > Viscum album. The sequence continues at coordinate 1,747,685,833 of OY728146.1, read as the reverse complement.
ACGATGACACCATGACGGTCGCACACCAGTCACGGTGGCACCGTGACGGTGGCATAGTGATGGTGGCACTGTGACAGTGGCATGGTGTCCTCACCCAGGGTCTTTGTTTTTTTTTCAACTTCTGACTTTTCCGCTCCCGCAACGTATCTTTTGACGTAAAAATGATTTAATACCCCCTTTCAAAGCTATGTAAAGCCCATAAATAATATCTAAAACCCCCAAGTGTTGGGAAAACCATAAACTTACAAAAATGTGTTGTTTTTCTTCGGCGGCACACCCTTTCCCCATACCTTCCAGTTCCATCCCTGTTGCGCGTTTTCCTCCGTTGAAAAGAAACGGTTTAACACACAACCATTATGCCAAGACCCCGATGGGAATAATTAAATAATATTTAATCCCATCATGTGTAACCTCCCAACCACATAGGAAACCACGATACGACTTTAAAGAGTTCAAATTTCCATATCCCATAACAATGGGATCTCATATTTATATCACGCTATAGTTTCTTCCTTCCCCTTCTTGTCTGGATTTCTTTCTTCTCCCTGGTGCGCTTGGAGTCCCTCCTTCCCGAGGCTTGTGGTGCGCCTGTGCCAGAGCCTTTTTGCTCACCCTTGGAGTCCCCGACGTTCCTCCCCTATATGTCGCGCGTCCCCGGTTCTTGGCTCGTGGAGAAGAACTTCAATCCTTGATCAACCCGGTAAGGATTTTTCCTTTATCTCTCATTACTGTGTATCATGTGGGGTGGGTGAACTATTGTTTCTAAGGGAATGGATGAAACCAAACCTTAACAAAGATAAAAAATAGACTTTTAAATAATTAAGGGGGGTGTGATCAATGTTCTGCTTCTTTTCCTTACCCATGATTATTTATGTTGTGAATTGTGAGGGCCCATGCCCACTGAAAATCATGGCCGTTGGTGGTATTTCGTTGTGCATTAATGAACCTATGTCTTTTGTGATTATTGAATGGATATAACATGGGAATTTTGCTAATCATGTAAACTCAACCGATTAAATGAATGTCCTATGAACAATAATCCTTTTGTGATCACCCCGGTTAACCAAACAGAAAGAATAAAACTTAATAAATGATGTACTTGAGTCTGGAAACTTTCTTGCTCTGTCTTGGTGGCATGTATGTTGTTCTGCTCGACGCTTATGGGGTGATGTGGATGAGGATGGGATTCTATATTGTGGAACAATTGTTGGTTGTGAATCTAAAGCTGTGTGGGGCTGTATCTTAAGGCTAGGTTTGGTTCCAGTACTTTGAGGGATCTCAATGATCCCTTTGTTGTTGTGACTTCACAAGAGAATCGGGTGTGAATGCTTAAATTGTTGTTTGGATGTTTCTGTTTCTCTGGCTTGTGGTTATGCCTGTGAGTTTCCCAGTAGTATAGAATTCGCCTAAATGGGATCACTTGAACATGAAAACAAGATTGATTTAAATGGGGAATTGGTTTTGGGAATGAGTTGTGACTTGACCGTGAGTGAGGCACCTTATTTTATAAATGAATAGTAACAAGGGTATTATGCTTAGTTTGGATTTGGAAACACTAGGTTGGGATGAGTACTTATTACCTATACATATATCGGTAGTTTTTATGTTTCTCATTTGTGCCCCACCCAAGTTGAGCACTTAGTGCTGAACACCCCCATTTAATGGGGAGGGTGTTTTTTCTAACACTATTTTGAGTGGCTAGTTATTAGCTCCTTTTCTGGTCCCTTTCGTGAATAGCCCAAAACTCTTTGAGCAGGATGTGATGTCCTGAGGTCTATTATAGCCCAAGATTCTTTAGGTAGGGTAGTTGTGGTGGTTGGCCTAGGTGTGTGCGGGCAGGTTGTTTCCCAAGAATATTCAGGATGAGGCTTAGGTGTCTTCAGCCGTGGCAGTAGTTATTCTGGCCCAGCTGTTTGTGGGCGTGGTTACATATAGCGATTGTGGCCCAGGTGTTTGCAGGTGGGATGTGCGGTTGTTGCCTAGGTGTTTGTGGGCATGATGTGTTGTTGTGGCCCAGGTGTGTGCGGGCAGGGAGTGGTAGTGGGACTGCGGTGAGACTGGCCAGATTGGTTCGATGCGTAGGATGTCTTCAATAACCAGTGGGAAAGTGGCACGGGATAACCAAATATCGATGTGCTATTACTATACATTACTTGACTTGCGTTATTTGGGGAGTGTTCCTTGGTGAGGATTGGGTGGATAGTTTCTCTTGATAGGTGCTCTGGTTATTTCTTTTCTCAAAGGGAATTAGAATGACTCTCCACTTGTGCATGAGAGTCTTTGGTTTTCCCTACTGAGTATACTTGTATTCTCACCCTACATATATAAAAATTCTTTTAGGTTTCCAGGAGGACTTCAGGGATCGTGCGGGTTCGTACTAGCTCAGACAGTGGGACAATTGTTGCTTTTGTTTTTCTTTTCATTGGCACTTTACCTTTGTAGTCTCATTGTACTTGTGGTATTTACTTTTGTAACATGCATATGGGAATGGTTTTCTTTGGCTTTACTTTTACCCCCAGTTTTGGTTTTGTTGGGATTTACAATCTTATCTCCCGATCCTATGAAAGAAAAAGGGTAATGCCTTCCATGTTGCGTGTGATTCTAAACCCTTGGTGCTAGTTGCCACTCCGAGACCTATTGAAGGCGGGTCTCGGGGGTCATTATCTCTCCTTAAACTTGAAGAAGGAAGGGTCTGGAAATCTGCTGTCTCTTCTCTCATCTTGGTGAAGGTGGGTCGTGACAATTATGTTTATATTTTATAAAATATATTTTATGTTTTTAGGTTTCTAAAGATATTAAACCTATATTATTATATCATGGATCTTTATGTTAAGTGAAAAATATTAATCTACTTAAAATGGATATAATTTATGGGTTGTTATTAATCTCATAGGCTGGGGTGTGATGATATGTGGGGCGGTGTTGAATCCTTCTATAAGTAAATAGAGTGGAACTTTTATAATAATATAAAAGGTATAGTCATCATTCAATGGTCAAGATAATACAAAATAGAAAATTAATGGAGTGAGGAAACAATAAATGTTGAGAAATCCAAAAAAACATTTGATACATGTTTTTATGATTTTTTAGGTACCATTCTCTTAAATTTTTTACTTTTACCATTTTTGTTTTCCCCATGGAAACATATTTTTATATAATTAATTTACTTTAATTAGTTACAAATTAAATGGTCTTCATTACATAATTTGTAAATAATTATTCCAAAAAATAAATAAATTTGTTAATATTAAATTTCTAAGGGTGGTAAAATTTTATTATAATATCAGAGCACATATTTCATAAAAACAATTTTTAGAAACAAAATGTGTATTTTTAGGGTACAAATTTATGATTCTGATAAAAATATAATTTCCTTTGATTTATAAGAAATTTATTGGATTATTTTTAACAAAAAAAGTGTTATGTAGCTTCCAAAATAGGCCAAAATATAATTATATCTCTTATGTATACATATTTTAAAGAAATAACCCAAAAATTATTTTAATTAGAGTGAAATATTACTTATATCTCGATAGATTCACTATTTACCCAAAATTAATCCGATTCAAAAAATCTCCAAATTTATAATAATATAATTATGACATAATTAATTCAAAAATAATGTTCATCTAATAAAATTAAAATTTTATAATATAAAAAATTAATTTTTAAATAAAAATAGACAATCTAATGTAAAAAAATATTTACTAAAGGATAACAATTTAAGAATATCTAGTATTTTTCTCATACAAATTTATAAAATAATTAATGTTAATACTTTAGTTTATAAATAATAATATTTTATAATTTTTAATTTTATTTATAGAGATAAAATATTAAACACATTAAAATACAGTTATATAAGAAAGAAAAATATTTTTAAGTATTAAATCATATTAATTATTTATCATCTAAGTATAATAAGATTTAGATGAATTATATATTTTTATTTAATATAGGTTTTATTATTCATATAATTTACTTAATAATATTCATTGAATATATTTTTTTTCATTATAGTTGGGTGTTTCATGTGAAATAAACTATAGAACCTATTATTAAATTATAGAAAAATGTATTAAAAAAATCATTTAGTGTTAAAATCTTCTTCCAATAAATAAATTTCATCATGTAAACTCTTATTTTCCCACTAGTAGAAATATAAAATACAATTTTTGGGTTTTAACGTCGGTTTCTATGAACAAATGTTAAACATGACTCAGTGAACTTTTAATATTGGTTTTATAAAAATACGATATTAAAAGTAAAAAATTTACCATCAATTTTATTAAAACAAAATTGACATTAAAAGTGTTTTAAAAATATTCCACACAAATTGAAACCCTTATTTTTTTCCTTTAAATCCCTATTTCTATCAACCTTTGACATAACCAATAGAAATTGACCACCCATGATAACAATCAATATCCTCTTTCAGTTATGGTATCCCCTAATTCTTCATACTTTATCACTATTTAATGATCCTACATATTATTTACTTTTTGGAAGACCTATTATGATCAACTGACACACATAGTTCAGTTGTTTTCTTTTTTCTACATCGATTTTCCAAAAAAATTCAATTTTGATACATTCTCTTTGTTTCCACTGTCATCAAGTGAGTTTATTAGATCATAGGATATAAATTTCAATATCATCCTCCAAATTTTGTAATATATATTTTTCTTTTTGAAGACAATTTAATTAAGTGTTAATTATAAATTAAATTTTTTCATCCATTTATTTTAATGAACTTTTTTATCAGTTATTAATTGTTTTGATAAAATATGTTTAATGCCATAAATTTTGTTGGATTATAAATTTATTTTGATTAAAATATTTTTATAAAAATATTTATATTTATAATTGTTTATATTTTTTAATTTTTTATAAATATAATTATTTTGTGGTTGAAATAATTTTTTAAAATTTTATTTTCATTTAATTTTTTTGTTTGATATAATGACGTGATTTATTTTTTAATTGAAAATTTTTATTTATTTGTAAATAATTTTAAGAAAAATATTTGCTAAAAATTTATGCATGTCTAACTTATCTATTTTTTATATTTTCTTAATTATTCCATTTTAAATTTTCCAATGGTAGGTTTTAATAAATTTTTATGATTGTTTTTTATTATCCAATAATTATTAATAATTGATTGTTTTGATTGTATGTTTTTATGTTAAATTTTCATATATATATATATATAAATATATTCTTCTTTTATTTTGTGATATTAGGTAATTAATGTATCAAAATTTGATAAATTTACAAAGAACCATGGATGAGTATGAAAAAGGAGTTGATTATTTCATTAAATTCCCTAAATAGAATATTGAAAAAATGATTCGATTTTCTTTTGATGTGTGAGGTACTTGAATATGATATTATTAAATTCCATATATTTTAAGGATCATCTCATTTTATGGCGTTTTAGACATAATTATACACGTTGGACCTAGCAGGATCTTGGAACAAAAAAATAAAAATCAAATATTAATGATAATATTCATAATGAGATAGAGGATCATATTTAAAAATTAATTCATGGTGTATGTGTTGAAACCATTGAATAAACAAAAAATATTGACAAATTGTATCAAGATTATTAAAAACATTTATTCACATGTTTCAATAAATTTATAGTGTTATCAATAGTTTAATGATTTGATAAATTTATGGAAAGAAATGCATAGAGTGACAAAATGTTCCCAAAATTTCTTAAAATTTTAAAATAGCTACTTCCAAAGGGTTACAGGATTCATGATTATAATTATGAGGTAATTCAAATATTATGACCAATGAAAATTGAATATAAATATATATTTGTCTCTTCTAATTATTGTGTGTTCTATATTATGGAAAATTAATGTTTATCAAATGTTATAAATTTTAGGCATCATGATATAAGATGGATGAAAAATTAAATTCTGATTCATTATTAAGTACCAACAACAAATAACCAAGTAAATAAATTTGGTGCCTTCCAATAATTATTTGTTTCAAGTGACTATTTTCAAATTTAAATGATGAAAAAAATTTAAGATAGAATACAGATGCGTGCATCTATAATAGAAGCATACATCACTCATTTGATTCACCACTATGGAATAGACATGATAAAAAATTTCTTGATTTTGGAAGTGAAGTTGAAAATCATAGAATGGGATTCTTCATGGATTGAATGAATCCACATTAGAGCATCCCTATCCAACATATTTAATGGACTATTTTTTGGTAATTTACTAATTTTCCCCGTGGATATGTATAGTGACAAAATATGTTATGATGATATTTATGATTTATGGATCTAAACAGCCAAGAAACGACACTAATTCATAACCTTTACCATTGATTTATGATTTGAAACTTCTATGGGATAAAGGTGGTACAATTATTGATTCATACAATAAAGTGTATTTTATTTTTTGTTGTATGATAATGTTTACTAGAAAAGAATTTCCTATATATGGAAACTTATCTGGATATAGTGTTATGGGACATAAATTATGTCCAATTTGTGATAAATAAAATTCATATTATCAATTTCAGAATTGAAAAAAGATAGTGTATGTAGAACATCAATGTTTTTTGAGAATTCGTCACCCATTTAATAAATTGAAAAAATATTTTAATGGATTATATGAATATAATATCCATGCAAAACCATTATAAAATGATGAATATTATAATAAGGTAAAAAATAATAATTTTTCATTTGGAAATAATGGAATTTATGTCATCAAAAAATATCTTGAAGAAAAGTTATATTATATTAAAACTACTTTATTTCATATTTCTAGAGATAAAACACAATATTGTCATTTTGAAGGTTTATAAAAATATATGTGGTATTTTTATTGGAACTTTATTAAATATAAGATTTAATAAAAAAAAATTATTACCTGCTTGATTGGACTAGATATCAATGAAAATATGTTTAGAGTAAGCTCTCACTATAAAAGGAAAAAACATATTGACCTCCTACTTATCACACATTATTAAAGAGTAAGAAGGTGAATTTTTTCACCATTTATATGTAATTAAAGTACCTAGTTTAAATTCATTAAATGTGTTTAATTTGTTTTTATTTAAGGATTTAAAATTAATAGGTATAAAATATCATGATAGTCAGGGATTGATGGAATAAAAGATGCATGTTTCACTCTATGGAATATTTTACACACTTATCAAAAGGATTAACAGCATGTTATGTTATTTTTTCAAATGCATTTTTTAAAATGTTATTGATCAAAATTTTTTAGATGTGTTCGATAATGAATATTCAATCATACTTTACCAATTAGATATGTATTACTCATTGATGTTATTAAAAAAGTGGTTCATTTGTTGATTTATGTGGATCATGAGATAAGAATATGTGGCCCCACTTATTTATATTAGATTTATCATTTTAAAAAAATATAAAAAATTTGAATGGATATGTTAAAAATCATTATTAGATGGAGGCATCTATTATTAAAAAATATGTATTATTAGATGATATTGAGTTTGGTAATGATTATTTGTATGAATTAAATAACATTTTTCTACCTATATTGTGGCCGCTCATAGTTTATCATGATAGATTAATGGTAAAGTTCATTCCATGTGATAAAGTTATATAAAAAATTTTATAAATTTTGAACAACATAGATGAGGTTCACACATATATATCATCACATACAACCGGATTTAAGTTATGATATTTGAAAATAATTAAAAATTGGTTGATGATTGATCATAAAAAAGAAAAAATCCATGTATAAAAGATACATTCAATATAAATATATATCCATTAGAAAAAATAAAATGGTTAGGAGGGGGTTATATCTTAATGTGATAACATGGTCTGGTTTTGATATTAATGGTTACACATTTTACATAGAAAATCCATATGAAAAGTGTATTATTCAAAATATTGGGTTAATGGTCATCTTTGAAGTACTGCATCTTTCATGTGAAAAATGAAAAAATCCAAATTTCAATATCAAGGATATATTTTTGAGTTCTTATGGATATTTATGAAATTGATTATACTAAATTTTAAGTAATATTTTTTATGGGTTACTGGGTTTATAGTAATAGTGGTTTGAAATGTGATGATTATATATTTAAAATGGTATATTTGAAAATATTTAGTTGCAAAGACGAAACATTTTACATAGAAACACATGTAAAGAAAATATTTTTTATCAATGATCCATCGTATGATTAGTGGTCAGTTTTTTTCTATAGAAGATAATTCAGTTGGGTGATGTGGATGATGATGATGTCATGGATTTATATGAGGTTTCTTCATCTATTACGTGATTAATGGATGATAACAATAACTATAATGTGGAAATATTCTATGATGTATAAAATGATCAGAATTTAGGGATGAGGGAAAATAAAAAATTACACTCTTAATTAATTAGGAAAATATTTATATTTTATTTCGTTTTTATTTTTATATGTGTAAAAACTCAATTTTTTTAATTTTTATCTTTAAATTTTACTTAAATTGACTATTTATATGATTTTTGTGTTAGATTTAATATTAAAAAGTTGTGGTTAAACATTATTTAACTCAAAATGTTTGCATGGATCATTATTTATTTACTAAGTTTATACATGTAAAAACACATTTTGAAACTATGATGTTTAAATTTATCAATTTTGATCGTTTATATCAACTTATAAATAATATTTAAATATAATATTTTCACATAAATATTGTTTTAATAAGAATCATCAAATCATTATTTTATTACACATAAATGTCTAATACTATTTAATTACTAATATGTTTTCATATTCATTATTTTTAAATATTCATTGTTTTAATAATATGTAGGTATATTAAATATAATTAAATTCATCTATTTCAAAGAAAGTTATTGTGATAGAGAAATAATTACTGAGGTATATGAATTTTTTTTATAATATTAAATATTCAATAATAAAACAATTCAATGAAATTTAACATTTAATTTACAAAAAAATAGTTTTAAGAAAACTGGGGCACCTCCTATAGTGGAGTCTTCACATTCTTCTCTAGAGAAAACAATTCCTATAGTTGGTAGATATTGGATTACAAATTTACCGAATCATTAACTTGACCATAGATACTAGAAGATAAATATAAGTTATTTCGAAAATGAAAATACAACTACACCAAATGAAATTAATTTATTGATTTTATCACCATGGAGATTCATTTTTGGGATTATCATTTTAAATTCGGATGGGAATTCCAATAACAAGATAGTGAATGTTAAATTTTGGGATACTGTAATGGTAAAATATCTCAATTGATTTATGTTTAACACATTCTTCAAATATTATATATTTAATATAACAAATATATAATGTATAAAATTATAGATGAATTCAACATTCATTAACTTAAAGAAATTAATAAAAGATATATGACTTATTTAGTGGTTTTATTATGATATTTTGAATAAAATTGAAAAAAAATATCTTTCTGGGAAGTTACAAAATGAATAAGCATGCCTAAATTATGGTTTCTTAGATGTAGATACATGGTATAAATATATCTCCCATTGACATAATGAAATATTTATGGTATGATAATTATTGTATATTATAATGTTTCTTGTATATAATATGATTAATTATAAGAATATTTTTAAATAATAGTCCTCCATGAGATATCACTATGAAATATAGTTATAGAATATATACCCTTATACTTTATCATGCCAATGGTACCATTTACTAAAGTATAAAATGATTGTTGAAAATTTTGACTCATTAAGAGAAAATATAGTAGTGGTCCAGAAGAGGTCTCATTTGGTCCCCCATCTAACCCCTTACTCTCCCTAAAAAATTGAAAATAGGGAGAACAAAATAAATTAAAAAGTATCTTACTGACCAATCTATAGAAGTACATGATAGAATTAAAATAAATTAATTTCTATTTTCCATGAAGGGTTTTTCAAAATTAATAACACTGATATTAAATTTTAAATTATAATTTCAAGTTGACCTTTAGGAGAATCAAAATTATGAAAATTTTATCCCTTTGTAGTAGGATAGAAATCATTATTATTGATTTGGGAAAGATAGAACACCCTGGATAGGTAAGAGGATATGAGATGGGTGTATGTATTATGAATTTTTTTGGTCAATTAGCAATGAAATAAAGGAATAAAGAAGTAAATGCTTTAAAAGATAATATAAAAGATGTAAAAGTGTCCATGAGATATCAAATTCAATCAGTTATTCAATCTTTTTCTAAGAAACTAATGAGAAAATTATAGCATTTATAGCTTGTATAGCCTATGCAGCCAGCCTACTCAGATCCTCCACCTCCTCGTTTATAATCTATCTTATGATGTTAGTTATGTACTAGATATTCCCATGTAACTATTATAGTGTATGAATTAATACATGTTATTTTGGATTATATACATCACCATCCAATATATTTGGGTTAGGTAAGAGTATAGTTATATGATATTATTGATCCAAATATTCTACTAGCATTTCATAGAGAAGTGGTTACCATACTTTCATAGTGTGTTGGTCATTTTAAATTTGGTTGGATATTATTATTTGTTATAAAAAATAATAGTTATGTATTGTTTTTAGAATATTATTTAAATTTTATATAAAATTAATTAAATTCTATATTATATTTAATTTATATAGAAATATCTAAAGTCAAAATAATTGGTATAAAAATAACTAATGTTTTATGAACCAATAACATCATATTTATCTAGGATTTATGGTAGGATAAAACTTTTATCCTAGATTTATTATTCCTCATATAATATTTTATGAGTTTTAAGTGATGTTTGGTACATATAAAAGAAACCATCACCTGAGATTATTCAAAAAAATATCATTGATCTTGTTATTGTTTATGACATCTGTGTACTTGTGATACAGTTTTTTCCCATGAAAATAAATTTATGATTCTATTTTTCTTTCATTAAATAAATATGAGTTCATATTACATACTATATTAATTGGATAATTAGGCATATATCCACACTATGAATTAAAAATGACACCACTGATGATTATGTTTTTATATATATAGAATATATTTAAACTTATGTGCAATATCTGGGTGCTGGGTACTGTAGTAGTATTGTAGCGACACTGTAGCAGCGGTGGTACTGTAGACCAGTGGGAACTATAGCGGTGGTAGGGAACTATAGTAGCGGCGGTACTGTGTAGGTAATGTAGCAGCGGCTAACTATTAACAGAATTGGAATTGGGCCAAAAATTTGGGACTGCGGGCTATGCAATGGGCTACATGCCCTGTAACACCCCGAGATTTTATGAAAAATATATTTTTTAATTTCATTAATGTCTTGTGTTGTACGCTACACCAAAAGGAGCATGCACAACACTTATCCTTGACTTGCCTTTTATTACACGCAATCGCGACCTTCCTTGATAGTGTGTGTAGTACGCAACACCGAGTTTCACTAAACAACGATATGCTATTAAAATATTATTAAAACTAGCCGTTATGAATAGTAATAACCACTTTTTCAAATTTTGTAAATTTTATTTTTCAAAATGGACTTCATTTTTGGATTCGGAATATCGAAATTATCTTAGGGTGAAATTTTGGTAATTTTCGGATAACTTTCATATTTTGATGAATAGTGGAAATTACTAAATTTTAATTAAAAACAACTTTCTCAATCGAAATAATTAATAGTGATAAATTATTAATTTTAGTGGTTATAAAGTATATTTAGAATATATTTTTACAATTTAATACAATGTTGGTCATTGGATGTAATTTCACATTTAAACCAGTTATAAACAAGTGTCAATATTTTGATAGTTATTATCTCTTAAAAACACGCCTTTTGTTTTGACGACGGGAATTAATTTTTAAATTAATTAATGCAACTGATATGTTTTGAATTTGGTAAAATAGAAATCATTTTTGAGTTCATAATATCAATTATAGCTTAGGCCTAATTTTTGGTATTTTTCTGAAAACTTTCAATTTTTGATGAATAGTGAAACCACTAAGTGGTAGTTAAAAAAACTGAATTTTTCATAAAACTTAATTTTACCACTTCTGTGAGTGGAATTTCAAAAATCTGAGAGACACGGTTGATGTAAATAAGGAAAATGTGGTTCAACGAGATGAAAATTATTTTTGGTGAATAGTAACTTTTTACTTTTATTTACCACAGTTAAAAGTAAATAGGGTAATTAAGGGTAAAAATGATATTATTATTACCCAAACACATATCCTAATTCTATTGGATAAGTTTAATTCGACCAAAAACAATCTTAGGAATAAAATATGACCATTTAGGCCCACTTGAATTAGATTAGGACATTTATTATTATTTAATTCAAAGAAGAGTTAAAAGAGTTAAAATCAAAGTTTATTTAATAAAACATTTTTAATATAGGGTTATGCATAAGATTAATTAGACTATAAATATTCATTAGAAAGCTAAAAATATTTCCTACATAATGGTATTTTATTTTTAATTTTTAAACATTAAATAAGTTAATTTATTTATGACACAACGATGATGCAGTAATTATCTTATTAATGAAATATTGACATAATTGATGTTATAAATACCCAAATAAATATAATTTAGACTTTTTATGAATTCCACTAATTTTCTAGGTGAATATGACATGTTAGTATTGATTTAATTAACTTTTTTCTAACTTATCATTCTGTTAGGATTTTCACAAAAATCAATTACTAAATAGTATCAAAATTGACATAAAATAGTTTTTTAAAAAAATATTATATTATTAATTGTTATTTTATTCCTAAAAATCTAAGGTTCGGTAAAATGACTTAGATAAGGTTATATATATTAATAATAAACAACTTGGGGTTATTTTGGCTAGATATAGTAAGTTTATTAACCTTATAGTATAAGAACACAAGAAGACACGGTAAAAGTAAAATTATTTAACTTAATGTTAAATGTAAATGATAAGGTTAAAATAGGAACCAAAACTTGTATAAATTATATTGGATGAGAGGATTTAGACCCATCCCCACCTTAGACTCTAAATAAATCAATTTGGAGCTATTTAAAACCGAACTTTACTTTATAATAAAATAATATTTTTAGTTATTCCAAAGGTGCCCCTCTCCTCCCTTATAAAAGGGCACCTCCTCCCTCTCTTCCTCACACAACTTTGAGCCTTCAAGCTCGGCCAACCCCTGCCAAATTCTCTTATCCACTTCCCTAGAAATATCCTAGAGGTTCTGGTCTTCCTCAAAGACCAATTTTAGTACCCTAAGAGGAGGTCTCAAAGAGGCGCTTCAAAGAAGAGGTAATTTCCGTTACTGATTCTTTCACCTTTATTTCTTCTTCCACTTATTCTTCTTAGGTTGTTTCATTATGAAGTAACATCATAAGTATCACTCATATACTGATATGTTATTATAAGTATGAAACAATCCTATTTCACCATCTATCCATCCTACGGAAAATGAAATCACCGCGCGTGCGTACGTACGGAATACCGTCTCCACGCCGCGGTGAAATCTATTTTCCACCACCACCTTACTTGGATGGGTATAATGGTGTAAATAATAACTATATTTTATTATTTTAAAGTGATATTGATTCTGAAATAGTATACATACACTCCAATACAGTTCCACGATCATGAGAACGATATCATCGCTCGTGCGTACGTACGGACTACCGTCTCCACGACGCGATGAGATTCATTTTCCACATTAACCATTCATGAATGATTATAAAGTAGATATAATGAATAATAATGAAATATATGAAATGTTAAATCTAATGGATTTATGTATATATATATATGTATGTCATCTACTTACTTCCATTCAAGACAATAAGGAAAGGAAAACAACGTTCATGCGTACGTACGGACTACCGTCTCCATGAACGGTGTGTTCCATTTCATTTATCTATCTAATATATATATATATATATACTGAATATATATGATATATAAATCATGTTTTACATTCTGGAAGTAAGTAAATCATGATATAAGTAATAATAATGTCAAGAACAACAAGTCCAAACACCTACGATAAATGAAACGATTTTACCCAAAACGCTTCTTTAACATGGAATTTACAAAAGAATGGGTAATATAAAGTCATAATGGAACCATATATGGTATCATAACAATGAATATGATTCTGTAATAAGTTAATGACATTGTTTAAATCATTATACAGGAGGTTCGGATACGTACAAAGCATATCGAACTTAAGGTAAGGGAAAATATCACAATCTCATTTTTATCCGAGATTGTTTATACTTTGGTATTTACTGGGGTGTATTTTATCATCCACATCCATGTTTCCTCAATATGTAATATTTATACCCTTATACAATAGTTTATATCCAATTTTTCCCTTCGGTGAGTTTTTAGTAAAAGATATGAAAGGAATCTTTTGTCGTTTTTCATACGAGGTACTTTTTGAATTTTCTGACAAAAGTACGAGAAGAATGTTTTATTTTAACTTATACGGCATGAATGGATTTTTAAAAAAATATTTCCAAGAATCTTCCTTTACAAGTTTACAAGTTTATTTTTAATCAACTTCTTTTAGTTTAAAATTGTATGACATGTTAAGAAAGGAAAAGTGTTTTTGAAGTAGAAAGGATATTTTCCTCAAGAATGGAGTTCAAGTGTTTTATCAAAATTATTTTCCACCTAAGATAATAAAGGGTTCTGTTTCTATCCCTATTATTACATTGATTTGATTATGTTGTGATGGAATTATTTTTATGAATTCCTTTATCTTATATGAATTGTTTTATGATGTCACGATGTTTAAGATTCCCATTTTTATTACATGGGTTATGCTATGATGTATGGTTTATTATTTTGTGGCACACATAAGAATGGTATCATTATGAGATGGGTGGGACCTATATCTCCCTCCAATGCATTGGTTAATTATTTTATATCTCATGAGATAGATATGGTTGGAATGGTAGGTTATACCGGTTCAGTGAAACAGGACTGAAACGAGGGTGACTCGGTTCAGAAAGGGACTTTGTCCACTAAGATAGTCTTGGCAATGAGTCTTGACTAACAAGAAATGATTCTATATGATTATGTGTGTATGCCACAAAGTTTCATGTTTTAATATATGATTATTGGGATTACATTTCACTACTATGATTTATCCCATGTTATGAAATTATGATCTCTCTTGCAGGTTAACATTTCCAAAAGATATGTTCTTATGAATATGATGTGATTGATATTTCATTTATTTACCCGTACTGAGAATTTGAGATCACCCTTTTATGTTTTCTTTTCCCCAAGATATAAAGAAAGGGTTTAGGTAAGAAAAAAAAGAAGATCTTTATGGGAGATGTTGAAGATCTTTCACCATGATTAGAAGATTACGTTTCGAGTTTCCAAAGACACTAAACTATTACAGACCTTGTGTGTGTGTTTTTGTTATGTATTAAGTATTCCGCAAAAGTAATGTAATGTCCAAGTATGTCAGGCTTCGGGTCTCTACAGTTGTTATCAGAGGAAAGGTTTAGTCAACCTTTGGAAACTAGGATGCGTGAACTTTAGTGAGATCCCTAGAGATATTTCTAAGGTATGTCTAGGGATGTCCCTAAGGATAAGTATACGTATAGGATATAGTCCTAGAACTATGGTAACGATATTAGATTAAACCAAAGATGTTAGATATTGAAGTTACTTCCCCTTTATTATGATTTTTTCCTATCACACTATTCTTTTTGGGTTTTAGAAAATGGCTGAAAATAAGATGATTCACGATAATGGAGGATATGATGGACAATGGAATGGTATTCTTCATGAGCAACCAAATGAAAAGGGATTTGGAAGTCCAAACATCATTATTATGCCGAATCAGAAATCCCATAATATGATCAATAAATTAAAATTTGGTAAGTTTCCTGACTCGGCTAATAAGAGAAATATGGAGTTTCATGATGATCATAGAGGAAAGAAAGTTCAATTTCCCCTATGTAAATCATGTGGGAAGAGGAATCAAGGATAATGTTTCAAAGGAACTGGAAGATGCTTTTGGTGTGGAAAAGAAGGACACAAAGCCAGTAAGTTCAAAGGAAAAGGTTCAGTTAACACCAGGGATGAGGATAATGGTATTGCTACGACATCAACAATGGTTAAATGTTTTAAATGTGGAATGTACGGGCATTATACAAACCAATTCCCTAAGGGAAAGTCTCATGAAGAGAATCAGTATGGTCGTATGGGTAGTATTTATGTTGATGATGATGAAGAGACTACAAATGATATGTGAGATGAAAGAATTGTTGAAGCTCGGTCAATGCTTTAATAATGTAGTGGAATGATGACATGTTTATCATGTGTAATGTTGTATAAGTAATATCATGGTACTATGGAATAAAGAGACATCTAAGGATTGTTACACTGTTGTCTTTCCTTGAGTTTTGAAAGTGTATGATTAATGGTACCAGTATCCATGAAAGGTTATTCAGATATTTTTGGAATGTAGATGATATGCGCATAATGAAGGGATAAGACGATAATGAGATGTTTGATTGTATTCATGAGCTCATGATTGATATAAGGACTAAGTGATATCATGGTTTGAGTATATAAAATTTTGAGGATTTTTCTATGTGTAAAGTGTTAACTTTTAACTGCATTCATGTTTTCACTAAGGTTCAATGGGTATTCATTCTTCAAGAGAATACATGATTAAGGTATTCACATGTTTGTAATCTGACCAACAAGATATATCTTATGATATATGGGGGATAAATTATGGCATTCACGTGATTGTTCTGTGACATTTCAAGTAATCATTTTCTTTATACTATGAGCTTGGACCGAAGTATTTTAGATAATCCTAAAGATTAGAATGGATTATGTTGGACATAAGTTAGGATAAAACGTTTTTCAATATTATTGATGGGATGTTATAGTAATATAGCTTTAGAAAAAGGACAACCTGCAGGACGGGCGACAACCCATCGCGTCGGACAAGGCTGTGGGAATCGAACCCACAACCGAAGTGCGACTGGCCTTTATCGCCTACCACTGGCCTACAGGAAGTCCCTGTTTAGTAGAAACTAGTTTTATTATATTAAGCATTATGATATATGAAGTATAAGTCCATTTTAGGAACCATATATGATTAATCTCACTATAGAATGACTTATGTATATTTAATAACTTTTGCTAACCTTTTGTTTGAGACAGATGGAATGACCCGTCATTCTATCACATGATCTGCTAACACTTCACGAATAACAAATTCAACTTCATTTATTTAAGAGATGAAGTGGAAATTGTTCAAGGCACGAACAACAGTGAGATTGTACCAAAATAAAGTAAGTATTTATTCTAATTCAAATTCTTCAACTTTAGGGAAACGATCTTGAAAACCAAAAATGTTGTCCTAGTGCTCTTATATCTGATTAATCAGATGGTACCTTAGATCGTCACAAATTTATGGATTTGTGATTTTTGGATTTTCCATAGCCATGTTCTCTACCACTCTCCATCAGAACATGATGGTTAGATTTTTCTTCCATATCCATATTTTCACCTACGTGGAAACCCAGTGATTAGTTTATTTGGGTAACCGTTAAGTTTCATACTTTTGTTTTTAAAGATTGGTTTTGGTATTCCTTTTTACGATGTGGGTTTCTATTAAGGAAACTTTCTAATAGTAAACCATTTATAACCCCGACAAATTTCGAGGGTGAAATTCATTTTAAGGGGGGTAGAATGTAACACCCCGAGATTTTATGAAAAATATATTTTTTAATTTCATTAATGTCTTGTGTTGTACGATACACCAAAAGGAGCTTGCACAACACGTATCCTTGACTTGCCTTTCATTACACGCAATCGCGACCTTCCTTGATAGCGTGTGTAGTACGCAACACCGAGTTTCACTAAACAATGATATGCTATTAAAATATTATTAAAACTAGCCGTTATGAATAGTAATAACCACTTTTTGAAATTTTGTAAATTTTATTTTTTAAAATGGACTTCATTTTTGGATTCGGAATATCAAAATCAGCTTAGGGTGAAATTTTGGTAATTTTCGGATAACATTCATATTTTGATGAATAGTGGAAATTACTAAATTTTAATTAAAAACAACTTTTTCAATCGAAATAATTAATAGTGATAAATTATTAAATTTAGTGGTTTTAAAGTATATTTAGAATATATTTTTACAATTTAATACAATGTTGGTCATTGGATATAATTTCACATTTAAACCAGTTATAAACAAGTGTCAATATTTTGATAGTTATTATCTCTTAAAAACACGCCTTTTGTTTTGACGACGGGAATTAATTTTTAAATTAATTAATGAAACTGATATGTTTTGAATTTGGTAAAATAGAAATCATTTTTGAGTTAATAATATCAAATATAGCTTAGGCCTAATTTTTGGTATTTTTTTGAAAACATTCAATTTTTGATGAATAGTGAAACCACTAAGTGGTAGTTAAAAAAACTGAATTTTTCATAAAACTTAATTTTACCACTTCTGTGAGTGGAATTTCAAAAATACGAGAGACACGGTTGATGTCAGTAAGTAAAATGTGGTTCAATGAGATGAAAATAATTTTTGGTGAATAGTAACTATTTACTTTTATTTACCACGGTTAAAAGTAAATAAGGTAATTAAGGGTAAAAATGATATTATTATTACCCTAACACATGTCCTAATTCTATTTGATAAGTGTAATTTGAACAAAAACAAACTTAGGAATAAAATATGACCATTTAGGCCCACTTGAATTAGATTAGGACATTTATTATTATTATTATTATTATTATTATTATTTTTTTTTTTAATATGCAAGAAGATCAGGATCCAGCGTGAGCCGGTCCTCAGAAATAATAAATAAAAATAAAGAGTCAGGCGTACAAGGGGTTATTACATATGCGAGTGTACAACACACAACATCTATCCGCATCCACCATTGGAGCACAAAAATCAGGGGTCCTGAAGGACCATATCGTATCAGAATCAATAATAGCCTGTCTTGCCAAAGAATCAGCAACCTGATTGGCCTCCCGATACACGTGAGAAACAACCACCTGTATTTGACTCGAAAGGTGGAGGCACTCAACCCACTGTGGGAGAACATGCCAAGGCACATTACGCGTTCTAGTATTCAAAGCATGCACTGCAGTCATCGAGTCAGATTCAATCCAAATCCATCTCCAATTATATTGGACAACATACCTTATAGCATGAATCATCGCCCATAGCTCAGCTTCCAAAGCAGTGCCAATGCCAATGTAATGGTAAAAGAGTCCCTTGACAAACCCACGAAAGGTGCGGAAAACACCTCCACATCCCGATGGGCCCGGCGCACCTGACGCAGCTCCATCAACATTCACCTTGAGGCATGGTGAAATCGGTGGTATCCATCTAATATATTTCAGCATCCGAGGTTTGCGGGGACGGCCAGAAACTCCAAGCATCCTCAGGGTTTGTAAGTCAGAAATGGTATTATCCATCACACCATCCTGAGTCATTGACGCAGCGTACACATCCCTATGGATGGAGATCATTCCCTTCCGAACAGCATCATTCACACTGCCAAACACAGCCACATTCCGTGACTCCCACAAGGATGCAATACACGCTGCAATGGCAGCAGTGAGAAGATTACCCAGCTGCTCACTGCATCGCATATGCAGCAGTCCGGACAGCATGTCAACGAGCAGAATTTCTGAGTTAATCGTAATTCCGAATAGCATTCCCAGGTAATTCCAGAGTTTCCGGGCCTGCCTGCACTCCATAAATATGTGTTGCGTGGTGTCCTCCCCAGACCTGCATAAAGCACACATGGAAGCCATCTGAAAACCAGCTTGCTTCAAATGTTCAGATGTGGGAAGTCTGTTCTTCCAAATCCTCCAAAGCAGGAGAAACCGGGCTGGCCGAATGAAGGGAGCCCTGAATTTCATGAGCCATGTTGGGGCATGATCAGTACCGCCACAAGCAAACCTGTAGAACTCCTTGGGGTCAAAATTACCAATCCTTCTAGGAAGCCAGATCAGCCTATCACAATCCATAAAAGCATAATTATTAATTTTGGACAGCATATAGTCAGAGATGTCCAGCGCTTGCAGAGTCTGATCCGATACAAAGACCGAGATGGGCAATGAGGCAGCTTCGGCTGGAACACCCATGGAGTGCAAGGGCTGGTCCAGCCACAAGTTATTCCAGCAGCTAAGAGTGGAATCTCTACTAACAAGCCATTTAGTATCCTTCATAATCATTGCATAAGCCTGCTTGAGGGAAGCCCATATTGAGGATTGGAGGTAATATTTATATCCATTCATGAGCCGTTTTGTGAACCTGCTCGACAGAAATTCATCATTAATCTCATTTGATATCAGCCTCCAAGTGAATTTTCCAATCAGACCATCATTAAAAGTACGAAGGTCCTCAACCCCAAGTCCTCCCATTTCCACAGGCTTTATGCAGTCTTTCCATTTTACCGTGACCAACTTCTTTTCAAACATTGATCCTGTCCAAATAAAGTTTCTGACCGGGCATTGAAGCTCCTTAATGAGCCCTCGCGACCATTTGTAAATTGAAAAAGAGTAAAACATTTTTAATATAGGGTTATGCATAAGATAAATTCGACTATAAATATTCATTAGAAAGATAAAAATATTTCCTACATAATGGTATTTTATTTGTAATTTTTACACATTAAATAATTTAATTTATTTATGACACAACAATGATGCAGTAATTATCTTATTAATGAAATATTGACATAATTGATGTTATAAATACCCAAATAAATATAATTTGAGACTTTTTATGAATTCCACTAATTTTCTAGGTTAATATGACATGTTAGTATTGATTTAATTATCTTTTTTCGAACTTATCATTCTGTTATGATTTTCACAAAAATCAATTACTAAATAGTGTCAAAATTGACATAAAATAGTTTTTAAAACAAATATTATATTATTAATTGTTATTTTATTCCTAAAAATCTAAGGTTCGGAAAAATGACTTATATAAGGTTATATATATTAATAATAAACAACTTGGGGTTCTTTTGTCTTGATATAGTATGTTTATTAACCTTATAGTATAAGAACACAAGAAGACACGGTAAAAGTAAAATTATTTAACTTAATGTTAAATCTAAATGATAAGGTTAAAATAAGAACCTAAACTTGTCTAAATTCTATTGGATGATAGGATTTCGACCCATCCCCACCTTAGCCTCGAAATAAATCAATTTGGAGCTATTTAAAACTGAACATGACTTTATAATAAAATAATATTTTTAGTTATTCCAAAGGTGCCCCTCTCCTCCCTTATAAAAGGGCACCTCCTCCCTCTCTTCCTCACACAACTTTGAGCCTTCAAGCTCGGCCAACCCCTGCTAAATTCTCTTATCCACTTCCCTAGAAACATCTTAGAGGTTCTGGTCTTCCTCAAATACCAATTTTAGTACCCTAAGAGGAGGTCTCAAAGAGGCGCTTCAAAGAAGAGGTAATTTCCGTTACGGATTCTTTCACCTTTATTTCTTCTTCCACTTATTCTTCTTAGGTTGTTTCATTATGAAGTAATAACATCAGTATCACTCATATACTGATATGTTATTATAAGTATGAAAAAAAAATCCTATTTCACCATCTATCCATCCTACGGAAAATGAAATCACCACGCGTGCGTACGTACGGACTACCGTCTCCACGACGCGATGAGATTCATTCTCCACATTAACCATTCATGAATGATTATAAAGTATATATAATGAATAATAATGAAATATATGACATGTTAAATCTACTGGATTTATGTATATATATATATGAATGTCATCTACTTACTTCCATTCAAGACAATAAGGAAAGGAAAACAACATTCATGCGTACGTACGGACTACCGTCTCCATGAAAGGTGTGTTTCATTTCATTTATCTATCTAATATATATATATATATACTGAATATATATGATATATAAATAATGTTTTACATTCTGGAATTAAGTAAATCATGATATAAGTAATAATAATGTCAAGAACAACAAGTCCAAACACCTACGATAAATGAAACAATTTTACACAAAACGCTTCTTTAACATGGAATTTACAAAAGAATTGGTAATATAAAGTCATAATGGAACCATATATGATATAATAAAAATGAATATGATTATGTAATAAGTTAATGACATTATTTAAATCATTATACAGGAGGTTCAGATACGTACAAAGCATATCGGACTTAAGGTAAGGGAAAATATCACAATCTCATTTTTATCTGAGATTGTTTATACTTTGGTATTTACTGGGGTGTATTTTATCATCCACATCCATGTTTCCTAAATATGTAATATTTGTACCCTTCTACAATAGTTTATATCCAATTTTACCCTTCGGTGAGTTTTTAGTAAAAGATATGAAAGGAATCTTTTGTCGTTTTTCATACGAGGTACTTTTTGAATTTTCCGACAAAAGTACGAGAAGAATGTTTTATTTTAACTTATACGAAATGAATGAATTTTTAAAAAAATATTTCCAAGAATATTCATTTACAAGTTTTCAAGTTTATTTTTAATCAACTTCTTTTAGTTTAAAATTGTATGACATGTTAAGAAAGGAAAATTGTTTTTGAAGTAGAAAGGATATTTTCCTCAAGAATGGAGTTCAAGTGTTTTATCAAAATTATTTTCCACCTAAGATAATAAAGGGCTCTATTTATATCCCTATTATTACATTGATTTGATTATGTTGTGATGGAATTATTTTTATGAATTCCTTTATCTTATATGAATTGTTTTATGATCTCACGATGTTTAAGATTCCCATTTTTATTAGATGGGTTATGCTATGATGTATGGTTTATGATTTTGTGGCACACATAAGAATGGTATCATTATGAGATGGATGGGACCTATATCTCCCTCCAATGCATTGGGTAATGATTTTATATCTCATGAGATAGAAATTACTGGAATGGTAGGTTATACCGGTTCAGTGAAACAGGACTGAAACGAGGGTGACTCGGTTCAGAATGGGACTTTGTCCACTAAGATAGTCTTGGCAATGAGTCTTGACTAACAAGAAATGATTCTCTATGATTATGTGTGTATGCCACAAATTTTCATGTTTTAATATATGATTATTCGGATTACATTTCACTACTATGATTTATCCCATGTTATGTAATTATGATCTCTTTTGCATGTTAAGATTTCCAAAAGATATGTTCTTATGAATATGATGTGATTGATATTTATTTTGTTTACCCTTACTAAGAATTTGAGCTCACCCTTTTATGTTTTCTTTTCCCCAGGATATAAAGAAAGGTTTTAGGTAAGAAAAAAAATAAGATCTTTATGGGAGATGTTGAAGATCTTTCACCATGATTAGAAGATTACGTTCCGAGTTTCCAAAGACACTAAACTATTACGGTCCTTGTGTGTGTGTTTTTGTTATGTATTAAGTATTCCGCAAAAGTAATGTAATTTCCATGTACGTCAGGCTTCGGGTCTCTACATGCCCACTGGTCCTTTGGGCTATATAATGGGTCTCGCTCTACCCAGTTAAAAGAGGAATTTTCTTTGATTTAATAATAAAATGGGGCTTCGGTCCCAAACTTTTAAAAAAATTTATACAGTTACATATATTGGTGACATATTATTAATAAGTAAATTAGGTGCATATTTTTTCACACCTTAATGGATAATAAGAATAATATAATTATGAAATAATATTCATTACAATTTCATTAATTGAGAACTTTTTATTTTATTAATTATTAGATGTTAGGTGTATTCTACCCAAATGAATGCACATTATATTGGTTTTTATCGTTATCAGGAAGATTTTGAAAATACATTATAAAATTGGTAAATTAGTAAGTTTTAATTTTTTTTTCATAAGTTCATTTTTGTTAAATATTATTATTTACACATACTTTGATTGTTTCTATATCGAAATCTAGTTATAGGAAAATATTTAACAATGATCACTTGTCAATACAGGAAAAAAATAAAATCAAACACATGAAATTAATGTCAAATAAATATTAAACTATAGAATATTTATTTCTCATATATATATATATATTGATATTTATTTTCAAGTTAATAGTTAATAAATGAAATTTCATTATCAAAAACCAAGGATAGAATAGGTTTATTATGTTTTATGATTCATGATTGATATAATCACAATTGGGACAATAACTAAATTTGATAATATTAGTAACATTAATTATTATTTAATGTCTATATATTCTATTTTTTAATATTATAAAATTGATTGTTATTGAATACTTTCAATGTTGTCAAGTCATTTTCAAATTAATAACATACCCACCTTTATATTTTTTATGAAATTAATTTTTAAATGTGATTAAATGTTCAATTATCTGGTATGTATATATTAATTGAAATATAAAAAAAATTATTTAGGAAAAAGTTTTCTCATTTTACTTGTTAAATTGTGTTTTCTTTTATAGGGTTTTAGATAATTCATCTATTTTAATTTTAGTTAAAGTTTAAAAAATGAGTATTTAAACAATATTTTTCTACATGAAGTTTCAATATTCTATGTTTGTTTTACGTGGTTGTTCATTTCTTTATGTTTGTATATTATATTTTTTATAGTGATTTAATTTTTTTCATGTAATTTTATCTATTTTTTATTCATAGCTTTCCACATTGGTTCTTTTATAAAATATTATTGAATCAATGTTATAGGACATTCAACATCTATTTTACAAAATTTTTAAAACACTTTCCTATCAGGTTTTCTTAAAAAACTAAATCTTGAAAGTACCATAGGAATTTCTCTAGGATCACCTTTTGATGGAGGTTTTTAGTGAACACTAATATTTAAATTTTATTTCCACTTATTTTTTACGGAAAAAATGATGTCGAATTTTTAATATTAATATTTCCACCCCATTTTTATTATAAAACCAATGTGGATTAACTGGTACTTTTTGGTTTCGTGTCTGTTAAAATTATAAAACTGATGTCAAAACTAGTTTTCAACCTCACCAGGATCAATGATGGTTAAAAAATGACATTCAAAATTAAAAAAAACCAATGTTATAATATTAATTTCCACCAATTTCACTCTCTAACGAAAAAATATATGGATATGTAAAGTATAAGTGTAAATCAAACAACTATTCCTATAGTGATGCCAAAATTACAATATTATAAAACCTCACTTATACCTTTGAATAGATGAGTCTTAATATTAATTATTTTCTAAAATCATTTAGAATAATCCTTTATCATTTTTAGTTATAATAACTTCAATAAAAGATTTAGTTTTCAAATATTACCCATATTCATCTATTCATAAATATATTATTATATGTTGCATTTATATATGAAATATAATTTTCCAATTTTGGTACATAATATGGATTCAAGGTTGAAATAGAAACTTTATTTCTATAATTACAAAAAAATCATCTTCCGAAGGTATATTGATGGTTGAATGAATAATAGTCCCATAAACTATGAATTAGGTTCATATAACTTAGATAAAATAAGGATAATTCCATGTGTTTTTATTTATAATTAAATGGTTAATATTTGGTGAAAAATTACACGTCATAGGACATATACAATAATACAGTGAATAATAGGTTTCAGTGGTACCACTTTACTATCATAATCCACTTAAATAATAGTATTTTCCTAATATTTTCCTTATTACCATGGTATGGGTGGTTGTTAGTTTTTATTATCATCTTAATCATTTTAATTGTGGAAGTTGTTTTTATAGAGCTTAAAATAATCTGATCTAAAAAATTGAATTGTTAGTTGATCCTTAAGAAGAGAATTATTTTTCTTTATTATGTTAACTATAAATTTTCTATTTCTTTTAGCATATTATTCTCTAATTCCCTATTTTACCACATATAAAACATATTATGATTCTTTGAGACATTCTTCATGGTGACTCTTCCCGTATTATATACATTATGGAAATTAAATTGTCTTTCCTTCATCATCTCCATCACATTAACATCCATGAGACCCAATACTTATTATTTCCTTAGTCTAGAAATTCCTTGTTTTAATAATAAAAATTCATGTCTATGTTCATTATAATCCATTATGTTTTGAAAAATAAAATTCATTCTCGGGGATTTTTTATTTGTTCTACACCTTATAGTTAATTAAACATTGAGAATATATAAAAAAGTATCTGATAAACCATAAATCATATAAAAATACCCCATGTTGTATCAAAGTACCATAATTAATTTTTTTTTGAATGGAAAAAATGACTGTATAAACATCTAATAGATTGTGGAAAAAATGAAAAAGTATCCAGGTGACCCTAATATAGTCAAATCAACAACATGATCATCTGATAAATTATTAAGAAAATTCAAATAATCTATGTAAAGATATCATCAAGTGTGGAACCGACTATAATAATGGGTGATTGATTATAAAAACAAATTATTGACCATTCATTACAACAATTCAAATAGATTGGCAAATTATGACAAGAATAATGATGTAGAAAAGTGATGTGACCATCAATGATGATGTGGAAACATTAAATTGACCAGAATTGTAGGTAATTATTATATTATTATTTATTAATACTAATCCAACAACTTTTATATGTAGAATTAAATTTATTTATAAACAATTGATGAGTTATATTTTGATACTATAATACAAGAATATTTCAGATTAGTTCTCAATTAGTTGTTTTTTAGAATAAATTAAAATATCAAAGACACATAGTGAAAAGGGATTGATGGATATACCCATGTGAATATAGATACACTGAA
Organism: Viscum album; assembly: GCA_963277665.1. Taxonomy (NCBI): domain Eukaryota; kingdom Viridiplantae; phylum Streptophyta; class Magnoliopsida; order Santalales; family Viscaceae; genus Viscum; species Viscum album. The sequence continues at coordinate 1,747,659,032 of OY728146.1, read as the reverse complement.
TCATTTCTTAGAAAAACAACTATCCTTTTTGAACATATTCAATGTTGTTCTTTAACATATATGATTTATCAATGAACATTTAGACATTGTCAATAATCTTTCACAAGTATGGATAAAGAAACTAAGAGAAGAACTAACTGTAGAATAACTTGGTAACATAATATAAAAAATCTACTACTTATCTTTCTCTAAATATATTTTATTTATATTCAAGTAGGATGCACCAATCTATTTTTAAATCTTAACCACTATCTCCTAATATTCATAAGATAGTTCTAGACATTATCTCTTTATCTTAATAATTTATGATCCCATGTGGAACTATGGAATAAGGTAATTTTCCAAGACAACCTGAGTGAAATTTATTTATATCATTTCTCCCATGTATAACTCTGAAATAATCATTTTGTATGGTCCACCTAGTGATCTATTGTGTAAAAATATGATTCATTTTGTTTATGAGTTTATTTCAAACTAATATATTTGGCTACATTTGATTTCAAAATTAATGGTATTAAGTCTTGACAAAAGTCTTAACCCCTTGTTTTTTCCACTATATGATTATTTTTTTGGCTATAAACAAATTCAATTTTTTTTATCTATTTTCAAATATTATTTTCATAAATTTTACATTTTTATTAAATATTAATTTTTTCTATATAATGTGTTGGATTATGTAATTTATTTTAAAAATTGATAGTTTTATAAAGATATTTTTTTTATTGAAAAAGAAAAATCATCTAAAATAGTTCTACATGAAGAATAATTTCATCATAAATTCAAATTATAGTGGATAGAATGATAATAAATGCAATTTAAGTAAATAATGGTAAAAGGATTAATCTTAAAATGAAATATCCTAATATGAGTGTAAGAGAAAAAACACCTTAATGATGATTTCATGAAGACAAAATTCAATAAAAAGTATATGTACAATTGAAAAAATAAAAAAACAATGTTATGAAATACCCCTAGTTTCATTTGAAGAGATTTCAATTGATATATACTCTGGAAGAGAATGTAAATCCAATATGTGTTTCCTGAAAAAAAAACATTTTAGGTTTCAAATATTTTTCATACATATATTATTTATATTTTAAACCATTATGAGAATGAAAATGCTGTTGAAAATATGTCAAGTGAGGACCTATTTTGAAAAATGTAGCTTTAAAAATTTAGGAGCATGAGGGAAACCTAATGTCTTTATGCTCCCCTATTCATGAAGATGGAGGCCACTTCTAAAGTTCCTCTCCCACCAGTGGGGGAGGGACTAACTACATACAATAAGGTAGCAGATTTATTGTTCCACCCTTTCTCAAATCCTGAGTTCCTTCCACCATTCCCTCACATCTTGCTCGGCCTGAAGGTCTTATATTTTCCTTATTATTTTGATCTTGATAGAGGTGTTATTAGAATATTTGGATCTCTTTATGATTACATCGGTTGGTCTGTTTAAGCAGTGACGTCTTTCGGTTGATTCATTTGATAGGTATGTCTTTAGTGCATGGGATTTGTAGGAAAGGGAGACAATGGGTCTTCTGGAAAACCACCATATTATAATTCGTTTTTCCTCAAAGGGAAATCTTATCAAATCCTGGTCATGTTCCCCTCGAAACTATAATGGATTTATATTTTACCTATTAATATGGTCTTTCAATTTTCAAATCAATTCAGATCCTTTTACAAGGGTGATTTGGGTTTGTTTTCCCAACCTTCCCCTATTGTTTGAAAACCCTGTTGTTATTTGGATGCTAAAGAACCTTATTGGAATATATATGTGCTTGGATAATCCCACTAAGTCCCTTTTCCATCCTTTCAAGCCATGTGTTTGTGTAAAAATAGACGTGTAAATAGTTTTTTTTTGAGTATGTTTGGATTACTATTGGCGATGAGTACCATTGCAAACAAAACATGGACTACGAATCCTGAACTGATTTCTATTCTATCTATAAGCTCCTGAGACACATGATGGATTATTGTCTATGGGTGCCTTATTTTCCCAACAAAGAATATGAGAAATGGTAGTGTAATGGAATTAGCGGCTCATGTTAAGGCAATTTTGATGGATCAAATTCCAACTTAGGTGAACTGTAGTGTTATTGGTGTTCACTCTCTAAGGGTTTTGCTACAGGACCAAGGCATTTCATAGTCACCACTACCTACATCTTGGGGTAAAGAGGGGTTTGTGGAGGAGGAGCATTATAATAGTGTTTCAATGGGTCATGATGTATCAATTTTGGTTTGGGATGGGTTGGTTCAATGTGATTTCAAGGCTGATAGTTTGAGTAGGTGAGACTCTATTAAGGGGAAACATGCAATGGTGTTTCAGTATAACCCAATGGTCTTTATGGTGTTTAATAGATTGAGATGTGATATAGCTGGTCAATCCATGTGAAATAGTCTAAACAACAATGAAAATGGTAGTGGGACAAGCTCTGTTTAGATTAATGATGCTCAAAGAGAATTTTAAAATGATGTGAGTAATATTTCTATGGTATAAGTGGAGGGTGTTGAAGAGGATGTTGTTGATGCTTCCTATGAGGAGGTTTCCAAGGAAAGAGGTGTCATGTGCAAGGTAATTCAAGGATCTTAATTGGATGTGGATGACCAAAGTTTAGTTTCCAAGGTAGGGGTTCTTCTCCAGGGAACTAGAACCTAATTTAGGTGAGAAATATCTTCGAAGGTCCTTGAATGGAAGGTCTGAACACTGAACAAGTAGACCCATCCTGTTCAAACGGGGTCCATGTAGAGGAGGAAGGGTATGAAGGATTACTCCTCTTTTCCACCCCCATTAGAGTCATGTTCAGCAAAAAATAAAAACTAGGAAAAGATATACATTGAAGTCAGGTGCCAACAGAATTCAGGTGGTCTTTGTGAATAGCCCTTTGATTTTCTTCTTAGTTTGAAAGAAGAAGTGATAGAGAAGGTTCTGTTACTCAATACTTCTAAAGAATAAATGGCCAAAATGATGGTTTGGTCTATAATGGTGACTCTGAATGTAGATCAACACACATGGATTGACAAGCATGACCTGATGCTATTCGAGGGCTTCAACAAGGGGAAGATCATCCTTGAGGAGTATATACAGACCTGGGACAATCTTGATTATGTATTTGGATATATTATAAGGGTTTAACATAGCACTTAGGTAACAACTATCTCTATGGATAGTTTTAGTGAAATGGATTATGGTAGAATTAAATTTCTTTTCAATGAATCTGTTTTATCCTTATGTGGCTGATGCATGGTTTCCCACTTTTCTATATAAGTTTTTGAAATAAAAAAAATTAATGCATTTTTTAGTCAGTGAAGACATGTTTTAATATTTATTATGTGATAATAAATATTTAATTAATTGAACGATAAATACAAAAATTTAAAGAAGTAGAATGTTATGTCTGCTCACATTAAAATTGATATTTATATTGAGTAATATAAAAATGATCAATTGCTAAAAGATAAAAAATTGATAAGTTTTCTAGTAAAAATTGAATAAGTATCAAGATAGATTTACCAAGGTTAGAAAAAATCTACCCCATATTCATAGTAAAAAACTACTTCCAACTATACTATAAGAAGTGATTACCAACCCTAACAAAGGTAAATTTATTAGAATAAATTTCTACCTCCAATAGCCTAAAAGACTTCATTTTTTTATTGATTTTTAATAATCCACCTTTCAAGGGTGCGGTGGAACCCTTACAAGGCCCATAGGGGTATGTATTACATGACCAATAAGCCTTAGAGGAATTCATTGCCTGTAGGCTTCAAACATTACATACAACCTAGACTAACTACTTGGAACTGCTCCTCCCTAGAATATTCATCATGAAATCAGCTCTCCACCTTCACATGGCAATTTGACTAGGCTTTCCCATGCATGCATAGGATTGTCCCGATAGAAACTTCCATACCCTCAAATTCATGCAATCTGTTTAGCTTCTACTATAGCGAAAGCTCTTTTCTCATCCTCCTTATAAATATTTTTCCTTATAAGTTGTGTGGTTTTCATCTTCACTTAAGGTGGACCGAAGTGCTTGAGGTGGCCCAAAGGCCTTACTGACCCGAATGCCTGGGTGGCCCAAAGGCCTTAAAGGACTCGGGGACCTAATCGGTGGCCCGAAGGCCCAAACGGGGGAATATTTCTGGCTGCTATAGTGCCAAATAGTGCCTACTACAGTACTTGCTATAGTTCTGCATAGTTCCAGCTACAGTACCTGCTACAGTACCTGCTATAGTTACCCGGAAATTAGCCTCCACTTGGATTTGATCCCAGGTCTCTTGGATGTACTTAAGGAGTCCTCACCAACTGGGCAGAGGCTCATGTGCTAGAATAAATTTCTACCCCAATTTTAGTTTGTTTAGTTATATACAAAATTATTACTCTTTTGTACACAAAAATTATTTACTTATAGTTTTTTAAAATATGTTTATGGGAATCCAATTAAACAATTTTGGATTCCTAAAGATCTTATTACTAACATTTTGGGTCCCAAAAAGTTATGGGTACCAAAATCATATATTTCTTTCACTTTGTTATAGGAAACATTATTATAGAGTACTAGTAAGAACTTATACTATTTATATAGTGGATGTTCTAGGAATATTACTTGGGAAAACATGACCTTCAAGGATCTTATCAATTTTGATGGTGGGTATGCTACCTTTGGTGATAAAGAAATAAGAAAAATTCTTAGATGAGGTCAAATCAGTAACTCTTGTACTATTTTGATTTCTAAATTTTTATTTTTAGATATATGAAAATATATTATTCATAGAATTTACCAATTTGGAAATTATGGTTATCATATTAATCTTGAAAAAGTTCTTGTAATGTTTTTGATTCCAAACATGATTTAGTTTTTACTTTATTATTAAAACATAATGTTTTTTCTGTTGATTTAAAATCTTTATTTTCAAAGAATGTTTCATGTTTAAGTGTATTTTATAAATAATATTGGATTTGGCATAGAATACAAAGAAATTTCCATATGAACCCTCATAGAAATAATACATTGAATGGTTTAGTTAAGGATCTAGCTAAACAAGAATTACTAATAGAAAATGTAAGTAATCCTTATCAAAAGAGAAAGTAGTAAAAAAAATACCTTTCCAATCTATGAAAGATGTATCAATATTTGAATCATTAGAGTTAGTTAACATGGAATTTTTTGGACCTTTTAGAGTTTGTATTTTGGTTGGAAAATATTATGATTATATTATAGAGGATGATTATTAAGTATTTATATGGATGCGTTTCCTTTATTATAAAATTGAATCTATTTATGTTATTTTATTATTATTCTAAATCAACAGTGAATCTAAATGTACATAGAATTAATAACATACAATGTGACCTTGGTTCCGAGATTAAAAATATAGAGTTTGAATCATTATGATCACAACATGTCAATAATAATTACATTTATACTCATATTAACACACAAAAAATTGTGTAGTTGAAAGAATAAATGGAACCCTTTAAGAGACTTAATGAACCTCACTCAATGAGTTTGATTTAACAGTTTAATTTTTGATATAAGCTATGAAAATAATCACCGACGTTATCATTTTTATTCAAGGAAAACAGGTACAAAGGGAACAGGGTAACCAAGACATAGGGAGGCTTGAAATAATGAAGACTAAGGGAATTCCCTTGAATCAAATTCACAACCTCAGGTTTAACGTGAGAAATGTTGGAGAAGAAAGTGACATTGGACACTTGTTCCACCAGAGAAGATAGTTGGTCCAACACTTTGTTCCCTTATCTCCAGGTGTGGGTTACATTGTTATTTTTATTTAATATTGCATTCCATTTCTTAATGATATAATATATCGACCATGGGGTGGAGCCTTTTCCAATAAGGAAGTCATTTATGATCGTGGAATATGTTTCCACTTGGGAGAGGTGTAATATCACTTGGATTAAATGATTGGTCCCAGTTCGAACTGCTTTGGCCTCTACCTGTAGGAAGTTTCAACTATCATAGTGCACTATAAAGGATAGAACAAAACTCCCCATGTAATCACATATGACCCCTCCTCCTCACATGTCTTCCAAAATGCAAGATCCATCTGTATTAAGTGTAAAAAAAATTTAGAGGGAGCGATCACACCCATTTTCCTTTTATTCTGTAGATGGAGAGTTGAACCACTGAAGAGGGAACATGCATCACCCGTAGAGAGGGAACCTCCATCTAGTTACCAATAAGAGTTACCTTTTCAACCAATAGACTCATTTTTTCAGGCGATTATGGACCTTCCTATGGATTGAAACCCCTCATATCTATCCTTATTTATATATTTCCATAAACACCAGCATCCAACATTATGAACAATATATCTCACCCTTTTCTAGAGACTATGTCATTTATCCCCTTAAACTAGTGCTCCATGAATGGGGAGTCGCAATGGTCCCTAGTGGAGTACACAGTAAACTCACTGAAGGAACTCCACACATCATGGGCCCAATAACCTTAAATGAACAAGTAGTTCCAACTCTCCTCCCACTTATTCATGAAATAGTGGCATTTAAAATCTATGATAATACCCATATTTTTAATTTTTTCATTTATTCATAAATCATGATTCATGATCCTCCATGTAATGTGGGTTTATTTCATTGGGCTCTTATTACAACAAACCATTCTGCCTCATCTATCATGTTGATCCATAGGGTTGAATAACCTTAAAAAGTCATTTGAATTGAATTTACCTGAATTAAAGGGATTGAAGACATATTTTTTGAGTTATGAGTTGATGAAAATTAAATCAAAAAAATCTTGCAAATTCTTTTCCAGTACTGACCTAATGAACAACAAAAGAAGACTTGACTCCTTAAATGAGATGGTAGGAGCGGGGCGGGGCACCCTGGATAACTGATCACATTTCCTACCCATTTTTTATGCCAAAAAAAATGTTACCCTCCCCTAAAATGAATTTGGAGTTCTGTTGGAGGCTTAGGATAATGGTACAAATCATGGACCAGGGGGAGATCCATACTCATTAGTAGATTTCGCATCTCCATCAATGATGTGAGATGTAATCTTCCCCCATAGCATGAATCCTTTGATTGTTTCTCAAACAAGTTTCGCGCACATGTAGTGAATAGTGTTAGAAAAACTATTTACATTAATCCCTCCATCTTAGATGGGCCTCACCATTCTTCCTCATGAAACCCACTACTTTTTACCCACTGGGTGATCTTCCAAGATGAACCCAACCAAAACAATATCAATGGTTTTGATGAAACCTTTTAGAATGTTGGTGGAAGCCAAATAATGAACCAAAATTGCTATCAGGAGACTATTAAACATGGCTATCCATTCCGCAAAGGACAAGAAGATGGTTTTTTAGTTGAGGAATCAACCTGTTATCCTTCTCACCACATGATTGGAGTCAGTGATACACATTATTCCTTGGGAGAATGGTGTTCTATGATATTCTATTGGGAAAGTGCATCATTTCATACCTAATCTATTACATAGATACACAACCAGACTTGAAGCACATTTATTTAATATATTGAAATTAATTTAATCCTTATCTATAACCTAGCCACTCATGTTGTATTACACTTCACAAAATTTTTTGGTTATATACATAGATTTCCTACCAACATTCATTAAGATAATAGGGTCATTTATAAATATCAAATGGTACATGGAGGGGAGATTTGATTTCCTTCTATAGGGAAGTATATCTCCAATGGATATTCCTCTATTGATCAGGCGGCTAAGAGATTCATTCATGATTATAAAAATTCTTGGGGAGATATAGTCTCTTTTTTAGGCCTCAAGTTGTCTTGAAGAAACCATGTGTTCTCCCCATAAATGAAACAGCAACCCATGGGGAGTTATAACATCGGAACATGATGTCACATGCCTATGAAGGGAGACTTATTTTACAAGCACCAAGTTAATGAAACTCCATTAAATTTTATCATGCACCTTATTCATGTCCAACTTGATGAGTACAATAGATCAATGTCACTTGGTGTTCATGCATCTCATCATTTCATGTGATAGGGATATCACTCCTTGAATTGAAAGGCCCCTCAAAAATCCATGTTTCCTAAGAGATATCCACCAGGGAAGATGCTGGGATAGCCTTGAATTCATTATACTCACAAGAATCTTGTAGAGAAAATTGCACATACTCATAGGAATATAATGGTGGATGGATGAGGGATCATTTATCTTCAATATTAGCCAGTGAGTTGTAGATCATTCAACCTATTGGAGGCTTCCTCTATGAAAAAAGTCTTGAATCACTGGGATGATATCACACTTGACCACCACCCAAGATCCCCAATATAATTATCCAAGGAAGCTATCAGGGACCAGTGTGCTCTCAGGGTTTAAATTCATACCAGATGTATGGATATCTCCCTCCACATGGATCCCTTCCATTGATACATTATCCTGGGTGGAGACAAGATTAGGAATCTCTCTCTAGAACTCTACACCCACATTCAAGTATCCATTAATAATTTTCATGCTTGGGAGAGCAAGAAGACCATTTAAAAACATGTTTTCCATGAACCCTACTAAATATTTATCATCGGTGTACATTCCATATTCTAGAGAGATGTTGGGTTTAATTTGGAATCTATTTTCCCGTATTAATATATTAAAATAATCTTTGTTCTTGTCACCTTAGTGAAGCCCTTTTTCCTTGAGCTCTCTCTTTCCTTCCATTCTTGGTAAAGAACCAATTCTGCTAGGATATTATTTTTGTTAGAGAGGTCACCAAATACATTAATATATTCTAGGTAAAGGTAATGAAAGGAGATTTAAATTGTTTTTAATGAAATGGAGTTTGGGAACTAGTTCAAAGACCCACGAATTACCATTCTATTGGCACTACAGGGCTATTTATAAACAAGGTTGATGAGTTAGAAAACATAGTTATAAATAAGGCTAGATTGGTTTCATGTAGATATAGTAAAGAATAAGTTATTTTATATAAGGAACCCTTTTCACTATTTTCTAGACTTAAATTCGTCATAATTTTTTCAGCATATGCAACAATTTTTTTTTCTAATTATATAAAAGGGATTTCAATAGTTATTTCTTAAATTGATCTATAGTTGAGGAATTTTTTTTTAAAAAAACCTCAAATATTTCGAAACCCTAATTTTCCTATTCATGTTTTTAAATTTAATAAATATTTATATGGAATAAAATAAGACCCTCGTTCTTAGTATGATAGGATTAACTCATTTTTTTAAAAAAAAATTTATTATGGAATATCTCACCATAGAATATATATTAAATAAATTTACAAATATGTATAAGTTGTATAAATATATGTTGATGATATTATTATTGGTTCCTCAAAAATTTCTTTGTGTATCAAATTTTCGAAAATCATTCAAATTTAATTAGAAATGAGTTTGATGGGTGCAATAAAATTCATTCGTAGACATTATATTTTATAAAATAAAATAGGATAAACAAAATTCATTTTAATTTTTTTGATATGGATAATAATATAGGTTGTGATAATCTAATTAGTATAAGTTGTAAATTAGATCTTGATAGAACTGGAAAATCTGTTGATCAAACCACCTATAGAGGTATGATTAGAAAATTACTATACTTAACTACTAGCTTACCCGATATAATGTTTAGTGTGTGTATGTGTGCACATTTTTAGTCAATCCCAAAAGAATCACATTTACAAGCTGTGAAAATTATTTGAAAATACCTCAGAAATATAAAAAACTTATGATTGTTTTAACCTAAAGGAAGTTCATATGAATTACCTAGTTATTTTTGTGCTGTGTTTTTTAGTTTTAATTTAGATAAAAAAATAACTTTTGGAACATGTCCTATTTTTAGAAAATTATTAGTTTCATAGTGTGGTAAGAATCCAAATTTTATTGCATTATCTATATATGAAGAAAAATATGTTTCTTCTTATATATGAGGTGAAATGATTATGTGTTAAAAAACACATTATTGGAATACAGATATTAGTTTCAATATTTCCTTATAAATTATGACAAAAAAAGTGTGATAGACATCTCTTATAATCCTATAAAATTTTCTAGAAAAAAATTGATATAAAACATTGATTTTAAGATACAATTTTAAAAAAATGTGGTGCCTTTATATAATTCATTTGAATAGATTATTATCTTTTTGAAAATTTTATAAAACCCTTGAATAGTAATAGAATAAATTATATTAAAAATTAATTAGGAATGATTAATTTTCTTTAAATATTTTTATATTTATTTTAGTATTGTTTTTATTACTCTATTTAATATTGTGTGTTCAATATTTATTCAATACTCCAATTAAGTATTTCATTTATTGCATATTATAGAAATACATTCAATTCAATTGTTATTTCCAATATGTTACTATAAAAATAAATCCCTAAATGATGGAAGTGTCAAATCAGAGTTGAATCATCTCCCCCTAGTATATTCAATCATATATAAACTAGAAACTAGTAGAGGTAGATATTTATCCTTAAAAAAATAAAAATAAACAACATAATATAAAATTAGATACAATCATACAAGATAATAAAAAAATGTTATAAGAAATTGAAACTAATTCGCAGAAGAGAAAAGAGGATATTAAAAAATTAAGTGCAAGAACTAAAGAATTAAAAAAAGGGTAACAGTAACCCTCCCCAATCACTCAGAATATCTACCCCACCATGTTAAGGGTAATCTAGTAGAATTGGTAAGAAGAATTCATTACAAAGAAAAGAAGAACAAAAGAAATAAAATCAAGAACAAAAAATTTTATCCTCTAGAATATGTCCTTCTAGAGTTTTCCCCTGTTATTCCCACCATCCATCAGAACCAAGCCAAGAACCCTTCTTATAAGATGTGTGAAATTGAGTTTTCTATCGATCCTAAAAATATCAAAGCCTTTGGACATGTAGAATGAAATATATGACTTGATTAGTGATTTTAACTAATTTTAGACGCCAAACACTGTTTCACCTACCCCACTTAGAAGTGACCAAAAGTTACCTTGATAAGATTATATATTTTATGATATTTAATTTGATCCTTACCTTAGAAGTTATTTGTAGAAACTAGTAGGAATAACCTCATTTGAAGGTCGATTGAATGAGATATTACAGATTTAATGTAGTGGGATCCATTCTGCCAGCCATACTGATTTCTCTATTTGATTGATTTTTCTGTACCATTGGTTTTCGAATTAGGTCTTCATCTAAAAGTAAAAATTGATTCCCCTGAGCATATGAAGCCTAAAAAAATATTCAATTCAATTGGATCAATAATGTAAAAGTTATTCCCGAAAAACAAAAGCTCCCAAAAACAATCAATTTTATAGAATTACCCCATTTTCACATTTAAGCCCAAAATACACAAAAAACACATAAATGATGAAAATATACTCAAATTGAATAATTTAGAGGGATTAAATCATTGAAAACATATTAATAATTATTGAAATATTAACTCTATCAGAATCCGTAAAATTTTATTCTCCTTGAGTTCATTCAATGTTGCCTATTTTAACTCCACAAGAATATCTCCTTTTAATTATCTATTAATTTATCCATGAGATAATCATGTATTTGAATTTCAATATTTATATATCATTATCTTTAGTAGAATCTTGATACATTATTTATCCATCATTTAAGACAATTTTTTAGTCCATACGTCCTCTAACATATAACTTCATTGAAATGCATATGAATTCATGTGAAAAGTGAGGATATCATAACCTGATATTTGAATCAAAGTGTGAAAACACTAGATTATGTAAATGTCATTATCCACCTACTATCAGCAATATATTTTCATAACAAAAATTAGTTTAAAAAATATCCACCTTTTTTTATTCATGAATAAATGAATACAATGGATTTCAACTTATCTTTATCCATGGATTTCAAAGAGACCACACGATGTGGTCATCCTCATTTTTTCATTGAGATTCCTCTATAAACCATGATTATCAACTTAGTTTATAGGGTTTAAATGGAGATTTGACTAAGATCTACAGTTATGATGATGGAATGCTCTATTAGATTGTGTCACAATGATGGATAAAAAAATTATGATTGGATCTAGTAGTTTAATGTCTTGGATATAACATTGAAATGGTGGAATCCCTTGGTAGTGGTAGCTGGAGAAAACAATGATGGCAGCAACTTCTTGAGGTCTCACATCCCAATAGTATGACTTGGAATAAGGAGGTGATGATAATCGTAGATTTACTCAGAAATAGAATGTGGAATTGGTGCATAGTGTAAATAATCACAATTCAAGAAATTGGTGATAGTATTTGGGGTTAAAAGATCTCGATGCCGACACACTATCTTTGGCCACTAGTTTCTTCACTATGGCTTGATAATGGTTTTTTTTCTCTATTATCCTAAAATGGGATAGCTTATATTCCATATCATCCTCCTTACCCTTATATAAATGGAATTGTGTAAGGTTCATTTTATTACTTAAAATTTATAAAAACATTTTTACCTTTATGAAGAACATTGAATACAATTGTTGTACCCTTACATTGAATTTGAAAAAAAATTCTACCCTAATTTAGACTTTCCTTAACATTACACAGTGATGTCTTCACCATTATGTTTCCATGGTTTTACCCTTACACAACATTTAGGAAATTAAATTTCCATTATGTAGTGTTTCACTAACCCTTATATATATATCATGGATGTCCCATACCTTTACGTATACCTAGAATTCCCTTAGAAAATGGTGGAGAACATGAGGATACCATTACATAAATTTTGTATTACATTTATATAGATTGAATGAATTTTGAGTAACATTCAAACAAAACATTAATAACTTGGATTAACTTTATTTAGTTTTTATGATGTTGATGATTATGCCTAGAAAATACCCCTATTTAAAGGTAGATAACATTTTACCCCGACCAAAACCACTAGTCCATTCGTAAGGATAAACAAAAACTTCTCAAATTTTCATAATCCAAACTAAACATTCAAATTTATAATTTCTGCATTTTTTATTAAAATTAATTATTTAAAAGAAAATTACCCATATTTTAATAATTTAATTAATTACATGGAGAAAAAAATAAAAAATGATATAAATTATTCATTGAATTGTTAAATGTAATTCCCTGACACGTAAATCCCAAAGTCGATGAATTATTTTATTACATTATCACGATTACATAGAGTTAAATCCCAATGGACTAATAAGTTTAGTAGTATTGAAAAACTATATACATTAATTCTTCCCTTATTATATTTATAAATCATAAAACATAACAAAGGAAAATAATTTTCATCTATGAACTCATTCAAAAATTACATCTTCATAACCTAGGGAAGATAAAAATAATGAAACGATGTAATCAAATGCCTAATAAGGGTATTTAAAGTAAAAGTAAAAATAAATTAATGAGAATAAATAAATAGATATAGGTAAATATATTATAACAAAAGGCATTTAAATAACAAGATAAGGCTTAACCAATATAAACTAGTGAAAAAATGGATTACCACATCTGGGATTTCTACGTCGGTCATATATAACCAACGTGAAAGCTATAAAAATTGCTTTATCACATTGGTTATTTTATAACCAATGTGATAAATTGCTGAGAATCAATTTATAACGTTGGTTATTTTAAAAATGATGTATAAAATAACACAATTTGATTTATGACATCGTTTATTTTATAATCTACGTTACAAATCAATTCTCGGTGATTTATCACATAGTTCATAAAATAACAGATGTGATAAAATAATTTCTACGTCGGTTATTAAATAACTGACGTGATAAACAGAAAAAAATAGTTTATCATTTTGGTTATTACATAACCGATGCGATAAATCTTTTAAATGATTTATCTGCCTCCGTATTTTGGCATTCTATTTTCTTCGATCGGGCGACCTGCGACTCGTCTCTCTTTCGTGAAAACCCAAGAAAGGATTCTTCAAAGTCGTTCCCCCAACCTCATTTTTACAACATCATTCATCATCTTTATTATCATCGGATTTATCAGTTTGACTCACAACACTCAAGTAAGCCTCACAGAACTTGGTTTCTTTGTTTATTTTTCATGATACCTTAAATTTATGCTTTGAGATATTAGTTTTCTATCATTTTTCTTGCTTTCAGGGTAAGTTCCATAGTGTTCTTTTATACCATGCTATGTTCTTTTCTGTTAAAATAATCTATGGGAGTGATATCATGTAAGTTCAATGATTTTTTTGATACCATGTGTGTTCTATCATGTATATGTGTGTACTTCCATGTGTGTGCTACCATGAAATCATTATTGTGCATGTTATTCCCCCCCCAGACACACCCACCCCACTGGACACCCCCACCCCCTGGACACCCCCACCCCCTAGACACCCCATACCCCCTTGGACACCCTTTACCTCCTTGAAAAACCCCCCCAACCCCCCACCCCCAACCCTGGACATCCCCCCCCACCACACCACTAACACCCTCCCCCACCCCCTAGCGAGACCCCACCCCCTAGACACCCCCCCACTGAGAGCCCCTCACCCACCACCCCCTGGACACCCACAGCCCAATGCCCATGGACCCCCCCAACACCCCCACACCATGGACACCCCCTAACCCTTGGATAGCCCCCACCCCTGGACACCTCCGACCCCCTTGGATAGCCCCCCCCCCCCCCCATAACATCCCGCACAACCTAGACACCCCCTAACCCTTGGACAAACCCCCACCCCCTAGACTCCCCCAACCACCTTGTACACCCCCCCTCAAACACCCCTACCCCCATGGACAGCACCCCCACACCCCGGACAGCTCCCCACCACCCTATACAGCCCCTACCCCCTGGACACCCCCTACCCCCATGGATAGCCCCGACCCCCTTGACACCCCCTGCCTCCCGGGACACCCCCGCACCCCACCCCCTGGACACCCATACCTCCTTGGACAGCCCCCCCCCCCCCATGGAAAACACACACCCCCTAGACACCCCAACCCCCTTGGATGGCCCCACCCCCTGGACAACCCCCACCCCTGGACACCCCCTACCCCCTGGACACCCTCACCCCTAGACACTCCCAACCCCACCCCACACCCTGGAAACCCCCTACCCCCTGGGATATCCCACACCCCCTGGACAGCCCCCCCACCACCCTGGGCACCCCCACCCCCTTGGACATCCCCCCCAGCTCCAATAGACAGCCCCCCCCCCCCCCCGACACCCCCTACCACCATGGACAACCCTTCCACCCCTTCCACCCCTTACCACTTGGACAAACTTCCCCACCCCTGGACATCCCCCACCCCCCTGGACACCCCACCCCCATGGATATCCACCCCACCCACTAGACATCCCCCCAACCCTTGGATACCCCTTACCCCCCGTGGGCACCCCCCCCACCCCACCCCCCTAGATAGCCCCCACACTCCCATGGACACCCCCGACCCCCTGGACACCCCCTACCCCCCCCCACACACACCCTAGACACCCCCAACCCCCTGGACAACCCCCCCACCCCACATACACCACCCCCTGAATTCCCCTACCCACCTAGACAGGCCAAACCCCCCTTGGACACCCTCCTAGACACTCCACCCACCTCCCTAGATTGCCCCCCCAGGGACACCCCCCCTTGGGCAGCCCTCACCCCTAGACACCCCTACCCCCTTAGACACCCCCCCAAACACCCCATACACCATTGGAAATTCCCCCCAGACACCCCTACACCCTTGTAGAGCCACCCACAGCACCCCAGCCCCCCTCACCCCACCCCCACCCCTAGAAACCCCAACCCCCTTGGACAACCCCCACCCACGGGACATCGCCCCACCCCCTTGGGCACCCACACCCCCATGGACAACCCCACCCCTGGACATCCCCCCTCTCTGGACACCCCTACCCCCAAGACATCCCCCCACCCCCATGGATAGCCCTGACCCCCTTGGACAACCCCCCACCCCTGGACACCCCCACTGGACACCCCCACCCCCACAGACACCCCCCTTGGGATAACCCCCTCCCACCCCTAGACACCCCCTACACCCTTGGATATCCCCCCACCCCTGGATAGCCCCACCCCCTGAACACCCCCTACACCCCCTAAACACCACCCCAAAGCACCCCCCTAGACAACCCCAAACCCACTAGACAGCCCCCCCACCCCCCCTCCATGGACACCTCCCTAGACACCCCCCCCCCTTGGACAACCCCCTAGCCCCTGGACACCCCCACCAATTTTACAAGTTTTGGAAGTCATGTGTACAGGTTCTTCGAGTTAGGAAGAGGATGATGGGTACGATGCTGCATGGTTTTTGGGTAAAGAGGGTATGCTACTATTTGCTGGGTGAAGAGGATATACCAATGGTTTCATACACCGTTGAAATAGATTATATACTATAGAGTGTATGAAAATGGTTCTTGAACTGTGGTTATACATATATCCCAATGGTTTCCATGAAACCATTTGAATAGATTATATGTTGGAAAATATGTATACCAATAATTCTTGAACCATTGGTATATATATCCCAACTATTTGATTGAAACCGTTGGCGTATATGAACTTCAGATAGTCTATATAGTTTTCAAATTCCTCCACTTCTATTTATTTGGAGAAAACATCTTTATGGGAAAGCAAGTTCTTCTTTTTAAAGGATTTACATTCAAAATTACACTTTCCTCTCACACCGTTTGAAAAAATTTTCATGGGTTTTTTAATCATCATTATATAATAATTTCATTGGACACTTTCTTATGAGATGAAAAATTTTTCTATATCGATAAAAATCAATAAGAATCTTTCTTTTGAATTTTCTCTAATCCCTGATTACTAACACATCTATTCCCAATTGTTTTTTCAAAACTTTTTTACTTTTAAATTATCTCATTTTGATATAAATATAAAATTGTTACATATAACTAGATTTTCTTTTCAAAATTATTTCCATTCATATATTTTTTAAATAAGCATATATTTGTTTTATATTTCAAAATTTTTTTACATTCAAATTATGATATTTTTCATATAAATATAAAATTAGAATATGTTATCAAGATGTATAATTTTGATATTTGTTATTGGTAATAATGATTTGAAGTTTGATTATGGAACATTGAATGAGTACTGAATATGAAGAAGGTGTTATTGCATTTTTGAAATTTTCCAAACGAAATGTTCCGAGAAATGACATTTTTTTCTATCCATGCCTGAAATGTTTGAATACGAGGTATTTGAAAAGTAAAGAGCTCAAAGATCATCTAACTTTTCATATTTTTAATCTGATTTATATCCCATTGATTTGGAATTGTGAAATTGGATGGAATTTCATTCTACTGATGATGATGATTTGCAAGATGGTAACTCCGATGGAATTGAAGAAATGATTCATGATATTGCAGCATAACAAATTGAGATAGAACCGAAAGTTGTGTGTCTATATAGTGATGTTGAAAAACCATTATATCATAGTTGTATATATTTTATTGTATTGTTGGACATGTTATGATTAATTAACCTAAATATGAAAAATGGATGGAGTGATAGAAATTTTACATAGCTGCTAAAATTTTGGAAAGATATTCTTCCAAAAGACAACGACCTTCCAGAATCACATTATAAGGCCAAGAAAATATTATTCCCGATGGGATTGGGATACATGAAAATAAATACTTTTCTGAATAAATGTATGATACATATGATGGAATATGAATGTTTGTCATAGTGTACTAAATGTGGGACATCACGGTATAAGTTGAAATAAAAATCACAGGTTGATGTTGAGATTACAGAGATCCTTGACATGGTATTTTGGTATCTTCCTATAATTAATTGTTTGAAATGTTTATTTGATAATTCACATGATGAAAACATGTTAAGATGGAATGCTTATGAGAATATATGTGATGGAAAAATACATCATCCATATGATTGTCCACAATGGAAGAAAATTGATGAGAAGTATCCTACATTCGGAAATGAAATTAGAAATCCCATACTTGGGTTGTGTGTAGATCAAATGAATCCATATCAAAGAATCAATAGCACACATAGTTCATGTCATGTTTTATTGTTAATTTACAACATGTCTCCTAATGTTTGTATGAAGTGAAAATATGTCATGTTGAGTATAATGATCTCTGGTCCGAAGCAACCCAGAAGTGATATTGATGTTTTATTCTAACTATTGATTGATTATTTGAAAATTTTATGGAATGATGGTATTATGGTGTATTTTTCTTATAAAATGGAATATTTTCAACAGAATACAGTGCTTATCTTCAGTATAAATGGCTTCCCAGTGTATAGAAATATGACTGGATACAGTGTTAAGGGGCATAAAGCATGTCCAATTTTCAAACAATAGACATCATATTGTCAATTTCATCATGAGAAGAAAACTGTATACATGGGTCATCAAAATTTTTGCCTATGGATCACTCTTATAGAAGACTAAAAAAGGAATTCAATGGCTTAAAAAATTTGGATATTTTTCCAAAACCATTATCCTCTAATATATATTTTGAGAGGGTGAAAACCCTTGATGTGACATTGAGAAAGAAACATAAATCTGGTAATGATAGACTTATTTGGAAGAAAAGGTCAATATTTTTTGTGCTACCATATTGGAGATATCATGAAGTGAATCATAATCTTGATTCCATGCACATGTAGAAGAATATTTGTGATAGTTTTATTAGAAAATTGTTATATATTAAAGGAAAGAGTAAATAAGGGTTAAATGAAAGATTATAATTACTATCAATGGGATTACGTTTGAAGTTATCTCCCACTCTTAATGTAAGAAAAACCTTTCTTCCCCTGTCTTGTCATATATTATCCAAGAGGGAGAAAATTTTCTTTTGTCAGTGTCTTCATGATATCAAAGTGACTCAAGGTTATTCATTAAATGTAAAAAAATTCTCTTTGAAGGATTTGATGTTGATAGAGGTATGAAATCTCATGATTGTCACTTCATGATGCAACTACTTCTACCAATTTCATTGTGTAGAATATTTCCCATCTCTGTCAAAAAGACTATAATGATGATGTGTTATTTTTTCAATTAAATTTGTAATAAATTGATTGATGTGAATGATTTTAACATTTTAGAAAATGATGAAATATCTATACTTTTTCAATTAGAAATTTATTTTCCTCCTTTTTTTGATAGAATAGGGCATTAAATGGTTCATCTGGTTTGAGAAATAATTCTTTGTGGAACTATATATCTTTTCTGGATGTATCCTTTTTAAAGGTATATGAAAATATTAAAGGGGTATGTTAAGAATCTATATCGAACTAAAGCCTCCATTATTAAAAAGTACATTTCTGAGGAGGTTGCAGTGTTTTTTAAGTGCTAAATGGATGCGGTTTAGCACATAGGTTTACCCCCATCTCACCATGAACAAGTTAATATTTACGGAAAGGGGATTTATGGCTTGAAAGTCAAATCGTTTTCAACTAAACAGATGAAGAAGTTACAATTTTACATCTTGAATAACATAGAAGATTCTTAACTGTATATCACATTGTATATCAATGAGTTGAAAAAATTTCATTTAATGAAGAAAGAAATGTGGATTTTGAATGAGCACAACAAAACATTTTTTCCACAGTTTAAAAATACCCGACTTGGTAGATCAGATGTATGAGAAAAATTAATATGGTTAGTGGGTTGTCTAAGTTTAAATGTGATAACATGGTCTGAGTATGAAATTAATGGATATACATTTCATATGAAATCTCAGGACAACTAGGGTGATGTTCAGAATAGTGTTGTATTGGTGTTTGCAGAAGAAATGTATTTTTTGAGTTATAAAGACAAAAACCCAATTTCTACATCAAGTGTATATTATGGAGTCATTAAAGAAATATGGGAGGTTGGTTAATTTAAAATTAATGTTCCTATTATTAACTGCAAATGGTTTATTGGTAACAAAAATGTCAGAAATGATGAATTTAGAATGACAGTTGTTAATCTGAATAGATTAAAAGGCACAAAAGATTCTTTTATAATGGAAACACAGGAAAAACGGATTTTCTATTTTGTTGATTAGTAAGATATGTAGTTGACTATTGTTTTACAAGGAAAAATAATATGTTGGTGAGGGTCAACATGATAAAGATGATGATTTATGTGAGATCCCTACTTCCATGGAAATATTAATAGAAAATAATGATGAGCATATTGAAGACATGGTTTGTTCCATATAGAACGACCATGAAGAAGGAATTTGGGAAAACAGTCCATTTGGAATTCCAAATATTTTATGAAATAGATTTTTATTTTTTGTTTACATTTATTAAATTCATAAAATGTTAGATATTGTAATTCTTTTTATTAAAACACATATTAAAACTAATAAGTATAAATGTTTGTTTATTTTAATTTAGTTTAGTTTATTTTATAATGTTTAGCATTACATAACTTATATATCTATTGATTTTATGAATGAAAATTACTTTACCATGTTTACCATGCTTACCATGTTTAACATAGTTTACTATTTTTTACCTTTACGTAAATTATATATTTATTGATTTCTTTGAATGACAATTACATTTCCATGTTTACTATGGTTAACAATTTTACTATTTTTTAACATGCTTACCAAATTTACAATATTTAATTTTAAGTAACTTTGTTCAGTTTTTCATTTTTTTACATTAGTATTGTAAAATTTGAATTTATATATTTTTGAACTATTTTTTTTATTTGAAGGATAATGACAGATCAATCAGTTGATCAACCACATGATTTTGGAGATGAGAATAATGATAATACCTCTAGGGAGGAACATTCACATCCTCTTGAAGTTCCCGAATCTTTCTCATGTGCTCCCATAAATCAAAGAAGTGTTCAAGAGTTGGTAAATGTGCCGGCACACATTTACCAAAATTATCAATAGCCCATATCCAGGACCAAAGGATACTCATTGAGTTTGATGACAATGATATTACCATAGGTCCAAATGAAATGTATTTTATGAGTCCTGTATCAACTCAGAGTAAAAGAAACGTAATTTTTTTTATGATGATTGGAGCAGTCTGTACAATGTGATAATATCTCAGTTATGGGAGACAATTTTATTAAGATATTTTTCTATGGTTTGACTTATATTTAAATTTTTATAGTATAATATGTTTTACCTCTTCTTTATCAGATGAAATTTGATATTCTTGGGAATGGAGGAGTTATGAGGAAATGTTTATCGATGGATGCTAGGAGATAGAGAGATTTCAAATCAGCCTTCACATCTTATTTCATTTTTGGTCATAGGAAACATGACGGTCCGAGTCATATATATCCTTTCATAGATGAAGATACATGGAAATAATTTGTTGATAGTAGAAGAAAAGATTTATTTTTAATAAGTTCAATGTAAACTTTTATAATTTTTCTTATATAAATGATCTTAATAAAATCATCTTAATGATTTCATATTCGTAATTTATATCAAACAATGTAATCTCATCAAGAGATCCAATCTGAAAATGTATACCCACAAATTTTATGTTGGGGAGGGTGTTGTTTATTGGAAGAACAAATGATGGAAAAAAAATTACAAAAACTTTGAGGTGAATCTTCAAGATCTGGATAGGATGCCCCTCCCTCCCTTCCATCTAGACATGAAAAATGGAAGAGAGCTCGGATGAGAAGAAATGAGAAATATCTTTCAAAAGAATCAAGAATCATTGCTGAGTATATTATAAGATATTTATTTTATTTATTTAAGTTAATTCTATTATTATCATACTTTAAATCATTATAGAAATGTTCAATTAATTAATATTGGATTTTCTTCAGGATCATAGCACATAGTGGTTATTTATAGCCACTGGAAGATAAGATATTTTATCTGTAGCATTGGGAAAGCATGAACACCCCGATCGTGTATGAGGACACCCAAAGGGTGTATCAGTAAGAAAAGTGTTTCCATATTCTTTAAAATCTTACATAGAGGAAGTTTATAAAAAAATAGAATCCTTGCAGGTTAAAGTTAGTAATATTAATGCAATGATGGAGGAAAATATTAGAGTATCTATATATTCTATGTTTACAGACATGAAAAGGAAATTTCAGACTGCAGGTCTCACTCCTCCACCTCCCACTACAGACCCAATTATTTATCCTCCACCTCTACTAGTAGCTCACACTTCCCCACCTTTATACCCCATTATTTATCCTCCAACTCAGCATGTGGAGCCCATTTTTTGTCTGACTCCTCCTCCATAGCTTCCTACTTATTTTGTGTTGTATGTTGATGATCCTCACCATCATATAGTTACATATGTGCTGGTATATTGTATAGGGGATATATTTCATCATCAAAAATTAGAGGTAGATCATCATAGGGTCATTATACACGATATTATTGATATATCATCTCAAGTACCATTACCTACAGATGAGGTGACGATAGTTGGACATAGTATTGGTCACTTTTTAGTTTGTCCATCTAGACTTCTACGACTCATTACCATAGGGGAATTTATGTTATATATTTTATTTTATATTTTATTAAATTTTTTTAAACATATGAAAAAAAATATATTTTTTTATTTATTTATAGGTTTATTTCAAAGGTAAAGAAATACTGTATAGACAAAAACAAAGACAAATGGGTTTGACATCATATACAAATTCTAATAGTCTTGAAAGATTGTCAAGATATTCAAATTTTTTGGAAGCTCGTTATTCACTTCCAATGAAATCTCATGTTTTTGGATGTGTAATAAATGTGGGGGTTTTAAAAAATGATATCATATAGCTTGTTACTGGTGATATGTTGGGCATCAACGTGGTGCAGATTTTTTCAATGTAAGTCTCAACACCTTTCCCTTCATTATATTTATTAAAAATGTGTACTTATATCTATTTTTTATTAGGTATCTTATAGAATATAATCAAGCAGTATTAGATTATGCCTTTTTTTGTAGAGGTATGAAATATATATATATAAAAAGTGTTCATTATATTTTTATCATAAAAACCCACTAACCATAATTTTTTTTTATACCAGTGATCGTTGGATGATAGGTGTTTTTTTTTTGAATGGAGAAAAACACTATATTGGATATTCTTTTGTCCCATGGAGATGTGCGGGGAAGTTTTTAAGAATATTTTGGAAAAGTATGTTTTCAATTTCTTAATAGTTTTTAATATTATAATTAATTTTACATTTTATCCCATTCATATTATTTTCTAACAGGGGATGGTCCCTAATCTTGAAAAAAATAGAAAGAAAAAGAGTGTCAAGCTCAAATATGTAAAATTAATGGTAAATATCCATTTATAATTTTTTAATTTTCAATGTATTATATACAAAATGATATTTTTTTTATTGACACTCATTTAAATAGAACTGTCATGAAAAAACAAGGCATCATCGAATACAGATATTATATGTTAATATTTATGTATGAAATAATTACCACTTGAAACACTTTTGATGTTTGACCTAGTGATATTTCCTTATAAGCATTGCCATAATATTTTTTTTTGATATATCCATTATATATGTTAACTACTTTTTAATTTAATTTGTAGCTATTTTATGACCATAAACCTTAAATTTTCTCAAGAGTTCAAACACTTATAAGTGGAATCATAAAATTATTTTATAGGCTTGATTAGATTTTTAGTTTTTTTGTAGTGTAAAATATAATTTTTGAATATTATAATAATAATTTTGGTAATTTGGTAGTTTTTTTGGGTTAGATTTAAGGTTTTTTAGTTTTACATCGTATGTTTTGAAAATTTCATATATGTTAATGTTTAATTTTTCTCTAGTTCTTCTTGTTTTGGTGTAGTTTCTAGAGTTATTTTCTATTATAGATTCTAGTCTTATTTTAGTATGTTTTTTTTCTTATTTTATACTTTGGCTGAGCATAGTAATAGTTTTCATAGGGGGTGGGAGTGGTCCAGGGGTGGGGGGTGCCCAATGGGTAAGGGGTGTCCAAGGGGGTGGGGGCTGTCCAAGGGGTGGGTGGTGGGGGTGCCCAATGGGTAAGGGGTGTCCAAGGGGTGGGGGCTATCCATGGGGGTGGGGGATGTCCAAGGGTTGGGGTGGTGTCCATAAGGTTGGAGGGTGTCCAAGGGGGTAGGGGTGGGGAGGGTGTCCAAGTGGGTAGGGGGTGGGAGGGGTGTCCAGGGGGTGGGGGATGTCCTAGTGGGGTGGGGTGGTGTCTAGGGGTGGGGGATGGTCCATGGGGTGAGGGGTTTGTCCATGGGGTTGGGGTGTCCAAGGGGGTGGTGGTGTCTAAGGTGGTGGGAGGGTGTAACAGTGGGTGGGAGGGGTATCTAGGGGGTGGGGGGGTGTCCATTGGGGTGGGGTGGTGTCTAGGGAGTGTGGGGTTGTCTTGGGGGTGGGAGGGTGTTTTAGGGTGTGGGGGTTTTTCCATGGGGGTGGGAGGGTATACACGGGTGGTTGGGGGATATCTAGGGGCTGGGGGGACTCTCGAGGGGGGTGGGGTGGGGTGTCCAAGGGGTGGGAGGGTGTCTATGGGGTGGGGTGCTGTCTAGGGTGGTCGGTGATGTCCCAAGGGGTGGGTGGGTGTCCCGGGGGTGGGGGTGTCTAAGGGGTGGGAGGGTGTGCAGGGGATGGGGTTGTCCAGGTTAGTGGGGGGGGATGTCTAAGGGTGGGGGGTGTCTAAGAGGGTGGTCGAGTGTCCAGGGGGGTGGGGTTGTCCAATGGGGTGGGGTGGTGTATAGTGGGTGGGAGGGTGTTCAAGTGAGTGGGGGTTTTCCAGGGGGTGGGAGGGTGTCCAGGGGATCAGGGGTGTCCATGGGGGTGGGGGAATGTCCCAAGGGGGTAGTGGTGTCCTAGGGGGTGGGGGTTTGTTGAGTGGGGTGGGGTGGGGGATTCCATTAGTCTGGGGTGGTGTCTAGGGTGTGGGGTGCTATCCAGGGGTGGGGTTTTTCTAAGGGGGGTGGGGGTTTTCAAGGGGGTGGGAGTGTGTCCAAGGGGTAGGGGGTGAGAGGGTGCCCAGGGGCGGTGAGCCATCTAGTGGGGTGGGGTGGTGTCTAGGGGGTGGGGGGCCTGTCTTAGGGGTGGGGGCTGTACAGGGGGGTGGGGAGGGTGCCTAGGGGGTGGGATGGTTTTCCAGGGGGTGGGGGTTGTACATGGGGTGTCTAGGGGGCGGGCGGGTGGTCTAGGGGGGTGGGGGCTATTTAGTGGGATGAGGGTGGTGTCTATGTGGTGGGGGTTGTCCAGGGGGTGGGGGTGTCCAGGGGTGAGGGGGCTGTCCAAGGGGTGGGGGTTGTCTAGGGGGTGGGTGCGTGTCTAGGGGTGGGGGGATTTTATAGTGGGTGGGTTGTTTCTAGCGGGTGGGAGGGTGTCCATGGGGGTGAGGCTGTCTAGGGGGTGAGAGGGTGTTCAGGGGGTAGGGGGTGTCCGGGGGGTGGGGGGATGTCCAAGGGGGTGGGGGTTGTCCAGGGGTGGGGGGCTGTCCAGTGGGATGGGGGTGTCTAGTGGGGTGGGGCTGTCCCAGGGGTGGGGTTTTTTCCAAGGGGTGGGGTTTGTCCAAGGGGGTGGGGGTGTTCAGGGGGGTGGGAGGGTGCCCAAGGGGGTGGGGGGTGGGAGGGTTTTCTGGGGTGGTGGGGGCTGTTTCAGTATGGTGGGGTGGTGTCTAGGGAGGGTGGGGGGCCTATCTAGTGGAGTAGGGGTTGTCCAAGGGAAGTGAGGGTGTCCAGGGGGTGGGATGGTGGTCTAGGTGGTGGGGGGGATGTCCAGGGGGTGGCAGTGTCTAGGGGGGTGAGGTGTCCAGAGGGTGCGTAGGTGTCTAGGGGGTGGGGGTTGTCCAATGTGGTGGGGTGGTGTCTAGGTGTTGGGGGACTGCCTAGGGGATGGGGGGATATCTAGTTGCATGGGGGGTGTTCCAATGTGTGGGGGTGTCCAGGGGGTTGGGGGTTTTCCAGGGGTGGGGGTTGTCCAGTGGGGTGGGGGTGTTTCATGGGGGTAGGGGGCTATCCAGGGGGTTTTAGGTTTTTTTAGTTGGTATTGTATGTTTTTTAATGTTATGTGTTTGAATGTTTAATTTTTCTTTGGTTATTCATGTTTTTGATATAGTTATGATGTTTTTTATGGTATGTATTATTATCTAGTTTGGGTCAGGTTTTTGGTTTTGTTTTTCTGCTTGTTTCATGTCTTCTTTGGCAAAGCATAGTAATGGTTGAACGCTTTTATAAAAAAAATAGTTTTTTACATCGGTTATTTTATAAACCGATGTAATAAATTTAAGGGAATGGTTCTTTACATTATTTATTTAATAAACAATGTAGTATATCTATTTTTCACATCGGTTATTGTTTAACAGATGTGAAAAAAATGCTTCGCAGACTGGTTTATCACGTCATTTATAAAAATAACTGATGTGATAAAACCTGTTTTCACGTCTGTTTTTTTCATAACGGATGTGAAATAACCCTTTGGAGTCAAGTTTTTATTTCATCAGTTATTACATAAATGACATTATAAAACTATATTTCACATCTTTTAGTTAAAATATTGACAGAATAAATCATGACTCTGAAGCATTTTCCACACCGGGTTTTCAAAAACCAGTGTGGAAAAAGATTTGGATTTTATGTTTTTTTACATCAGTTTTGAAATAATCAGGAAAAAAAATTATTTATAACATATCCTGTAATAAACATCAGCCAAAAAACAGACGTAAAAAATATAAAATAACTGATGTAAAAAACATTTTTCTATACTAGTGATAACATAATAGATAACTGAAAACACATGCCATTAAATCAATAAACTGAGAATGAAATCTATCCATACATATTTCAAAGAAAAAAAAATCTCATGGATAAACAATAATAAAATAATTATTAATAAATTAAATGCTTAATTATTAGATTTCATGTATCTATAACATGAACCACTAACATCAAGACCATTCACATGATGGTTTTAATTCTGTGGTTATAATCTCATCTATACTGCTTAGAAACAAACTCAAAGTGTTTTCCACCAACAGATTTTATCTCATGACACTACTAAGACAACATGGGGATTTCCTGAAATGGTCCCCAACCTGTAGAGAGTGTATTAACATATCCTCGACCCATAGTTCATTCATTAACGGGTCCCCAGCCCATGTCATGCATGTCTAAAGCATTCCTGATATATCACAAATAAATTAAATTAATAAAACAATGTGAATTACCATAAAAATAGAAATATTTAATAAAATAATATAATATTTCTTAATAATTTCTCAATGGATGAAAAATTAACTACAAGGTTTTTTTGACATTGATGAATGGAAATACCATTGAAATACCTTTAAAAATATTCATGAGGAAAAATAACATGTAAGCATTCCAAAAGTATCCCATACCACTTTGAATCATTTGAATAATAATACCCATGAATAAAATAATGTTAAATGAAGCTTATAATTTGATGAGAATATTTCTAGTCATGATTTATCTTGTGAAAGTGTAGTAAGTACACTATATAATATAAAATAGGTGGAGACCAAAAAATAAGTGTCTATAGAATCTAAATTAATAGGAAAATCTCTTTAAAAACTTTGTAATAATTTGTTTAAGAGGTTATGCATTTGTAAAATAAAATATTTCCGTTGAAAAGAACAATTTAAACATGTTATGGGATCCTCAAAACATTACAGTTTTCACGACAATGATAAATTTCATTCATGTCAAATAAGTTAAAGAATCCTTTTTACTTTTGTGAAAAAATTCATAAAGTATTTTTGTTTTTGGAAAAATTATAGGAAGATTCCATTTAAATACATTTGTGAAAAGTCAAAAAAAAAAGAAGATGAATTTTAACAATCATTTAGGAATATTATAAACATTTTTTAAACAATTTTTAGAAACCACTAACATGGGAGAGGATTATTTAATAGTAGAGACTTAAACTCAAACAATCCTCAATAACGATAAGATTATAAAATAACCCCTTACCAATTTATAATCCATATAATCATAGTCTCAAAAAAGAAATAAAATTATATGGTTATTAAAATATATCTATATTCATATAATTTACTCATGGGTAGTATATACACCAGATAAAAGAATCAAATAGTGTATAAGGCATGTGTCCCACATAAATAAAAGTGGGACAATGATCCCTTACCTTACTCTTTATTTTTAGTTTTAAGTGATTTAACCTCATGTATAATGGTTTAAATCATGTTATTAATTTATATCAGAATATTATTCGTATTTATTATATCATATATGATCTTCCTATACTAATTTATCACTTGTTTGTTAATAATCATCCACCATTTTTTACTATTTCTGCTGTTAATTCCCCAGTTTCACGAGTATGTTTTCACTTGTTATTTGTTGTTAATATTACATAAATCATGATTCAACCCTCTCTATAATGTAATATATGATGTAAAAATAATATATATTCTATATATGTATTTATAATAATCCATAAAATTTTGAGATAGGAAATGAAGTGTATAGTTTAGAGAGACAGTAGGTCGTATGTACGCATGAATACTACTTTAATTTCATTTACATTTTAAAAGAACTAAAATTAAATGATATATATGCATAGTAAAATTAAATTAAATTATATATTACATATACATCACATATTTTTTTTTAAAATCATCCTTTATAAATTCCATGTATAGTGTGAACAAATCACATCGCTTTGAGAATGTGGTAGTCCACACTTCCACATATAATGTTATTTTATTCCCAAAAATAGAAATCATGAAGGTATGTGTAATATAACAATTGAATAAGTATTAATACATCATAAATATAATATATATCACTTAAAACATCATTTCCATTATAATTAAAAACCATGAGAGGCTGTAGAGAAAAAAATAAACGATAACGTTTCGTGAAGTGGTAGTTCACCGTACCCGAATTGTAAATTCGTTACCCACTTCATAGAAGTGTGTGTAGATGTATTTATAAACCTTGACATAAAAAATATCAATATATATATATATATATATGATAATTTTGTTATTATATAATCATGTAAGAATAATAAATGAAGGATTTGGGAAAGAAATAAAACTAATGTGATCATTGAAGAACATTACCTCATATTTGGGTAACTCTTTTCATTTTATACCAAAATCTATCCTTGGTTTTTTTTAATTACCAAAGTGAGAATGATATGATTAGGTAAGGGATGTTGGGATCTTATTTTAGTAGTGTTTTTATAATATATAAGTCTCAAATTGGTTTTAATAAGTGAAGGAGGATGTTCCCTTATATAATTGAAGTGAGTGGTACTTTGGATAACTCTCAAAATATTAAATTAATATAAATTATTTTTTAATTAAAAATGGATATAAAGATATTTATTTCAAATATAATATTCGGATGGGTGTAAATCCTCTCATCCAATATTTTTTAGACATCTCTAGGTCACATTTTTACAATTATCTATTGGATCAAACCCTGAGTTAATCCCTTTAAATACTACCCTAACAACATGGATTTCACTATTTAAGGGATAATATAGTTACTATAAAATGAAAAAAATCATGGATGAAAATTTGAAAATTTTCCCAATAATTGGGAAGATTTATATATTTTTATGAATTTTATATCATTTAATAAAATATTATTTACTTTAAAATATCATTTTTGTGAATTTTGATACTATTCATTTCATTACTTTATTTAAACAATATAAATACCTAAGATCACATAAATAAAACTTTAATAAATAACTAATTTGTCTATTTAATCTATAACATTAATTCATGACCTTAATTATATAATTTTTTTTTGTTTTGTTTTTTGTCATAACACTTATTTGATATGTCCATTAATTAGAAAATTACTATATAATCAATATGAATGTATTTAATTTAATTATTCGTACCCTAAAAATAAAAACTAAATTTTCATGATTAATATAAATTTTTTTTACTTCCTCTTATTTTTTATATTCAAATATATCTTCTTGATAACCAAATATAAAAAATTTAATACTTTTAAAAATAAGAACGTGACATATTGGACTTCCTTTAGAATATAATACTAAAAAAATGCTTAAAGTCATCCAGTTGGCTCTTCAAGGCCATAAAATCTTCGAAAGAATAATATTGGTCTACAATATCTAATTTCGTAAAATTATGAAATGTGTTAGGTTAATTTTATAATATTATTTTTACCCTTAATTACCTGATTTACCCCTAACCGTGGTAATTTAAAAAAAATAATAAAGTTACTATTCATATTTTCCCAAGATAAAATAAAAATATTTATTTAATTTGGACCCAATGTTTCAAAATAAGAAAATCCATTATCTAAAACTCAAAAAATAAAAGTTTCAATAATTAATTTAAAATCAATTTTATTGACAGAAGGAGAAACATGTTTTAAAAGTGAATATGTTTAAAAGTTTAAAATGTTTTTATATCATTCTTCAATGAGAAATTGATTACAATGAACTAAATTAGATTAAATGGTAAAATATATCTAATTATAATTTGAATCTAATTAAAAATATAATTTAACACAAAAACTTTTAGACGAAAAATCTATTTTCAATTAAAATATTTGATTTTATCACAATTCATCAAAACCTAAAACATATCAAAAAAATACCAAAAATTAATCCAAAATAAATTTTTATATTCATATTTAGAATGATATATTAATTTTTTCAAATAAAATATATTAAATTTTAAAAAATTTAATTTAAAATAAGTTCTCCATTAAAATGTGTAAAAACTACCTTTAAAAAATGTAGGTTTTAATATATAAAATTATGTTTGTTCTTATATTATTCTCATTATATCAATTGTATTGATGTTAGAAATATTTAATGGAATATATATTACATTCATATAGTTCAGTATTTGAAATTAATTTAATTTATTAGGATAAAAAAAATTTGTGTGTAAAAAAGAACATTATACACACATTTCATATATATTTAGTTGGTTCCTATATTCATTTATAATTAATATAAAACCAACTAAATCAACCATATATTTTAATATGTTAGTTAATATTATTCATTACATCCCACATAATAGTTTATATATTATTATGTTAAATAGTAACATTTTATAATATATTGTTGTTTGGTAAAAATCACTCTTGCGTGTAACAAAAGCCAACTCATTGTTCTGTGTAGTATAATCATAACATAGTGTTGTGTATAAATAAATATTGCAACAAAATTAATCATATGAAAATATTGTATGTTCTTAGGGTGTTACATTCTCTCCATATTATTTAAATTGTGGCATCATAGTTTAAACTTGATCTAGGTATTCAAGAGTTTAATATTTGGAAATAAACAATTATTGAAAACACTCATCATAAATATGGTTAGTAAAACATATTATTAATATGATTGAAAGTGATATGCGAAGGCCAATAAATAACTAGGATTTATAGTATGATAACATTAGTGAAAACATGGATATTTAAGAGAAATCTAACTATCACGTTTTGATGGTGAATGATAGAAAACATGGTCATCCAAAATTATGACGTCAGAAGACCATAACCATGTGATAGATTAAAGTAGCCATTGATTTCAATGAAAGAAAATTAAAAAAACAATGTTTTTATTATCAAATAATTTCCTATATTTAATTAATTCATTTACTTCCTAGACTAATAACATATGAAAATATAATTACCTAAAAAGTAGAGTTTCATTGTTTTATCAATTTCTACAAAAAACTCAACTTCTTTTTCCAAACATTGAGTATTTAAGATGAATTCTTGAACAATTACAATGAATTTCTATGGATAAAAAATTCCACCAAAGTATAATAATCTATTCCTATTATTTTTATACATTATCCAAAAAATGGTTAGGGTAAGATAAGATAATTCACAAAAAATAATAAACCTTTATATTTTAAAAAACAACTCTCATCACCAAAATTCACGAGTAATAACCAAATTTCTATGTATATAATTCATTAAATAAATATAATTTCTTAAAAATATTCTCTACTAATATTGAAACCCAAAATATAGAACTATTGGATCATATTCTCTTCTAAATAACATTAATCACTCTTAATGTCGTATACCAAATATTTGATGGCCTAAATCACATAATCTCCAACATATGTTAATAGTTTCAAAAAAATCACCAGAATCATCAAAAGTCTACAATAAAATCAGATATTATTCTAAAATGTATTTCAAATTTTACTTCTAAATTAAAATCACATAGTATCCTGGTCACCTCGATCATATATGTTTCCCAAAATAGTGAACATCTTACGAAATACCCTTAAAACATTATAATGGCTCAGACCTCTCTAGTCCATTACATTGTGAAAATGTGGTGTTGAGGTGTTTCGGGAGGTCAAGGTGACTTATCCCCAACACTTTGCCAAATTTCCAATTTAGTGAACAGTTCTATCAGTGAGATTCTGAGAACAGTTTTATCGGTGAGGTTCTATGAACAGTTCTATCGGAGAGGTTCTATGAACTTTTCTAACGGTAGGTGTATAGTAACGGTAGGTGTATAGTGTTTCTAGAATGGGGAGGTCTATCGGTAAGCTTTATCAGTAGGTGTACAGTAATGATATGTGTACAGTAACGGTCGGTGTACAGTGTTTCCAGAACGGTGAGGTCTATTAGTAACCTCTAACGGTAGGTGTACAGTAAAGGTAGGTGTACAGTGTTTCTAGAATGGTGAAGTCTATCGGTAACCTCTATTGGTAAGTGTACGGTAATGGTAGGTGTACTGTAACGGTAGGTGTACGGTAACGGTAGGTGTACTGTAACGGTAGGTGTATAGTGTTTCCAGAATGGTGAGGTCTATCGGTAACCTCTATCGGTAGGTTTACAGTAACGGTAGGTGTATAGTAATGGTAGGTGTACAGTGTTTCCAGAATGGTGAGGTCTATCGGTAACCTCTATCGGTCGGTGTACAGTAATGGTAGGTGTAAAGTAATTGTAGGTGTATAGTGTTTCCAGAACTGTGAGGTCTATTGGTAACCTCTATCGGTAGGTGTACAGTAATGGTTGGTGTACAGTAACGGTAGGTGTACATTTTTTCTAGAACGGTGAGGTATATCGGTAACCTCTATCGGAAGGTGTACAGTAACGGTAGGTGTACAGCAACAGTAGATGTACAATGTTTCCATAACGGTGAGGTTTATCAGAAACCTCTATCAGTAGGTGTACTATAACGGTAGGTGTACAGTGTTTCCAAAATGGTGAGTTCTATCGGTAGGTGTATAGTAACGGTAGGTTTACAGTAACGGTAGGTGTACAGTGTTTCCAACTTCCTACAGTTCCACCCTTTTGACATTTCCTTTGACGTAAAATAATTTTAAAGCCATATTTTAAGGACCCTTAAGGCCGATACAAATTCCATAAATCTTATATTAATTATTCCTATGGCTCATAATGTTTTTAATTTATCAAACCGTGTGGGTTAATGTGATTCGCTTTTAATGGGGAATTAAGCATATCTTAAACCGTCACCTGATTAAATATTCAAAAAGGACAAAATATCTTCCTCCCTTGTTCTTCCTCTTTGTTCTCGATTATGAGATGCTAGAACCTTTCAATCCTTCCCGTTGGAGTTGCACAATCAAAATTTACTCCTCAGATTGGTTCCGCTCTATTTTGATGCAACCAAGATGCATCGATCAATATTCGATATAAGGTATGTTATATCGTCATTACTTTTAGGATCATCTTCTCCGTGTTTCTCCTTTCCATGTTATAGCGTGTAATCTCCATGCTTCTAATGGAGTTTTCATTGGGGTTCAGTTGGTATGCTCGAACCGTGCCATCCTCAGGTGGATGCAGTTGTCACTGGAGGAGGATCGTAACCCATTGGGTATAAAAGAACGTCAACAACTGTTTGAGGTATGGGATTCATTGCTTCTATTTTCTTTTACGTGAAACTATATTGTCATCATGTTTAAACCCACTATATTATAATGGAATTGAAATAATAAATATTTTAACTGGATAAATAAATTGATATCGATCGTATGTTATTGCCTCTTGTTTTGCTAGATAGTGTGAAATCTATGATTGCTTTTCTTAGTTGTTCATTCATGATGGAAATCAGTAAATAGAGTAAATTGGGATTAATTGATAATCGTTTGGATAAACATAAAAAGGCATGTAAATGAATCTGGTTCTTGTTGTAATTTTAATGTTAATAAAATTGGTGCAGTAAGAATGTTTAATTAATTGTGATAACTTACTAATTAGGTTTTCATGAATTTGGAACCTACAAAAAATAAATCTGTTAATTCAAGATGGATTAAAGAACTAATTTTTTGATAATTCATTAAAGGGTTCTGAGTTACCCTCCTGATTGTTAAAGGGTCAAGATCCCAATTGATGTGATGTTTGATTTCCTACTACTTGTGATGTGATGTGATCCAGGATAGTCATTGTGATATGTGGGGGCATGGAGGCTTTTGGTTATAGTAGCAGATGACGCCTAGAGTGGCCAGATGCATCAGTTTATACATGTGGGTGTTGGGGAGGACACTAGGGATGTTGGAATGGGATGGATGTGATTGATGGAGGCTTGTAGTTTCTTTTGGTTTTTTATCTTCTTTACTTTTTCCCACTCCTCAAGAAGCTGGTCTTACTTATCCTTCTTCTGAAAGAGGCAATGAGATGGGGGGTATGCCCCATGCTTTTTGTGTTTAGATTCTCAAGGAAGGATGGGTTTATTCTCTTTCTATAAGTGGAAAAGACTCGACGGGTAGTACATCTACTCACCGTGTTGAGCCCCCTTTTGTTTAGTAGCAAAGAATGTTTTTCTAGAATGCCTGGGAATGTGGGAATGTAATTCTATAATGAATAATTGAATAAATGGTATTAAACCATGAGGATGTAGTTGCTGGAACATAATGATGAATTTATAATTTTGAATGAAGAGTTGACTTTGGGTTTGATGCTAATAAAATTTAATGTGGAATTGTTCATGGTTAATTAATGTTTAAAGAATTAATTAACGTAAAGTGGAACTGATAAAAAGTGCATGAATTAATCTAATAAATCTCTTTTAAATTGTTGTATGCTTATAGGATACCTACTCTTATAAGTAGCATCCCGGAGTCTGAGATACGTTAGCTACATTTGTGTCTAAGACTAGGTTATGCCCATAGTGTGGTTGTGAGACATAATATATCCTGTACTTTTTGTGTTTATCTATGCTACTCCACCCAGTCAGTATGGGAAACAGACACCCTGGGGATTCTGAGCCCTGGGGGGGTGTTGTACCCAACATTCCAGTGGGAGGATGGATGGCTGACTACCCCCTTTGGCCCTTCTCTCTTCTCTTGGTAGTTACTTTTGCTAGCAGGTACATTGGTTAGTTTTCCCTATATATGTGTGTAGAGTGCTGTAATGGCTTGTGGTTATTCACACACATATATTCTAGATATAGTTTTCTATGGACTACTATAGGTGTAACGTGTATAGGTTGTGATGTCTTGAGGATCCTTACTTGGTGTATGGGCAGTGATGGATTGAGGTATAATACTCGACGTATGATACATGTTATACGATCTGTGGTTACTCCCGTAAACTACCCGGTTACTTTGGTGTGTGGATGTTGTGGTTTTGTTGAATGAGGTGCATATTGTGGGGCTTCACCCAGGTGTCTGTGGGCCAGCCTTTTTAGAGAGAGATGCTCAGGACGTGCGATGTTGTTGCAAAGCGGTAAACCAGTGGGGACGTAGTAGCGGGGTACCCTTGATATTCTTTATTGTATGATATATTCTTGTATTCCTTACTTGGTAAGATTAGCCAGGGTGAGGTAGGGAACTTAGTATACCTGTTTAGGTGAAGAGTTAGGTTCACTTGTTGTTCACTATGCTTCAGCATGCTTTCTTTACTTTTTCACAAGAGGATTAGGAGAGGATCCAACAGAGTATACTGTTATACTCACCATATGTATATATAAATTGTTTTTTAGGTCACTTATAGGAGGTTGGAGATCAAGCTGGTTTCTACTAGCTTGGGGTTGTAGGAGCTGTCTGGGCTAGTGGTTTCTGTTTTTTTACTTTCTTTTGGGGAAATTTCATTTTTTCCCTTCCAGTTGTAGTAATTGTTCATGACATTACATATGTGAACTTGGGTTTATTTTATATTTCAGTTCTAAGTTAGAGTTGGTTGGTGTCTATCTTATGTCTCTATTCTACATGTTTTCCCTTAGAGGACAATGTCTCCCATTTGTGTGTTTACTATACCCTCCGTGCTAGTTGCCAACCCAGGGCCTACTGGAGACGGGACTCTAGGGGTCATTATCGCCCTTCTCACATTTCAGACCCAGGAGGGGTACACTTTGTGGGGAGGGGTCATGGAAGAGTGGTATCAGAGGTATGGATGAAGGATTAGATAGAGTTTGAAGTTAGGCACAGGTGAGGTTTCATGGGTTGGTAGGGAAACAATGTCATTCATGTTTATCAAGTGAGGTAAAAACCAGAGACTGACTGAGACATAGGTGTTTAGGTCCACATATGATCTGATGTATGGACCTTTAAGTTTACAATGGCTACTAAACAAGGTGATACTAGTTTTGGAATTGAGACCTATGAAAGGATCATGCATCATTTTTCTTTGTTCCTGTGTTCGAATGGGTAGACCTTGGGATTGGTTCACCTAAAATGAATAAAAGAAATTAATTAATTAATTAATGTTGAGTCTTCCATATTCTAGGTTTAAGAGCACTAACAGTTTGTTATTTTATTGGTATGGCTCCAGGTCGATGTCCTCGTCGGGTTTGCGCAGAAAATTTCCAGCATGCTATTCCAACAGATCGTCACAGGGTAGAGGTTGACGACGACGACACTTGGAGGAAGACACTCTAAGAGTTTCATCACTAGAGTCTACAGAAGTACGAGGGATCCATTTCAAATGAAGTCAAGGAAGACTGGATAGAGGAGGTTGAGATCGGCTTCAGTTTGATCCTTGCTTGGAAGGAACACTGGGTGTCCTTGGTTGTGACGATGCTACATGGAGCAGCGAGGCAGTGATGGTTCTTGTTCCTCGGAGATCGTACGGAGTCAGGGATCTCATGGGTGGAGTTGTAAGACAAGTTCAAAGTTGAGTTTCTTTCTTAAACTGCGAAGGCGTCCAGTCACCAGGAGCTTCTTACCCTTCGATAGGGGAGCTCCAGTGTTCGAGAGTTTGGAATCCGTTTCAGGAACATTTTATGATATGCTTCGGAACTGTTTCCAGATGAGGAGGCCAGGGCGAGACATTTCAAAGAGGCTTTGCATCCAGAGATCTAGTTCCAGGTCACCCCATTTATGCTGAAAACATATCTTCAGGTGCTGACGAGGGAAGAGGTTGTTGAGAGGACATTGTCTAGGACATGATTATCACAAGAGGGGAATTTCCATGATTCCTCACAAAGTAGATCTGTGGTCTGGGGTTTTTTGTTTTCAGGGTAGAAGGGTTTCCGTTTAGCTGGGGGTAGTCCTAGCCCTTCACATCTCGTTTCTACAGAGGCAATAACGCTCAGGCCAATGCCGAGGGATCAGGTGATTATTTTTCTTATGGTGGTCGTGGCCATCACCAACGGGAGTAC
The DNA here is from genome assembly GCA_963277665.1 of Viscum album. Lineage (NCBI taxonomy): Eukaryota > Viridiplantae > Streptophyta > Magnoliopsida > Santalales > Viscaceae > Viscum > Viscum album. The sequence continues at coordinate 1,747,621,521 of OY728146.1, read as the reverse complement.
CGACCTTTCAGAGTGGTCATCGTGCACTAGGTGTTATGCTCTAGGATCCTCCATTGAGGAAGTTCCAGCCAAGGCAGTAACAGCCGGTTGCACTCGTTTTAGATTAGCAGAGGGTAGATGGTGTAGGTAGAGGAAAACCCCATGATGCTTCACGTCCTCAGAGAGCAGAGTGCGGCCGTGGTGGTGGTCATCATCTGGGTCAAAGAGGCCGTGGAGGAGGTCATGGTTAGCTTAATGCTCTAGCATTGCCAGCTCCAGGTGAGCCATACGTCGTTTGAGGTACCCTTTGCTTTTTTTCTACCCTGGTGTATGCCTTGTTTGATTCAGGATAGACACACTCCTTCATATGGCCTACCCTTGTCCATGCATTGGGACTTTAGGTAGAGAGGCTTCCAGTTCCCTTGGCGTTGACTACGCCATTTGGAGGTCGATCTGACTTGTTTGAAGTATGTATAGACTGTGAGCTAGTGTTGGGGAAACACCATGTAACAACCAATATTTTATGAGAAATATTTTGTTTTTATGTTATATACATCATCAAAGGAATATTTCACCACACACAACACTATCTTGGCTTACTTTACACACAATCTCAACCTTCCTTGATAGCTTGCGTTGTACGCAATACCAAGTTTCACTAAATAGCGATGTGCTATTAAAATATTGTTAAAACTAGCCGTTATGAATAGTAATACCCACTTTTTGAAATTTTATAAATTTTATCTTTCAAAATGGACTTCATTTTTGGATTCAGAATATTGAAATTAGCCTAGGGTGAAATTTTGGTATTTTTCTAAAAACTTTCAATTTTTGATGAATAGTGAAATCACTGGGTTACTATTTAAAAAATGAATTTTTATTTAAATAATTATTTATTTTATTTAACATTTTAAGGTCAAAATTGATACATAAGACCTATATAAGTTCAATGTAATTCATTGGAGTCATTTTATAATAATTTTAGACATATAAATATTTTATTGAACTTTTCAACGTCTTTTACCCACCTCCTAGGAGAATTTGGAAATTCACATAAAACATAATTTTACCTCTTCTGTGAGTGGAATTTCGAAAATCCGAGAGACACCGTTAATATCAAGGACTAAAATGTGGTTCAATGAGATGAAAATAATTTTTGGTGAATAGTAACTTTTTACTTTTATTTACCATGGTTAAAAGTAAATAGGGTAATTATGGGTAAAAATGATATTATTATTACCCTAACACATGTCCTAATTCTATTGGATAAGTGTAGTTCGACCAAAAACAACCTTAGTAATAAAATATGACCATTTAGGTCCACTTGGATTAGATTATGACATTTATTATTAATTTATTTAAAGAAAGGTTAAAATAGTTAAAATCAAAGTTTAATAACTAAATCATTTTTAATATAGGGTTATACATAGGATAAATTCGACTATAAATATTCATTATAAAGCTAAAACTATATCCTATATAATGGTATTTTATTTATAATTTTTATACATAAAATAATTTAATTTATTTATGACACAATGATGATGCAGTAATTATCTTATTAATGAAATATTAACATAATTGATGTTTTAAATATACAAATAAATGTAATTTGAGACTTTTTATGAATTACAATAATTTTCTAGGTTAATATGACATTTTAGTATTGATCTAATTAACTTTTTTATAACTAATAATTCTGTTATGATTCTTTAAAAAATCAATTACCAAATAGTGTCAAAATTGACATAAAATAGTTTTTAAAACAAATATTATATTATTAGTTGTTATTTTATTCCTAAAAATCTAAGGTTCATCCAAATTACATAGATAAGGTTATATATATTAATAATAAACAACTTGAGATTCTTTTGTCTTGTTATAGTAAGTTTATTAACCATATACTGTAAGAAAACAAGAAGACACGGTAAAAGTTAAATTATTTAACTAAGAGTTAAATCTAAATGATAAGGTTAAAATAGTAACCTAAACTTTTATAAAATCTATTGGATGAGATTATTTCGACCAAGTCCCACCGTAGATTTGAAATAAATCAATTTGGAGCTATTAAAAACTGAATATGACTTTATAATAAAATAATATTTTAAGTTTTTTCAAAGGTGCCCCTCTCCTCCATTATAAAAGGGAACCTCCTCCCTCTCCTCCTCACACCACTTTGAGCCTTCAAGCTCGGCCAAACCCTGCCAATTTCTCTTCTCAACTTACCTAGAAACATCCTAGAGGTCCTGGTATTCTTCAAAGACCATCATTAGTACCCTAAGAGAAGGTTAAGAATAGGCGCTTCAAAGAAGAGGTAATGTCTGTTACCGATTCTTTCAAATTTATTTCTTCTTCTACTTAGTCTTCTTTAGTTGTTTCATTATGAATTAATAACATCAGTATCACTAATATAATTATATGTTATTATAAATATGAAACAACCTTATTTCACCTTCAATCCATCCTATGGAAAACGAAATCACCGTGCGTGCGTACGTACGGAATACCGTCTCCACGTCGTGGTGTAATCTGTTTTCCACCAGCACCTTACTTGGATGGGTATAATGGTGTGAAGAATAACTCTATATGATTATTATAAAGTTATATTTATCCTAAAATAGTATACATACACTGAAATAACATTCCATGATCATGGGAATGATAGCATCGCTCGTTCGTATGTACGACCTACCGCCTCCACGATGTGATGCGACTCGTTCTACACGATCTTCATTTCATAATGATTATATAAATGAATTGAATGAATGAATATGATATATATTACACTAATACAATTCTGTAAATTAGGTATCTATAACCTAAAAGAATAATATGAATTTATTCGATAAAACACGCATAAGAACAAAAATCAATAAACACCCGAATAACAAGTAACAATGAAATATTACTAATAAGAAGTTGAGAATATGACCATATATGATATAATAACAATGAGTAAGATTCTGGAATTAGTCAATGACATTATTTAAATCATTATATAGTAGGTTCGGACACATACGAAGCAAATCGGACCAAAGGTAAGGGAAAATCTCGCAATCTCAATTTTTATCTGAGATTGTTTATACTTCAGAATTTATTGGGGAATATTTATCATCTACATACATGTTTTCTCAATATGTAACATTATTTATATCCTCCTACAATTGTTTAAATCCAATTTTACCCTTATTTGAGTTTTTATTAAAAGATATGAAAGGAATCTTTTGTCGTTTTTCGTACGAGGTACTTTTTGACTTTTCCGGCCAAAGTACGAGAAGGATGTTTTTTAACTTATACGACATGAATGGATTTTTAGAACATTATTTACATGAAGCTTACTTTACAAGTTTTCAGGTTTATTTTTAATCAACTTTTTTATTTTAAAATTATATGAAATTTTAAGAAAGGAAAATGTTTTTGAAGTAGAAAGGATATTTTCTTCAAGAATGGAGTTCAAGTGTTTTATCAAAATTATTTTCCATCTAAGATAATATAGGGTTCTGTTTCTGTCCTAATTTTTACATTGATTTGATTATGTTATGATGGAATTATTTTTATGAATTCCTTTTATCTTATATAATTTATATTATGATGGCATGATGTTTAAGAATCCCATTTTTATTACATGGGTTATGCTATGATGCATGATTTGTGATCTTGTGGAACACATAAGAATAGTATAATTATGAGATGGGTGAGACATATATCTTCCTCCAATGCATTGGGTAAATATTTTTATCTCATGAGATAGACATGGCTGGAACGACAGGTTAAACCGGTTCAGTGAAACAGGACTGAAACGAGAAGTGATCTCGGTTCAGAAATGAACTTTGTCTACTAAGGTAGTCTTGACAATGAGTCTGGACTACTAAGAAATGATTTTCTATGATTATGTGTGTATGAAAAAAAGTTTCATGTTTTAAGTTATGATTATTGGGATTACATTTCACTACTATGATTTATCCCATGTTATGAAATTATGATCTCTTCTGCAGGTTAAGATTTCTAAAATGATATGTTCCTATGAATATGATGTGATTGATATTTCTTTTGTTTACCCTTACTGAGAATTTGAGATCACCCTTCTGTATGTTATCTTTTCCCTAGGTCAGGAAGAAGGATATTAAGTAATATATGCCAAAAGAGACTCTAGATATGATAAAATAAAATGGAGACAATGTAGATGATTTATGAACTAGTTGTTTACGTTTGCCAGTTTCTAAAGACATTATACCTATACAGTCCTTTCATGGTTTTGTTATATGTTGTAATAAATGTGCTACAATTTTAAAGTAATAACAATGTATGTAAAGTATGGGTCATTATAGTTGGTATCAGAGGAAATGTATAGTCAACCTTTGGAAACTAGGATGTGAAAGCCTTAGTAAGAACCCTAATGATAAGTCTAAGAATAGAACACAATCTTAGTTTTTTAGAAATGGCCATGAGTAACCAATGATAAGACCTTAAGTGTGAAATTTTATTCTTGATTATGTGGCTTTCCTATTATAATTAGTGTTTCTCACACTATTCTTCTTGGTTTTAGTAAATGGCTGGAACCCGAAGGAAGCGTGTTATTGCAGAATGCGACGGGCCATGCAATGATTGTCCCCCTGAGCAACCAAACATTATGGGAGCTGGAATGAAAAATCTTGTATCCATGCTCACACAACTTTCTCAAGCTATGAATCATGTAGGACTTCCAAATGAGCAAAGGAAGGAGCAACATTTTGTTGAATCCTTTATGAGGCAGCGTCCACCCTCATTTAGTGGGTCTACTGATCCATTAGTGGATTAACAATAGATCAGTACCACTGAAAAGATATTTTCAGTTATTCAATGTTCTGAACATGATAAAGTCATCTTAGTAGTATATCGTTTGGAGGTTGAAGCTGATCAATGGTGGAATCTTATCAAGAATATGAGGCAAAGGGATGAAATTGAGCCCAGTGAATGGGACGAGTTCAAGAACTTATTTTACAATAAGTAATTCCCTTGTATTCTTAAAACAAAGATGGAGAAGGAGTTTCTTGAACTAAAGCAAAAGGATGATGAATCTGTTGGTACCTATGAAGAAAATTTTACAAGACTAGCAAGGTACGCTTCTGGTATTATTATCTAACCTGAGATTAAGATCGATCGATTCTTTAGTGGATTAGAACCAAGTCTTCGAAGGGCGTTAGCCATAAGGGACTTCAATAGCTACGAGGAAATAGTTTGATGTGCTCTCAAAGTTGAGATGGAGATTGGAGTAACCCATCATTCATATGCATTTGATAAGAAGAGGAAAATTGGAATTCAAAAGAAAATCTAAAGAGCACACTGAAAAAAAAAGATGAGTTCTTATGCTCAACGTGTGGAAAGAAACATGGAGGGAGTTGTCTTAAAAGGACAAGTAAATGTTTCAAATGTGTAAAGAAGGTCATCGGGCATTTGAATGCTGCAATGATGGGAAGAAGATATCTAGTGATGCGAACAAAGAAAAGGCTACACAGAGTGCACCTCCTACACTTCAATGTTACAAGTGCAAGGAAATGGGGCATTATGCCAATCAATGACCTAATCCAAGGGTTGTTGATGATGATCGACGTCAACAAATGCTGAAGGCTAAAGAAAAAAAGGAAATTTACATGCAATTTCAATTAGTGATGTGGAGTACGATAACGATGTGGTGAAAGGTACACTTAACATCCACTCTAAAGTAGAAAATGTTTTATTTGATTATGGATCCACCCACTCTTTTATTTCTGAAGAATTTTCTAAGGGTATCTCCATATTACCTCAACAATTAGATGTTGAGTTAGCTGTGACAACCCCTAATGGCACAACAGTCGCATCAAAAGTTTATAATTCTTCTTCGATTGAAGTTTGTGTGAAAGTGCTTCCTAGAAATCTTGTAATCCTTCCTAAAGTGTAATTTGATGTGATTCTTGGCATGGATTGGATTTCTTTATATGGAGATCATATCAATTTCCAAAGAAAGGAAGTCACATTCCATATTCCAGATTAATCTATGATCATCTATCGATGCAAGGATGAACATAACCTTCCCGTGGAAATTTCATCCATCCTATGGGTCCTGATTCCAATAAATGAAGGTTATTTATCTCAAATGGTTGGATAGAAACTCACGATTAAGAATATTCCCATTGTACGGGATTTTGATGATGTCTTTCTGGAGGAATTGTTGGGTCTTCCACCAAATCGTGAAGTTGAGTTTTCAATAGAACTCGTACCGTGTGCTTTACCTATTTCAAAGACACCTTATAGAATGGCCCCAATTGAGTTATAGGAATTGAAGAAGAAACTCCAATAGAATCTTGATAAGGGATTCATACGCCCTAGTGCATCACCTTGGGGAGAACCTGTTCTATTTTCTAAGAAGAAAGATAGATCAATGAGACTCTGAATTGCTTATCGAGAACTTAACAAGATCACTATGAAGAAAAAATATCCTCTCCCGTGAATTGATGACTTATTTGACCAACTACGGGGAGCTCAATACTTTTCCAAGATTGATCTTCGTTCAGGGTATCATCAATTAAGGTTCAAAAGGGAGGATATACCAAAGATGGATTTCTGGACAAGGTATGGACACTATGAATTTATAGTGATGCCATTTGGTCTTACTAATTCCGCTGCTATCTTCATGGATCTAATGAATAGAGTCTTTAGAGACTATCTTGATTAGTTTGTGGTAGTCTTTATAGATGATATTCTTTCCTATTCAAAGAGCAAGGAAGAACAAGAAGATCACTTGAGAATTGTATTAAAGACCCTGAGAAAGGAGAAGCTTTATGCCAAATTTACCAAGTGTGAATTTTGGCTTCAAAAATTTGCATTTTTGGGTCACATAATATCAAAAGAAGGGATATTTTTGGATCCAGAAAAAACAGAGGTTATCGAAATATGGTCGAGGCTAACAACATTAATTGAGATCCGAAGTTTTCTTGGTTTGGATGGATATTATCGACATTTTGTGAATGATTTTTCACGATTATGTAATCCACTCACCAGGTTGACTTAGAAAGGAGTTAAGTTTGTTTGGACATAGGAATGTGAAGATAATATCAAGGAGTTAAAAAGAAGGTTATCTAGTGCACCTAGGCTCACACTACCTTGTAGTGGAGAAAGGTTTGTGTCTATAGTGATGCATCCAAGAAGGGGCTGGGGTGTGTTCTCAGGCAAAATGATATGGTGATATTTTATGCCTCACGACAGTTGAAAATCCATGAGCAAAATTACCCAACTCATGATTTGGAGTTATCTGTGTTAATATTTGCATTAAATATTTGGAGGAATTATCTTTATGGTAAAAGGTGTGATATTTATACTGACCATAAAAGTTTAAAGTATATTTTCACACAAAAGGAGCTGAATATGTGCCAATGAAGATGGTTGGAGTTGATTAAGGATTACGACTACTCAATTCATTACCACCTTGGGAAAGAAAACAAGGTGTCAGATGCATTAAGTCGACAAGACCATGCTAGTTTATCCATGATGAGGATCACAAAAGATCCAATATTTATGGATTTACAAAGGATGGATCATGAAATTATAATGGAAGGGGAAAATCGTATCTCTCTCAAATGAATGTTGAACCATCTATACATGTGAAGATTAAAGAGGCATAGAAAGAAGATGTAGAGTTACAAAAGAAGGTGAGAAATGTTCCTAAATTCAACCTCGATTATGATGGGATAATAAGGTCCAGGAATCGGGTTTTTGTTCCTTCCATACCAGAATTAAGGAAGGAGCTACTGGATGCGGCTCACAGTTCTTCATTCTCCATTCATCCTAGAAGCATGAAAATGTATAGGGACCTGAAAGAGTACTTATGGTGGGATGACATGAAAAGAGATGTTGCTGAATATGTCTCTCAATGCTTGGTTTATCAGCAAGTTAAAGCTGAGAGACAGAATTCTAAGGGGATGTTACAACCATTACCCATACCAGAATGGAAATGGGAATATATCACTATGGACTTTTTCACCGGACTTCCTAAAACATCCAAAGGCAATAATGCTATCTGGGTCATATTTGATCGTCTTACAAAGTCTGCACACTTCATTGCTATTAGAGAGGATTTCTCTCTGGATCAGATTTCCAGGATATATTTAGAGGAAGTGGTAAGATGTCATGGAGTACCACTTTCCATTATATCTGATCAGGATCCGAGGTTTACCTCGAAGTTCTGGAAAAGTCTTCAGCATACTCTGGATACAGAGTTGAGTTTCATCACTGCTTATCATCCTCAGAAAGACGGTCATTCTGAGAGAACAATTCAATATCTAGAAGATATGTAAAGAACTTCCTCTATGGATTTCAAAGGTGGTTGGGATCAACACATACCTTTGGTTGAATTTTCTTATAATAATATCTTTCACTCCAGTATTCAGATGGATCCTTATAAATCTCTCTATGGAAATAAATTGTGAACTCCAACTTTCTGGGATGAAGTTGGGGAAAGAAAGCTATTAGGACATGATCTTATTGATGAGATGGCAGAAAAGGTCCGATCTATTCAACAACACATAAGAGAAAATCAGAGTTGACAAAAAATTTATGCCAATAACCAAAGAAAAGACCTAGAGTTTGAATTGGCTGATAAAGTGTTCTTATGAATATCTCCTTGGAAGAGAGTAATGAGATTTGGAAAGAAGGGAAAGTGGAGCCCTATGTATATCAGTCCTTTCGAAATACTGGATCGTGTTGGGAAGGTTTCTTACCAATTGGAGCTTCCACCGAATCTCTCTCAAGTTCACGATGTGTTCCATGTATCTCTCCTAAGAAAGTACATACCTGATCCTTCACATGTACTCAGCTCAGAAGTTGTACCGCTGGAGCAAGATCATTATTATGATGAACAACCGATAGAGATTATGGATCGTAGCAAAAAATTCATACGGAACAAGACCACTCGCTTAGGGAATGTTTTATGGAGGAACCACCAATTAGAATAAGCTACCTGGGAGCTTGAGGATATGATGAGGGAGAGGTATCCTCATCTGTTTGTAACAAAGTGACAAATTTCGAGAGCGAAATTCATTTTAAGGGGGGTAGAATGTAACACCTGAGACTTTTATGAGAAATATATTGTTTTTATTTTATATACATCATAAAATGAATCATTCACTATACAGAACACTAGCTTGGCATGCTTTACACGCAATCGTGACCTTCCTTGATAGCTTGTGTTGTACGCAATACCGAGTTTCACTAAACAACGACATACTATTAAAATAATATTAAAACCAACCATTATGAATAGTAATACCCACTTTTTGAAATTTTATAAATTTTATCTTTCAAAATGGACTTCATTTTTGGATTCGGAATATCGAAATTAGCCTAGGTTGAAATTTTGGTATTTTTCTGAAAACATTCAATTTTTGATGAATAGTGAAAACACTAGGTTACTATTTAAAAACTGACTTTTTATTTAAATAATTATTTATTTTATTTAAATTTATTTTTAGTAAAAATTGATACATAAGACCTATATATGTTCAATGTAATTCATTGGAGTCATTTTATAATAATTTTATACATATAAAAATTTTATTGAACTTTTCACCGTCTTTTACCCACCTCCTAGGAGAATTCGAATATTCACATAAAACATAATTTTACCGCTTTTGTGAGTGGAATTTCTAGAATCCTAGAGACACAGTTATTATGAAGGAATAAAATTTGGTTCAATGAGATGAAAATAATATTTGGTGAATAGTAACTTTTTACTTTTATTTACCACGGTTTAAAGTAAATAGGGTAATTAAGGGTCAAAATTATATTATTATTACAATAACACATGTCATAATTCTATTATATAAGTGTAATTTGACCAAAAACAACCTTAGAAATAAAATATGTCCATTTAGGTCCACTTGGATTAGATTAGTACATTTATTATTAATTTATTTAAAGAAGGGTTAAAATTGTTAAAATCAAAGTTTAATAACTAAATCATTTTTAATATAGGGTTATATATAATATAAATTCGACTATAAATATTCATTAGAAATATAAAAAGATTTCCTACATAATGGTATTTTATTTATAATTTTTAGACATTAAATAATTTAATTTATTTATGACACAATGATGATGTAGTAATGATCTTATTAATGGAATATTAACATAATTGATGTTATAAATTCCCAAATAAATGTAATTTGAGACTTTTTATGAATTCAAATAATTTTTTAGATTAATAGGACATGTTATTATTGATTTAATTAACTTTTTTAGAACTAATCATGCTGTTATGATTCATTCAAAAATCAATTACCAAATAGTGTCAAAATTGACATAAAATGGTTTTTAAAACAAATATTATATTATTAGTTGTTATTTTATTCTTAAAAATCTATGGTTCGGCCAAATGACTTAGATAAGGTTATATATATTCATAATAAACAATATGGGGTTCTTGTTTCTTGTTATATTAAGTTTATTAACCATATAGTGTAAGAAAACAAGAAAACATGGTAAAAGTTAAATTATTTATCTTAGAGTTAAATCAAAATGATAAGGTTAAAATAGTAACCTAAACTTGTTTAAAATATATTTACTGAGAGTGTTTAGACCCATACCCACCTTATCTTCGAAATAAATCAATTTGGAGCTATTAAAAATAGAATATGACTTTATAATAAAATAATATTTTAAGTTTTTCCTAAGGTGCCCCTCTCCTCCCTTATAAAAGGGCACCTCCTCCCTCTCCTCCTCACACAACATTGACCCTTCATGCTTGGAAAACCCCAGCCAATTTCTCTTCTCCAATTCCCTAGAAACATCCTAGAGGTCTTGTTCGTCTTCGAAGACCATATTTAGTGCCCTAAGAGTAGGTTAATAAGAGGCGCTTCAAAGAAGAGGTAATGTCCGTTACCGATTCTTTCAAATTTATTTCTTCTTCTAATTCTTCTTCTTTAGTTGTTTTATTACGAAGTAATAACATAAGTATCACTCATATAATTATATGTTATTATAAATATGAAACAACCCTATTTCACCTTCTATCCATCCTATGGAAAACGAAATCACCGCGCGTGCGTATGTACGTGGTACCGTCTCCACGTCGTGGTGTAATCTGTTTTCCAACACCACCTTACCTGGATGGGTATAATTGTGTAAAGAATAAATATATATGATTATTTTAAATTGATATTGATTCTTAAATAGTATACATACAGTTCAATAAAATTCCACGACCATGGGAACGATATCGTCGCTCGTGCGTACGTACGGCCTACCGTCTCCACGATGTGTTGCGATTCATTCTACATGATCTTCATTGAATAATGATTATATAAATGAATTTAATGAATAAATATGATATATATTACACTAATACCATTATGTAAATGAGGTATCTATAACCTAAATTAATAATAAGAATTTATTCGACAAAAGATGCATATGAACAAACATAATAAACACCCAAATAACAAGTTACAATGACATAATACTAATAAGAAGCTAAGAATATGACCATATATGATATCATAACAATGATTAAGATTCTGGAATAAGTCAATGACATTATTTAAATCATTATACAGGAGGTTCGGACATGTACGAAGCAAATCAGACCTATGGTAAGGGAAAATCTCGCAATCTCAATTTTTATTCGAGATTGTTTATACTTCAGAATCTTCTGGGGAATATTTATCCTCCACATCCACGTTTACTCAATATTTAATATTATTTATATCCTTATATAATTGTTTAAATCCAATATTACCCTTTAGTGAGTTTTTAGTAAAAGATATGAAAGGAATCTTTTTTCGTTTTTCGTACGAGGTACTTTTTGACTTTTCTGGCCAAAGTACGAGAATGATGTGTTTTTAACATACACGACATGAATAGATTTTTAGAACATTATTTCCATGAATCTTACTTTAAAAGTTTTCAAGTTTATTTTTATTAAACTTATTTTAGTTTAAAATTATTTGACATTTTAATAAATGAAAATGTTTTTGAAGTAGAAAGGATATTTTCCTCAAGAATGGAGTTCAAGTGTTTTATCAAAATTAGTTTCAATCTAAGATAATATAGGGTTTTGTTTCTATCCCTATTTTTACATTGATTTTATTATTTTATGATGTAATTATTATTATGAAGTCCTTTTATCTTATATGATTTATGTTATGATGGCATGATGGTTAAGAATCCCATTTTTATTACATGGGTTATGCTATGATGTATGATTTATGATATTGTGGAACACATAAGAATGGTATCATTATGAGATGGGTGGGACCTATATATCCCTCCAATGCATTGGTTAATGATTTATATCTCATGAGATAGACATGGATGGAATGGGAGGTTAAACCGGTTCAGTGAAACAGGACTGAAACGAGAAGTGAACTCGGTTCAGAAATGGACTTTGTCTGCTAAGATAGTCTTGGAAATGAGTCTTGACTACTAAGAAATGATTCTCTGTGATTATGTGTGTATGACACAAAGTTTAATGTTTTAAGTTATGATTATTGGGATTACATTTCACTACTATTATTTATTAAATGTTATGAAATTATGATCTTTTTTGCAGGTTAAGATTTCCAAAATGATATGTTCCTATGAATATGATGTAATTGATATTTTTTTTCTTTACCCCTACTGAGCATTTGAGCTCACCCTTTTGTATGTTTTCTTTTCCCCATGTCAGGAAGAAGGATATTGAGTAATATATGCCAAAATAGACTCTAGATATGGTAAAATAAAAGGGAGACAATGTAGATGATTTATGAACCAGTTGTTTCTGTTTCCCAGTTTCTAAAGACACTATACCTATAAGGTAGTTTCATGGTTTTGTTATATGTTGTAATAAGTGTGCTTCAATTCTGAAGTAATAACAATGTATGTAAAGTATGTATCGTTATACACCACTCTTGGGGATATTTCTTATGATTACGAATACAACCATATGATGTCATCCTCAGCATGGATTGGTTGCATTCAGTGCAGGCTATCATGGATTGATTTAGGAAGAAGGTCTTTTTCATTGGTGTGGATAGAGAGCAAGTGGTGTTTTTTGGTGAGCTAGATCATCATATGGGTCCTAGGTGTGTTCCATACTTATTATCCATGATGGTTGATATGATTTCGAGTTCTTCAGAGGTTCAACAGTTGGTGTTTCCTAGGGTCGTAGAGGAGTACCCTAATGTCTTTCTAGAAGAGGTTGTAGCATTACCCACTCGACAAGAGATTGAGTTTGGGATTAAGCTATAGCCATGAGCATATCCTATCTCTATGTCTCCATATAGGATGGCCCCTTATGAGTTACAGGAGCTACTTATACAGCTTGATGGTCTGTTAAACTGTGGTTTTGTTTGGACAAGTGCGTCACCGTGGGGTGCACCTGTTTTGTTCGTGAAGAAGGCTGATGATAATTTGCGGTTGTGTGTCAATTATCGTCGCTTAAACAAAGTGACAATAACAAATTTCTATCCTCTTCCACGGATTGATGACTTATTCGATCAACTGAAGGGTGAAAGTTGATTCTCAAAGATCGACTTGTGGTTAGGATATCATCAGATGTGTGTGAAGGGTGAGGATATCCCGAAGACTGCTTTCCATTGTCGTCATGGACATTATGAGTTCATTGTAACACCGTTTGGAATGACGAATACTCTAGATGTATTCATGGGATTGAGGAATTTTGTGTTCCATGAGTTCTTGGACAAGATCGTGGTAGTTTTCATCGATGAAATCCTTGTGTAATCCACATTTTAAGAGGAGCATGCAGAGTATCTACAAGTCGTTTTGTGAGTTCTTCGTCGACATCAATTATTTGGAAAGTTTTAAAAGTGTGAATTTTGGGATCGAGAAGTCCGTTTCTTGGGGCATGTCGTGTCCTAATAGGGAGTAGTTGTGGATCCATATAAGATAGAAGCAATTGTATCTTGGGAAGCCCCCAAGACAGTTTCAGAGGTGTAATGTTTCATTGGTCTCACAGGCTACAACAGGAGGTTCATAGCCAATTTATCAAGAGTTGCGACTCCTATGAAATCTTTGACCAAGAAGGATCAGACATTCATATGGATTGATCAAAGTTAGGTAGCTTTCGAGTATCTAAAAGAGAAGTTAGTAAGTGATCCAGTCCTTTGTCTTCCAGATGAGGGAGTTTAGTTTGATGTTTTTTGTGATGATTCACATCTGGGGTTAGGTTGTGTTCTCATGAAGTAGAGATCAGTTGTTTCTTATGGGTCTTGACAGTTACATCCCCATGAATGCAACTATGAAACCCATGATCTTGAGTTGGCATCCAAGGTGTTTTCTATTATGTTTTGGAGACATTACCTCATTGGTGAGTGCTTTGTAGTTTTCACCGATCATAACAGTTTGAGGTATGTTTTCTCCCAGCGTGACTTAAAATAAAGACAACGTCGATGGATGGAGTTATTACAGTAATAAGACTTAGAAATATTGTATACACTGGGAAAAGGGAATGTTGTAGCTGATGTGATGAGTTGAAAGTCACTTAGTGATGCTGTGCGTGAATCCGGTGATTCCTAGAGAGTAATGGAATAACTGTCAGCATTACATCTTGATATGGAAGAAGTTTGGGGTAGAGGTTGTTTTTTTCAGATGATGGTAAATTCTTCCCTGATACGGAAGGTGGAAGAGTCCCAGTTGGTAGATATAGAGGTGGAGGTCTGGAGAGACCGAGTTGTTTTTGTTGAGGCCCCTGATGTTTGGTCGGAGGATGAACAACACTGAGTGTTGTATCATGGAAGGATTTTTTGTTCCCTTGATGATGCATGAGACGGTTCTCAGAGAGTTTCATAGATCGTCTTTAGCAGTACATCCTAGAATGACAAAGATGTACTGATCCTTAAGGAGTCAGTTTTGGTGTCCTGGGATGAAGCGTGCGGTTGTGGAGTTTGTGTCTTAGTGTTTAGTCTGCCAGAAGGTGAAGGTCGTACACCGTCTTCTTGGTGGTCTTCTCCGGCCATTAGAGATTCTTTAGTGGAAGTTGGGGGATATCTCAATGGACTTTGTTACTGTTTTACCTCAAGATCTGGGAGGACATGATGCTATTTGGGTGGTAGTGGATCATTTAATAAAATCATCCCACTTCATAGAGATCAAGGTGTCAATCTTAGTGAAAGTTTTGTCGAGGCAGTATCTAGAAGAGGTGGTGAGACTTCATGGAGTCCCTAGGATGATCGTTTCTGATCGAGATAATAATTTTACCTCCAGGGTGTGGAGAGGTCTCCAACATGATTTAGGTTCTCAACTATGCCTTAGCACTTCTTTTCATCCTCAAACGGATGGTAAGATAGAGAAATCCATCTAGAATCTTGAAGACATGTTACGCTCTTGTGTTTTTGATTTTTTAGTTTCATGGATGAGGAACTTACCCTTGGTGGAGTTCGCTTACAATAATAGTATTCACTTCACCATTGGTATGTCGCCAATTGAAGCCTTGTATGTCCAGCCTTTCCGTTCTCCATTGTGCTGGACTGGTGTCAGAGAGTCAGCAATTCTCAGACCGGAACTAGTGAAAAATATAACAGAGATGGTCCAGGTGATTCGTGAGAGGATGAAGACAACACAAGATCATCAGAAATCATATTCTGATCAAAGGAGGAGACCCTTGGAGTTTAATGTTGGGGATCATGTGTTTCTGAAGGTGACTCCTCTTTGTGGGAAGTGAAGGTTTGGTAGTGGAAGTAAGATTTCTCCCCTGTTAGTTGGGCCTTTTGAGGTGTTAGCTCGTGTTGGAGCTGTGGCATATAGAGTAGCACTTCCCCCATAGATGAGTCGGATACATAATATTTTCCATGTATCACAACTCCGTCGCTATCTTTATGATGACTCTCACATCATCGATTGGGGATAGATCGATGTTGATGATGATGAAACCTTTGAGGAGCAACTTGTGGAGATCCAAGACCGCAAGGATAAGGTGTTGCAATGGCGTTCTATTCCCTTAGTTCGTTTCTTGTGGCGACACGATGGCATGGAGGAGAGTAACCTGGAATGAGAGTCACAGATACTTGCTCAGTACCCATAGTTGTTTGATGTTTAACTCTTTTCATGTAACGATGTTCCCTTTTTAGTTATATATTTCAAGTTTTATTTATGATTTTGTTTATTTTTTTTTGTAGCTTTCTCTCTTTTGAGAGGTATCTGGATGGGTGGTTGTTCAGACCCCGTTTCTTTTTTTCCCTTTAGGTGGGTTTTCAATTCTCTAGGATGAGAATGTTTTGAGAGGTATCTGATGTAATGGTCTGGATCTCTCTAGTCCATTACATTGTGAAAATGTGCCGTTGAGGTGTTCTGGGAGGTCAAGGTGACTGATCCCCAATACTTTTCCAAATTTCCAAGTCAGTGAACAGTTCTATTGTTGAGGTTCTGTGAACAGTTCTATTGTTGAGGTTCTGTGAACAGTTCTATTGTTGAGGTTCTGTGAACAATTCTATCAGAGAGGATCTATGAACTGTTCTAATGGTAGGTGTACCATAACGGTAGGTGTACAATGTTTCTAGAATGGTGAGGTATATCGGTAACCTCTATCGGTAGGTGTACAGTAACGGTAGGTGTACATTAACCGTAGGTGTACAGTGTTTTCTAAATGGTGAGGTCTATCAGTAACCACTAACGGTAGGTGTGTAGTAACGATAGATGTACAGTGTTTCCAGGTGAGGTCTATCGGTAACCTCTATCGGTAGGTGTAGAGTAATGGTAGGTTTACAGTAACTGTAGGTGTACAATGTTTTTAGAATGGTGAGTTCTATTGGTAACCTCTATCAGTAGGTGTACAATAATGGCAGGTGTATAGTAATGGTAGGTGTACAGTAATGGTAGGTGTACAATGTTTCCAGAATGGTGAGGGCTAATAGTAACCTCTATCGGTAGGTGTAATGTAACGGTAGGTGTACAGTAACGGTAGGTGTACAGTGTTTCTAGAACAGTGAGGTCTATCGGTAAACTCTATCAGTAAGTGTATAGTAACAGTAGGTGTACTGTAATGGTAGGTGTACAGTGTTTCCAAAATGGTGAGGTCTATCAGTAACCTCTTTTGGTAGGTGTATAGTAATGGTAGGTGTACAGTAACGGTAGGCGTACAGTGTTTCCAGAATGGTTTGTTCTATCGGTAACCTCTATCGGTAGGTGTACAATAATGGTAGGTGTATAGTAATGGTAGGTGTACAGTGTTTCCAGAATGGTGAGGTCTATCTGTAACCTCTATCCGTAGGTTTACAGTAATGGTAGGTGTACAGTGTTTCCAGCTTCCTATAGTTTCACCCTTTTGACGTTTCCTTTGACGTAAAATACATTTAAAGCCTTATTTTAAGGACTCTTAAGGCTGATACAGAGGCCATAAATCCAATATTAACTATTCTTATGGTTCGGGATGTTTTTACTTGGTCAAACTGCATGGGTTAAAGCGATCCTCTTTTAATGGTGAATTTAGTGTATCTTAAACCATTGACCCATTTAATATTCAAAAGGGACAGATATCTTTCTCCCTTGTTCTTCATCTTTGCTCTTGGCTATGAGGCACTATAACCTTCCAATCATCCGAGTAGGAGTTTCACAATCAAACTTTACTCCTCAGATTGGTTCCACTTTGTTTTGATGCAACCAAGTTGTATCGATCAATCTTTGATATAAGGTATGTTTTATTGTCATTCCTTTTGGGATTATCTTCTCTTGTTTCTCCTTTCCATGTTATAGCATGTAATATCAATGCTTATAATAGGGTTTATCTTGGGGTTCGGTTGGTGCGCTCGTATTATGGCATCCTCGGGTGGATGCAGTTGTCGTGAGAGGAGGATCGTGACCTGTTGTGTGTTAAAGAATGTCAAGAATTGTTTGAGGTAGAGGATTCGTTGCTTCTATTTTCTTTTACGTGCATCTGTATTGTTAGCATGCTTAATACCATTGGATGAAAATGGAATTGACATAATAAATATTTTAACTGGATAAATAAATTGATATCGATCGTATGTTGTTGCATCTTGTTTTGCTAGATAGTTTCAAATCTATGCTTTCTTTGCTTAGCAGTTCGTTCTTGATGGAAATTGGTAAAGAACGTAAATTAGGAATAATTGATAATCATTTGGCTAAAGATAAAGAGGCATGTAAATGAATCTGGTTATTATTTTAATTTTAATGTTAATCAAATTGGGGCAGTAAGCATGTTTAATTAATTGTGGTAGCTTACTGATTAGGATTCCTTAATTTGGAACCTACGAATAATAAATCTGTTAATTCAAGATGGATTAAAGAATTTATTGTTTGATAATTCCTTAAATGGTTCTGAGTTACCCTCTTGATTATTAAAGGGCCAAGAGCCCAATTGATGTGATGTTTGTTTTCCTGCTGCTTGTGCTGTGATGTGATCCTAGATGGCCATTGTGATATGTGGGGGAATGGAGGCTATTGGTTGTAGAAGAAGATGATGCCTTGAGTGGAAAGATGCATCATTTTATGCATGTTGGTGTCAAGGAGGACACTAGGGATAATGGAATGGGATGGATGTGATTGTTGGAGGCTTACTGTTTCTTTTGGTTGTTTATCTGCTTTACTTTTCCCTACTGCGCTGGGCAGTTGGTCTTACTTATCCTTATTTCGAAAGAGGCAAAGACACGTGGGGTATGCCACATGCTTTCCGTGTTTAGCTTCTCAAGGAAAGATGGGTTTATGCACTTGATATAAGAGAAAAGGACTCAACGAGTAGTACATATACTCACAGTGTTGATCCCCCTTGTGTTTAGTAGCATAGAATGTTTTTCTAGAATTCTTGGGAATGTGGGAAAGTAATTCTTTAATTAATAATTGAATAAATGGTGTGACCCCATGTGGATAGAATTGCTGGAACATAATGGTGAGGTTGTAATTTTGAAGGAACAGTTGACTTTGGGTGTGATGCTAAAGAAATTTAATGTGGAATTGTTCATGGTTAATTAATGGTTAAATAATTAATTAACGTAAAGTGGAACTGATAAAAAGGGAATGAAGTAATCTAACAAATCAATATAAATGGTTGTATGCTTATAGAATACCTAGTCTTAGAAGTAGCATCCCAGAGTCTGAGAGACGTTACCTGCTGTTGTGTCTAAGACTTGGTTATGCCCATAGAGTGGTTGTGAGAAATAATATATCATGTACTTCTTGTGTTTCTATACACTACTCCACCCAGTCAGTAAGGGAAACTGACACCTTGGATATTCTGAGCCCTGGGGGGGGGGGGTGGTGTTTTCACCAAAATTCCGGTGGGAGGATGGATGGCTGACTACCCCCTTTGGCCCCACTCTCTTCTCTTGGTAGTTACTTGTGCTGGAAGGCACATTGGTTAGTTTTCCCCATATATGTGTTTAGAGGGCTCTAGTGTATTGTGGTTATTCACACAAATATATTCTGGATATAGTTTTCTATGGACTACTATAGGTATAAATTGTATAGGATATGATGGCATGAGGATCCTTACTTGGTGTATGGGCTGTGATGGCTTGAGGTATAATACCCGAAGTATGATACACATTATATGAGAAGGTTCGAAATCATGAGAGGCTTCGGGGAGGATCCTACTGAGTATACTGTTATAATCACCCTATGTATATATAAACTATTTTTAGGTCACTTGGAGTAGGTTCGAGATCATGCTGGTTTCTACTAGTATGGGGTTGCAGGAGCTGTTCGGGTTGGTTGTTGCTGTTGTTTTTTTACTTTCTTTTCGGTACTTTCAGTTTTTATCTTCCAGTTGTAGTACTTTTTCATGACATTACATAGGTGCACTTGGGTTTCTTTTATATTTCAGTTCTGAGTTGGAGTTGGTTGGTGTCTATCTTATCTCTCTCTTCTGAATGTGTTCTCTTAGAGGGTAATGCCTCCCATTTGTGTATTTACTATACCCTAGGTGCCAGTAGCAAACCCGGGGCCTACTGGAGGTGGGACACAGGGGTCATTATCTCCCTTATATCGTGACAAACATAATAACCAAAGCATTTTCCAATCAAAAGTTAATCAATTTGACAAATAAAATGTCCCTAAAATATTAAAAACTTTATCCATTTTATTTTTAACTAAAAAAATTTCATGCAAACAAGAACTTCACATAGGCTACTGGTAGGCGTTGCACCTTTATTTCCCATTCGTGGTGGGTTCAAACCCTACAGCTTTGCCATATGTGACAGGTCGTCACCAGGCATGTGGGTTGTCCTTTTTCTAAAACCATATTACTATTATCTAATATGTTATTAGAATCATTAAATAATAACCTAAATATATTCAACATCAAATAAATTCTTAACCAAAAACCTTATCTTATATGTTTTATTTTGTATTTCCATCAATATAAATACTCATAATTAACTTAAAATTAGAGATTATATAAACCCTAATTGTTATCCATACCTATAAAATATTTACCTAAAATGAAGATACATTATTCTATAAATAATTTTTTCACAAATACTAATACAATGGGTTGTGTTCATTATAGACTATTTTCCTAAATCTAGTTCCCATGATTGCTACTAAACTTCCTTTGATACCAACTGTAACACCCTGAACCCATAAACTCGGA
This sequence comes from Viscum album, assembly GCA_963277665.1. Classification (NCBI taxonomy): domain Eukaryota; kingdom Viridiplantae; phylum Streptophyta; class Magnoliopsida; order Santalales; family Viscaceae; genus Viscum; species Viscum album. Next base: position 1,747,600,988 of record OY728146.1, on the reverse strand, counting down.
GCTAGTGAATTAATTTATTACATTGTCATGATAAAAAAAATAACAAAGGATCATTCAATTTAAAGGTCCTGAAGAACAAGATACATAAATGGTTCCCTTATTACATTTGAAAAACATAAAACATTACAAAGGAAAATAATTTTCATCCTTATACTCATTCAAATATTTCACCTTCATTACCTAAGGAAAATAAAAAAATAAAAGGGTGAGCTCCAAATCTTAGTAAAGGTTGGAAAAGTAGAATAAATAGTTAAATAATGAGAATAAATAAATAAGTAAAGGTAAATGGATGAGAACACATGCAATTTAAATAACAGGATGTGGCTTAAGTAATCTGGAATAGTAGATAACTGAAACATAATCCATTTATTAAATAAATCGAGAATGAAATGAATAGAAATATATATCAAAGAAAAAATCTCAATAACAATAATAATATCTGAATTCAAAATAAATCCAATTCATAATTATTATACATCATGTATCTAGCACATGAACCCATACCTTCAATACCTTTCACAAGATGGTATAAGTTTTTGGGAAGAAACTAGTTTATTATTCTTAGAAACAAACTCTATGTTTTTTATATCCAATTTATTTCATCTCATAAGACTATTGATGCATCGTAGGGATTACTTTAAATGGTCCCCAACCCATAAGGATTTCACTAACAATTCCCCAACCCATAGGGATTCTATTAGCCGGTCCCCAACTCATGTCTTGTTTATATAAATCATTCATCATATATCGAATAATCAACATAATTAGTAAAAAATGTAACATGAAATAGAATACCCATATTGAATAAATAATATGGTTTTATCAATAATTATTCATTTTATAGTAATTAAAAACAATGTTTATTAACATTGATGAATGTAAATACAATTAAAATATCATTAAAATCATTCTTGTGGAAAATAATCCTTAAACATTCTAAAGTGTCCTATACCACTTTGAAAAAATTGAATCAAAATTCCAATGAAGGAATAACATTTAATGAAACTTATAATATCATGAGAATTAGTATATTAATGATAAAACATGTGAAAGGTGAGTATATAAACCATATAAAATAAACTAGGTGGTTAAAAAAAATAAGTCTCAATGGAATGTAATTTGAGAAAAAATCCCTTACCAATTATTAATTATTTTATTTAAAAGGTCATGAATTTAATGAAAAAATATTTTATTTGAATATAACCATTTAAACTTGTAAAATAATCTTCAAACCATTAGGTAATCAATATGGGTAGAAATTTTTTTCATCCTTTATAAGTTAAAAAACAATCCTTTTACTTTTGAAAGAAAAATAGAAAAGTTCCTTATTTTGGAAAAAAATGATGATTCATTTAAAAAAATTACAAAAGTAAAAAAAGGGTTAAAATGAAATTAAACAACCATTTTATAATAGTAAAATCTTTTTTGAAAAAAATAGAAAATACGAACATCGATGATAATTATTCCCTAGTTGATACTTAAACAGAAACAATACTAAATAACGATGAGATTATGAAATAACCCCTTACCACTTTATAAAAATTAGAATTGTATTACCATTAATGAAATAAAATTATATGGAAATTAAAATACCATAATAAAAATAATTATATTCATAGAATGTACTCATGGTCAGTATATACACAACACAAAACAATCAAGTAGTGTATAAGGCTTGTGTCCCCCAAAAATAAAAGTGAGACAAAGATCTCATAACTAACACTTAATTTTTAGTTATAAATGATTTAACCTCACATATAATAGATTAAATCATACTATTAATTTATATTATAACTTTATTCATATTTATGACATCATATATGACATTCTTATATTATTTTATCACCCATTTGATAGTAAACATTCATCATTTTCATTTTTTCGTGTGTTAATTGCCAAGTTTCACAATTATGTATTGAAATGTTGTTTTTTGTTCCTATTACTTATATCATGATTTAATCATATGAAAAATGTAAAACAAATTTTAAAAATAATATATATTTATTGTTTATATTTATAATAATCTATAAAATATGGATAAAAGAAACAAAATGCACCATTTATGGAGATGGTAGGCCGTACGTATCCATGAATGCTACTTTAATTTTTTACCATATTAAAAGAATAAAATTTAAATGATATATATGTATATTAAAATTGAATTATCCTATCTATATCATATATATCACATATATTTATTAAATCAATTCTTTATAAATTCCATGTATACTGTGAACGAATAGCATTACTTTGAGGATGTGGTAGTCTACATTTCGAGAAATGATGTTATCATATTTACACAAAAAAAAGAATTATGGTATGTTTTATATAAAAATTAAAGAAGTATTAAGAAAAAATAAATATCATATAAAATTATTTCTTCAATTATAATTACCAACCATGATGGTGGTAAAGGAAAAATGAATGACATTGTTTCGTGAGGTGGTAGATCATCGTACACGAACGGTAAATTTGGTACCCATTTAAGGGAGGTGTGTGTAAACATAGGTTGAAAACTTAATATAACAATATATAAGTATATATTGGATATTGTTTTTATTATATTATAATTTAATAATAAAATATTGATGGGGGAATGAAATAAAACTAAAATGATCATTGTAGAATGTTATTTCTTATTTTGGTAACTCGTTTTTCTATATCCCAAAGGCCCTCTTTGTTTTCTTTCAACCCAAATTGCAGTAGATCTAATTATTTTAGGTATGTTTAAGGATTATATTATAATGTTTTAGATGAGATAGAAGGCTCAAAGTGGTTTGAATAAGTGAAGTAGGAGGTTCCATTTTATAATCCATGGGATGGGTACTCTTTGAAACACTCAAAATACAAAATTAGTATAAATTATATTTAAATTATAAATTTCTCCAAAGGATTTAATTTTTAATATACAATTATTATGGGTCTAAATAGTCTAATTAAAAAAAATTTAGACTCGTTTATTCCACATTCATACCCTTATCTTTTGGCATTAACCCTTATTTAAACCCTTTAACTCCTACCATGGCAACATGGAATTTTACTCTTTAAGGGTTAATATAATGAATATAAAATTACAAAAAACCATAAATAAGTTTAGGATTATATTTTAGACTTTATCCCAATCATTTTACTTATTTTTATATTTTTATGAATATTTTATCAATTAAAGAAATATTATTTGATTTAAAGTGTTATTAATTTCAATTTATATACTATTTATTTGGATACATTTTATAAAATATTAATACAAAATATAACTTTGAACCAAAAACCATAATACATCCATTATAAGCCTATGTAATCATGAAAATTCATAGGTGACATTAATTATGTCATATTATATTTAATTAGATATTTTTAATAACATTTATTTGATATGACCATTAATAAAACAATTACTGCATCATCATTGTGAAATCCTTTAATATACTTAATTCTTACATAAAAATTGAAAATGAATTTTCATGATTAATATAAACATTTTATATTTCCAATAAGAATTTATAGTTGAATATATCTTCTAAATTACCAAATATGAAAAATGTAATACTTTTTAAAAACATGAGTGTGACATATTAGAATTCCCTTAGAATAAAATACTAAATAATGATTAACATAGTACTAGTGGCTCAAATGTCCTTAAAATCGGTACAAGGATGATTTTGGTCGAAAATATCTCTTACATTAAAATTTTTACATGTGTTAGGGTAATTTTATAACATTAAATTTTCCCTTAATTATCAAATTTAACCTTAACTGCGTTAGTTATAAAAAATTCTAAAGTTATTATTCATATTCTCGAAAAATAAAAGGGGATTATTTACTAAATTTAGACATAGTGGTTAAAAATTTGAATTTTTTTTCCGAACTCACAACATAAAAGTTACAGTAATTATTTTAAAATTAATCAATTTAAAAGAATGAGAAAATGAGTTTTTAAAGTGAAAATGTTCAAATGATTGAAATTTTTCTATACACTTTTCCATTGTAATATTGACTAAAATGACATAAATTAAATTAGTTTTTTTAAAAATTATCTATTTATAATTTTTAAAATATTAATATTATAATTTTATAATCTAAATTATTAAAATGAAAAAGCTATTTTCACTCAAAATGTAATATTTTGTAATTGTTTATCAAAACATGAAACTTTTCAGAAAAAATACAAAAAATTACACCAATATAAATTTTTATATTCATATTTAAAATATTTTTTTCTATTTTTTAAATATATATATATATATATAAGTGTCAAAAATAGGATTTAAACTATGTTCTCCATTAAAAGAGAATAAATTTTCCTTTAGAAAATTATATATTTTTAGACGTAACATCTAATTTATTCTTATATTATAGCTATTAAATCCATTGGATGAATTTAAAAAATATTTTTTTAATAAATATTATATTAAAACCATTCACTAATTTTAATTAATTTAATATATTAATATAAAATGACTTTTTATCCTAAAAAGTTCTTTATAAAATCATTTCTTATATATTTAGTTGGTTCCTATATTATTTTCTAATTAATTTGTAACCAATTAATTCAACTATATATTTTCATAAGTTAGTTAATAATATTAATAACTTCCAACTTAACAGCTGAGTTATATATTATTATATTAAATAACTATATTTTAATAATATTTTATTTGGTAAAACTCGGCCTCATGTGTAACACAAGCCAAATCGTTATTATGCGTAGCATAAGTTTAACATGGTGTTGCGTATAAAAAAATCTTCAAAAAAACTTATGAAAATATTTTAAAGTCTTGGGGTGTCACATTAATTTTTTTACATGAAAAATAATGAAATTAAATAACCCAACACTTTAACTATGTATATCTTCAAACATTGAATCTCAACAAAGAATCTCATAGAGAACATATGCTACCAATACTTACATTTCAATGAAATAAACCAGAATAATTATAAATTGTAAACTGAACCTTAAATTTCCACATTAAATATCAATTATACATCACAGTTTTTTAAAAAATAATCAAACTTTGTATTTTACTTTTCCCATTGGAAAATAGTATATCCTATCCTTCTTCTATTCAGGCATCCCAATATATCATTATATAATAATTAAACTTGTTATTAACATCACTTTGAATTTTTTTCTCTCATCACTCATGGTATAGGTTCATGTTGATTTATAATCATGCCATGGTAACATAATTCTTTTACATATTCATCAATAGGATCAACATTCTCCACACTATAAATAAAACTAACAACAAGTCATTAGAAATTTTCAATCAAGTTCAAGAGGACTCTAAGTCTTATAGTTGGTGGGTAATTATATTTAAATCATTAAGGATAAAAGAAGAGGTTCATACTAAATAATTATTCATGATATTAAAAATTTAAAACATTAAAGAAATTCACATTTCTCAATTAATAACACCATCTTCCAAATCTCAAATTAAAGGCCATTAACAATGAAATCATACTGAAATATGTACACCCACTTTAATTTTTTTATAATTTTTCTCATTTTCTATTCAAAATTAATTTTACATATTTCAATACTTTTTAAAAATTTATGAATGGAAATAAAATCACACCCACCACCAAACGCCTATAATAAAATCATTGGTTCTAGAATGATGATTTTTTGTTCTCCTAAGTAACAACTCATTAAATTTCATCCAAATTTTATTTTTTTATTTATTTTATTTTTTAATAAGGGAAAACAATAAATTCCCAATGAATGAATAATTAACCTTTTATAATACCCAAAAATTGAACACTATACACTTATACTTAAAATTTAATTCCTTCCTTCAACAATGTCTTATCTCTCCCCTACACATCCACATTAAAATATCATGAGAAAGATCATGTGGAGGGTAAGAATTGATAAAAATTTCTTGTAATATGGAACATTACATACAAGTTCATTCATGGTATCTATTGGATAAATAAGGATTAATTAAAAATCTTGTTTCAAATATAAGGGATAAATAAATAAAAATGATTCAATCATAATAAATGTTACGTTACACACTTATAGCTTTGAAGAGTTAAAATTTTAGTTTTAGAAAGTGGCATACACCAGGTACTCTAAAGAGATATGCATAATATAGAATAAGAAAATGTAGGTCATCAAATCCTATCAGGAATGGGAAATGTAAAATTTGATAATCACTCATGTAATACGGTAATAATAAAAAACAAATCCACGTGAATTTTATAAATTTATAGCACAAAAATTTTATGGAAATTTCATTTACTTGAATCAACCAATTCCCTCAAATCATGACATTAAAATTAATACCAATGCATCACTCTAATAAATAAATTTCCCATGTTTCTCATTCAATATCATCATCATTGTAATGTAAAACAAATAATCAAGGGATTTATGAGAAACTCACATCCCCTAAATAAACCTAATAATGAAACAAATCTTAGTGTGGCATAAAAATTCTAGTTAAATGACCTGAAAATGATTTTAAAAAATATGGGGTTAAAAAATAATTAGTGTATCTTTTAACTTCCGTTTTAAATGAATAAATCTTCATATCCCTTCTTTATGACCTTTATAATGTGATGATTTTTCCATCATTATCATGGGCCAATAACTTAAAATCACTCACTAAATTTTAAGGATCATCTCATTAAAGCTAAAAAATAATGGGGGGGGGGAATGGATTACATCATAATATATTCCTAAAACTAATTCCTATGATGTAAATTATAAATTTAAATCCAATAAATAAAATAAAATAATAGAAATATAAGTCTTGGTTTAATCCCACTAGTGGGCCCTGGTTTCGAATGCCTTTTGAAGGGTGGTAAGAGAAATATTATAAAATCTTATGTTGATTGGTGTTTCACTCATTTGAACCACTGTAAATATTCCCTTCGATAATGAAATTATTTCTAAATGTTATTAAGGGATCCATACAAAAATTACAACATATCCACCAACATGGAAATGTTATATAGTTTTTGTGGTGGGGTAAGATGAATGATAAGTCCTCATCCTTTTTTTGTCACTAGAAAAACCCATTCTTCATTCTATAATGCTTTCTAATGGTATGTTTCATTAATGGAATAATCCAATGAAATGTTATAATTTAAGTTTACCTAAAATAAATTAAATCATGAAGAATTAATACCAAATAATTCACTTTTAATATAGGAATATTATGTCCTATTTTTATATGGAAAATACTATTGGATCTCATCAAGTAATCCCTCAAATTAGTTTTCAATATGTTCTGGGATATTTATATGTTAATCATTTGTTGAATATTATTTTTATTCATCTTTATCAAAGTAAAATCTTAATTTGTAAGAATATTAAAATTCTAAACAATTAGTTGTTATAGTCAATTAAATTTCAATACAATTATATTAGAATAATTTACTAAAATATGATCTCAATGAGTTAGTTTGTCTTTAATATCATTTTAAATGGAAAGTGCATATTAGTGTTTACTAGTAGTAGGTGGTGATATGTAGTCATGCTCCTCAACCCTTTATTCAAATTCTACCACTTGGGTGGTTTATTATTTTTATACGGATAATAATTGGTGTGATGGTCATGGCGATTCTTCATAATTAAGGATGGAGAGATCATATAACACTTGATATTCATTTTTGAAGTCATCCAATTATTGTTGATCCCTCATATGTACATCAGTGGGAAAATATTCTTCCTGCATATCCTCTATAAATAGTTGATATAAGTGGAATGGATCTTCAAGAATCTCTCCCTTTACCTCAACATCTTCTTTATCATGAAAAAATAGTGGGTAAATATTTTACCCCACAATAGCTGGATGAGGTTTATTTTGATACTTATGAGTTATTTATTTATTTGGATCTCTATCTTATGTATCTTTTATTCAATATTGTACAACCAATATTTTAGGACATTATTGACCAGTTTTTATTGATGTTTCACATATGATTAGTTAGTACATTCATAATAATTATTATTTGAATACATCGGGGAAATTATTTTTCAATATTTTTTAAATAATAAAATCCAATTAAAAAATATTCATTAAACAAGTGAATAATATAATAATTATCCCCTTGTAATAGTGAAAATATTTTAACTGCCTATCATAAGGTGCTAAAAAATAGACTATATATTTCCCAGTGTGGTATAGTCTCTATCCTAGATTATCTCACTTGATAATTCTTACAGTCAATCACTCACTAATTCTAATTAAATCATTATATCTATTTTTGTTTTTTATATGAAATATATAAAAAATATTGGGGTTGTGTAATGAAATTAAAAAATAAACCTAATAATGAATATAAAATGATAATAGAATAAATCTTTCCTAGAAATAAAGGTCTTGGTTCTAGGGTCGGTTACTTGGGTTCTTCCATTATCCATTAATTTTCTAAACTTTCGTTTGATAATTCATTTATGAACTACAATCCATTGTTTTTTAATGTGAAATTTTGAATACCTAGAAGGATTCTTTGGTAACCTCCAATAGTACTCAAGGTCAATCCCACACCTTAATTGATTGTTTGACACCTTCTAAGGTCTAGCTCCATCATATGTCATTTCATCAATTGGTTAAAATAATATCCATCTTATAAAAAAAAATTCAAAGATATTGGAGTTAAATTATATTAATTACATAATTGAATGATTTTAAGAACATCAAAAAATATTATTGGGAAATTGGAAGATCTATATTAAGCACTTCTTTATCCACATCCACAAATAGAAAAGAAAACATAAAATATAGATGTTCATGATTTTAGGAACGCAAGGAAAACACTCCTAAAGCTAGGCCCTAGGATCGTCACTCACCATTGATAGTATAATAGATCATAGTGGAGACTGTTAGAGGGAGATAAATTGAATGGAAGAGTCACTTTATATTTAATTTTTTTTGTAAATTATAAGGAAAAAATAAAACTAAACTAAAATGAAATAGTAAAGAACCACATCAATCTTACTCCCCAATCGAGATCCTAATATCCTCCAGTGTGGTGAAACATCCTTCTATTTATAGTAAAAGGATTTAATTCTATAAAAACCTATTCTCATCGTATTTGGGAAATGTTTTCTCTTTTAGTTATACATAAATATCTCCATTAAATTATCCTCTAATTTATCCAAAATTGATAATATGGATTTGACACTATATGTTTCTATATCATCATTTTCATTCGTATATTTATTTTATATTCATTATTCCTTAAAAGTTATGTTTTTTTACCAAATTCACTCTAACTTGGTGCATTGTTGAAATACATATGCACACATTTTCATCTTGAAGATACATCAGCCCATGCTTTGAATCTCAGTGTGAAAACCGTAGCTCAAGTAAAAGACCATCTTATCCCACTATTGGCCACAACTTTTCATACCAAGTAATAGGGTCAGGAATATCCCAATTTATTACGTAGTGCATGAATGTCATATTTGGATGTAAAAATGGATTCAGACATAGATTTCAATAAAATCATAGCCCATGGTTATCACTATTTTCTCTTAGAGATGCCTCTATGCACCATGGTCTTCAACCAACTTTATAGTGGTGAAATGGAGTTTAGATTGATCTCTCTAGTTATAGAGATGAAATTATCTCATGAATTACATCAAAAAAATTTGGGTTCTATGGTAGTGATAGAAAGTGGTAGTGGTGAGACTCACTAGTATAAAAGTACGGATACTGGCGATAGGAACTAGTGGGTGATAGTTGTAGTGGTAACATGGTCAAATGGTTAAAACCCTTATTAGCAGTAGTAGGATAAGAAAATGATGGTGAAAGAAGATGGTAGTCGCATATCCTAGTGGTAAGAGTTTTCTGAAGTATATGATGATAATAGAAATATGTGGTGATAGAACCTAGAAGTATTATACTCAATGATGTCAATCTATATTGGGAGCTAGCATTACTATATATCAACAGTGGAACACTATCCTTAGACACTGGTTGGTTCAATACAGTGTAATAATGAGTATAGAATCCATAATCCTTAAATGAAATAGATGTTTCTTCATATCATGATCCTTACCCTTAAATAATTGGTGTTATGTAAGGGTCTTACCATTATGTAACCTTCATAAAAGTATTCCAACCTCTACGCGACACCTTGAAAATATTTGACTTATCCTTACATAGAATTTAAAATCAATTGGATTCCCTTATGTATCCTGTTAATACATATTCATAGTGTGGTATTTTATAATATATATCCATGGACTTACCCTTATATAACAACAATGAAATATACATAACCAATTCATAGAGATTAAATAACACTTAGATAGCTCGTAGCATGTCTCTCGCCTTTACACATCACTTGGATACCTTTTCACATTTATGGAAAATTTTTGATTACCCTTACATAGCATGTGAGATACCATTATGTAGACGAAATGAATTTTGAGTGAAGTTTATAAATTTTATAATGAAAATTGATTAACCATACATATCACGTATGAATTTTATGTTACCCTTATATATTTTATGAAAATCTACCAACATAAAGATAGAGAACATTTTATACTTACATATCCCTTGATCCATGCCAAAGGGTTGACAAAAACTTTTGAAATTTTCAAAATCAAAATTAAATATACCAATTAATAATTTACAAAAGGTTTTATCCTAACAAATTATCCAAATGAAAATAACCCTTATTTTAATAAATCAATTAATTAAATGCCTAAAACAATTTAAAATCATTGGAATTCATAATTAAAATTTCAAAAAAAATCATAAAATACAGTGACATCACATATCTATAATAGGAAAATATTTCTTACTAATCTAAAATCTTTAACAACCCTATAATGAAATATAAAAAACATGTATATATCTTATGAAATCATCTCCATTCGATCTTACAATCACTATATGTCACGACCCCCTCCCACCAAAGATGCCCCTACTGAGGTGGAAATGGTGAAAGGGAGATAAGGACCCCCGAGTCCCACCTCCAGTAGGCCCCGGGGTGGCGACTAGCACCAAGGGTAGGAGTTTTCACAAATATGGGTGGCATTACCCTTTTTATTATTTACGATCGGGAAATAGGACAAGTCAACCACCAAAAAGGAAAAGAAAAAGTGTATAGAAATAAACCCAAACCAATCCCACATGCATGTTTAAATAGTTCCGAAACAAGGTACAAGTACAAGAAAGCTCAAAAGTACAATACCAAAAGAAACAAGAGTACAACAACTGCAACAACTCCAACTGTCCCGACTAGTAGGGTCTCGCACGGCCCTAGTAGTCCTCCTGGAAACCTGAAAGTAAACATAGGGTGAGCATACAAGTATAATCAGTAGGGAAAACTAAATCTCTCATGCACAGGTGGGGAGACATCCTAATCTCCCATGAAAACAAAAGAAGAAACCTAGCAAGGAATTCTATCCACCCAACCTCACCAGCCACACTCACCAAAACACAATCACAATAGGTAGTAGTATATAAGAACAAGAGTATTGGGTACCTCACACTATTTCCCATTAGTTATCTGCTCTTCCTAACGGCGAACGTCCTGACGCTACCACACTCTCCCCGACTGCACACACTTGGGCCTCAAAAACCACACATCCCGCCCGCACACACCTGGGACTCACAACCACGGATCCCGCCCACACACACTTGGGCCTCACAACCACGTATCCCGCCCGCACACACCTGGGCGTCACAACCACGTATCCCGCCCGCACACACCTGGGCCTCACAACCACGTATCCCACCCACACATACCTGGGCCTCATTCCGAATATTCTTGGGAAAAATTAATCCTACTTGATGAGTATTGGGCTAAACCACCCAAATCGAAACCTACCCAAAGAATCTTGGGTGTAAGGTCGCCTCAAGCCATCACAGCCTAGGGAAGAAGGAGCAGGAAGGAGCTAGTAACTAAGGGAAAAAACCCTATCCCATGAAATGAGAGTGTTCAGCACTAAGTGCTCAACATGGGTGGGCTGCGATAAAACACAAAAGATAAAGATACATATATATATATAGAAAACACTGATCCCAACCTATGGCTTCTAAACAGAGAAACTGAGCACGTGCCTCAGCACTGCTACCACGAAGCATGCATACAACAACAACCCCAACCCTATTTAGGTTTTTACGTTTCAGAAGAATTTGTTTATTTAGTTCCTTAACTACTTGGCAAACAACCACAACCAACCATATCAATCGTTCGTAAAACATATCCCATCCATCCACAGATCAAGTTAGGAAAACACAAGCTGCACAAACAAGTCCCTTATTATTATCCAATCAACCCCATTGATTACTAATCCCGTTCCATTACCATGACCCGCCATTCATTAACTCTTCCAATTTAATTTATGATTCACAACCCATAGTTCGTTCACATTCAAACCCATCCCTGCAGCCCCACTGCTAACCACCACAACCAAAAACACACTAAAACCTATACATCATCACCCCTTTAATACCATTTATCACAGCCCCACTGCCCATCACCAACATAGTATTCACACCAAACTACAACTAAGTCAACCGCAGCCCCGCTACTCACCCAATCCACAACAACCCATAAAACACCCCCATTACCTTCCACATATCCAAGCCAACACCCACATGTTCATTATTCTATTTTGTTCAACCGGGGTAATCACACAAGTGTACCAGATTTTAAATCAGTCAACTTTATGTGATTAACCAAATTACACTTTCCACAAAGTATTCATCCATAAATGGTCTAGAAAGTTAGGGAAGCATTTAATTGCGCATGAAAAGGCCCCCAATGACCATGATTTTCAGTAGGCATAAGCCTATTCAATTCACAACATAATATCACAGGATATAAAAGTAATGTAACAGAAACTAGAACTTCCCAACGCCGTTATATAAGACAGTTATTATCTTCATTAAACCGGTTCAAAAGTGTTTCACATAACCAAGAGGACACCCACCCCTCATTTTTCACAAATTAGAGAGACGAATGTAAGATCCCTACCTCAACAGGTTCTGATCACAACGCTCCCCCATATCAACTTTAGAAGGCGTCCATCGGCGTCCGTCACTTCTGTCGAAACCCGGAAAAACCTCCTTGGGTGGAATTATGAAATGAAAGGCTGAAGGAAAGACAACAATTCCAAGATCAGAAGTTCCGGCTCGTCGTTACGATCCCGTGGCTGCTGACGGTTCGTAAATCAGATCTTGGACGAAGAAGTTATGGAAGAAAAGGAGCCTTCGAGTCTCTTGGGAGAGCTCTGCTCAAAGGAATGGGGAGGAGAGGAGTGAGTTGAAAAAGAGGAGGGGACCCCTCCTTTTATAGGCGAGAAAAACAAAAGTACACGACGTGTAATTTATGGTACACGGTGTGTAATTGACCATTTCACATGGTCACCACGCGGCTTCCAACACGGCCTTCAATGCGGCACGCGGCCGTTGACTGGTCAACACACGACTTGAGGGTAACGCATATGCAGGGAGGGACTACACAACATGTAGTATTGGCTACACTGCGTGTACCCATTTATTTCACACGGCAAGGACACAGCTCCAACACGGCACACGACTGTTGACTGGTCAACACCCGGTTTGAGGTAACACGTACACGGGGAGGGAATACACGACGTGTAGTATGGGGTACACGGCGTGTACCTGTTTATTTCACACAGTGATGACACGGCCTTCAACACGGGGTATACCCAGAAAGGTGGTACACGGCGTGTACTAACACTACACGACGTGTACTTAAAACATTCTAGAAAGTGTAGGAAAAGTCCGTTTTACCCTCCAAACACTTCATGACCTTCTTTTTGACAAAGAAATGGGATGGAGAGGTCCGGTACATTACACTATAATTAATATAACAACCAACCTAGTTAATTCCAACAATTTATTAGGTTTAACCTTTAACTTGTTAACTTCATCCCATTACCAAATATATTTCAGATCTATATCGGGATCACCCATCATCATGAGAAATATTTAAATAATACATCATCATAAAAAATTTCCATAAATAATAAGATAATCATAATACTTTATATTTCCCATTTCCATATTTATACCCATAAAAATAATTTTTTACACAACAAAAACATTTCTGGATATAAAAATATATATTCCATTAAAATGATTTTTTAAAATACATAGAATAAAGGGAAAAAAGTTTTTTATTCAAGAAATTTTTTAATCCAATAAAATGATCCCATTTAAAAATTATTACTATGAAATTTTAAAAAACATTTAATGTTTTATAACTTAATATTGGATATTTATTTTTCATTTTGTAACAAAATTCAAAATGTTCCATATAAAATTCCTAAAAACTTTTCTTTTAATATCATTTATTTAAAGTCAAAAGAGACCTAAAATTTTCTGTATAATTTATTTATTTCCATATAAATACATCCATAAAATAATTATATGAATATGGACATGGGTGAAAATTAAAATAAATCTTTAAAACATTAAAAATGATAATTTAAGGTAAATTTTCCCTTATGACTTCAAAATTTATGAACCAATAGAAGAATTGGAGAAATTAAATTTGAATGTGTTTTTATAAAAAATAATTTTAATATAAAAAATATAAAATATATCTATATGGTATTTTACACACCACACAAAATAAAACATGTACTGAAATTAGCATTACCCTCAATGAAAGGGTATTGAGACTTGAAATCTCATACCTCACGCTCTGACTGGACACATACTTTATTCATCTTCCTATATAATAATTTTTTTAGTTATTTACTTGATTAATAAAAGTTTTAAATTTTATTATTTATTTTATTTAAGTTACCTCTAAGTCATAATTAATTACTCAATCAATTAGCCTCATGTTAGGTGTTTTGAGGACGTTTGGTTCATAAGATAAAAATGGATTTGGTAGGTTGAAAATAATTAAAATATCTATAGTTCTGACATATCTAGAATAATATTTATTAAAATAAAAAAAAATCAAACATTAATATCAATTTTATAACCATCCATAATATTTTGACCTTAAAAATGAAATATGATACTTTATGGAGGCGGTAGTGCACAAGTACACATGAGTAACGTATTCATTTTTTAATTAGCATGTGGGAAAGATATTAATTTTGATTTTAAATTTAACTAATTATGAAAATATCATAAATATTATATTCCTTATATAAATAAAACTTTATTACCATCCATGTGATGCGGTGATGGAAAATAATAAACATCATCTTGTGAGATCATAGTCTGTACATACACATGAGTGATATTTATATTTCTCATTTGAAATGTAATGAAAAAATATAGAGATTTATTTTACCATAAAAATATTTAATTTATGTAAAATATATGAAATTGTTACATTTATATCAATTATTTTCACCAAAAATAATTTATATTGATTAAAAAATGAATGACATTGGTTCGGGTGGTGGTAGTCTATCATACATAAAAATGACTATATTAATTTCCATTAGATGAAGAAAGAGATGGTTTAAGGTTAAAAAATAAACATATAAACATATTATTATATGGGATATACTAATATTATTATCTCAAAATTATTGGAATAGTTTTTATAGTTGTAAAATAAAAAATAAAACTAAAACATCTTGTTAAATGTTCTACCTCTTCTCTGGAAAACTTCCTTTGATTTACACATTAATCCTTACAAGGATGTTATTAAATCCAAACTAAAACCTATATATTGTGATGAAGGCTTTAGGGAAGTTATCTTGGATAGTACGAGATCATAAAAATAGATATTAATGTTTTTATAAGAGAGGAGTGGTGTTGTCCTTCTATTGGTGAATGGGAGGACACACTTGGTACTTTTTAAAATATTTAAACACTAATAAAAAAATATGACGGAAAATTATCCCATAAAAAAATAAGTTCATATAATAAGGTGATAATTATATATATACATCTATAAAATAGTATTTATACATGTTTTTATTTCATTTAAATCATTAACACTTTATTTTAAGCCCTGATAAATTAGTTTTAACCATAACTGGGGTAATATATCCTTAATATTTTTATAGTTTATCATATCAAAAAATAATGTTATCATTACTAAATAATATTAATTATTTTAGAAAAAAGATATTCATTTCAGGTACAGATCTTGATTTTAGGTGTTTTCTTAGGAAAAGAATAATTTGGAAATATTCTGAGTACACACCATGTACTTCTGAGTACACATCGTATACCCAATTTATGCAGGTATCCATGTATTGGTCATGTAATAGCTGAGTACATGTCCATGTGGACCGCTAAAAGCAGGTTCTAGTTGAGGGTAGTACATTGTGTGTACATTAAATTAACATGCCATGTAATTTTCTTTTTATTTGATTAATCAGACCGGGGTCGCATCTCATCTTTTAAACTTATTTCATCTTCCTGTGTCTCGAAAAGGAGAGTGACGTATGACTGAGAATCTTAGAGCACCTCATATTCCTCCATATTAGCTCCGATTGAGGTGCCTTTGGGTGCATTGGATTTCTACTGGTGAGTTCCCTCTTTCCCTAGAGTCTCTCTTCCAGATTTATCCTTTTTCTTGAGTTATCCAAGGTTGAACGTGTTTTACCTTTTGTAGATATATGATGTTCTAAGCCGATTCAAGGGATAATGTTCAAGATTATTCATCATAAAATGTCGAGGTAGGTGGTTTATTTCCTTTAGAAGTTTTTCATTGAGTGATATATGACTAAGATCTGATTACCCATGATTTGGGTATTTTGTTTTGTGTAATTGATCCCTGATGTCATCATCCTAATATTGATTGATAGATTAAGGGTTTTAATTTATATATTTATAATAAATCGCATGTTTAGGGGACACATTGTTGGTGGGTTTCCCTGTTTGACTATTTATGTTCATTGGTTCAGGTTTCCTATGAGGCAAGCCTTTTTCCTTACCTTGCTTGTTAGGTAGGAATTTATTGCTTATTTGTTGCTTGTTAAATTAATGTGTTATATAGTGTAGCTGCATAGCCTTGTAGTAAATGAGATTATTCTGGCCTGCTGGATATCACTTGTGCCTGATTGTATTACATAGGGATGTGAGAACCTGGTGTAGTTAGACTATAGGGGGACTTGACATTGAGGGATTCCCCAGAGTTCTTGTCATATTTACATTGTGAGAACACAGGGGAATTGACAATGAGTACTCCTTCAAGGTGTCTATAGAATATCGTTACGAGAAAATATGGGGAATGGACGTTGATTACTTCCTTAGATAGTCAATAGTTTATCATTAAAATACAACATGGGGAATTGATGGTGAGTGCTTCCTTAGACATTCATTGTTTTGTAGGATGAAAGGGTCTAGACTATGTGAGATTTCCCAGAGGGTCGTTAAATGATTATTAAATTGATGATAAGTTGAATTAATGGGGTTATATTGTGAGAACATTCCCATAGGGTTTCTTGTGAGTGATTCATTTATTGTGAATAGTCTTCCAAGATAAGGCCCAAGCTGGCACTCGGTCTTACTTGATTATTATATGGTCTTCTGAGACATCTATTTTTCTATTATACATGGGATACAAAGCTTAGGCTAGATCCCTTGATTTATTTATTCAATGGTTTTAATAATTATTAAATGTAAATGATTGTAATGGAATACTGCAGGATTTTTTACTTTTGAGTATTTCTTAGTTTATTGGTTCATTTCTGCATATTACCTACAAAATATATTTCCTGACATTTGGGTACAAATATTTTAGTGAATACCTACTAGGATGCGTCTCACACCCTATTTGGTTTATTATTTTCGACCCAAATAGGTTATATGGTTGCTGGTATAGAAAAGGGAAAGCACCCTTCTACATCAGGTACTTGATTGTTGTTGGAGCAGGAGAGCATGGGACCAAGCTGAGGCTTGCGATGTTGTTGGAGTTATTTACTATTTTCAGTACTATTGTTTTATTATTGTATTTAAATCTTGTTTCTTGTTTATATGTTTTCCTAAATACTTGTGAAATGCATCATTATATATATATATATGTTGTAGTTTTTTATACTATCATTATTCCACTATTTACTTTGTTCATATGGTATTTCTACTTCTGTTATTGTTTACTATTTGTTTTTATTGTGTTACTCTGCCAATTAGGACATAGTTTTCCCAATATCACACCCAAGGACCTCACTGGAAGTCTACAACCTCTAGTGTTTGTGGAAATGTGCTTGAGTCCATGTGAACAACTGGGTACGGGGCACCTTTGGGTAGGACCTGGATCCAGGTCATTACAAAGTGGTATCAGAGTGGTTTCTTGTCTACTTTGTCTTAATATTTGGGGACTATATACAGGGATAGGAAAGAATGGATAATTGATAATAATTTGTGACGGGGATTAGCTAACACATGTACTGGGAAAAGCCAAGTAACCCTGAATAATGATATTTTTATGGTTTTTTAATTGTTACTGTTGATTTGAATTCACTTTTGGGTCATATGCAAGTTCTTTTCTATTATTATTTATATCATTGTGGTTTAATTTTTGTTGAAACCCAATGATATGAGGTTATTCCATATCATGAATTATATAAGAAATTGATAGAGATCACATGTCATGCATTCTTGTTATTCTATTTACGGTGCATTCCTGATTTCATGCTGTTTTGATAGATTTTGTTCTAGATATACATGTTGTTGTGAGATATTCCTTGATAGAATACCTAATATTTGATAGGGTATTACTAATATGTAATGTTTTAATAGATGAATTCCAAAATTTGGTACCTAAGGTGTTATGGGACCTCTTGGATTGGAATTTGGTTGATCATGTATGAACTTTAATTGAATTTTGTATAGTTATGATGTGAATAAGGATATCAAACCTTGATGTGTGGGAGTATGGGATCTCACGGGTTGGAATTTGTCATTCCCTGGACAAATTTTTTTTAAGGGTCTCAGGGATGTTTTAGAGACCTACTATCTGGAAACCCAGAAAACATAGCAGGTGGTGTCACAAACACATCCCATGTGTTCTTCTTTTCTGGAAGAAATAACTTTTCTTAAGTACACACTGTGTACTGTGAGTACATGCTATATATAGATTAACCATGTGACAGACTATGTGATTAGTGACAAAGGTTGATAAATGTTTGGTAGAACACAACATGTACTGGAAGTACACACCATGTCGAAGAGGCCATGTATCCGGCTGTGTGACTAAAGACACAGATGGATGAAAATCAGGTTGTACATGCTGTGTCCAGTTCTTGCATGATATATAGAGTCGATTGTGTCTCTAACCATGTGACTAACAATATGGGTGGTTATAAATTATGTGGTACATGCCGTGTCTAGGTTGAACACACCATGTAGTGTTACCCAGGGGAGAACCGTGTGGTTTCATCTTATAGAAGAACTCAGGAAGGAGGGAAAATTCAAGTACACACTCTATCTTGATAAGAACATGCCATGTGTATGGACTGTTACATGACCAGGTTAGGTAGAATTACATGCCCATGATTAACCCTACCAGAACATGTCTTGTGGAGGGTATACACGTCGTGTAACCCTATTTTGAAAAACATGAATGTTTTCTTCTCTAGTTCCTTTCTTTTACTTCTAATTTCCAGTCCTTGATAATCTGGAACTGAGGTGTGCACTGTACCTTACAGAGTCATGCCACTGAGACTTCCTCTGATTTTATGCAAAATATAGGGAAATGATTCAACACAGGAGATGGTAGATCAGGGACTACTAGTAGATCCTCACATCGTGCCTGTCTTGGCACCAGCTGTTATACTGAATATATACGATGATTCATAGTTCTGAAAAGGATTCATGAGGATTATGCAGACCTACCAAAGAAAAATGCATCCTTCCCCGTCCATGGTAGAGTTGATGTGGGTTTTTCAGAAGCATCATCCTCCCACTTTCTCAAAGTATGGAGGACCTCAGGATGTAGATTCACAGATAGAATCCACACTATCTATCTTTGATAATCTCAAGACACCTCTTTGGAGGAGGTTGAAGCTTTTAACCTACATGCTTTCAGATTCCTCCAAGAGATGGTGGGATTTGATATCACAAGCAGGATGCCAATGAGTTATGGATTGGGATGAGTTCCAGTGGACCTTCTATGACTTTTTCTACCAAAATAATTTGATGGTCGATCAAGCTCGAGAGTTCATGGGTATGGAACATGGTACTCTTTTAGTCATAGAGTGTTCTTATCACTTCACAAAGCTACAGTGCTTTACACCCATTTCGGGAGGTGATGAGTTATTTATGGATAGGAAGTTTGAGGATGCTCTCAGACATGACATCTGATCCTAGGTTAATATCTTCAGGTTTACTTCCATATCTACTATAGTCAACCAGACATTGATCACCAAGAATAATATGAGGGAGTCTGGAGCTGTGAACTAGGGTGGTATAGTATCAAGAGTTGTTACTCCTCCGGAATATAGTAGGAAGCTCTAAAATGAGTTTACATGTGGAGATCCATAAATATGGGTTACTTCTTTAGGTATCCAAGTAGTATGCGACCAGTTTGGGAATAGTTGGAAAATGAGACCTACATGCCCAAGAGACCTAGTTGAGTGCCGATCTTGAAGCAATATGGTCCATCTTCAACATTTTTGTCAGTTTTTCTCACTAACTGTTGGTGATAGGGGTTTTATAATGACTCCATGCTCAAGATAAGGAACACCAGTTGCTCATCAGTCGGGTAACAAGAGTTCGTCCGATCATTCAAGCCAAGGAGGGCGTCATGGAAATGGAAGCCAGTCATTAGGATTTCAGCGACAACAGGGTGAATCAGCTCAGGGTAGTTATGTAGGGTCACAGGGTTTCAGTACATGTCAGACCTTTGAATTGGAGAAGACCCTATAGGAGTAAATACCATACCCTCTATGGTTAGAGGTACAATTCAAGTGGCCTCAGTTTTAGATTCTACACTTTTCGATACAAGGGACTCTCATAGTATTATATCTGTTGTCACTATGGAAATCCTTGGGCTCTGTATCCTTACATATGTGGTTGTTATGAAATTAGACACTCTGTTGGGGGTTAGGAAGAATTGTGTATGTTAGTACAAGGAGTTACCTCTTGAGATTGGTGGGATTCACTTCTCATGGGACCTCTATGTCTTAGAGATGACAGGATTAGATTTCATTTTGGGATGGAACAGTTGGACTTCTTCTAGGACTTTGTTTACTGATACCACTGTAGGGTGAATTTCACATCACCATTGGACAGGTCTTTTCTACAAAAGGGAGAATGGGATGTCCAAGTGATTAGAACTATAAAAGGGCATCACGGGTTGGGAGGAATTATAGCCCATATTTCTGGTTTATATCTAGACGATCAGGGGATTCAAAAATGGACTTTCCTCCAGTGGTGTATCATTTCAAGAATGTATTTCCATATGACTTTTCATGTTTAACTCTAGAGAGGGGTAGATATCTCTATTGAGCTTGTCCAAGGAGTGGAACCAATGTCCATTCATCCTTATAGGATGGCTACACCTGAGTTAATGGAGCTCAAGAAGCTGTTAGAGGAGTTACAAGAAAAGGGTTTTATCTGACCCAGTACTTCTCCTTGGTGTTCGCATGTCCTCTTTAGAATAAGGAAGATGGTTCCCTTAAACTTTCTATGGATTATTAAAAGCTGAACTAGTTTACAGTTAAGAACTGATATCCCTTTCCTATAATTTTCGATCTCTTTAATCAGTTTTGAGGAGCCTGGGTGTTCTCGAATATTTAATTGAGATCTAGTTATCATCAGTTTCATGTTAGACCATCAGATATATCTCTTACAGATCCATATAAGGTATGGTCTATACGAGTATGTGGTTATATCGTTCAGTTCTATGAACTTTCCGTCATTTTTCAAGGCATTAATGAACCATTTATTCCTTCCTTACATGGATTATTTTATGGTAGTCTTCATGGATGATATTTGGTGTACTCTCACACTTGAAACGACCATCCCACTCATATTGATATTGTTTTTAGTACACTAAGAGTGAAATATTTTTATTCTATGTTATCAAAATTAAACTTTTGGATGGACCAAATTCACATCTCGGTTTATGTTTTCTCCGAGACATGAGCGTTAGTAGACCCAAAGAAAGTAAGAGCAGTAGTTCCGTGGAAGCATCCAAAGAACCTTATTGAGGTAAAAAGAATTCTGGGGTTGGCTGGTTACTATAGATGCTTTATATAGGAATTTTCATGCTTAGCAGTGCCACTGATGGGCCAGACTAAGACTGGTGCCAAGTACTTGTGGATAGATTCCTATGAGTCCGAATTTTAAAAGCATAAAGGGAGAATGACTTCAGTGAAAATAATAGTTTTGATATAACTGGGAAATAGTCACACCTCTTACATTGATTCATCAGGTATCAGTCCAGGAGTAGTGCTCTTGCAAGAGGTAGGAGCCGTTGCATACAAGTCTTGGCAGTTGGGGCCACATTATAGGAATTACCTAATGAACGATCTTTAGTTATCTGAAATTATACATGCTTTAAGTTATTGGAGACATTATCTATTGGGAGTTCATTTTGTGGTTTTCAAAAAACACAAAAGTCTCATGTATATATTTACTTATCATGATCTGAATTTCAGAAAGCAAAGACTGATTGAGTACCTTTAGTCTTTTGACATTGATCTTACCTACACTCCTGGGGAAGGCAATGTAGTGGCTGATGCGTTGAGTATGAGGACTTAGATACAGGAAGTTAAGGAGGCTAGTAGTGAGTGGATACTTATGGCACTGTTCTCTGAGATGCATTTGGAGGTGCATGATAGACTAGGGAAGATGTTTCTTTCTTCTATAGCTATTACCTCTACCCTACCAGATCAGGTGAAAATGAGGCAGAAATCAGATTCTGAAGGGCTAGTCATATGGGAGAGTGTGTTAGGAGAGGACCCTACACCTGGGTGGACCATAGTAAAGGATGAGGTCTTGAGTTATCATGTTCATGTATGGGTGATAGCAGACATACGTGAGGATTTGATGTAAGATTTTAATTCCTCAGTTTGGGCAGTTCATCTTGGGTTCACCATGATGTGCCAAGATCTTCACTGTTAGTATGGGTTGGTAAGTATGAAGAGGGATGTTGTTGGGTTTTTTATGTGATGTTCCACCAGTCAGAAGGTGAAGGCAGAGCATCCGTGATTCGAAGGGCTTTTACAGTAGTTACCCATTCCTGAGTGGAAGTGGAACAATGTCACGATGGATTTCGTGATGGGTTTACCAAGGTCGCCTCGAGGGAATAATGCAGTATGGGTTGTTTTTTACAGACTCATGAAGGATTGACATTTCCTTCCCATTAAGGAAAACTTTAGTGTTGATGAAATTTGATGTTTGTATATCTGAGAGATTGTAAATTTTCATGGGGTTCTTCACTTTTTCATTTTAGACAGGGATGCTAAGTTTACTTCTTGTGTCTGGTAGGGAATATAGAGGGATTTGGGTACACAAGTACTTCTGAGTATAGCTTACCAAACCTATATAGATAGCTAGTATGAGTGCACGATTCATGTAGTGTAGGACATTATTCAAGCATGTGGCCTATATTTTGATGGTTTTTAGGAGATACATATACCCCTAGTGGATTTTTCATAGAATAACTGTTTCTAAGAGACGATTCAGATGGCACCATACAAGGCTTCGTATGGCTGGCCATGCCGATGACCCCTATGTTTGATAGAGGTCGGAGAGGTAGTTAGGATGGGACCTTATCTTATTTAATAGACCACTGATCATGTGGAGTTGATTCAGAAGAGGATGCCTACTGCACAGCCCCACTATAAGTCTTATGTTGATCGATGGAGATGGCCTTCATTTTTTGAGGTCGAAGATTGTGTTTTCTTATATGTCACACCGAGGTTGGGACACTGGAGGATTACTGGAAAGGGAAATATTTCACTGAGATACGTCAATCCGTTTGAGTTTTCAGAAAGAGTCGGACCAGTGGCCTATCAGTTGCAGTTACCTCAAAGGTACTGGGCTATGCATGACTTATTCCCTGTTTCTCAGCTATGAAGTTACTTTCCAGACTCATCTCATGTTTTCAACCTAAGGAGGTTGAGTTAGAGGCGTATGCATACTTTAAGGAGAACCATATCTGGATTTTAGATTGCAGTACGAAGATTCTCGTAGGCTGGTCTATTCCTCTGGTATGGGTGTTATGGTAGCACAAGTGAGTACAAGACAAGACTTGGGAGAGGAAGGCTGACATTTGATCATAGTGGATAGAGTTGTTCAAAGTTTCTTCTTTGCCACCCTTAGAAGATAAATTTGGGGATGGAATTATTTAAGGGGAATGTTTTTAAGAACTCGGATCTTCATTTTAGGTATGGATCTTGATTTCAGATGTTTTTTAAGGAAATGGAATAATTTAAAAATTTTCTAAGTACACACCGTTTACTCTTGAGTACATGTTGTATACCTGATTACTGTGGGAAGCTGTGTACTGGCCATATAAAGGATGAGTACATGGCCATGTAGAATTCCTATGTGGGCGCTATTTAAGGCTAGTACACGGTGTGTACATTAAATGAATTCTACGTTTAATTTTTTTTATTTGATTAATCAGACTAGGGTTGCATCTTATCTTCATAACATGTTTCTTCTTCCCACGTCTCGTACAAGAGAGAAACATATGGCTGAGAATATTCAAGAACCTCTTATACCTCCATCTGATCTCTGATTAAGGTGCCACTGGGTGCATTGGATTCCCACCGATGATATCTCTCTTTCACTAGATCCTCTCTTCTTTATTTCTTCTCTTTATTGAATTATCCAAGGTTGAACATTTTTTACCTTTTTTAGAATAACGACATTATAGGCCAATTCATGGGATGATGTTCAAATGTGTTCATTGTATAATGTTTAGATATGTGTTTTTTTTCCTTTTGGAGTTTTTCTTTGAGTTATATATGCCCAAGTGTCGATTACCCATGATTCAGATATTTCATGTTAAGGAATTGAACAATGATGTCATATTATTTAGATTGATTGATATATTAAGAGTTTTAATTGATATTTTTTTCTTCTAAATTTCATGTTTATGGGAAACCCCATGGGTTCATTTCTTTTTTCGAATTCTTAGGGTCATTTGGTCCAGGTTACCAATGAGGCAAACCTTGTTTCCTTGCCTTTCTTGCTAGGTTGGAATTGATTTCTTATTTTATGCTTGTTAATTGAATATCTTATGAATTTTATATGATTAGCCTTATAGTAGTTGAGATTAATTTGGGATATTGGATATCATTTGTGCATGAATTTATTAAACATGGATGTGAGAACCTGGTGTAGTTAGACTATAGGGGGAATTGGCATTGAAGGTTTCCCAAGAGTGTTCGTCTTATTTACATTGTGAGACCACATAGGGGATTGACGGTGAGTTCTCTTTTAGAGTGTCTATAGTATAGCCTTATGAGACCATAGGGGGAATGGAACTTGAATGGTTCCTCAGGGAGTCTATAGTTTATCGTTAAAAAACCACATGGGGAATTTATAGTGACCTCTTTCTCAGAGAGTCTTTATTTTGTGGGACCAAAGCAGTAAGACTGTGTGAGCTTTCCCAAAGGGTCCTTATATAATTATTGAATTGATTATATATTGAACTAGAGGGGTTAGACTATGAGAATGTCCCCTAAGCATTTCTTGTGAGTTATTGATTGATTGTGATGAGTATGCCAAGACAAGGCCTAAGATAGGACTCAGTCTTACTTTATTATTATATAGTTTTATAAGACATATGTTTTTCTATTACATAATGGATACATAGCTTAGGCTAGATCCATATATTTATTTATTCAATGGTTTGAATAATTATTAAAAGTAAATGATTGTAATTGAAAACTATCTAATTGTTTACTTTTGAGTACTTCCTAGTTTATTGCTTCATTTCTGCATATTACCTACTATATTAATACAATGAAAGTTAGGAACATATTCTTTTGGTGGTTTCCTATTGGTATTTGTCCCACACCCTCTTTGGGTCATGATTTTTTATCAAAACAAATTATATGGTTGTAGGTATAGATAAGGGAAATCTCCCTTCTACATCAGGTACTTGATTAGTGTTGGAGGTGGAGAGCATGGGACCAAACTGAATCTTGGGATGCTGTGGGAGTTATTTAATGTTTTCAGTAATTTTCTTTTAGTATTTTATTTCCAACATTGGGACTTGTTTGGATAATTTCCTAGATACTAGTGACATGCATCATTAATTATACATATAAATGTTTTAGTTTTTTATATTATCAGTCTTTCACTATTTACCTTACTGTGTAGTATTACTGCTTCCGCTACTGTTTACTATTTTTTTCTACTGTGTTACACTAAAAATGAGGGCATAGTTTCCACACTATCACACCTAAATTTGTTGCGGTTAGTCAGTAGCCTGAAGAGTTTGGGAAAATGCGCTTGTGGCCATGTGACCAATCGGGTATGGGGCACTTTTTGTGGCACACGGATCTGGGACGTTGCAAATTATAATTTTTCCAAATATTAAATTCTTTTTATTAAATTACATCATATAATTTAAATAATTTTATTTAAAAATAAACCTACAAAAAAAGAGGAAATCCATTTTCCAGAAATTTTGTCTTTTTATCTATATAATGATTTCATAAAAAATCAAGCATAAAATATATTCTAGTGAAATAAATTGGATTATTGATATTATAAATGAAATAATGTTACTATTAAACTATTTTATTTTAAAAAATTACTTTATAAATTATTTTAAAAAAAGAAATTTTTCAATAATAATATTTATTTTTCATTGTTCATCGAAAAATA
Source organism: Viscum album (assembly GCA_963277665.1). Lineage (NCBI taxonomy): Eukaryota > Viridiplantae > Streptophyta > Magnoliopsida > Santalales > Viscaceae > Viscum > Viscum album. Next base: position 1,747,574,262 of record OY728146.1, on the reverse strand, counting down.
AATCTAATTCAAAATTTCTCATCAATTCACTCTATTATAATTTTTAAATTATGATTTAAACAATTGTTTTCATTTTTTAGAATAAATTTTCTATATATATTATAATATTTTCTCACATAAATCAATAAAACTCATTTTTGAAGAAAATGTGTTTTCGATAAATAAAATAACTTTACTGAATATTCAATGCTTATTTCCTAAGTATTAATCAATACATTTTACTGGGAAAAAAATTATATATATATATAAATTATAAGTACACTACTCATATTCGTAACCAAAAATTCAAAGGCTAGGTTGTATTGGTCATATATAAATAATAATATTTTATGGTTCATTTAAGTTTGGTGTTGCATATCTTATATGTTCTTAAGAATAGTGTTATATTAAAATTTCAGGTTGTTTTAACCAAATACTGAGCATCCACCATTGAATAACTACTTATCATATCTTGATAACTACTAGGGGAACCCATAAAATAGATTGATCTCAAATTAAGAAAAAGTGGCCTCCAAATCCTCTAGCAAACACTTCATCTCTAGATCATATGTGTTTCCCTCATAGTTCACTAGACTCTAATGCTGAAATACAAGAAACATAATCTACCACTAATCACCCTTCTGATCATATTTGATCCTACAATAGACAATAGAGACATCCTTCTAAACTTCCATATCATGGACCAATCATAAGCAGTGACCAACTATAATCTCTAGAAAGAAAGTGGGAACCCATATATCTAATAAAAATACATTTATTTATATTCATTTACTGAATCTATTTATTCATTACCACAACCACCTCATTCAAAATATAACACAAGGAAAATGAAAGTATATCTCCTAGGTCCCCATAATATAATCAATGTCACTTTTCTTAATATATTAATAGAGCTTATGGTATAATTTTATATCACAGGGGGACTAAAATATTGTATCGTAACCAATATCTCTTATGATTATCACATACAAATTTCATCTAACATTGTTTCCTTACCTAACCATGCGGTCTTCACTAGTGGATAAATCAAAACTCAACCCTATCACATAATCAACACCTTTTATATTAATCTTTCATGACCCCCCCCCCCCACACACACACTAGTACCCTTCCAAGGATGGAAGTGAAAAAATAAGTGACCCCTGAGCCTCTCCTCCAATTGGACCAAGGTTGGAAAATAGAACTAGGAGTATTTCTCATAAATATGGGATATATAACCCTCAATTATCCCATATAAATTATATAAAAAACACTGACCAGTAACTGTGATATTTAAACAAACCAAAATATCAAAGAATAAAAACTATAATGTATAAATAAAAAATGAATAAAAATACCCCCACATAAAACAATACCCAAAGAATCATGTGGTTACAACCATAATAAATCCAGGATCTAAAGTAATACTATCAATTTTGATTACCAAATTTCTCCAGGAAATTAAAAAAATAGTTTATATATATGTGGTGTGATCATATCATGTATACTAAATTGGTTCATACCCAAGGTCTCTCATGAAAAAGTGAAAAGAGCATATTAATTCCCTAGTGTATAATTAGAAAAAACTAAACAACAACTACATAGGTAAAATCGCCCCCAAACTCACCAAGGCTCTCTCACCCAATGATGTATTCAAGATTTATATAGAAATATCAAAATAGAGCAGATAAATTCACCCTGTAACCACTTCCCAACTAGTTTACTGCTCTTTCTAATTATAAATATATCATTTTCTCTCATCCCTTCCATATACACCAATGATGGTACCAATCATATATTAGGTCTCGTGTCATCAACTACATTTCATACTTTTTATCACCAAATGTGTATCTCGTATCATATAAATATAGAATTGGGGTATCATAAAAACATATAAAATCAACCTTATTCCCTTAACCTACCATTCATTACCCACACTACACATCTCATCATCCACCACTTGTGTCACATGAAGATTCTGTTAATGTTAGGGGGAAGATTGTATTCAACCATTCATATCCTCTACATCTGGTATATTAATGGAAAACTCCCAACAAATAAGATTGTATATGTATATATCAGTCTAACACAACCTCATTCTTATAGTTCAAACAGGAGACACCACCAAAACACAAATTTAATACTACTAATATCACTCCACCAAGAACATTCACTAAGTTAAAATAACCAATAGTGAGAATCAAACAAAGGGCACCAAAACTGGTTTCATTTTCTATTATTAAATTTACCAATTCAGCCTCTAAGATTAACCCATTTAAATATCAATTTTAATTTTCCCCAATAATTTTTTTATCTAATTCCACATTATTATATAATTCTACATTGTTCTATTTCTACTAAACCACAACCAAACAACCACTACATCAAGACACCACAACATAATAATAGCCACCCATCCACACACAATAATGTTACAAAATAGAGAAAAATAAAGTCATGAATAGAATCGGCATGCCAATATATGTCCTTTCATTTCCCATATTTAAAATTTCCATAATTTAAAGGTAATTCTTAAATCAATCTATCACTTTGTTGTATAATTCCTAAACATGCATATAGATTTAAACACCAATAATCAATATCTTGGATAGATTATAACTAAATGTGTATAACTCCACCCACTTGAATTCCATTAGTATTTTTTATTATCTTTATTATTCTAATTTATACCATCCAGCTAATGAAAAATAAAGAATGATAGTATCATAGATTCCCACAAAATTGGATATAACATGTATCCACTATCTCAAAAGAGACTTTTTTATTTTTATTGTATACAATGTAAGAGAGGATGAAACATGGGTCCCTAACCACACAAGTATCCTAAAATAAATCTTAATCATGGTGATGACTCATTAAGATTATCATCCTAGTAAACCCCCAACTCCAATCAATAAATTTGTTTTTGAACCTCTCAATAAATAATGAATAACTCTAAGATAAATAGAAGGAATCACCTAGAATAACATATATAAAATAATTGAAATCCCAGGAAAAATTAAAAAGACTAGAGTCTACTAGGGATCCCAAATTCAACTACGGATCACTAAAAGTTTGAGATAAGTGGTGATAGAATTAGGGAAATCAAAGGGAGGAATAAATTTATAGACATCCAATAAAACTCTCTGTTCATGGGGATAATGGTTTGTTAATTATTTGAACCTTAAATGGTTCACATCCAAGGAAAAATAAGGCACTCGATCAAAAAATTCCTACAGTGAAAATTTCATTCTTGTATTATGAAAATTTCATAAAAGTGAAAATATTTTCAAAACCCATATTTTTTACTAATCACCAAAAATTTAACCATTTAAAAAATATCAAAAATCTATAATCTAATTTTAAAAATATAAATTTACAAATTATGTTCATTTTATAATATTAAAATTCCGCAATATAAAAAGTTCCTTTTTATATGAAAATTAAAAAAATGAATAAAAACTATTTTTATTACGATAAGAAATTATTTATTGTTAATTATATTTTATCATATCAGATAATAATTTAAAGAATAATAATATATGAGTTCTTAAAGAATAATATTTTAAAATTGGTTAATTTAATTTATTAGGATATAATGCTTTTAAAAATAGATATTTGATAAAGAACAACCTTTTTAAATTTTAAATAAAATTCATTATGTATCCTCTAAATTTAAGAAAAAAAATTAAAGTAAAATACTTACATATATTAAAGGTTTTATTATTATTATACTTTTATTAATAATATTTATATAATATGTCATGTCTCATTTTATTTTTTTGTATCTTTTGAAATAACCTATAAAAGATTTTATTAATTTGGAGAATGATATATTCTAAAAAACTCAGGGTGTTACAAAAAGGAATCCATCAATTATCTATATATCATGTAAATTAAAATATTTTAGAAAGATATTAGAAATGTAGTCATTAAAAAAGTTATTTTTTTTAATTATCACTACTAGAAAATGAGGCTACTGCCACAAACCTATAGCCACGGTTTTAAAACTATGGCCATAGGCCAGTTATCGTGGCCTATGGCCACGGTTTTTAGAACTGTGTCAATAGGTTGTGGATATAGCCATAGTTCTATGTCATACATCTACAGTTCCAAAACTATGGCTATAGGCCAATTTTTCAATGGCCTATCACCACGTATTTTTAAAACCTTGGCAATAGGGTTCCCACGCTTTGGCAAGAAAATACTTTCCCGCAAAAAAATTAGCGTGAAGACCTACCGCCACAGTTTTGAGGATATTCCCATAGTTTATATTAATATATATATATATATATATCATAATATATATATGTATATATAGCTATACCTGTAATGTCACTCGGTGTAGTGGTAAGTATGCTGGTTCATAGAGCAAAGGTGCAGGGATTGAAACCTGCTGGTGAGATTTTGTATTTAGGGTATTTCAATGATTTAACATGGCTATATCCATGGTTAAAACTGTGGCACTAGCTTCCTATATCCACGGTTTAAACCGTGGCCTTAGTTCAACTTCCATGGTGGTAATTTTTATGTATTATTGCAACTGTTTTCAAAACTATGGCTATAGGCAGCTATTGCCACGGTTAAAACCATTGCAATAGGCTGGGACCTACTGCCACGGTGATAGCAGCTATGGTTGTCAAAAACCATGGTCATAGCCTAAAGCCATGGTTTTGGGGCCTATTACCATGGTTCTGAACCGTGGAAATATGTATTTTTTAGTTTTTTATCTCAATCCTCGATTATAGAAATAAAATTCTTAAATTAAGGTGGTGAAAATATTTTTGATAAAAAACATTAAAAAATTAAGAATATTGTGGATACATTTTTGAAATTTAAGTCTTCAATTTTGTACTATATTTTTTTGACCAGTGTGTTGATATTAGTGTTGGAATTCAAGTTGAAATATTAAATGATAATCCTTATTACAATCGGTATTATTCAATTTTATTATCCTAAAAATTGTTGGATGGATCTTCATAATGGTTATGAGTATCTCTTTAATTTTGGTAAGATATTATTTTGATAATGGAAAACATTGTTGGCCAAATAAAACACCCATTTTTATATACAATTCATCACATAGACTTAGTTTATAATGGTTGATGTAACATTACATAATAATCAGTTGATATTTCACTATCTAATTGACTCTGTACGTTTTTTCAATAATGGGGAAAATATAATAAAAAATAAATGATTAATGAGAATTAGGAAGAGAGGGAAAGATGATTTAGAAATTAAGTGCACATATTTACCTATCATTTTAGTGGGTATTGAAAAAAGGTAAAAATTGGATGCCTTTCAAGCACACATTGTGTATATTTTATTTATTTCAAATGATCTTGATGTATCAATGGAATTTTATGTCAAGTAGTTGAAGAAGAAAAAGTATCCTTGATGTTTATTGGAGAACTCAAGATTATTTAGTTTCCTAAAAGGTTTATATGTTATATGTCATGACCCATGCCGTGACTACCAAAATCCTTCCTTCCATATTCCAGGGGATGGAGATAAGAACTAAAAGGAATATTCCCTAAAATGGGAAGTTTTTGCCTTTATAAACTGCAAACTCGCGCAAACAAATAACATAGAAAAATACAAGCACAAAGTAAACTATATATTAAACATGGTGCGTACAGAAAGTAAAGGGTCTAGAATACAAGCCCAACTGGAAAGTACCAGAAGAACTGGAAAGTACAAGTAAAACTATGTACATCTCCTATAAACACCCACCAAATATCCTACTTAAATGGTAGATATTGCTCTTAAACGATCGCCTTTGCGGATCACCTTGTCAAAGGTCCACCTCTGAGCAGTCACCAGTCCAGGTACCCTCATCCTCAGTCAGCGTTGTCCGTCGTATACACCAGACACAACAAGGTGCGGGTGTAGCTCGTGTAGGGATGAGTATAACAATACTTAGTAGGGACCCCGAGACCCCCTATGGTCTCTCAAATACACAAAGGATAAACCACAAAACATAGAAACAAAAGTCATCCCTACACAGGTATATGCCCTTACATATACCTATGTTATCAAAAAATACCAAACTCACATAGGAGGGAAGAATACCACAAAGGTAATACCATGAAGGTAGATTACCACACAGGTAAAGTACCACATAGCATAACCTCAATCACAAGCATAAGGTAAAGACAACTCACAGTAGGATTTATTCTAGGGGTAGTAACAAGTAACATGCCCAGTCACAACGTCGAACACCTTGGATGCTGGAGAACTCCTCCTCTATCAAGTACAGTGGGCCTCCCGTATCACATAGAGGTTCTTCCTAATAACCTTGGATTGCTGAGGTACTCCTCCTTTTGAGTATCATGGGTTTGACGCGTCACACGGAGGCGCTCCCCACTGTGGGTCTTCCGATTCACACAGAGGCGCTCCCCCTCATGGCCTACTGAGGTACTCCTCCTGTCGAGTACCATGGGTCTACCACGTCACAGAGAGGTACTCCCCACCATGGGTCAGCCCCATCACACAGAGGCACTCCCCACTAGGCATGTCGAGTCACTCCGAGTCGAAACGGTCACCAGTCTTCAAGTCTCTGACAGTCCCAGGTTTCCGTACATAACACGCTTGGGAGAACCGCTCCCCAAGCCATAGTTCATACCTCAACCACCTTGAAGTTCAATGAAAAATTATCCCAAAGGTCCGGCACATAAAAAGGGAACAAACTCAACAGACGATGCGTCAATCGGACACCCAGTTTGTAAGCTAATAGTGTTTCCGCTCTGAGAGCCCGGTTGGATTTGGTGTCCGATCCAACTCAGTTGTACTCTAACCTCATATAAAACTCAAGTTTAGTATACCAAAAGGATCATCTCGATCCAAGGATTCCGGTGCCACTAATGGTTCATCAAACAGATGCTCGGATCACAAGTTATCGCCAAAAAGAAGAAGCTGGGTCCAGATGCACCCGGGTCTGGCCCTAATGTCCTGGGCCTTGGCGGGCCCGGCCCGACCTAGCTTGCTGGCGCATCCTGCTGGTGTGACATGTTGGGTGCGGCGCGGCCTGCTGCGGTGCAGCCCGCTGGGCGCGCGGTTCGCTTGAGCTGGCACTGAAGGGGGCACACACCCCTTCTGATTTTCCCGAATAGTCCATCAGACCGTTCAGCTGGGTGGAAGGCCATACCCACTAGAGGGGTCCCTCCTAGTCTAGAGAGGCCAGCCGAAAGGCCATCTGGTCTTTCTCACAGTGGCACGGTCATGCGACACTGCTCCACCATGGCTGGTTGGAAGGTCGGACGCTCTTCGGCCTCCACCGCGGCCAAGTGGTTGTGGCCCTCGGCTCCACCGGCGGTGTGAACACACGCCGCTGCTCTACCAAGGGGAAGACCAGTTCTCATACTCTACCCTACCCTACTGTGGCCAACAGTCTGCCACTTCCTCATTAACCAACAGCGTTGACGCGTGCCTCCCTTCTTTCCTCACGGCCGGCCGGGTGTCGGCCGCCGTCTTCTTCTGCAAGACACTGAGGCTTCATTCCAAGCCCAAAAAATTAAACGATCGTATATTCATGATCCTTGCGTCAAGGGCTCCATGTCTATATATCACACTGAGAAAAACTCTATATTTCCAGCGTCTATAAATATTAGGCGTTTAAGAACGCACGATGAATGCACGAAGAATAGAAGGAAAGAGGAGCATGTTTATGTGCGGGATGATGTCCATGTTCATTTGGCCATCGTCGTCGTGAATTTAGTATATGAAGAATGACTAAAGTAAATTCAAACATAAATAAAACCCCAAACTCAAGAACGATGGTGAGCGCACGTTTGTGGAAGTAGGTCAGTGTTTGTCGTCACCCATAACTAGCCTCCAACGACGTCACTCATTTGTCGATTTCCGGTTCATGGTTTTGGTGCCGCTCATCACCACTCGCTAGTACCAGATCCATCCTCTAAGGGTTTGGTGTCACTACACATTGTCGGCACATCGTTTCATGGTGATGTAGTGTTGACACCTCTCTCCAAGCTCCATATAAATAGAAGAGGGGGAGGGTGTGCAACGTTTGTTAAATTAATGTAGGGACATTAATTAGGAACCTTACTAATTCTTCAATGATGAAGTTACTTAGAATTGAAAGGTCAATCCATTTATTGGATTGACACGTCATTGGTCCCATGTTGTCGATTTTCCATTGGAGGAAAGGAATGAAAATAAAACAACAAATTTATTTTATTTATTTCTTTTAAAAATTCCCAAAACGTAACATTTTCTCTAGACCTACTACGGTCAATGTGAAGTCTCCCTTAAACGAATCCCAGACCTATGGATTCAATGGTGTCCTCATATTTTTAATCTGAGCACCGGTACAAAAGTTATAAAACTCCACTCATGCATTTACTGAATGTACCCAAAAAAGTTTGATAAATTATTAACAGTCACCCTTGACCCACGATGGTTGAGGTTAGGATCTTACTAACTGAAACAAGCCCCAACGAACCCAACAGAACTCTCGTATTTCCAATCCATGTTACCATTTAAAAGTTATGGATTTTACAACAAAATAATTTTCACTTAATTATTTTATTTATGGCCAAAAACTATCTTTCACTAGTTGCCCGCGCCAACCAATGTTAGTGTATAATTAATGAAAGAATACCCTCATGAGTTCAGCGATGGTATCAGATTTATAGTCCGAGTTACCATTTGTGAGTTATAATAATTTGAAAAATAATACTACTTTATTTAATATTTTATTTACAGTTATGCCTTTTTCAGTTTTCCCACAGGAGGCATGCGCTGACTAAACTTAAGTCGCGCCTAGGGTAAACATGCCATCATGAGCACAAAAGCACCCTCAAATTTTTTATCTGATTAAACTTTTATGATTTATTCCACGTTTTCATGAAAACTACTTACGCGTGCTAATTAAACCTTACCAAAACTTCGATGGATCATTCTAGGCACTCTGGGCTACGAAATCATGCGCCATCAGATTTTGTGGTCTAGAAATTATTCCATATAATTAAAAAAATATGGAATTTCTGGGACATTACATTCTTCCCACCTTAGGGATTTACGTCCCCGAAAGCCACAACAAAGGCAAAACAACCAAAAGAGGGTACTGAGAACGAATCTGAGCCTCTTGCTCCCGTGTTCTATCCTGGAGGTTCTTGTCCTGCCAGTGTATATACACTAGAGGTATCGACTTCCCACAAAGGACCCGCTCATATCGATCCTCAATCTCCAATGGAAGCTCCGTAAATGTCACCCCATCATCAAAGTCCAGCTCACCATGGTCGATGATGTGATATGGTTCATGCATGTATCTCCTCAGTCAGGATATGTGGAAGACGTCATGCACCATCTCCAACTAAGGTGGAAGATCCAAATGGTATTCTACCTCACCTACCCTCTGAAGTATCAGAAAAGTACCAATAAAACTCGGTGATAACTTGTCTCCTTGGACAAATCTTCGTAGTCCCCATCGAGGAGAGAATCACAAGAATACATGGTCCCCCTCATGGAACTCCAAGGGTCTCCGTATCCTTTCGACATAAGACTTTTGAAAACTCTGTGTATTCTTCACTTGCTAAAAAGAGAGACATCATGATACAAACTCTGCCACTACTTCCTTCATCTCGGGCCATTAGTACTAACGTCGGTGATCCTGGTACATCTTCACCACTCCAGGATGTACCGCCAGAGGGGACATATGGAACTCCTTCAACACCTACTATAGTAGCACTACTGGTACCATGGTATGTCTTCTGAAGAGGATGACGTTCTCTCCACCATTAGAAAATCCATTTGGTTCTTGCCCTGAGGATATCTGAGTACGCCGAGCCTTGCAGTTAGTGCCCCCAAGTTGTGCCTCCCCGACTTGCTGAAGGAGTGGGGCTATGACAATCATAGACTAGAGATATGGTGGTCTATCTTTATCCACGAAGGATATCAGCAACGTGGCTAGCTGCTTTATCGATTCACTCAGTAAATGTAGACCATATCTTTTGCTAAGAAAATTTGCTACCACATTTCCCTTCCCAAGAGTATAGACTATCTCAAAGTTATAGTTCTGGAGGAACTCTAGCCATCGCCGCTGTCTCAGGATCAGGTTCATCTGAGAGATGATATACCTGAGATTCTTGTGATCAGAGTAGACTTTAAAACGTTTTCCCATAAAGTAGTGCCACCACATCTTTAGTGCAAAGACCACTGCTGCTAACTCCTAGTCATGGGTAGCATAGTTCTACTTGTCAGTCTCTATCTCAGCACCTGAAAGCTCTGAGGACACTTCTCTATCCACAGTAAAGGCTCCCCCTTTTCGTCAAAGCTAACAAGGGTGTCGCTACCTTGGATAAGTCTGGTACAAATCTCCAGTTTTACCTAGACAAAGTATACGTCCCTCTCTCTTCGGGGAGGTAATCCTGGAAACATCTTTTGAAAAGTTTTCCCCATGCTCTTCCACTCCAGTTTGGAGCTGAAAACTCAAAACTCTTACTTACATGAGGGTAAGTCTGGTCAACTCACGAGGGATTAGATTAACCCTCCTATGTATGAGTGTATCATGTACTTCCTGTGTTTCATTTTTCGCGAACCATGAGAAATCCCATTCCACCATTGTAGGTAAACCACAAACACTTTTTCTAATACAGTCAATCTGAGTATGAACTGTGGATTTCCCGTCCATACCCAAACTAATGTCGTAAGGCATCGATGCTACCACCAAGTGGTTCCAACCCAAACTCTTGCCTCAACGGTCAAATCACACTGTTAGTGTATTTGTGATTATCGATTCTCCTCCAATAGGTATCTCCATACATGAGGGACTAGTCAACAGCTTTACTGGAAACTCTAGGTCTTGGAAAAGATCCATGGAAGGAATAAATGATTGGTACCTGTGTCTATTCATACGACAGCTGGTAGTAGACATAGATCATTCATCGAATCATTTCGAGAGCCCTTGGTTCCCACTCCTTGACTATATGCAGCTACTCCCCCCCTGTTCTCTAGATCCCTAAGCCTGGTGGGGACCGAAATGGGGGGTGGTTGTAACATGTCGAAATGTACACCATCGTATACTGCTCTACTAGATCTGCTTCCAAGTCTTCTTCTCTATAGATTCATCTGTCCATAACACTTCCTCTTCCTGAAACATTTTGCATGCCAATGTCTCTGATACTCGCGTCAATTTCTTGCTTTCCCACTAATAACATTCACTAGTTGTATCCGCTCATCCAAAAACCATTCATCCACAAAGGTTCTCTCTAGCACCCTAACATATGTAGGAATGCATATAAGAAAGGTTCTAGATCAGAAGTCCCTAAACACACCTTGCTCAGAGGTCTAAGCCCTAAAGCACTGACTTTATTGTATTAATCGAGTACCTGAGGTGGTCGGTATGCCTCGATGAATAATCATCTACTGACATGTCGTCCTGCCTAAGCTGTAGAATCTCTAGGGAACTCTCATCCACCTCCTCAATCCAGTCCTCAACTACCTATGAGTCGGGCTCACCAAAAAACCTGAGGGGTATCTGATACTGAAACACGTGCAAGACACTCATCCTACATGTTTCCCCTACTGGTACTACCGGTTGTAACTGCTAACCAACAGGTAGTGATATAGCTGGCACACTATCTGAAGGCACCATCTCAGGAAATGATCCAAGTACCGAAGCCTCATTATCCTACGGACCATCCTCATGGTCAAATACTAGAAAAGACTAGTAGCTAGAGTCAACATCTTCTCTATTGGTGTCTCAACTAGGTGAAAAAATCTAGCCACTACCTCCAGCCAGTCCTTAGCTGCCTGGGAATCTGACGTACCTTGAAACCTCAGAGGCCTCTGTTGCTGGAACTCATGCAACACGCTCAGTCAGCATGCATCCTCTACTAGTGGGGTTGGTGGAAACACTCTTCCAATGGGTATTGGTGATGCTGGTACTCCACCTGAAGGTGCTAATGTCGCAAGAGGGCCCTACACTGAGGCCTCATCACTCGGTGGGCGGTCATTGTGTACTCTCTCAGGAATCCTAACTGGCTGCCTATGTGGAGGCATCCTGATAAGGAACATGTGTGCCATGATCATTAAGTTATACCTAGTGAGCTGACTCCAAAGAAATCAAAAGAAAAACTTTTCAAAAATACACACAATCTATGTTTTCGTGCACCAAGTTGGAAGTCAGAATTCAGGGTCCTAGTGTATGGATACGTCAGCTACCGCACCAACACTGGACACCCCGAGCTGAAAACCACACTCATAACACATAACATTTTCTCTTCATAGAAAAGATCAGATTCCAAGTTCTTCAGTAGAAACAAACTCCTCTAATACCACTTTGTCACGACCCATCCCTCGGGGCCCGGGCCTTGACTACCCCTAGCCCGCCTTCCATAGGTTAGGGGCTAACAAAAAGAACCATAAGGCGTATTCCCTAAAATGGGAAGGTTTTTCCTTTTTAAACTATAAACTCGCACAAATAAAACACATAGACAGATACAGACAGAAAGTAAACTATATAGTAAATAGGGTGTGTATGGAAAGTAAAGGGGAAAAAATACAATCCCAACTAGAATGTACAAGAAAAACAAGAATGTACAAGTAAATCTGAGTACAAATCTTGTAAACACCCTCTAAGGATCCTACCTGAAGGGTAGGTACAAATATAGAATGATCATCTCTGTGGATCACCTCGTCAAAGGTCCACCTCTGAGCAGTCTTTACTCTTGGTAGCCTTGTCCTCAGTTAGTGTTGTCTGTTGTCTACACCAGACACAAAATGGTGCAGGTGTAGCACGTGTAGGGGTGAGTATAACAATACTCAGTGGGGACCCTGAGACTCCCTAAGGTATCTCAAATACATAAATGATAAACCAAAAAACATAGAAACAATAGTCAACCCTACATAGGTATATGCCCATACATATACCTAAGTTATCATAAAATATCCACCTCACACAAGAGGGAAGAATACCACACATGTAATGCCACGAAGGTAGATTACCACACAGGTGAATTACCACATAACATAACCTCAATCACAAGCATAGGGTAAAGACAGACCACACAAGGATTTATTCTAGGGGTAGTAACAAGTATCATCCCTAGTCACAACGTCGAACGCCTTGGATGCTAGAGAAATCCTCCTCTATCGAGTACTCTTGGCCTACTGCGTCACACAGAGCCGCTTCCCACTAACCTTGGACTGTTGAGGTACTCCATCTCTCAAGTACCATGGGTCTGCCGCGTCACACAGAGGCGCTCCCCACCGTGGCCTGCTGAGGTACTCCTCCTGTCGAGTACCGTAGGTCTGCCATGTCACACAGAGGCACTCCCCACCATGGGTCTGCCACATCACACAGAGGCGCTCCCCACTAGGCATGTCTAGTCTCTCCAAGTCAAAATAGTCATTATTTGTCAAGTCTCAGCTAGTCGTAGGGTTCTGTACGTATCGTGCTTGGGAGAACCACTCCCCAAGCCATAGGTCATACTTCAACTACCCTGAAGTTCCATGAAAAAGTATCCCAAAGGTCTGCCACGTTAAAAGGGTCCCAACGCAAAAGACGACACATCAATCAGATGCTCGTTCTGTATGTTATTAGTGTTTCTTCTCCAAGGGCCCAGTTGGATTCAGTGTCACACCCGTCACCTTTAAATAAATTAATTTATTAATTTTCTAGGAATTAGGTAGTTCGAATTAAATCCACTTAAAGCTTTTTGAGTTCTTATTTAAAGAAACACACATATTGGCTTTGACACGCGACCTCGCCCAGCTCATCGGGGATTGATAGCGTGCGACGCATGGGAAAAACATAATAGCAATTCTATGTGACTCCGCCAGCATTGCGGTGTGACCAACCCGTCATTCAATTAACCAAAAAAAATATATAAAAATAAAAATAAATTAATGATAATGAAAAGAATTTAAATGTGTGGATGGAAAAAATAGAATGAGAAATGTTTGTTATTAATTTAATAAACATTGTTTTTAATGATAATAATAGTATTAATATTAATTGGTTTTATTATTATTATTATTATTAGTTTTCTTTTTTATTTTTATTTTTTTGTTGTTGGTTTTTCCCCCTTAGGGTTGGATCGCGCCGCCCCCCACTGTTTTCCCCGTTTCCCTGTCAGACTCCCCCAACCACCTGGATCGCACGCCACCCCCTCACTCGACCAATTGAACCTCTTTCCTGGAAACACTCCTAGCTAGAACTTCCCACATCCCTTCCCCCCTCTATCGCCATCGCCTCTCCCCCCTCCTCGGCCAGTCCTGGATGCCCGCTGCACCACGCCCTGCTCAGCCCTCCGCGTCGCGTCCTACTCCGCTCCGGCCTCCTCACGCCTCACGACCTTCGCATCGCCAAGACACCGCTCGACCTCTTCGGTTTTGCATCGCGTCGCCTCCCTACATCCTTTCCCAGCACGCTACTCTTTTCCCCCTCTCTTCTGGAATCCGCTGCACCCTACTCCCCTACATCTCCTCCTGTTCGGTGACTGCCCTGTACCGGACCACCATCAACTTCCTCTACTAGTCACTACTATGCACAACCTCCCTCCTCCCTACCCTCCTCGGCCAACAACTTTCTTCATCAAAACTGCCCCTCTCTAATCCTGGCCGGTGCCCTCCCATACGCCTGGTGAACCAGCCCACCGCGACACCCTGACATCCCAACCAACATCAAGTCACGCCGCATCCCCCTTGCTTCTGCTCAGAATCATGCCGCACCCCCATTTTCTCCTGCTTAGACGTGTCACATGCCTACTGGACCCCCCCTTAGAGACACCTCCACTCCCTCTTCAATTCGGGTATCCAAGGTTTTTTGTTGTTTTTATATAGATATTTCACTTATTTTAGGGTGTAATCGTTATCTTGCTGGTCTGGTATCTTGAATTAGGGATATTTCTTGGTTTCTTATGGTGCGGACAAGGTGAAATGGTGTTTTTGAGCCTTTATTTGAGAGATTTTCTAGTTCAAGGTAGGTGGTTACATGTCTAAGTTATTACATGATGAATTTATTTTCAAGCTTAATTTTTTTAACATATTAATTAATTACTTTTTGTAGTGAAAAATGGGTTTTCATTGAAGTTTTTTTGTGTTTAAATTGTTTTGTACCATGTTTATGTCACACATGTGTTTTCTGTTGTGAAATTTTCTCTAGTTAGTTGTTAGTGATTTTTAAATTATGCAGTTAGCTTATTGGTTTGTGCAGATGGTGAATATTTTATTTTTGGCATGACGTCGGGTGTGTTTAGTCGTAGAAGAGGGATTTGTGTGTGTTTAGTGGTTAACACAAAGATATTTATTTTAAATTGTTTTATAATCATTTACTTTTGGACTAATTATTATTGTTTTTTTAATTGTGAAGGGTGTGAGTTATGGAGTGCGGATGACACTGTTTATATTTTGGCGTGTGTTAGAATATATTTTATTTTGGAAAGGGGTTTTGAATGACTTTTTTCCCTTTAAGAGTTTTGCGACATTCTTGAAAACTGTTTACTAAATTCTATCATGGGTTTTATTAATTATCGAAGTGTTTATATTCAACTATGCATCTAGTTTAGTTTAATGTTAAATTAGTACAAATTATGTTTTAAAAAGATGTTGGTGTTCGTATGGTTTTAAAAGCAGGGTTGGGTGTGCAAATTTTGATTTTTCATGTGTAAGTACCCTGTTTGGATTTTATGCCTTATTTTGACAGGTGACATGAACTTGAAACTTGTTTGAGCACAAACTAGTAAGCCCAGGTAGCTAGGTGGGCGGACTAAACTAGTGGGCTAGTGTTACGGAGTTGGATCTACCCGGTATCATTGGCAGGACTGATGATTGAAACACTAACTAAACATATGATTTTCTGAGGTTCATGGCCTTCTATGCCACGTTTCACCGACACAAGAAGATCAAGGGACCCCAGCTAGCTAACACCCATGGGGATTCTCCCATATTAGTGCTCATTGGTTACTTTATGCTCGACAGTGTGACACATTAATTATCTTTAAAAAGTAAGGGTGTGTGTGTTTTAATTTAAGTTCTTCCATTTGAAACTATTTTCCTTAATTATGTTTTCTTTAAAACTGTTCCAGCATTTACTTATTTGCCTTAAATAAAATTTCAAATGTATTTGTCATTTAATAATTTTTCATGGAACCTTTTTATTGGGTGACGTCCTACTGGGCTCTTGGATCACACCCTACATACACCTTCAGGTGTATTTAGACCTTGTTCTCTCTGTATTCTAGGTTGAGGCATTGTGCTCTGCGATGGTGGTTCGGGTGGTGGACGGTCTTCTCATGCAGTTTGGTGTTTTCAGCTTGTGTTCGTCACACCTCTCTTGTTGATTGGAGGTTTGATTCAGAGTTTTAGTCACTTTTGTTGTCGTCACATTTTGGATGTTGGATCAAGTTTTAAACCATTAAATTTTATTTTAGTTTAAGTTCATGTTTGGTTGTCTGTTTTCAGTTTTAGTTTAATTATATTTTTAGTTGTTTTGTGGTCACTGTTTCGGGTAAATCGTTCCCATTTGTCAGTTTTGATACTCGGGAACTTGTGCCAGCCCATGTGAATCGGGAACGCCCTTCAGGCCATGTCACAGACCAGGTCAAGCGCTGAGTTGGATGGAAACCTGGATTGGTTCATGAAAAAATGGTATCAGAGGAGGTTTTCTCCCTTGTGTCTTGTTCTCTTGGGGATAAAGTCAGGGTAGAGTAAAGTTAATGGCATCGGAACTCGACGTTCTAGCTACGAGTAAGGTGCCTGGCCAGCACGCCTCGTGGCAGGACTCGAGTTACCAGAGTAAGTTGTGGTCTCTCTAAATATTTGGTCCGTGTGGTTAATATTATTTTGGGGAAATGCAAAGAGAGTAGGGTCAGTGGTCTTAGTGAGCTCACATGGTCTGGAATGCCATGTGGAGCTGGGGACGCTGTCCTAGAATACCTTGTGCTGGTGGTGTGATTGGCGTATAGTCGCCAACTATATGTCTCTGTCACCCGCTGATATTAGTCTCCTCATGCATCGTTTCTCGTCTCATTTTTTTGGATTAGTGGAAATCTGGTTTCTAAGTAAAAGTGATTTGGTCTTGGAAAATGTTTTCAAATGAAGCGCTTTAAGAATCAAATGATGTGTATGGTTTTAAATGTGTGGGTTGAATGTTTGGTTTTGAAAAAAAAAATGGAAAGGTTTGGTTTTGATCCTTGGTGTTCTCATGGAAAACCACATACAAGAGTTTACATGGAAAGAGAAATGGTTAATGGAACGAGTGGATGAATTCCTTGATGGATATGAGGTGGGTGATGGTGTGGTACGGGAACATGAATGTGCGAGGCCCATGGGACACCATTTGTGTTTGTGCAACCCACTATCTTTACTTATTTTCAAAAAAATTTGTTAAATGAGAATTCTATGTTTTAAATAACTGGTGATAATGTGGTTTGTCATGGTGTTTTCAAAATTTTGGGTGTGAGGCGTTCTGATCCGAGGATCCTTTCTGACTAATTTGTGTCCTCAATTTGAATCTTTATTTTTGAGTTGGTGTGAAAGCGTGTGGTTAGTGAATTATTTTGAAAAGTGCTTCAGGAATCCCTTGTAGTGGTTCCCCCTGCATGTTTAGTGTTAGCTTGTGGTATGACTTGGTCATTAGAACATTTTGGTTGGTTCCATGGTTTTTTGTTTTGTTGACAAGTGCACTCCCACTATAAAGCATTAGCATGCGATTGAAGTGTGGCCATGGGTAATTCGTCATTGGCCAAACCTCCAGTTGATTAAAGTGAGGACTCACCATTTTTAGTGATAGTGCTTTGATTGTACCTTATCCTTTTTGGTTAAGCGGATCCTCTCAATGTGGGATGACAGATACGAGAGGAGATGAAGGGACTTTTGGTCTCTTTGAGTTTTTGTAGTTGTTGGGTATGAAGTTTGACACCGTTGTGTCTAAAGGTCCCCCTAGAAATGGGGAAAGGAAATTCCAGTGGGAAAGGGTGAAGGCCATTCAGAGTTATCGATGCTGACCAATGGTTTGAAAGGCTCGTAGTGCTTCTATTGGCCGCAGGAGTCATGTTTGGTGACATCTTTATGTGTGAGTTCTCATTGAAGAGAAAGGATGGATATCGTATGATCCTTTGGGAATACATATTTTCATAGGAGTGTGTCCTCTCAGGGAGCATTAATTTTTTTGTTTGAAGGGGAGTGTTTGCATGCATCTTTCCTTCTTCATTTTCTTGGTTAATGTGAAAGGTGATGCATGTGCATCCTCTAAACCCCTATTTTAGTGAATGTGACATGAGAGAGTATTTGGATGTCGTGGTGTGTTGTGTTTTCTGGTCTGGTCTTGGTTGTGGTATGGTTGCATGTGCCACCAAAAATGGGATTCTCCATTCAGGAGTCTTCAATACCTGATTTCAAGGCAGGAGATGCTTCAAACATCAGGGCTCCAGCCATAGGCCTCAGAGTGAAGTTGGCATGTGGTCAGGAAACCCAGGTGTGTGTGGGACCCCAAACTTATTTCTGTCATCGGTACTCAAGGTGAAGGCGGATTAAATTTTCTTTAGGGGTTGTTCTGTTCCGACGAACCGTCTAGGTGTGTAAGGCATCTCGAGGCTATGAGGAGGTGTGGTCGTCTCGTTACCTTAATGTTTTCAGGGTCGTGTCCCACCGAATGTAATTGCTTCTGGTGGTCCGCATGAGAGTCTGTTGGGTAATCAGTCTCAAATTTGAATAATTCTCATCCAAGGATTTGGAGATATTGGTCTGTCTCCAGATGTGGTTTAGACGCCCGATGGTTGGGACCAACCCTCCCCACCCCTGGTGATGGGGTGCTTGGTCCCTGTCAGAAAATTTCCAAAGTTTTGTATCTTTTGTGAGTTCTAACGGTGGGGAGACCCATGTTGTGTCTCGCACTAATTTCTCTAGAATGAATAGATGTTGGAATTTTCCATAATGGTGGGGAGTCCACCCAGGCCCCCCGGTGTCTGTTTTCTAATCTCGCCTCAGACAGCAGTAAGCTTCTAATAGTGGGGAGCCCCTTCAGGATTTCCCCATGTTGACCTTTTAGTTATGTTCTTGTAGATGATTTTGTAATAGTTGATAAGAGTGCTCCTTGGACGTTGTTGATCTTGTTTTTTCATTCAAGTCAAACGATGTGGTTTTCTTTCTTTGGTGCTTGAGGTGTTTCAGTTTATGATGTTGGTTTCCGTGGGTGTGACAGTTCCTATCATTGATTAATCAATTGGATGTGTTTTAGCCTTTTAGGGTAGAAGACACATATCAGAAAGTCTTTTTATGAGATTCATGAGTTTTTCATTTTAGTCACCTTCTCTGAGCACGGTGTGTTTTCCTCTTTCCACTTGTTTCATAGGGATCATCTTGAACCATAACGGGTTGTCGTTTCCTACATTGGGTCTCACTCATAGTTGTGGATTTCCAGGGACGGAAAGCGTTATGGTGGGGAGAATTGTCACACCCATCGCCTTTAAATAAATTTTTTTTATTAATTTTCTGGGAATCGGGTAGTTCGGATTGAAGCATGACTTAAAGATTTTTGAGTTCTTAATTAAATAAACACACATTTTGGCTTTGACACGCGACCTCGCCCAGCTCATTGGGGTTTGACAGTGTGTGACGCATCGGAGAAACATAATTGTGAAGTCGTGCGGCTCCGCCGGTGCCGCCGTGTGACCCTCTTGTCAATCAATTATCAAAAAATAAAAAAAAAATAAAAATAAATTAATGATAAAGAAAATAATTTAAATGTGTGGATGGAAAAAAATATAGAATGAGAAAGATTTGTTAGTAATTTAATAGACTTTGTTTTTAATGATAATTATAGTATTATTATTAATTGGTGTCATTATTATTATTATTATTATTATTATTAGTTTTCTTTTTTTTTTATTTTTATTTTTTTGTTGTTTGATTTTTCACCCTTAGGGTTGGATCGGGCCACCCCCACTATTTTCCCCCTTTCCTCATCGGACTCCCCCACCCACCTGGATCGTGCGCCACCCCCTCACTCGACCAGTCGAACCTTCTTCCTGGGAACTCTCCAAGCCGGCGTCACCCACAACCCTTCCCCCCTCTCTCATCGTTACCTCCTCCCCCCCTCCTCGGCCAGTCCTAGATGCCTATTGCATTGTGCCATGCTCAGCCCTCCACGCCGCGCCCTGCTCCACTCCGGCCTCCTCATGCTGCTTGGCCTTCGCATCGCCAAGAAACCACTCGGCCTCCTCGGTTCTTCATGGTGCCTCCTCCCTACATCCTTGACCAACACACTGTTCTTTTCTCCCTCTCTCCCGGAATCTGCCACACCCTGCTCCCCTTCCTCTCCTCCTGTCTGGTGACCTCCCTGTGCCGGACCACCTGCACCTTCCTAGGCCAGCCACTGCTACGCACATCTTCTCTCCTCCCTACCCTCCTCGGCCATCAACTTTCTTAATCAATACTCCCCCTCTCTAATCCTGGTCGGCACCCTCCCATTTTCCCGGCGAAACCAGCACGTCACGCCGCCCTGACCTCCCAACCAACATCGAGTCGTGCCGCACCCCCTTGCTCCTACTCGGAATCACGCCACACCCCCCTTTGCTACTGCCCGGACGCGCCACACCACTGATGGATCCCCCTTAGATCCATCGCCTCTCCCTCTCCACTTTGGGTATCCAAGGTTTTTTTTATATAGATTATTCACTTATTTTAGGGTATAATCATTATCTTGCTAGTTTGGTATCTTTAATTTGGGATTGTTCTTGGTTTCTTATGGTGCGAACAAGGTGAAACGGTGTTTTCGAGCCTTTATTCGGGGGGGATTTTCTAGTTCAATGTAGGTGGTTCCACGTCTAAGTTATTACTTGATGAATTTATTTTCAAGTTTAATTTTTTTAACATATTAATTAAATATTTTGTGTATTGCGAAGTGGTTTTTCATTGAAGTTTGTTTTGTGTTGAAATTTTTTGGTACCATGTATATGTTATGCGTGTGTTTTCTGTTGCGAAATTTTATCTAGTTAGTTGTTAGTGATTTTTAAATTATGTAGTTATCTTATTAGTTTTTGCAGATGGTGAACATTGTATTTTTGGCATGACGTCAGGTGTGTTTAGTCGTAAAAGAGGGGTTCGTGTGGGTTTAGTGGTTAACCCCAAGCGATTTATTTTAAATTGTTTTATAAGATTTTACGTTAGGAATATTTATTATTGTTTTGTTAATTGTGCAGGGTGTGAGTAAGGGAGTACGGATGATGTTGTTTATATTTTGTTGTGTATCAGAATATAGTTTTTTGGAAAGGGGTTTTGAATGACTTTTTTCCCTTTAAGAGTTTTGCGACATGTTTGAAAATTGTTTACTAAATTCTATCAGAGGTTAGCTTAATTATCAAAGTGTTTTTGTTCAACTAAGCATCTAGTTTAGTTTAATGTGAAAGCAGTGTGGATTATGTTTTAAAAACTTTTGGTGTGCATATGGTTTTAAAAGCTGGGTTGGGTGTGAAAATTGTGATTTTTCGTGTGTAAGGACCCTGTTTGGATTTTATGCATTATTGTGACTAGTGACATGAACTTGAAACTTGTTTGAGCACAAACTGGGATGCCCAGGTAACTAGGAGGGTGGACTAGACTAGTGGGATAGTGTTCCGGAGGTGAATCGACCTGGTTTCACTGGCAGGACTGACGATTGCAACACTAACTAAACATTTCTTTTCTGAGGGTCGTGGCCTTCTAAGTCACATTTTCTGAGGTTCGTGGATTTCTAGGCCACTTTTTATGAGGTCTGTGGCCTTCTAAGCCATGTCTCACAGAGACATGAAGATCTAGGGACCCAGCTTGCTAACACCCATGAGGCCTCTCCTATATTAGTGCTCATTGGTTACTTTATGCTCTTCTGTGTGACACATTAGTTATTTTTTAAAAATAAGGGTGTGTGTGTTATAATTTATGTTTTTCCATTTGAAACTGTTTTCATTAATTCTGTTTTCTTTAAAGCTATTCCAGCTTTTACTTATTTTGTTTAATTAAAATTTCAAATGTATTTGTCATTTAATAGTTTTGCATGGAACCAATTTATTGGGTGATGTCCTACTGGGATCTTGGCACACACCCGTCATACACCTTCGGGTGTATGTAGACCTTATTCTCTGTGTATTCTAGGTTGAGGCATCATGCCCCATGATGGTGGTTTGGGTTGTGGATAGTCTTCTCATTCATGTCGGTGTTTGTAGCTTGTGGTCATCGCACCTCTCTTATTTATTGGAGGATTGAGTCAGAGTTTTAGTCACTCTTTTTATTGTTACATTTTGAATGTTGGATAAAGTTGTAAACATTTAAATTTGATTTCAGTTTAAGGTCCTGTTTGGTTAGCTATTTTCATTTTTAGTTTAATTATTTTCTCAGTTGTTTTGTGTTCACTATTTCGGGTAAATAATTCGGGTTAGTTTTGATACCCTAGCACTTGTGCCAGCCCGTGGGGATCAGGAACACATTTCGAGCCATGTCACGGACCGGTTTGGGCGCCGAGTCGGATGGCGACTCAACTTTGTTCTTTACATTCGTGGTCCAATCCAAAATGACCATACTCCAACCTTATCAAAAACTCAAGTGGAGTATACCAAAAGGATTGTCTCGATCAATGAATTTTGGTGCCGCTGACGGTTCCTCAAACAGATGCTCGAATCAGAAGTTATATCAAAAAAGGTGAAATTGGGTCCAGATGGTGTAACGCCCCGACCCCAGCTACCCAGAGTCGGTGCCTTACTTTGTAACATTGGCATGATCACAAAAGATCAAGTCTCTAAAGACCGATTAGTTTAGTAGCCTTGGAAACACTAGATACATTCATAAGTCTTACATTACATCATAAAGTGAAAAACTAATAACAAAGTCTTCATAGTCCACACTCATATCCTCTTCTGTCTATCCCTGCAGGTCATTCATAAAATACTTCTTCACATCCTGGAAAATATTAAAACATTGAAAGGGGTGAGCTCAGATACTCAGTAAGGATAACAATATTGCGGAAGCTTTCATAAATAAACACAAACATTTAAGGCAATGTATAACTAAAACAAAAGCCTTTTAAACTTGGACATCAACATAATATGGCAAAAGTAAAATGAGATAATTCCATTTACTTATTCACATGGATATTCTACTGGTCAAATAATCACATGGAATATCAATAACCACTTTCATATTGATGGAATGCATAATGCCAGACTACCATAACCACGTAGCCAAGGCCTCGTGCCAAGACCACAAATAAGATTTTGTCAAGGCCTCGTGCCAAGACACTAGATTGTCTCATGAGACCTACCGATGCATCGAGGAGCTATAACAGGCTCCACCCGTCACTTATTAAGTGCAATGCATTCCTCAAATGAATAGGTTTAAACATATCATAAACCGTAACATAATCGTATCACATAAAACATGCATAAAGGAAACATAAAATTTCCACATTTCAATCACAAGATATCAATACAACACATTGATATAATAAAAACGCTTTAAAACCCATTTTTAATACCAAAATAAAAGAAAGTTAAAACTTTGTATTTATTTTTCATTTAAAAAAAATAAGGCTTGTAGAGGAAGCCGAAACCCAAATAATGGTCACAGCGGCAGAGAAGTCGTTGTCGCCGTATATGTACGGAAGGAAAAACATTCCCTTTTTGTCGTTTAGTAAAACGCTTCGTATAAAAAATATTCCTTTTGAATAAACGTAAAAGTCAAAGGGGTTTATACACCGTATAAAAGAAAGTTGTGTATAAAAGCAAATATGACTCAATTAAAGGAGATTGAGACGAAGTCCCATACAAAGATCATTTTTAAAATAAAATAGATATATTATGTGTATTCACTATAAGTACATATAAATAAATTACAAATACAAGATATGACATAATAATATAATGACATAATTTGAAAGTAGGAGATTAACCCAAAGAATGGAAATTGGGTTAAGAAATTCCCTTACCTTGTGTCTGACTTGAATCAACCGTTATTTATCCTCCGGAATAATAAACTAGAGTTAATATCTACCTTATTAGGAACCATTTTCAATTTCATTATCCTTTTTATATCACTTATTACAATGTTATGAACATTATGTAATTATTTAAGTTAATAATGGTCGTTTTGTCGATATTTGGTACTTGAGTCAACAATAAACTTCTTATAATTACAAGTTGTTCATGTGGTGAAATATCCATTATATCCAGAATTATATTCATTATGTTGATATCATATATATCATATATATCCAGTATATACATTCATTCATAATATTATGTAACATTTAGAGGTAAGAAATGAAATGCACCGTTCATGGAGACGGTAAGCCGTACGTACGCATGAACGCTACTTTCATTTATATTTCGTATTTAATGGAATGAAATCATAATGATATAAATGTATAATATAATTCCAGTATAATATATCATATAATACCATTTACTCCAACCTTTATACATCCCACATATGGTATTAACGATTCAAATCACTTTGAGGGGGCGGTAGTCCGCACTTCCTAAAATGAAAATATCGCGTTTAACCATAATGGAAACCATAAAGGTATGCCGTAAATGAAAATTAAAAAATCATAAGGAAAACAAAAACATAATATATATTATATATAAAAATAGTTTCATCATAATGGCCACCATTAGAGGTGTTATATGATTGTTGAACAATCATCGTTTCGTGAGGCAAAAATTCGCCATCCACAAAAACAGTATGTTCTTTAACCATTAGATGTAGGTGTGTGTAAGTTTAGCTAGAATCCTTCTTATAAAAACATACTAGTATATTGAGGATACTGGTGTTGTTACAAAATAAATGAATAAAAAGAGTTTATGGGGTTGGAGAAGAGAAATAAAACAAAATAACATAAGAGAAGACATTACCTTAAAATCGGGTAACTCTTTTGATTTGAGCCAAAGGCTTCCTTGGGAAGAATTATGCCCAAAGTGAGGATTCTAGGAGTAATATAGGGAAGTTGGGAGAGTATTTGGGCAATGGTTGGCCAAGACAAATGGCTTGAAAGTGTGAATAAGGTGGGAGTGGTGGGGGCCTTTTATAAGTGGAGAGGAGGGGCAGTCTTGGAAAGTAATGAAATATTACTTTATTACACAATGCTTTTCAGATTCTAAAGGTCCCACACTTATATAATTCGAGGATAAGGTGATAAGGGTTCGAAATATACCCATCCAATAGGCTTTGTACATGTTTAATCCTTGGATATTACATTATCTTTCCATTTTATTTAAACCGTTAAATAATGAGGTCATCGTTGCATCATCATGATGTCATAAATAATTTAATTTATTTAATGTCTAAAAATTATTAAAAAAATACTATGATGTAGGAAATATTTTTATCTTTCCAATTACTATTTATAGTCAAAAATATTACTTGTATAACCCCATGTAAAAATTGTTTTAGTAAAAAATTTCATGTTTGTGTCATTTTTTACTTTAACATTAAATAAAAGGTATTTATGTCATTTTCCAACTAAAGTGGCTCCATGGGGTCCCCAAGTTGACCCATGGATTTTCTTGGTCGTCCATGGAACATAAAATGAGGGTAGTACATGTGTCAATCTCATCTCATATTATTAAAACATTATTTTTACCTTAAACTACACTAATTACCTCTAATCGCGATTAAGAACTTAAAAGTTACTATTCACCAAAAAATTATTTTAATCTCATTGAATCAAATTTTACTTCTTAATTACAACCATGTATGTCGGATTTTTGAAAATCAAATCACAGAAGTGGTAATATTTCATTTAAACGAAAAATCAGTTTTTTAACTACCACTTAGTGGTTTCACTTTTCATCAAAAATTGATGTTTTTCAGAACAATGCCAAAATTTCACCCTAAGCTATAATTGATATTCCGAATTCAAAAATGATGTCTATTTTATTAAATACCAAACATATAAGTTGCGTTAATTAATTTTATAATTAATTCCCGCTGTCACAACAAATAGCGTGTTTTTAAGAAACAATTTATATCAAAAGATTGTCAATTGTTTATGTCCAATTTTAAAGTGAAATTAATTCTAATGACCGCCATTGGATAAAATAGTAAAAATATATTCTAATTATACTTTAAAACCACTCAATAATATAATTTATCACTATAAAATACTTTGATTAAAAAAGTTATTTTTAAGTATTTTTCACTATTCATAAAAATTGGATGTTCTCAGAAAATTACAAAAAATTGAACTTTGGATAATTTCGATATTACGAATACAAAAATGAAGTCCATTTTGAAATATAAAATTTCTATAATTTTAAAAAGTGGTTAATACTATTCATAACAGCTACTTTGATTAGTCGTGGTGTGTTAGAACTCGAAGTTGCGTACAATGCAAGTTATTGCATTATTGAATGAGAAGTGTATCGTGGAAGGTCGGGGTGTTACATTCTCCCCTCCTTTAATAAATTGCGTCCTCGCAATTTGAAATTTTTCTTGGAAAATAAAAGGTTGAAAATAGAAAATACGTTTGTGGAAAACCCACATCGGAAATAAGGTTAATAAAAATATAACATTAAAAGAAAGCAAGATAAGTACTAAGGTCACCCAAGATAGCCCTTTCTAGGATTCTATGAAAATATGGATATGGAGGAGAAACAAACCATCAAGGTCTGATGGAGAGTTGTAGAAAACAGGATTAGGAGAAAGTTAACAATAAGTAAATCACAAACTTGTGAATGGTTAAACGGTCATTGAATCCCCAGTTGGAAAAGTTAACCGACAACATTTTTGTTTTAAGTTACCTTTCATAAAGTTGAGGAATTTATTTAAGATATTTACTAAGAACATAAGGAAATATACTTACTTGTCATGTAGGCTTTCATTCTTTAATAAATTTTTTCCACAAACCCATATTTCACTCTAAAAGGTAATAGAACTCAAAAATATTCTATTTATCCTAATTGTATAAGGTTCAAAATATTACCACATACCATTTAGATTAGGAAAAATATTTTGTAATAACCAGGGACTTCTTGTAGGCTAGTGGTAGGAAATAAATGCATGTCACACTATGGTTGTGGGTTCGATTCCTGCAGCTTTGTCCAACGCGACGGGTTATGCCCCACCCTGCAGGTTGTCCTTTTCGTAAAACTATAGTATTATAATATTCCAAAAATAATCATCAGAAATGTTTTAACCTTAAACAATACTATCCAAAGATCAACTTAATCCATTCCAACCTTTATAGTTATCCAAAATACTTCTATCAAACTCATAGTCCAAATTTTATAAGGAAGGTAAACATAATGAAGATCCTTTTTTCTGCGTAACAACATGTGAACACCTTCATCATGTATTCTTTTAAAACACTGCAATTACCAATGATCCCTTATTCCTTATAGAATACTAGATATACTCCTTCTATCCAAAAATGTATACAAATCATTAATCAGTTTCAAGGAAGTTAAGAATATCCAATATAATTTATCCAAATCAATCATGTATTATTCCAAAATCACTATCTCGGTATCAGAACCATATTATGGTTTATCTTTCTCTTAACCATATATTTTCCAAAACTTTAACCTGCTATGGAGTAAATTTTCTTGGTTCCACACAATATCAAGTCCTTGATGAAATTGTACTGCAGTACAATCCTTATATACTCAATAATTATTATAACCTGTACATCATTGATACAACACTCAAATGAAAAAATTATTTAATAACAACATAATAACTCTAATCATTCCTCCTCATCTGTGGTAGTATCATAACTTGATTATTATCCAATAACATCATTTGGGGCATACTCTGATGATTTGGACATTGTTTTGCATAGTGTCCCCACTCCTTGCAGATGATGCATTGTACATTTGAAACCTTTTTCTTACCCTTGCAGTCACGCACTTTGTGTCCTTTTTCTCCACACTTATAACAAACTCCCATTCCCTTTAGGCAAGTTCCAAGGTGTTTCTTCCCACAGTTAACACATATTGGAAAATTATTCTTTTCCCACTTCCCTTTTTCCATTATTCTCTCTTCCATCCTTTTCTTCTCTTTCTTCCCTTCAAAGCCATAAGACTCAGAGAATTCTTTACTTATCTTATTAACACATGATACTATTTCTTCATATGTTGAGAACACATGGGAGATTATTTCCCTTCCAAATGTTGGTTTAATACCGTGAAAGATATGATCCTTCTTACGCTTTGGATCATACGTATTGCTGGAGTTCACATTCCTTCCACTGGGCACCATTTCTATACAATGGCATAAACTAGATTAGTTTATGAATTACAATGAATAATTCCAAACTTGTAAAATTCTTAATGTAAATTTAATGGCTTATGGATATAATCCATAATCATAAAAATGTTTTCCTTGAGGAAGTATATACTCATAACCCTTCATAGTGGTTTGTAAAGAAAACGAGAATTATCCTAAGCATATCCCCCGGGAGTGTTGTAACCAAGAGTACAACAAGGCCTGTTGTCGTGCACCAGTTCCCGTTCGAGTCTAGCTGAAAGCGGTGTTTTCGGGTTTTACCCCAAGGTACATCTGTGCCAGAGCTGCCTCTACCTGCTCATATCCAGACAGGGATGTATTGCTCAGAAAATTCACAAAATCTCTACAACAACAAAATTCTAGGAAGTTCTTCTATACTAATCCTCAAAGTCTATCTTTGGGCTATGTGCTCTAATTAGAGTTTATCTAAATCTAGCTTCCAAGGTTAGTACTAAACTACCTCTGATACCAACTGTAACACCCTGACCCCCGCTACCCAGAGTCGGTGCATTACTTCGTAACATTGGCATGATCACAAAAGATCAAGTCTCGAAAGACCGATTAGTTTAGTACCCTTGGAAACACTAGATACATTCATAAGTCTTACATTACATCATAAAGTGAAAAACTAATAACAAAGTCTTCATAGTCCACACTCATATCCTCTTCTATCTATCCCTGCAGGTCATTCATAAGATACTTCTTCACGTCCTGGAAAATATTAAAACATTGAAAGGGGTGAGCTCAGATGCTCAGTAAGGATAACAATATTGCGGAAGCTTTCATAAATAAACATAAACATTTAAGGCAATGTATAACTAAAACAAAAGCCTTTTAAACTTGAACATCAAAATAATATGGAAAAAGTAAAATGAGATAATGCCATTTACTTCTTCACATGGATATTCTACTAGTCGAATAATCACATGCAATATCAATAACCACTTTTATATTGAGGGAATGCATAATTCCAGACTATCATAACCACGTAGCCAAGGCCTCGTGCCAAGACCACAAATAAGATTTTTTCAAGGCCTCGTGCCAAGACACTAGTTTGTCTCATGAGACCTACCGATGCATCGAGGAGCTATAGTGGGCTCCACCCGTCACTTATTAAGTCCAATGCATTCCTCATATGAATAGGTTTAAACATATCATAAACCATAACATAATCGTATCACATAAAACATGCATAAAGTAAACATAACATTTCCACATTTCAATCACAATATATCAATACCACACATTGATATAATAAAAACGCTTTCAAAACCATTTTTAATACCAAAATAAAAGAAAGTTAAAACATTGTATTTATTTTTCATTTTTTTAAAAAAAAATAAGGCTTGTAGAAGAAGCCGAAACCCAAATAATGGTCACAGTGGCAGAGAAGTCGTTGTCGCCGCATATGTACGGAAAGCAAAACATTCCCTTTTTATCATTTATTAAAACGCTTCATATAAAAAATATTCCTTTTGAATAAACGTAAAAGTCAAAGGGGTTTATACACCGTATAAAACAAAGTTGTGTATAAAACCAAATATGCCTCAATTAAAGGAGATTGAGACGAAGTCCCATAAAAAGATCATTTTTAAAATAAAATAGATATATTATGTGTATTCACTATAAGTACACATAAATAAAGTACAAATACAAGATATCACATAATAATATAATGACATAATTTGAAAGTAGGAGATTAACCCAAAGAATGGAAATTGGGTTAAGAAATTCCCTTACCTTGTGTCCGACTTGACTCAACCGTTCTTTAACCTCCTGAATAATAAACTAGAGTTAATATCTACCTTATTAGGAACCATTTTCAATTTCATTATCCTTTTTATATCACTTATTACAATGTTATGAACATTATGTAATTATTTAAGTTAATAACGGTCGTTTTGTCGATATTTGGTACTTGAGTCAACAATAAACATCTTATAATTACAAGTTGTTCATGTGGTGAAATATCCATTATATACATAATTATATTCATTATGTTGATATCATATATATCATATATATCCAGTATATACATTCATTCATAATATTATGTAACATTTAGAGGTAAGAAATGAAATGCACCGTTCATGGAGACGGTAAGCCGTACGTACGCATGAACGCTACTTTCATTTCAATTTCATATTTAATGGAATGAAATCATAATGATATAAATGTATAATATAATTACAGTATAATATAGCATATAATAACATTTACTCCATCCTTTATACATCCCACATATGGTATTAACGATTCAAATCACTTTGAGGGGGCGGTAGTCCGCACTTCCTAAAATGAAAATATCGCGTTTACCCATAATGGAAACCATAAAGGTATGCCGAAAATGAAAAATAAACAATCATAAGTAAAACAAAAACATAATATATATCATATATAAAAATAGTTTCATCATAATTTCCACCATTAGAGGTGTTATATGAGTTTTGAACAATCATCGTTTCGTGAGGCAAAAATTCTCCATCCACAGAAACAGTATGTTCTTTAACCATTAGATGTAGGTGTGTGTAAGTGTAGCTCGAATCCTTCTTATAAAAACCTCCTAGTATATTTATGATACTGTTGTTGTTACAAAATAAATGAATAAAAAGAGTTTATTGGGTTGGAGAAGCAAAACAAAACAAAATAACATAAGGGAAGACATTATCTTAAAATCAGGTAACTCTTTTGATTTGAGCCAAAGGCTTCCTTGTAAAGAATTATGCCCAAAGTGAGGCTTCTAGGAGTAAGATATGGAAGTTGGGAGAGTATTTTGGCAGAGGTTGGCCGAGACAAATGGCTTGATAGTGTGAATAAGGTGGGAGTGGTGGGGGCCTTTTATAAGTGGAGAGGAGGGGCACTCTTGGAAAGTAATGAAATATTACTTTATTACACAATGCTTTTCGGATTATAAAGGTCCCACACTTATATAATTCAAGGATAAGGTGATAAGGGTTCGAAATATACCCATCCAATAGGATTTGGACAAGTTTAAGCCTTGTATATTACATTATCGTTCCATTTTATTTAAACCGTTAAATAATGAGGTCATCGCTGCATCATCATGATGTCATAAATAATTTAATTTAATTAATGTCTAAAAATTATAAAAAAAATACTATGATGTAGGAAATCTTTTTATATTTCCAATGAATATTTATAGTCAAAAATATGACTTGTATAACCCCATGTAAAAATTGTTTTAGTAAAACATTTCATGTTTGTGTCATTTTTTACTTTAACATTAAATAAAAGGTATTTATGTCATTTTCCAACTAAAGTGGATCCATGGGGTCCCCAAGTTGACCCATGGATTGTATTGGTCGGCCATGGCACATCCAATTAGGGTAGGACATGTTTCAATCCCATCTCATATTATTAAAACATTATTTTTACCTTAAACTACACTAATTACCTCTAATCACGATTAAGAACTTAAAAGTTACTATTCACCAAAAAATTATTTTAATCTCATTGAACCACATTTTACTTCTCAATGAAAACCATGTATGTTGTATTTTTGAAAATAAAATCACAGAAGTGGTAATATTTCATTTAAACGAAAAATCAGTTTTTTAACTACCACTTAGTGGTTTCACTATTCATCAAAAATTGATGTTTTTCAGAACAATGCCAAAATTTCACCCTAAGCTATAATTGATATACCAAATTCAAAAATGATGTCTATTTTATGAAATTACAAACATATAAGTTGCATTAATTAATTTTATAATTAATTCCCGCTGTCACAACAAATAGCATGTTTTTAAGAAACAATTTATATCAAAAGATTGTCAATTGTTTATGTCCAATTTTAAAGTGAAATTAATTCTAATGACCACCATTGGATAAAATAGTAAAAATATATTCTAATTATACTTTAAAACCACTCAATAATATAATTTATCACTATAAAATACTTTGATTAAAAAAGTTGTTTTTTAGTATTTTTTTACTATTCATAAAAATTGGATGTTCTCAGAAAATTACAAAAAATTGAACTTTGGATAATTTCTATATTACGAATACAAAAATGAAGTCCATTTTAAAATATAAAATTTCTATAATTTTAAAAAGTGGTTAATAATATTCATAACGGCTACTTTGATTAGTCACGGTGTGTTAGAACTCGAAGTTGCGTACAATGCAAGTTATTGCATTATTGAATGAGAAGTGTATCGTGGAAGCTCGGGGTGTTACAGATGGGCCCAGTTCAGGTCGACTCAGCCCAGATGGCCTAGGCCATGGCAGGCCTGTCTTGGCACAGCCTACTGGCACAACCTAGAGGCATGGCCTAGTGGCATGGCCTAGTGTCGCGGCCCGCTGCGGTGTCTCCCACTCGGCGCATGATATACCTGAACTGGCGTCGAAGTTGGAGCACCCCCTTTTGGTTTTCCCGAACGGTCCATCGGACCGTTCGGCTGGGTGGAACACGGGACCCGCTGGAGGGCTCCGACTCGGTTTGGCAAGGCCAGCCGGAAGGCCGACCGGGAGGCCGGCCGCCCTTCGGCCTCCGCCACAACCCCCTGCTCCACCGACAGCGGGGACGTGCGCCACCGCTCCACCACCTATCCAACCGATATCCAGCTGTCGCCCTACCCCGCCGCGACCAACATGTCGCGGCCTCCTCACCAACCGGCGAAGCGGACGCGCTCCACCCATCCTTCCTCACTACTGACCGGATTTCGGCTGTCACCTTCATCCCCAAGCCACTACGGCTTCGTTCCAAGACTAAAAAATTAAACGATCACATATTCATAATCCTTGAGTCGAGGGATCCGTTTCCATATATCTCACTCAGAAAAACTCCATATTTCTAGCGTCAATAAATAGTAGGCGTTGAAGAATGCACAAAGAACGCCTGAATAATAAAAAGAAATAGGGGAAAGGTTTATGTGCATGATGATGGCCATGTTCGTTTGGCCATCGTCATCGTGAATGTAGGATATAAAGAATAAATAAAGTAAATTCAATGATAAATAAAACACCTACCTCAAGAACGATGGTGAGTGTGCGTTTTTGGTAGCGGGTCGATGTTATCCATCCCCCGCAACTAGCCTCCAACAATGTCACTCATTCGCCGATCTCCGGTTCGGGGTTTCAGTGTCGCTCACGACCTCCCGCAGGTACTGGGTTCTTCCTCCAAAGGTTTGGTGTCACTGCACTTTGTCAGCACTCTGTTTCTTGGTGATGCAGTGCTAACACCTCTCCCCAAGCTCTATATAAATAGAAGAGGGGGATGGTGTGAAAAGTTTGTGGGATTAATGGAGGCCCATTAATTAGGAACCTTACTAATTCTCTAATGGTGCAGTTACATAGAACTGAAATGTCAATCCATTTATTGTCTTGACACGTCGCTGGTCCCACGTTTTCATTTGTGCGTTGGAGAAATGGAATGAAAATAAAACAAAATTTTTTCTTATAGGTCCAAAAACACAAATTTTTCTCTAGACCTACTACAGTCAAAGTGAAGTCTTCCTTAAGAGAATCCCATCCTTGTGGATTCAGCAGTGTCCTCAGATTTTTAATTCGAGAACCTATTTGAAATTTAGAAAACGCCAGTCATGCATTTACTGAATGTACCCGAAACAATGTTTTGAAAATTATTAATAGTCACCCTTTACCCAAGATGATCGAGGTTAGGATCTTTCTAAGTGAAAAATTTCCCAAAAAACCCAATGTTACTCTCAGATTTCCATTCCGAGTTATCGTTTATATATTATGGATCTTACAACAAAATAATTTTCACTTAATTATTTTATTTTCGACCAAAAACTAACATTCACTAGTGGCCCATGCCGGCAAATGTTAGTGTCTGTTTATGAAATCATACTCTCATGAGTTCAGCGGTGGTCTCAGATTTTTAATCCGACTTACCTTTTTTGAGTTATAAGCATTTGGAAAATAATATAAAATTATTTAATTATTTTATCTACGGTTATACCGTTATCGGGTTTTCTCATAAGAGGCCCGCGCCAACTAACCTTATGTTGCACCTAGGGTAAACCCACCATCCTAAGAACAATGGTGCCCTCAGATTTCTGATCTGAGTAACTGTTTAATATTTATTCCACTTTTTCAAGAAAACAACTTACACGCTCTAATTAAACCTTAACAAAACTTTGATGGATCATTCCATTAACTCTGGTCCTTGAAATCGCGCACCTTCAGATTTCGTTGTCTCGAAATAATTCCATGTAATTAAAAAAAATACGGAATTATTGAGACATTACATTATATTATGTAAATAAATATTAAATAAAATATTTCTAGTTGGTTTTTTATGATTCATATCATTATTCATTTGAAAATGGATGATTTATTACTTTTTTTGTTTTAGTGGTTCATTTATATTTATTATTAATGCGTTGAAATCATTGGAGGGCTCCATAATTATGGATTTCGAGTTGTATAAAAAGGAAAAGATTACGTTTTATAAAGATAAACACCTAATTTATAATGTTTTTATTTTATCCTTTGAGTTTTTTTTGATAAATTACTATACTACATATTAGATAAATGAGTTTAAAAGTTATATCCAAAAAATATATGGCTAACCCTATTATCAACACTGCCTAAGTATCTAAGCCCTTAAGGTTGGTCATATAATACAAGAGGCTAGTAAGGACATCATATATGAAGGCCAGTGCAGGTTTGGATTGGCCAGTGGAGAGTGCACCTAGTGTGGATCATCATTGAGTGAAGGAGAATAAATACTTTGGTGTGTGCCAGAAAACACCCACCAAGAAATAATTCCCTAAATAATTTTATGGGGGGTAAATAGGGAACTCAGTCAAAAATATAAGGGGAATACCATTCAAAAAAATTATATGGAATCAACTCATGTGTGATATAATTCATCATTTATAAATACACGTAATAAAATTGTATATACCATATTTCACATATTATTACTCATCTGACAATATTATTTTCTAACCTTTTTTTTCTAGAAATACATCATTCCAGAATCTTATGGTGATCAGAAGTAGTATGATTGGTTGTTAGTTCCCTAGAAGAAAAATATATATATTTACATTGTTTGTGGGAAGAAAAACACTCAATTAATTAGATGTTCATGTATGAATTCAAAATATCACTAGAGGATTATAATATATGAATTTTCAAGGAAGCTTATAAGGATAATTTGATATGAAGATGATAATTATCTAGAAGAATATCATTGAGGTATGAAGTTATTAAGAGTAAAATATATAATCTCTATGTAATTATGTCTTTAAATAGTGAGAAATTTATGAAGAGATTTTTTGAGTTTAGAAGAGTAAAAAATGAACTTCATAAGATTGTGTGACTAGTTTATTTGTTTATTCATAAGTTATAAATAGTAATTCATTTAGTCTATAAGGTTTGGGTTGTTCATTATAAGGATGAGAAATGTGGTTTTTAAGGTTAATGTTTTCTTATGCTTCCGACCTCAGAAAGTTCCAAGAATCCAAAGGATAATTTTCTTATAAGTTTCATTTATCCTTGGGAAGTGCATAATACTTATAAATAATGTATGGTTTTAGATATTTATATGGTATAAAAAAATCATACAAAAAATGTATACAGTGGGAGAACTTGTGGAGTATATGAGAATGAAATTTTCAGAAGAAGGAAATAGACAATATGTTTCCAAGTAATCGAATTTCTTATGTAAATATCACTGTTTGTATTTGATGATTCTTGTAGGAGATAAAAGTTTAACATTTTTACATGTATTTAGGGATTCTTTTCGAATATAAGACATAGTTTTAAAAAAATTATGGTCTAAAGAATTTTTAAATACCATGAATTACAGTAATTCAAAATTGATTATTCCCATAGTAAAAAGGAATAAAAATAAAGAGAAATAAGTGATAATGAAGTAATGTACACTAATGATTGTAATTATATACACACACACATATATATATATATATATGATTGGTTCCCAAATATAGTGTGTGACAAGGACCAATAATTCCATTTTAAATAAAAACAATTATGTATCAAATATAGTGGATAAGGAATATAACACAAAACCTAACCTACGAAATGAATATTTTCAATCCAATAAATAAGGAATATCCAATTATATTATTTTACACTAAAGAATAATAAAATAGAGAGAGATATAATAGATTAATGATATATATTATTTTATTATTTCTCATGCTTGAAAAATAGGAGGAGTCTCTTCAGCCACAGTTTTAAAGAATTCTACATTCAAGGAGGCAATATGTGGGATGTTTTGTGTGAACAAATTTCTATACAAGAAGTTGAGGACTTTATCTATTTAAAAAAAAATTGATGATGTAATCATAAATGATTTCCAAATTTTTTTAAAAGAAGATGCGTTAATTTTATGTTTTGGGAATGTAAAATAGTAATAAGAGGAAGACGACGTGAAATGAACATAAAAAACATACAGATTCTACATTGATTAATGAATTTCATGTTGTTACTATAATTTATTATAAAACAATCGAGAGTAAGTATAAATATCCAAAGAGATTTTATAGTAATTTAGGATCAACCAAACAATATCAAAATATATGTAACATTAGTATAATGATATTTTGTACTCTTTGTATAGAACTATTGATACTGGTGGTTCATATGGTCTCAATGAAATCTGGATCATTTCAAGGACATTCCCTTTATTTTGAATGTTAAAAATTATAAATCTAACGTGCCTCTTGTGTTTCCGCATTTGGATATGTTTCATAGAAATAAAAATTTAATAATAGAGAATGATATGTCAACTCACTTAACCGTTAACATACTTAAGAGAAAAAAATGATAAATAGTTTTAAAACTTTTATAGTAATTCACCCCCCCCCCCACAAACACAAACTTAGTAATGAACATATATTAATTGTTCCCAAAAATTTCATAAAAAATATCCTATGATTTCCCAAAATAGGTGAATGTATTTTAATTTTAGTCCTATTGTTACACCCCATGATATTAAAATAATAACATTATGTTGGTTGGTGTATATAAAATAAAACATCATGCTTAAATGACCCATGAAATAGTTTTATGTAAATCTGATCATTATAACCTAGCTATTAAATAAGTCATTATGAATATGATTAAATAATTTATCATATATATATAAACCTCAAAATAAATATAAATTTCTCAATAAATTATTAAAACATAATCACTCAAATTTTAGCAATTTCATTTTATTCTTTAAAAAGACGAGTTCTTCAAAAAATGGTATTTAATGATTTATGTTAGTGAATATTATAATTAATTTTTAGAAAACCTAGATTTTTAATTTTATAGAATTAACATCATTTTTTAAATAATAATATCCAAATTAACTTCAATTTAATTTTTTGGGATTGTTCTAAAATAATTGATTTTTCAGTGAATAGTGAAATTTATTGATTCTTCCAATAATGTCAGTTTATTTCATAAAATAATATAATTTAAAATATCTTTTATAATTTGGATATGAAATTAAAGTTACCTTTGAGATGTCTTATTTGTAATAATCTAACTAATTTCATTTGAAGAAATAATTTTCATATGTTTGGTATCAGTTATTGTTATGATTAACAACACAATTTTTCTTTAAATTATTTTTAAGTGTATAATGTCTTTCCATTTATATTGATTAACATAATTGAAGGACCCTAGAACACCCTAAGAGGGGAGGAATGAATCAGATTTTCAAATTTTTTCTTTTAAAAAAATGGATGTTTTCACCACATAGGAAGGAACATGTTAAACTTATCTGGAGAGGAAGTGTAGAAAATAAACAATCACATACAATGGAATGACACAAGAAATTTACTTGATTCACCACTAAGGGCTACGTCCAAGGAGCATATGCCGAAAATTTTTGGTCGTACCAAAACCACTTATATTCACATGTGTGGTTTTCAAGAGTTTAGCATATTCACTCTGTGCTAGGTGCACTACATTTAAAAGGTTTTAAGGGTTGTACATTGCATCCCTCAGATCACTTTTGTTGACTCCCCCTTACTCACTGTGTTGGAAGAATTCTCACTCAGTTTAATGACTCAAAGGTCACTTCAATGGTTTAGCATTAGATTATCCATCCTCGGTTGTAAATGGATCCTTTATTGAAGTCTTATAATCACATATTGATGTAATATATTTTCCCATACACTATTATGTTATGGAAGTTAATTTTGCTAACCCATTTGGTGAATTTTCAGGCTTAATTGGGTGTTTCACATACTACATCCATTTCCGCAAACTGTTATTATTTCCATGTACCATCCAACTCTTCCATGTACCGCACCACTCTATGTTTATCCCTACTCAGTTTACTACTCCACTACTCTATGTAATGTATTCCTCCACGTACTACCTTGCTCTGCAGCGTACTGTGATAAATTCCTACAATAACCACACTCTCTTCTATGAACTTTTTTCCGTATGTTGGTGATTCTCTCCACGTACCATCTTCTCCTTCGTGTACCACTACATACTTCACCGAATTTCATCCTGAATTTTTAATCTCTAAAATTATCACTTAACAAAGAGGATTATTGTTTCTTAAATAGGCACGTAACTTCACAAATTTTGCTAATCTGATTTACCCAAATTTTCAATGTGTGAAAATCTTAACTATGAACTAAAATCCATCTCCATACTGTTATCCTCCACCATATACCACTCTTTTTTCGCAAACGGTAGTAATAACACTAACCTTCAGCACTCCGTGTACCCCATTCCATCACCGCATACTACACTGCGAACCGTTTTTTGTTTCAACCATCATCATTCTGTATAGCACATGCCTTCACCACATACTATTGTTGTCAACTTTTTTATTTTCCATGCACCATACCGTAAACTACTCTATGTACCATTCCCTCACCCTAGAATGCATCTGTGAACCATTCTTGGAAGAAGATACACGATCCATTTTATGAGGTATGTGGTTCATTATTTTTCAAATTTTCTATGTCGTTTCATAGTCCATTCACTAATATTTGAAAAAACCATTGTTTTCTAACACCAAAAAATCAATATTGAGGCCTAAATAATTGAAAAACACTAGGAAACTATTCCAACTTCAATACTACTTTTAGACTGAGACATATGACCTCATTCCTTGCAAACTCCATATTCATCCATGTGGGTATTGGCAACAAACACAAACCAAAATCCATTATTAGAAATGAACAACCTTGGTTTCAAAAATAACCTATAATGAGGAAATATTTAAATGAAATTTATATTTTAAATATCAATTTATATTTATTTAAATTCATATAATGATGATTTCATTTAATATATATAATATAAGATCATTTATTTCTTGAAAAAATATTCTTTTTTAAATATTTCTTTTGGTTATGTTTTGTCAGTATATTTTTAAATTAAATTCTTCCAATTATGAGAATTGAATTTGATAAAATGGATTATATATTTGAATCATCATTATTAATATTAGTTAATAAGATAATATTAATTTTTTATCATAATGAATAGTAAAAATACGTTACCATGGTTAAGGGTAAAACAAGTTTATTATTTATTAAACTAAAGAGATAAGAGATATAATGACCTAAAATAATTAAGTTTTTTTTTCTATCCATATTTCTACCCTTATCAAATTAGTCTCATCATTAAATTATTCATGGGATAATTTTCCTTTAAAATTTCCTTTATAATAATTTATCAAAAGAAAATAACAAATTTCCACTCTCATACATTTAAAAATATATTATGTGTTCACATAGGGATGAATGGGAGGTATGTTTATTTATAAATTTTAATTTTAATAAAAAATTATTTTTTACTATGATAATTTATGTTAAATTTTTAGTGATGAAATAATTATCTTAAATTATTACTCAACGAAGACACAAAAATTATTTAAGTAAAATGAAAATAAAAAATGATTTTAAAAATATTTAAAGTAAAATAATTTGAATAAATTATTCTGTTATATATATTTGAAATATTAATAAAAAAATTTGGGATGTTTGGATTATATATATTCTAATTCTATCTTTTTCATGATGTTTTTAAAATAAAATAAAATAAATATTTTCAAACATGACCTTAATTATATTTTATATTAAAATTTGTTTTATCAAATTATTTAATGTTCATAAAAATATTATATTCATCCAAGTGAATTATAAATGGTTAATAATATCAATCATGGTCCATTTGGGTATGATATTCCTTATATATAAACTTTCCTTACATCTTAAACAGTAAAATTTTAATAAAATAGTTAAGGTTAAAATGGGGGTTTTCACCTTACTTGTGTCTGTGTTAAAACTAATTTAACATGCACATTTTATTATTATATGATAATTTTTTTATATTTATAATAATTGGGTAACAAGTATCTAATAAGGTCCAATTTATTTTTAGGCTTAAAAGGTGAATTAACTAGTTTAAAAAACCTCTTATAATGGGAAACATTATAATGGTAAAACTGGGTAACTTTAGAAGTTAAGGGAATATTAATTAAAAAATATTAGTGGTGGTGGTTTTTATTAACCTAATAATACCACTACTTTATAATTTATTAATTTTTTAGGAGCTTATTTTGATATTAACTTCCATGTATTGAATAACGTTTGGTTATGTGCTAAATTAACACTCTTCCTCACTTAAAAAAGGGCATCTCCTACCATATCCAGTCCACAATTGAAGAACCATTTGTTTCATCCAATACCTACCCAAATACCTTAAATAAATATAACTATATTTCCTAGAGGCATTTTTTACCACAAATCCAATCAAGGAAGGCTTTAGGTTTATTCCAAAAAGGTTATCTGAAGAAGTGGAATTATTCTTAAATGATCATTTTTGTTTTATTTCTTCTTCCACCTCCTTAAAATATTATTTTAGCATCAAAGTATAATAAAATCAGTATCTCACATATAGTAATAATTTATTATTTTAATTTGATAACCTATATCCATCTCATCTTTCATCAAATGGGGAATTATACCATTGTTGGTGTGTCTGGAAGACTACCTCCTCACGAACTGAAGTAATTCTTTTTCCATAACCTTGTATTATTATTTCAAATAATGATGTAATTAATGTATATATATATATTATATTCATGACATGTTTATAATTTTTTAATGTTAATATATCATTTAATTTCTTATCTTCCCAATCAATTAAATATGAAAACATCATTCATGTGTGCGTATAGACTATTGTCGTTATGAATCAATGTGATTTTTATCTAACCACCTCATCACATGGATGATATATATAAGTTTATTTAATGAAATTATATATTATTTATGATATTATGGTCATTATTTTATAATAAAATAATCCATACCTTCTTATAACAATTATCACTGAAAAATAGAAATTCTACTTATGTATATATACAACTTACCATCACCATGATTGTAATGTAGTTTAATTCTAATAACAATACCTCTTGAATTGTTTAAAAATTATAATTTACGTATAAATATATAATTATGTTATTATTATTATTCTTTATATGTTTTTAAAATGACCATATTGACCATAGTAAACCTACCAATGTCCTTTTGGACATATACACTATATATTATTAAAACGACTGATGTAAACATAAATAATTAAATAATTAAATGTAAGATGTTAATAAAAAAATAAACATAATAATAAACTTAAAAAATATTCTCAATTAATAAAATAATTGACATAATTTTATTATTTTGGCAGACAAATAATGTACGATATGAGTTAGATCTAAGGTACAGAACTTCGTAACAATTTTCCTTCATTAAGGAATATTTTAATGTTATTAATCTAATTTCCTTTCTATAGTGTATATACTACCAATTTTACTTATAATATCATGAATCCATCTTAATTAAGGGTATTTTAGGTTTTAATTTTAATTATTTCATTTAAGGGGATTTGAGTTGAAGGTTACCAAGTGGAATGGAATTTCATAACACAATTTATTTTTGTAGGGTTATATTACTTATTCATTGTATTTTTATTCTAATATTATTTTTGTAATTTATTTTTGATGATTTTTTGGTTTATTTTATCAATTTTTTACCATTTTATGCATAATTAATTCATTTATTAATTCTTAGTTCAATGATATTATCTTTGTAATAGATTCCATCTCAATTTCCACATCATTGTGACATATTTGGTACTAAGCACCTATTGATTTTCATGAGGTGTATATAGTTCTTTATTGATATTTTATGTCTTTGTTATCTTAATATTAATGGTATTTAATATTTCATTTGATGTTATTTCTTACATAGGGGTTATGATGCAAAAGTTACAAAAGCATTAAGGTTTTTTTCTTCAATCCCATTTTAATCTATATTATTTATGCTTGAATTTCCATTGTAGGAAATTTTTTGATCACTATCTAGTAAACCCATTTAATTTTCTTCCCCTCTTCAAATTCATTAGATTTCAATGTAATACTTTTATTTTACTCTCCTTGTTACTGAAATGATTGAGAACATATTTTTGAGAAAAGATAAATTTATTTATCTTTTCAGTAAAAAAAATCATCAATATGAATATTTTACATAAAAAAATTATTATTTTTTGAATATTCTAAACTGATTTATTGATGACATTTTAACCCTTATTTTAATTTTTACAAAAAAAATTAAAAGGAATCTTCTTGTAATTTTCCAAAAAATGAATATTTTTATTTTTACAGAAAATGTGAAATAAAATATTTATTTTAACATACTCAATATGAACGAAGTTTTTAGAATTCATGAGAACTCATTTCTTTAAATATTCATTTAGAATTTTACAAGGTTATTTTCAGAGAAAATTTATTTCCCAATATTCTTTAAATTTTTACTAAAATTTGTATTCAATGTTAAAAGGGTATTTTCATCAAAAATATTTTTGTCATATATTTATTTTATTTATATTAATCAATTAAAAAATACTTTATTTTAATTTTACACCAATGGGGATATGTTTCAATGATATCATCATTATTATTTTTCAAGATGTATTATAATCATTTTGACTAGGGAAAGTTTTGACATTCACTATCTTGGTTAATTTTGTGTCAATAACATTATTTGGAAACATTCATTTTCTTGTGATAATTGAAGAATAAATTTAATTTAAATATAAATACTCATTGGATAATTTATATGATTATTTAAAAAACTACATAACTTTTATCTGTACATTTTTTTATTATGATAATTATTTGATTGACTGGAGAATGATTGATAATTCATCTTCTTTACAAAATACATATATTTTATTGATAAGACATTTGTTCATTAATTAAATAAATCATTAAATATATTAATAATTCATTATAAATTAAATTATTTTCCATGCCTAGTCATTGGTATCCCATAATTCATCGGCATGTCTCATGAGACAAATCAGTAAACTTGCGTTAATTAGGTTTCTGGTGTATACCGACATTTTTATCAAATTGTATTGGAATAAGAATTTGAAGGTGTGTTTTTTTTATGTTTGATATCAATAAATATAATATTAAGTATTTACTTCATTGATACTTAATTTATTATTATCTAGGATGTTATATTAATAATATTTTCATGGATTCATTTC
Source organism: Viscum album (assembly GCA_963277665.1). NCBI lineage: Eukaryota > Viridiplantae > Streptophyta > Magnoliopsida > Santalales > Viscaceae > Viscum > Viscum album. The sequence goes on along the minus strand of OY728146.1, from coordinate 1,747,530,522 downwards.
ATTCTCAAGTTTTTGATTTAATAGAATGTGATTTTGGTTATTTACCTTTCTATATTGACTATTACTTATTGATTCTTGATATCTTATTCTATATATATCCCTTATAGAGTATCCAATCTCACACATATTGTTTTCAATTCCCCAATATATTAATAAAAAATTGATGAATGAGTTCAACGACAATTTTTTTTAATTTCACTGTGTTATATTGAAACTTTATAATGAAATGTGAGATTCAAGTATATATCTATTTTAGAAATAATACTAAACTATTCAGTCCTTGAGGCTATGATAACTAACATCTAGTGACAATTTAATAATGTAACCATCAACTCTGGGATAATTGGTTAGGGGTCATTTCAGTTGGTATGAGAATAAGTTTAGTAAAAAACCATGGGAAGATGTTTAAAAAAAATATATATTAGGGAAAATAACCCTATGAAAGACATTGAGGACATTACCAAACAAAAAAAATTATAATTAAGATGAGGTTAGTTTAAGATTTTTTGGCACCATCATGTGTTAATAAATATAAGTTTTATCATAAGATTAAAGTAATAAATACCCATTTTTATGTTTTATGTGATGGGTGTCTATGATTATTATTTTTAATTTGGGAACTTTTATTGTATTATAAACCTTGAATTAGTATTGGTTTTAGTAGAAATGTTCTCTGACGAAGAATGAATTTATATTTTTCAGACATAATTTTAAATTTATTCATAACATTAATGATTAATATTATCATTATCGTTGATATAATAATAGTCAATTAACATTATTTGATTTCGAAAAAAATATATTATTGGATACCTATGTGGTTAATTTTTTTTATAACTAATGTTATATTTTAATATGTTTATCTTATTTTCATAATTCTAATTAGAATTATATATTTGTAGAAAAATTAAAACCTATATGTCAGATGATAACCTGACAAATATGGAAAGTCCATGGGGCTTGAAACCATAACTAAAGGGTTACAAGAGTTTGGTGCATACCACTGGCCTACGTGATGTACTAATTTGTATGAAATTTTATTCATATAAATATATATATGGTTAAATATTACATATATTTTGAGAAACATATTATAGGACCAATTATTTTTTATTTTGAGGCCATTAATGATATTTTGGGAGATGTTTTATTGGGTAGAGGTATATATAACCATTATTTTTAAGGTATAGGTATATTCAAGAAAAATGAAATAAAAATTGTTTAGATGTAATTTAAAAGTTATAAGATAAACATTGAGGGTAAAAATTATTTAATGTATAGAATATTGAGGTTAAACAGTATTTAGTGTTATTTAATTATTACATAATCAAATTTGAACCTTTGGATGAAATTTTTATGTAAAATGTATTTTTTACTCATATGAATATTTATACCCATTTTTATTAACTTTAATTGTAGTAACCATTTTAGTTTTTGTTAATATTTAAATAAATGTGGAATATATTATAATTCTTTAATAGATTTTATTATATGCTAAAATTTTATTTAATTTCTTGGGGAATGTAAAATTTATATGTGATATTCATTTTATGGATTAAGATATGAGGTGGAAGTCGAATGAAACACAACCATATGATAAAATTGTTGTTATGAAATAGAAATACATATGGTATGTACATTAACTTTTTTTCTTAGTCTAGATGAGAAAGTAATTATTCAACTCTAGGAAAATTATATTTTTAAAAATGTCCTATTACAAGCATTCCTCAAGAATTGATGGTCTTTTCACCTAAAAAAGTTTTATGTATTTTTTGTCATTAACTTTATTTTAACAATGTCCTTTATTTTTCTCTGTTAGTCATTATGGTTTTGTTTTATCTTATATGTACATATTTTACCTCCCACTAATTTTATCCCATTTGGAAACATAGTTTTTGTTATTTTATGTGACCATCGTATTTCTCTTTCTGTCTTTTTAAAATAATTTTTTCTAATTATTTTTATAATGTGGGTTTCCAATAAAGGTATTTTCAAATATCAATCCCTTTATTTATGAGTGCAGGGTTAAATTTTGATGATAAAATTTATTTATATTGGGGAGAATGTAAAACCCTAAGATTTTAAAATAATAACATTATGTTCAATTTCATATACAACACACAAAAACTAAGGTTAAAAAATCCGTAAAATATTATTATTTAAATATGACCATTGTAACTATCCAATTAAATCGGTGGGTACGGTTATAATTAACTAAATCAGGAAATATATATATAAATTTCATAATAAATATAATTTTATTGATAAATTTTATCAAATAATCACAAAATTTTTAGCCAAATCATTTTATTAATCTAAAACATGTTTTCTTTAGAAATAGTTTTTATTACTTTTTGTTAAAAAATATTATAATTATTTTCTCGATATTTAATTAATTAAATTTTAAAAAAACTAATATTATATTTTAAAACATTTTATTAAAATTATTTTAGGATAGCATTTTTGGGTTTTTTGAAACTAATTGATTTTATAATGAATAATTAATTTTTTGGAATTTTCAATTATTATCATTTTATTTCATTAAATAATGATATTTAAAATTGAAATTATATTTTGGATTTTTTATAAGATTGAAATATGATATATTTAATTTCTAAATATCAAATTAATTTCTTTTTTATAATAAATTATCATCATTTTGGTATAAGTTAGTTTTATGCTTAATTTTTTTTTCTTGAAATGTGATATAAAGTGAAAAATGTTTTACCATTTTAGTTATTTAAAATATCTCTAATTATTCATTATTTAAAAAAAAATTATATAAAATATGTCAATTTATATTAATTTAAATTTATATAATACTTATTTCTTGTCATAGTGTTAATATAATATCATATTTTATTAGAGAAATGTATTTTTCTGAAAAACAATTTTCTATTATGTGTTGACATTTATTTTTGAATGAAATTATTTTAATTCTGAGAATTGAATTTGATAAAATGGATTTTTTATTTTGAATAATCATAATTAATATTATTTAAAATGGTCAACTTATTTTTTGGATCATAATGAATAGTAATAACAGTAAATATTTGTTACCACGGTTAAGGGTAAAACAGGTTTACCAAGCATTAAACTAAAGAGATATGAGTGATAATGACATAATACCTTGTATAATACCCATTATATTAAAATATTTAAATCCTGACAACCATAGTCTCATGATTTAATTATTTATGGAAAAATGATTCAAGAAAGTGACCTTTATAGTAGTTTAAATAAAGAAATGGACAAAATGTTAATCTCTTACTTTTAAATATATATTATGCATTCACATAAGGATAAAAAAATTTTTTGTTCTGATTTAAATATTTATTTTAAGGTTAAATTTACTTTCATTATCATGGTAATTTATTAATAATTTTTAGTGTCTAAATAATTACATTCAATGTTTATGCAACACCAGAGAAATAATTATTTAATTGAAAGGAAAAAAATAATTGATTTTAAAAAATATTAAAAGTAATATAATTTAAATAAATTTGTGTGGTAAAAAAGATTTATATAAATATATAATTTTTTAAGTTTTAAAGAAATATATTTTAATTTTCAACTTCGTCTTGATGTTTTTCAAGTCAATTTTAATAAATAGTTTCAAAATTAACATTATTGTTGTTTTAAATAAAAAATGATTTATTAAATTATTTAAAATTCGTAAAAATATAATAATCACCCTTTTAATGGTAAATGGTTTATACTATCATCTATGATACATTTATAGTCCTTTTGTTCCTTTTATATGCACATTCCATTTCCCTGAATGTGTAAAAACATTAGTACCGTAGTTAAGGTAAAAATGGGGTTTTTTGTATTACATATGCCACTATTAAAATTAATTTCCCAAATAATATATATTTTTTTTATTTGATAAATTAGATTTCATATTTTTTATAATTTGGTAAAAATTATCCAATAACTACTAGTTTTTTATTAATGGATAAATTACATATGTAAAAAAACTAGTTACCATGGTGAAAACTAAAATAGTGAAAGTGAGTAACTATATATGTTATGAAAATAACATGATTAATTTTTTTTATTTTTGGTGCTTTGGACTTACATTATCATCCATATAATCCATTATTGATCACTTTATCAGGCACTTGGATTGAGAGTGACTTCTCATTATTGAATAATTTTGTGTGTCTACCAAAATGACACACCTCCTCATGTATAAATGGGCCTCTCCTCTCCTCTACACTCCATACATAAATAACCATTTGGATTGTAAACTCATGACCAAAATACCTTCCTTACATCCTAACACACATCCTAGAGTCCTTTTTTTGATCATAAATCTAATCAAGTATGGATTTAGGTATAATCATAAAGAGGTTCTCTAAATAAGAGGTATGATTCTTAAGCGAAGTTTTTATTTAATTTCTTGTTATAAATCATTAAAATCACAATATACCATTAAAAGATATTAATATAAGTATATATCATAAACTTATATGTTATTAATTTATGTCTATAATGTATATCAAAATCATTTTCCATCAAATGGGAAACTAAACCATCATTCATGTGTACGATAGACTACCACCTCGTGAACCGATGTAATTTTTTTCCATTACCTCATCTTATGGATGGATATATTAATATACATAATATAAATACATTATATTCATTAAATATTTATCATTCTAGAAATATAATATGTAATTTAATTTATTACCTTTCCATTCACTTAAAAACTATATTATCGTTCTTGTGTTCGTGTGGAAAATGACCTTCATAAAGTGATGCGATTCGTTTTTCATCACCACGTCACATGGATGATATATACATAAGTATATTTAATGAAATTATAAGATTTTTATAATATTATTATCATTTTTAGAGATAAAATATCTCTTACCTTCTTCCCATAAGGATCATTAAAAAATCAAAACATTACTAATGCGTATGTACGTCTCATCGTCTCCCTGATTGTAACGTAGTTAAATTTTTATTACCATACTTCATTGATGGTTTAAAAATTATAATTTATTTTTATAAATTATAATTATTCCCATATCATTATTCTAGAAATGGTGTAACAATGACCTCATTGACCATAGTCAACCTACTAATGTCATTTTGGACATATGAACCGAAAATCATCAGAATGCCTCATATAAACTTAATTGATTAAGTAATTAAATGTGAAATGATAAAAAATATAATTAATGTAATAATAAACATATAACTTTTTATAAATAAATTAAATATTTAAAATAATTTTATTACTCATAAATAAATTAAATGTAGATGACTAATCAGATCATGGGTAGGGAACTTCATCTCAATTTCCCATTATTGGGGAATATTTTAATGTTATGCCCCTAATTTATTGTAAATAGTTTATATAATACCTATTTTAAATGAAATATCATAAAAAATATATACTTAATTTTATTTTAATTTTCAATTTTAATTATTTAATCCAAGGGGATGTGAAATTAAAGCTACCAAGTTATAAGGAATTTCAAAACTCAATTTCCATTCATTAGGTTATCCTACTCCTTCATTATATTTGATATTATAAAGTTATGTCTATAATTTATTTTGATTATTTTATGTTTTAATTCCTCATTTTTGTTTGAATTTAAATTTGATACCCATAATCTAGTCATTTATTAATTCTCAGTTCAATGGTACGACTATTATAAGATATTTCCTCTTTATTTTCATACCATTGAGAAATATCTTGTATTAGAGAACTATTTATTTTTATGATGTGTATCTACATACCCTTTTATATGTTTATCATGAATATATTTTTATTAATATTATATAATTATTCTGTTAATTTTATTTCTTATATGGGTTTTATGATTCAAATGTTACCAAATAATTAAGGGTTTATACTACAATATCTTTTTAATTGTGATTATTTATACTTTATTTTTCATTAAAGGAAATTATTTATTCATTGTCAAATAAACACATTTAATTTTCTTCACAAATGGAAACATACTAAATTTATATTTAAGAGTACCATTTTTCTCTCTTATGTACTTAAAATTATTGTAAAAAAAATCAGGAAAACCCAATATTATATTTTTTTCGGTAAAAATGGCTTTTTCATCCATATAAACATTTTAGTTAAAAAAATTTAAATAATTTTTTTAATATTCTACAATGATTTATTAATTAATTTTTTTCCAAATTTTACTTCTTAAAAATGGTTTAAAATGAATATTTATTTTGTTTTCTAAATAATGTAATTTATTACTTTTAATAAAAAATGTAAAAGGAGTATTTGTTCTAAATTACATGACATGAATGGAAATTCCTACCATTATGACGACTCATTTCATTGACACTTCCATTATAGGTTTAAATAGTTCTTTTTTATGTAATTTTTTTTTCAAATATTCAATTAATTTTTTGTTTTTAATATAATTTTCAATTTGAAAATGGTATTTTGTCAAGAATTTTATAATGGTATTTTATGGTATTTATATTCATAAATTTCAAAAACCCTTTATTTTATATATACTTCACTAGGGATATTTTGTAATGATACCATCCTCATTCTTTCTCTGGAAATATTTTGACCAGTTTGACCAGAGATATTATTCGAATTCCCTTTCATGATTAATTATTTTGTCATTAAATTTCTCACGAAACATTCAAATTCTAATAGTTATTGAACATTACATTTCCCTTAAACAACCATTTTTTTTATCACAGAAATGATTACTTCGAAAATTGTTCACAATTTTTTCAAACAGTCTTTTAATTTGAAAGTTATTTGATTGAATTTGGAATTGTTGATTATTTGTATTCTTTACATAGTATGGATATTTTTTTTGATAATAAATATGTTTCATAAATTAAATCAATCATCATATATGTTAACAATGCATTTCATACGTAGAGATGGGAGGTCCTAGTTGTAGGTATCCCCTTGATTCAATGATAGGTCTCATAAGACAAATCTATAAGCTTGCATAAAAATAGTATTTTAGTGCATACTGAACCATCAATTAAATTATATTGGAAAAAGTATTTGATAGAATACATATCATGATGTTTTATGTCTTAACATCTATTAATATTCATTTCCTTCATTGAGAATTCATTTATTAATGTCCAGGAGATTACTTCAATTCTATTTTCCATGGATGATTTTTCTCATGTTATTAATTAATTAGAATATGTTTTCATTTTTTTACGTTACCATATTGATTAATCCTTATGGGTTTGAAATAGTTTAGATTGTATGTAACCATTAATTAGTATTTAATATCGCTCTAATTTATTCATTTATAGATGATATAAAGAAGGAATATTTCAACGAGTTCAATAATTAATAATTTTTCACTTTCACAATGATTTATTTTATATTCTCATATATAATGTGAGTTTCAACTATGCATATATTTTAGCGTGTATGCTAAACTATTTTTTACTTTGGAAAATGATACCATTTATCTAGTGACAATTTAATAAATTAACCTCTATCTCTAGGAAACCAGGGTCGGTGTCATTCCACATTATACAACTAGTTATGAATTTTATATAAAAAAAAGTTAACTTTCATGATTATTTATGTGGTTTGGGCTGCAAAATTCATGAAACCGTGGGTTTTGGGATTAATGAATCATATTTAGGTCTTAATTAGGATGATAATTAGCCCATTTTCTCTATCAATTCACATTAAGAACTATTGGAACCTTAATGTCGTGAGATAGGATCCCATTTTATCTTTGATTTTCTAAAATATCCATGTCTTCATCGATTCATGAGACTCTAACTCCTCCGTGAAGAATTTTTGGCATCACCTTTGATGTCAAACATATCATGATTTTTACTCTTTTTGAAAAAATATATAGTTATAAGGGAAAGAATGAAATTTTTATTCCTCATTACCATTGAATAAAACATTTTTTTATCTATATATCTTTGATAAAAAAACTCATTGTTATCTGGAAGAAAATCCATTAATAGATAAAGTTACTCGCTGAAATTGGAATCAATGGTGGCCAATTTTAATATATAAAATTTTATCACCAGTGATATTGTTGTATATTCCATATGATCATTATAAAATGAAATCATTATACATTAATTAAAATTTCCAAACATTTTTAGATAGTTTATACATTCATCTTAAACCATTGTTATCATTTCTTCAACATGATCTTCACCAACGTATACATTTGTAATAATATTATATGTCTCATAAATTATATCAACTATCCACTTGGTTTATCGATTTACATCTATATAGAAAAACATATTGTGTATCATATTTTTTATAAGTTCCAAGATGAGAATGGAGAAACTGATATCAATATTAGTGAGATGTTTGGAGCATCTGTGGAATATATTACCTCTTCTGTCAAAAAAAGATTCTTAAATTTATCTCTTGATTCCAAAAAGGGATACATTGTTTTGGGATCTAGATCTCTAGGAGTCTCTCACATCTATGAATTTTGACTAATTCTACATGGGTGGGATACTAGTATGGATTCCAACCTCTATCCATTATACAAGCCTTGGATTTTTTCCATATTGGTTCACCATTTAATGGATAATGGATTATAATAGGTTTCCCATATATTGAATACTCATCATCACTTACATCGGTATTTTCCACTGGTATAGTTCTTACAACTAGGGCCCTGATTTCATTGTATATATTTTCTTTTAATTTCATATTGAAATTTTTTTATGGATCATTATCTTGGGACTCTTCTATGTGTATTTCTTCAATGTTGTTGATAGTTTTTCTCATTTTACCAGGTTCTGAAGCAATGAAGGCTTGAATCAAATCATAAAAATTCTCTATGTTTTAATGGTTGAGATATTACATATCTTATAGAGGAACATAATCATTAAGAGTTATGGGGGATAGGGTTTTGATACTATTTTTGTTATAAGGATTACCTTTTCTACAATCTAAGTAGTAGTCATAGTAAACACTTGGCGTAATGGTAATTCCATCAAAGAGTTTACACTTTATGAAAGGCATGTAATTCATGGGAATTTCAAGGCCCTCAAGTGATATATGTCAGTGATTTGGAAGCCTTATCTCATGGTATATATTAATATTAACACTGATGGTGCATCCAAGGGAAATAAATGACCTAATTGATCCATTGGTATTTTCATGGAATTTATTATAGGGCATCCATCTTGATTCTAAAAGGATTATTGTATTGTAATTACTTATTATGATAAGATAAAAGTTAGGATTCTATTTATTTATATTACAATGCATAATAATTATAGGAGTTTATGGTTGGAACATGAATCCTCCGTTATTGTGAATAGCATTAATCTTGGCACTTCCACTCTCTACTGGAGGCTTGTAGTGTCGTATAAAGATTCCGTGGAATATTATAACCAGATTAGCTTTTTGGTTTCTCACAGAAACATGGATGGTAATAAAACTATTGATTTTATTTCCAACCATGGGGTTTTCTACAAGATTTATATTTTATCATGGTCTATTATATATATTATTTAGGGTCTTTTGTTCCTTAACATTGGTGTAACTACCTCTCTTAAATTTTTATAATATTTTATAGGACCTTGTGATATTCTATGGGGAATCCTCTTATTATTGTTATATATATTTACTTCACTATATTTTAACCAACATTTATAACTTTGATAAATTTTGTAACATGGAATTTATTCTCAAAACCTAGCTAGACCAATTCTCTTTGACTAAAAAAACATTGATACAAACAAAATAATATAGAAAGTTTACACTCATGGTTTATAGAAAATTTGATAACACTTTTAAAACTAACCCATACTCTTTGGTCATATGATTATCATTCATCAATTTTTAATTCATATTCATACTATTTCATTTAAAAAATTGTGAAATATTTAAAACTATATAATATATATATATATATATAATAGACAATGATGGATATATCCCTTAAAGCCAGTATTAATGTGATGCTTCGAGGTTATATCATATGAGATTATATGGATAAATAATGATGTTTTTTATAAGGTAACATGTCACTACCTACTATAAATTGTAAGGTATGGATAACATAATATAATTGGGTATGATATTAAGATATCATATCCATTATATTTATATGGATATTGAGTTAAAGTGATATTCTACATAGTCTATCATCAATATCAAGAAATTCATCTTCTGAAACACATAGGGAATTGATGCATTAATGTGATGAGTTAATTGGTTGGAATTATCATAAAATTATACAATATAGAAATATGTGTTAATTCATGATATTATTGGTCATATCTCAATTTGTTATATAAAGAGGCGATTACCATGAGATGGTGGTTGGTCAAGAATTCTTTTCTTGTTTCCAATACTCCCATACTCATAGCTCTCATCATCTTCTCCCATTCACTACTAGAAATTTAGGATATAACCATAGAGATATATCCAGGAGAAATAAATTCACTTGGATATAGGTTTTCCACCACCTGTATAGGAAACACCATATATCCATGGCCAAGATTCTCATGTATATAGACCGCTAAGCACAAGACACTATAGACAAGGGCACATCAACTCGTGGTTATAGGCCTCGCACTGGAACAAAAATCTAATTAATTAAATATTAACAAACAGTATATTAAAAAATTCTTATATATTTATATATATAACTAATAATTGTTTTGGTTGATTGGTAGTAGCACTTAGTCTCATGGAGTGAGATCTATTTTTGAAACCCTGGGCGGTTTACTTTTTCCCCTACCTTAGAGCCACGAGTCGTATCTTATGAATATAGTTTAGTTTTAAGGCCACAATCCTCTTCTAATAGATATAGGGTATATACATTATCTTGGTTCATTGTAAAATCATATATACAAGGTCTTTAGAAATAATATGTAACCATGTCTGTTTCCATTATGGATATATCCACATTAATATCCTCCATAAGAATTTGTACTGTAGATATAACATACATCCATGGTTATAAGTGATAAAGACATGATCATGGACCATGGCTGCGATCTAAATTTTCATTAGTTTTTTTATGAGGAGATAATAACATATTTTGGAAGCCCTTAAATGATATTAATCAAATGCATTCAGGTAAATATCCAAGTAAAAAATGATACTATGTAAGATAGACATACATTTTCTTTATTTTATATAGTTTTCAGGGTCTTGGTTTCAAAACATGGTGATATAAGGTTTGAGGTTTCTAATTTCATTTTTTTCTAAAAAGATCATAATTTGATCCTTAGAAAGATTGTGGTGTTATCATAGAATAGATAAATCATGTGTCTAAACTAAAGAAAATCATGAATTATTAATGTAGAAGAAAAAATGATTACATAATTTTCATATATGAATCAATGTGTCTTATTAAATATTATGTAGGGTTAACTTTGTGGATATAACTATTTAAAATAGAAAAATGATTATAATTATGTGGTCCATATCACAAGTAACAATAAATCATGATTAATATCATGCAGTTTTCAATTAATATAATGCAAATCCATATCAAGTTTAGTCATTCTCATGTGTTAATTGAGTTAATATAACATAACAATCTATGTAATGGCTATAAAATCCATACCGTAGATTAGTTATGTGATATTAATCATATCTAATCTTATGTGAGACCTAAATGTTCTTTGTATATTCTATAGCACAAATTAAACAAGACGTAGACCCTGGTACCGCTTCTTTAATATCACATAGGGAAAATGATTTAATTATATATGGTACACCATAAATGGTCTAATTTCACATAATGCTAGTCTAATAACATCTGAGGCTTCCCCATACATGTTTTAAAACTACATGACCAACGATGGATACTTACAAGACCCCAAAATGATAAATTAAACCATCATAGCTTACCCTATTTAATATCACATAGGATGCTTCATACCTACTTAAAAATACAAAGGCTTCACTGAATGTTTAATCATACATATATTTAAAACTATAAAAAAATACCCTAAAATTTTAACCGGGAATTAAATTGAATAATTTTGTTTCTTATAAATTAGAGAAAAATGATTTTTTTTATATGTATTACTTTATAAAGGGGACTATAACTTTCCTAGTTGAAAAATATTTATAATTAATTAATAATTTTTTATTATAAACTAATTAAATTAATATCCATAAATATTTACAACTAATATTGAAATAAAAGTTTCAAAATTATATAGAATGATGTATAATTTAAAAATAAAGTGTATATTTAGATATTTTAAGTGTAATTTATAAATTTTTAATAAATTGAAAAATAAAAAAAAGATATTAAATCCTTATATTTAAATTATTAAATATTCCTTAATATTTAATTTATATTGTTTAAATGAATAATTTTTTGTGAAATTATTTAAACGACATCAAAATGTTGTTTTATAATTGATTTGATTGAGGATTAAATAAATGTGAAATATGTGATATTAAGATTATGTAAATAATTTATATAATGGAAATTGGATTATAAAATTTGTATAATTATTTAATAAAATATATTTAATGTTATATATATATAATTAAATGATATAAAAGTGTTCATATTACGAATAAATATAAATGCTTATATTTAATCATGATTATGGAATGACCACAATAAATAATTAAATTATGAAGTGTTTATATATATATACATATATATATATATATATGAATTGTTCATAAATTTTTATGTCAAGTTTCAATATATGAATTTTTCATTTATTTAAAGGTTATTTCCACTTTATCCCTTGGTATAATTGTTATATTATGATTTTTTTTGTTTTCTTTAGTTTAAATTGTTATATTGATTGTATAAAACATTTTACATGCATATAAACAGTTATATGATATGCATGGAAATGGATTTATAATTATTCTACCATGAATTTGACATGTATTGGTTTAAGAGATTGAATTAAGTAGTTAATTATAGTTCTTTCATATTAGGTGTTAGAATTATTATTGAATTAATGTGTTTCATTAGTAATGTATCCCTAGGTTGAGGGACTTTATTCCAAACTACACACTGACCTATAGGATAATTATTTATCTAGAAAATTAAAGGGTGACTATAAATAGATCTATGGTAACTTGTGTAGATATTTTTTATTTCATATAATTATAATGTATTACCTGAAAGGGTTTTATGTACTTTATATATCAGATAAATTTGGAAATATATGAATACTATTAGATTTTAATTAGTGATAGTAACAAAAGATATGATTTTTTTTAATAATTACACATCAATGTAGTCTGAATATATTGATTTTTTGGATGGAATAGTATTCCAAACTAAATTACTAGAGGAATAAATTCTATTAAAGAAATGACATCAGATTAAACTATGACATTAAATTCACATAAAAAATAAGTGTCATATTCTTTCTTAAGTGAATAATTTTAAAAACATCAAGCATACAAACATGTAGGTCCATGATAAATTGGGGTACCCCATAGAATATGTTATTTAAGAAAATAAATCAATGAGGTGACACTAAGAGTTTGGAACCACATTATTGTATTTTTCATTGGGTTATGCTTAGCTACAAAACCCTTATGATGGATAGTTGAGGAAAAATGTTGAGTTTATCCAGATGATGGATTCAACAAGGAGTTTTACATTAGATATTTCATGATTTATATATGATATTATTGACATAATGTCTTTTCTAAATAGCTAAGTGTTTAGGATAATTCCAAAAAGGGGTCATTTTCTTAGAGAAATATGATTCTTAGCACACCAATTGGTATGATGCATTAAAAATGGGTAATCATTTTAGTGGGATAACATTTAATAAAAGTAATTAACAAATTCATGTAAACCATGATGCTAATGTGAAAAAATATATTAAGGTAGATGCATATAATCCTCATAATCCAACTTATCTTTTAAATTAGTCCTTTTAATGGAGATCTTAATGTAAGAAAATCTTAGGACTAGTAAATTAAGAAAAATTAAAAATTAAGATAAATTATATGTGTTAGAGAAAACCCTTCCTAAGTGATGAGGTGTTAAAGTCAATAAAAATGTTTCTTGGTGCATATGGAAGAATATATCACACAAGGTTTAAATGAATTATATGAAATCTAACCAAATTTTTTTTTATTGTCCCATATACTCAATATTATTGGGTATAATTCCTTGGTGAGACTATAGGTTTCATGAAATTTTATTCTTTGTATGATATTAATTTTATTTTCATTGATGGAAATGTTCTTAAAATATGGATGAATTTTGGAATGTGTGAAATGTTTTTTCAATGATTGACAATAGATGAACTGGGTTACTGAGGTCAAGGTTTTGGTGTTGTAAATATAGTAAAATTGGGTAAAAGTTCAAACTAGAAGAAGAGAATTAGATAAAACATCCAATATTGTTTCTCCTTAAATCCAATCATTTGTATTAAAACATATAATTATTTGAAAGGATTAATGATTTCATATGATGGAATTTCTCATGATACCTGAATGGGTTTGTGAAACTATATATAATTTAAATATGAGGTACAAGTGTTATATATTTCAATTATTTTTTGTAAAGGTTATGTGATACCAAATTTTTATTTTAAAATTTTTGTAAATATGTAAGAGTATAAAAAAAATGAAATAATTGAAACTTTTTTAGGATTTCATTCATACAATGAAGGAAGGGGTTTCATAATCATGGTTTTCAATTTGATGGAAAATATCAAGCTTATATAGATCTTTGTAAAGGATGTGTATATTTATCTCATTTACCTTATATAATAATAGAATATGTTTAGTAACAGTATTTTTTACCAATATGAGATAACAATTTTTACAATTAATCAAATTCTATAACATTTTTTCAAAGGATTCAAGGATAAAAATGTTTTATCTTCACTAAAATTGTTTTTTAAGGTGTTAGTTAAAAAATGTAGAATTGAAATTTTTCCCCTCTAAGTTTCATATTTTAAAGAATAAAATTTATTTATTATAATAATCAAAACATATAGAATTTCATATATGATAAGATTAAAATAGTATATCTATTAAATATTATCCCTAAAGGAAATGAGAGTTGTTTCATTAATAAAACACATTTAATTATTATATCTTCACATGATATTTTGAACATAATATAGTGTTTAAGATTATAGTGGAAGAATTCTTAGACACCATAAGTTCAGAGATAAAAAATGAATGATTTTACACTTCCAAACAAAAACTAAATGTGACATTATTTTAAAAGAAATTATTATGTAATGATAAAGAGTTAGAAAAATATATGAAGTAAAAATTTTATAGAATTAGATTAAAAGAATAGTGAAAATGTTGAACATATTTGGAGTTCTATGTATAAATAAAGATGTTTTTAACTATATAACATTTGATGTTTTGAAGTTCATAATTTGGAATATATTAAAATAGTTGAACATTAGGAATGAGATTCCTAGGTATCACTATTATTAAAATGGATTACCTCATAATTGTTACTAACTAAACAGTTTAGTTGGAGGATTTTATTAAATGGGTATGTAGTAATGTGTCAGGAATTATATAGTGATGTAGGGAGTTTAACAAAACCCCTAAGACTGTAACAAACCTAAGGTTGATTTCTAAATAAGTTATATATGAGATATTAGAAAAGTTGTTATGTATGGTTTTGTTATGTATTCTTTAATATGGTTAATAATATAAAATGTAACATGGTTATACAATAGATAAACTCTATTTTAACATTCTTTTACATTGTCTGTATATATCAATATTTTGATATACCAATCATAAAATTAAATGTTAATTGACCACTCAAAGTATGACTTTGATTTATCCCTAACTGGTTTTTTGATGGAGTATTACAGATTAGGGTGAAATTTTAAGGTTACGATAAGTATAATTATTTTTTCTGGATAGATAATGTGGTCTTGATGTACAAAATGGGGTTTTTATATTAAATGACCAATGAAGAATACCATGTGGAATGTCATATATTAGGAATTTTGTATAATATGTGTTCATGGGTCATATTTAGAGACCCCACTACTTGAGTTTTATGAGATACCTAGCATGTAACAACCTGAGATTTTATAAGATATATTCATTTAATTTCATTCATATCTTCTTTTGTAAAATACACCAAGATTATCTTGCGCTATACGCAACACCGTATTAGCTTGCAGTATACGCAACACTAATCTTGGATTGTGTTACACACAATTTCATGTTTGTTTGATAGTAGTTATTTTACACAACATTGAGTGTGTATATATATATTCAATTTAGAAATGAAATATGGTTGTATTTTGTTATACAAAACAACAAAGGAGTCTTTCACTATACACAACCCTGACATGGCTTGCATTACACGTAATCGCGGCCTTCTTCGATAGCGTGTGTTGTACGCAATACCGAGTTTCACTAAACAACGATATATGGTTATAATATTATTATAAACTAGCCGTTATGAATAGTAGTAACTACATTTTGAATTTTATAATATTATTATTCATCTTAAACATTTTCTAGAACTTGGTATGAGAAAAAAATAATTTTTTTCGGGTAAAATAAGTATTTTTCAAAAAATACAGTTTTGCCGCCTTTTGATGGCGCACTCATTTTAAATATAATTTTTGATAAGTTTATAAGTAAAATTTTAGAAAATAAACTTCTTATTTTGAATCATGATATAAAAATTTACATTGGATACAGTTTTGATTTTTTTCTGATAACTTTCATATTTTAATGAATAGTAAAAACACGCTATATTTTCATTAAAAACAACTTTTTTCATCGTAATAATTTATATGGTTAAATTATAATATTTAATGGTTTTAAAGTATAAATAGAATATATTTTTACCATCTAATATAATGTATGTCATTAGCATTGATTTTACATTGAATTCTTAGGTTAAATCAATTCAATATTTTGCAATGTTTTAAACAAAAAACTCGTTTTCATTCGACAATGGGATTAATTTTAATTTAATTTATTCAACTTATGTGTATTGAATTTGAAAAAATTGAGTCCATATTTTGAATTAGTGGATCCAAATTATGTTAATAGGCTACTTTTTTTGGGAATTATGAATAGTAACTACGGTAAATTTTATTTACCATAGTTAAAGATAAATCTGGTAATTAAGGGTAAATATAATATTATAAAAATACCCTAACACATGCCAAAATTATATTTTATGGATAAAAGTCGACCCATATCACCTAAGGGACAGATTAGATTAATTTTATGGACTTTTGACCATGAAAATAATCGAATTATTATTAAAACCAAAGAAAATGACAACATATCACTCTCTTAAATCTTATAAGTATAATTATTTTAATTTAGTGATAAACTTCATAAAAATTAGAACATGAATATTCTATGTAAATATAATAAAATTATCTACATCATGATAATTTATTTATAATTTTTAGAGATTAAATAATTGTCATTAATGGTGATACATTAATGATGCGTAAATTATTTATTAAGTGAAAAATCAGTTATATAGTTTTTATTGAAATAATAATACCCATTAAAAGGAACAAAAACCTGACCAAAACTTATTTTTAGAGTATAAATACACCATAATCATCCAATGACCTAATATATAACCGTTTGGAGTCTTATAAAAGTGATTATGACACTAATATTATTTTATTTTAAATAATGTCAAAGTTGTCACCTTCATAATTTATTAAATATAAAATTTTAAACGTTGGGTGTTTTAGAAGCTAAATCAGACTAAATGTATTATTATGAAATATATAAGATTTTTCTTCATCCTAGTATTTTATTTTTAATTTTTAGGAAACAAATAAGTATATTTAACAATTATCCAAAAATGTTGTAGTAATTATTTTATTAAGAGAAATATCAAATAAATAGTGTTAAAAATAGTAAAATAAATATTATATGAAATATTTAATGTTCTAAAATAATTTTATAGACTACTATGTCATGTTAGTAACCTGTTAAATATTTTATTTTGAATATATCCTCTGTGTGAATTTTATTTAAATTCAAATAAATGAATAGTGTCAAAATTGACACAATCGTTATTTTATAAAAATAACATATTATTAAATTGTTTACAAATCACAAAAATATTTAAAAATTATAAATTGAAATTTATATAGTCTAAAATGTCATAAAATATATAAATATGGATAATTCACAACACATAAGTAATTATTAATAACAATCTAAAATTTAGAATCTTATTACCACAAATAATATTTAATAGATTAAATAAGGATAAATCAAGTAGATAATGTTTAAAATAAATTTCCTACATGTCTAAATTTTATTGGTTGATGATATTACAACCCTATATCATCTAATATTCTAATATGAGTCATTTTTGGAGGTTTTTATGTGGGGTTAGATTTATTATAAATTAATATTTTTAAGATTTCCAAAGGTGCCCCTCTCCTCCCTTATAAAAAGGGAACCCCTTACCACTTCTCTTCACACCCTTTTGAGCCTTGAAGCTCGGAAAAACCCTGACCATTTATCTTCTTAACTTCCCTAGAAACATTCTGGAGGTTCTGGTATTCTCAAAATACCAAGTCTACTTCCTTAAGAGAAGTCTTGAAGGAGGTGCGTCGAAGAAGAGGTAATCTCTTCTTCCGATTCTCTCAAGTTTATATCTTCTTCTACTTATTATTCTTTAGTTGTATCAATATAATGTAATAACATTAGTATTAATTATATACTGATATTTTATTATAAATATGAAACAAACCTATTTCACCTTCTATCCATCCTACGGAAAATGAAATCATCATGCCTGCGTACGTACGGAATACCGTCTCCACACTGTGGTGTAATCTGTTTTCGACCACCACCTTACTTGGATGGGTATAATGGTTTAAATAAATAACTATATATGATTATTGTAAAGTGATATTTATTTTGAAATATTATACATACTCTTCAATACAATTCCACGATCATGGGAATGATACCATCCCTCATGCGTACGTACGGACTACCGTCTCTACGACGTGATGAGATTCATTCTCCATGTTAACCATTCATGAATGATTATAAAGTATATATAATAAATAATAATGAGATATATTACATAATAATGATACTGGATTTATGTATGTATATTTTTATTTCATCTACTTAATTTGATTCAATTCAATAAGGAAACGAAAACAGCGTTCATGCGTACGTACGACCTACCCTCTCCATGAACGGTGTATTTAATTCCATTTATCAATCTATCATATATACGTATATGCTGAATATTTATTATATATAAATCATGTTTTACATTCTGAAATTATGGAAATCAGGATATAATTAATAATATTAAGAACAACAAGTAGAAACATGTACGATTTTACCCAAAACGCTGCTTTAACATGGATTTAAAAAAGAATGGGTAATATAAAGTCATAAGTGAACCATATATGATATCATAACAATGAATATGATTATATAATAAGTCAATGACATTATTTAAATCATTATACAGGATTTTCAGATACATACGAAGCATATCGGAAATAAGGTAGGGGATAAATTTTCAATCTCATTTTTATCCGAGATTGCTTATACGTAAGTATTTACTAGGGTTACGTATATCATCCATGACCATGTTTTCAAAAAATGTTTTCATTAAATGATTACTATTCTCCGATGAATGTTTAAAGTCATTTTTACCCTTTATTGACTTTTTTCTATGTTGTATGGTTGAAATCTTTCCTTTGGTTACCATATAAGGTACTTTTTGACTTTTCTGACAAAAGTACGAGAAGAATGTTATATTTAACTTATACGGCGTGAACGGATTTTTACAGTTTCATAACACCTCATTTTCCTGAAGCTTCCTCTACAAGATTGCATGATTATTTTCAACAAAACCCTTTTCTTTTAAAATTTCATGGCATTTTGTGAAAAGAAAATGATTTTGAAGAAAAAAGGATATTTTCCTCAACAATTCATTTCAAGTGTTTTATCAAAACCATTCTCCATCTAAGATGACATTATTTCATATGTGTATGTTTCAAGTATAATGTCTCTATGATTTACATAGTTTCACTTCTCTTATGATGAAATATACATTTGTTTTATATGGATTATGTGACGATGGGATGATGTTTATGAAACCCATTTTATTCTTTGGGTTATGAGGAATGTTTTAAGTTTATTTTGTGGAACAAGTAAGAATGATTTCAATATGAGATGGGTGGGATCTATATCTCCCTCCAATGCATTAAGTAAAGATTTATATCTCATGGGATAGACATGGCTGGAATGGTAAGTTAATTCGGTTTAGTAATATAGGACTGGAACGAGGAGTGAACTCGATTCAAAAAGGGACTTTGTCCACTATGATGATCTTGGAAAAAGTGCCTTGGCTACTATGGAAATCAATACATGTGCTTAATGGATGCCACAATTACATGTTTTATTCCCATGCTATTTTATCAAGATTGATTTTCCATTAAGATACATGCCTTACGCACTTCCAAGATTTATGTCTTTGCTCAAGATTTTGATGTTTAAACATTATGTTTATGTTTTTAAGTTCAATGGTATATGGTTTGTTTTATTTTCTCCATTATTACCCTTACTGAGCATCTAAGCTCACCCTTTATATGTTTTCTTTTCCCCATGATTTCAATAAAGGTTTTAGGTAAGAAAACAAAAGGGGAAGATCTTTATGTGAGATGTTGAAGATCTTTCACCATGATTAGAAGATTATTTTACCGAGTTTCCAAAGACACTAAACTATTACGGTCCTTTTGTGTCTGTTTTTTATGTATTAAGTATTTTGAAAAAGTAATGTATTGTCTATGTATGTCAAGCTTTGGGTCTCTACAGTTGGTATTAGAGAAAATGTTTAGTTAACCTTTGGAAACTAGGATGCGAAAAATTTAGTGAGATCTCTAGAGATATTTCTAAGGTATGTCTAGGGATGTCCCTAAGGATAAGTATACATATAGGATATAGTCCTAGAACTATGGTAATGATCTTAGAATTTAACCTAAGATGTTAGATATTGACGGTACTCCCCCTTTACTATTTTTTTTCCTTAGCATGATTTTTTCCTCTCACACTATTCTTTTTGGGTTTTAGAAAATGGCTGGAAACAGGAAGATTCATGATAATGGAGGATATGATGGACAATGGAATGATATTCTTCGTGAGCAACCAAATGAAACAGGATTTGGAAGTCCAAACATTGTTATTATTCCTAATCAGCAAACTCATAACATGATCAAAAATCTGAACTTTGGTAAGTTTCCCGACTCAGATGATAAGAGAAAGATGGAGTTTAATGATGATCATAGAGGAAAGAAAGTTCAATTTCCCTCATGTAAATCATGTGGGAAGAGGAATCAAGGAGGTTATTTCAAAGTAATTAGATGATGCTTTAGGTGTGGAAAAGAAGGACACAAATCCAGTTAGTGCAAAGGAAAAGGTTCAGTTAACACCATGGACAAGGATAATGGTATTGCTACGGAATCAACAATGATTTGATGTTTTAAATGTGGAATGTATGGGTATTATGCAAACCAATCCCCAAAGGGAAAATCTCATGAAGAGAATCAGCGTGGTAATATGGGCAGTATTTATGTGGATGATGATGAAGAGACTATAAATGAAATATTATATGAAAGAAATGATGAAGCTCAGTCATTGGTTTAAGAAGTTAGTGGAATGATTGTATGTTTATAAAGAATAATGTATGGTACTATGGAATAAAGAATCATCTAAGGATTGTTACACTATTGTTTTTTCCTAAAGTATTTGAAAGTATATGTTGAATGGTACTGGTAACCATGAAAGGTTATTCAGATATTTTTGGAAAGAAGATGATATGCGCATAATGAATGGATAATGAAAAAAATGAAATGAGCTCATGATTGATATAAGGACTAAGTGATATCATGGTTTGAGTATATAGAATTTTTGGGATTTTGGTATGTGGAAAGAATTAACTTTTCACAACATTCATGTTTTCACTAAGGTTCAATGGGTATTCATTTTTCAAGAGAATACATGATTAAGGTATTCACATGCTTGGAATGTGACCAACAAGATATATCGTATAAATGATGGTATTCACGACCTTGTTATGTGACATTTCAAGTAATAATTTTCTTTATACTATGAGATTGGACATATGTGTTTTGGATAAGCCTAATGATTGGAATGGATTATGTTGGACACAAGTTAGTACTGTTTAAGGCTAGAAATTTTTTCGATATTATTGATGGAATGTCATAATGATGTAATTTTAGAAAAAGGACAACGTGCAGGATGGGCGACAACCCATCGCATCAGACAAGGCTGTGGGAATAAAACCCACAAATGAAGTGCGACTGGCCTTTATTTCATACCAATGGCCTACAAGAAGTCCCTGGTTAGTAGAAACTAGTTTTATTTTATTAAGCGTTGTGATAGATGAAGTATAAATTCATTTTTAGAATCGTATACGATTAACCACACCATATATGGACTTATGTATATTTGATAACTTTTGATAAACTTTTGTTTGAAATAGATGGAATGACACATCATCCTATCACATGATCTGCTAACACTTCACAAATAACAAATTCAACTTCATTTATTTAAGAGATGAAGTGGAAATTGTTCAAAGCACGAACAATAGTGAGATTGTACCAAAATCAAGTAAGTATTTCTTCTAATTCAATATTTTCAACTTTAGGGAAATGATATTGAAAAACAAAAATGTTTTCCTAGTGCTATTATATATTATGAATTAGATGGTACCTTAGATCATCAGAAATTTATGGCTTTGTGATTGATGGCTTTTTCATAGCCATGTTCTCTACCACGCTCCATCAGAACATGATGGTCAGATTTTTCTTCCATATCCATATTTTCACCTATGTTATCCTATATGGAATCCCAGTGATGATTTACTTTGGGTAATCATTACATTTCATACTTTAGTTTTTAAAATTAAGTTTTAGTATTCCTTTTTATGATGTGGGTTTCTATGAATAGTAAACGATTTATAACCCCGATGAATTTTGAGGGAAAAATTCATTTTAAGGGGGGTATAATGTAACAACCTGAGATTTTATAAGATATATTCTTTTACTTTCATTCATATCTTATGTTTTAAAATACACCAAGATTATCTTGCTCTATACGCAACACTAATCTTGGATCATGTTACACACAATTTCAAGTTTGTCTGATAGTAGTTATTCTATGCAACATTGAGTGTATCTATATATATATATATATATTCAATTTATAAATTAAATATGGTTTTATTTTGTTATACGCAAAAACAAAGGACTCTCGCACTATACGCAACCCTGACTTCGCTTGCATTACACACAATCGCGACCTTCTTCGATAGCGTGTGTTGTACGCAATACCGAGTTTCACTAAACAACGATATATGGTTATAATATTATTATAAACTAGCCGTTATGAATAGTATTAACTATATTTCTAATTTTATAATATTATTATTCATCTTAAACATATTCTAGAACATGGTATGAGAAAAAAATTATTTTTTTTGGGTAAAATAAGTATTTTTCAAAAAATGCAGTTTTGCCACCTTTTGATGGCGCACCCATTTTAAATATAATTTTTGAAAAGTTTATAAGTTAAATTTTACAAAATAAACATCTTATTTTGAATCAGGATATAAAAAGATACATTGGATAATGTTTTAATATTTTTGTGATAACTTTCATATTTTAATGAATAGTAAAAACACGCTATATTTTAATTAAAAACACATTTTTTCATCATAATAATTTATATGTTTAAATTATAATATTGTATGGTTTTAAAGTATAAATAGAATATATTTTTACCATCTAATATAATGTATGCCATTATCATTGATTTTACATTGAATTCGTTGGTTAAATCAATTCAATCTTTTGCAATGTTTTAAACAAAAACCCGTTTTCATTCGACAATGGGTTTAATTTTAATTTAATTTCTGAAACTTCTGTGTATTGAATTTGAAAAAATGGATTCCATATTTGTAATCAGTGGGTCCAAATTATGATAATAGGATACTTTTTATTTTTTGGAATTATGAATAGTAACTACGGTAAATTTTATTTACCATAATTAAAGGTAAATCAGGTAATTAAGGGTAAATATAATATTGTAAAAATACCCTAACACACGAAAAAATTATATTGGATGGCTAAAGGTCGACACATATCACCTAAGGGGATGATTAGATTCATTTTATGGACTTTTGAATATGAAAATAATTTAATTATTATTAAAACCAAAGAAAGTGACAACATGTCACTCTCTTAAATCTTATAAGTATAATAATTTTAATTTAGTGATAAACTTCATAAAACATCGAAAATGAATAGTCTCCAGAAATATAATAAAATTATATACATCATGATAATTTATTTAGAATTGTTATGGATTAAATAATTGTCATTAATGGTGATACATTAATGATGCAGCAATTATTTTTTAAGTGAAAAATCAGTTATATAGTTTTTATTGAAATAATAATACCCATTAAAAGGCCCAAAAATCAGAAAAAAACCTATTTTTAGAGTATATCTACACCATAATCATCCAAGTACCTAATATATAACCGTTTGGAGTCTTATAAAAGAGATTATGACACTTATAATATTTTATTTTAAATAATGTCAAAGTTGTCACCTTCATAATTTAATATATATAACATTTTAAAATTTTGGTTTTTTAGAAGATAAATTCGACTAAATGTATTCTTATGAAATATATAAGATTTAACTTCATCCTAGTATTTTATTTTTAATTTTATGCAACAAATAAGTATATTTAACAATTATATAAAAATGTTGTAGTAATTATTTTATTAAGAGAAATATCAAATAAATGGTTTTAAAAATAGTAAAATAAATATTATATGAACTATTTAATTTCTCCTCTAATTTTTTAGATTACTATGACATGTTAGGAAGTTATTAAACATTTTATTTTGAATATATCCTCTATGTAGAGTTTATTTAAATTCAAATAAATGAATAGTGTCAAAATTGACACTATCGTTATTTTATAAAAATAACATATTATTAAATTGTTTAAAAATCACAAAAATATTTAAATATTATAAATTTAAATTTATATAGTCTTAAATGTCATAAATTATCTAAATATGGATAATTCACAGCACATAAGTAATTATTTATGAAAATCTAAAATTTAGAATCTTATTACCATAAATAATATTTAATAGATTGAATAAGGATAAATCAAGTTGATAATGTTTAAAATAAATTCCCTACATGTCTAAATTTTATTTTTTGAGTCGATTACAACCCTATATCATCTAATATTCTAATATTAGTCATTTTTTGTGGTTTTTTATGTGGGTTTTGATTTATTATAAATTAATATTTTTAAGATTTCCAAAGGTGCCCCTCTCCTCCCTTATAAAAAGGGAACCCCTTCCCACTTCTCTTCACACCCTTTTGAGCCTTGAATCTCGGCCAAACCCTGCCCATTTCTCTTCTACACTTCCCTAGAAAAATTCTGGAGGTTCTGGTCTTCTCAAAAGACCAACTCTACTTCCTTAAGAGAAGGCTTAAAGGAGGTGCGTCGAAAAAGAGGTAATCTCTTCTTCCGATTCACTCAAGTTTCTTTCTTCTTCTACTACTTATTCTTCTTTAGTTGTCTCATTATAAAGTAATAACACATGTATTAATTATATACTAATATGTTATAATAAATATTAAACAACCCTATTTCACCTTCTATCCATCCTATGGAAAACGAAATCACTGCGTGTGCGTACGTACGGAATACCATCTCCACGCCGTGGTGTAATCTGTTGTCGACCACCACCTTAATTGGAGGGGTATAATGGTGTAAATAAATAAATATATATGATTATTTTAAATTGATATTGATTTTGAAATATTATACATACGCTTCAATACAATTTTATGATCATGGGAATGATATCATCGCTCGTGCGTACATACGGACTACCGTCTCCATGACGCGATGAGATTCATTCTCCATGTTAACCATTCATGAATGATTATAAAGTATATATAATGAATAATAATGAGATATAGGAAATAATAATGATAATGTATTTATGTATGTATATATGTATGTCATCTACTGAATTCCATTCAATTCAATAAGGAAACGAAAACAACGTTCATGCGTACGTACGACCTACCGCCTCCATGAACGGTGTATTTCATTCCATTTATCAATATATCATATATATGTATATGCTGAATATTTATTATATATAAATCATTTTTTACATTCTGAAATTATGGAAATCAGGATATAAGTAATAATATCAATAACAACAAGTCGAAACACGTACGATTTTACCCAAAACGATGCTTTAACATTGATTTACAAAAGAATGGGTAATATAGTCATAAGTGAACCATATATGATATCATAACAATGAATATGATTCTGTAATAAGTCAATGAAATTATTTAAATCATTATACGGGAGGTTAGGATACATACGAAGCATATCAGACATAAGGTAAGGGTTAAATTTTCAATCTCATTTTTATCCGAGATTGCTTATACGTAAGTATTTAATGAGGTTACGTTTATCATCCATGACCATGTTTTCTAAAAATGTTTTAATAAAATGTTTACTATTCTTCCATGAATGTTTAAATTCATTTTTACCCTTTATTGACTTTTTTCCACATTTTATGGATGGAATCGTTCCTTTGGTTACCATATAAGGTACCTTTTTACTTTTTCGACAAAAGTACCAGAAGAATGTTATATTTAACTTATATGGCGTGAACAGATTTTTACGGTTTCATAACGCCTCATTTTCATGAAGCTTCTTCTACAATATTGCATTATTATTTTCAAAAAAACCATTTTCTTTTAAAATTTTATGGCATTTTGTGAAAAGAAAATTATTTTGAAGAAGAAAGGATATTTTCCTCAAGAATTCATTTCAAGTGTTTTATCAAAACCATTCTCCATATAAGATGACATTATTTCATATGTGTATGTTTCAAGTATAATGTCTCTTTGATTTACATGGTTTCAATTTTATTATGATAAAATATCCATTTGTTTTATATGTATTATGTGATGATGGGATGATGTTAATGAAACCCATTTTATTCTTTGGGATATGATGAATGTTTTAAGTTTATTTTGTGGCACAAGTAAGAATGATTTCAATATGAGATGGGTGGGACCTATATCTCCCTAAAATGAATTGGGTAAAGATTTATATCTCATTAGATAGACATGAATGGAACGGTAAGTTAATCCGGTTCATTAATATAGGACTGGAACGAGTAGTGAACTCGATTCAGAAAGGGACTTTGTCCAATAAGATGGTCTTGGAAAAAGTGCCTTGGCTACTATGGAAATCATTACATGTGATTAATGGATGCCACAATTACATGTTTTATTACCATGCTATTTTATCAAGATTTATGTTCCATTATGATACACGCCTTACGTACTTCCAAGATTTTTGTCTTTGCTCAAGATTTTTATGTTTAAACATTATGTTTATGTTTTAAGTTCAATGGTATATGGTTTGTTTTATTTTCTCCATGCTAACCCTTACTGAGAATTTTAGCTCACCCTTTATATGTTTTCTTTTCCCCAGGATTTCAAGAAAGGTTTTAGTTAAGAAAACAATAGGGGAAGATCTTTATGGGAGATGTTGAAGATCTTTCACCATGATTAGATGATTATTTTTCCAAGTTTCCAAAGACACTAAACTATTACGGTCCTTTTGTGTCTGTTTTTTTATGTATTAAGTATTCCGAAAAAGTAATGTACTATCCATGTACATCAAGATTTGGGTCTCTACATAGCATGAGAACCATCATAATTTGATATCATTCTAATGAAATCCTTTATACTTATCTATTCAAGGGTGGAGGTGTATATTGTTCATCATATAATTGGTCGGAGCTTGACCAAGATATAATTTTCCCCATTATAATATGTGTTTGAAATTTGGTCCCTCAATTGAGATAAATATTACAATTTTACAATTTTAACAAGATAGTACATATGATGTGAGTATATTTTTCAATAAGGGATATATCATGTGTACATCCGGAAAGATTAATATCATGAAATGTTTTCATGAACTTAGTTATTTTATATTCATAAAATCTATAACATACAAGTTTACTATATGGTATTCACATACTCTATGTCCCATGGAAACTTTCTATCTGAGACAATGGAATCATATGATAATGAATGATCTCATAGGATGCAACTAATGTATTGGGTATATAGATACATTTTTTTAATGGAGTTCTTACTAGATCCCATTGGTACAATATTACCTTTTATAGTTTACTCTAGAATTATCATTTCTTATATTTATAGATCGCGGATTTAAACTTATTATCAATTATATAAACGAATTTGAAGTCACAATTTATCATTTAATTTAGTGGGGATTAGGTTGGAATCAGAGAGATACTCTAAAGTGTTTTATAGTTTATTCAAAAGTGTTTTAGATGCATTATTCACATGGTATTTTCTATTATTTTATAATGGTTTCACAAGTTATTATGTACAATACAATATATGGTGACATTGAAATGAGTCTATGAGGGTGCAATGAAAGTATGATAATGAATGATATATGAACATAATCCTATATTCAATTGATTATTATACACCTGTTCACAATGAAAAGTGAACATGAAAAGGATTGAAAAGGTTTTTTAAGGTGTAACCCCTATTTTAAAAGTCTAATGGGAATTTGTTTTCCTGAAAACACCATTTATGGGAAAATTTAATAGAAATGGGAATTGTTCATTTTTTTAGGATTCAATTTTACAAACTATTGATACCAAAATACACTTATGGATCAACTTTTAAGGTAGTTAGAAGTTTTACATTTGAAAAATAGACACCATACACAATTCTATAGTAGTTTCTAGATGTTTGTATAACTAAAAATTGTATGATCCCTTTTCGAAGATCCACGCAACACCATATATCAAGAATTGCTGAAAATGTCATGAAATGAAGCCAAATAATCACACAACTCACAGATTTCATAATCACATAAAACATATGTGTTCTCCCTCCAAACCCAAGATAGATCCCTATAAAGACACCCTAAACTCACTATTTTATGAGACTAATTTTAAAAATCCAAATCTAAGCTCTAATCATATGTAACTTTGAAATATATGAATGATGAAACTCTAAGGATCACTATATACTCCCATATGAATTACCTCACATGATACCTTCCATGCATTATATCATGTTTGATATGATCCCACACAACTTCTATCCTTGAAAAACATAGTTTGTACTAGATGAATATACCTAACATAACTCCATTATTTTTGTAACACCCAACATTCATTAAACCCATACCCTGATTTCCATGAAGACGATCAATGCATGTTTCCTTAGTTTCATAAAAATCTATTCCATTTACAACACTCAACCTAAAAAATCCATTTCATGGTTTCCATGATGACCTACTTTGTCAGAGTCATAATTATTATCTCACATCAATCATTGTGAAACTCCCCTATTGGATGAGTCCCATTCAAGAGTGGCCTATTTAAATATGTATTTTCTATATACACTCCCATGGTTGTTGAAATATTATGGTTCACATATCCATTTTATCTAGGTTTAAACTATAAAACTCTATATGAACAAATGGTATCATCGAATTTGACCATCAAGACCATTGCACCCAGAATTGGTTAGGTAGCCTACCTTTCATATTATTTAAGTAATAGACTCCCTCTCTACCAAAAATATTTTAAAAAACAAACTATGATATATTCATGCATGTTACTCATATGAATGAGCTGATAAGTAAAAAATAAGTGTAATCCCTGCTATTTCTCTCCCCACTCCCAATAATTACCCTAAGCCTCATATACAGTGTAATAACCAACTCTTTGTGCCTTCACATAAGTCTCCAATCAGGTTAGGTCTACCTTGAAAACCCAAAATGTACATCCCACAACATCTCTTATTGTTTCTCACATCATGATTCAAGTTTCATTAATGCATGAATTCAAACTACATGATATGATTCTATCATGAAACCATCAACACTGCACCTTGAACTATAAGGGTTTTGATTTATATTTTACACTATGTTACATAGGGTTTCTCTTTTAGTATCAATACTAGAATTATAAACATTTCAAACCCCCTTAGTATTATTTATCTCTAAAGCTTCATGATCTTTCTATATTATACATAGCCTCCCAAAAAACTCCCAAAAGGCTTCACAAGACTCCAAATATAAAACATCCCCTGAAAAATGTTAGATATGTGACTCTCCTTACCTGATGAGAATATATTGGTATATCCCTAATAAAAATTAACATGTGGTTTCCCTTAAGATGCAAGTGTATGTTGATATTTTCCCATTGGGTGTTAATATATTCATACCCTTACATTATGATCATATATGGATCCATCCCCACTAGAAGTTAACATTTGTACACCATTATGTGATAATAATGTGTGGATTAACCCCACTGTATATTAACATATCCACACACATAGGTCATTATCTTCATTGGATTCCTTATTTATCTGATGAGTATATAATGTTCTACATAATAAGAATAGGGAATTCTGCAACTGATGCATCATAAACCCATCCCTATGTGATGTAACTATGAAAAATAATGTCACAGGAAAAATAATTCTATGTGATAATAATAGAATTTATTCTCTCTTATGCGATGTTCCTAATATTATTTAATTGTGTAGAGGGAACAATATTATTTATATGAGGATCATAAGAATGGGATATCTCTATCCTATCCATAGGTGATAAGCCTAATATTCTACTCTTGACTATTTGATGAGTATTGGATTCCCAATGTGATGAGAACAAGACTCCTATGATGGCGAGCTAGGGATGCCTTACGTAATGAGCCTAAGTTTCCATATGTGATTAGAACTAGATTCCTCATCATATTATAATGAGTTTCCTCTAAGGGAGATCCACGTATTCCTTATTTATCAATCTTATGATGACACATGTAACAAGTATAAGATTCCTTGTATGATTTATATGGGATGCCCTAAGTCCCAAAAAAATATTTCCTATATATATATCATTTGATGAACTCATGGATTATCCTAAGTGACATATTTATAGGTGATCAATATACCATAAAAGTCCTGAAAATTAATAAAGACTCATCCTCTACAACAGAAGGTGTTTACCATTCCACAGTAGCTGGTGATGTAATTAACTAGTGTCTATATAAATATGTTACTAGGAATGAGATTCATGAGAATTAAAAAAATATGAGAGTGGTACAAATAATGAAGAAATTCCATAGAAGAATCTATGTAAGGAAGGGATAATATCCCATCTTCCTATTTTGATCAAGGAATCAATGAAATTAACCCTAGTAGTGATTGGTCACACATCATTAGAAAGAATGAATATGGGACCACAAGTCCATGAATATCTGAGGTGTAGTAAAATGTATGAAGGAAACTATCTTAAAGGAATGTATTGGGAAATTGAATGGTTAACCTGATGTAAATCCCATATCATTAAATAGTGAATGGATGGGTAGATTTGTGCTTCACTATTGTCAAATATCATTGATATCAGGAATGTTGGGAATTATCATCATTAGGAATATACATCTAATGGGATTTAAATGTCACTTGAAAAATTCCAACCACTCATTATGCTAAAAAATTATCATCAACCACCAATATTAGATTTGAGGGTAGGAATTCTACTTATCCAGTGATCTTGCACACCCATGCTCAGGAGATGACCACCACCACCACTTCTCATTGGTGATATAATCTATTTTCACCATCAATTCTTATATAGTGCCCATTATGAATACAAACCACTGTGGGAGACTTTACCAATAATTCACTAATTCCACCTTCACCTACACTAGGGAGGTAGATAAATTCCATGTTTTTTTCCACGACATCTACACATGAGTCACAAAGGAATGTTCCCACAACTTGATAACACAAAAAACATAGGGCTATTTAACCATGATATGAACATGTTTATATTATCCCTATTTACATTTCCCTTGTTCAAACAACCTGGTGACAATTTTGGGGACAATCCATCAATCCTACTCCATGAAAAGTTTCCATGATATCTCTTATATAACCTCTCATCATCGTTTCAGCCCCAATCATTCTCATTACATCATAGGGAGATTATTCACTAATCTTGGATAGAGTCTGAAAACACCCCCCAAGTGTACTGGGTTGACTCTCCCAACCAATGACCATATCACTAACCTTTATAGAGATCCTACTAGTGTTAAAAAGTTATACTACCCTAAATATCCTCACTAGGGTAGAGTTTCTATTAGCCTTTTTAGAGGTCCTCCATATGATACCGATAACAATTCCAATGGTAAATTATCCCTTGAATCCTATAAGATCATACTTAGTGAACATTCATGATGAAACTGATGGAAATATAAGAGGAACCAATGTTAAGTAACCTCTTATCATTTAGAATCATAGAAATATAATTATCCAAATGATGTTTTTTCACCTCTAAATCCATATCTGGGGAATCTACCAGTTATCTAAAGAAATCTATTACTAAATCCAAAGATCACATGATATCAAAATTCCTTTACTAATACATATATTTTGTGTAAATCATATATTTAATCCATGTACTATATGTGAACTCATCCCTAGAATTTTTATCCTTTTATCTCTCTACCTCTACACTAAAAATTTGGAAGATATCATGGTATTCTTTGTAACAATACAATATAGAACACAATTATATCAAGCCACATGATCTATATAAAATACATCATAATCTAGAGTACACTCTATCCCTTATATAATATTTTCCACATCATCATGAAAAATATTATTAAAGAATATTGTAATCCTTAACCACTGATTAGCTTCCAGTCAAGTTCTTGCCACATGAAACCCTACACTTTTCTATATAAAATATTCTCGCTGAAAATATTATAGTATTACTCCACAAAAATCTATGGGAAACATTAAACAATCTTTAGGAAATTTAATTGACCTATCCTAGGATGTTCAAGACCCTTTAATATTTTAGAAAATAGTGCTATAGGGTTGACCTCGATGTGATTCTAGTGGATCAATATCCTGAATCTGGTGATGATTACCAAAGATTCTAAAAAGTTTTCATCAAAATAATCTTAGTGTTGTGATGGTTATTTGAAAATGAATATCACTATCTTTAAATTAGGGTATAATGGAAATATTTAGATCTCTAATTTAGTCTTATCTTATTAAAATTATAACTTTGTTAGGCTCGAATGATTGACAATGTCAGTGATTCTCTACCACTAGAAACCACCATAGTGAATTTCATCATGTTAAATCCTTATAATGACCAATATAGTTATACTAGCGATGAGTCACACAAAGAAGATATTCCTATAGAGTATCGACATCAATCGGTGAAACCTGTTGTATGTGTCCAAACCAATCATCAGAGATAGTCCATGGGCCTATGGAGTCCTACTAAGGTACCGATTACAAATATAAATTACAATAGACTCAAAAAAGTCAAAAATTGATTGGATCGTATAATTTTCTTAAAGCAACTATCATAACTAAATTAGAAGCCCAAATAACCACTTTTATCTTTGATATCAATATCATCAAGTTACTCACTGTCAAGCTCCTATGAGGCTACCAACCAGGATAAGAGGAAGTTACAGATAACGCTATCATGATTCATAAATAATCCTAACAACCAATATTCTTCATTCAATCAACCATGACTGAATATGATGGAACTACCCACCCAATAAATATCCTAAATTTTCATGTGGCTCCCACTATAGTGGATTAATGTGACTTACCCACTCTAGATAACGATCACTCTAATTTATGTACCATATGAATTATTAGGTTGAAGATGTGTACTGACACCCATCAAGATAACCTAATTGGAGTTATCATCACTCCCCTAGAAGAAATATATTTGTATAGATTCATGGTACAAATTAAATTTATGTCATACCTATAGTTATTATACCATGTTCCCCTACTACCATATTTTGGAAACCCAATATTTTACTCCTTCAACATTATAGGTGACCCATAGAAACAAATTTATCACTTTTCCCCTCATTGTGGCCTAATACATAAAACCCTAAGAAAATAAATGGAAACTGAACTCTAATTATATGTTCAAACTATGGAAGGAATTAATTTCATTTAGTACATCCATCTTATAATAGGATGAATCACAAAGAGGGAAGATATCTATTAATAGTTCCTCTACCAGTTCAACTCTACCCTATGTAGGATTAATATCATTAACCACTCTAAGTACATGTACTAAGAGAAAAAAACTTTTTCTAAATTCATAACTTGTTGGAAGGGATTTGCATACTACCTTGACATCCAAATTAAGAAAAAATATTTATTAGTGATGTGTGTACAAAATTTAAGGTAAGATATGGGTTTGATCCTCATCCTTGTAAAATATCAAGGTAGATTTCAGAAATTCTATGAGAGAGATCAGTGGCTTAAGGGATCCATGTAGTGGACCAATAAAAGGCCTCTCTTATTACCTCCACCTCTCGAACAAAATTCTGAAAGAGAAGAAATAGTTTTTGTTACATTGATTCTATACCCATCAACCAATCAGGATCCAAACATGCCCATATAATAGGACCCAACATGCACCAAATCACATTGAGAACATTACTCTGGGTCCCCATAAGCTATGAGAAACCACCTCACCCATATAAATTGAAAAAAATGTTCTATTACATAAATGATTAATAAGTATCATTATTCTTCATTGAGATCTTAGTATAAGGACCCGGCCTTAAAACATTACATAATCTTGAATTAAATGAATAATTCAGATTTTGGATCTTTTCAGGTTTAGAGTTTTAGAGAATTAGGACATAACTAGTACATCACAAAGATTATATAGTAGACATATCTACTCAGTTTCCATTTTTTCACAATATATAAACTCTTGAAAAAATGATTCATGTATAGTTCCATGTTTTAGACATCATGACATTCCCTTGATCCCATCCTTGATCGTATTCCACTTTAAGGCCTATGGAAAACATTTCAAAAACTTGGGATAAGCATAAAAATCTCATTAAGGGATATAAAAATACGGAATGAAAACAATAGTCCATGTATACATAAGAATCAATGAAATCATACTTTACTCATAAAACATAATCACTTTAACATACCTCATGAAATCATAAGATTTATGAATAATTCATAGAAATCATAAGACATAAAGGTAACTTGAGGCATTCATAACATTCTTACGTAGGGAGAAACCCTCATGGTTACGTTTTGAATACCCATCACAGTATATTCCCTAAATCCCTTCGGATAAACCTTAGAGTTTAACTCCTTTGTTTTACCCAATGCATTGGAGAGCTATATTGGGCTCACCCTCCCTTGGTTTATCAGGGAACCAATCGTCTTCATAAACAATTCTCAAGAACCACAACATAATCGTATCACTTAAAACATGCATAAAGGAAACATAAAATTTCCACATTTCAATCACAAGATATCAATAAAACACGTTGATATAATAAAAACATTATCATAACCATTTTCAATACCAAAATAAAAGAAAAGTAAAACATGGTATTTATTTTTCATTTTAAAAAATGTTATGGCTTGTAAAAGAAGCCGAAACTCAAATAATGGTCACGGCGGTGGAGAAGTCGTTGTCGCTGCATACATAAGACAAAACATTCCTTTTATCATTTAGTAAAATTCTTTGTATGAAAAGATTCCTTTTGAATAAAAGTAAAAGTCAAAGGGGTTTATACACCATATAAAAGAAAGTTGTGTATAAAACAAAATATGCCTCAATTAAAGGAGATTGAGACGAAGTCCCTTAAAATGTCAGTATCCTTAGATTAAGGATAAATAAATTACTTGATTATGTGTGGCAAATATAAATATACCTAACATAAGAGGATATTAATTGTAAAACAATAATAGTTCATTCACACATATTCATATCACGGAATATTCAAGAAGTATAAGTTTGACCCAAAGAATTGAAATTTGGTTAAGAAGTTCCCTTACAAAAATTCGACAGCCTGACGGCGTCATTTTAAAATTCAGAAAATGAGACGATGAGAGATAAAAAGGGTATCTCATCACATGGAAAAATCATTTACAGCAATAAGGATATATAAGAACATATCCCAACATAAGAATATGTAAATTAAAAGGCCTAAAAAAATAATTCTTTTAAAAAAAGAGGAGGGTGAAAGAATCCCTTGCCGATTTGGGTAACTTTCGAAACGTACACCCCATGAAAGAAAGATGAAACAATGCTGATTAAATACCCATAAATGAGA
The DNA here is from genome assembly GCA_963277665.1 of Viscum album. Taxonomy (NCBI): domain Eukaryota; kingdom Viridiplantae; phylum Streptophyta; class Magnoliopsida; order Santalales; family Viscaceae; genus Viscum; species Viscum album. The sequence goes on along the minus strand of OY728146.1, from coordinate 1,747,494,256 downwards.
GTATATTAAACAAAGAGTATAATCATGGTCATTACATACAACACTCAATGGATATAGTGACAAATATAGCAATAATATCGTGGGAATAAAAAGTGAGTTAAAAACCGCATACCTCATTGTAATCAATCGAGTCGTATGACCAAAAGATAATAAACACAATATGAATCACTGAATACCATGAATATAAATAGAATCATGATAATATATATAAAATTGAAGAACAAAATTCACCACATGAAATAAATAAGTGGCGAACAATGTAAATATCACAGAATTAAAAGTGAGATAAGATATCCCCTTACGAAAATTCAGCAGCCTAACAGCGCCACTTAAAACTTCCAAAAAATGGATTGAAGATATCAATTAGAGTCTCTCATCATATGAACATAAGAAATTACACTAAGAGGAATATATAAGAAAATACCCCAACAAAATAAATAGGTTCTTAAAATAAGTGACATAAAAGAGAGTACTTAAAAAGAAAGAGAGAGGTTGGATCCCTTACCTCATGTCCGACTTGTCTTGTTTGTTTCTTTATATTACTGAATAATAAACTTTTTTCACTTAATAATTGATTAAGGACCTCATTTAAATTTTATTATTCAATTAATATCACATATTATAATGTTATAATAAGTAGGTAATTATGGGAGTTCATATCAGATGTTTTTGTCGATGTTCGGTACATGAGTCAAAAATGAACTTATTTGAAAAGAATTGTCCATGTAGTTATTATTACACCATCTCCAAAATATTATTAATGATTTAAAAATCATATATATATATTATATATTAATTTTATACTATTCCATAACATTTGGAGAAAAAAATGAAATGCACCGTTCATGGAGACGGTAGGCCGTACGTATGCATGAACGCAACTTTCATTTCTTTGTCACATTAATGGAATTAAAACTAAATGAGATATATATATATATATATATATTATAATTCCATTATAATATATATTTTATATAGGTAAAATAATTTCATTAATTTAATTATTTATACATTCCATGTATTGCATGAACGAGTCACATCACTTGGGGGGCGGTAGCCCACACTTCCTCAAATGAAATTATCTCATTTTCACAACATACAAAGCATAAAGGAATGATTTAAATGTAAAATACATATAAATAGAGAGGTAATAAATATAATATATATCATAAATAAATATAGTACCATCATAATGGCCACCATGAGAGGTGGTAGGAGAAGGTAGAACAATCATCGTTTCGTGAGGCAGTAATTCTCCATCCATAGAAACAGTACGTTCTTTAACCATTAGACGGAGGTGTGTGTAAGTGTAGCTAGAATCCTTCTCATAACAACATTCTAGTATATTTAATATACTTTATTTGTTACATAAGAAAGTAATAAATATATTTTAATGAGTTGGAGAAGCAAAATAAAACAAAAGAACATAAGAGAAGATATTACCTTTAAATCGGGTTACGCCCTTTGGTTTGAACCAAAAGGGTTTCTTGAAGAGATCTATGTCTAAGGTAAGGCTACTAGGATAAAGAGAGGGATTTGGAGAGATCAAATGATCAGAGTTTTTTCAAGACAAAGGCTTGAGAGGTGTGGGTAAGGGGTAGAGGTGGGGGCCTTTTATAAGAGGGAGGATGGGAACTCTTGAAAAGTCTTGAAAAGTTACTTTATTATAAAATGATTTTCATATATTAAAGGCCCCAAAATTATATATTTCTAGGATAAGGTGATAAGGGTTCTAAATACACCCATAAAATAGGTTTTTGACAAGTGTAAGTCTTAGATTTTACCTTATATTCTTATTTTTTTTAAATCATCCATTAATGAGGTAATCACTGCATCATCACGGTGTCATAAATAAATTTATTTATTTAATGTGTAAAAATCAAAAAAAAAATTACCATCATGTAGTAAATATTAATATATTTCCAATTAATGTTTATAGTCAAAGAGATCATTTATGTAATCAAAATTAAAATTGTTTTACTTAGGTGATACATACATTGGTTACTTTTTCCTTTCTTAAAAAATATGATAAAAGGTCACTATCACACTAAAGAGATTTCATGGGGTCCAAAGGTTGGAAAAAGTCATACCATGGTCGGCCATGACACTACCAATAGCATTAGGACACATGTTGGGGTCATTTTATATTTTTATGATATTATTTTATTACAGTTAACTACCCGATTACTAATTAAACACGATAATTAAAGATAATTACCGTATTTACTATTCATAATGTCCAAAAACAAAAGAGTCTTAATTACATAATTTGGACTGTTTGATTCCAAATATAGAATAAATTTTATGAAATTACAAACATAGAAATTGCAGTAATTAATTTAAAATAATTCATGTTGTCAAAACCAAATACGGGTTTTTAAGAAGTAAAATCTATCAAAATATTGATTTGTTTTTACATTCAATTTAAAAGTGAAATTACATCCAATGAAAAAAATTGTATTAAATGATAAAAACATAATTAAATTACCCCTTAAAACCAATTAAAATGACAATCTAACTATATAAATAAATTGGATGAAAAGGAAGTTTTGAATTAAAATGCTTATTTTTTCACTATTCATTAAAAATGAACATTTGTCAGAAAATTACCAAAAATTCACCCAAAGATATATTTGATATTCTGAATTCAAAAATGATATCAATTTTACCAAATTAAAAACATTTAATTTGCATTAATTAATTTTATAATCAATTCCCGCTGTCAAAACAAATAGCGTGTTTTTAAGAAACAATATCTATTAAAAGATTGACACTTGTTTATGTCCAATTTCAATGTGAAATTAATTCAAATGACCACCACTAGATTAAATGGTAAAAATATATCTTAATTAAACGTTAAAACCAATTAAAAAGATAATCTAACAATATAAATAAATTTGATTAAAATGAGGTTTTGAATTAAAATACAAAATTTTTCACTAAAAATGATCACTATCAGAAAATAACAAAAATTTACACAAAGTAAATTTTGATGTATTTATTATAAAGAAGGATTTTATTTTGTCAAATATAACATATAAAAGTGAAAAAATTAGATTTAAAAAGGGTTTGCCATCAAAAGGAGGTTAATCGTCCTTTTAAAGAATATTAGAATATTTATTATTAAAATTGGATTCATTTGCATTTTAAGCCTCTAACATTTATTGAATAAATATAAAAATATTTGAAAATAATATATAATCATTTTTTAGTTAGTTCTGTTCATTCCCGCTATTATGATGGCTATACTTTAACTACCATTTAAAATAATATTATTATATTATTAATGTGCAACGTAATATTTCAAAGAAACTCGTTGTTGCGTATTGGGTACGCCATCAAACATAGCATCCCCTTTTAAGTAATGTTAATACTTTATTTGAAAATATTAATATATATGATCATTTCATATTCATTATTTACCAGGTATGTTACACTTAGTGAAGAACATGATCATGATCCATATCAAGAAGTTGTAAGAGGATAAGTTAAAGAATAATCAAAACTACTATCCCTACAATATAATCATTGGGAACACTATTAAAGAGTGTTTTTTTTCAAATAGTAAATCCATGACATGGTAGATAGTGGTGTAGTGGATGTAGAAAATTCTTAAGCTTATTTCGCTTTATTCTCCACCAGCTATAATGATGATGAATATTATAGGGAATGGAAGTAGGTAGTGAAAATAAAACAAATTTTTTTGATGAATTGATAGCTCAAAATTGAATCACTCAATCACGTTGGCTAATTCATTTGAGACTAAATCATCCAAGACCCTACATTTTCATCTCATCTTATCCAGTGAATTCATCATATTCACCAGCCTTTAAAGATTGAACAAGTTGGAATTATCCTCACAAGGATTACCGAAAACATCCTTCAAGTGTGAATCTTGAATGCACATTTATATATTTTGTTCCCTTAACATTGAGTTGATTTTTTGAACTATAAAAATCTAGAGGAATATAGTGATGAAGATATTCCTATATCAATTACATTAGGTCGGTGGAACACATTAAAAATATTATAAATGAATCATTATGGTCAACTCCTCCTACCTCTCATTAATACTCATATGTAAAGGTAAAATACCAATCCAACAAGAACAACTCCATCAAAAATATCTTGAAAAATGTTGTATTCGCATACATGTACAAAAGGAAATCATTAATCAGGGATAAATAATAAAATAACTCCACGAATACATCCTCAATCATATCCATATGTACAATTAGATTGGTAAAACATCTAGTTTATCAACAATAATCTAACTATCGACTAAATACATAAAACAAATAGAAGTAGAATTATTTTCATAATAATTAAGAACAATCATGCATGTCATATGGACCCTCATTTCTTATATTCCTGTAATGACCACATGGTGTAAAAAATATACTCCTGACATGAAAGTATGATGTACCCAAGAACCACACTAGTATTTCAACTTGAAACTCAATCATGGATGTGTTGATCCTATCAATGGACATCTGTGAATCCCTCATAGTGTTTTTGAATTGACCAATTGTGTTTGAGGATGAAGTTCCTACATCTAATGATTACCAGGAAAAATAATACAAGTATGGTGACTATAAACAAACAATATACTTCTATAGGGTAGATGATGGGGAGATAGTCTATGGGAATATAAACACCTACTATGTCTCATGAAAGATCATCAAAGAGTATTTATATCAATTTATTGTGGAAACTTGATCCTAAATCAATCTCATAATGACTCAACCTCTCTAGAAGAAGGTGTATAAAGAGATTGAATTATCCTTCTACAACTCAATAATTTAGGGATATTACTAAAGAAAAAATAATCCACTTACATAGATTAAGTTGGTGTCTTAGATTAGTGATGTGGTATCAAATAATGAATTCATGGTTATTTCACAATAAACCACATTCAATGCCTTACTGGGAAGTCCTTATCTCCACAAGGATGAATCCATCCCCTTATTTTATCACCAGTGCCTCAACAACTCCCTCTATAGTCAAGTAGGTGTGATCTATTGTGATTTCACTCTCATTGACTCATATGAATCCCAATAATTTTATTTTTCTTATACAAGTGGTGAAAATAAATACCATGTCAATGAACTTGAGAAAGACAATGCTCCAAAGGAATTGAAACCCACCTCAACAGATCCCATGGATGACTTATAGATTATTTTCATCATTTACATATATTACAAGGAAGAAAAGGTAACATAAATTTCGCTTTATTTCATTATGCATAGCAAGAAAGAGTGAACTCATTTCACCACTTACTAATATGAAGGACATTCTCTTAAGAGGCATGAAAATTACAATATGGTTGAACATTATAATGATAAAACCATATCAAACAATCAGTGTCTCTATCATGCATACCATAGATCTAGATTAACCCACTAGAGGATAACTAAAGCATACTACTGCAACATAGTAAGAAGATCAATCAAGTTAATTCCATATGGAATTAGATTAATAGCCTTTGTTATCATACAGATTAAGGAACCAAAATAATAGAAATCTTCCACTGAATATTCCACCCTTGTATAAGGATGGAATATAACATTATAGATACAATATCTTATACCAAAGGATTTATATCATACCATAGGTACTTATACCTTTTATTAATTGGAGTTATATGAATTCCCTCCTTCCTTTGAGTAAGTTTTCTCTATCACCATCTATGAGATGATATAGGTGAACGTAAACACCTCATAATATGTCAGATGAATATTTATCAGTTTATTTATGACAATCATTTATTAAAAGATTTAAATTTCATTTTGGAAATAAATAATTTTTTTATTTTATTAGACTTATAAGAAGATGTGAAGTATAAATCCTCAGGTCTCAATCAATTATCTAAACCATCCCACTATCCACCATAGATTCAAATAGGTACCTAGAATGATGAATACCTTCTATAGTGTTATGCTCAAGCCCAAATTCCTTAGGCAATTACTATACCTCAATATGATAGAAAAAAAATTCTCAATCAAGAATAATAATAGAAAAATCATATTTTATATCAACATTTGGGATCTCAACCATCACTTATTGAATGATGAATTCTTCACATCTGTGATGCAGTTATTGATTATTGCAACTATCAAATTTCATGACCTCTCTATCATGGATTTATATTTCAATTACAATCATATTTTTATGGATTTTATAATTGAATATGAAACTACATTCATGGAACCTAAATGATTCTAGTTCAACTAAGTGACTCCTTCATCCTGAAGAACACTGGAAAAACTGGTGAGATATGCCTCACATCTTTAATCTATTCTTCAATAATTGGTGGAGTGTTGTGTATATGACTTTATGGAAAAATCCTAGAAACACTAAAACCATAAAAAAGATCTTGAGAAAGTTTTTGACCTTAATTATACCCCCACTTAGAGATGGAACCCTTAAAGTGTGCTCTAAGGGTTACCTCTGTAAAATTTCCTAACTTTATTTTCGAATATAGAGTCATCAAGATTGACCTAGAAAAGATTAGGTCCATCAATGGAAATTATCTTCTATGAAATCTATAACCACTATATTTCCTATAAAGATATTTGGATTAAATCTTGTGTTTTTCTCTAATATTGTTGGAAAATGTAAGCATGTTTTAAGATTATAAAAAAATACACTACAATCAGTTGGATGAAGAGTGTTATAACATTTTTTTATATCATGCAATATCTACATCATCCATTAGTCTTGATACATCTATTCTAGAGGAAAAATTTATTCCATTATTTGGCCACTCTAGAATAGTCCCATATCACCCCTATTCCTGGATAACAATGATTCTAAAGAAAATTAATTATGTTATCTTAGTTATATTCTACTAGATACTAATTAAATATATTATTCAATTGATAAGAGATACCTTACCCTGGTATTAAATGTCCAAAATATTCTTCATTATATATAGAATAAAGATATCTAATTGATCTCCCACATAAACCCACTAAATTGTGTCCTTAACCATCCCATATTGAATGGATGATTAGCCTGATGGTAAGTGATCCTTGTTTTATATCAGTTTCATCCCTTAAAAGGATATCAAGGGACATGTTTTGAAAGATTTCCTTATCACACACCCAAAATATATGGATCATCCGATAGACATTGACATCCCAAATGAATAAATTCTATCAATTGATTAAAAAATTACATGTTTATAGATGCACGTTGACTGTACCTTCTGAATCTCAATTGTGTGAAAGATCATCAAATCTAAACTCGTTAGGGTATTACATGAATTAATTTCCATAATTCCTTTAATGTCCCTCGTGTCATAATACTTCATCCTTTTAGAAGGGTGAAACAAATAAATTTGGTTACCAATCCATCATAGTCACTCTCAAGCTATCACTCGAGATTGAGGTCTCATGCTTGCAAGTGAAAGGTGACTCTGAGCTGGTCATCATGAAAATTAAAGGTGAATACATAGTTTGGATGTAGAAGCATATTCTTGTACTAGATTTAACCTGTGATCTATTAAATTAATTCTATTTCATACCTAAGTTGAATCATATCCTACAATCCAAGAATGGTAAATCATAATACCTATAATTTTTTTTCATGTCTCTTGCTAATACAGACCATGAATATTTGTCCATCCATGTCGAATATCAAAAGGTGACTGAACATGTCATTGTTGATGTATAAATTCATGAAGTGAATCAACTAACTGACATTTCTTCTCAGATCTATCCTCTAAATGTCACAGTTATGGAAGAAGAATATTATTTGAGGAATCCTTTGATAAAGTACCTCCAATATTGAACACTATATTTCATTTGATCCAATATAGATAAAATTTTCTTTCATGTAGTGAATTTCATAATTTATAATGGTCCTAAATCAAAAAAAATACTCTATAAAAGTATCTTTAATGGGATCTATCTTATTAAATTCAATTACAGGAAATAACTCAATCCTTGAAATATTTCTATGTAGGAACATATGGTTCTCACAAATTTGTATCAAATCTCTCCCACAAAATCCGAAGGATGAAATACTTCTTTCCCACCCTGGTACATGACTTCATATAATTGACTAATAAGTGTCATGCATGGAAAATTCATGCCAAATTCCAAAAATAATCTTCCAGAACATATCAACACTTCGAAGTTCTCTTATCCATTATGCATGTGGGGAATTGATATCAAGGGTCTCTACCAACTAGTGATAGCCCAGCAGTACAAGTTCACTAATACTACCACCAATTTATTTTTAATAGTGGGATGAATCCATTCCGCTCATGGGGGTCATGAATTATTCCATGAATATGTTTTTAAAATACCAAATCATTAATTTATTTGGAATCCCAAAAACTATTCTCATCAACAATAGTATTACCTTTTGATCATCTAATATTAAGATGTTTTATGCCTGATGGAACATTTAGTCCATCTATATTTATCACTATCACATATTATATAATGGAATGATTGATGTATTCATCAAATTCCAATCTATCATTTTTTATATGAGAGTTGACCTCAATACAATATGATGACATGACATGATCTTAAATTCCATTGGGCCATATCAGATAATGAATCCAAAATCCAACTATGTGACTCATCACTCCCTACTATATGGAATAGAAGCAATGATTTTCATTTAGGATTAATTTCCACTGCTCCAGACTATCATTTACCACCAGTTAACATAGGATAAAATTTCACAAGTCTGTTTAGCAGAATTATAATCCCTAGAAAAGAAAAATCTTTAATCACTAGATGATCTCAAAGTCAAATTGAATATTTTGGCCCATGTTTTCAACAAGAGGGTCTACATATATTATGTTCTACAAGGTATTATGGTTCTAGCTATGATAATAATGATGATAATTGAAAGGAAACCACAAAAGTTATATCCTAAATATGATGGTCTATTATACATTCAAAATGTATACTCTAATGGTTATTACTCATTTATCACCATGAATTGGAAGTTTATCACACCTATCACCAATATACGGTTTTGTAAAAATAAACTTTTAAAAACATCGCACATAGTTCTATGTCCTCACTATAAAACATTAAACTAAAAATTCATGTTCCATGTCATATGATCTTAAACCGTATGAAACCTTAGACTGAGCTATAATACATAAAACTTCCAAGAATAAATCAATTCCACGTGATTCTAATCTTCATGGAATAATTCATAATCACATAACCCTAAACTGTATAATTTTTTTCCCAAGATGCATTTATTTAAGCTCTACAATATATCATCCTCATAGATGTCGTTAGACTATGTTATTAGTATTTTATTTCATGATGTTATACTGATATACCTTGGACCCTAACTATATTACCATGAACTATAAGGACAATATATTTTCGTATGATGCTTAAACTATAGAACAATGTTATCAAATTTGAAAAAAAGGATAACCCCTTTTCTGTTTTTAATCTCCTAAAACATCATTAATTGATAACTATATTTGGTCTAATTCATATTACATAGGATATGTACTATAATTTCATATTTCATATCCTAGGAATAGTCACCACTACTTCTCTCATTCCTTGTGTTGAGGATTTATGCCCCTTTATTTATTCTTCATTTCTCAGGCATCCACTCGTGTTAAGAGATGGGCCTACCCCATTCTAGTATTAATAAAACTATATAATGTTTCCATGTTATAGTGGAATATAATCCACAGTTTGAACACTACTTGGAAATCTTATTCAGTTCACCTTTACACTTTGGTAATTTCAAAATTTTAATGGATTCATCACCTTTCATGTTAAAATAGAATATATTGTGGTGATAAAAAGGTGTCAAAAAATCATGCATCCCATCTATGGAACACATCTCAAAGGATTCCTAGTAGAAACATGATATGTATCATGTTTTCAAGACATGTTCATTAGTTATTCATAATTTGTATATAATTATAGGTGATGATAATATAGTGGAACCTGTATTTTGATGGCATGGTCTGTAGTGATCCTCAATTTATTTCCACCACCTCTTTTTGGATTCTAACCCTAGAGTCCATGATTTAATTTTCATCTATTATCATTTTTCTAGATGAATCCATCTCCCTCAGTGTTACCCGTGCTTTGTATTTATTCACATAAAAATACGAAATTATTTTGAGGGTTTTACACTACATAGCTTCCCCATTTTCATGAGTTCATTTATAGTTTACAGGACACTTTATCCCTTAATTTTTCTTCCCTTTTTTTCTCTCACATGTGATGTAATAGACCGTCCTATACTCTTTTTCCCACCCTAAGCATGAATCACATGGGATTAGGGGCTTTAGTATATTTTCTCATCATGATTGGGGAACATTGTATTATGAGTATAAATCCCTCTTATTACTTGTAGAATAAATATAAACTATATAACCCATTTACCCCATACAAGGTAATCTATGAAGAATGGATCCTTCAGTTTATGTTGGGTTTTTTATTCTATTCATGTTTCCAAGAAAACATCTAAACCTTTTTCCCCTTATTCTATGAAATTAATCTACACATCCAATTTTCCTTATCATATGACATTGAAATATGTTTTCAACTGATTCATCACATGATAAAAAATAATAGGGTCTTCATCCTCAATTTACAATAGAAAACCATGTCTTCAAAATCCTTACTACATGATTCCGGACATCATGATTTAGTCCCCATAACATGACTAAAAACAAAATGATACTTCGAATCCTCTCTCAAGAGGATATCCCTCCTTGGTATTAGTCTCCAATCATAAAACCTTATTAAATTATATTTGTATTTATTTTCATCTTATGGGATATATAAATATGAGTATATATCTTATTATAGGTGCAACCATAAACTCTATGTAGATTCTCATCATTTCTATTAGTAGTGAGAATTTTACAAATCCCTATTAGGATTGAATCTATTATTCATGAGAGTGTATTTTCATATTTTTTCACTCTTCATTTCGTGGGTAAAACCTAGGTAGAAGTCTCTTACCCTAAAACTAGTTATGGATTAATTCTAAATTTTTAGGATATATAGTTATTCCAAAATATCTCATATCAAAGCCTTCCATTTTCTTCCTAACACCTCTACCTTGTATTATTGGTAAATTCCTCTTTTTCAATCTCCCTTCTCTCTTTACCTGTAAAGGTGGTCGACATTTAGAATTATATGTTCCAGGAATCATGTATATAAAATTTCCTTCCTTATAGAGGTTATTTATGTAGCAATTTTACCCCTTGATTCACATCAGGCCCCCTATTCCTACTGAATCTACTTTCACCCTCTATCTAAATACCATTACTATAAACTACAGACCATTTTCCCCTAGGATTTCAAAATTTTAATTGATTAATAGATATCATTTTTAGGTTTTTCCTCTACTTTTGGATATATATATTACCTCACCTATTATCCATATGCCCAGACCAAAAAATAACATTAAAATCTTTCATGGAATGATCCACCCTTCCCTCGAGCTGCCCCATTATCATCAATTTTTTCATTACTCCTCTTTGATGAATCATTTCACCATTGGTCAGATATGGGCATCCATAAACCCCATAAATATCATGTTCAATGTTTTGATACCTTAAACACCAGATCTCAATATTTCAACTGAAATGAATCTAAACTACCCATGGAAAAAACGTACACTCCCACTATACCAAAACATCATAAAGGTAATCCTGATAAAAGTTTAAGAATCCACTCTCCAAGCTATCACCATTCACAAAATAGAAAAAAAATGATATCCCATATAAAAAATAGATTTTGGGGATTGTCGTCTAGCCTCAGTAGAATTCAATCTATACTTAATAGACAAATTGATCAAGGAAAAAGTTATAAAAAATATTTTACCCCTTTCCCCCCTAAATCCCAATAATATTAATTTCAAAAATTTAGAATCTCATCCTTATGAATAATGTTAAACTGTATAGTTATGGTCCTAGTTTCATAACCTTAAAAGCCACACCACTTCATTCGAAGGCTATAATCGAAATTCCATTTCAATTAAGATTAACTATAATTGATCTGGGGTTTCTAGTTCACATTCGGTCTTGTTCATATCCAATGAAATATAAGAATACACACATTTAGTCCAAGCCTTATGACCTTAAACTGTATTCACCCCCAAATGTGTTTCTAGACAATAATGGAATTTCCAATTCATTTATTGTATGTTCATCCCATGATATGTAAACAACCTCCCCCTTTGGTATAATCTATATGGCCTTAATATCTTCAACATTTGGGACCAAATATGTTCTCTTCAATTTATGGTTGAACTATTAGTGTGTCCCTTTTTTTGGAACTCCTTCATTCATAGTGTACCTCGTTGATATACCTAATGAATGAAGGTGTAGTACAATGTTACACAAACCTCTCATTGATCTATTTCATTAATTTCGACACATTATTTAACTAATGATTGATTTTCTCACATCAATATTTAATTTATAAATTGAATTTCATTTAATAATATCACAACACTATAAAATGATGCCTCTTATATAGGGAATAATCCTAAAGGATTTTTGGCAACAACATGACAGTTCATGTGTTTTGAATACATGGGCACCATTTGACCATCATTTTTTCACCCATTCTTCGTGATATGTTACTTAAATATGTGTTTTGAATGTGGTCAATAATTACCCTCATCCTATGAATTTCATCCATTGAAATTTGAATTCTATAATACACAATTAACCTTCATTCACACCCCTCTATTCATGTGAAGTCTTAACACCGTTTGTGTTACCCTCAAAGAAACTTTTGGTATATTTCAAGGGTGAATAAAATTTAGGGAATCCTAATCGACTGGATACCCCATATCTTTAGTTTAAATTAGTGGTATATGAAATACTCTAGCCTTTAATAATCTTTATTATATTGAACTCACATGTAACACGTGTAACCCTCCATTTTTCCATTCATTCTCACACTGATCCTAATGCACATCATCTTTTGTGTTTTTTATCAGTTTTCTCATTAGTCTAATTGATATAACCCCTTCTTTCCCACACCATATAATGTTAAAAAACATATCAAATTTCCTTTCTATAAGATTTTAAAGTATAAAATATCATCCCTATTGTATGACTTAAAACTGCGTGATATCATTATCCTTACTCAATGAGAAAATCCCTATGGGGATTTGGTCTCCAAACATTCCCTAACATTGGTGTTTTTTATATATTATATCATTTTAATAACTATTTGTGACTTTATTTACACTCAACATGAAACATAGTGACATCTACAAAACATTTCTGGGTCTTAGTTACAAACTCCAACCCATCATTTCTTGATTATTGAGCTTCTATTTTAACTCAAATCAAGCCCCTTTCTCACATAGATCAAAGACGGTTCCCCTATGCATGTGTATGACCTAGATATACATAGAATATGTTTCATAGTTATTATTTTATGGGGGTGTTTGTGGATATTTCATCTCAAATCATAAATCAATCCCACCATATCTATTTCTTATTTTCCTATACATGATATTACTTTATATAGAGTAATTCTAATATACCAAAACTATGTGTGGAATGATTACTATTTTATGAGAAATGTATTGAAATCCAAATTTCCTATTTCACTCCCATATATTTACATATTACTCTTCCCAGTATAATCTCAATGAATTGTACCTCAATTTTTTTCCCTTTTACTTCATAGCACTAAGAAAATATCTTTCATCAAGGTGATGGTCCACACTATATAATTATAAAATATTTTTCCATTTTTGGTCAATTTTTTATAAATTTAAACTATATAATCTCCTTGGTATAATAATTTTTAGCTTTTATTGTATACACCTACCCCTAAGGTGTGAATAATGATCCTTAGGCCACAAGAGCAAAAACAATTAACTTTACTCTTATTTCTATGTGATAAATCTCCCCCTTTTAACTAGGATTGACAACCTTAATAGAAAATTTAGTGATCTAAGTTATTTGATCTTAAGACATTATCCCCTTTAGGTCAAATATATGTGAATATAAACTTATCATCCCTGGGGGTAAATTATTCCCCTTCACATAACATAATGAAAACCTATTCTCATTTCACATAGTAGTTGGAATTGGTGTTTAGACCAATGGCTTGTATGCATTCTATCTATCCATTACATATTTCATAAAAATGTTACATTCAAAGTGTATCCCCTAAAGTGGCGTAATTGCACTAAAAATTACCACCTCATATCCAAGGAACATGCCTCAAGGAAACGATTTCCATATTCTTTGAACATACCGCCTTATGATGATGGTACAATGCTCCAAAGGCCCACCTCTATTCCACAGTACATATCACATTGGAGATATATTCAATAGTATGGTTGTGGAATACATTATTCAAATGTGTTCAACGTGACTTTTTAACCTATCTTACTCTTTCACCTATCAGTTCAAACTATCAAAGTCACGGTTTAGCTTTCCCAACCTTCCCTATGTTCAGGCGGAATTCTAATACCCTTGGGGTTGTTCCCTCATTCATATGAAACATTGATAGTGCAACTATACCATGGAACACACTAACTCAGCTCATAATCCTTATGAGATTCCCTCATGAAAGTCGATTCATTATGTAACACCTCAATTATTAATGATATGTTTATTTTAAAATAAATTTAATCACTTTGATAACATGTGATACACACAACCCCTAGTCTAAATGAAACGTAATATAGTATATTATTATAACCTATCCTTTAAATTGGTAGGTAAAAATAAGAAAAATAAATAATACAAATTATATGGTTTAAATATTTATAAAATAAATTTGTTATTTTTCAATTTATTTCAAATGAAAATAATAATGATTTTAATGTAAACGAAATAATTTTCTGAAAAACTATTTTTATGTATTCAATTGGATTTTATCTTAAAAAATTAAATTAATCTCTAATAGGGAATTATTTTAATGATATTTATATATTATATATTCAATAAAATGGTTTAAATTTTCTCTAATATTTTAATATACAAATAGGAAAATGATAAATATGATTTTTTTCTTAAAAACAATATTTTTCTAAAAAGAGGTTTTGTCGCATTTTGTATGATCATTTTGAAATCAATTCTTTCAACTTTTCGAAAATTTATTTGAAAAAATGAAAATAATTTTTTTAAATTTTAATTTCAAAATTATCTTTGTGTGAAATTTATATTACCTTCGTAAATAATAAATTTTTCAACGAGTAATGAAAAATATTGATTTTTCTTAAAAAAATCATTTCTTTTAAAAAATTTACAAAGATAAATTTTTAATTTTTTTTTAAAATGGTTAAATTATGGTATTATTAATAAAATTGAGGTATTTTGAATAAATGTTATGTGTAATTTTTATATAAAAACATGTTATACTTAATAAAACATTTTCTTTGGAAAACCATTTTTCATTGAGTTTTCGGGTATAATTTTATATAACATTCTACCACTTATGTGAATTGAAATTGAAAAAAATGGATTACATGTTTTTAATAAGAATAATTAATATTAGATAATAATGTTTACTTATTTTTTTCATAATTAATATTAAAAAAGTAAAAATATGTTACCATGGTAAAGGTCAAAATTGGTTGACTTGGTGTTAAACTAAAGAGAATGGTTAAAATAACTTAAAAACTTATTTAAATTTTATAATTTATCCATATTTTGACCCTATGTCATCCAATATTCTATAAGGATCCATTTTTAGCTATTTTGTTTGAATATGACATTAATATATTTTATTCCTTTCCAAAATTCTATGTGGGTCCTCTCCCCCACTTATAAAAGGACACACTATAGTACCTCCTATTTCTGGTACATAACCCTGTATTTATGTTTTTATGGATATAATGTATAAAGGGAAATTTTCTGATAGTTTGGGGATATTTCCCTATGTTTTGGGGACAAAAGGAGAGGTGCACGGGCTACACACGGTTTATACAAACCTTGCGAAAATCATAGTAAAAACTGTGCGCAAGAGCAGATTTGAGGAAGAGAGCTTCAACACGGTGTTCATATAGTTAGGGAGACCGTATGAGGAGGCTATAAGAGGGTATTCCTAGATAGTAGATAATGTACAGTTAACACATAGTTGGTCAAACTGTGCGAACTAAGTGTGTGCATAGTTTAAATAATATCCTAAAAAAGTGGATCTCATACATTTTTGGCTCTAAGTGGATTGTTTTTTTTCTAGGAAGACATAACTCAAGATTTATATTCTTTGAAGGTATAATAACCTCTCCCAAGCGTTTTTAAGTCAATATTAAGGCTTCCCTTTGTGATTTGAATCTGGATTCTTGAGGTATGTGAACATTCTTCATCGTTCTTGATCGGTTTCTTAAATGTACTTTGATCTACTTCTCATATCTTTGCAGTTTCTTAAATATACACCTGTTATGGGTATATCTTAGAGGGTGGATAACAAATATGTTGAGATTTGGTCTTGGTTGTTATAGTATAAGTGATCTAAGGCTATTTTTTAGGAGAATCAACCTTGTTGCTAGAACGTTTCTTTGTCCATTTCAATTTTCATCAAAACCTTTGAGGTAGGTGGATTCCCTCTCGAAATCACTTAGTAGAACAGATCAGAATGATTCCAAATTGATTTCATTTTTATTAATTTACTGTAAATTTTTTGTTTATGAATGGTTGGAAACATTATTTTTATATGGTTTGGTAAATCATAGAAATATGGATAATTGGGTATATTGAGTGAAGTTATTTTGTTCTTAGTTTTAAAAGATATATTTTAAAATGGGGATTTTCTGGAATGGTGTCACATGAATTTTATTTGATGTTTTCAATAAAAGGGGATGTTTTATTGAAATAAAATTGTTGATTAAAATTGGTTTTCTCTTTGGTTTTCAATAAAATTTTAGTTTTATTGAAATGGATTAAGGTGGTTTATTTGAATGGTTTTCACCTATATGTTTGGTGTGCATTCATTCTTAATGTGACCCTAAATATGATATGTGTACCATTGTTTTAAAAGGATCCTGACCTTCCATTGAGGGTGTGGGTTATTGGAAGAAAATTTATTTTGACTAGATTTGCTCATAATTATGAAACTATCAAACGAATCATGCATGGGTGTGTGTGTAGTGAAATATGAATTGGGTATGCCAAAAGAATATTGTGCAATGTATTTAAAGATTGGATTAGTTTTTTCATGGAAAATAACTTTCTGTAAAAATTGGTTTCAATTTCTTGAATTTTCATTTGGTTACAATTGGTTTTGTAACTTATTTACATTATGTTATAAACAGTTTCAAATAATTATTTTATAAAACTAGTCTTATATAAATGTGGCTAAATTTTATATCCTAGTAGAATGACTAGGGAAGTCATTGGGAAAATTTGATGAGTTTTATACTCACCCCTTATTTGGCCCTTTGGTTTTTTCATATTCTGCCTTCTGGGATTTGGGCAAAGGTTAAGTATCACACTTCATTATCACCATGTCATGATACATTAGACTACCCAGTGATATTGGAGCATAGAGCTTGTGGGGCATGGATTCTTGTTGTCATCTTTGGTTTTATTTATTTTAATTAAACTATTTACTTAGATATTACTTTGTCTTATAATGTAGCATACCTTGGTTGGTTTTTTAAAGGGAACCATTTCAAATGGCTTAGTTTTTTCCATGCATCATATAGTGAGCGGTTTATGGATGGTTTTTCTGGTTTTTGTTTTTAGACATTAAAGGGTAAATCATCCCCCCACTTTCTTTCAAATATGTCAGCACTTATTTCAAGACTTTGGAATTTTGGGGATGTCATTTAAGGACAAGTAATGACTCATTGTACTCTCCAGTCAATGGGAATTAGTGGGTCATTACAAATGGTATCAACTTGTTCGGTCCTTTCCTAACAAGTAGTCATCAATGTTCTTGATCTTGGATTTGAAATTCTTTCTAGTCTATTCCTTGGGTTGGATTCTTAGAAAGGTGTAGTATTATACTAACTTGAAATGTATAGCATAAAAGGTCATGGCTAACCCTTTTATGCATGAATTCATGTGACTAGGGTGTTGGGTACATAAGTGTTTTAAAGACACTTCTAGGATCTTGAAACCCGGTTTTCATTGGTTTAGCCAATGAGATGATCAGGACACACATTGTAGAGGAATAACTTCCCACTAGGAGTGAATATATCATTTTGAGTAATGATTCATGTTGTGAAAAAAGGGTTGATTTTTTAAAAAGTATGATTTTTTTTTCAAATGAATCATTTTGAAAATGGAAATGCTTATGGTATTTTGAAAATCATTTAATTTTTAAAAAGTAAGTTTAATGTTCTCAAAAATGGGTGAACATATAAATAGGTTTTTTTAAAACAATGTTGTGATAGTTTATGTGATATATTTTTAAATGATAAGCTATCAGTTGATAGAGAGTGAGATTAATGGATTTTGTTGTTGGTTTAGAAAATGGAACCGAGTTGGTATCATCGAAACCAACCCAAAGAAGCTATGGAGAATGTTGTTTCCCCAAATCCACGGGTGAACCAAGAGTTGGTTCATATTATTGTCTAGGATTTTCAAGTTGTGGATACAAGGAACTGGAGGAATGATCCAATTCATGTTTATCATACCATCCAGATCAAGAAGCAGAACCCACCTAACTTCCAGGGTGATGTTGATCCCAGAGAAGCAGATGTGTGGCTGAGTAGGATGAATTGTATCTTCGATTTCATAATCACACCATCAGAGTTCAAATTCAAGTAGGAAAATTATATGCTCTAGGATCTTGAACACCGGTGGTGAGATTTAGCGGTGTAGGAAAAATTGGATGAAGGACATACATGTGAGGATTTTGAAGAATTGTTTAATAAACAATTCTATCCTCATAGGTTCAAAATCCAAAAAATGATAGACTTCATTAGCCTGAAGCATGAGAATATCTTAGTCACATATTATGAGGCTAAATTCATCAATTTAGTGCACTTTTCACAATAGGTTGTGGAATGTGTGTTCCCGAAGGCACACATCTTCGAATCAGGGATAAGGCTGAAGGTTTGATCGAAGATTATAGTGCTCTATATCACTGATTATACAGAGATGGTGAACAGAGAGGCAGTGGATGAACATGATATCTTAGGAGCTATGAGAGGAGGATGTATGATGATACCTATGAGAAATGGTGGGAACTAAAATGTAGGGAGGAAGCTGAAAAAGGACACTTATTTCCAAGGTGGGAGTGGAAATCATAATTAGACAGATGGATCAGTGAACCTTCCTCCACGACCCAAGATTAATTCAGGTTGTTTTCAATGTGGTTTGATTGACCACATAAAGTGAGAGTGTATGGTAAATCCTATATCATGCCACAACTACAAGAAGATGGGGGACCTTCAATGATATTATCGCAGTGCTCCAAGGTCGAGTGCTTTAGATACTCTCAGACATCGTAATCATTATATGTTTTGATAGGGAGAGGGTAACAAAATCAGTCTCATCAGAAAAGTAGATCTAGCCATGGTTATTCTAGAAATACCATGACTCCTCAACTAGGGAAATATCAGCAAGGAAACAAGGATAACAATGCAATGATAAATCAATTGTATGCAGCTGAGCAGATGATTGTCGATGATCAGTCTAGACTATCAATGGTGAGAGGTACAATTAATTTGAATAAAACCCATGTGTAAGTGCTCTTTGATACTAGTTCATCACATTCTTTCATTTCCTCTCATGCTATTCATTTTCTATGTTTGAAGTTGGAAATTATTCCTTGTGTTTTAAAAAAGTAAACTCCTCTTCGGGAAAGATAATGTTAAGCCTTCGTGTGTAGATCATGTGATATAACCGTTGATAGAACTGAGATGAAATGGGTCTTCTCGGTGTTGGAAATGTATTTTTATGACCTAATCCTGGTTATGGATTGGTTTAAAATTTTCAAGTCTCACATCAACAACAGTGGACAGAATATTAGTTTTATCACTGAAAATTTTAGTGGGTATCTCTTTAGAGGAGAACAGGTTGTAAAGACATGTGAAAAGTTCTTTTTGGAACCAATGCTGAGAATGATATCCTATCAGTTAGTGGATTTAACTTTGGCATCAAGGGAAGAGATCAAGGGAAATTCTTTTCCAGTAGTTGTGGATCAATTTCTAGTTTTCTTTAGCAAAAACTTCTCATGGTTACCACCTCTAATGAAAGTGGATTTTACGATTGATCTCTTTCCGAGGACCTGTCTTATTTCCCTTTTGTCTTATAGGATAGAACCAAAAGAGTTAAGGGAATTGAAATTCCAGTTAGAGGAGCTTGATATAAAGGGTTTTATTTGTCCATGTATGTCTTTGTGGGAAGCACCGGTCTTTTTCATGAAGAAAGAAGATGAAACTCTTCATTTTTCCATTGATTATCGTAAGCTTAAACAAGTTATGGTAAAAATCATTGTCCACTACAATGCATTTATGATATATTCAATCAATCTAGGAGAGATCAGTGGTTCCCAGAAATTGAATTGCGATCAAGATATCACCAAATTGAAGTTAAGAAGGAAGATATTCAAAAGACATCTTTTAGAAGTATACATGGACACTATTAATATGTAGTCATGCATTTTGGTCTAAGGAATGCAGCAATGGTTTTCATGGATTTGATGAATCAGATATTTCAGCAATATCTAGATACTTATTTTTGGTGTTTCGGAATGACATTTTGGAGTATTAAAAGACAAGGTCTGACCATGAGGAATACATGTAAATAGTGTTACAAATTTTGTGAGGTCATTGTTTGTATACCAAATTATCAAAGTGTGATTTTTGGATACAGTAGGTATGCTTTCTTGGCCATGTGATTTCTAAAAAAGGTGTTTCAGTAGATCCTAAAATGTTAATATTTTTTATCTCATGGAAACCACTAAATAGTTTCTTTAAGATATGAAGTTTTCTTAGTTTAGTTGGCTACTTCCGATGGTCTATGCATGATTTATCATGACTATCTTCACTAATGACAGCTCTAACAAAGAAGAATTAAACATTCATAATAGACATAGTAATGCCAAAAGTCATTCTAGGAACTGAAATTTCATCTTATATTGGCACCAATATTGACTTTTCTAGTATTAGAATTTGGGTATGTGGTGTACTATGATGCTTCATGACTAGGGTTGGTCTGTTTTCTCATCCAAGGAGACCATGTCATGGATTATGGTTCAAGGTAGTTGGGGTGCATGAGAATAATTACCCAACACATGATTTGGAGTTAGCTGTAGTCGTCAATGTTTTGTAGAATTGGGAACATTATTTATTTGGTGATAAATTCCATGTGTTTACAAATCATAAAATATTGTCACAAATTTTCTCATAGTGAGATTTGAATATGAGGCAAAGGATATGGATAGAGTATCTTCATATGTATGACTTTTACTTGATGTATACACTAATAAAAGCGGATTCAGGGGAAGATGCATTGAGCAGAAAATCATATGCTCTATTGGTGAAAGAATATTCAAATGAAGGGAAATTTATGTTAGTCTTATCCGACATGCATGAGCTATGTGAAGACCGAGGTGATGTTGTGGTTTTCATTTCATCTTTTCTTGTTCTTGTTTTTGTAAATATTGTCAAAGAGGCAAAAAATTCTGATGACGAATATTAAGTAAGGATTTCAAAACCTAATAGTGGGGAGACCATTGAAGGCTACAAATTTAATGTGAGTTCAGTTTTTTGTTTTAGAGATCAGATGGTTGTACCTATGACTTGTCATGAACAACTCCTTAATTCTTAACACTATTCGATATGGTCCATACATCATGGAACAAATAATATTTATATGATAATGAAGGCACAGTTTTGGTGGATTGACATGAAAAGGAAGGTGGCCAAGTTCCTATCGTGGTGCTTAACTTGTCAGCAAGTTAAAGAAAAACATTAGATACCAGTGGATGTTTTTCATTCTTTTCCAATAACAATATGTAAATTTGAGAATATAGTAATGTATTTTTTTATAGGACTTCCAAGAATGGTTTGGAAACAAGATTCCATATGGGTGATATTAGATTATCTTACCAAGTTGACCCATTTCACCCCTATTTGTGAAACTCATATAGTGGATGATATGCCCCCAATTAATATTCAAGAAGTGGTAAAGTGACATGGTGTACCAATTTAAATCGTGTAGGATAGAGATCCAAGGTTCACAAATCGTTTTTGGAGATCCTTATAAAAAACCCTTTGGACTCAGTTTACTATGAGCACTGTGTATCATCCTCAGACAGATGGACAGTCTAAGAGGACGATACATATGTTGGAAGACATGTCTTGGGCATGTGTAATAGATTTTTGTGGTTCTTGGGAAGATCATACACCCTTGGTGGTGTTCTCATACAACAACAGTTATCATACCTCCATACATATGGATCTATTTGATGCACTGTATGGGAATCTTTATCGTTCTCCATTATGTTGGGTGGAAACATGTGATACTTCACTATTCTGGCCAAGACTTGTCCAAGAAACAAAGGATAAGATCCAGTAGATCATACAAATAATGGGGACAGCTCAGACTCTTCAGAAATATTATGCGGATCATCATCGACGATCGTTGTCATTTCCAGTATGTGATCATGTGTTCTTAGGGATATCTCCAAGGCTTGGGCATCGTCATTTTGGGAAACAGCGAAAGTTATCTCCTCAATATATATTCCATTTTTAGATACCATAACATATCGTATAGGTGGAATATCTATTGGCATTACCACCATGGTTAAATTTGGTGAATAAAGTGTTCCATGTATCATAGTTTAAAAAGTATCAGCATTATCCAAACCATGTGTTCAAATGGGATCCCATTAACCTATAATCGGATGCTTCATTGATACATATCCTAGTGCCAATTGTGGATAGACAAGAGAAATTTTTACATGGAAAAAAACCTCATTCCACAGTGGGTTTTATGGCATCATGGTCAAATTCTGGAAGAGACTTGGGAACACGATAAGGAAATGAAAGAGCAATGGCCGAAACTCTTGCAGGGCAGCAAGGGTTATTTACATTATAATGACAAAAAGACCAATGGTGGGGAGAATTATTACCCCTAGTTCCTATTACATAACCCGTTAATTGTGTTTTTATAGATATAAATTATAAGGGGGAATGATGGAAGTGTTTGGGGATCTTTCACTATGTTTTGGGGACAAAATGAGAGGCGCACGAGCTGCACACAGTTTATACAAACCATGCGTAAATCCTAGTAGAAACCATGCACAAGAGAAGATTTGGGGTAGAGATCTTTGGAAAAGTGTCTACACAGTTAGGGAGGTTGTGGGAGGAGACTATGTGATAGTATTCCGGGATAGTAGCTAACAAAGAGTTAGTTCATGGTTTTTCTAACAGTGTGAACTAACCATGTGCATGATTTAAATGAGATCCTAAAGAAGTGGATCTCACATGTTTTTGCCTCTATATGCCTCATTTTTTCTCTTTAGTGACCACAACTCCATATTTCTTTTCCTTGAAGGTATAAGAACCTCTCTAAATCATTTTAGAGTCAATAAAAAGGCTTCCCATACTGATTCAAAGCTGGATTCTTAAGGTATATGACCGTTCTTCATTGTTCTTGATCAGTTTCTTTGATCTACTTAGATATACTTATCCTCTCTGTGAATTGGATATTTATGAATGTTTGGAAACATTCTTTTGAGATGGTTGGGTAAATTATAGTAATCTGTAATATTGGTTGTTTTGAGTAAAGTTCATTTTTTCATGGTTTTAAAAGATAGATTTTAAAATGGGTATTTTCTAGAATGGGGGAACATGAATTTGATTTGATGTTTTCAGTAAATATGGATGTTTTATTGAAATGAAATGGTTGTTTGATATTGGATTTCTCTTTTGTTTTAAATAAAATTACAGTTTTATTGAAATGGTTTGAAGTAGTTTATTTGAATGGTGTTGGCATATATGTGTGTTGTGAGTTAATGTTTGAAAAGACCCTGAATAATGGAAGAGAACCATTGGGGTACAAGGTGCCTGACCCATGATCAGGGGTGTGTGTCATTGGTACATAAGATATTTAAACTAGAGACTGCTCATAAGTATGAAACTGTCAAATGAAGAATGAATGGGTGTGTGTGTGTGTGTTTTTAACCATGTATATTGTATGAGAAAATAATATCATGGAATATATTTAAAGTTTGTATTAGTTATTTTCTTGGAAAATAACTTACTAGAAAAAATGGTTTCAATTTCTTGAATTTTCATTTGTCTACAATTGGTTTTGTAACTTGTCTACATTGTGTTATAAACTGTTTTTCAGATTTTTTAATAAATAGTCTTATATAAATGTGACTAACATTTCTATACTAGTGGTGTGATAGGTAAGTCATCAGAAAAGCATATTGAGTTGTATACTCACCCCTACTTTGGCACTACGGTGCTTTTGTAGATGCTACCTTCTGGGTTTTGGGAAAAGGTTAAGTATCACACATATTTAGCACCATGTCATGATACTTTGGACTACTTGGTGATTTTGGAGCATAATGATTGTGGAGCATGGATTATTTTTGTATTATTCGAGTTTATTCATTTTCTTTATGTTGTTTACTTTGATGATAGTTTTCCTTCCACTGTAGCATAACTTGGTTGGTTGTTTTTAAGAGAATGATTTGAAATGTCTTAATTTTTTTCATGCATCATATAGAGAGTTGTCTATGGATGGTTTTTAGGTTGTTTTTTCTATATATTAAATGATAAATCATCCCCCACTTTCTATAAAACCCTTCGGAATTTATTTCCAGCCATCAGAATCTTGGAGATGTTGTTTAAGGCCAATTAATGACTCATTGTACTCTCATGCCAATGGGAATTAGTAGGTCATTTCACACACCCTCTTCTCAATACTCCAATAGACAATACCCTTGTGATTTGGTCAATACATACCCAAATACCTCCCTTACATCCCTAAATATGACATTGATTCACTTTTTTTATCATAAAAACATTTTATAATGTCTTTTTATATAATCCTAATGAGGTGGTCAAAATAAGATATATATTTCTTGAACATGCATTTTTGTTTTATTTATTATTCTACATCCTTAAAAATATTATTAAAATAATAAGAAATAATAAAAATAATAAAAATAATATAATTATATGTTATTTTTTTGAATTTCTTAACATATATCCATCTCATCTTCCATGAAATTGGAAATGAACCTATCGATCATGTGTACGGTGAACTACCATCTCACTATACGATGTAATTTTTTTTCATTACTACCACTCACATATGGATATAATAAATTATTTTGTGTATATATATTATATTTTGGTCATAATTATACTTCTAAAATTATAATATCACATCTACCTTCTAAGATTCCAATCAATTGAAAGAGATAACATAGCTCTTGTGTAAGTGTGGACTACCACCTCCATAAAGTGATATGAAGTGTTTCTCAATTTTATTTTACATGATTGGTAATAAGGTTGGATTTTATAAATATATATAATTTATATAATTCAATAATTATTCTTCAAAGGTGATTTTTTATTTACCTTTTTCATTCCATCCAATGAAAAATGAAAGTGGCATTCATGTGTATGTATGGCCTACCATCTCTATGAGCTGTGTAATTATTTTTTCTATCTATAAATTTTTTGAGGAATATAAATATGTTTATAATGAATATATAAGATAATTATATTGTTACTAAAACTATATTTATGATGTAACAACAATTAAAATACAATGACCAAAACATAGATGAAAAATGAAGCAGTTATAACCTAAAATAAAGATTTTTATACAAAGTTGTAAATAAATGGGTGATAAGGGGTTATAAGTAAATAATATAAGGTATTATATTTTTTAATATGGACATATAATATAATTATAATAAACCTATATTTATTATATCAAATTTTCAAAATTTTATGATGGAAGTCAGACTTGAGGCAAGGATTTTATGTTACAATCTCATGGTTTATCGCGATTGTTTGTGATTATGTTTTAAATGATGAAGATTCCTGACGTGAATTTTAGGAATGTCATTAAATTTATTAAACTCTAGTTATTTATGGATAATAAATTCTTTCATTTCATTTTCCTTTCTTTGAGTACTTAAGAGAATGAAATAATATATTTAAGAAAGATCCACTTTATTTCTATCTTTAGTCAAAAATCCATTCATTTCCATGTCCATGTTTTATAAAAATGTTTTCAAGGATGTTTTTAATATTATCATATCACTATTTTTACACATGTTTTACTTTTTAATAAATGGTTTGAAATGAATCTTCTTTTTATATTCAGAATAAGTTCCTTTTGAATTTTTACCAACAATGTGAAAGTAATATTTTTTAATGCACACAACATTAATAGAATATCCCACTATCATGACTGGTCAATGATTTGAGGAATAAATTACTATTATTAAAGGTTATTTTTAAATAAAATATTTTCCTTAATATTTTGTAAATTTCTAAATAAGAAATTTCAAATTAAAAAAGGTTAATTTCCTAAAGAAATGTTCTAAGTGAACTTCTAAAACCATTTTCCATATAATATGGAATCCTAAAACATTTCTTAATGTTTACTAGGTATATAATCTTATGATAAAAACCTAATTCTTTTGATATATTATTTAATATTATAATGATAATACATTTATGAAACCAGTTTTTTTCATGGGGTGGGCCATGAAGAAATTCTTATGACACAGGTTCCTATCATAGGTTATGATATGATGAATGTTTTATGATATGCTAGAAAATATATGTCAATTATTTCAATTATGTGATGTATGGTCCATGAAATATATATATATCCCCAATTCATTGGATAAATATTTGTATCTCATGGGATAAATAGGAGTTGAATGGGGATTGAACCCAGTTCCGTAAGGGGCTATGTCTACTAGAATAGTCTTATGGATGAACCTTGACTACTATGATGGTTTGGGGAGTTATACCAGTCCACTATGATAGACACTTTAAA
The DNA here is from genome assembly GCA_963277665.1 of Viscum album. Taxonomy (NCBI): domain Eukaryota; kingdom Viridiplantae; phylum Streptophyta; class Magnoliopsida; order Santalales; family Viscaceae; genus Viscum; species Viscum album. Next base: position 1,747,467,318 of record OY728146.1, on the reverse strand, counting down.
AACCATTTAATACTAATGAATTGGTTCCATATGTTTACGTGTATTCCAAAAAATCATGTATTATGCATGTTTTATGCTCTCATGGCTCTTTTTATTCAGTTCCTCTGTAATTCATGTCTTATAAACATCCATGAATTATTCCATCAATCAATATTATGATATATGATATCCATGGTATATTTTTAAATTGTTATTATAATGTTATTTTAGCCTTTTTATCATGTTATATTTATGTTTTCAAATATATCTCCCTTATTTATGCTTATTGAGAATCAAAGTTCAACCTTTCTTATTTTACCGTTCCCTAGGTTTTGAAGAAATGCCTTATGTTTGATATGTCTAAGAGGGGTGATTGTCGTGAAGAACATAGTTATAGATGATGTAGTTCAATTATGAATCAATTATTTAGGTATCCATGTTTCCAATGGAACTATACCTATATTATTATGGATTGTATTATTATTTTATGTTATGAATATTCATCAATTAAGATGTGATATCAATGTATGAAAATTATGGTTCATTATAATTTTTTCTACCCTTGAAGTTTATACCATTATACAGTACTCTCATGTAATTTATAGGTCCTCTATTTTTCTCATCTTTCTCACATTGACCATGACTCATATGGGATTAGATATTTCTTTTGGTTCATTCATTAGCATGTTTGACATATTCCAAACATCAAGATGGGAATTTTTCTATGATTTCCATCAAATCTGATACTCCTCCCCAAATTAATCCTCATAAGACCCCATTTTGAGGGAGAATTTTTTGATGTTAAAAATAAATATTCAAAGTATTTAAGTTTAAAATCAAAAGAAAAAAAATTAGTGTCTTATGAAAACTTTTTTCCCTTAGAAAAAACATTCATTAGAAAAAATTATAGCGAGAGTAATTGTTTTTACAATCCCTGATTTGACTATTTTTTGAAATTAAATGAGCATAGGAATAAAAAGAACTTGTTTTCAATGTTTAGTTTCTAAATTATAACAAATAAATGTAGTTTTAGAGAAAATTCAAGATATTCACAAAACTCATAGTTATGTAAACATGTTTTGAAGGAATAATACATCTCTATCTTCATATTGTACAGAAGAGATGTGAAAAACTAATTTGGTGCACCATGAAAATAATGGTTTGGGGAATCACATAAACCATTCTTGATATCCCACCTACTCTGAGTTAGAGTGATATAAATGCAACCTTTGCTCACTAATTTAGGAGCTAACCTAGGGACTTTCAAGCTGGAAACCCCAACTTGTGAAACTTGGAAATCCATAAATCTAATAAATCCAAAGATTTAAAAGGACTCCCATATGTGAAAATAGTGAATAAATTACCATATACGATTTCATCAATTAATTGGAACATGTTTAATATTTTCTCCCATAAGACCCTTCATTGAAAAACATAGTTCATGATAGAGTCCTAAGTCTTTCACATATCCATACTTTGTGGAACAAAAAATAGGATTAAATCCCACACCATGGTGTCTATGAAAAAAATTTGTGCTAGAGGTATAAGACTCACAAATCTACATGCATTTCACAACACCCAACTTGTGTGAAAACCATACAATGGTGTCTATGAAAACAAAATGTTCTGGAGGCTTAAGTCTCATTAAACATTAAGGTTTTTTCAACTCCCATGTTTGATGAGTCCTTTTCCATAGGGACTTATTTAAATTCACCTAAAAAACATACAATCCCACAAAAATTGATTTATTATAGGTTAAATGAACATTTTATCTAGGATGACACATGTGATACTCATGAACTCAACTAGAATCGTGGAATTTAACCCCATGGCCATTTGAACCAATCATTGGTAGGGGAAATATAATTTCCTTTTACTCTTAAACTAGGCTATGTAGCCACTGTACCTCTAAAACCAAGCATGTAAAAGAAAAAATACATTTAGGTTTAACTTAATCATGGGTCAGGTATAAAATCATATGAATAATCCCTACTCATGCACTTCATATTCCCAAATAAAATCATGGACTCCTAATTTGTATAAGCCCCAGCTCCCCATGCCTTCACCTAAAACACTAATCTAGTTAAATTCACCTTGATAGACCAAATCTTAAGTCCTACACCATCGCATTTTGTCTCCCCTTTCACAACCCAAGTATCCATAGAACATGATGGTAGACTATATGGTTTGGTCCTATCACATAACCTTAAAATATGCACCTCAAACTATATGGGTTTTGATTCCTATTTCTAGAAATATACATAGGATATATATTTGGGGTTCAATCCCAATATCATTACCATTCCACTACCCCTAAAGCATAATTACCCTTGAATCCTAGTAAGTTTCTTAAAGAATACTCAAACTCACACTAATACAAAAAAGTATATATATTATTATAAACAATGGGGAATTACCCACTAGACATAATATTTATTTCATACATTTGGGGTGACTTTATATGGATCCAGCACCACTAGACGTTGAATTTTCTTTTCCTTATATGAAATGTGTACATAATACATCCCAATGAGACATTAGAATGTTCCTTACCTTATGTGATGAGTATATGTGGATATATCCCCATTTGACACTGACATGTTCTTTCCCTATATGTGGAAAGAGTACATGGAACTATACCCACTTGATATTAACTTATTCCCACCATATTTGAAAATATTGTGTATATTCATTCCACAAGGGATGAGAATGAGTTATTTTACATCAAAACAACATCCCCAACTATTGAATCAGATTCAAAGCCCTATGTGATGAGCCTAGAGAACCTTATGTGATGATAATAAAAATATTATGTGATCATCATTTGAGGTCCTATCACTTTCCATAGGTTATGAGACAAATATTATTTTATTTTTAATATAAGAAGATTAGGTTATTATAATGGGATCTATTTATCATCACCTTAGGTTATTAGACTAATATTCTACTCTCCCTTATGTTATGAGGATATAATTCCCAATTTTATGAGAATAAGATGCCTCTAGTTATGATTCATGTATTCTTTAGGTGACAAACTTAGGTTCCATTACGTAAATATAATGGGTTTCATCAGGGTATGAGAACATGTATCCCCTGTTTATGAGTTAGGGATTCCTCTGAAAATGATCCTAATATTCCTTATGTTACAATAATAATATACCTTGGGTGATGAATATAAAATTCTTTGGGGGTCAAAAAAATCATTCCCTATATGTTAATAATGGGATTCCCAAATGGGATATACAAAGGAATATGTTTATAAATACCCAATATATATAATAATGGATGAGGGTGGAAAAAGACTCATCCTCTCCAATATAAGGTGTTCCTCAATTATGGAAGCTAGTGAAGTAATTAATCAGTTTCCAAATTAATATGGCATAAGGAATAGAATCCATGATCACATAATAAATATATAAGGGGGACTAGAATTGATATGAAATCTATAGAGGAATCCATGGAATAAAGAATAAACATCCCATAATCTCATTCTGGTCAAGTAGATGACACCATCAACCCTAGTGGTTACTAGACGCTTTCTATTCGAAAGAGGTATTATAGGACCACATGACCACAACCAACTAATATGAAATGGGACAACACAAAAGTGATGATCCTAACATAATGCATCCAAAAACAAGGCTATACCATACTAGATGAGATGTTTATATACTTAGTCATATTATAATATAACATATGAATTCCTACTATAAAATAAAATAGTATGATTAAAGGAATATCATAGGCTCTGATATTATGATATTTTAACCACTATATAAACATTATAGTTGAGTTCAAGTGATCTTACACATGGGTTATCAGTAATATCTTGTATTTTAAATTATGAAACACATGGGGGAGTGGTTTATTCTTCAAACTAGTGTGTACATTAGCTATACCATTGACTGTTATTTTACAAACATATGATTTAATTCATACTATAGTTAGGTATATCTCAATTTCTATATGAAGAGGTGATCTACAAAAACCAACGTTTTATCATGTATTATCTTCCTATAAATTAAATGTTTGTCTTTAAAAATTATATAATATATAAATTCTAGTATATCACAAAATTAAATAATACTACTATGAAAATATAACATTATATAAGATGAGTACATGTATAATGAGATAGTACTAACACATATACCAAAGATTCATAAGATTATTGTAAAAATCATCATTACATCCTCTGAAGATGACTCTGTTATATATAATTATAGAAAGAAGGGATAAACGAAAAAATATATAACAAATTTTGAGGAAATAGTGAGATAATATAAGTTCTGGTTATTTATATGGAAAATATAATTGTTGTCAGTAGTCATTAAATATATGATAAAGTGTTCATTGGATGGTATTGTGATTGGATTCATGAAAATAAAAAAGATATGATATAATTAGTTTATGTTAAATATTTTATTTTTTTTATTAAAAGGAATATATATCATAAAGTGATAATATTAAATTGTTACATGATTTTTAATCTATTAATGGAAATTTTATTTTGAAATTCACATTTTGGGTTTCACATACTTTTTGTTTTCAATATATTGGTAATGAGTTAACCGATACGTATATAGTGAGAGGTTCTAAAAGGCAATTACATATAAAATATTTTACTCTTAAATATCATAGTGATATAATTCCTTTGAAAAAATTTCTCCTGTTATTACCCTTATATTTCTTGTGATAAGCCCTTATGATATAGGGATATTGCATCATATGATTTCCAATAATCTCGTATTATCCAAACTGATGACCCTTAAATATTGGGAATCTTATCATTACCTATTTGGAAACCAACCATTACATATTACTGTGTCACTAAAGAGTTTCCTAATTTTTTAGTCTCAGAACTCTCAACATGACCCTTAAATATCTATAAGAATAACTTTTATGCATACTCCCTCGGTAGTTTTACTTCACAAATTCTATACATAATAATTACTCTTATGTATAAAAGAAGTAATCATGTTTTTTCATTTATTAACAAAACTCTTTATTTAAAACCATGTTTTCATGTCTTGGTTTATTATTTTATGTAACACCCCAAGATTTCATAGTATGTTATCTCATTAAAGTAATTAACTAACTCATGCTAAACGCAACACCGAGTTTGAGTGCACCACAACTTACCAAACCAGCCGTTCAAAAAGCAGTTATGAATATTATTAACTAAAATTTGAATTTTATATACAACATATAATGTTATAATCCATATTATGTGTTCTTTAGACATAATATAAGAACAAATTGATTTTTTCAGATAAAAGAAGTATTTTTCAAAAAAAATGCAATTTTACCACCTTTCAATGGAAAACCATTTTTAAAACAAATATTTGACAATTTTATATATTCAATTTAATGAAATATAATTTTTATTTAGAAGTGGTATATAAAAATTTAGTTTGGAATAATTTTTGGTTCTTTTTTGATAACATTCATATTTTGATGAATAATGAAAAATACTAAATTTTAATTGAAAAAATCTTTTTTAATCGAAATAATTTATAGTGTTAAATTATGCATTTGAATGGTCTAGAATAATAATTATATTATATTTTTATAATTTAATACAATTTAGGTCATTATAATTAATTTCACATTTAAATTCATCATAAACACATGTCAATTTTTTGTCAGTTTTTACTTTATAAAAAACTCACTTTTTGGTTTTGACAAAAAAAATTAATTTTAAATTAATTAATGAAAATTATATGTTTTGAATTTGGTAAAATATACTTCATTTTTTAATTCGTATTTTAAAAATTATCTTCGGGTGAATTTTTGGTATTTTTTTGAAAATATTCAATTTCTGGTGAATAGTGAAAACACTGTGTTATTGTTTAAAACCGACATTTATTTAAATATTTATAAATTTTTATTTAAATTTATTTTAAAGTAAAAATAGATATATAATACTTATATTAGTTCAATTTAATTCATTATTTTCATTTTGTAATAAAATTATATGTATAAAATTTTATTGAACTTTTTAACGTCTTTTACCCACCTTCTAGGAACGTTTGTAAATTTGTATAAAACGTAATTTTACCACTTCTGTGAAATGAATTTAAAAAATACGAGTGACAATGTTGACATCAGTAATTAAAATTTTGTTCAATAAGATGAAAATAATTTTTCGTAAATAGTAACTTTGGACTTTTATTTTCCACGGTTAAAAATAAATTGGGTAATTAAAGGTCAAAATGATATTATAGTTACCATAAAACATGTCATAATTCTATTGGATAAGTAGATTTTTACCATAACAAACCTTAGGAATAAAATATTATCCTTTTGGTCCACTTGTATTAGATTAAGACATTTATTATTATTTTATTTAAAGAAGAGTTAAAACTGTTCAATTCAAATTTTAATAACTAAATCATTTTTAATATTGGGTTATACATAAGATAAATTAGACTATAAATATTATTTAAACAGATAAAAACATTTCCTACATAATTGTATTTTATTTATAATTTTTATAGATTAAATAATTAAATTTACTTATGACACAATGATAATGTAGTAATTACTCTATCAATGAAAGATTAAAATAATTGATATCATAAATAAATAAGTAAATGTAAATTGAAGATTTTTATGCCATACAAGAATTTTAAAGGTTAATATCACATTTTAGGGTCTATTAAATAAAAGTTTTTGACATTATAATGTTTTTATGACTTTAACAAAAACCAAATAACAAATAGTGTCAAAATTAATATAAATGAGTTTTGATAAAAAATACTATATTATTAATTGATATAATATTTCTAAAAATATATGGTTTTGCCAAAATACATATATAAGGGTATATATATCAATATTGAACCAATTGGGGTTCTATTTTCTTTTTATAGTAAGTTTATTAGCCATTTATTATAATAATACAAGAGGACATGGTAAAAGTTATACTATTTTTCTAAGAGTTAAATTTAAAAGATAGGGTTAATATGGTGACCTAAACTTGTCTAAAACCTATTGGTTGAGATTATTTCGTCACATACCCACCTTATATTTGAAATAAATCAATTTGGATCCATTAGAAACCAAAAATTATTTTATAATAAAATAATATTTCAAATTTTTCCTAAAGTGACCCTCACCTCTCTTATAAAAGAGTACTTCCCCTTCTCTCAAAATCACACCTCCAAGGCCATTTTAATCAGACAAAACCTACCCAAATCTCCTCCCAAATTCCCTCACTTCAACCTAGATTCCTTCCCTTGGTCATAAATCCAACCTAAGGACCCCTTTTTTTCTAATCAGAAAGAAACACCCAAAGAAGAGGTAATTATTTTATCACCTCTTTCAAAGTTATTTTGTTCATTCACTTTATCTTTATTTTTTGTTTCAATACCAAAATAATAAATCTAGTAAATTCTACATACTGTGATGTTATTATAAATATGTTACACCAATATTAATTATTCTATCTATCCTATGAATGATAATGTCACCATGCGTGCATACGTGCGGCTTACCGTCTCCACACCATGGTGTAATTTGTTATTCAACACTATATTATTTGGATGGATATAATGATGAGTAATATGTATATAAATATTGAATATAACATAATAATTTCTCTGTATAATTAATATACCATCCAATCCCACACCTTTTAATCATTAAGTAAATGATATCGTCACTCTTGTGTAAATATGACTTAACGTCTCTAGGACGTGATGAGATTCATTTTCACATTCACCATTCAATGATGATTATAAAAATATATATTATTAATAAATTTGTAATATATGAAATAATAATTATACTAGATAATATATATATATATATGTTTCTATTTACTTACATATATCTTATTCACTTACTTTCGTTCAATAGAATATGAAAACGAAAGCCATGTTTATGCGTACATAGGCCTACCGTCTCCATAAACATTGTTTTTTGTTTTATATATCAATCTATTATACATATTTATATTCAAAATATATATGACATATAAATCACGATTAATATTCTAGAATTATTTAAATCATGATTTAAATGATATGAACAAGAATAACAAGTTAAAACATGTACGATAATGAAAGCAATTATTACATGAAATGTTAATTTAGAAAGGAAATCATTATTAAATGGGTAGTATAAAGTCATAAATGAGTCATGTATTATATAATATATATTAATATGGTTTTGGTATAATTTAATGACAAACTATGGTCATTATACAAAAGTTTAAATGTATCCTCGACCAAAGGAAAGTACAAGGTAAGGGTTAATTCCTCGATCTGATTACTATCCGAGATTTATTATGTATAAGTATTTACTGGGAAATTTTTATCATCCAAGTCCATGTTACATAAATTTTGTTTCAAAATTAATATTTTAATGTTTTGTGGAAGTTACACTTTATCAATATAATCATTTTAAATGTTTTAGGGATTTATTTTTCAAAATGTTTTTAATTAATGTCCATGTTTTGAAAATGATTTTAAGGATTTATTATATGGACATGATTGGTTAAAAATGTTAATTCCTTTCAAAATAATCAAAGTGGTATGAGACACTTTGATTCAAAAATCCCTTTTAAATGACTTCCTTTAAACATTATGAGACTTTTAAATGATTTCATGAAAAAAGGGTATTTCTCTCAAATCATTTTACTGGTTATTTTCAACTATTTCAACATCCTTTCCTGGATATTATTCTTGATTTAGGTATATTTATTATAATAGAATATTTCATATTATATTTAATTAGTTATGATATGTTTTACTATGGATGTTCTATTTTTATACCATTCATAGTTTATGGTTAATGTATTGACATTTCATGTGCTAATTTTAATACGAATGTTTATATAATGTTTCAACATTTTCATATAAGGAATAAAGTGGACATAGTAAGTGAAGGGTGGATCCCACTATAGCTCCTTGATTCATCTGTAGGTCTCATGAGACAAATTAGTGTCTTGGCACAAGGCCTTGAAAAAAATTTATTTGTATTCTTGGCACGAGGCCTTGACTATGTGGTAATAATGTCCGGCATTTGGCACTACCTCATTATTAAATTAATTATTACATGTGATTATTTGACTAGTAGAATATCCATGTCTATATTTATATGGTAATTATTGATTTATTTTCTCAATATTATTTTTAAGTTTATAATTAAAAGGATGTTATTTTCCTTACACATATTTCCTTTAAAGTTTATAGATTCTGCTAAATTATTTACTCATACTGAGCATCTTAGCTCACCCTTTTATTATGTTTTGTTTTCCTAGGATTCCAAGAAGTGTATTATGTTTTATATGCATAGATTTTATAATGGAATAATGGAATTCTCAATGGATTACTTATGTTGTGTTTTATGTCTGAAAGTGTAATGTAACTTTCATGTATGTAATCTATTTTTCAAGACTGCTAAATTGATCAGTCCTTTGGGAAATTATTCTTTGTACTCAAGACAATGTATTAAAATAATTCACCAACTCAAGGTAATTGGGGTCAGGGTGTTACATTTTACCTTCTTAATTATTAAATGTAATCACCTTCTAAACATAGTTTTTCTTAACCCCACCACTACCAGAATAATTTATATATATTTTATATCCCTCATAGTAATTAAAAAAACAACTCACAAACACTATTTCCAACACAAAATGTTTTGTACTCCAGTATCTTGATAAAAACCTAATAATACATAATTCTTCTCTGGTATTATCATCCCAAGACTACCACAACCACTCAAAATCATCTAGATAAGTATTATCCCTGGGTAGATATGTATAGAAAATTTGAAATATATTAAAAAAAGAGAAAAAATATTCATTTAAATTATATGATGAAATTTTCAAATTAATAGTTTTTTAAAATATGATAGGTTTAACACTACATGAGATTTCATATTAGTGTGAAATATTAAAATTATTACATTATAAGTCACATTAATAAATGTTTTGTGTTGTAGGTCCATACATTTAAGGGGTATGAAGATCATTTTTTATATCATCTATGATCATGTTAAGAATTATAAAGTTTCATAGAATATTATATAATGAAAATATAAAATTAATATTAAATGATGATCTTAGAAAGGTCTCAAAAATTCATGAAATAGGTTAGTTAAAGGGTTATATGAATAATGGTGAAATGTGAGATAATAATGGAGTATTTAATGGAGAAATTGTGATAATCACATTAAATGGGAGTATAATTTGTACTAAAAATAAAATCAAGTCAGGAGAGTGGGAAATTTTATGTGAACAATCCCTTTATGCAACATGACAATCCTTAAAACCCATTCATTATTTATTTACATATGTTCCGTTGTGTTTTTCTATAAAAAGGAACACTGATATCATGTTGTCCCAAATAAGAAATAAAAAATACTCAATATGTGGTTAATTGTGACCTTTAAATAATTTAATAAATTCAAAATTCCCCCTTTTTGTTTTTAGGTTTTTCCTTCTATTTTAATCATATTTTTTAAAGGAAATAAATTTAAAATAAAAACATGAAAAATTTGGCATTTTTAATAGTTTAGTAAAATAATAAATATCCCATAATCCACTCAATCAACACCTAATGAAAACATAGTTGTTTTATTCAGTACCTTTTTTCCTAAAGATATCAAAAATATGTAAAAGTAGTTGATACAGAAAAAAAAGTCTCTTAAATGGAATTTGATGTAATGTTGTGAAATTTTGTATAATTTCTTTTATTATATGAAATTATTTCAAGGTCGAAAAATTTGACGGCATGAAATTCTGAGGCCCAAAGTGCCCAGAATGATCCATTGAAAAATGTTAAGCTTTAAATAGTGTGTGTGAGTTTTTTTCCTAAACAAGTGGAATAACTCTTAAATGGGTTCCCAAATCAGAAATCTGAGGGCATCGTCGCATTTAGGATGGCGGTTTTACCGTTGGTGTCACTAAAGTTTAGTCAGTGCAGGCCTCCAGTGAGAAAACCTGAAAATGTAATAATTGTAAATAAGATAATAAAATAAAATAAAAATTATTTTTCAAATTCTTATAACTGATGAATGGTGACTCAGATTAAAAATCTAATACCACCACTGAACTCGTGAGGGTATTCTTTATTTAGAAAGACCCTAACATTAGTCGGCAAGGGCCAACATTGAAAATTAGTTTTTGTTTGTAAATAAAATAATTAGGTAACAATTATTTTAATGTTAAATCCTCTAACTTCTATACAGTAACATGGATTTAAAATCTGAGAGTACTGTTGGATTTGTGGGGGCGTTTTTCCATTTGGCAGAGCCTAACCTCTACCAGTGCAGGTCGAGGGTGACTAATAATACTTTTTTGAACTTTTTTAAGGTATGTTTCGTAAACATGCAAGCGGAATTTTTTATCTTTTTTAACCATCACTCGGATTGAAAATCTAAGAGAATATTTGAATTTAGAATGTTGGGAATCACCTATAAATTACATAACTTCGGCCAGCATTGGCCGTTCAGAAAATTTATTTTTAGGACATTTCAAGAAAAATAAAAAAATAATTTAAATTAATTATTTTATTTTCTTTCTACCTTTTGAGTTATGGATGGAGACATGGTGGGAAGATACATAGAAGTGATAGGGTGGAGATTATTTTCTTCAATGAGGCTCATTAATTGATCGTTAAAATCACAGTGTAACAACGTTTTAATGATGCAAAACATCGATGAAGTTTCTTAAATAAAATAGTGTAATTATGCTACATCACATCATTATACGAACGTTGCGACGTGATCATATTTAAAATTTGACATGCTGGAAAAATGTGGATTAAAGAAGTTAAGGGATTCTCTGGTAATCCTCTGATAGACTTCCACCCCAGCGAAGAACGAATAACGCTGACAGAACATATTCTTCTTCAACGCCATTCAAATATTAGAGCCGGAAGGCGATGCCGATGTCTTAACCCCTTGAGGATGACTTGGAGATAATGAAATTCAAAGAGGTAGGGTTTTTATTTATTTATTCTTCCCCATATATTTCTAAATGATGAAAAAGGATTAACCCACTAACAGGTTAATCCTCAGATCATGTGTTATAAAGGGAGGGTGACTTTTCTTTTGTGGTGATTATTCGGGATTAAGCCTTTCCGTGAATGATTCAATGCAAACCTCCCACAACCTCACCCTTGTTTAAAATTCTAACGCAGAGGGACCGGGACGACATGAACAAGGCCTGACCACTTTCTAACATCTGTTCTTCATTTCTAATATTTCGAATAGACGACAAGCCAGTTTTCCGATCGTCATGGTGGATAGGACGATCCTCTAAAAACACAGGTGCAAGAAGCCCGAAGAACGAACCACCGGTGCAGACCCAGTGGTTCACAGAAGAATCCATTAGCGCGCCAGTGCCGGTGGTGGCATCGGAGAATGTCAGTGGTGGCCCACAGTGGCGCACCATCACGGTGCGCTGGATGAAAGGTTATGGCCGGACCAGGCCACGATACTGTAGGAGAATCCGATGGTCAAGCCGGTTGCCGGAGGCGGTGGACGCGGTTTCATTAACTCGTCGGAGGGCAACGGGCCACAGTCACTTGACCTAAGTGGATTAGGTGCCCCACTATGACCCACGGGGTGACAGAATGGCACAGATGTGGCTCCCAACCACATCCAGCTAGGAAGACCAGTCCAACTCTTACGGTCTGGACATGGAATGAGCCCCTGATGGGCCATACCTATGGCTCACCAGGCTAGGTCGGTCCCCTAGTCAAGTGGGCTGGACCCGTGCCGGCAGGCCGAACCCACACCGGCAGGCCGGGCCAGACTAGATCGGGTCGCCGGGAGACCCGGAAGGCTAGACCCTCTGCCAACACGGCTGGGTCCAGTGAGGCCTATTGGGCCTAGCCCACAATCCAGGTTGAACCAAACAAAGCCCGACCCACACCAGGTCAGTTCAGGTCTATGAGAATTAACTGGGATATGTGGAACCCCCTGGGCCGGGTTGGTCGGGTTGGTCCGACCAGGTCAGACTGGGCCCTGTCGCAACTGTCCCTCTTAGTTACTAAAACACCTGTATCTTGCAAATCGTACGTCCAATTGAGGAGTCATTTTTGAAGTTGGGAATCTCTCGATGAGGAGGATATTTTTTGATGTTATTTGGTGAGTTTTGTGGATATTGAGATGAAATTAATGGATTGAGGAGTGTCTATCCCAAGAACGATATGTGCGAGACCCTGCGGTTGGATGAGACTTGAAGAATGTTGACCTTTGACTCTCTATGAGTCGGCAACCCAGTTGGAAATGGTTTTGTGTAACCTGAATGGCCAATGGTTGGGAGAGGCTCTATATGACCAGGAAAAGCCATGGTACGTGATAGGAGGAGTTCCTCAGCAGGACATGGTGGGGAGAAACTTAGTGTGGCTTTGCAGACCCACAGTACGCGATGGGGAGGGTTACCTATGAAGTTCAAGGTTATTGGGAAGCAAATCTATGTGGCCCGGTAGGCCCACTGTACTCGATAGAGGTGGAGTCCTCCAACAGCTGAGGTTTTCGATGATTATGACTGATGATTCTACCGTTACTACCATAAAATATTCCTGGTGTAAGATATCTTGTGTTTTGTGCTTTACTTTGAGGAATTGTTGTGTGTTATTTCTTTTTTTGTTTTGGGGTCCCTACTGTGTACTATGTTACTCACCCATGCACGAGCTCTACCCACACGTATTGTGTCTGGTGCAGACGACTGAAATTTGGATAGGGGTGCCCAAGGAAACGGGACGAACGGACATTGCGATAGTAGACTTGGTGGCCAAGGACATAGCAGGGCCCTGTAGTACTAGGTGGAAAGGACATACAACTTCAGCTTCTAGTAGATTCCCTACTCTAATGATCAGGTGGGGTTTACTATGGATGGCCATCAGAATACTTTTTGTACATTATAGTTTTCAGTACTTTTTCTTGGGATTGTATTCTGCCACACTTTCTTTCAGATGTACTTATACTCAGTTATTCCATGATATCTTGTTTCCATTTTTTTGATTTGGGACTTGGTTCGGAATGTGTGTTCCTATAGGTATCCAGGATAATGTCTCCCACTTGCAGGTTGATGACTTCAGTGCTAGTCTCCAGCCCCTGGCCTTCAGGAGGTGGGCTTGGCGTAGTCACGACACTGGCCCTAGGGGACGGGTCGTGACACTTCAAGATAATTATGTGTAGTTTAAACATCCCCACAACTAATTATAGTTAGCTAACACATTGTCTACAGTGGAGTATAAGTAGCTGAAACTTAATATAAAACCCAATTATGAGCATTAGACAATTATATTAAATAGATTATATGTATAAATAGAAAATACATTCAGTGTATAGTTGACTATAAAAACTAATTGTATCTTGTTCTTCTAGATTTTGGATGAAACTTCAAGGTGAAATTCTGGGAAAATACATTTTTAAGGTCTTTAATACAAAAAATAGTGTAATTTTTTTTGAAAGAGGTTTTTGAAAGTTATTGAGAATTTGGTGTATTTTTTGGAAGCCCATGTTCAAGGAAGAAGTTCTTTCTAGAATATAAAAATTATCTATAAAAATCTTTGATAAGTTTAATGTGGATATGATATATTATATTGACTTTTATTTTCAATGTATAAATAATTTTAAAAACTTCATTTAATTATTTGAATTATGTTAGGTGAAGGATTTATATAAGGTGTTGGAACGTTTTTTATGTTATTTCGGAGACTTTTAGGATTGGAACCTGAAATTTTTATAATTCTTAACTAAAAATATCATCTTATATTTCTTAATATTAAACTATATTTCCAAAAATTACAATTCAGACAATAAATTTGAATCAATTTTTAAAATTAGTTGAAATATTTTCATAAGGATACCACTTAAAAAATGTTCCTAAACATTTCGGAAGAGTTAGCACAGTAGGAAATAATAAATTTACTACAAAATAGTACATCAGAGTAGTAAATATATCTATGGAAGAGTAACTATGGAAGAGTTACTAAGGAGGGGTAATTAATAAGAGTAATTTTTAATAATATCCTTTAATGATAAGGAGTAATTTTATAAGGTTAAATAATTTAAAATAGGTAAGCTAGAATATAGAAGATTAAATCATTTCTTTAAGAGTACAAGATTTTCAAAAATTTAAGAGACTTAACAATATTTTTAAAAATGTATAATTTTGAAAATATGAAAAATTTAAAATTTAAATATTTATTGAAATATATCTTAGTTTCAAAGATTATCAATATTTTTTTCATCTTTTATACATCATAAAATGAAATTTGTAATTAATTAAAAGGTGTAAAATGGTTCACACAATAAAGATTATTGTCATGATAATGAAAAAGAATCATATTCTATTGTAAATAATTGGCCATGATGAAACCAGTTCTATGACACCTCAGTGACCTAGAACGATGTTTGAAAATAACAAGAAAAAAATTAGAAGATAAACAATGGGTTTGAAAACAATTATTGGAAGTTACTTATTTGAATATAAAATTTAATCTAAAATTTCAATGGTATTTGCTTATATTTTTGTTATTGTTGTACAACATATAATTTCTCATGCATAAAAAATGATATGTGTACATGAAAAATAATGAGAGACTTATAAAAAAAATCAAGAATATTTTTTTCATATAAATAAGAATAAGAAAATTCCATACAATTATCAACATTAATAAGGGAAGAAACTCATACCAGTACATGCAAATTAAGAAGAAAAAAAGTATCACTATAACAACTCTATTAAAGTAAAATTCTATTAGTGGATTTTTTTATTAAAAAAATATTTTTTACATTTTAATAGTTTTGGAAGAACTCAAACACGGTCAAGAAACTTTTCATAACATGACTATAAGGTTATTCCATAATCGTTGTACCAACATGTTTATATTTGTAGTTTATGTGGTCATATGGAAATATGTATCATACTAAGGATTTTCCATCACATTTTTTAGATGAACCTTATAAATATATTATACCCTTAACATGTGTATGTTTTTTGGTAGAAATATAAATATACACTAACAGGCATAAAATGTTGTTTTGGGAAGGAAGCATGAAAATAATTTAAATAATTTATTCACCCCACACCCCCATCAGTGACTTCCACTAATCTAAGGGTACCTTTTCATTAGTTATCAAAACTCATTTACCCTTAGTTATGAACTATGATTTTGTGTTTTTATTATTATTGTCCCTTTCCAGGGGAAGAATTTTTAATAAATTAGAGTTGATAACCTGAATTTAGTGAACAACAAAATAGTTATAACATTTTACAAGAAGAATTTTCACACTGAGAAGGACACCAAGTTTCCCTACATGTAGTGTATCGGTTATGATGTCTTCAAAGCTATAAATGATGGGTTTCTACCTCATTTTAATACTTATTCAATGACTATATATGATATGTAAAATTTATAGAATGGTGGATGTGATCATGATACCATATCATTTTTTCTATTAGAGAGTCTATTTATGAATGTAAATGAAAATATAATAGTATAGGGATATAAGATAATATTGAAAATATCATTGAACGTAATTCCAATGCCTAATGTTAAAAAACTATAGATTTAGATGATTATGTATGAAGACCTTTGGATTTATGATGATTAAACTATTGATTAACTCTTTACAAGATTAAATGATATTATGATAACAATCAGTGGATATTTTGAGATGCTAGATAATTCTATAGTGTATAAAGGATCCTATGAATTTTACTAAAAAAATTTGATGAAAAAGTATCAAATCTAGAATATAAAGTTCTAGTTAGACTCCCATGGGGAAAATTACTAATAATTATCTTTTCTTATGATATGATACAATATAATGTTTTCAAGAAGAATTTTATGATTGAAACGTAAATTTCCATTAAAGCATCAAAACATGTGAAATTGAATAATGTGGTTATTGAAGATGAAGAGGAATGTTACATTCAAATTCATGTCGGGATATAATGTTTGATTAAATTATGTCTATTATAATTATATATGTAATATTATGCAAGGTAAAATCCTAGAGAAATATTCAACTCAAATTTTTTAATTTTGGAGAATTTGGACATTATACTAAAAACTAACAAAGATTGAAATATTATGAATACAATGATGAAGAAGAATAAAGATATATAAAAAATACAAATAAGAAGTATGGAAAATAAAAAATGAAGGGTAATAATTTTTTTAACTATATAAAATGGATAATTCTCCTCTAAGTATAAGGAAACTGGTGGAAGTGAAGATGAAGAGATATTTGAAACTTCCTATAATGAAGAAAATAATAAATTTCTTAATGATAATGTTAGTGATAAATTTTCACTAATGATGAAATATATAATTAAATAAGTACAGAATAAGAGAATGAGATAAAATTTATGTTAAAATGGTACATCATTCAGATCTATTAAAGACCTAATATCTATATAAGAACATAGAAAACTTAGAAAAAGGAAAATTAATCTTTTAGGAGAAATGAATCTACCTATAAAGAATACAAACCAAAACTATAGAATTTAATTCATGATTTAAATAGATCAATTAATGATTTGAGTACCTTAAAATTTAATATGGAATAATTATTTGCTTTTTCATTGGCATGTTTGTATTTATGTTTTGTTTTATTACATGTTATTTTATGTTTATAAATACCCAAAACCCTCTTATTATTTTACATGAAAAATATTTTTTAAAACTACTCCATATTTTAATTATAACATGTGTTCTAGTGATTGTAATATTATTATTATTATTTAATATAAAATACAAAAATTTAATCTAACTTTTACTAAAATACAATTTTTTCTAATTCTTTCTCTACTATTTTTACATTTAAGTTTGAATATGATTTTAGTTTTTTATCTCAAGTAATTTTTTTAGTATACACTATATTATAATTTCTTTTCTTTATTTTATAACATGTGATATACTAATTTACATAATTCAAAACATTTATCATTTGAAATATTACTCTTTTATCTTCATTTCATTAATTTAAATAGAATACTAATTCTACTGTTTAAGGGGTACTCCATTTATCCAAAGATCTTAAAAAATTATGAAAATATGGATTTTCTAGAATTCAAAATATTTTTCATTTGTTTGAAATCTCATTTTTTTAATGATAAAAACTCCGATTTTTTTATTAATAAATATAATAATATTTTATTTATCTAATTAAAATAAATAAAGCAACAAAAATTTCATTAAAATACCTTAAATATATCTTAAATATCTCAATAAACTCTACAGTGTTAAAATCAAGTTCCTATGATTTTTTATCATGTCTCTTTCAATACCAATATTAATTTAGAGATTCATATTTCATTGTAAATATCTTGAAATTATTGAGAAATATGTCTTCTAGACCAACTCCTAATGAATTCATTTACATGTCTTAAATTTTGAATGAAGTTTATATGTTTAGTTTAACCATATCTTACCTTTCTCCACTTTCCTTCATGGCTGATCCATCAAGCTTCTTCTAATCCATGCATGGAAGCTTCCTTATTCTCTCTAACATCCACTCCTTTATTTGAGGATGTTTATAACTCAATTGCTAATGTTTTTTCCACCTATATTAATTATTTTGTGTTTTATTTTTTAAAATGTATATTAGTATCCATCTTCTTGTAGTAGACCTTCTCCTCCTTTCATGGTGCCTCACTTCTTCCTTCAACAGTGGATAGTTTTGTTGGGTGTCTTTTTTTCATACCAATGGTAGGATAACACTTTTATATTTTTTATCAATACCCAGTGGTAGCTTAAAATTTTACCTAGCCATATTTTTATATACCCAACCAACTCAATTGTAGGTGGTCCTTTTCCATTTTCTCATTCTAATGGTGGATGGCCCTAAACCATTTTTACCAAGACAACATTGGGTAAATTTAATAAATTCAATGGTCAGTTAAACACAATGGTCACTTAAATTCAATAGTGACTTAAACTCAATAATAACTCAAAATTAAAATGGTGAATTAAACTGATGGGTGACTTAAGCTCAATAGTGGCTCAGTTTATTAGTGTTGAATTAATTTATTTGTGATTACTCTTTTTATCAATGACGTATCATCCTCTATTTGTTTTATATTCTTATATTTTGAAAAAATTCATACTTATATTAATTGTATTAAGTATTTTATTGATTTTAATATATATATATATATTATATATGAGTCATGAAAAGTTTTTTTTATAATATTTTAATGAGATTTAAAATGTTATTAAATTTATAAACTATTGTTACATGACATTTGTAGCATCTATTCTAGAATATATATGACTTAATATTTTGAGATAATTTATTTGAATAACTATTTTCTTAAATATTTTTTAATGGAATTGAATATATCCAAAAACCTTTTATTCCATTTAATGAAATATAAATATTTTTTTAATTACATGTTTATTTAAATTAAATTATTTTTAAGATTTGTTTTAACATGTTTGATAATTTTTATGGGATTAAATTCGACTTATTATTATCATTTATCCGTCAATTAAAATCTTTTTGAATCAGTATCTAGTTTTAATTTAATCATTTTTTTCAATTGTTCTTCATAATAATTCTCTCTCTCTATTGAGTAATTAAACCATTTTTTTAATTAGAATTCATTTATTGAAAGATCGTTTTGCATGCTCGGTTTTATAGATCATGTTTAATGGTTTAAGAGAATATATACGATTACACCAGATAACCTCATATTAGATACTCCATTTTTCCTCAAGAATCAATATTTGAACATTGAACCTACTGTACACATTTGCAAGGTCATACGACACCCTATTTCCTCACCTGGACTTTCTCTCAACTAATGAATTACTTATCTTTCAACTTTGACTACCTTGAAGTGATGTGTCAATATAATCATCATGAACCATTACATGTGATTGAGTTATTAATATTATCCTTTGTCTAGTTTTGATTCTATAACACTATTTATCTCCTGTCACACACAATCTGTTTTTATATTCATACTTTTACTCAAAAAAATAATTATTTCTCTTTCTCTTCCTTGGGTTGTGACTCATAGTTTCTAAATTCACAATATCATGTTTTGGACCCCATGTTTCTAAAGTCAATAATGTTTGATTTCTAAATCCCAATGTCTAATATTAGGTTCTATGGGTTATGAATCCCCATGAAAAAACTAGCATTGTGGTTATCCCTCCACTAGAAAATGATTTTGTATTTCAGTTATTATTTCTCCCTATAATTCATATTTGTACACACTTATCTCCCACTAAGTAGAGAGGTATAAGAGTATATTGGGACCACTTTGGAATGAACTATTATAAAAAACATAATTTCATAATTTAATGTTTTTTCTATTAATTATCCTTAATAATTAACTTTGATAATTAATTGTATTAATCAATTTATTTGTTTAAATTTTTTAATCTGGTCTATTAACCATCTTATAGACCACCATCCATTACCATATTTAACATAACAATTGATATTAGTGGATAAAATTCTAAATAATAATTAATCTTTTTTATTCCCTATCCTAATAAATTTAAATGTATATAAAAAGTTATTTCTTTTGGAATAAGTTAATACCTATATAGATAATCACCATTCATTTTTTTGTGCAAACCAATTCTTAGAATTGACAGTCCATGTAAGAGTTCTTTAAGATGGTAAGATTGATCCAAAATGATGCTTGGATTCTTAAAATTCCACCACACTTTATGGGAAATGATTATGTTCATTAGAGATCTTCAGTTGAGTCATACCTCAAACATTTGTGCATTGAGCACTGGTTTATCATTGAAATATTATAAACACTGCCTGAAGCTGACCTAGATACACTTACAAGAAATGATGCTACTAGATATGTATTAAATTACAAATTTTTTAATATTTTATATTATGTTATTAATATAATCGTTTTTACTTATGTGACTACTTGTAATAAAACTTGTGAGATTTTGATGATTCTAAAAGTCACTCACCTTTTATCTATCAAATTGATCTAAACCAAGCTTGGGATGCTTCGTTTTGAGTACAAAGACATCAAGAAGGGTGGAGATAAAACAAAAAACCAAATTTTTTGTGGATTTACAAGTATTGTGAATAGAATGGATTCACATGGAGTATTTATGGAAAACCCAGTACTTATTGAATGAGTCTTATGAGCCTTACCAAAGAGTTGATATGAAAAAAGTTTTCCATTGATGAAATCAATAACTTAAAAGAGTACACCAAGGATGAATTGATTGGATCATCTCTAAAATATGAGATATAACTAAAGAACGTTATAGATAAAGATAAAAAAAAATAGAATGTGTAGACTTTAAATCTATGCGTATTGTAACTACTGGCACTTGTTACTCTATTATACATGATAGTGAAAAATAATATATGGTTCAAACCTTAACTAAAGATTACAAACAAATGAAAAATGAAAGGATTCAAGAACCTGTTTGTAATAAACCTTTAAAAATAAAAATAAAAATAAGATATATAATAAAGGTGGAATGAATTACATTGATTTAGATTTAAGTAGTTATGAGTGCAGAAAAAAAGGAAATATCATCCCTGGCTATCCTAAACTAAATAACAAAGATAAATAAAAAAAGAGAGATAAAAATTTATCAACAACAAGTTGGAGTTGTATAAAAGAATCTAACTCCAATGAATAACTTAGAAATGAAAAGGAAACTACCAACTTGTGCATCATAGTATCACTGGATATTTTTATTAATTATAGTTTTTATTCTAGATATTCATATTTTGACTATGATTATGAAAACACAAATGATTATGAATTAAATAAATAAATTTAAAAATTATGAAAAGATATTTTCAATGATACTGATTTATATAATAATCTTAATGAAAATTATGAGAAACATATTTATTAAAATAATGTAATTTAATAATAAAATGAATAATTAAGAAACATTTCACCTTCTAATCATTTCACTGTTTACAACAATTTACAACCTACTCAAAATTTGAATGATAAATTGAAAAATAAAGCTAAAAGTATAAAAAACATTTATCTACATTTATTCATGGTCATGAAAAAAATTATAATATTATGTCTTTTAATATATTAAATAAATATAAGGATGTTTTTGGATATGATAATATATTATTCAAAATGTTTAAAAATAATTTTTCTAAACTGAAAACAGTTTTATTTCTACTGTTACTTTTTTCAAATGTGGAATGAAAGGTCACTAAACAAACGATTGTTATCTTAGATTAAAAGAGTCTTTGGAATATACAAAAACTAATAATTATTAAACCTCATTAACAATATTAACATACAATATTTGATTAAATTCTATGTGGGAACCGTAAAATTTTATTCCTTATAACATTGGACCCAAAGTAGTCTGGGTATCAAAATTTTCAAGTAATTGATTTTTGAAGGAAACACTTCATGGATATCTTACTAAATATATATGATACATGGTTAGTGGATTATCTAGGAATGGAAATGAGACCCATAAATAATTTCCACTTACTACACATGTGATGTTGGAAATTTCACATTTAGAGATAATTTTAAAGGTTATGTAAAAGTTTTTGGTAAAGTTGGTATTTCAAATTCTACATTTATGTGTAAGGTTTTTTATATTGATGTTTTGAAAAATAATTTAATTGCTATATAACAATTATGTGATGATGGTATGGAAGTGAAATTTAATATTTGTAAAATATTAGTTTTTAAAGATGATTCATTGTTATTTTATACTAATAGAAAAGAAAATATTTATACAATTTATTTTGTTGGACTAGAAATTCAACATGTTAAGTGTTTGATTTATGTGTATAGTGAAAACATTCATTGTAATCAAAGTTTTATAAAATGTTAATTTCATAATGATATATAATATCTCAAGACCTGAGAATATTTCACAACTTCATTTTTTGATGAAATAATATCTTCATATTTCTGATGCTTTCATGAAATGGAAGAAACGTAAAATTTATTTTAGACCTATCAATCAGATAAGTAATAATAGACCTTTACACTTAGTAAATCATGAGTTATTTAGTCCCACTAAAATTTCTATTCTTGATGTAAGAAAATATAATTTAGATATTGTTCATGATTATAGTATATTTACCAAGGTATACTTTCTTTCCCATAAAAATGACAATTTATCTTGATTTACTAAATTTTTTTAATAGAGGTAAAAATGTAATAGGTGTATAGTTTTTTTATATATAGTGATAATGGAGTTAAAATTAATAATTTATATTTTGAATTCTTTTTGAAAAAAATGGTTTTTTTCATATATTTTTCCCTCATAGAACATGACAAAAAATAGTGTTTTAAAACCAAAAAATTTAGCTCTTATTGAAATTGATCAAACTATGTTAAGTGAATATAATTTTCCTAGATATTTTTGGGATGATTCCATTTTTCTTACTTGTTATATTTCAAATAAAATTATTATTAGACCTTTTTTAAAGAATTATAATTATTAATTATTTAAAAATAAAAATCAAAAAGTTGGTTAATTTAGTGTTTTTGTTTCTGAAGATTTTATTTTAACTTCAAATAATAATTTAGATAAATTTTATACTAATTTTATGAAGAGATTTTTCTTAGATATTATAATAATGGTAAATCTTGTAGAGTTTATAATAAAATAATGATGGTTATTTAAGAATCTATTGATGATGTGTTTTATTAAAATAATGTTAATTTAAATTATAATTAAAATTTTTTTATGATGAGTTTAGATATTATAAATTTGTTGAAGAAAAACCTCATTATAGGTATGAATCAATTAAGGGGGATCATACCCCTTCTCAACCTGATCCAATATCATCAAAGATTCCTAAAAATCATATTGTTGAAAATTTTATTGGTAATGTTGATTCTAGTGTTAAAACTAGAAATCTTATTTAAAATTATTGTTCTAATTCTTCTTTAATTTCTAATTTTTTTCCTAATAATATTAATTTTTATACAAATTATTCTAACTAGACTATTTCTATGAAATATGGGTTTAATAAATATTTTATAAAAAATGTTTGGATATTAAGAGAATTTCATGAGGATAAGCAGATAATTGGAAATAAATGGATATTTAGAATCATGCTTGATGAATCAGGATAGATTTTCAAAAACAATTCCAAACATGTTTCTAAAGGATGCTCTTATAAATAAGGTATATATAGTTAAGATTAATTTTCATCTATTTTTAGATTATAGGCTATTATAAGTTTTTTGGATTTTAATTATTTTTATGGTTTGAAGTAATATCAAACATATATAAAAAGTGCTTTATAAAGAATATTTATACCTAAAAGAGTTTATGTTTTTCAACCTCCTAGTTTTGAAAATTAAACTTCATAATCATGTTTTTAAATTATTTTATTATTTTTATGGTATCAAACAAGAACTTTATTTTTATTATGAAAGGATTTATTTGTTGTTACTAAATATTAATTTTTAAAATGTAAATAGTGATCCAACACTTTTTATTAAAATAATTTCTTATGATATTTAAATTGTGAAAATATATGTTGGTGATATAGTTTTTGGTTCAACTAGTGATATTATTTGTAATGATTTTTATAATTTGATGTCTTCTGTGTTTGAAATTTGTTTAATTGGATAATTAATGTTCTTTCTTGGACTTAAAAGTTTTAAAAGAAAATATGGAATTTTTCTTAATCAGTCTATGTATACTAAAGAGTTAGTTAAAAAAATTTGTCATGATTCCTCTCTATTTTTTAAAACTCATATGGGTGCTAATTATAAATTAGATATTGATGCATCTAGTAAATATTTTTGTATTCATATTTATAAAGAGATTATAGGTAGCTTACTATATAAAACATCATCTATATTAGATATTATGTTTAGTGTTTGTTTATGTGCTAGAATATAAACTGATCCTAAAGAAACTCATATTAATGTTGTAAAAAGAATAAATAGATATGTAACTAGAGCTGTTGATTCTAGTTTATTTTATCTAAAATATTAATATTTATATTTAGTATCTTATTCTGAAACTGATTTTAGATGTTTTATAATTGATTGGTAAAGAACATTAATTATGTGTCAATTTATTGGAAAAAGTTTAATTTATTTTTCTTTTAAGAAGTTACTATCTATGGCTCTATCAACTATAGAATTTGATTATATCTCTATTTATAGTAGTTGTGCTCAATTTTTATGGATTAGGAAAAAATTATATGATATTTTTATTTATCTTAATTAGTTTTCTATTTATTTTGATAACTCATCTACAATTTATATTTCTAAAATTACCTCAATACATTCTAGAACAAAACTTATTGTTCTTATATTTTATTTTATTAGAGATCATGTGAATAAAAGTGGTATTTTTTTTATAATTTATCCCCATTTAAAATTATCTATAAGATATATTTCCTAAGACTTTAGACATTTATCATTATGGAAATATTAATTTTGTACATGGAATATTTTAAATTTAATAATTTTGTTATTGAACTTTATTAGAGGGAGTTTATGTTTCATCTTTTGTTTATTATCAAAAACGGTGACAAAATTTGTTTTAACTATTTTGAATTTTTATTAAATTAAAATAAAGTGAATTTTTTGGCATAAGTATTTATGTTTTTATGTTTTTTTACATGTTATTTTATGTTTTTAAATATCCAGAGCTGTTTTATTATTTTACTTGAAAAACTATTTTCTAAAACCTCTGTATTTTAATTATAATTTTTATAGTAATTGTAAGTTTATGATTATTGATTCATATTAAATATAATAAGTTACTAAAAAACTTGATAAAATAAAACATTGCCTTATTATTTCTCTATCAATATCACATTTAAGCCCAAACATGATTCATGTTTTTTCTCTCATGAAATATTTTCAGTATAAACAGTTTTATAATTTTCTTCAGTATTTATTTTATAAATTGTTCTATACTGATAAAGTTATTTTGAAACCTATCATGTTTTAAATATAACTATTTTATATTCATTTCATTAGATTAAACATGAGGATAATTCTACTGCTTAAGGGGTGTGTCGTTTATCTGAAGATCTTGAAACAATTCTTTAAATGGAGATTTTTTGAAATTCAAAATTTCTTTTATTTTTTTGTTATCTCATTCCTTTGTAGTAGGAATTAGTCATTGTTTTATGGGTTAGAAAGATAATAATACTTCATTCATTTGATGAAATTACATAATAATATAAAAATATAATTTTCATTCCTTATAAATGTAACAAATTACTTTAACCCATTCTATGGTGTTTAAATCATATTCTGAATATGTTTTATTATGTTATCTTCAATACTTATTAGAATAAAGAGACTCATGATTATTTGGAAATATATTGAAACTGTATAAAAATAATTCCCCTGAAATAACACATAATAAAATCTTTTATATAGATTGAAAATATTTTGAAGTATATATGTTCAGTTTGAACATGAAATAATGAATAACAATTCTTTATATCATACCTCTACCCACATTCCTCCGTGAATGATCTCACAAGATTCTTATACTTAATGTGCGGAAGATTGTTTCTTCTCTTGGGTAGAAAATCCGTTCTTAGTTTATGTTTAAAAATCAACGGTGGATGTTTTAATCCACTAATATCAATCATTTTTTTTATTTTCTTCCAGCGTGTTGTAACATCCATCTTCTTGTATTAGGCCTTCTCCCCCCTTTCATTGTGGATCACTTATTTCCATAAATGATGGATAGTTTTTTAGGTTGTGTTCTTTGAATTTTAATGGTATCTTAACAGTTTCCTTTTCCATTTTTTATCATCACCCAACTGTTGTTTATCATTTTAATTTTCCATTTTTATCATATACCCAACCAACTCAATGGTGGGTTGAATTTTCCATTTTTTGTATTCCAATTGTGGGTTGTCTTTTCCATTTTTTTCCAAGCCGATGATGGGTACAATTATTAAAGTCAGAGGTGAGTTAAAATCATTGGAGACTTAAACTTAGTGTTGATTTAAATTCAACACTGACACAAAATTCCAATGGTTACTTAAACTCAATGGTGACTTAATGTATTAGTGATGACTCAATTTATCAGCGGTGACTTTCTTTCATTGATGACTCATACACTATTTTTTCATCATTTTATATTTTGATGAAATTCATGCTCATATTAACTATTTTAAGTATTTAATTAATTTAAAAAATTAATATATATTATATAAGATCTATGAAATTTGTTTTTATAATATTTTAATTAGTATTAAAATATCATTATACTTATTTAATATCGTTTCATGACTTTTGCAGCATGTATTCTTCAATATGTATATCTTGATATTATGAGTTATTTTTTAATGACTCTTTTCATAGTCATTATTTAATGGAAATGAATATATTAGAACACATTTTATACCATTTAAAGTAGTATAATTGTTTTAATTACATGCTACTGTGTATTAAATTGTTTCTAATATTTGTTTTAAATAGTTATACAATTTTTATGGGATTACACTTGAATTATTATTATTTATCATATTATTCATATATATTTGAATAATTATTTGGTTTTAAATAAAAAATTTATATTTTTGTGATTGTTCTGCAAAATAATTATCTCTCTATTCAATAATTCAACCAATTTTGAATTATATTTCCTTTACTCAGATATTGTCTGGTATGTTATATTTTACAGATCCTATTTAATATAACCATTACACTTCAACAGTTACATTGTCTAACCTCTTCTATGATACCATGTTTTTACTTGAGAATAATGTTTTTATCTTTGAACTCTTTGTACAAATTTTCAAAGTCCAGTGATACCATGTTTCATCACCTATACATTCTCTCAAGTGATGGATTACTTATTATTCAAGATATACTACTATGATGAGACATAAAAATCTGATCCTTAATAACTAGTACCTACACATTAATTATTAATCTTATCCTTAATATGATTTTGGTTCTGTAACACAATTTCCCATCACTCACATGCACTCCATTTTTCTATTAATGGTTTTACACACAAAATCATTATTTTTTATTCTCTTCCAAAAGTTTCCACTCATGGATTCTAATTTCAGGATATGAGGTTTATTACTCTATATATGTAAATTTATGATTTTTCGAGTTGTGACTCCTAGTGTTTAAGGTTTTTTTGTAACGATCTTGACTCTCTATAAAAAATTCAGTTTCATGGTTACCACTCCACTAAAAAGTATCCTGCAATTGAATTATGATTCCCTATAGAAATAATATTAGTGCACATGTATCCCTCAATTAGTAGAGAGGTATAATATTAGAGTGGCCCCACTTTGTAATGAACTGCTATAAAAATAATCCTTGTGTTTTATAAAATTTCCCATGTTAATTAACAATAATAGTTAACTTTGATAATTAATTTAATTAATAAATTTATTTGTTTAAATTTATTAATATGGTCTATCCCCCCCCCCCACTATATCATCTATCAATGCCCTATAAGAACTAAAAAGACTTATAAATAAGGATAATTATCTTAAAGTTGTTCCCAAAAGGTTAAGAGAATCTAAAAAGGAAGTGAACAATTTTAGAATCAATATAAAAAATTATTTATAGGATATTAAATAAATAACTAAAGAGGCGGTTCTTTAGAATGTTTAAAAGAATTTGGAAATGTATATAGACCTGTAAAGATTATATAAATAGTGTCAAAAATATATTTAAAATACTATTGTAGAGATAAAGAATAATAATCATATAATGAAGATAAAATTAGTATTTAAATATAGTGACCCTCAGAATTCATGAAATTCTAGGAACACACACCAAAATTCGTTGTCTTCTATAACTATGGAATATAAAATTTTGGGAAGAATTATATTTTTAAGAGGAATATATAAATAGTTCATAATAATTGTTTAGTAAAGTAATCCAATATTAGTGAATAAAATAATGGAGGAATATAAGTATTACATTCTTAAAAAATATTGCTAATAATGGTGATTATGATTAATAAAGATTATATTTAAAATTTTGATTTATAAAATATAGAAAATATGGGTTTGATTAATTATCAATATCATAGAATTTCTAGGATTCTTGAGTGGTATGGTTTTATGGTGATTTAGTTCCCGTAAGTGAAGAATATTTTGAAACAAATTGAAAATTATGGACAACAATTATAGAACAGGTTTGAAGTTCATGAAGACGTTTTTTGAATATGTGATGAACTAGGTTTATATGAAAATCCATTCCTCATCCTTATACCATCCTAGTATAATAAACGTTATAATAACTAAATTCTTCAAATAAATGAATATTAAATGTAAGTAAAAAATATATAGTTGAAGAAGTGACACTAAAATTGAAAAAAGTGGATAATCTATAAATTTCAGATATTGGATGTTCCTATTATATGATTGGAGTTTTAAAACACTTTAAATATTTGTAAATCTTCACAAAAGGCTCAGTGGACTTTAGAAATTATAGGTCACTCAAAATCAAATGTGGTAGGTTAGCTATGACTGGGAATGGTAAAATAAAATCCATGATTATTTTATTTATTTAATGATTGAAACAAAGTCTGTGTAGTGTATATCTATTATGTAGTAATGGGAATTAATTTATATTTAAAAAATATATATTTTTATAAAAAATATTAAATTATATATGTATCCTAATAAGATAAATGTGAAGAAGGGGAAATTTTTTGGTGTTGTTAATGATGAAATTTTTTGTTATCCAAGAATTAAAAAAGGAAACCATTTATTAGTTATTAAGATTTTTCATATGGGGAAAAATAATATGAGTAGTCATACCTAATTAGGTAATGTTTTTTATGATCATAAAATTAAAAGTGAATGAAATTAGATGTATTTTGTGTTTTCAAAATAGAGAGACTTTTAATTCTCCACATGAGAAGGTAAAGATTCAATCTCCTAAACCCTTAGAGCTTCTCCACCCTGATATTTGTGGTTTTATTTAATAGAAATAGAATGATTTAGATAATTAATTTATTTCTTTTATTATTTAATTTAATAAAATAAGAAGTATTATGTTTATAAAACCAGATTAAAAGGCTCTAAGAATGATTAAATTTTTTAAAAGAAGTGGTGAGAAGGGGTTTTGGATTATCCTAAAAGAATATCCACGTATATAATAGTATTCAATATACAATTGGTTTATCTAATGATTATCTTGATAAGTGTTGTATTCACCATGATCTCAATGTAAACTGTACACCACAATGAAATGGTGTGGCTGAACAGAAGAATATAAATTGATTATAGGAGGCTTGGATTAAGTTATAAGAGCATGGAAAAACAAGGCACTTTTAGAGGGATGTTAATGGAGCACCAATTCATATTCAAAATTTACATGGACAAAAATATTTACATATATGATATGTATTAAAAAATATCTCTAATTTTTAAGTACTATATAGTGTTTAGAAGACCCTATATTATCAAATATAATGCTGAAAACCTATTCAAAGTTGAACAGTGTGTTGTTGATAATATAATCATAGGTTATCATATAAAAGTAAGAAGATTCCACTATTAGAGTAAATATTTATTGAATATCATTTATTATAAAATTTTTAATTTTTTGTAAAAGATAAATAAATAAATCTCACATGAAAAATATAGTTCTATAAGTCTTGGCGGTGAATCTATTGTCATTTAATAATATGGTGTAGTTTCTATAAAAGTTGAAAGTTCAGAATAATTTCAATGTTAAAATGAAGATTCAATTTTTTATAATAATTAATAAAAACCTAATTAATTCAATATAAGGCATATAAAGAACGTTCTAGAACATAATATTATAGGATAATAAATCATGTTCATTTAAATAGTAAAATCTATGAGTAAAACATCACCTACCTCACGGTATTATAAAGTTAATCCAAGAGATTTACAATAAGTACTAGAGAATCAAGAGTAATTTGACTATATGAATGAAGAGTAAGAGAAAATATAGAATAATTTATATTGTGAGTTATTAACCATTCCAAAAATAAAAATAATTACTAGAAAGACTGGTAATTTTGGAACAAATTGAATGAAAATTATGATGTTATGAGTAACAAAAAAAATACATTTCTATAAAGGGTATTCTCAATTGGAAGGAATCTATTTTTATAATACCATTGAATTATTATGAAGGATAGAAACAATAATAGTATTTATTTTTATTGGGTCCCATATAATATACAAGATATTCTAAATTAATTTCATGTATATCATCTTAAATAGTAAATTGGATTAATAGGTTAATATTAAAAAAAATGTAGTTTATTTCATAGAAAAAATGTAATTATATTTTAAGTTTAAAGAAGGATTTATATTGGTTTAAATAATCCCCATGATATTAGATTTCTAAGATTTATTCTTACTTGAACAATATGAGGATTAAAAGGGAATAATAGATAATAATCTACACATCATAGACAAAAAAGTGATATCTCTCATTTTTATTTTTTATATAGATGATATTTTATTTCCTAAATATAAATATATGGGTTTTTATGAATTTTCATCAGAAATAATTATTTTATTTGATATTTTCATACAATGTGAGATGAGATATTTTATGGTTTTACAAATCCTTCATGATAAAGATACCATTATTCTTTATCATCGGAAGTTTTCTTGGGAGCTTATAAAGAAGCCCATCATGGAGGATACCAAGATAGTTTCCAAACCCATTTTAGTGATTACAATGTTTTCTAAAGATATTGAATTAAGAAATGTGGATATTCGATAATTGTATACTCTTATTGATGTTTTTTATATATTATAACTTTATGGATTGATATTTTCTACACGAAAACACATTGTTCCTTGTATAAAAGTTCACCATAATATTCAAACGTTTTTTATGGAAAGTGGTTTATTAGGTATATTATTTGTGGGTAAAAATATTGATAAAAATTATAGGTTAATCTGGTTGAATATTTAGATATAGATTTTGTAGTAAATTTTTATGATAATATATCTAAATTTGGTGGATGTTTCTTTCTAAAAGATAGGTGTTTATATCATCACAATATGAAGAAGAGTTATATAAATCTGAGTACTACTAAAGTAGAGTATGTGGATACCACTTGAGCTACAAATAAACTTATGTGGATGATAATTACTTTTTATTACCTTAAAGTGGAGTTGAAATCACCACTTACCTTGGGTTATGATCATAAAAGTGTTATTCATCTTTTATAAAGATTTATAAAACATTCATGGTCTAAGAAAATTAATATAAAGTATTACTTTATAAAAGATATTTTGTTAAATAATGAGTTAAGGGTAGAATTTTTTATTATAAAGGTGAAAGTGGATAATATTTTCACTATAGTATTTCCAAAAAATTGTTTTTCAAAGATTGAGGTTGATGATTGGAATTCAACATCTATTTTTTTCAAGAATAAGTTTTGGTGGTTTAGTCCCCTCACTCATCTTGTTTATAACATTATTATATTAAAAGGGGATAAAAGTATAGAATATAAATTTCATTATGATTACTCTATTAATGTATCAAAAATATGGGAGAAAATAGAAAGGTAACTATATTGGGGGTAGTCTATTAAAATTTTTAATCTATAAATTCAGTAAGGTGTTTGTGTTTAAAAATCATTAGTTCATTTTAGAAAACTAAAAATAAGAAATATGTTTAGAAAATCTAGAATTGTGATGTTATTTTGTTATGTATAATTAGTTATAATAGTTTTTTCACAAGGTTATTAGAGTCTTTCATTTATAATTTCTAAAAATAGTTTTGAGAAATGAAATAAGTTATGATTATAAAGTTTTATTTCATATGATATATCAATTAGTATAAATTGAATAAGTTCATTATTTTTCAAATTAATATTAATATGATCAAATTTTGTAAAGGAATAAATTTTATTACATTTTTATGGATAACATGGTATTTTTAATTAAAATCCTTATTTCCTACACTAATTTCTCTCATATTGGAATAGAATTACTAAATTATATTAAATTTTTATGTGAATTGAGTTTGAAAGTGATTTACATTCCCTAGTAAACAAATTAATCCAAAATGTGTATGTTTAATCCTAACTTATGTTTGGATGTTATTTAGAATTTATAGAGATTGTTGAATAATTGATTTAGAGGAAGAAGTTGCCTCTAGATTATATAAATTATATGGATAAGATGTTATATGGAAGTTTGTAGCTGACATGTTCTATTTAGTTGGATTTTGTTTTCAATGATTAAAGCATATTTTATTTCACACAAAATTAAGTCCATTATATTAGGTTAATACTTTGTGGACGTTTGATGAAGTATAAAATTGTTTTGATGGTATTTTTGAGTACTCTTAAATTGAAATATGAAATTTGTATTATGTATTACCTTGGAAGAGTAATTGAAATTTTAGGATAGTACACACCATTTTAGATGAGTACCTGGTAGTTCAAAAAATTAAATGAATTTTTAAAATTATATGACACTAATTCAAGGGATGTTCACTTTAGAAACATATATAATCATTTCAAAAGATTTCATAGATTTTGGAAGGGTGATTTTATTTCAGAATTGTATTTTGAAAGGAGTAAATATAACTTTGGAATATTAATTATGGAATAATAAATATATAAGAGTTATTTTGAATAGTAACCTTACTTTTAGAAGCATAAACATAAAAATAATATTTATTTTATTATGGATTTCAGAAGACTGGATCATGTCTAGAAGAGTATAATATTTTCAAAAGTGTAAAATTATTTTCTAAATTAAAAAAAAATTGAAGTCTGCAAATATGAGAAATTATAGATTTTATTTTTATTTGAAATAAAAATTATTTGTAATTATTCTCAAGACTCTTATTGATGTTTTTAACAAAATAAATTAATTTCCTATTTATGAATAAAGAGAAGAAGGTTTTCACTATGAAGAAGCTTGTTGTGTTGAAGAAAAGGAACCGGTTTTTATAACATCTTGGTCATTTTGCAAATAAATTTGAAACAGTTCAATGACATGGAACTGAGTTTGAAAAGAAGAAGATGAAGTAGGAAGAAACATAATGCGTTAGAAAAACATTGGAGGGAGTTACTTATTTTATTTTTAAATTAAAATTAAATCTCAAACAAGATATGATACCAAATTTTTATGATATATATTGTATCATTCATGAAAAATGATATGTATACCTAATAAAGAAGAAGAGAGTGACCTATAAAGCGATCATTGGAAATATTTTATTTTCCATTTTTGATATAAATAATAAGAAGAGTGGAATATGTAGTTAAAAAAGATAAAAGTGAAGAATCCTAGGACAATATAGGTTGAAGAAAAAGAAACAACATTTGTGCTACAATAACTCTATAGAAGTATATTTCTATTAATGGATTTATTTTTTCTAGAAGAGAAATTATTTTATCATCTTAA
The DNA here is from genome assembly GCA_963277665.1 of Viscum album. Taxonomy (NCBI): domain Eukaryota; kingdom Viridiplantae; phylum Streptophyta; class Magnoliopsida; order Santalales; family Viscaceae; genus Viscum; species Viscum album. The sequence goes on along the minus strand of OY728146.1, from coordinate 1,747,433,028 downwards.
CAGTGTGAGAATCATTAAAACATAGTCAAGATACATATTTTAACATTATTAAAATTTTATTCCAAAATCATTATACCTACATGTTAATACTAGTGTGTTATATATCCTCATTTAAATCTAAATTATGACAATGATTAGACTTCTTATTATGAGAGGTTAAACATTTAAATATATTTTTCCATTTATTCATATTTTTATAAATGAATTAAATTCAATTTTACAGTTTTTGAGGTTTGTCTCAAAAGGGAAATATAAAAAATAATTTAACCATTAATTCACCACCACCTCGGTGATTTCCAATGTTCTATGGGTTCCTTTTCAAAATATATCTTCAAGATAGTACAAGAATCCATATTGTTTATTCTTACTTTCATTCTTTATTATACCAACTCTTTCAAATGAGTGGTAGTATTAGTAAGATTATAAAATAATATATAGTAATAATTTAATTATCGTTTCTCATGGTATCTTTTTGGTAACTCTTCTTAGTCCTAAAAAACAATATATATATATATATATTATTAAGATTAATACAAGTCATTTATATTGACTTTTTCCTTCGATCATTCAAAAATAAATAGACTCAATGGGATCCATAATATTATCCACAATCACAAAAGATGATATATAAAATATCCTTTAAGTAAAACATTTAATAATTGTCTCTATAGACTTCTCTCTCTCTCTATGGTAATAATTTAGAATTACTCAGTCCAAATAATTCTATAAATTTTTCTAAGTCATTAAACATTCAATCTTTCAATACCTCATTCAAAATCTCCAAAAAAAATTAAAATCTGATTCAAATTCTAAGAACAATTCTAATTATACATGTTCATTAATATATTCATACATTATTTCATAACAACATATACCTCCATCTAATGTATCTCCAAGGTTCAAACTGATAAATCAATCCCACTATTGTGTAATATCATAATAATAATCAGTAGAAAATTATTTTTAATGTATTCCAACCTTATTACAATAATAAACACAACTTCTATGCAATAAATGAATAAATCTTGAATCAAAAACATTGAAAACACTTTTGTCGAAATATTATAATTAATGAATAATTATAAAACAATGACACTAGTTAGAATAAACCATATAAAACTATTGTAGATAAAAAATATTATTTTGGTGTGAAAATGAAGTATCAAAATACCGATTAAGTTGGATTCACATTGTACTCTTACCCTAATATTCTAATTATAATTGGTTTATATGTAATAATGAGTTAAATCAAGATATAGAACTCTTGTAGTGATGGCCTATAAAGCTTCAATATGGTGTTTATTGAACTAAAAACAAAATATCTATCTTAATTACTAACATACAATACACAAAATCATTATCAAATTTCATTATTATATGTTTATCATCTTTCATTGTAAGGTTTTATTCCTGAAAAAATAATACACCTAACTTTACTTTTCCAAAATCCAACTTTCCAAGCATCATTGGTAATATTCTCCACTTGTATAACATTTCCGACAGATACATAATATAATTTCCATTGAAAAAAATTAAATGTGGGATATAATTTCCATAAATAATTAAATTTATAGTATAGTTCAAACATAATATATATTTTCTCCAAATTATAATGTGTAGGATACTACCCTTTGTGAAAATCTTAATTCTCTAACTAATGTAATATATTTAAAATAAATTCTTTAGTACATAATATCTTGATTAATATTTAATATCATTTTTTCCCATTAATATGATGTTATACTTCTGAAAATTTACACAATACTCATATATAATATATTATTTATCATGTTTAATAAAATTTCTCCATGTGTAATATTCTATACATATAAAGATTTCATCAACACAAAAAGTGATTAATCACTGAATAGTGATAATTCAAAATTAACAGATAAATTAAAATTAAGATAATAAATAATAATAATGAATAATAATAATTATAATAATAAAATAATGTAAAACAAACATATAATGTGAGTGGAGTGAATAATTATTAAAATTAAAATATAGTGGCAAATATCCACTCAACATTGTCCCCTTTTTTATTATTAAAAATCATAAATATATTAAACATAATATCCCCATTTTTAAATATCAAAAGGTAATAATTTAAATTGTGAATAAATATAAAAAATAAATCATATAATTTAAGTAACATTTTGTCCATAAGAAAAATAAAACGTAAGCATCGTGGTCATGTGAATGCATTTCCCCCCTTTCAATAAATATAGAATTACAGAAAATGCAATCATAAAAAAATGTTCCTAAATAGACCTAGAAATATTCAAAAATTATGAATGAATATAATAAAATGATTCAAGTAGACTATAATTTTACCCATTTATAAATCAATAATAACATAAAAATAATAGAAATAGTAAACTAATATTCTTCTAATAAATAATAGTGAATAAACAGATCTGGAAATCTTTTCTAGTTATGAATAATAATGAAAGGACAAAACAAACATGCATTAATATATATTAACTAAAAAATAAATACATATAATTATCAATCATAAATATAAATAGTTTAATAATCCTCTTCCCAAAATAATAAACAAATTATAATGTTGTAAAATCCTCACTAAATATAAGTTTATTATGCTTTTTTAAACACAAAGAGTAGTGAACACTTCCATTCATGAACACATGGGAGAGTCAAAATTTATCATATTAAACTCATATTATATAATGATATTAATTTAAAGGTTATATAAAATAAGTTAATACTATTCAAAAACTAATATCAATATTTTCAACCAATTAAATAAAAAACTAAACATTGTAAATAACTTCCCTTAATCTAAGAGTAAGTATTGAAATGATATTAAATAAATTAAATAAAATATATTTAAATTATTTAGTATAAATATTTTAAGAACATGTCATATATACTAAATATATACAATGCTTCATAATATATGATCAAAATATAATATAAAAATAAAATTATTTAGTTCAACAGATTAAATAGTAAAGTTGTGACAACACATATTTGTAAAAAAAATAACAAAAAATATTAAACACGTGTTTACTAAAAAAATATCTCATTACAAATCATATCATTAAAACACACCAATAAATAAAATTATAAAGAGTATTCATGTAATCCATGAGTTAATAGTGTAAATCAAATAATCATTGTATTTTACAATAAATTAGATAACCATATATAGTATAAAAATATTAAAACAATTATAAAAGATTATCCCTATGTATAAAATAGATAGTGTATATTTAAAAAATTATTATAACTAAGATATAAGTGAGATAAATTCCTCATGTAAATGTATAATCAAATTTCTAAATAAAACTATGTATAAGGGTTTATGTAATTTTAATTATCTTTCCCTTTATATAATCTCCATTAATTTCATCTATTAAATAAGTAAAACAATTTAATATGTATCCATATATTGATCATCCTCCTTCTAAATACCATTTAACATCAATTTGTTATGGATCATTCCTATGAAATATATAAAAAAATTTATCCAAAAACATTTGTGACTCGTAATGTAAGAAATAAGATATTTAGGGAACAAAATAAATTTATTTTTAACCAGAATACTTTAAAATTTGATAATATTTTGGAAATTAAAGAATTATTACGAGCACATTATTTAATAATTATAAAATATAAATCATTAAGATAATTTAAAATAATTACATAATTAAAACAAGTAACATTAGACAAGTTTTAAATTTTCAACCCAATAAGAAATATAATTCTTATAGATATTTGGATTTTCACCATTACATTCAATTTATATTTTGAAATTATTTCCATTGAAATTTTAAATTATTTTATAAAGGAATCCCACTCCTATTGTGAAAAAACAATTCTCCAATTTCAAGTAATTAAATTCATATAATAATATTTAGTTCAACTATATTGCGAGGCACATGAAGATTCTATTTTATCAAATTTATACTTTGATTCTAAAATATATTTATTGAAAACATCTTTTTGAATAGAAATAAAATCATAATATTTTCTCATATTTCTATGTTCATTTTTTAAATTATTGTATTTTTCTTCAAGTGTGAAATAATATTCATTAATTTTATTAAATGAATTATTTTTAGATTTTGAAATATATTTCACCTCTTCAGTCTGATCCATAAGACAAATAATTTCATTTTCATTAAAATTAAAGGCATAAAAGTTAGAATAATATTCATCACTCGAAACATTAAAATAAAACTAATTTGATTTAATATCATTCATTATTTTACTATTATAATATGATTTTATAGATTTTATTTCGAATTTTAGTAGAACAAATTCAGGACAAATATGTTCGTATTTCTTGGATTCAAACCATTTGACCCCATTTTAATTTCCCTTAACATTATTAATTTTTTCTCTTTTTATATTTTATAAATTTTCTTATTTTCAAACAATTTTAAATTGTTGATCATTATGATATAAAATATTATAATCTTCACCAGATGTTTAGGAATTTTATTTGTTGGGTAACTTATGATTATCAACTTCTTCTCTCATATCAGTTTCATACATTTGGATTTCTCAAATCAAAATATCCATTTACTAATGTGTAATAGTTATGAAATAACTAATATAAGTATATATTCAACTCCATTTTTAATATATAACTCTAAGAACATTAAAATATTGATTAGGTTCTGGTATACTCCTCTACAAATAACAAATATAATTCAATATCTCAATGTGTATTTTATTTATTTTAGTAATAGATTCTACATCAAATATAATGAGAGTATATAACTATCACATTTCAGTATTATATACTAATTTTATTATAATTATAGTTCCTAAATTGGGAAAATTGTTTCCTCATGTCGTAGGTAGAAACACACTAAGAAACTAATCTGAATTAATCGTGTCTGAATCCATAAAAAATAGCATTCATAAAATTTTAATTAAAATATTCTTATGATTATTGAGAAAAATTCAATATCTCTGGTTCACTAGAAGAAATCTAACCAGGTTTCATAACCAACATATAAACATTAAAAACAATATTCTTTAAATATATAATTATTATAGATTTTTAACAACTATAATTATCACCAATTATATAAAGAGCTATAATCATAGAAATTACTTCACTTGGATCATCCACTAATATTTCCTTCATTGGTAATTTATCTCTAGATTGTTATGCTTGAATAGAAAATCTCTTTGATGAGAAGGTTCTGATACCAAGTGTAATTATTAATTATAAGAAAATTCAATCATTAATATTCAACTATTTAATGTAAAAGTTTACAAGAGACTATCTAAGATATTGTATATTGTCCCAGATAAGTTGCTAACAGACAATGAGGAGGGAGTTAATTTAATAATATGAATAATTTTAGCAATTTAAACTTTTCATTTTATGTTCTTAGGTATATAAATATATTTTAATTATGTTATTTAAGAGAAATAATTATAAATTAAATATTTAGATACACCATATTCTTCTAGTGTTTCACGGAACCATGAGGGTCTCCCAGTACACTGAACCAAAACCCAGTATGAGCTTAGTGATTTTATTCAGATCCTTTTTCAACGTATCTTATAATTAATTACAATTATTAATAATAGAGTGAAACAATTATTTTTCTAGTCCTTAAGATTCTTTTATTGGGGACCTCACAACTATGTATAAGTAGTACAACTCACCATATCTAAGTAAAAGTATCAATCACTTTTCATATAGATGAGTACAAATAAATAACAGATAAATATATAACTAAAAATAAGCTGTTTAAACGTATAAGAAATATATTATAAGTGAATATGGTAACTAGAATTAGTATATAGTTGACTCTAGAAACTAGCTCAAAATTTATCTATTAGTGTTTGGGTGAAACTCCAATGTGTGTCTCTTGGAAAAAAGTTTTTTAGGATAATCGATAAATAACTATAGTAGAAAGTGATATTTAATATAGAAAAAGAATAATTCTTTTAATTTTAATTATTCATCATTTATTATATTTATTTTAGTTGATTTATAATATATTTAAGAGTATAAATGATTATATATATATATAGTAGTAATTTAATTCACTATTCTCGTGGTAGCTGCATGATAACAATTCTTGATCCTTTGAAAATGAATACAAATAATATTGAGACTAATGCAAAACATTTATAAATTTCTTCACTTCATTATTTAAATAAAAAATAGAATCTAATAGATCCATAATCTTCTTTATGATAAATTTAGAAGTTTCAAAATATCTCTATTGAATATACCATTGAATAAAATTCATTCAATACTTACTTCTCTCTAACTTCAATAATAAATTTAGAATGACTGAGTCTATACCTTTTCATAAATTTTTAAATGTATATTAGAATTCAATCACCTCATACTTTATTCAAAATCTTCATAAAACTATTCTTAAAAACATATTTAAAATCATAAAACACTTATAATAATACATCAGTATTAATATGCACCTTCATTTATATTTAACAATAAATCATACCAGGAAACTTGTCTTCATGGTATATCATGATGAATCATTACCATAAAATAATATGCTTAGGATAATACTCAGTATAGTGTTATCTATAACAAAGTCTCAACCTTATCATAATGATGAACATGAATTCTAGACAACAACTCAACAAATCTTACATAAATTTTTTTAAAACACTTTGATGAACATCATTACAGTTTAATAATATTTATATAATAGTTATACTAGTGGTAATTTGTCATATAAAACTATATTATATCATGTTGTTAAATTGATAATTAAAATAAGAATCACATTACTGATTACATCAGCATAACTTTGTACTCTCATGCTAATAATCAAGATGGTGTTGTCCTATGCATAACATCGGGTCCAATCTCATCTTGGTGGACTTTTGGTGTTTGTAATAAAGGCGCCAATATAAAATACATTCACCATAAATGTAATATGAATATTAAGTAATAACTTCCAATACTCTATATCCTAATCCTCATTATTTATTCATAATGTCTCTTCTCTTATCCTATGGTTTTATTTAGGATAAAATTTTTTACCAATATTTTGTTCAACAAAATCCATATTTATAATCAACATACATAATATTATTCACTTATATAACATTTTTAATAGATACATAATATAATATCATTTTAAAAAATCAATGTGTAATATAATACCCAAAACATATTAAATGTGTAATATATTTATTTTTCAAACTATAAGGTATAATGTACTCACCAATTAAACAATTCCAATTCTATAACATATGTAATATTTTTTTTAGGTAATATTTAATACATAATATTCTGATCATTATTGTAATGAAAATTCCTAAGATGACCTCACACATCACTTATCCCAACCCACTACATATCCTAAAGGGAATTCCTAATCACCAGAGGCTAGAAACTAGTACTTGGGTATAAAGAATATGAAAAAGCTAATGATTTCACCCTAGAAAATAACATAATTAATTAATATAAACTACCAAGAATCTATCATGGTATATTCATACTTTGGATATCCATAAATAATGAATATGTAGTTCTAAATAAAAAACCATACCAAATGAGTCATAAATGATAGAAATCACCATTTGAGATATAACCAACGATAATGATTTATCTTACTTTTAAATTCACAGTACAAGTGAACTCAAAATACATCAAATTAATAAAAATATAAATGGATGAGAATAAATACACCTCATTAAAATGGATGATACATAATCCTTACAAAATAAAATGGAACAAGAACGTGTCCAATAAAATAGTTATATGGTCCACATCCACTCTCTGTATCCCAACTCATCTATCTAAAATCCAAATTAATTGGATAAAATATTGGGCACTTAAGAGAAAACATAAGAGCTGTATTCACACTCACACACCCTCCCCAGTGTATGTGAAATGTATCAGCCAAAAAATCCCACTTGGATTCTAACATAGATTCTATGCAGTTTTATTCATAATAAATTTCACAAATGATAGTTTGAACATAATTTATAAAAATATATTTTCCACATGTAAGTATAAATACATAAAGAATGAAATTTAACCCCTTTCCATTCCAAACACTCAAAGTAAATCCATTTTTTTTGAAATTAGAGACTCGTATCTAGCCCAAAATCAAAATTCAGAACCAAGTTAATAAAGCAAAGATTCCCTTTAAATTTCCCTTAAAACCATGAAAAAAATGATATTTAGTTAATAAGAAAAACTAAACTATTTTCCCAATTTTCTAAAAACATTTTGAAATACCATTTATAATTAAAACATCACTTACCCTTTTAAAATCACTTAACTAAAACCATTTTAAAAAACCATTTGAGAACTGCTAAATCAATTGTTAAAAAGAACCGTAAACACAAGTAGGAACCAACATTCCAATGATGAGAAATTAATATAATCAAACAATGGTGTCAAGAAACTAAAAAAGTTAAAGAATGGATTCCCCTAATTAATCATCAATAGAAGATAAACATCATTGGTAACTCCATAGTAATTAGGTAACACATACTTTAATAGTAAAATTCAAAACCTACATTAGCTTGATAGAACCCATATACATTCCATGTAGCTCAATTATCCAATCTAGGACACATAATCCATCATGAGTGTGTTCCACTACAGTGGCTAATAGTCCATCCTAGAAGCTCCAAACTTTTCGGGGATATAGTCCCATAGCCAAAGAACACTCTAAACAAGTAAAATAGCCATTTTACAAATTAAACTAGTTTTTCCCTCTTATATATCAGAAATTAATTTCCTATTATTCCAAGGACATAAACTAAATAAGGTGTGAAATTAAATAACCAAAACAATCAATGAATAAATAAATTTCATACATTTTAAATAAACCCCATCCAACATCAAACACCCACTCAATAAATAAACATTTTCACATCAATTCAATAATAATATAATGGTATTATAGTATATATAATCACCCCCTACATGTGGCCACAATTTACCTCCAGAAAAAACATTAAGGGTTTCACAATAGAGGGTGGAGAATTCTTCTAGAAAAATCCTTTATAAAGTGTTAAATGGGCCTTTAAAAATATTATTGAGATTCAATGACATTTTCCACCATTTTAAATATAACTATATATACCCTTTAAAATTGAATCATTAAAATATGTCTTTAAATACATTTTTAAATAACACTTTCATTAAAACCTATTTTGAAATTAAAAATAGACCACAAGGTTTCACAAAAATTTATAAAGGGAAAAAACATCCCATTTATTGAAAAATTTATTTTTAAACATTAACAGATATTTGAAATAAAAAAATTGCCCAGATCCCCTCCTAAAACACTTAAATTCCTTTTAAAGAAAAACATATATATTTTTTTAAACACTTGGCTTGTGAGAACTCCTTAACAAGTATAGAAATTTTTTGAAAATCATTTTAAACCACTCATAGATGAAAAATATATGTATATTTTGTAAACATATACATTTTAAAACGTCAACTACTTTCATTTCATATAATATATAGAAACTACATAAAAAATTCTAACGCTATCCAAGTGGAAAGAAGTCGCAACATGCCACCTTCGATGGTGAATCCCCATCCATGAAAGAATACACTCTCTACAACATATAAACATAAATAAACCCCATTATTATATTTATACTTAACCCTAAAACAGACCCACATGTCGATTATGGGTTTTGGCTATGATATAAATCAATGGGAAGGAGGAAGAAGGAAGATGAGAAGAAATAAAAGGAACTAAACTCAAAATAACAATAGAAAATTAAGGAAAGGATCCAAGATCCAATATAAAAGGATAAAGAAGATAGAGAAGCTACATGATCTCACTATATGTATAAATATGTCAGTGATAATTGATAAAGGGGGATAAAAATTCTAAATAATCAATGGTAAAAAAATTAAAATAACAAAATTAAAATAGATGGGCATGATACTCTATTGTAAGGTCATATCCACCATGGTGAAGTACCCCTAACTAAACAACCACCAGGACACAACCACTATGTCTTATCATATGGAGATCCTTTCTTGAGAAATTCCATACCTTATACCTTAGCTTGTGGAATAGATCCCCTCATCTTGGAGGAAACCGAGACCCCATATCCATGATTCACTATGGTGTAACCACCCAACTCTAATGGTAAAAATTTCCCTTTCTAAAAGGATCTTATGTTGCAACCTCAACCATGAGTCATGGTTGATCTATTTTCTTTAAATCGGCTCACTAAAATAAAATAACCCTACATAGAATCACCCTTACACCACAACATGATCACTCAATGATCAAACTTTAACAAAGGATATAATAATGTCGGTGGTGTATCCTCTTTAGGCAATTGTATAATATGTTTCAACCTAACTATAAAACCCTATAGGACTTATTGAAACACCTGGAAAACATATGGGACACCCCAAAACCTAAAAATAACAAAAAATAATAATATTAAATACCATAGTGACATGGGGCTATCACAATTATCCCTATAATTCCACTTTGTACCCCTATAAATACATTAAAAGGGGTAAAAATGAAGGGAAGATGAAAGTTTTTTTCTTGAACATACGAGGTGGAAGGGTAGGAAAAAACTAAAGAGGACTCATATGAAAAATGATCATCACTCATCATCAAACTCTTCCAAAACCACATAATTAATCCCAAATCATCAATAAACAACCTAAAAAATATACACCTTCCCAACCAGATAGAATAAAGCTCTAGGGAATATAGAGACCTTTCATAGATCTCCTCACCATTTAGAGTCAATCTAAATTGGTCGAAAAATAAACAATATCTATTGTTAAGGAATCATTACTAAAATAACCATGTTCCCGATTATTAGTAATTAAAATCAAAAAATCCACCATCTCTGAAGAAGATCCTCTCAGATAACAATAAGAAGGAACAATCCAAGGTAATGCCTAAAAACCCAAAAAATTGGCCACAAAACCATCATCATGCCAAAAATCACCTTCTAACCACAAGGAAAAATATAAACATTAAAGAAAAATTCCCAATTAAGAAAAAATATGGTTCTAAATTTGGTCAATGGACCTAAATAAAAGGATAACTTTGGGTTATGCTCACAGATCACTAATGCATTGTGATCTTGATCAAGTGTCCCAACCAAGGTAATCACTACTCATAAAATAGAAACCAAAATTTTAACCTAAGTAACATACCAAGATAAAATCCACCTCAAACCCATAACTAATCTAAACTCATTGATAATGAATCCTAAAAAAATAATCACTAATAATTCCAATAACATTTTTCATCATCAATAATATTTTTCAACCAAATATCTTCAACTAATTCTACATAACTAAGATTACATGGATCCCAAATAAATCTACTAAATAAACACAATATTTAATATCTAAAAGACATACCACTATACCATTTATAGTATAAGGAAAAACATACCACAATATTTAGACTTTGGATATATCCATGATTTGTAAAAGCTAGGAACAAAAAGGATTTCCCCAAAAGATAAACATTATACCTATTATTAAGATCATTATGGGTGGAATACATTAAGTAACTTGAAATATGATACAATCCATGTCAAGTCACCCTAAAATACCTCAAACTATTGTAATGTAATCCATGGAAAAATAAAAAAGCATAATCCATCAAAATTGATAAGTAACTTTCAAAATTCATATAATGAGTTATGAAATAAAATTTTCTTAATTTAAAAAACATAAAATCCATTTTTCATCCCAAAACACATAACTCTTTCAGAGGAATTTAAAAACAATCCACGATTAAAACTATAAGGCCCCAGCCTTAAACCTTACTTAATCTTGAGTTATTACAAGATTACACATTGAGGATCTTTTCAGGTTTATAGTTTTAGAGAATTAGATCATGAAACTTGCATTACATTCCACATTTAAACAAAGTGGTTACATAAAAGACAGTATTCATTCTTCCCATCAACGGAAACATATTTAAAATAAAACATGGATTCTTTCTTGACACATCCTTGACACTATCATCACATCATGTACTCTTCCCTGGACCTGGGAAAAACATTTCAAAAACTTGGGATGAGCATAAAAAGCTCAGTAAGGGATATAAAAATATGGAAAGCAAACATGAGTACATGTATACATAAGAATGAAAACTGTTAGTTTTTCAAACATCAAGTAAACCATGTATACTCTATCAAAGTAATACCTTCACCTTCATGAAGTAGTAATAACCCTTCACGGAATAAAGTATCATTACATACCTTTTTGTAACCAAAGGATTACCATAAAACCCACATAAAGAACACATAACATATATAAAGGTAACTTGGGACATAAACATACTTAAGTGGAATAACCATACGGTCGACTTCCACACGTATCACTTAATGGAATAGCCATACGGCCAATTTCCATACATACTTAATGGAATAACCATACAGCCGACTTCCATACCTAATGCATTGGAGGTTATAACGTAACCACCTGTCTTGGTATTCTTGGCACCACCTGTCATATGGTTTATAACGTAACCACCTGTTAAAATGTCCAAGTACCAATATAAAATCATAAAACATAAAACCAATATAAAGGGATGATAACATTTCCACATTTCAATCAAAATATATCATAAATATATTGACATAATAGAATCCTTTATCAAAACCATTTTCAACACCAAAATACATAAAAGAGTATATGGTATTTATTTTATTTTAAAAACATTACGGCTTGTTGAGGAAGCCAAAGACCAAATAATACTCACGGCGGCGGAAAATGTCTTTGTCACCGCGTACGTTAAAAAAACATTCCTTTTTGTCATTTAGTAAAACTCTTCGTAGAAAAATATTCCTTTCGTATAAAAGTAAAAGTCAAAGAGGTTTATACACCGTATAAAATAAAGTTGTGTATAAAACGAAATATGCCTCAATGAAAGGAGATTGAGACGAAGTCCCTTAAAAAGACGGTATCCTTGGTTTAAGGATAAATCAATTATATAATTATGTGTGACAAACAAATACACCAAATATAAGTGGATATTAAGTGTAAAATAATCAAAGGTCATTCACACATATTCAAAGGATGACATATTCAATAACTACATGTTGAACCCAAAGAAAACGAAATTTGGTTAAGAAGTTCCCTTGACAGCCTAACGGCGTCACATCAAAATGAGTTGATGAGAGATAAAAAGTGTATCTCATCACTTGGACATAAAATTTACATCAATAAGGATATATGAGAACATATCCCAATATAACAATATGTAAATTAAAAGACCCAACAAAAGAAGTCTTTTAAAAAAAGAGGAGGGTGAAAGGTTCCCTTACCGACTTGGGTATCTTTCAAAACATACACCCCATGAAAGAAGGACAATAGATCATTGATGTAAATACTCATAAACAAAAGTATATTACACCAAGAGTATAATAATGGGCAGTACATACACCACTCAAAGTAAATTGTGGAAAATGTAGCATAAATCTCACGGGAATAAAAGTGAGATGAAAAATCCCTTACGAAAACTCGGCAGCCTAACGACGCCACATAAAACATCCAAAATGGATTGATGAGAGACAATAGGGTCTCTCATCATATGAACAATAAAAATTACAGTAAGAGTAATATAAAAGAACATCCCAATAACAAGAAATATGATCTTTAAAAGGAATGACATAAAAGAGCATACTTAAAAAGAAAGAGAGGAGTAGGATCCCTTACGAAAAATTCGGCAGCCTAACGGTGCCACTCAAAACTTCCAAAATGGATTGATGAGAGATAATAGGGTATCTCATCATATGAACATAAAAATTAAAGTAAGAGTAATATAAAATAATATCCCGATAACAAGAAATATGATCTTTAAAAGGAATGACATAAAAGAATGTACTTAAAAAGAAAGAGAGGTGTAGGATCCCTTACCTCGGGTCCGACTTGACTCGATCGTTCTTTAACGTCCTGAATAATAAACTTTAGTTAATCTCTACTTTCTTAAGAAACTTTTTCATGTTCATTATTCCTTTTATACCATGTTATTAACATCATGTAATCATTTAAGTTAATAATGTTCATTTTGTCGGTATTTGGTTCTTAAGTCAAAAATAGACTTCTTACACTTACATGTTGTTAATTTGGTCAAAGGTTCGTTATATCCAGAATGATATTAATTATTTGGATAACATATATATCATATATATTCATCATATACATGTATTTATAATATTACATCACATTTAGAGGTAAGAAATGAAATGCACCGTTCATGGAGACGGTAAGACGTATGTACGCATTAACGCTACTTCCATTTCTATTTAGTATTTTCTGGAATGGAATCATAATGATATAAGAGTATATTATAATTCCAGTATATTAACATATATAATATCATTAACTTTATCCTTTACACATCCAACATATGGTATTAACGAATCAAATCACTTTCAGGGGCAGTAGTCCGCACTTCCTAAAATGAATATATCGTGTTTACCCATAATGGAAACAATAATGGTATGCCATAAATGAAAAATACAGAACCTTAAGGAAATAATAAAAATATTATATATCATATATAAAAATAGTGACATCATAATGGCCACCTTTTAAGGTGTTAAATGAGTATTGAACAATCATCGTTTCGGGAGGCAGAATTTCTCCATCCACGGAAACCGTATGTTCTTTAACCATTTGATGTAGTTGTGTGAGAGTGTAGCTCTAATAAATCTTATAAAAACATCCTAGTATATTGAAGATACTGTTGTTGTTACAAAATAAGTAAATAAAAAGAGTTTAGGGGGGTGGAGAAGCAAAATAAAACAAATGAACATGAGAGAATGAATTACCTTTAAAAGTGTAACTCCTTTTGATTTGAGCCTAAAGGCTTCCTTTGAAAGGATTATGCCCAAAGGGAATCCTCTAGGATGAGGAGAGGGATGTGGAGAGAGTAAATGGGCAGGTTATGGCCGAGCCAAAGGCTTTAGGAGTGTGTGAAATGAGGTAGAGGTGGGGGCCTTTTATAAGAGGAGAGGAGGGGCACTTTTGGAAATCATGAAACTATTATTTTATTTTCAAACGTGTTTCGAATTTCTAAGGTCCCACATTGATATAATTTTAAGATAAGATGATAATGCTTCTAAATATTCCCATCCAATAGGTTTTGAACATGTGTAGGGTTTAGATATTACATTATCATTCCATTTTATTTAAATCGTTAAATAATGAGGTCATCACTGCATCATCATGATGTCATAAATAATTTAATTTATTTAATGTCTAAATTTTTTTAAAAAAACTACTATGATGTAGGAAATCTTTTTATCTTTCTAAATAGTATTTATAGACAAAAATATGATTAGTATAACTCCTTCTAAATATTGTTTTAGTAAAACAATTTATGTTAGTGTCATTTTCACCTTTATTTAAAACAAGGCATTAAAGTCATTATCTCACCCAAGAGGCTCCATAGGGTCCCCTAAATCGGCCCATGGGTTGTCTTGGTAGGACATGACTCATCCAATAGGGGTAAGAAAAGTGTCATGGTGTTTTCATATTTTTATAATATCATTTTTACCTTAAATTACACTAATTACCTCTAATCGCGATTAATGAAAAAAAGTTACTATTCACCAAAAAAATCATCCCATTGAACCACATTTTTCATAATAATGACAACCATGTATGTCGGATTTTCAAAATTCAATACACATTAGTGGTAAACTTTCATTTAACTGAAAAATCAGTTTGCTTGATTACCACTTAGTGGTTTCACTATTCATCAAAAATTGGAGTTTTTCAGAAAATTACAAAAAATTCACCCTATGCTATATTTGATATTACGAATTAAAAAATGAAGTCTATTTTACAAAATTAAAAACATATAAGTCACATTAATTAATTTAATAATTAATTCCCGCTGTCAGAGCAAATAGCGTGTTTTTATAAAACAATAAGTATCAAAAGATTGGCACCGGTTTAAGTCTAATTTCAAAGTGAAATTGATTCCAATGACCACCATTGGATTAAATGGTAAAAATATATTAATATTACACATTAATACCAATTAAAAAGATAATATAATCATATAAATAAATTATATTAAAAAGAGGTTTTGAATTTAAAATACAACATTTTACACTATTCATTAAAAAAATGAACTTTATCAGAAAGATACCAAAAATTTACACGAAGTAAATTTTGATGTCCTGATTCTCAAGAAGAGTTTTATTTGATCCAATAGAATGTATAAGAGTGAACAAAACTATATTTAATGACGGTTCTCCATCAAAAGGAGATAAGTGAACCATTAGTGAAAACTAGGTCATATACGCCAAAAATTGAATTATTTCTGTATTTTAAGCCTTTATCTTTTATTGGATAAATGTAAAAACATTTAAAAACATATATAATCATATTTTAGTTATTTCTATCCATTTCCGCCAATACAACGGCTACATGTTAACTACCATTTAAAATAATATTATTTTATTATTAGAGTGCAACGTAAGATTCCCAAGAAACTCGTTGTTGCGTGTTGGGTACGCCATCGAGCATAGCATCCCCTTTAAAGTCATATTAATATTTTATTCACAAATATGGATAAATATGAAAATGTCATATTCTTTATTTACCTGGGGTGTTACATCCTTCCCCCCTTTTTGGGAATTGCATTCTCGCAATTTTTAAAATTGAGCTTGGAAACATCCTTGAAAGTCCCACATCGGAACAAGAGTCGGTAAAACAATCACTTTAAAAGAATGGGAGAGAAGTGCAAATATCATCCGAGTTAACCCATATGTATAAAAACATGGACATGGAAGAAAAAGAAAAGGGTCATGTTCTTGAGGGAGAGTGATAGTAAACATGTCTAGGAGAAAGTTAACTATGAGAAAATCACAAACTTGTGATGGGTTAAACGGTATTTTATTCCCCAGTAGGAAAAGTTAATAGACAAAATTTTTGTTTTAAGATATTTTTATTGAAGAATTTATTCATAAGGAAACATAATCACTTATCATGTTGACTTTCAACTTTTACTAGATTCCTTAATCAAACTCATACTTTTTTTTTCAAAAGACGAGTTTTTAGGGAGACTTGTTCGCATTAAGAGTACTATAATCAACTTATAGAGAATCAAATAATCCACCAAAGAGAACTATATACTTCCCATGTCATTAGGCTTTAACCAAAACCAAAACCAAAAAGGTTAGTACAAGGTCAGATAATCAAAAAAAGGATAACCCTTTAAAAAGAAAATCTATGATTAATCTCCAAAATTTGTCCAACAAAACCCAAAGTTCAACGAGGACCATCCGATAAAAAATTTGTCCATAAAATTCTTCAAAGTAAACAAATATAAGATTGAAACCCAAATATTTTAAGGATTTAGTCACATAGTCTTCTAAGTTAAATCGTAACATTTATCTCCAAACAACATTAGTTGCTCCTAAAGTCTCGTATTGAAAAGTAATTAACCTAATCGCATATCTTCCATGATAGGTTAATCATTTTCATAAATATCCCAAAATCAACTTACTCTTAATTCATAAAATTATATAACCAAAAAGAATCAGTCAAACTAACCAGGGACTTCACGTAGTCCAGTGGTAGGCGATAAATACCAGTCGCACTTTGGTTGTGGGTTCGATTCCCGCAGCTTTGCCCGACGCGACGGGTTGTCACACGGTCTGCGTGTTTTCCTTTTTCCAAAACTATATAATTCTAAAATCATTCCCCAAAAAGGGATAAAATCATCAAAAATAACAATAACATAATTTAACCTCAATTTCATCTCATGCCTTTCACTTCAATCATAACATATAGTAACCCATAATTACCTCAAAAGTAAGGAACATATAAACCCAAATGGTTCTTTATAACTATGTCCACAAAAGAAAAGATAACTATTCCTTGAATAAAATTTGCCTATATTAAACATCATGGTTACACATAATATGAAAAGTCTCCTAATGTAACCCCATCATCAAAAGAGACTTAATACTCTTAAGAATTTCACCATAACTCTTGAAGCCCTTATATGTTGACATCTTACTCATTCAACATTCTTCATGATCCATTAACCATTCCTTTCCAACTTATTCTGAAATAACTCTTTCCTACAAACAAAATCATGAATCATATCCTAAGATTCTAAAATAGGAAAACAATAGTCATGAAATAATACATACCTTTGATTGGTCATTGTCAGTTTCTTCATCCTCAATCGGAATGGCATTAGGTATTGGTAAACGAACATTTGTACGTTCTTGGTGACCCCATTCACGAAACATCTTCATAGGACATGTGTTTTCATAATGACCATGAACACCACATTTAAAACATTCAATTGATCCCTCAAAAAGAACTTCTTTCCCTTTCCTCGAGTCAACTGGATGCTTCCTTTTTCCATGGCAGGTTCTTGCTTTATGACCTTCATTTCCACATCTATATCATATTCCTGTCCCTTTGAAACATTTTCCTAGGTGTTTCTTTCCACATCTTTGACACAAAGGGTTTTGAACACACTTACCTTTATGATTATAACCTGTACTTCCGTAGGGATTTGTTTCTCGCATATATGATGCCTTAGAGAAATTGCCAAGGTTTAGGTGGTCAATCATGACTCCAGATAGTTGGTTGAGGATAATCAAAATAGTTCTCATTGCAGCTCCCAAATCATTCAGTTGCTTGCTCAAAAAACTATCACAGTTTCTTTCACATCCACTGTTACTTTGGTGCCTTCTAGATCCATCCATTTACTAAAACCAAAAAGGTCAGTGTGAGTATATCAAAAAAACCATCATGTACTAATGAGGAAGGTAAACACTAAGATATACTTACTCATCCACTTTATCTAAAACTAGGAATCTTTCTGAAATCATAACCATTATGGTAATGTCACTTATGCTTAAAGAATACCCTAACCTCTAAAGTTATCTAAACCGACCTTTGATACCAACTATAAGGCCCCAGCCTTAAACCTTACTTAATCTTGAGTTATTACAAGATTACACATTGAGGATATTTTTAGGTTTAGAGTTTTAGAGAATTATATCATGAAACTTGCATTACATTACACATTTAAACAAATTGGTTACATAAAAGACAGTATTCATTCTTCCCATCAACGGAAACATATGTAAAATAAAACATGGATTATTTCTTGACACATCCTTGACACTATCATCACATCATGTACCCTTCCCTTGACCTGTGAAAAAAATTTCAAAAACATGGGATGAGCATAAAAAGCTCAATAAGGGATATAAAAATATGGAAAGGAAACATGAGTACATGTATACATAAGAATGAAAACTGTTAGTTTTTCAAACATCAAGTAAACCATGTATACTCTATCAAAGTAATACCTTCACCTTCATGAAGTAGTAAAAACTCTTCACGGAATAAAGAATCATTACTTACCTTTTTGTAACCAAAGGATTACCATAAAACCCACATAAAGAACACATAACATATATAAAGGTAACTTGGGACATAAACATACATAAGTGGAATAACCATACGGTCGACTTCCACACATATCACTTAATGGAATAGCCATACGGCCAATTTCCATACATAATTAATGGAATAGCCATACGGCTGACTTCCATACCCAATGCATTGGAGGTTATAACGTAACCACCTGTCCTGGTATTCACGGAACCACCCGTCATATTGTTTATAACGTAACCACCCGTTAAAATGTCCAAGTACCAATATAAAATCATAAAACATAAAAACAATATAAAGGGATGATAACATTTCCACATTTCAATCACAATATATCATAAATATATTGACATAATAGAACCCTTTATCAAAACCATTTTCAATACCCAAATACATAAAAGAGTATATGGTATTTATTTTATTATAAAAACATTACGGCTTGTTGAGAAAGCCAAAGACCAAAGAATACTCGCGGCGACGGAAAAGGTCGTTGTCACCGCGTACGTTAAAAAAACATTCCTTTTTGTCATTTAGTAAAACGCTTCGTAGAAAAATATTCCTTTTGTATAAAAGTAAAAGTAAAAGGGGTTTATACACCGTATAAAATAAAGTTGTGTATAAAACGAAATATGCCTCAATTAAAGGAGATTGAGACGAAGTCCCTTACAAAGACGGTATCCTTGGTTTAAGGATAAATCAATTACATAATTATATGTGACAAATTAATACACCAAATATAAGTGGATATTAAGTGTAAAATAATCAAAGGTCATTCACACATATTCAAAGGATGACATATTCAATAACTACATGTTGAACTCAAAGAAAACGAAATTGGGTTAAGAAGTTCCCTTGACAGCCTAACGGCGTCACATCAAAATGAGTTGATGAGAGATAAAAAGTGTATCTCATCACTTGGACATAAAATTTACATCAATAAGGATATATGATAACATATCCCAATATAACAATATGTAAATTAAAATACCCAACAAAAGAAGTCTTTTAAAAAAATAGGAGGGTGAAAGGTTCCCTTACCTACTTGGGTATCTATCAAAACATACACCCCATGAAAGAAGGACAATAGATCATTGATGTAAATACTCATAAACAAAATTATATTACACCAAGAGTAGAATAATGGTCAGTACATACACCACTGAAAGGAAATTGTGGCAAATGTAGCATAAATCTCACGGGAATAAAAGTGAGAAGAAAAATCCCTTACGAAAACTCGGTAGCCTAACGGCGCCACATAAAACTTCCAAAATGGATTGATGAGAGAGAATAGGGTCTCTCATAATATGAACAATAAAAATTACAGTAATATTAATATAAAAGAACATCCCAATAACAAGAAAGGTGATCTTTAAAAGGAATGACATAAAAGAGCCTACTTAAAAAGAAAGAGAGGAGTAGGATCCCTTACGAAAAATTCGGCAGCCTAACGGTGCCACTCAAAACTTCCAAAATGGATTGATGAGAGATAATAGGGTCTCTCATCATATGAACATAAAAATTACAGTAAGAGTAATATAAAAGAATATCCCGATAACATGAAATATGATCTTTAAAAGGAAAGACATAAAAGAATGTACTTAAAAAAGAAAGAGAGGTGTAGGATCCCTTACCTCGGGTCCGACTTGACTCGATCGTTCTTTAACGTCCTGAATAATAAAATTGAGTTAATATATAATTTCTTAAAAACCTTTTTCATGTTCATTATTCCTTTTATACCATGTTATGAACATCATTTAATCATTTAAGTGAATAATGTTCATTTTGTCGGTATTTGGTTCTTAAGTCAAAAATAGAATTCTTACACTTACATGTTGTTAATTTGGTCAAAGGTTTGTTATATCCAGAATGATATTAATTATTTGGATAACATATATATCATATATATTCATCATATATATGTATTTATAATATTACATCACATTTAGAGGTAAGAAATGAAATGCACCGTTCATGGAGACGGTAAGTCGTACGTACGCATGAACGCTACTTCCATTTCTATTTCGTATTTTCTGGAATGGAATCATAATGATATAAGAGTATACTATAATTCCAGTATATTAACATATATAATATCATTAACTTTATCCTTTACACATCCCACATATGGTATTAACGAATCAAATCACTTTCAGGGGGCGGTAGTCCGCACTTCCTAAAATGAAGATATCGTGTTTACCCATAATGGAAACAATAATGGTATTACATAAATGAAAAATACAGAATCTTGAGGAAAGCATAAACATATTATATATCATATATAAAAATAGTGACATCATAATGTCCACCTTTGAAGGTGTTAAATGAGTATTGAACAATCATCGTTTCGGGAGGCAGAATTTCGCCATCCACGGAAACCTTATGTTCTTTAACCATTTGATGTAGTTGTGTGAGAGTGTAGCTCGAATAAATCTTATAACAACATCCTAGTATATTTAAGATACTGGTGTTGTTACAAAATAAGTAAATAAAAAGATTTTAGGGTGTTGGAGAAGCAAAATAAAACAAATGAACATGAGAGAATGAATTACCTTTAAAAGTGTAACTCCTTTTGATTTGAGCCTAAAGGATTCCTTTGAAAAGATTTTTCCCAAAGTGAATCCTCTAGGATGAGTAGAGGGATGTGGAGAGAGTAAATGGGCAGGGTATGGCCGAGAAAAAGGCTTGAAGAGTGTGTGAAATGAGGTATAGGTTGGGGCCTTTTATAAGAGGAGAGGAGGGGCACGTTTGGAAATCATGAAACTATTATTTTATTTTCAAAAGTGTTTCGAATTTCTAAGGTCCCACATTGATATAATTCGAATATGAGATGATAAGACTACGAAATATTCCCATACAATAGGTTTTGGACATGTGTAGGGTTTAGATATTACATTATCTTTCCATTTTATTTAAATCGTTAAATAATGAGGTCATCGCTGCATCATCATGATGTCATAAATAATTTAATTTATTTAAAGTTTAAAAATTATAAAAAAAATACTATGATGTAGGAAATCTTTTTATATTTCAAAATAGTATTTATAGACAAAAATATGATTATTATAACCCCTTCTAAAAATTGTTTTAGTAAAACAATTTATGTTAGTGTCATTTTCACCTTTATTTAAAAAAAAGGAATTAAAGTCATTATCTCACCCATGAGGCTCCATAGGGTCCCCTAAATCGACCCATGGGTTGTCTTGGTCGGCCATGACTCATCCAATAGTGTTAGGACAAGTGTCATGGTGTTTTCATATTTTTATAATATCATTTTTACCTTAAATTACATTAATTACCTCTAATCGCGATTAATGAAAAAAAGTTACTATTCACCACAAAAATTATTTTCATCCCATTGAACAACATTTTTCATACTAATGACAGCCATGTATGTCAGATTTTCAAAATTAAATACACATTAGTGGTAAACTTTCGTTTAACTGAAAAATAAGTTTGCTTGATTACCACTTAGTGGTTTCACTATTCAACAAAAATTGGAGTTTTTCAGAAAATTACCAAAAATTCTCCCTAAGCTATATTTGATATTCCGAATTCAAAAATGAAGTCTATTTTACAAAACTAAAAACATATAATTCAGATTAATTAATTTAATAATTAATTCCCGCTTTCAGAGCAAATAGAGTGTTTTTATAAAACAATAAGTATCAAAAGATTGGCACCAGTTTAAGTCTAATTTCAAAGTGAAATTGATTCCAATGACCACCATTGGATTAAATGGTAAAAATATATTCATATTACACATTAAGACAAATTAAAAATATAATCTAATCATATAAATAAATTAGATTAAAAAGAGGTTTTGAATTTAAAATACAACATTTTACACTATTCATTAAAAAATGAACTTTATCAGAAAGATACCAAAAAATTACACAAAGTGAACTATTGATGTCCCGATTCTCAAGAATAGTTTTATTTGGTCCAATAGAATGTATAAGAGTGAACAAAACTATATTTAATGACGGTTCGCCATCAAAAGAAGATAAGTGAACCATTAGTGAAAACTAGGTCATATACGCCAAAAATTGAATTATTTCTGTATTTGAAGCCTTTATCTTTTATTGGATAAATGTAAAAACAATTAAAAACATATATAATCATATTTTAGTTATTTCTATCCATTCCCACCAATACAATGGCTACATGTTAACTACCATTTAAAATAATATTATTTTACTATTAGAGTACAACGTAAGATTCCCAAGAAACTCGTTGTTGCGTGTTGGGTACGCCATCGAGCATAACATCCCCTTTAAAGTCATATTAATATTTTATTCACAAATATGGATAAATATGAAAATTTCATATTCTTTATTTACCTGGGGTGTTACAAAAACACCCATAAAGTGTCAAAACCATGTAAATTATAAACTCTTAGAGAGTCAAAATCCATTATAATTTATTTATCAACCCACCTTAAAACCAAAATGTTTTTTAAATTTCATACTGAAATAAACTAATTAAAAAAATTATTTTATGAAATAGAAATTTTTTTCTTAATAAATCCCCAAGGTCCCATCTATTCAAGAAAAATCATGTAATAAAATTTCCATATACAAAACAAGTCTTATTCCTTTCTCATAAGTTAAGGAACTCTACAATTCCAAGAAAAATCCATTCTAATAAAGTCAATATATCATAAGAACTACCTTAATTATTTTTTCACTACTAAAAACACACAAGGAAATCTGAAAAACAAATAATAAAAATAATTAATACAATTATATGAAAATTTATTCTCGAATTGGACACATATTTTGATGGGCTCTATTCTTATTATGTAATGATCTCTAAAATATTCCCAAAATTAAGTGTTTGATAACTACATGTTTCTAAAGCTATGAAAGCTAGCATAATGTATTTGATTCATTTTATTTCATTCCAAAACTCCTAGAATAATCCGAAATGGAACTCATATAATTCCAATTTTGGTCAAAATAACCCCATAAAAACTTAAATTCAAACAAAATAATGAAAGAAACAGAATCCCAAGTACCTGTGGAAGCTTCAGGGTCATCAAGAGTGATTTTGATCAGGAAACTACTAACAAAAAACCTCATAAGTCCCAAAACCATACTATATCCAAACTATAGTACATACCAAATAACAAAAATTATTTTTATGAACCTATTCACTTTTTGAGAACCTAGATTATGACACCATTTACCATGATGCGACTAAAGCTAACATGACATTTCACATATCTCAAATAGCAAGTAGGATCGAAGGGAATTCTTGGTCCCCATGGGTTGGAAACAAATTATTTGATATCAATAATATTCACTTAGAGACAATTTTTTCCCCCATAATTTATTACAATTTAGTTTCATAAAATACCAAGAATATAACATTCCATGCCCATACAGTTGACATCCATGTAAAATGAATAGTAGTTCTAAAAAACTAACCAAACGAAATCTATCATAAATTAAATAAACATACATATGAGACGTAAAAAATAATTATGATTCATCACAATTTTAAATAAATAGTAGAATATAACCCAAAATTTATTATATTAATTAAAATGAGAAAGGATGAAAATAAAATACATTTGATGAAAAAGGCTAATACCAAACCACCCAAAATGAAATAGAACCTGACTAAGTCCAATATACCCTCCATGTTACCCATGGTCACTCACCATATGAAAAATAATATGTCCATAAACTCAACTAAAAAAACAATGAATGTGGTCAAATTTTAGGCACCTTAGAGGAAACATAGGAGCTCTATACACACATACACAATGGTGTATATACAGGATATGATCCAAACATTCCCTATATTATTTCACAAAAAATTATATGAGTTTACCTTTTTTATATATTAATATAACTATATTTTGAACATAATTTATAAAATTTTATTTTTTCATGTATTTATAAAGAAAACAAGTATCGTATTTCTCGACATTTCATTCCAAACCCATAATGTAAACCCCTTTTTTTGAATGAATTGAGGTTCATTTGACCTAATACAATAATTTTGAACTTGAATAATAAATAAAATATTTCTATTAAATTATATTCCAAACAGTGTAAATAATAATTTTTAGTTTATAATAAAAACCAATCCCTTTTCACCCCTTCTCAAAAAAAACATTCTCAAACTCCATTTTTATTGAAAACAACAGAAATCTATTTAAAATCACTTAAAAAACCATTTTAAACAAAAATTTGGGAACTAAATAAATCCACCATTGAAATAAATAATTTATATAAGAAATCATAAAAAATACAAAATAATAGTAATAAAAATAATCAAACAAGTGTGTCCTATAACCAAACATGGTCCAGAGGATACAAATAAGGAAATTAAAGGAATACCCTAAGTAATCTTGAATGAAATATAAATATCATTGGCAACACCCTAGAACTCAAGTAAAAAAACATCAAATAGTGACTCCAAAACCTATCCCAATCTAAAATAACCCATATACATTCAAAGTAGCCTTATTGTCACAAAACAACATGGGTCGACCCTGAAACAGTCACCCGAGTCGGTTTGCGACGTAGCCCGAGGGGTGTTCCTGATCCCCACGAGTGGGCAACCAGTTCCGGGCATCAAAATTAACTGTTGGGAATGATTTGGAATAGCAAAGATAAATAAATAACCAAGAAAAAATATAATAAACAAAACAATAGAACTAAACTCTAACAGCAGAAAAAGAAATAAACAGAACATCTCAACATACCTTCATGTGACCCTCTAGGTCACCACCCAACCAAAGCTCGACCTTGATCCAGTAATGAGAAACTCAGCCAAGAGAACCTAAGAAAAGGAGAACCTGCTACTAAAATGATATAAAAATAAGAGTGATCAGTAAAAATTCTCAGTAGGGTTTCTAGGATAAACCACAGAATCCAACGTCTCCTTTCCCAAAACAATCAATTAACATATGTTTTAAATACAATTATAAAAGAAGGATTTCTATATTTTAATAAAACAATATCATTTACCTATTTTCAAAACCCAGTGCACACCATGTAATATTTCTAAAAAAATTACAATTTTGCAAACAAGAGTCAAACAAGGAAAACAAGGTAGTGCTAAAAGAAACATGTGAGAGTATAAGCTGGAAAAACAAGTATAGCTAAAAGTAAACAAGAAATGAAATGAAAAACCATGGGTGATCCTTAACATCCCTTTAAGACCCCTAGATGTACTCGGTTTCGGAGACACATGCCAGCGTATATTGAATCTTCTAATTCTATAACAAACTAGAAACCCTAAAATTGACCAATCCAGGGGAAAATCTCACCTAGACTAACAACAAATGTAGGTGGCACCAACCTGTCTAATCGGTGTTGATGAGAAAACATCATTCGATCATCTAAAAGATTCCCAAGACCCATGGTGGTTATAATAATACTATGTAAGTGGGATTTCCTCACACGCGTGACTCATCTCACCGCACTTGCCTACCCCAAACACGGACACTCTATAAGATACCCATAAAGGGATATCCCCCCTATAGAGGTGCCCCATATATATATATATCATATCATCAAAGGTGCCAACCAGGACACTATACTGTATAATCATTAAAATATTTCATAAAATGTTTCAGGTTTTTAATAGGGCACACTCACTTGTTCGGGTACAATATTTCCCAAACAAACATCACTTTTGAATTGAAAGTGAAAAATGGACCTTTGAGTTGATATGTACAAAAAATCTATCCAACTATTAAACAAACACCACTTTTACATTTTTAGGTTAATCGACCTTTACTCTTTTAACTCATGCCAAATTATGCTCTAAGGCCAACTGGTCCAAACTTGAGGAACAACTTGAAATCCATTTTTATAACACCCTCAAAAGACTCAACCTCATTAGGAAAATAAGAACCATTTATAAAACCAATATTTCTGGACAACCCCAACTTAAGGCATAACCTTCATTTGTTGACACATCTATGCGTCCACTAAGTGCACCGATGGATGCACCGATATCCAGTGATACACAAAAAACCAATAAGACTCTTTAAAAAATTTTCCATGAAACACCCATTCCATTAAGAACCATGTTCAACAACCCATCTTATTTAGAAAGCCTAAAACATCCACTTAGTAATAATTAAATTTTTTCCAAAAGCATTTTAACACATTTAACAAACCATACCATCTCAAAACTATACACTCTAGACCAAATTTACATCCTAATAAATAATTTCACAAAAACGTGAGTACTAAGAAATTCATAAGAACCCATTAGCATGATTTAAAGAAACACTATCAGTTTGAAAGAACAGCCTAGGTGCCAAAATCCAAAACATTACCTATGAAGATCATTAAAAATTAATTTTAATAAATTCCATCATCTCGAAAACACCAAAAAAAATAATTGTGTGCACTATAGAGGTTTGAATCATATTTTAAAAACATTCAGAACAATATCTGGCACCTAAATAAACAAATTCAACATGGATGCAAATATTCATTTAAAACAAACAAACTAAATTTAACAATACAAAGGCACAACTGAAGGATGCATCAAAAGCCATTATTTTTAACAAATAATAAAAACTTATCAATGCATAATAGACTAATTGGGTATATTGTGATGATGAAAATCGAATAAAAAAAATAAGAATTATAATAAATGAAAGAACCAAGCACCAAAAGAATGAACTGGAAAGGAAGATTAATGGATTGGCCTAACTCGAAGGTGTGAAAAAGTGACACCACTTCTAAAAAAGGTTGAAATGATCCTCACTGACCCTTCACACACCATAAAACAACAAAAAAAATGCATGACACTTAACTCCGACTCTAGGGTTTAATAAATTTGAATGAAAAACACAACCCAAATGAAGAACACACCGGAAGGGGGAAGTCTATGCACCATAGGGGAGGCAGAGGCTCTGCGAAGGAGGGTTCGAGTTTGCCGAAAATGGGTAATAATCACTATCACGGACCGCCAAAGACGAGGGCTGGTGAGGGGATCAAGTGGGTCACAGCCCGGATGGGTGAGAGTGACGATCGAAAGCCGAGGAAGGAGGTCGTTGTAGGGGAGAGTATGAGGTCAGCGGTGGAATGTAGGGTCATAGCTACTGATCGGGGTCAGCAAAGGGTTGGGTGAGGGTGAAGCTGGGTGCGCAGGAGGCCAGAGTAGGGGAGCGGGGCTGAGCGAGGGTTTGCTGGAGCTGGGAAAGGCTGATTGTGGTGAGCGAAGGTCAGGTGCACTGAGGGGGACGAGGCTGAGGAAGACCCAGCGAAGGAACTGGGCAAGTGCTAGGTTGTCAGATGTAGCGTGGTGGTACGGTGTGCGTAGGGCAAGGGGAAGCGAGGGGGTGTTGTCTAAAGCGCCATGAGCAGGCGGTGGGTCCTACAGGGGAGATGTGGAGGGGTCGTTGGAGGTAGGTGGAGAGAGGTGCCAGGAGAAGGCAAGGCGAACATGGAGGAAGACAAGGTAGAGGACGAGCGGTGTGTGGTCATGCCAGGGGGAGGATCAGGGAAGTCGGGGTGCGGGTGTGGTCTTGTAGGGGTGTGAGGTGGCAGTCGGGGAGTGTCTTGCCCAGGGGGAGGGGAGAAATAGTGTGGGGACACTATGTGTAGGGTTTAAGTTTGTTTTTTTTCATTTTAGTTTTAATAATAATAATAATAATAATAATAAGACAAGAAATAAAAATAATAAAAATAGCTATAATAATAATAATAATAATAATAATTTATAACAATAATAATTATAATTATAACAATATTAATATAAATAACATAGAAAATAATGAAATAATAATAATAACACCATAGTAATAATAATATTATTAATTAAATAATAACATTATTCTTATTAAATTTTAAAAATTTAACCTGCCTTATTTATATAAAACATTTTATATTTTCATCATTAAACATTTATGCGGGTACTTGGGCTAATGATGCGGCTACCGCCCACTGTTTCGTGACCGCGGATGGGTTCGAAACCCACTAAAAATATTTAAGCGACAAAAATTTTATGTCGGGACCTAGCTTGGACCATGGTACGAGAACCCGAATCCAAGAAATATTAAAATAAAAATTAATTTAAAAAGACAGACGTGAAAATTCTCCACATCACAGACACTTTCTTCCCCCAGAAAGTCACCCTACTGAAAAATGGACCAAACAAGAATACATACCCGATTGAAACTGAAATAAAACACAACACAAGAGAACAAGAGAACACGAGAGGGTTCTTCCCACCATGAGAACTCAACTAGCCCAGAAATTTTACACCCAAACATACCACCCTGGGAAAGGGTGACCTGAGAACTCCCAATCGATCCAAACTAACTTCTATTACACAAGTGAGCAACACCTCACCTGAAACTTGGAACTCTCGACCCAGACCATAAACTCGGAATACTGAATAAAACCCACTATGAAGAACTTAACTCAAATAGTGATCCTAAGTATAACCACAAGCCTTAACTCTTATGTGGGCACTTATATCTCCAAACGAACACCTCTAAACCAAGATCAACGCATACAGAGGCCAAACAAACTTTTATGAAAAGCACATGATTCAGAAAATCATGATCAGACAAACAAAACTCTTTGGATTACAATAGAACATGTCTGTCATAACTGCACGATAAGATAATGAACTTACAATGATGTCAAAATTTTAACAGCAGAAAACAAGAACGAAAAAGACTTTAGATTTTATACTCACAACATAGAAATCAAAACCTAAAACAAAACTTCACACCCATGGAAACTCATGACTGTGGAAGAGCTTCACCTTATGACATGTGGCTCAGGCTCGGATGACTAAAGCATCTCTTACCTCACAGTCAGAAACTAGAATCCTCTGGTCACAACATCTTCTTCAAGCGACGCTTCCAGCAAAACTTCTCCAAGTGACCCAGAAAGCTGCAACGATGAAACGTCTTTGGAGAGATGTGACATGAGGACTTCATGTGGCCGAACTGGCCACACTGGTGGCACACCACTGAACAGTCCAACGAACTGGAAGTCAGAACCACTGCAAAGGAATCTATAGAAACATGTTCCTCGTGCACTCCCTGCTCACCAGATGGGTAACCTTTGCAAGAAATCGAATACAATTGATTTCTGACCACATGAACCTCGGAGACCAACTCAACTAAAAATGCCTCATCAACCAACTTCTCAAAACTTTGGTCCATAGAATGGAGGACCCACTCCTTGATCTCTAGATGAAGACCCACAATGAAGAGAGAAGTCTTTATTAAATCCTGCGATGCTACATCCAGAGAAAAGGACACCAGTTCTTTTAAATGGTCAACATATGACTTCACCATCAGTTGGTCTTGTTGAATACACATGAGCTCTTCCCTTTTCATCATCTTAACTTCTTCAGGTAGAAACCATTGGACTAAGACAGATTTAAAGACATCCCACGTCATCCTAACATGCAGTGATGGTGGGGCAAACAACTCACATTCATCCAGAGCTGGACCTTTGAACAGAACCAACATGACATGCACTCTGACAGCTTTGGGAGTTCCAAATATTGTAAAGATGTGTTCGACCTCATTAAGACACTTTGCTACTTCTAACAGACCTGGATCACTGTGAAGGACAGAAAACATCCAAGAAAGACCAAAAACATGGCATGACTTGTTAGAAACCCTGGAGACCTTTCTAGGAAGCATTTTCTGAACAACATATAAAACACAAAGTCAAAAACAATATGACTCCAAAGCAATATCATTGAAAAATATTTCATCCAAAAACATCCATCTCAAAAATAAAACAAATACAAATACCTCAAAATAATCAATTTTTCATTTTATATTTCAAAACCGCCTTTTTTCAAGACCACTTTCCAAATACCAAACCCACCTCTCAAAGCATATTCAATTTCCAAAATAATTTTCCCGTTTATATCACTTTATAAAAACAAGGTCAAGACTTTAATTCCAAGTACACACCCAAGTAATCCCATGAACCATTTCACACGTATTCATCTGCTTTCATCTGCATGCACCAACATGCACTTTCCATGCATTCCATCACATGTGTGAACATTCATAAAGTGTACTTGAGGTTGCACCCAAACCATTTCTCTACTAATTCCAAGAAAACACCATATTTTTAGACCAAATGGATTAGGTTTTAAAAACCATTTCATGAATTTAAATTCATTTAAAATAAATAATTCTCATTTCAAAAATCCTTTCTCATTTTTAAATGCACACTTACACCAATTAGAACCAAGGAGACACCTAACTTGCATCTAACTACCGTGGTGAGGGACTATTAGTCATGACTAACCAGAATACATGGAAGTGGGCCATGCCTAAAGTAAGCATCAACTATTATAAGGAATGTAAACAATGTACTCAGAATCCACATGGGTCACTAATCCATGTGAAATCACGATGTAACATCGTCGTTCCATTATTGTCATCCCTCAATCCAAAAAAATAGAACGAAACAAGGATTCAAATCTGGGAATACCCTTGGAAACTACAGATTTGGAACAGGTGAGGGTTCATGATGTCTTTCCCATACCTACCTCTCAAGTCCAGACAATCCTAATCTCCATCAACCAGACACCTTAAATAACAAGGTCCTCTTCTAATACCATTTTGTCACGAACTAACCCGGGTCGACCTTGAACTGGTCACCCGAACGGGTCCACGAGATGGATGAGGGGCGTTCTCGATCCCCATGGGATTGAAACCAGTGCCAGACATCAAAATTAACCATTGGGAATGGTTTGGTCCATAAAAGATAAATAAATAACCAAGAACAATTAAAATAAACAAAATAATAGAACTAAACTATAATAGTGGAAAAAGGAAATAAACAGAATAGATCAACATACCTCTATGTGACCCTCTAGGTCACCACCCAACCAAAGGTCGAGCTTGCTCCAGTAATGAGAAACTCAGCCAACAGAACGTGAGAAAAGGGGAACATGCAACTGAAATGATAAAAAAAAGGTGTGATCATTACTAATTCTAGGTTGAGTTTCTAGGATAAACTAGACTATCTAGCGTCTCCTTTCTCAAAAAAATCTATTAACACACGTTTGAACTACAATTATAAAAGTAGGGTTTTAATATTTTAATAAAACAATATCATTTACCCATTTTAAAAACCCAACTCACACCATGTTCCTTTTTTGAAAAAAACTACATTTTTGCAAACAAAGTCCAAACAAGGAAAAAAAGATAGTGCTAAAAGTAACAGGTGAGAGTATAAGTTGGAAAAACAAGTATAGCTGAAATTAAAAAAGAAAAGAAAATGAAAACAATGGGTGATATAAATTATTCTTTAAGGACAACCGGTACAAACTTCAGGAACACCTTGAAATCCATTTTTAGAACACTCACAAAAGACTCAAACTCATTCATAAAAATAAGAAACATTTATAAAACCAAACATTCAAAACAACCCCAACTTAAGGAATAAGCTTCATTTATTGACACATTCATGCATGCACCAAGTGCACCCATAGATGTGCAAACATCTAGTGATACACAAAAAACAAATAAGACCCTCTAAACCATTTTCCATAAAACACCCATTCCATTAAGAACCATGTTCAATCACCCACCTTATTTAGAAAACATAAAAACATACCCTTAAGAATCATTTAAACTATCCCAAAAACTATTTAACACATTTAAAAAACCATATAATTTCAAAACTAAACAGTCTAGACCAAATTTACAGCCAAATAAAAATTTTAAAAACAACGTGAGTGATAATTCATAAGAACCACTTTTCCCTCCTCAAAGTAACACTATCAATTAGAATGAATAACCTAGGTGCTAAAATCATAAGCATTATGTATGAATATCATTAAAACATAATTTTAATAAATTCAATAATACACAAAGCACCACAAAAAAATAATTGTGTACACTATGGAGGTGTGAATCATATTTAAAAAAACATTCATAACAAGATTTGACACCTAAACAAACAAATTCACCATGGACTCAAAAATGAATTTAAAACAAACATACTAAATTAAGCAATACAATGTTGTAACAGAAGTATTGCATCAAAATCCATTCTTTTAAATAAATCATAAAAACTTATAAATGCATAATAGACTAATTGGTTATATTGTGAAGATGAAAAACAAAAAAAAATCAGAATAATAATAATTGGAAGAACCAAGTTCTAAATTAATTCATTGTAAAAGAAGATTTATGGATTGAACTACCTTGAAGGCGTTCAAACGTGATGCCGTTTCCACAGAAGGTAGAACCAATCTTTATGGACCCCTCAGACACCTTAAAATAACAAGAAAACTGCACGAAACTTATCTCAGAAGCTAGGGTTTAATTAATTTGAATAAAAAACAACCCAAATTAAGAACACATCAGAAGGGTGAATTACGCGGACCAGTTGGGAGGTGGAGGTGCTGCGAAGGAGGGTTCGGGTTCGCCGGAAAGTGGGGAAACATCGCTGTCATAGGCCGCTGAAGACGACGACCTCCAACGGGGTTAGGTGGGTCGATGGATGGAGGGGCGAGAGCAAAAAACGGAAACCGAGGAAGGAGGTCCTTATAGGGGAGAGCGAGAGGCCGGCGACGGAATGATGGGTCACAGCTGCTGAGCGGGGTGGGTGAGAGGTTGGGCGAGGGTGAAGCCGGGTGCGCAGGATGATAGAGTAGGAGAGAAGGGATGAGCGAGGTTTGGCCAGAGCTAGGGAATAATAGCTGTGGTGAGCGGAGGTGAGGTGTGCTAAGGGGGGGCCTATTTTGTGTACAAGGGATTTTTTTTATTTTAATGGGTCAAAGGTTTGAATATTTTGTTAAATGGGTCTCTTGAGCGACACATGGTGTGGTGCTCAAGAGAGTTGAAACCGGAGCACCACTTCAAGGGGCGCTCGACCAATTTGGTGGAAAAATATGTTAGCGCCACTTGAAGTGGCGCTGAAAGAAGATATAGAAACCGTGCAGCGCCACTTGAAGTGGCGCTGCTGGCTTCTTCCAAATCAATTCAGCGCCACTTGAAGTGGCGTCGAAACACCCCCCAATCCTATAAATAGGACCCTCGCCCCACCCCATTCCTCACTTCCTACCTCGCCCACCCCCATTCCTCACTTCCTACCCCTTCCTCTCTCTCTCTCTCTCAAACTTCTCTCTAAAAATATTTTTTGTTGCTCTGCGTTCTTCGGTCGCTCTGTCTGCGTAGCCTTGCCTCTTCGGTTGCTCTGCCTGTGTACCTACGTCGTCACAAATTTGAGGTAAATCTTTCTTTACATTTATTTAATATTTTTATTTAATAATTTAGATGTTTAATTTATAGAATTAGTATATAATATTTGTATTTTATAAATAGTATGGGTTTTTTAAATGTAATTAGATAATGAAATGATTAGTTAGTTAATTAATTAATCATAATTAGTTGATTAATCAATGATAATTAAGTTATTAATTAATCATAATTAGGTAATTAATTAATTGTAATTAGGTTATTAATTAATCATTATTAGCTAATTAATTAATCATAATTAGCTAATTAATTAATCATAATTACTTAATTAATGAATCATAATTAGTTAATTAATTCATTGTAATTAGGTTATTAATTAATGGTAATTAGGTAATAAATAATCATAATTAGTTAATTAAATAATCATAATTAGTTAATTAAATAATCATAATTAGTTAATTAATGAATCATAATTAGTTAATTAATGGATCATAATTAGTTAATTAATTAATCATAATTAGTTAATTAATTAATCATAATTAGTTAATTAAGTAATCATAATTAGGTAATTAATTAATCATAATTAGTTAATTAACTAATCATAATTAGGTTATTAATCCTAATTAGGTAATTAATTAATCATAATTAGATTATTAATTAATCCTAATTAGGTAATTAATTAATCATAATTAGGTAATTAATTAATCATAATTAGGTACTTAATTAATCATAATTATGTAATTAATTAATCATAATTAGTTAATTACTTAATCATAATTAGGTAATTTGTTAATCATAATTAGGTAATTAGTTAATCATAATTAGGTTATTAGTTAATCATAATTAGGTTATTAATTAATCAATATTAGCTACTTAATTAATCATAATTAGCTACTTATTTAATCATAATTAGCTACTTATTTAATCATAATTAGATACTTATTTAATCATAATTAGCTAGTTATTTAATCATAATTAGCTACTTATTTAATCATAATTAGGTATTTAATTAATCATAAATATGTAATTAATTAATCATAATTAGTTAATTAATTTATCATAATTAGGTAATTAGTTATTCATAATTAGGTAATTAGTTAATCATATTTAGGTAATTAGTTAATCATAATTAGGTTATTAATTAATCAATATTAGCTACTTAATTAATCATAATTAGCTACTTATTTAATCATAATTAGCTATTTATTTAATCATAATTAGCTACTTATTTAATCATAATTAGGTACTTAATTAATCATAATTAGGTACTTAATTATTCATAATTATGTAATTAAT
The DNA here is from genome assembly GCA_963277665.1 of Viscum album. Taxonomy (NCBI): domain Eukaryota; kingdom Viridiplantae; phylum Streptophyta; class Magnoliopsida; order Santalales; family Viscaceae; genus Viscum; species Viscum album. The sequence continues at coordinate 1,747,397,164 of OY728146.1, read as the reverse complement.
TAATAATAATTAGTTAATTAATTAATCATAATTAGGTAATTAGTTAATCATAATTAGGTAGTTAGTTAATCATAATTAGGTAATTAGTTAATCATAATTAGGTTATTAATTAATCAATATTAGCTACTTAATTAATCATAATTAGCTACTTATTTAATCATAATTAGCTACTTATTTAATCATAATTAGCTACTTATTTAATCATAATTAGGTAATTAGTTAAACATAATTAGGTAATTAGTTAATCTAATTAGTTAATCATAATTAGGTAATTAGTTAATCATAATTAGGTAATTAGTTAATCATATTTAGGTAATTAGTTAACCATAATTAGGTAATTAGTTAATCATAATTAGGTAATTATTTAATCATTAGGTAATTAGTTAATGATAATTAGTTAATTAATTAATGATAATTAGTAAATTATTTAATCATAATTAGGTAATTAGTTAACCATAATTAGGTAATTAGTTAACCATAATTAGGTAATTAGTTAATCTTAATTGTGTATTTACTTAATTATAATTAGTTAATTAATTAATCATAATTAGGTTATTAGCGAAGTAGTTATATTATTCAGCGAAGTAGTTATATTAATAAGCGAAGTAGTTATATTAATTAGAGAAGTAGTTATATTAATTTGCCAAGTAGTAGTAAATTGATTATGGAATATACCTTTGCATTACATTCTAGGTATGATAATGAATTTAGTTTCCAATCTACCTTGACCTCGGTTTGTAATTGAAGTTATGAACTTGAATTTAGTAGCTCAATATATTTTTTGCATATTAAGTGTTAGAGTTATCATGAAATGATTGCTCTCTTGAGTAAAGTATCCCAGGGTAGAGGGGATTTGGGTCGAACCACCTACTTTCATTGGTGGCACAAATCGAGTGTCAGATAATGGTGTTCTGTATATTGACAGAGAGTTTGAGAGCAAAGAAGCAATGAAAAATGTGATAAAACAATATCACATTGAAATAAATTACTCATATGTTGTAGAAGAGTCAAAGAGATCTTATTATTTGATCTGTTGTGACAAATATGAATCGAACTGTCAAATGCGTTTGCGAGCTATTATTGATAACACTTTTCACAGCTGGCACATCACTAGATTTACTCCACACACTTGTGTGAACCCAAGATTGGCACAAGAACACTCTTCATTAGATGTTGAGTTTGTTTCAACTATTATTGTTGAAATGATTAGAGCATGTCAAGACGTCCCTGTGGTTCTGGTCATTGAGCGAATCAAACAGCTTTTTGGGTATCAAATCTCTTACTGGAAGGCATGGGCAGCACGACAAAAGGCTATTGTGAAAGTGTATGGTGATTGGGATGACTCATATCGAGTTTTACCACAACTGTTGGAGCTTCTACGCCACAATAATCAAATAGTCTATCAGTTACATACTATTGAATATGTTAACCAACAGAACCAACTTGACCGCTCAATGGTTGTGTTTGATAGATTATTTTGGACATTTTTACCATGTGTGGTGGCTTTTAGACATTGCAAGCAGTTCATACAAATTGATGGTACATTTCTGTATGGAAAGTATACAGGAACTTTATTGATTGTCGCCACACAAGATAGAAATCGAGCCCCTCTGCCTATAGCATTTTCAATTGTGGAGAAAGAGAACTTCTCATCATGGAGCTGGTTTCTAGCATGTCTCCGAGAGTTTGTTACGGATGCAGAAGGGATTTGTCTTATTTCTGATCGCCACCGTGCAATCAAGGAGGCGATACAGTCTGAGGGTCTTTTTTGGAGACCACCCTATGGCCATCATCGATACTGTATTCGACACATTGCCAGCAATTTGCGAAAGAAGTTCAAGAATGAATCGATGAAAAATTCAATCTTAAAAATTGGTATGAATATCCTTTTCTATTAAAATGTTTTTGTCATAGTTATTTTCATAACTATTCAGATGACTGCTTGTATGATAGCATATGAGCCTCAACAACAAAGGATGGAGGAGCATCTTCAAGATATCCAGAGAGTGAATCCAGAAGTGTATGATTACATGATGAAAATTCCAAAGTAGAAATGGTCGTTGGCATATGATGATGGGAGGAGATATGGTCATATGACGACCAACATCGTAGAATGTATAAATGGAGTTTTCAAGGGAGTTAGAAAACTTCTTATAACAGGTAAATACGAATATTTGAATATATGTTACTCAGAAGAGCTACTATTATAATATAATATTTGTATGATGTCGTAAATCTAAATTTTAGGGTTGGTACAAGAGACATTCTATCGTAGTGTAATGTACTTTCTGGAACGAGGAAAGCAAGCTGAAGAGGGATTGAACAGAGGAATGCGTTATGGACACCATTTCCAATGTGAGCTAGATACAGTTCTTCAGGAGGCCGCAACTTACCGTGTAACTGCATTAATCGTCCAGAGCAACGATTTGAGGTCGCTGAGCCCGGTGATGTTGTGGCATGTAGCAATGGTCATGTGCGAGTTGTTTTATTGGAAAAGCGTTATTGTGATTGTGGAAACTTTCAGGCACTGAGATATCCATGAGGCCATGTGATTGCTGCATGTGTTTACGTACACGTATCTTGGGAGCAGTTCGTTGATCCGGCTTATCGACTCGTGAGCATCAACTCCCGCTACAGTACTCCGTGGATGCCAATCAGAGAATATCCGAATTTTCAGCTGCCTGATGACACACTGACGCTTCTACCAAACAAAAATAGACTTCGACCTAAAGGGAGGCCAAAGTAGACTCGTATTCGAAATGAGATGGATTGGCCTAGTGAACATCCAGCTGGACGACGGTGCAGTATATTCCGCCAGGAAGGTCATACGAAGACACGTTTCCCTAGACACATAGGGCAATCATCTAATGGTTAAAATGAATCATGTACTCTATCAGTTACTATAAAACTTTGTACATGTAATTATTTTTATCATTTCACCATTTTTAATCATATTTTTTTTACTTGTAAATAGGGTAATTTTTGGAAAATGTACCACGATTTCACGTGACATTTTTTTTCGAACGATCAACATTACATGAGTAGCTTTAAAAAAACAACGCCAACTCAAAAAAAGGAATGTACCTGTATAAGAAAACAAAACCATTTGAACTATTAAATGAAAATGTAATCAGTTTTTTATAATGAAAGATGAACTTACAGTGACTACAAAACAAAAACGAGGAAACTCTGAACGTCTTCACCCCAACACCCCAACACGGGAGACACCAACTAACCCAATGTGTTTATGCTTCTTTCAAAATTATATGATAAATTTCATATCTTACATGATAAAATTCATAACTTACATGAAATTAATGTTTTATTGTTCGCACATTCAGATGGAGCAACCACTTTTATCTGGCCAGGAGACACACATGTCGCGCGATGTGTTGGTGCGACGGCCTGTTAGACATCTTCATGTTCGAAGAGAGCACCGTTTCCATCATGAGGCACCGCCGGTAGCTATTTGTCCATGCCTTAGACGTGCAGGATTTTATGGAGTCGCTATGTGTGACTTCAAGACCATCGACCATCATTTGATAGCTGCGTTGGTTGAGAGATGGCGGCCAGAGACACACACATTTCATCTCCCAGAGGGGGAGATAACTATTAAATTAGAGGATGTCGCCTACAAGATGGGGTTACCTATCCATGGAGATATAGTTACGGGGTCCAGTACTGGCGATTGAGTTTCAGTCATACAGAGGCTGCTAGGCATTGACGTCATCGGCGCACGGGGTGTCCTCCAGGGTTCTCGCTTGCGAATGAGGTGGCTTGATCAGCATTTCGACGTCATTCCTGATGATGCAGACGAGGAGACGCTTCTTCAGCACACATGTGCATACATTTTGCGGTTTCTCTGAGGCATGTTGTGCGTCGACTACACCATCGCTTTGGTACACATGATGTACCTCCCATTACTTGAGGATCTGGATCAGACTGCTACATACAGTTGGGGATCTGCTGTATTAGCACATCTGTACAGATCTCTCTGCACTTGTTGTCAGGACGATTCACATCAAATTGCAGGTTGCATGGTGTTAGTACAGATGTGGGCCTGGGAGCGTTTTCCACGCATCACTCCTCGAGTTGTCACACCGCTTGCACCAGAGCTTCTTCAGGACTGTCCTCGGGGACGATGGTATGTCTACTTCATTACTTTCGGTTATTTAGTACTTTTGTTATTGTTTTTTATAAAATTACCGTAGGTTACTCTTTTTTCACCAGGTGGAGTCAGTCTCAGAAGTTTTCACATACTCCGAGACATAGTGTGCATAGCTTCCGACAGATATTCAACGCTATAGTGCCAGCTGATGTAAGTTAAACAGTAATTTTTTGTAGGAAAATTTGTTTTTTTATCACTATTTTAAGTTATTTCAATATAATATTAGTAACATTGCCATGCTAATATATGACTTATTTTTTGAGTTTACATTTCAGGTTTCATGGACTTCTTATACAGGTTATGTCTACTCATCACTTCCACTATACTGCACAACTTTGACTGGAGATCGTGCTGCAGTGGTGCCACTCATTCACTTTCACATCATTGAGTGGCACCAGCCAGACCGGGTCATGCGCCAGTTCGGTTTTATACAGCATATCCCCTTGGCACCACTACAGACTACTGAGTTACATTCGATTGTGCTTATAGGTAGACAGACGACAGACTGGCGACGACATCATGCATCTTATATCCAGCTTTGGGACAGGCGTGCCCGATTCAGTATCTTTCCACAGGGATATATCACATCACACTCTGATTTATCTGATCAGGGGAAATATGCACACAGGTATCGACGACACACCATCATGCACCTTACACATCATGGGATTTGCATTCAGCGATTGGTATGTTTACTAAGATTTATTAATTTTGTTTAACTCATTTTTGATATTAATTTGATTGTTATTTAATTTGCAGGCAGACTCCATTGGTCAGCTTGCACATTCCACACAGCCTCAAGAGCATGCATATATTCTACGGGAGGTAGTTCATCGGGATGTGGTGGCTCTATTGGATCATCTCCGGTTGATACGTGACAGTTTTTTTGATAAGGAGCCACAGATATATCCTGATCCATATCTTCAGGCAGAAGCACCTGAGGATGACGATGTCCCTGCTATACCAGCTGAGGAGGATGCACCACCACCGCCGCCGCCAGCTGGACGACAGAGACGAGCACATCCGGAGGGGCAGAGGCGACGACATCGACATCCGAGAGCGGCTCCTGCAGATGTCGTCTCACCACAGAGAGACGATCCCGCCCAGCAGACTGATGATTTTTCACAGCAGGGAGATGCTTATATACCGCATATGGCGTCTCCGCAGACTACTATGGACTTTGATCTGGGTGCAGTCACACAGCTTATGGCGGCCCCCTCTCCTCCCGACGAGACCTTCTTCAGTTCCCCATTTCTACCATTTATAGGAGCTTTAGATCCATATGTAACCCCATATGATTTTGGGGAATCCTCACATGATTTTGGGGAATCCTCACATGATTTTGGTCAGTCCTCTACACAGCATCATGGGGAGGAACCAGAAGCACCGGAAGAGGAGGAACCTGCAGAGAGGACACCTGAGCAACACGGACGTCAGACGCGGAGAGGACGTGACATTCAGACACCGCGTTGTGGTACCAGGGGGCATCGTCGTTGATGTTTTTGGATGTAATGTTGTATATATTAAAAAAGTTATTCACTATGATAATTAATTGTTGTTTAAGTTAAATAACAGGAAAATCAAAAATATATTAAATACAAACTTATTTCAATTAACTATTAAATTATAAAGTACTGGTATAATATAAACAAAATTTGTCACAGCGACTTAAACATTAATAATTAATAATTATAATGACAAATAATAATTAATAATTGTATTACTAACTAATTAATTATTATATATCAAATAATAATGTTTTATAGACGTTCAAAGTCACATAGTTGAAACATTTTTAAGTTACAACTAGGTGGTTTTGAAAGCCTAAAAAATATTTTCTGTCGACATTTTTTATGTAATTTTTTTATTTTCATCTATTTAGTATATGTTTAATACATGTTTTATGTTTCATTTATATTGGTCATATGGATTATGTTTTATAGACGTTCAAAGTCACATAGTTGAAACATTTTTAAGTTACAACTAGGTGGTTTTGAAAGCCTATAAAATATTTTCTGTCGACATTTTTTACGTAATTTTTTTATTTTCATCTATTTAGTATATGTTTAATCCATGTTTTAAGTTTCATTCATACTGGTCATATGGATTATGTTTTATAGACGTTCAAAATCACATAGTTGAAACATTTTTAAGTTACAACTAGGTGGTTTTGAAAGCCTATAAAATATTTTCTGTCGACATTTTTTATGTAATTTTTTTATTTTCATCTATTTAGTATATGTTTAATCCATGTTTTAAGTTTCATTCATACTGGTCATATGGATTATGTTTTATAGACGTTCAAAGTCACATAGTTGAAACATTTTTAAGTTACAACTAGGTGGTTTTGAAAGCCTATAAAATATTTTCTGTCGACATTTTTTACGTATTTTTTTTTATATTCATCTATTTAGTATATGTTTAATCCATGTTTTATGTTTCATTCATACGGGTCGTATGGATTATGTTTTATAGATGTTCAAAGTCACATAGTTGCAACATTTTTAAGTTTCAACTAGGTGGTTTTGAAAGCCTATAAAATATTTTCTGTCGACATTTTTTACGTAGTTTTTTATTTTCATCTATTTAGTATATGTTTAATCCATGTTTTAAGTTTCATTCATACTGGTCATATGGATTATGTTTTATAGTCGTTCAAAGTCACATAGTTGAAACATTGTTAAGTTTCAACTTGGTGGTTTTGAAAGCCTATAAAATATTTTCTGTCGACATTTTTTATGTTTTTTCCCATCTATTTATATATTTTTAATCAATTTTTTAGGTTTCATTCATATTGTTCATATATATTATCTTTTATAGCATTCAAAGTCATATAGTGGAAACATTTTTAAGTTACAACTAGGTGGTTTTGAAAGCCTATCAAATATTTTCTATCGACATTTTTTACGTAATTTTAATATTTTCATCTATTTAGTATATTTTTAATAAATATTTTAAGTTTCATTCATATTGGTCATTTAGATTATATTTTATAGGCTTTCAAAGTCACATACTTGAAACATTTTTAAGTTTCAAGTAGGTGGTATTGAAAGACTATATGTTTAACAATATTTCAATTTTTTTATAAATAATTACTTATAACTACGTAAATATATATATGTACAAATATATAATTATAAATATACAAGTATAACTATAATTACAATATAATTCTAAATATAATTATAAATATAATTCTCCACACACACACATACATACATATATATATATATATTTATATATGAATATTAAATATATTTATAAATAAATTTTAAATATATATGTAACAATATTTTCATAATTATATATTTTAAATAGATTAATTTTCATATAATTATAAATATTTATATATAAAGATTAGTTTATAATTATATAATTACAAATATATTTTTTATTTAAAAAATATATGTAAATATATTTATATTTATAAATATTTAATTTTAATTATATATATACATAATTATATTTATACACACACATATAATTATATATATATACATAAATATAATTTCATTATTATATAATTATAAATATAATAATAATTAATTTATCATTTTTAAATACATATTTATAAGATTATTTTTAAAATTTTATTTATTTATTTTGAAATTATTTATTAAAATGAGATGAGGTGGAAAAAAAATTAAAACAACAAAAAATGAAAACAAAAACATAAAAAAAGGGTGACAAAGCTCCACTTGAAGTGGCGCTAGCCACCCGAATTGTTGAGCGCCACTTGAAGTGGCGCTCAACAAACCCATATTCCTAAATATACTAAACCTAGACCCATTTAAATAAAAAAAACCCATCCCCCTAATTCAACCCTAAGGGGGGTGAGGCAGAGGGTGACCTGGCGAGGGAGCTGGGTGAGCGCGAGGCCGCCGGTTGGAGAACGATGGTGTGGTATGCGCAGGGCGAAGGGAAGCGAGGGGGTGCTGGGTGAAGTGATGCACGCAGGGGCAGGGTCTTGTAGGTGATAAGTGGAGGGGCCATTGGAGGTAAGCGATGAGCGGTGCCAGGAGAAGGCGAGGAAAATGCAAAGGAAGAGAAGGTGGAGGGTGAGCAGAGCGTGGATGTGTGAGGGTGAAGAGTAGGGACGTTAGGGCATAGGCGTGGTCATGTACGGGTGTGAGGCGGCGGCTAGGGAGAGGCACACGGAGGGGTAGGGGGAAACAGTTGGGGGCTGCTATGCCAAGGGTTTATGTTTGTTTTTATTTTTTTGATTTTAGCTATAATAATAATATTGAAAATAATAATAAAACTAGAAATAAAAATAATAAAAATAGCTATAATAATAATAATGATAATCAATAACAATAATAATATAAATAATTTTATCAATAATAATATAAATAACATAGGAAATAATGAAATAATTATAATTACAATAAAACCTTAGTAATAATAATATTATTAATTAAATAATAACATTATTATTATTACAATTTAAACATTTGACCCACCTTATTTAAATAAAACATTATTAATTTTAATCGCTAAAAATTTACTTGGGTACCCGGGCTAATGACGCAGCATCCGCCCATTATGTGGTGACCGCTCATAGGTCCAAAACCCACTAAATATATTTAAGTGACAAAAATTTTAAGCCAGGACCCAGCCTGGTCCATGGCGCGAGAACCCGGAGACCAGAAATATTAAAAAAAAACTAATTTCAAAACATGGATGTGACACTTATTGGACTATTAGAGACATATAATGCATCCTAGTAGTGTTCAGGTACCTCAGGTCATAATCTCTAATGGGAGAACTCAACTTTTGTTGGACACAATCTCTCAGACAAAGAATAATATAAAAAATAGACCCAACCAATTCACAAACTAAACTAGTGTTTCACTCATCTAGGTCAGGGAATATTTTCCTAGGATTCCCCTAACATAAATCTGTAGAGGTGATCAATAAAAAACTCCAGGACCAATGCATAAATAAATTTAAAACATTTTAAATAATCATTACCGTCTCTAACTCCCTCTCAATAAACATCCCCTTTTATATATTCATACAACCATTACATAATTTAATAAGAATACACAACATCCCCATATGGTTCCACAATTCACTTCAAGTATAAAAAAATATGGGGCTCACAATCGAGGGGGTACCTCATTTAAAAAAAATCCTTTACGAAGTGTTTAAAATGACATTAAAAACACATATGGGATTCCAAGACCATTTACACCATTTAAAATATCAATTTACAGTACCCATTAAAATCAAATCATGGAAACATGTCTTGAAATTTATTTCCAAATAACCCCTTTGTAAAAACTGCTTCTGAAATAATCACCACACCAATATGTTTCAAAAAAATTATCATGGCTCAAACACATACCATTTACATAATGACTCCATTTTAAACATCACCACTTCCATAAAATAAAAACCAATTTTAAGAACCCATTTTGAGAACATATATATTCCATTTAAAGAGACACTCATGCATTTTATATAAACATTTAAAATGTGACATGTCTCACCCAACTATGAAAACCATTTAAAACACATTATGGGTAGAAAAATATATATATTGGAAACAATGAAATTTTAAAATATCTAGTCATTTCTTGGAATATAATATAAAGGGGTGGTATAGAAACACCTACATTTATTCAAGAGGAAATAAGTCACTACATGTCACGTTTGATGGATATTATCAAAATCAGAAAGAAGATAGTAAATGAAACACCTAATCATAAAGACTCTCGTGATTGGATACATAATGATCCCGAAAATCTACCCATATACTGATTAAGTGTTTTCATAGGAATAGAAATTGAGTGGAAGGAGGATGGTATTATAGGAGAAAAAGTAACAAATAACTATCCTTAAGGGAATGAATGAAATCAAATAAAATGATCCAAGAGACAATGAAGAATGATCCAGACAAGAGAGGTCTCTATGAGCTCTCAAAATTTCTAGATATGTGATAGCGAGGGAATAAATGGGTGTAAAATCCCTAAAAATATTCCACGGTAAAACAATTAATAATATAATTTAATCCAATGGTTGGGATACACTATGGTGTAGCCTTATCCTCCATGGTTTAACACCACTTCCTATACCCAAACTATGTAACAACCTTTAAGAATATAATCTTGGAACTCTTTTCCAAAAAAACTCCATGGTAGATCCCCTAACTTGAAGCATATATCCCCTTAATCTCGTTGAACCCTAGGGCCCGAAGCCTAACTCCAATGTGGTATGGCCACTATTATCCTTTGAAAAAATCACTCTTTCAAGGTAAATACCATGATGTAGCCTTTAAATTGCATGATGGTTGATCCCTTTCCCCAAAATCAACTCACTGGAATAAATCAAACCTCTAACGCACCTCCCTCACTCCACAATAGGGTCACCTAAATATTGAAATTTCCTAAAGTCAAGAATATTGGCCACAACATGGCCTCCCATGGTGGTGAAGTTTTTTAGTACCACCCAGTAAATAAAACATGAGTGAATTCCTGAAAACCCTAAAAAATATCAGAAACACGTGAAAAACATAAAAGTTCACAGTAATAAATAATATTCAATACCAAAATATTGATAAACCCTACCTGGATAACCTCTCAAACTGGTACCTGACCCGAATGATCACATACCCAAAGGGTGTTCCCGATCCACATGGGTTGGTGACTAACACTCAGGGTTCAACAAAAACCAAATGGAATGATTTTGACCAAACTTAAGTAAACATCAAGATATATATATATACATGTATGATGGGAAGAAAAAGTGGAAGACTAAAATAATAAATATATTTCATATAAAAAAGGAAACAATAGAAGTGATACAGCTATCAATATCTGAGGTACAGGTCCAATAATAATGGGAAACTAAAACTAAAATTTCTAATCCATGTGATTAAGTGGGAAAACTCCCACCATCTCATCACTAGCCACACAGACATAGATGAGGGAAACCTTGGCGCCGCATTTTGGAACTGTTCCTTTCCCTAAATTGAAAGACATAACAAGGTCTATGCACCATCAAAGGGGTATGTAGGGTGTGAGTAAAAAAAGCTCAATAGTATCACACCCAGGTGTTCCATATCAGGTATCTTTACAATAATTTGAATAATTCACAACATTAAAGAAAACAAGTCATGATAAATAATTACCCAGTTTTTATATCAAATGCATGGTAAAACATTTTTCACCCTTTTCTATATTTCCAAATAAATAATTTAAAATAGCTTAAAATCTTTTCGAATATATCAAATTAGTCAAATAAAAAAATCATATATCTCATATCATATCAAATTAATAGATACACAAATTAAAATAGTATATTCTAGAGTATAGGTAACATCACTCTAAGGATCATAATAGTTCAGGCTATATCGGACACTTGTACCCAAACTTAGACAATTGTGTGCATCATGTCTCTAGACAGATGAATCGAATCAAGATATTAGAGTAACAAACCAGCAAATGAACCTCCCAAAAGGACTATCAAGTCCTTGTAACAATAAGCCTAGTGAGTAGTGGAACACGCCACTAGTGAATTCCCCAACAATATTAAAAGATGAGGCCAATTGCTACATCTCCCACCTAAGTATCCAAAGAATAAAATGTGAAACGTTTTTTTAAACCATTTAATCTAAATAATTTTTTGAAACCCATTTCCTAATTCCATTTCAAGCTTTTTGAAAAATACCATCTCTTTTACCAAAACAAGGGACACCCCATCTTTCTTTAAAATCTCATTTCCACAGACACACTTTAATCATGAAAATTCATTTATAAAACAATTTATAATAAATAGTTTAATACAATTCAACCAATGTAGGCAAGATATAGAACCACCTACCTAAAACTCAGGTCACACATGCCTTCATTGGGATCCACCAACATAGGGGAAAGAACATATTGAAATGAATGTCCTAGAATCAATACTCGCATCTCAAAATCAATTTAATAAGAAAAAAATATGATGGATGGGAAAGATAACAACATACCTCTAAGAAACATGCATACCACACCAAAACAAACACAAGTGTCATCCTCTTGAATAATATCACACAAAAATTCTAGACACGATTAAGAATTTTATCATCATAGGTCAATAAATCTCTAATAATTTTGAGTTGATGCTTCCATTGTCAAAGAAATGTAGAATATGAAGTATTACTCACCTAGAAAGATGTACTACAACTGAAATGGAGATAAATCACTAAATAAAAGGATTTCAAAGGTATGGATATCTCTGAAATCACGTAAGAAAGCTCAGGGGTTTTGAGGGAAAATTTGATGGTCAACTAAAGTATCAACACCTTAATAGTTCCCTAAAGATAAAAAACCCTAAACCATTGCTGATGAGAATTTATAAATTTAAAAAAATGCTGAATAATTCATCTCCAAAGCTTAAAAATCAGATTTTACCATTTCATGACCGGAAACATAATCAAGGCATGTAAACCATTCACACCTTGAAACAATTTCCCAACATCTTCTTGATAAAGGAGTCATGTTATATAAACCATTCACGGTGTTAAAACTTCCAATGGAAAGAAACGAAAAAAGATTCTATGGGAAACCCCAAACTATATATGGGGTTCTCTGAACTCAGGGAGAAAACTACAAAGACTTTAGTGCATTTATACCTATAATCTACTAATTAAAACAAATATAAATCCCTGAACATTAGTTTTTTTTCTACAGAAAAGTCTCTCCACTCTCAAAATATCCAAAATGAACCCAAATAAAGATGGAAACAAAAAATAGAGATGAGAAATACCTAAAATAGGGTCACATGATGTTACAAACTCCACACCATAATACTTTCCATCCCTGGGAAGTCATGTGGAATAATTTTGTTTGGAAATAGGTGAGGCCACTGCTTTCTCATCAATGGCACATTCTCCCAATCCTTGGGAGAATCAGATTTCTTTCTCTATGACACTCTAACTAAGATAATTGACTTCACATGAAATACCTTTATCTAAGAGATAAAAATATCCACTAGTTTCTCCACAATATAAATTTCTATCTAAAACTCAATCTATTCCAAACCCAAAATATGAGGGGGTCAGGATGATAATTCCTGATCTAGAATATGTGGAATAAATCATAAGTCCAATCAACTGAACTAGAAATGAAATCTGATAAGAAAATTTCCAAATATGATCAGTGACCAAAAATGGTCCAACGTATATCATATCCAAAATTCCCAAAATTCCTTGTCAATAGCTACCCAACTAAGGATAAACATTAAATAAAAACTATCCACAAACAGAAATAATCATGGTATGTCATCAATGATCCTCATGTGATTTACGCTGACTCAATGATGAAACCATATGCTTACATATATCCTAAATCCTTAATCCCATATCCAAAACAAGACTCAATGTTATAAGATAGGCTTTACATACCTATGTCCAACAAAGAGGTGACCGGAATGAGAAACCGTACAAGGCCCTTAAGGGATCCATTCTTATTAAAAAATGATGACAATTGTTATAATAAAACATAAAAAGTTCTAAATGGATATCCCATGATCAACTAAAATCAATGATACTGGCATAAAGGATATCCTCGATGATCTATATAGTACAATTCCTCTAGTAGTATGTATGGGAATGGTAAGTTGTACTCAACCAAACTTGAGTCCCCATCACCTATGGGAGACTCTTCTTGAACCAAGAGGTAAACATAGAAACCCTATATGGTATAATGGTACAACAAACCCCATATAATCTCATAACCTCCTAAACATGAATCTTTCTTAGATCATATATCGTAGTTTTTTCTCTTTTTCAAATGAAGTGAGCCAACTTTGTCCACTAGCTGATCTCCACTAAGATATAATTATTCCCTCAGGGGATCCATGGTAATCTAGAAAAATCCATAGACATCTTATCCCATTTCCAAACTAGCACTAGAATATCTTGGAGTAACCAAGAAGGTTTCATATGCAATACCATTATATTTTTTTCATGATTAATAGTAGGGCACATAATTTGTAATGTCAAACTTCATACCCGACCGCCACAATCTTTATCACATATCATAATACATTTCATTGTGCCCGGATGATTGATCCTTGAAGAAAAATGAAAGTAAAGAAAAAATATGCACCTTACATATACTATGATTAAAAAAATCCCCAAAATAGAGAATACCATACGAAGGGAGTGACCAACCATAAACAGTCTCCCTACAATATATTGTCTCTTGAATTCCCAGGAATTCTCAATCCTATTGCTGACCTTACAGAATAGACTCAAGGAGGGATGATGATAACTGAACATTGGTCAGAACTATACCTATAACATCCTCCTCAACAACTAGGTGAAACTAAGAAAATAGTCCCATAAGGTTACACATTTCCCTAGATTATATAAGAGCCTATTATAATACATTCAAATTGAGATAATATTCAACAACATTCCCCTTCCCATGGGTATAAGTGATTTTGATGTAAAAATTCCAATAGTATTCAACCTAACTTCTCTATATAAGATTAAAGTATTTCTAATACAATATATATATATTAGAATCTTGTGTCCATAAAAGATTCTGAACCTCTCCCAAAAAAGTTAGGTTCACCAATATTTAATAGACTGTATAAAAATGAAAATCTCTAAATCATGAGTGAGGTAATTATTCTCTTGAATTTAATGTTAGAGAGAGACTTCAGCCACCACATGATCAGCCGAAATAAGAACACAACCCAAACCAACACCATAACCATAAAAAAACCACATACCCCCTATCAGAATTAGGTAAGCTCAAAATAAGAGGAGATGTCAGAATTATTTTTAGATCATCAAAAGAAGACTAACAATTTTATCCCATATTAATTTCACCACATTCATGGAAACAGAATTAAAATTCATGCCAACATTGAGAAATCATTGATGAACCATCTATAGTACCCATAATTACTAATAAATATCTGAATCTAAAATACGTTCAGTGGATCCCCCTATGACAAGAAATTCGTCACCATCCCAGGATCAACTAATAAGTTGTACTCAAAATTCATATGACCGAATAACTTTACTTCTTGTATTAAGAAATGTCATTTTGAATGATTTATATATAAATTTTGACTCTGTGATTTCTTGAACTAAACTCAAATACTTCTCATTCTTGTTCTCAGATCCTGAATTAACTAAAATATCATCCATGAGCACTACTGAAAAAGTATTGAGATACTCATTAAATATCTTATTCATCAAATCCATAAAAATTACATGAGTGTTAGTTAAACTAAATGACATCACAAAATATTTATAATGGTCATACCTTCCCCTAAATCTTGTAACACCCCACCTCAAATGCCACTAATCTGGTGCTTTGAGTAGGTTCTCCATGAGAAATCAACCTTTCCTTCCCATATTCCAAAGGTTTTCGACTAGTAGTGAGGGCCAAGTGTGTCATAGTGGTGAGACTATGCCCTCATATCAAAGTGATAAAACAGTGGAAATAGATAAGTATCATACATTGTAGTAAATAAAAAGAGTGCACAAGTGTTAAATATTCTGAAACATAATATTCTATAATAATAAAAGAAACATTATATAAAACCCAAAAATCCATATCATACATCCAGCACTATTCACCCACTGGTCTGACCATACAGATACAAAAAAAATAAACTGAACTAAAAGTACATGGCTCTACTACTAAATGTGAGCCAGACCACATACCTAGTCTATAGAAACTATCAAACAACATCATTATGACCAGAAGAACAAACACTACAAGCTCTTTTAAATCATGAAACTTTGGGTCTTAACCCTATCCACCATGCAACTATTCTCAACTTGAAATATAGACAAAAGGTCGGCATGCATGCCAAGATGCACATACATGGGTGAGAAATAAACTCAGAATCGAACCACAATGATGACCTTATAAAATGCTACCATAAGTGGATTATCCCAAAATATGATTATACTAGCATAGAGACAATTGAAAATATAAATAAATCAAATATCATCAAGTAAACCATAGTCAAAACATGGTTCTATGATCCTAGTAAACTAGGCAGGTGATGTCATGGATTTCTATATTAATATATTAATATATTTATAGTCACATACCTATATATATATATGTAAATATGATTATACCTCTATAAGGTGAATGAACTAACATAAACCTATTAGCAGTAAATACTTAGGTCTATAATATTGATTTCCTAAACATCATGTGAAAGATAATTAGGTTGAAAACCATTTCACTCCATCCATGTATCATTAATTTGATATCAGGTTCTGTAATCTGAATTGATATATTCCATCTTCATCCAACATCATAAATTTATATGAGTACACTACATCACCATAGGGGGATACTCTTCATAATCCTGGGTTCACTCTTACTCAACTCAAATCACTATAAAGAAGGATACCATAGAAGTACATCCAAAAATACTATAAATGGACAGATCTAGATGGAGCACCACTCATTCCATGTAAATCTATTCTAATGTTTGAGACCCAAGTCATATTATTTAGGTGGTAAGGACATTAAAACATAAAAACCCTAATGGGATCACCCTTAGGTGGTCTATAAAAAGGAATTCCCTCCATACCCAAGGTTATTTTCAAAATCCATTCCCAAGAATAGTATCACTGGTGCGTCCACCCAGCCCTGGGGGTCATCCTAGCCATTTCTCATGAAGAATTTAATCATCCATCACGTACAAGTCACATCAATGGTAAGAAGTGGTATGTCCTCCAATGTGATATAATAATCAAACTAGTTGTTCATAATCATCCCTATTTTTTGAGAGACCATAATCACCAATGAGTATGCATCAACAATGTGGAATTTCATGTCCAACACCATAGTAATGTAACCAGTCAAGGAGAGTGTAATGATCCCTATCACTTGGGAGAGTGTAATAATCCATTAGTATAACTAGATCCTAGAGAGCATAATCATCCTCATCGCATATCAAACTGGGATGATAATGATCATCCTCATCACCCGGGATAGACTAATCATCTACGAGTATAATAATTAAGGACTTCATATTTTCACATCATAATAATATTCTTAATAGATTGATCTATGGAAAAACCTATAGAAATCAAAATAATATAATAATCATATTCATAGTCTCAATATCTATATCCCAGGTAGTACCTCTAGATATAAAAATCAAAATATAAATTATCATCACCCAAAATCTAGATCCCAGAAAAGCATGTTTGGAAATCCAAAAGAAAAATAAAGACGCCTCATGTTAGGATCAATACCCATTAACGAAGAATTTCTTCTCGTAGTCATTGTGACATCAGAAATAAACATGTGAAAGGGAAAGAATATTGAGGGTGTTTGAATGCCTAAACCAAACACTACTACCATATCCCCATGGGCTTAAAAGTTTGCAATTGGTTCTAAGGTGACAATTGTAACACCTGTACCCAAACCCGAAGTATTACCTCTTGGTCGTTCAAATAATAGGATACCCACTGGCTCTCTCAAGACTTAACATGAAAGAGGAATCTTACTCAGGATACATAGAAAAAATGTAAAGGAGTAATCCTACATAGGATGCACATGATCTATACACAAGAAAAGGAATTCTTCTTGGGATCCTTAACTTAATGTTAAAGAGATGAATCCTACAAGGTATCCTCGAATGGTAAACTAAGGAATCCTATTAGGGGTCCTTGGGATGGTACATTAGAGGGAGAATCATACATGGGACTCTCACAACATAGTATTAAGTAAAAGGAATCCCATAAGGTATCTTTAGCATAGATAAATAGGGAAAAGATATCCTACAAAGGATTACTTAACTCAACATGTAAGAAAATGAATCACGTAGAGGATCCTTACAATAGAAAGAAGGTAGAATCATCCTATATGGGATCCTCTTGTTCAGAATTTAAGAAAAGGAATCCTACAATGATTACTTCAAACAACTAATCTTTAGGCCTCATATGTCAAAAGGTAAAATCTTGCAAGCGAGATGTCCTGAAAGAAAACCCCACATAAGAATAATTATTAAGGGATAGATTACAACTCATCTCATGTCAAGATCTCAAACTAGGTTGTTCCAAACACATATCCAATCATTATAATCTCATTTCACTCTCTCGAGATACAATTGGATTCAATTATCAGAAGAAAACCCTCTATGTTTATATTAGAATCCCCAAAAATTCATAAAGTGACCTCAAAACACCATAACTGACTATCCATCATGATATATATGAAACGATTCTATGAATGGATTACTATTAGGTCTAATTAAAATTATTAGGTAAAAATACATGAAAACCCATCAAATGGAAGTAAGGTAGGATCACACAGAGTGTGTACCCTATTACACAACGTGTTTCCTAAAGTCCCCACCTGGGTGTCTACTCCAGCTGAACATGGATTGTAAATGACCAAGTACATGGAGTTTTGAATTTATACATGGCATGAACCCTACACGAGGTACCTTCTTCTGTACCCCACATGGCCTGACCATGTATTTCTCCTGGAAATTTACATCTACATGGTCTGTGACCCACACAGGGTCTGACCAAGTACATTACACGACATGTCCCCTTCCACGGGCAGTTCAGCTCAGTACTTAGATACAAGTATATATCCCTGTACATGGAATATAAATCCCTTAAATATTATATGCTTCATAACTTTCATCTTCCCTAAATAGGAAGAAAACGAAACATGTGTTCCTAGAACCACACGTAGTGAACATGGGTTTTCTCAAATGAAAAACCCTTGAATTTATCCAACACCAATGTTTTCAATGTAAAAGTAGGAGATCAACCCTAAAGGGATCCTTAGAAAACATAAAATGGTATTAAAACATGAGAAATACAAATATACGTGGATTTATAGTGAAACATAAAAATGGCCTACCGTTGGGAAGAATCCACTGAAGCTTTGCCTGTTTCCTTTCCCCACAGCTACCACACGATGATCTGGTGCATCCCAAGCTCTACTGCATTACCTTCATTCTAATCCCAATCATTCTCTCTCTCTCTCTCATTGTCTCTCTCTGTTTTGTAAAGGTAAATCCATATAAGGAATATATGAGAATCCATATCAGAGGATAGAAAAGAATAGGATAAAAGAAAAGCATGAAAAGAGGGGGCCAATCTGGCCCTTGCACTCGACATGAGTTTATACCCTACCTATGGAAAAATAAACATTCATGACTCAATGTAAGACAAAAAATATTAGTATGGCACTCCATTCAAAATATATGACCAAAATAACATTTGTGATTAAGTAAATATTTAATTTATTAAATAATAAATATTAATTATTTGAAAAAAATTAGAACAGATCATAAATCTATCAAACTCATTTCACAGGTTAAACAACCTATTAAGGGACTAGAGGATTTGTCATAAAAATTATTTGAGAAACTAGAGGGAAAAGACCATTTTTTCCCTTAAAAGTGTTCAAAATAAAAAAATTAATATTGTTACTCAAAATTCTAATTCAGAAAAAAACACTAGTTTTTACAATATCCTCATAATAAACTATCACATCCCTGAGAAACTAGGTGGAAATACTATAATCCATGATCTTAACTTGATCAACTATAAAAAAATCTGTTTTAACTGTCTAAAAAACAATATCATAATGTGAAAAATTATCTTACACTATGAAGACACTTAACTGTGGTTGATATGGTACTCCCCACTATAGGAATACCCTTATTGTTCTCTCAAAAAGTGGAATCAAGCACAACATACCCTAGAAAATTCCAAATTTCAACTGAAAATATGGGTCACCACCCACAAAAAAATCAATGGTGCACTCCCCACCATAAGGCCTTTTGTATACAACTCCTTGAGTGAAACCTCAACAGGTTCACATTCATGCTAGTAAATAAATTTAAAAGAAAAGAAGATCGAAATGGGGTCAACACTCTCTCTACATACTCAAGATGATGTCAAGACAAACAATTAACATCTCTGACTCGGAGTACACTAAAATTCCATCAAAATGTATATACTACTCTTCGAATCCACACTCAAGTCCAACCAGGATACACTTACCTTTGACCAATAAGTCCTTGGAAACCATGCCCATGGAAAGTCCAGAAAACATCAGTCCTCATCTCACACACAACAACTCACCTATTTATGATTCAAATGGTAATACACACAACTTCTGTATGACTTTATCACCTTAATCATACTCCTTTGATTCATCATTTACAAAGTTAAGATGGTTGTGATACATGGTACGCTAGCCTAATTAATACAGATGCTCCCTTTGAACTTTTTTTCAAAATCAGGCACCACACCTATGCCACGATTTTTTCCACTACTATCCGTCACTTGAATTGATTCCAATAATGACTATCTACCCATGATCTGACTACATTATCCATAGAAAAACACTAGTTGACTAGGCCAAGCTTGAAAAACATCTTACCCTTCTAATTCATTCTTGACACCAAAGCACCCTAGGTGATTTTAAAAATCTAAATCCATCAACATTCATATGTCAAAAAACTTGAGTACCTACCACGAAACTATATCAAACCGAGCATACAACCAAGATCACTACCAACAAACTGAATGTATAAGTCTGGGATAACTAATTACTTAGGCCGCCCTTGAACAACATTAACATTGACATACAAGGGTATAATTAAAAACTAAGGGCCTCTAGGAATAAGACTTATCCCTATAAATCATGTCTTACAAATGGTTCACAAGTTCTAACCACCTATCCAAAAATATCAAACCTCACTTAAGAAGGTAAATATGAAAATAACCAATGATGTTCAAAAACTACCAACAAGTCCTACAGGTGAATGATTCTCTCCAAGAATCCTTGAAACGAACTACTCCCTAGAGGTCATTATACCAATGAAAAATAGGTAATAAACTGATATTCACAATCCATATATATATGACAACACACCTGGTGGTGTAGTTTACAAGGAACAAAGAGGTCCATATCGACATCATACTTAGTTACCCAACAATGTAACCACAACTCAGGTTGGTTATATAGAATGTCATTCCAATCTACACAGGATAACACTATATAGATTGTTACTGACACTTTAAATAAGAAAACATAAAATGAAACACCTTACAAGGAATATAACACATGGTAATAATTTTCCCTACTGGCCTACTAGGTTCATTGCACCTCATGTGCATAAGGAATGATTCATCAGCCTCACCACCAAATACCTCAATATAGATCCATATAACCCGCCATTAGAAATAAATATATATATGAAAATAGTATCAATTTGTTAGAATGCCACTAAATACCTATACAAAAAACAAAATTTTTGTTTTTGTTAAAACTTAAAAAAATGGTTGCATTCATCATTTCTAATCACACACTAGAAGGAATATATTATTTGAATTTGATGTTCCAAATATGATGCATGAGACACATCTTTCCTTTTTCATTCAAGAATCGAAGTCCATACCCAACCTATTTCCAAAAATTCAAGAGACAAAAAATACATAATAAATCATAACTTCCACAAAACATGTTTCTATATAAAGGATAAAATCATATACATCTATAACTTCACAAATTAGAACAGAAATAAAATACCCTAGGAAAATAATCCTTCTTACCAAAAAAAGTGTGGTTGACGCACAAGTCTGATGTCCATCATATGTTCTGACACATTCTAGATACTCTTATCTACCATATTATATGAAAGTAACAGTTCTAATAAAACTTTGGAACATCCCAACCTTGATTCCAATAACCTGGTGCTACAAGTCAATTCTTCCCATGTCCTCAAACAAGTCTCCCCATATGCCAGAGGCTGTTGAATAGTAGAAAGTTCCACGGATGTGTTAGTGGGGAGTCTATTCCCTCATATTATAGTGATAAAAAATTTCAAATAGCTATGTATCATACACATTGATAAATAAATAGAGTTAGGAAGTGGTGAATAAAATGAAATAGATCATAGTGTAATAATAAAACAAATTCTATAAAATCCCAAACTCCCAAGTCATACATACAACACCGGTATCCCATTGGGTTGACCTTACAGGTATAGTAATATAGAAGAAAATAAAATAAAAGTACAGAGGTATACTACTAACTATGAACCGAAAAACATAACTGATCTCCAGAAATTGTCAAGTAGCACCAACCTGATTAAAAGAACGTACATGAGTGTATCTTCTCGATCAGGAAGCTTTGGGCCTCAACCCTATCCACCATGCAACTATGCTCAAATAGAAAAGGGTACATAAGGTCTAAATGCACACTAAGATTCGTGTATAGGGATGAGAAATAATATCATTAGGACCCCCCAATAATGAATCTATAATATTTTTCCATAAGTTCATGATCATGCAATATGCTAAGATTTTATCCAAGACACAACTGAAAAGATAAATATATCAAAAAACATCAAGTGTTCCACAATCAAACTATAGGTCCATGATCTCAATCAACTCTGAAAGTGATTACATGGATATAAATATTTATATGCATATATAGGTTTATTCCCATAACTAAAAATATATACCTAAATATGTGTATAAATGAGTAAGGAGAACGAAATAACAAAACACCATCAACAGTCAATCCTTAGGTCTATAATCCTGATCACTTGTGCATTCTATGCAAGGGAATTGATCTAGATGTCATGTAACTCAATCCATGTACCATTAAGTAGATATATGATTCTATAATCCTAATTGACATATACCGACTTTAGGTTGTGCCGAAAATGTCCTTGAAAAAGCTATGTCGCCATAGGGGGATACTCATCCAAAACCTGAGTTTATCCGTACTCACCTCCATTCACTGTAATGAAGGATTCCAGGTAAGTACAACTAGAAATCCTATAAATGACTATGATCTTTACACCAAGCCACTTGTTCCATTTAAATCAGGCCCATTTTCGTATCCCTAGGTCTCAATCCATAAGCGGCCATGACATTGAGACTTGGATAATTGCTAAGGGACTTTCCCTTAGGTAGTCTATAAAAAGGAATTCCCTCATACCTGAGAACAGGCTCGAAATCCATTAAAAAGAAATGTATCACGGGTGCATCCACCCTAGTGGGTATCCTAGGCTTCGCTTGAGGAGAGTATAATCACACATCAAGTATAAGTCACATCAATGTTGCGGTGCGCCATGTCCACAACCATAATTATGTAATTGACGAGGGAGAGAGTAATCATCCTCATTGATCGGGAGAGAAAAATCATCCACAAGTATACATCAATAATGTGTAACTACATGACTGACACCATAGTCATGTAAATGATTAGGGAGGGCGTAATCATCCCAATCACTTGGGAGAGCATAATCATCCCTGTGTGTAATCATATTGATGATAGAATAATCATCCTTATCACAAATCAAATAGAGTATAGCATGATCATACTCATCACTCAGGAGAGTGTAATCATCTATGAGTACAATTACTCGAGTCTCTATGCCCTCACATCATAATCATAGGCTAAATAGAAAGATCCTAGTAAAAACCTTGTAAATACCAATAATATAATAATAAAATACACAGTCTCAATAACAAGATCCCAGGTAGTTCCTTTGGGTATACAAAAAAATATGGAATAACATGGCTCAAAAGCTAGATCTGGGGAAAGCACATCTAGGAACCACAAAGTGAAAAAATTCCTCTTGTGTTAGGCTCAATAACCACCAACGAGGAATCACCTCTTGTAATCATTGATGGATCAGTAATAAACATCATAAATCATGAACAAATGAGTAAGGGTGGTTGAATTCCAAAACCCAAAACTATTACCACATACTAATGGGCATACAATTTCAGCTTGGGTTCTAAGGTAACACCCTCTACCATCACTACCAAAAACTAATGTAGTAGCTTAGGGTCAGTTAGGAAATAGGTCACCCACTAGGTCCTTTAGGCCATGACATAAAAGAATAATCCTACTCAAGATCCTCAGCAGAAAAGGTAAAGGATCTTACAAAGGATCATCACGATATACACATAAGTGAAGGCATCCAACATGGAATCCTTATATGAAATGTAAAAGGAGGAATCCTACATAGTATCCTCTAACTTAAAATAG
This sequence comes from Viscum album, assembly GCA_963277665.1. Taxonomy (NCBI): domain Eukaryota; kingdom Viridiplantae; phylum Streptophyta; class Magnoliopsida; order Santalales; family Viscaceae; genus Viscum; species Viscum album. Next base: position 1,747,372,975 of record OY728146.1, on the reverse strand, counting down.
TGTCATCCTATATGGGATCCTTTGAATATTACATGTGAAGGGGAATCCTATATGGAACCCTCACAACATGGTATAAAGGCAGATCCATCCTATAAGGTATCATCCTAATGGATAAACAAGAAAATTGGGTCCTACAATGGATTCCCTTGGTCAAAAACATAATAAAAGGTATCTCATAGGGGATCCTTAGTTCAAAAAGAAGATAGAGGCAACCTATAAGGGATCTTCTAGGACAAAATATAAGTAGATGAATCCTTCAAGGGGTCCCCAGAACAACTACTCTCTCGGCCTCCTAGGTTAGAAGGTCACATCTCACAAGGGGTACGTCCACAAAAAATATAAATAATCATATGTCTAGAGATATATATCATAGATCATATCTGTTTTTGATCTCAAACTTGGTTGGTCCAAAAACCAACCCTATCATTCTCATTTCATGTCTCTCTCTCAAGAGATGACTAAATTAGATTACTATAAGAAGAACCTCTATGGTTAGATTAGAATCCCCAAAACACCGATAATGATTCATAAAAAAAAAGGTTTTACCATCATGTTATAATCAAAAATATTCTCAGAATGGACTACTCTTAGGTCCAATTTTGACTCATAAGAGAAAAGTCCTAAAAATCCCTTCAATGTGGAGCAAGGTAGGAGTACATTGCATGTGTGCCATTATATACTCCTTTTACCCTCAACTCACCACCTAGGTGTGTACTTTGGCTGGACTTGTCATGTAATCTCCCAAGTACAGAGAGTTTTTTCCTTCCATATGGTGTGTTCCCTACACAAGGTACTAATCTGTGAACCTCACATGGCATGACCAAGTCTATCATCTAGTCGTGTACGTCTACTTAGATTATAACATACACGGGGTCTAGTAGTGTACATTACATGGAATGTTCCCCTTACATGGTTATCCAATTTAGGAACTCTATGACATTACTGAGTCCTATTACACGGTGTATAAATCCCTTACATGGTGTGTACTTTGTTAAAATTATCTTCACCAAATAGGAAGAACACCCGACATGTGTTCCCTAAACCACACATCATGTACAAGGGTTTTCTATAATGGAAACCCCTTTAATCTCTATGAAACCCCTATTTTCAAACCAAAAGTAATATATAAACCCTAAATAGGTCCTAAGTATACCTAAAATGAGATTAAAACATTAAAAGAACAAATATATAGGGATTTGTAGTGAAATATAAAAGCAACCGACCTTTGGGCGGAATCCACCGAATCTTCGCCTGTTTCAACACTCCACAACTACTTCACAACAAATCTGGAATGTCTCTAGCTCTATGGTGGTACCTCTTTCCTCCTTCATTTTTTATATTTCTCCCTCTCTTGTTTTATCTCTTGTGAACGATATGGGAACTCCATAAGGGGTGTGTTCATGAATCTAGAGAAGAAAGAATAAAATTAAAGGAGAAACAAAAAAAGGTCGTCCCAACTAGCCCTGGTGGCCAACCTAGGTTTGTTCCCTTTACTAATAAAAAATCCTTCTTCTGATCTCAATGGTGGAGAAATAATCTCAATATGACTCTCTTTCCAAATGAAATGATTGAACGAACCTACATGAATATGTTAATATTTAATTTTTTAAATATTAATTATTCCTCTAAAATTCAAATAGCTCAAAAATTTAAAAAACTCATATACCAAGGTAAAAACCCTACTATAAGACCAAACAAGTGGTCAAAAAATTCATTTGATATGATATGCTATGGGAAAATACTATTTTACCACTTACAAGTGTCTAAAAAATATTAAAATACTTGCTCAAAAGTACAACTCAGAAAAAATAGTAGTTGTTATAAACCTTCATTAGGTATATCAAACTATTAAAATATGAGATAATGTTAACCTAATTGAATATTGATATTTTAAAACCACTTGGATCCTTACAACGGATCAAAAAAATCATCCACATGATAAAAAAGATACTTTTTATAAATAGTTACATGGTTCAACTTCTTATATCCCTCACACAATCAGGGTAAACTATCAACATTCCTGGAATATAGCATAGTGAATATGCAAGGTGAGACACTAGGGTGAAAAAATTCTTCATCGTATCACCCAACTTAAACTTTATATTTTTTAGCTCCATTGGTTCCATATGATAATATGGTTTCAGGATCGACTGCCTACTTAGAACTAAGTCAATAAAAAATGCTACCTCCCACTCTAGTGGAATCCTAGAGAAATCATATAGAAAAACATTAATAAAAAATATTTCAATGGAATAGAGATCCTCAATAGAATAAACATCATCAAGAAAAACTTCTACAATATAAAACCATCACTTGAGCTCTATGCGGGAAGATCCTATATATCAAGACCTCGAATTCCACTCTCCATAAAACAACAAATATCACCCATTAGAACCAAAAATGAGACACATCAATGATAAAAATAAACCTCATAATGATCATAGATATTAAAATTCATCCCAATGATGATGTCAAATAGATCCAAATAGAGAATAAGGAAATCACAAACTAAATTTGCATCAAATATAAATATAAAACAAGGGCACTGAACCCCCTTCTATTTTCCCATTACAAGAGGTGTCACAAACTCAATAAAAAATTACATAAGCTCTATTGTATATTTAATCATGTAAAAATATGACTATAATTATATGAGTGGGAAGAAAATTTATCAAATAAAGTAATCTCTAGTGATGATGAAACAAGTTGGTACCTCTCGTTGTCATTGGACTCATATCTAACTCTACTAGAAACTTATCTACTATGTGAAGTTTCTTCACTCGTGGGGCCTATCTATAAAGACCATTAATCTTTAAATAATTTTACTGCACTATATTATCCTTTAGAGATTAAAATCGATAACCATAATGAGGCATAAAGATAGCCTGAAAAAAAATGATATAGATGACCACAACGTCCACCACTGTTGCACATATTTGTAGTTGTGGAACAAGAATGTTGTGTGTTCCTATCCATAAAACACTGATAAAAATTTAGGGGTACACTACTGTCTAAAAATGAAGGTGTTTAGGAGGAATATTTTTTAGGACCACCCCCACCACTCCTATGATGATCTTGTCACATCCTCTTTATCCCCTATGTTCCACTAAAGTTTCCACTGGGTGGAAGATAAGGGGTACAATAACCAATGTTTCCTACAACATTTTTCTCTTCCTTCATTACCTTTTCTACCATCTCTATTTTTTTGAATGATTTAGTATAAATACCTAAGATATAATATCCAAACCCAAACCCAACAGCTATTTCTTAGCCTTAATCTGGTCATTCTTTACTACATCAGGAAAAAAATGACCAAATCTGTAAACTAATTGGTGTACAGCAACACCTAACACTCTCTCTAATGGAAGGAGAGTAACTTGATATAATTTTCTATCAATATTTACTCTGGACAAAAATTCTAGAAGAAGTTAGTTTTTAAACCCTTCCAGTCCAATCCCACATGCATATCCACCTGTACCATGGAATCTCACCATCCCTTGTTGGGACCTCCCAAATCTCAATTGCACACATGTCACCTTCATACTCTCAGGTTTATGTATGAAGTAAAAGCATTTTTGACCTTTTACACCCATTCTTCCACCCCTATAGGTTCATTCGTATCCTTAAAGAATGGTGTCTTCTCACATAAGAACTCCTAGGATTGGCCCCTTTCTCCTCAAAATCCTTGTTGCACCTCAAAAACATTGTTTTTGAATTGCAATATATTTTGGTTGACATCACAAACTAATCACATGATATCCTTGATAAGATTCTAATTTAGAGTTGCATTCCTTTGAGGATCATCAACTACATCCTTATAAGGAACCCGTAAAGATGCCTATGAGGCATAACATTGTACACCAAAATATAATAAATCATTAAACAAAAATATAATATCATTTATAATGATGAAACTATAATAAAAAACAAATATATGATCATGAACTCAAAATAGGTGACCCACATTCCAATATCCCAAGGTAACTTGAGTCTCATCACAGTCAGATCTGGTCAATCACTCACCACAACCAAGCTCTAAAGTCTTGAAAATACTATATTTAGTCTACTGAATCACCAAAACTGAGCACAAACTATTATCTAATACCAAATTTTGAGGTATCCAACCGAGATAGACTCTCAAACTAGTACCCGACCCGAACCATCACATAGCCAAAGGGTGTTCTCAATCCTCACAGGCTAGTGACTAGAACCTAGGCATCAACTACAACTAGAGGAAATGATATTTCCCAACATGAAGTAGAAAAAATGACATAGATATATAAGTGATGGGAAAAATAGTTGAAGAGTAAAATAAGAAATATATGTCATATGAAAAAGGATACCGTAGATATAAAACAACTCAAAAGTAGTCATCAATCTTCAAGAAATAAGTCCATGAGAAAATGACAACTAAAACTGAAACATTTACTCCATGTGATAGTATGGGAAAATACCAAATATATCACTACCATATTCCCAGAAATAGCTGATAAAAAACTTTATGTATCACTATGGATCCACTCATTTCTCAATATCAAAATACATAATAAGTCTACGCACCACATAAGGATTGGGAGGGGTGCAAGACAAACAAGATTAGTACTATCCCGATCAGGTGGTCCATGTATAGTCAATATAAATTAATCTAAATAATTATTATCGTTAAATAAAACAAGTCATGATAAATTGTTACTAGGTTTTTATATCAAAATTATAGAAACATATTTTTCCCTTTTTTCCATAGTTCAAAATAAAGCAGGTAAAAAAATTTCACAACATTTCACATATATCAAAGTAGTCAAACCAAATCAAAGAATGTGTTTTATATCATATGAAATTCAAGATAGTAAAAATATAAAACAATAGAAGCCAAATCATTGGTAACATCATGAAAAATATCACTATAGGTCATGATATCTTGGAAATACCTACTGAGTCATAGACAATAGTTTGCATCAAGTCTATTGACATATAAAATGAATGAAGAGAGAAGAAGAACACTTTGGAAAGTGAACCTCCCAAAAGTTCTATCATGTCCCTAGAACAGTAGTCCTAGGGAGTTGAGTAACCCCCTTGTGTGGACCCCCTGATAGTATCTACAGATGATTCGTATTACAAAAACCTCCACCTATATTCCCAAGGCTTCCTATCTGCTACATTTTCCAAAACATTTCATCAAAATACCACTTTAAAGACCATTTCTGTAATCCAATTCACAATTATTAGATACTACATTTTTTTACCAAAAGAATGTAAAATTATGATCTCTCAATAACCCATTTAAACAAAAATAATTAAATCATGCCAATTCATTTATAAAAAAATTTATAAAAACTATATCAATATAGTTAAACTCGAATATGGTACAGATGAAACCACATACCTCCAACAAGAGTCACACATTCCTGAAATGGGATCCACCAACACATGAGAAATAAAACAATGAAACATACTTTATATAATCAATACCCACATCTCAAAAATCAAATCAACAAGAAAACATTCGGTGTAGGGGAAAGATCACAACAGACCAAAAATAAACTCACAAGGTGAACCCAAATAGCACAAGGTTAACCTCTAGAACATGATCATACCATGGATCTAGAATATATTAAGAAGATTATTATCATATATAAATAGATCTATAAACATAGGGAGGTGGTATAGCCACAATCAATTTAAATGAAGAAGAATAAGGATTACTCACACTGACAGATACACCATAATCACAACAGAGATCAAGCACTAAACGAAACGATTCTGAAGTTTTGGAGGTCCCTAAAATCACCTTGGTAACTCCTGGGTCTCATGGGAAAAGACTGTAGTCTAATGAAGGATCAACACCCACATAGCACCTTAAAAATTACAGACCCAAAAACATTCATAACATGAAAATGTTTCACATTGTAAATTTCAAAATTTATAAATGATTCTAAAAAAGAATCATCTATAATTAAAAATCTATATTTTACCATTTTATGATGTAAAACATATTCACGATGTGTAAACCATTCACCCCTTGTAACAATTTCACGAAGTCTTTCCAAATTTTTTTCATTATATGTTAGTTGTTCATGACATGAAAATTTCTAATATATAAGAAATAATATATTCTACAGAAAAACCATAATCATCTCTTGTGTTCTCGAAAATCGTGGAGACCCCCCCCCCAAAGCCTTTGAAACAATCATACCTATACTCCATTGATTCCAACAAACATACATAATTAGAAATTTATCTTCATCCTAAGAATCCCCATAATGTTCCCAAACAAAGAGGGAAATGAAAAGAGAGAAAAGATATGCCTAAAATAGTGTAATGGGATGTCAAAAAATGACATGGGATTTCACAAATACATAACATCCTTTCCACTCATTCATAATATACAATACATGGTAAAATTTCTATAATACTCATACATAATATATATTTTTTCATATATAATATAATTTCTCCTTGTATAATATTCTATACATTGAAAGATTAATTTAACATAGAATATAAGAAATCACCAAACAATAATAATAATTTTATAATAATAAAATAAAAATAGATAATAATAGATAATAATAATCAATGTATATAAAATAAACATATAAAGTGAGAGACATGAGAAAATATTGAAACAAAAATGTAAAAGATCCACTCACCAGTTCACTCTTTAACATTCATCTAATGTTCAGTTTGCTATCTATATTATACAATATTTATTCATCTAGAATGATTACACCCATTATCTATTTTTTGGTCACATGAAAGTTTCTTTAGGGTTTTATCGCCAATGTGATCCATAAAGGAAGATCAATTTTTATAAAACACTTAAGGTAAGTGGTTGTTTTTCATTGAAAAATATACCTTCAAGGTCTAAATTATTTCACATAAAATGATGACCAAGTATTATAATACTCTTCTCAATATTGTTATTTATTTTTATATTTTTTTTATAAACTAGAAATGTTATGTTTATATTTTAATAAGTTTTTCTCAAGTAATTAATTATTTCTATAAGTCATTATAAAAGTTATATGGTGAGAAAAAAATTATATACCACCCTAATCAATTGGGTAAATATTTATATCTTGTTAGATAAAGTATTTTAGGAATGAATGTGATTCTAGATTTATTAATGATTGATGCAATGCGATATTGAATATAATATGTGATCATGATGAAAGATTTATTCAAATTAAACTCATATTCTTTGTCAATAATTTTATGTGATACACTAAGATGCCTTCTTGTATTTTCTATGATTTCTATTAGTTTTTACGAAAATTATTTAGATTTTATGAAATAATAAGTTTATATCATAAATGGAAGATTTTCTATGAATGTATTATTTTTAAGAGATTATATTTCAAGATAGAATGTTTTTAAGAAACTCTCTTGTATTTCCTATGAATTATTTATGCATCTATTATACATTATTTTAATTTTACTTTATGGAAAATTTATACAAAAAGTTTATTTAAATTTTACATAAATTTTTATGATATTTTAAAATATTAATGTTTTTAATTAAAAATGAAATTAGCTTTCCATGTTTTTCATGAATTTTAATGTTCTATAAGGGTTTCCCTTTCTTTTAATCCCTGTACTAATCTTTATATATTCATCCCAAATATTAAAATTATTTTTACAGGGCTCAAGTATGATTATAAATTATTATGTAATAAATGTTCTAGTTGTGAGGTTTCATCTTTGAATGAAGTAAGTGTATCATTTGAAATGTTTGTTTTTGTGGAAAAAATTTCCATTTGGTTGAAAAATATGGATTATGTTATATAATTTTTTTAATAACTATCTAAAACTATAAAACTAAAAGTTATTGAGTGGGTACATTAAGAAATATTTACTATAAATATTTTTATTATAGATGTTTATATTTGATTTGTTAGGGTTTTTATCAGGGCACGATTTAGATAATATTAGATTTTTGGATGTCATCAAATGAGGATAAATTAAGAGTTTCAAATACCATAATGTGTTAATAATTTTATAGGTGATTATAATTCAAAGCCATATAAATTATTTTTAGGTATTATATGATTTAATTTTTTGTGATTAATGATGTTGGGGATAAGTTTATTGGGTTTTAAGAAACATTCATGATTTATGAATATATAACCCATATGTTTAGTATGTGATTTAGTGTGATGGTTATTTAGGAAGAAGGCTATTATATTTTTGGAAATGTATGTTGAAATGTATAAATAAACATATTGAATGAAATTTAATTCAAAGATAATGTGATTAAATTTATTTTCATTATGTTTTCAATATTTTTGGATGCTTATCTAATTATGTATTGAAATTATTTTTCATATTGAAAAATAGTAAGCAGGATTTTGATGATAACTGGGTTTCAATAATTTTGGGGGGTACGTGGAAGGATAATGTTTTATGAGAAAAAGTTATCATGGTTTCCTGGATTTTTTGGATTCAAATTTAGTAATTAAAATTTTATAGGATGGTTAGGGTTTAATTATTTGTAGAAATTGAGTATTATATTGAATGTATTAATTATTTTGTTACATTTTCTAATATTAAGGTCATTATATGATCAGCATTGATATAATATCCTTCTCAATTATATGGAAGAAGTTTTATAAGACACTGAATATTAATTTAGAATAAATTATATGCTTTATGATTATGTATATATGTTTCAAGGGCCAAACAGTAGTGATCTTTTTTCTTACTTTTTAGGAGTTAAAATTATGAGGAAGTAATTTCCTTAATGGAAAAAATTTTACACACAGGTTTTAGAAAGTATTATCATTTCATAAATTAAGTTTTATTTATTTATAAATTATATAAAATAGAAATTTTTTAATATCATAAATGGAATGAGTCTTACTATAAAAATATAACATTACATAATAAGGATACATGAATAATCATATTGTTATATAAAACACACAAAATAACTGTAATATTGAAGTATGAACCATCATTATCTCATATATAGATGACTCCCCTGATGATAATTATAGCAATAATAAAGAAATTATAAAGAAATATGGTATTTTGAGGATGAAATTATAGACTGAAATGTGTGGTTATTTATAGAGAAAATTTTGAACATTGTATGTAGTATTCATATATCAAATAATATAGCTGTTGAAGGAAATAATTATATTCTCTATAAATTTTAAAATAGATATAATTATTTTATATTTAATTTGAATTAAATTGTTTAAAATGTATATCTTTCATTAAGGGGGTATACTTAAATGTCACATGATTTTATATCTTATAAAAATATTTTTATTTTGAAATTTATATTCTAGTTTTCTGATATTTTATAATTATTGGAATATTGGAAAAGGATTTAACCCTTAAGTATATAGTGATATTTTTTAGAAAACTATTATTCCTATGCTATTTTCCTCTTATATGTCATAGTGATTCCATGCCTTTTACAAATTTTCCATGTTGAGTACCCTTGTGTTTCTAGTTATCAACTCTTATGATATAGGGATATCATATTTTATAATTTATAGTAATCATATATTTTCATAACTAATGAACCTTACATATTATAAAACTTAAACTTTTGTATTGGTAAACCAAAATTTACATATTATAGTTTGATAGAGGATGTCATCAACTTTTTAGTCTCATTCTACTCAACAAGACTATTGTGTATTGAGAAAGTTACTTTCACACATTTTTCCTTACTAATTTACCTTTTCAATTATATACTTAGTAGTTACTCTTATATATTCATGTATTTTTTATAGCTTTGTAATTTTTTATGAACTATACCTTTTTATGTCACAAATTGTTTTCATGTCTTGGTTTATTCCTGTAACTTCTAAAATATCTAATGTAATCATCTTCCATACTTAATTATTTGGAACAGCAAAAATACAAGAATAACATTAAGATATTATTCAACTCACATAATAATTGAAAAAATCTAATTAAAAACCAATGGTTGAAACAAAAAATGTTTTATACTCCAGTTCCTTGAAGAAAAAACTTTAAAAAAATATTTAGGTTTACTAGTCTAAGATAACCACATCCACTAAAACTCATCATGAGAATTTTTTTCCTGGATATATGTGTATATAAAATTAAAAGATCATATAAATAAGTATATAAAATGGTTTATTAAATTCATAATTTGTATATTTTAATTAAAAATATTTCAAAATATTATATGATTAGCGTTGCATGAGTTTTCTAAACAATATGAAAGTTAAAAATATTACATTAGAAATAAAATTAAATGAATTTGTAAGTTATGTTTCAATGTAGATAAATGGCATGTAGATCATTTATTCCTATCATTTATGATTATGTTAACATATATAAAGTTTCAAGAAATATTTTATAATTAAAATATAAAAATTAAAACGAAATAAATATCTAGTAGGGTTATGAACCTTCATGATGAGGGGTTGGTTAAGGGTTATATGAATAAGGGTGTATCACGAGATAAGGATGAAGTAATTTATTGTAAAAATGGTAATCACATTAAATTGGAGTCTATTTTTTCATCAATATGAAATTTAGTTATGATAGTAGGTAAAGATATGTGAACCATCCATGCATGCAACATTATAATTTTTATATTTCATTCATTATTTAATTTTGGAAGAACCTTTAGGTTTTATATATAAAAAAGAGCACCTGATTCTTTATTTTATGTAAATATATGGGTTTTTCCTTTTATATTATTCTATATTTATAATTATAGAACCATTAAACTCATTAATTATTTCTGAGTCCCAGGAAATATTCCTTAGAGTTTCATCACCAAGGTGATCCTTATAGGAATATTCATTTTTTTACTTTGGGACACCAGGTAAGGGTTATTTCTCTTTATAAATTTTATCTTATTTTTGTAATTAATTCTTATAAAATTTATAACTAAGTATTATCCTTCACTTATCATTGATTTTTATCAGTGTTTTATGTTTTATGGGTCATATTAAAATGGTTTTTTATTTGTTATGATATTTTCTCATGATATTTATTTTTGAAGATCCCTTGAAATTATTGATGGTTTTTTATTTATTGTCAACATTATATGTCATGATTATAGATTTTTTATTAATCTCTTAAACATGTGTTTATTTATTTATAATAATTCACATATTTTATAGCAGTTTAAGAATACCTTGTGATGATTATTATCCATCATAATTAGTTTTATGAGATAATGTGTTAAAATGAATCCTATTTTAATGATATTGGTTGTTTGATCATCAATTTAAATTAATGATTTGAGATGTTAAAAAATAGATATGAAGGATTATTTTTTGTATTATTATATGGTATGGATTTTATATGGTGGTATTTAAATATTTTTTTCGATGTAAATTTATTTTTTCCCTTTTTAAAAAATAGGCCTACTAGAAATAAGGAAAGAACACATTGAACCCTGTACATGTCAAAGTAAGCCTCATATATGTTGGGGAGCAAGATGATAGAGAATGCAGGTAGTAGTGGAGCATGGATATAGAAGATAGATTCTTAGACAATGGTGTTGGTAACACTTAGTGACCTCATATTATTCATGGTGGTGTGCTAGGGGGTAGGTTGTTGTTTCCCTCCCCATGTATATGTGTGTTGTGTATCGAGGTGTTGACCCTGGAGTAAACATAGCCATTCATCGAAATGAGTTGTCATATAAATCTTCACTAGCACAGAATCTAAATTGATAAAAATTCTATGAATAAATTTATGGTAACCTAATTTTAAATGATACATTAATAACATTAGGTGTCTAATCTATTTAATCAGGGTGGTTATATTGACACTACAACATCTTCTTATACCTCCAAATTTTTGAGTGTTCTACATGAGTTGAATTATTATGTCGCATTATCTAGATATCATTAAATGAAAATGAATGTGATGACATTGATCAGTATTAATCATAAAGTGAACAAGAAGACCAGACCATATCCAAATATGTATTATTTCATAACAGAGACATCAAATGAACACCACATGAAGTGTTCTGTATGAAACTAAGAGTGTTTTCCACAAAATATTATTAATGAGAGTATATTTTGATTTAAATTTTATCAACTTGATATTCATAACATGATTTATACATCATGAAACATTATTTCATAAATAAAATGAATTCTAAAATAACACACTGCATAGGTAACTTCGTTCTTTGAAATGATGATGGTTTTCACATAGTCATATAAGGTGAGTTGTTGGTAATAAAGAGGTGAGTCAATCCGTATTAAATAAAGGTTTTGTGAATAGGTCGCCAGGGGTAGTAGAGTATTTTCGTTAAACATTAGCTATAAAAACTACCTAAATAGATCATTTGGATAGTATAAACTAATATAACTAAGAGAAAGAATTGAGAAAACTAAAACAATGGAAAGAAGAAATGCATTGATTTCACCATAAGTATTATATATTTTATTGTTTGTGGATTCATCCTTCTCAATTTAATTATTGTTAATATATTCCATAAAATTAAGAATATATTAATAAAAATTAATATATTTTTGGGGGAGATAATGATAAGATACATAAACTCATGAACTTTGAAAGTTCTATGCACAAGAAGAAAATAAGTTGACATAATAAAACTTACACAAAGATAAGAGTTATGCACACTATGATTTTTTTTTGAGAATATATAGCATACAATTATAGTTATTTTGTGAACATAAAAACATAAGTAGTAACAATAATATATGAGTAACCCATTTATTTTCATAGTTTTGTGAAATAATATATAGTGTATCAAGAATAATAAGTAGTGAGAATCAGTTGAACTAGCCATTTATTAGAATAAGTAAAATTATATTTTACTATATGTACTTTGGAATCATTGATAAGGTGCATTTTATTTTTATAATCGAGACTTGAATATGAAGATTATATTTTGGATTCATTAGAAACATGGAATTTATGTTATCTTTCCCAGTGTGTCGGCATTGTGTTTGTAAATAGGTTAGAACCACTATAATCAAATTTTTTGGGATACATTGTATTAGGATGTGGTTAATACCTACCCTCTATGGTTTCAAGGTGATGGCCTACCATCCCACTTATAATTATTGAATATTTTTTAGAGGAAAATTTGTGGCTCATATCATCTTGACCACATCAACAACATATTCACATATTCTAGGGGAAAACCTTATAAAAATATTATGTTTCATTAAGATCATACTCTAATTAGTGTCATAGGTTTATTTTGAAGAAAATAAATTCTAAAATTTAAGTACCACTAATTCAAACCCCCCCATTAGTGCAACCCATTCCTTGATACTTCAATTAGTATCAAAAGATATTCCCTATAATGGATACTTATCAAATCAGTGATGTAGAATTTTAATTCAAACAAACTTAGGGGTGTTCCAATAACTGATGTAAATAAAATTCATATATATAATAACCAATTTCTTTCTCACTTTATATCACAAGGTTTGGAGGTTTATGATGCAGTGGTATTAGGATTTCCTCCACTCTATAAATATTACCTTACGAACTGTAGAGAAAAATGAAATATATAAGTCAGTGGGAATTCCATATATTTATTTTTATTATCATTTTCAATAAAATTTTCACTAAAGTGGTGGGAATCAAAATATCCAAGGAGAAGTGGGACAGACACAAAAACAAGTGTGAAGGGTATGCCTAGATCCAAGAATCCAAATGGACTATTTGGAGGGATAAAATTATAGATATAATAATGATATAATATTACACTATGGATTACTAATTTACCATAATTATTGTAATTTTTAGTCATATCAGATTATTTGGAGAAAATATAGAGAATTTTATAGCCATTAATAAACTAATGAGAAACCTCCCCGAAAAAGTTGACCTAAAGATCATATCCTGTAAGAAACAGAATAAATATATATTGATGAGTTATAAAATACTTAACTCAACTATAACATGACTAAGGCTCTAGTTTTCATGAAAATCCCAAGGAAGAAATGGAATTCAAGACCATGAGTAAACTAAATATCAATAAAGAATAATATGAATATTATACTGAATCCAATGATAAAGAAGTGATATATGAATAATGTAATAAAACCACGTCTCTTATCTAAATAGAGATCAGAAAGTGAGAAAACAGATGGGAAAAGGTAAACTTCTAGTAAAATGTTTCAATTATGGATGAATTAGACATATTTTAGTTAATTCAGCAAAGAAAAAAAAGTGTTGAATATGAAGATTATGGTCAATATAAAATACCTTAAAAATTGAAATGTGGAAAATTAAAAGGAAGCTACAAAATCATTTGATAATAAGAAAAAATATCAATGAAGGAAAAGAAGATGATTGATATGTAAATAAAAGGAAGAATAATCTTCCTCATGTAGTTTTTCTAAAGAATTGTTTCTTAAAATATATAGAACATTTATCACATAAATTATAATGTTTGAGGAAACTTCATGTTTTGGTGAAGAAGTTAATGAAGTGGATTATAATCAATATATATTGAAATTATAAATTGGATCATGTCTTGATAAAAATTCAAAACTCAATAAATAAATTAAACTATCAAAGAAATATACTGAAAATAATAATTACAGAAAATAATAATTTGTTAAATGATAATATGGTTACATTGAAAAGATAAAAAATATCAAGATAAAATTTGTAGAGAATGAGAAAATGATGAAATATAATAATAAAAAAGAATATTAATTTGTTGAATAATTAAAAAATACATTGTAAAAATATATTTATGCTCAGATTTCCCTGTTTAATATCAATGAGGATTTAAATAATGTTATTTAAGCTAGATATAAAACATCTCAAGTAGTTGAGAATATTTTCTCAAATAAATAGCTCAAATCCTCTATTTCTAAATCTAAAACTAAATCTTTTATTTCAAAAAATTCATTTTTTTAATATAAAAAATGGATACATTTTGACTACTATGAACAATGACAAACATTTCTCAACAACAAATAAATATTTGGAAACATCTAAGAGAGTTTTCCCATTAAGACCGAAGGAAGAGTAGTATATGTCTATAAAAAAATAAAAGATTCCGAAATAAAATTCCAAAAAGTATGGAATATAAATATTTAAGGGTTATTACTCATGATGTGGAATTTTAGGGCACAAATAAAACTCTTATTAGAAAAACAGGTCACCTATTTGGAGACGGAATAAGATGACGGGGAGTAATACTGAGAAGAAAATAAGAAAATCTATAAAGATAAATATGAGATCAATAAAGAAAAAAAATAAAAAATAACACATCTAATATATCTATTCAGAAAAAATTCGAATGTTAGAAGAAATTAGTGGAACATTTGATCATCATTTCCATTTGTATAATGAATGTATGACTATTCATCTTATAAGTCTTTACTATAATGAAAAGGGTAAGGGAATTTAGAAATAAAATATGGAAGAAAAATATAGAATTGATTAATTATATTTGATGTCTAGAAAAAAGGAAAACCTGTGGATTCTTGATAGTGGTTATTTCTATCACATGATAGGATATGATAAAATACTAAATAAAATTTAAGTACATTTTAGAGGAGCAGTGAGTTTTGACAATAAAATTTCCTCGAAAATAAAATGCATTGGTACTATTGAGATAGAATCCCAAAAAAATAAAATCCAATGATTTTATTATTTTTAATGGGATTAAACATAATCTTCTAAGTGTGATCCAAAATTGTGATGATGGAAGTGAATCTATTTTCAAAAATTATTAATTTAATTGAAAAAACTAAATGTATGAAATAATTATCATCAAGTGTGAGTGATCGAGTATTAATACTTTCCCAATTGGTGATCCTACAAATTCTTATTTTTTGAGTTTGAATGATGAAAAAAAAATTGGTGTAGAATACTTGGTCATCTTGGTGAAATAAATTTGAGTAAAATATAAATGAATAATGTGGTAAGATATAATCTTCTTCTGAATAATGAATAAGAAAATACCTTCGAAACTTTTCAGTATAAGAATCTTGTATAGTCTGTTAATATATGTGTAGTGATTCATTCTATTGAACCACATAAGCGTATTCATTCTGGTCTTTTTAATACTATGAGACCTCATTCTTCCAGTGGTGAACTCTATTTTATTACATTCATTTATAATTTCATCCATATGAAAAATTTAATGGTTATTAATAAAAAGTTATAATCAATTGAAATGTTCAATCTTTTTATATGACATGTTGAGGATGAACTGATAGTATATAAAATAACTAAGAAAAAATAATGTAAATGTGTTCACTTGTACATATTTTGAATCATATCATATAAATCATGCAATTCGACATTAATAAAGTACTCATTATACTCCTTAAAAATGGATAAGTGTAGAGAAAGAACATAAGTCTAGTTGAAATGGGAAAAAATATTCTATCTGAATATAAATTAAAAAATTATACTAGATATAAGTAGTGTGTATAGATGTGAATATAAAAAATATATTTTTATTGATACCAAACTCCAACATGACACTTTATGAGAATTGGTATAACAAGAATATAGCGACCCAACCTCAGATAGCCTAGATCTAGTGTTTCATACTAAATATACTAGAAGGGTTACACGGAATCAATCCCTAAAGGACTGATCAGTTTATTAGCCTTGGTAAACTAGATACATAAATGAGAATTGTATTACCAATGGATGCTCTAATTACAATATATTTTTTTCTTCTAAATAAACAAACTTTGAGGAAGATATCTAATCCATCTAGTATATTTTTTTATATAATTCATTGTATGATCTTGGATTCCTAGGGAAGAAAACGTAATAAGGGTGAGATCAAAGGCTCAGTAAGTGAAAAATATAGTTGAAATAATAATTAATCAATGTGAATAGTCAATATGGAAAGGTAAATAACTAAACAAACATACAATGTAATCAATAAACTGAATTAAAGTACATTAGAAATATGGAAAGGTAATAATTGTAAACACACTCAATTCAAATAACTAGAGAAGGAAAATAATTATGGAATTATTTCAAACTAAAACACGTGAAATTAATCAATAATGTGAAATAAAATGTATCCATATATTTTTCAATGAAAAATCTTATTGATGAATAATAACTGAAACTACTATGAGTAAAATTGATTTCATTATTGACATCATGTCTTAGGAACATGAGGACCTATTACCATCAATACCATTCATTATATGGTTTAAAACTAAGGGTGGAAAATAATTTTCATAATTATTCTTCTCATGAGAACCTGTCAATACATCGAGAAGCTATATAATGTCTGTGCTCCATCAATAATTTCCAGTCCAAATCATTTCTTATATTCAAAAATCAATATAACTAATATGCCTTATCAAATAACAGAATTGGATGAGAAATGAGGATTTATCAAAAATTCCCCAATTAATAACATAACTATCAATATAGGCCCTATATGTAAAATGATATATGGTTGAGGAAACAATAATATCTATAGAACATGAAATGGATAAAAAGGGGAAATTCAAAGTTCAATGATCATAGGAAATTGAATACTTCAAAGTGACTAACAAGTATATCAATGAAGTTAATGTGAATATTATCCTTGTCCAAATAAATAATTAACCCTCCAAAGGAACAATAAGGATGGTATCAATACCACAAACCCATGTGGAGTAAAATAGAGGGTTGTTGTCATTGATGAAATAAAAGATCAACTTTTAAAAATATAATTGAGGAAAATATCATTTTCTTTTGAAAATATTTTGAAAATAATTTTCTTTAAAAATAATCCTTTTAAACATTTAAATAAATCTTCAATGAAATGATGGTGGTTAAATTTGTACATGTCGTACAAGCTAAAAATAATATTCCTTTTGTACAGAAAAAGGATAGAAAATGCCTCGTTAGGAAAGAAACGAGTAACTTAATTTGAAACATTGGGTAAATGAAAAAAGTTTAAAAATGTCTTTACCAAATAATTTAAAAACATTTTTGAAAACCTTTTAATAAAACATGATTTTATAATAAAAAAGGTTCTCCGACTAAAGAGAGATATAAAGTCAGGGTTTCTAAAAAAACATTTTCCAGAAACATCTTAGTACCAGAGAGTGGAAAAATGGTACTAACACTTGAAATTTTTTATGAATAATTTGATGAGAATTAAAGGTTTTATTAAAAAATGATTAAATAATTTCCTCAAATGGAAATTCCATCAGTATATCATTAGTATTAGTCTTGAAGAAAATAATCTTTAAACATTCCAAAGTGTCCCATACCACTTTGAAATATTTTTAAATCCCAAACCACATGAAATAATAATATTTAATGAAGTATTAAATACCATGAAGTGAAACTTAATTCATGATATAATATAAAAATTCAGTAGATACATAACACAAAAGATGTATGTTGTGAACCTGACATTTATCGCATGGTTGTAAAAAACTAATATGAGAATCTTATACCTTGAGTTTCGTTTTAGGTGAACGTCCATTTAATTTTAGTATAATAAATTTATGTTAATTTTAAACTTCCTTCAGAATCTTTTTCATGTATATAATTACATTTATTTCATATATTACAATATTTGGTTCAACTACTCAAACAATTAAGTTTAAATCGTGTGTTTTTTACTAAATTCATTTTATGTGTTAAAATAGCTATTATTGGTCAACTGTGGTCAAAGGGGTCATTATATAACATCTTGAGAATGAAAACAATGATATATTAATCATATTTTTACATAAATTATACTTTTAAAATCAATAATTAAATATGATATTGAAAATGAGAATATGATGCAATCATGGAAATGGTAGGTCATACGCACGCATGGGTAACATTCCCATTTTTAAATGATCATTGTGGAAAGAGGGTATATAACTAAAATCATTACATAATAATAATTATATTATAAATATCATATTATATAATCATATATACTTATATATATAATTATGTGATGTAAAGAGAATCACATCATGTCTAGAAGGTGGTAGTCCACACCTCCACAAACAACATTATATTTTTTAAAGTGTGTGAAGGGGTAATAAAGAAAATGATATATATATATATATATCCAGAAAGATAATTGTGTCCTAAATATCATATATATTTTCTTTATGTCTCATATTTTCAATTATAACCTTCATTTATACATTCTATATATTATTTCAATGAATTACATCATTTGGGGGGTGGGGTTGTAGTCCACACTTCCTCAAATGATGTTATCATATTAACTTAAAATGAAAAGTATTAAAATTAGGTATTATAAAAGGTTTAAATATGTATAAATACATAATAAATATCATATATAACATATATAAACAATGTTTACATCATAATGGCCACCCTGAGAGGTGGTAATGGAAGAATGAACAATCATCATTTTGTGTGGTAGTAGTTCACGGTCCACAAAAACATTATGTTTGTTACCCATTAGATGGTGGTTTGTGTAAATTTAGGTTAAAATATCAGTATAAAAAAATTCCTAGTATATTTAGGATACTGGGTTTTTTATACGATAATCAAATATGGATATTTTAAATGTTGGAGAATGGAAATGAAACTATAGATTTTGAGAAAAGGCATTACCTTTTAATCGGGTAGGTTCTTTTGGTTTGAACCAAAAGGATTTTTTGGAAGGGTTTCTACCCAAATGGATGATTATAGGTCAAGTAAAGGAATTATGGGAGACTATATGGGAAGGTATTTTTAGAACATAAGTGGTTTTATAGGTGTGAAGAATGGGTAAAGATGGTGGCCTTTTATATGGAAGGAAAAGGACACACTTGGTATTATTGAAAAGAAGGTAGGTGTGTACATGTTCTTACCTAAAAAAAGTCATACCAAACCAAAATAAAATAATGAATGGAAGTTTAATTTCCGAAATATTTACAGAAAATAATTTTGTACAAGTTTATTGGTCATTTGGCCCTTAAACCTAGGGTTATAGTCCATTTTAAGCTTAATTGCACCTTCATCAATGTATTAATTTTAATCACTATGAATAATAATTTTTTTCACAAATTAAGTTGTCATTATTATAAAACAAATTTTTTATTTATTACAATTGTGTGTCAATAATTTTAAATATTCAAATCACAAAATTGGAAAATTTTACATTAATAATAATCTCACACACAAATGGATTAACTAGTTTTAGTAGAAAAATGATCAAAAGATTGTTATGATTTTATATTCAATTTAAATATTATATTGATTATAATGAAATAAATTATATTAATAGTTCTATAATTGATCCAATGTGACTTTAAAACAAATTTATAATATAATTTAACGTTAATAATTATTTAAATGAAAAGGAAGTTTTTAACTAAAACACAATATTATTAGAATTCACTAAAAAGGATATTTTTCAGAAAAATCCCAAATATTCATCCTAAGATAAATTTGATATTAATAATTAAAAAATATGTTTATTTTATCAAATTAAATTCATAAAATTTTCAAAATTAATATTTAAAATAGGTTCTCTATTATAAGGCGGTTAAAAATGCTTGAATATATGTTTTTATGTAAAATATTAGGTTTATCCTATATTATGTCTACCAAATATTTTAGATGAATATAAAAATAATTTATTGAATATGTAACATATTTATTAAATTAATACCACTCACTATTTTCAATTAATTAAATATATTTCGGTAAAACAGGTTTGTGAGAAAAAAAATATTTTTCTATAAAAATATGCTTCTAAAATTCAATTGGTTCTTATATTCATTTATAATTTATTTGTAACCAATAATTTAGTTTTATAAACCATATATTTTCATATGTTAGTTAATATTATTGATAACTTCAAGTTTATATCATATTATATTAAATAATATCATTTTAATTTTATATTTTTTCTCGGTAAGAATCGGTATTGCGTATAGCGCAATCCATCGAAGAAGTTCACTGTTGTGTGCAATGCAAACTATAAAGGAAGTTTGTTGTTTAGTATGAAGTACACTAACCTAGTTTCGCATTACTTTCAAGCTAACTCATTGTTTCTTTCATTTAAATATATAGAATATATTTTTAAAAAGTAAATATATTATAAAGTATATGAATATTATATTACCTTATGTGCATGCTTTCATGTATCATACATGATACCAAACACAAGGTTCTTAATTTAGTTTTTAAAGGTGTCATAATCTCCCCCACCTTATTCAAATTTCATCCTCAAAATTTATAATCAATCATGGTGATATAATGTTTGATACTTGTTATTTTTGAAATCCCATTTCATGAGAATGCTTCATAAGTAATATTTTATAAAAAATTAACCGCAACTGCAACGGTCACATGGAATACCATATAACTGGGACTCTATGTTGGAGAACATCAGTGGTAAGTGGAGATATATACTTGGAGGAAAAAATATAAATATTTATAAATAGTGAATGAGGTCATCAATCACAAACAAGTAAATGACCAATGTAAAGTTGAGGGCATCAAACCTATAAACATTTGATGATTTATAAAGCCATTGATTCAACATGAATTTAGGTATTAGGAAAACATTTTATTTAAAAGTAATTTTGAGAATGTTTTTTATTTATTTTACTAACCAAAAATATAAAAAAATATTCTTACATGATAGGATTCAGTCTCTTATGAACAATCTTAACTTTTGGTTATTCTTTGATGAAATTATTATTCATCCCTTCACTCCCAAAAAGTAATTAACAATAATGAATTTTTTTCCTAAAGCACTAAAAGAGTCTTTCAAAGGATAATAAGGCCCATAAAAGAGTGATATGTCATTATATTTGTATATAAATATCTCTTATAATAAATATGGTAAATATATTAATTTCTAATTCTCAAAATTTTTAGTATAGGTTCATCAATAATATTTATTCATCAAATTGTTTAACTAAAAACTGTGAAAATTAACAAGGACTTTTTGTAGGTCAGTGGTTGGAATGAAACCCTTATCATCCTTCAATAATGGGTTCAAGAATCACGGTCTTTCCAAATTTTATTGGTTATAACACAACCTTTAGGTTGTCTTTTTCTAAAACCATATTAATGCAACTTCCAAAATATATATTATGGACATCTTTGAAATTAGGTTAATCCCTAAATAGAATTTTATCTATGGTATTCAATAAAACCTCAATAAATAAGTACATCATCCACTTATTTATACATATATCCTTCTATGGTCTAGATTTTTTCTTTAAAAAGAGAAAATTAACTTGGGTAATGTAAAGGCTCCCCACATTTACAACAAATAATTATAAAGGATATTTTAGGAAGAGCTTCATTTCCATCCATCGTACACTTCCTTTTTCTTTGACAATCCTTTGATTTATGGCCTTATTTACCAAACATAAAACTTGTTCTTATTCCATTGAGACACTTTCTTGGGTTTCTCCTTCCACACTTCTCACATGTCGAAAGTTTATCCATCTTTTATACATGGTCTCCACCACTCGAGCTATTATTATCATCTAACATTATCTTCATTAGTGCACTCAGGAGATGGGAAAGGTATATATTGTTAATCATATTTTGTGAAAACTAGTTTTTCATAAACATTATATCCTTCACTCTTATCATCACATCATTATGCTACTCATTTTTACCACCTTTTCTATCACATTCGATGTTAACATGAGCCCTATATGTTCCAGCCATTGACTAAAATTAGAAACAATATTATGAGAAACAATAGTCATAGAGATAAAAATGTATAATTATCTATATGATATCTAAATCCAGACCAAATATTTTAAAAAAACATAGTTTTAACCTTGATTATTCATTGTCAAAATCCGTTCATGTTTTTCAAAATGGTTTTTAAAGAAAATGTGGATTATCCTAAGAATATCCCCCATGAGTGTCAAACCAGGTACACAATAAGGTAAGTTGTCATGTACCAGGTTACCCCGAGTTATGCTCGGAACAACTTGTTAGAGCTGTTACTACTAGGTATATCTGTTTCACAACCACATCCACTTATATTATCCATAGAGGGATGTATTATTAGAAAGACCCACATATTCTATACTTTTCCAAAATTATAGGGTTTTCATCTATATTTATCCTCAAATTCTACATTAGGGTTATGTTATCTAAACTTATTTTTTCAAATTCTAGTTCCCAAGTTTGATAATATATTTCCTCTAATACCAATTATAGAGACCCACCCCCATATTTCCTAGAGCTAGTTTCTTCTTCTAAATACATTGGCATGATTATGAGGAATTAAGCCTCTAAGGACCGATAAGTTTAGTATTATTTCTAAACCAGATACATAAATGAGAATTGTATAAAAGTTTGATACACTAATTAAAATAAGGCAAAGTGGATTGACAAGCAAGATTTGATCTTAATGAGAGGATTCGACGACAAGAAAATCAGCAAAGAAGAATATATCTGAAATTGGGATAAAATGGAGAACCGTTTCGAAGACATTATTAGAGATGATCCTAAGGATAAGGTATGGCTAATGCATTGGAATCTCTACAGGGAAGAAAGCAATAATAGGCTAAGGCTGAGTTTTGGTAACATTTCCCTTTCCTATGAGGCTTCGCCCCCGGTCTGATTTGGGAAGTGAAGCCTGGACTTCCTCTTCGGGCTAGAGCACTCTACCATTTCCTTTGCATGTCATTTGGGATATGGATGATTTGGAGGGATGGAAACATCAGGGGGGACCATGCTTGCATGGGATCGCCAAGTGTCCATCATTGGGATGGTGGTTGTTGTTGTTGCGTGTTTGTGGTAGTTCCTGTTCTTTCCAGTTTTTGTTTGGGTTTATTTGGATATCTTGTTGGACCTGCTGGTTTCTCACTTTTTCCACAAAAGTGTTTCCTTAATAAAAAAATAATTTTCAGTCAATTACAATACATATTTATTCTAAACAAATAAACTTTGAGAATGATCTCTAATACATCTAGTATATTCAAGCATATCTTTTGTAGAATGCTTCTTGGATTCCTAGGGAAAGAAAAATAATAAGGGTGAGCTCAAATTCTTAGTAAGGGAAATATATAATGGAAGCAATAATAAATCAATGTGAATAGTAAATATGGAAAGGTAAATAATTGGAAACACATTCCCTTCAAATAAATAGATAAGGAAAAATATATGTGGTGGGGTATGAAACTAAAACACATTCCATTAATAAATGAACTTAAATGAACTGTATCTATATAAATTCCGACACAAAATCTTATGGATAAATAATAATTGAAACTACTATGATAGAAATTGCTTTATTTATGGATTTCATGTCTCCAGAACACGAGGACTTCTTACCGTTAAGACCTTTTACAAAATAGTTCAAAACTAAGGGTAGAAACCAATTTGCATAATTATTCATCTCATAAGAATCTATCGATGAATAGAGGAGCCATATAAAGTCTGGGCTCCACCCGTCATTACCATTCTAAAGAATTCATAATATTAAATAATAAAAATAAATAATATGCCTTATCAAATAACCATATTGTATGAGAAATATGGATCTATAAATACTTTCCCAGTTAAAAAATAACTATCAATGTAGTAACCATATGTAAAATGGTATATGGTATAGGCAATAGTAATATCCATGAAACAGAAACTAGATAATAAGAAGAAATTCATGGTTTGATGACCATTGGAAATTGAATACTTCAAGGTTACTAACAAATAAATCAATGAAGTCAATGTGAGTACTGTCCTTATCCAAATCAATAATAATCTGTCTAGAGGAAGAATAAGGATCGTATCAATACAATAAACCCAAGTGGAGTAAAATAGAGGGCTGTTGCCATTGATGAAATAAAATATTATCTAATAAAAATATCCTTGAGGAAAATATCTTTTGATTTTTAAAAAGATTCTGAAAATATTTTTCTTTAAAAATAAATCATCGAAAATTGAAAATTAGGCATCAATGAAATTATGGTGGATGAATATTTACATGTCGTACGAGGTAAAAATAATATTCATTTTATACGGAAAAAGGTTATAAAATTAATTGTTGTGAAAGTGACAAAAATGTTCCTTTGAAACATTGGTAAAAGATAAAAAAGTTTAAATTTTAATTACCAAATCATTTTAAAACCATTTTGAAAACCTTTTAATAAAACATGATTTTTAGAATAAAACAGGTTCTCCGACTAAAGAGAGATATAAAGTCAGGGTTTCTGAAAAACATTTTTAATATTTATCTTAGTAACAAAGAGTGGAAAAAGTATACTAACATATGAAAATTATCATGAATAACTAGAGGATAATGAAAGGATTTGTTAAACAATGGTTATATAATTTTCTCGAATGGAAATTCTATTTGCGATGTCACTATGATATGTCTTAAAGAAAA
Organism: Viscum album; assembly: GCA_963277665.1. NCBI lineage: Eukaryota > Viridiplantae > Streptophyta > Magnoliopsida > Santalales > Viscaceae > Viscum > Viscum album. The sequence continues at coordinate 1,747,347,720 of OY728146.1, read as the reverse complement.
TAATATTTAAACATTCCAATGTGTCCCATACAACATTGAAATATTTTTAAATTATAAAAATCATGAAAGAATAATATTGAATTATAGTATTAAATAAAATAAAGGGAAAATGAATTCATGATATAAAATAAAAATGGAATTAGATACACTGAAAAAAATATGTAATTGGTGAACATGACATTTATCTCACAAATGTAAAAAGTGAGCTGAGAATCCATTACCTTGAGTTTCATTTCGGGTGAACATCCTTTAACATCATGTATAATAAATTTATGTTAATTTTCAAATTTCATTAGAACCTTTCTTAGGTATATAATTACTTTTATTTCACTTATTACCTTTTTGTGTACAACTACTCAAATAATTAAGTTTACAAAGGGTGTTTTTGACCAAATTCGGTTTATGAGTCAAAACAACTATTGTTGGTCAACTAGGGTCAAAGGGGTCATTATATAAAATCTACAGAATGATAAAAATGAAATAATTATAAAATATCTATATCAATTATTATTTTAAAATCAATAATTAAACATGGTTATTAAAATGATAATATGTTACAATATTGGAGACGGTAGGTCGTACGTACGCATGAGTAACATTCCCATTTTTAAATGATCGTTGTGAAAAAAGATATGTAAATAAAATCATTCTAGAATGATCATTATATAATAAATATCATATTATTTAATCATATATACTTGTATATATCATTATTTTATTTAAAATGAATCACATCATTTTGATAATGTGGTAGTCCACATGTCCACGAACGACATTAGCTCTTTTAAAGTGTGTGGAGGGGTAATAAAGAAAATGATATATATATATATATATATCGAGAAAGTTATTTATGTAATTATAATCATATATATGTTTTTTATTCCTCATAATTTAAATTATAACCATCATTTATATATTTCATGTATCATGTGAACGATCCACATCACTTTAAGGGGGAGGTAGTCCACACTTCCTCAAACGATGTTATCATATTATCGTAAAATGGAAAGTAATAAATTTATATATTATAAAAATTTTATATAATTATAAATACATAATAAATATCATATATAACATATATAACCATGTTTTACGCCATAATGTTCACCATGAGCGGCGATAATGGAAGAATGAACAATAATCGTTTTGTGAGGCAGTAGTTGGTTGTCCACAGAAACATTATACTTTTTACCCATTAGATTATTGTGTTTGTATGTGTAGGTTAAAATATCATAATAAAAACTTCCTATTATATTTAGGATACTGTTTTTGTTATACAATAATATATTGTAGAGGTGGAGGCCTTTTATAGGGAAGGAAAAGAACATACTTGGTATTTTTGAAAAGAAGGTAGGTGTACACAAGTTATTACCAAATAGAAGTGACAAAAACCCACAGAAACTAATTAATGGAAGGTTAATGGACGAAATAATTTAATTAAATGATCTTTGGACAAGTTTCTAGGTCATTTGGGCCCTTAGACTTAGGGTTTTAGTCCATTTTAAGCCTAATTGCACCTTAATCACTTTCACTAATCATTTTTGTAAACAATTATGTTAATATAATTAGACCTAAAATATTACATTTATTATAATTATTTGTTTATTATTTTAAAAATTCAAATAACATAAGTGAAAAAATTAATATTAATGCTAATCTCACAAACATATGGACTAACTGGTTTTAATAGAAAAGTGTTCAAAAGATTGTTATGTTTTATATTCAATTTAAAATTTACATTGATTATAATGAACTAAATAATATTAATTGATATAAAATTGATTTAATTTTACTTTAAAACAAATTTATAATATAATTTATCATTAAAAATTATTTAAATGAAAAGGCAGTTTTTAACCAAAACGCTGTATAATTCACTATTCACTAAAAAATGATGTTTCTTAGAAAAATACCCAAAATTAATCCTAAGATAATTTTTAAATTATTAATTAAAAAATTATTTTTATTTTATGAAATTAAATTCATAATAGTGTCAAAATTAATATTTAAAATAGGTTCTCCATTATAAGGTGGTTAAAATTCCTAAATATTGGTTTTTATGTGAAATATTGGATTTGATCATATTTTATTCTTACAAAATATTTTTTTATGTATATGAAAAATAATTTAATTTATATGTAACATATTTATTACATTAATATCACTCACTATTTGAAACTTATTAAATCTATTAGGGTAAAATAGCTTTGTGAGAAAAGAAATAGTTTTCTATAGAAATATATTTTTAATATTTGATTGGTTATTATATTCATTTATAATTTATTTGTAACAAATTATTTAGTTATGTAAGACATATATTTTTATTAGTTAGTTAATACTATTCATAATAGCTAGTTTATATCTTATTATATTAAATAATAATTTTTTAATTGTAGATTGTTTCCTAATAAGACTTGGTATTGCGTACAATGCAAGCAATCAAAGAAGGTCACTTTTGTGTATAATGTAAGCTATAGAGGATGGTCGTTGTTGTATATGATATATACTAACTGAGTGTCGCATTCATTTCAAGCTAACTCAGTGTTTCATGCTTTGAAATATATAGAATATATTTTAAATAGTAAATATATAATAAACTATATAGATATTATATTACCTTACACGCTTGTTGTCACGTGTCATAAATTTTGTCAAACAAAAGGTTATTACTTTAGTTTTCTGGGGTGTCACAAAGAATCCAACTATGAAATAATTTATGTTTTTTGGTAGTGAATATTTCATGAAGATCAAGAATTAAAATATTGGAAAATAAGTGTAAAAAGTTTAGTAATGGGTCTTCATGGGCTATCCTTCCAATGGAAAAGGATATAGGCCCTAGAATAAAAATATTGTATAGGTTTGTTACTATTGTGATGTGGGTATTTTTTTAAAATCAACCCAACTTATATTCAAAAAATGAATCAAATTTATTATGTAAAATTTCTGGTCCTTTATTAAATAATAGTATAACTTCCCATAGGTAAATGACCCACTCAACCCTGCACATGTAGAAGTAAGCCTTGATCACATGGGCGATCAAGTTCATAGATTATGTAGGTAGTAGTGAATCATGGCTATGACATATAGAATCTTGGGTAGGAGGACGGGTGTGCATAGAACTCATAGACTTCACATGGTGGTTAACTAGGGGTTGTGATGCGCCCCATGTATGGGTGTGTTGTATATCTGAGTTCCAACCCCACTATCGACTCAAAAATTCATTAAAATGAGTTTTATTATAAATAAGAACCATCAAAAATTATAAATAGATGTGGGGTCTATAATATGGGTTACATTAAAGCCATTTAAAATTCTAAATAAATAACATAGTCAATATGACTTATTTAATATGGGATATTGGATTGACACTGCAATGTCTTCTTGTATCTCTGAATGTATGAGTGTTTTTTATGCATTTAATTTTAATGTCACTTTATCTAGAGATCATGCCAATCCCATGAAAGGGTAATATCAATTTATAGTAATCATAAAGTGTTCAATATGGCTAGACCGTATCCAATACATTCTTATTTCGCAACAGAGGCATCATAGGAACACTGCATGAAGTGCTCTGTATACAACTGGGAGTTCTACTTACCACAATGTCTGATTATTGAGAACATATTATGATTTCTATTTGATAAACTTGAAGTTAAAAAAAATTAGTACGTCATAATACTTATTTTTCATTAATAAAATTAAGTCCAAAGTAAGACCATGGAAAGGTAATTTCATTTTATGGAATGATGATAGTGTTTTTTCAAAGTCACATAAGGTGAGTAATTATACATGAATAGGTGAGTTGGCGCATGTTAAAGGAAGGTGGTATATATAGGTTGTCTAAGGATATGGATTATGTCAGTTAAACAGTGTTTATAAATACCTCATGAAGAACTCATTCACTAAGTATCGATCGAAAGAATTGAGAGAGACCATTAAGAAAACTGAAACAAAGGAAAAAATAAATGATCATATTTCACATGAAGTATTCCATTCCTTGTTGTGTTTTTATTAATACTTTGAAATTTCATGATCCTTAATTCATTACCTAAACCTGTGATTGTATAAAAATTTATTCACAACCTTTCATGAGTTGATGGTGAGTCGATACAAAAACTCAATAATTTTTAGAGTTTTGTGTGTGTGATGAAAAGAGGTTAATGTGCTCAGAATTATAAAAAGGGAAACTTTATGTGCAGTCAGATTTTTGTGAGGAAATAAGTCATATATTCAATGTGATTTAACAAACATAATCTCATAATAAGTAACACTAATATTCAAATAACCCAATAATTTCATCGGTTTGAGTAGTGATATATAATGTATCCTTAAGAATCAGTAGTGTAAATCAGTTGGACAAGTCATTTGTGATAAGAAATAATGTAATATTTAGATATAAGGACTATGGAATTCGTGATAAATGGTATATCATCTTATTACTGAGGCCTAAATATGAATATTACTTTTTTTATTCAGTGTATATTATAATCTATGGGATATTTCCCAGTTTTTGGGAATTTTTATATAAAACTACTGAGAACCAGTATGATCTAATTTTTCAGGAGACATTATATTATTATGTGATTGATACATACCCACCATGGTTTTAGTATGATACTTGAAAAACCCACTTTAAAATTTGGATCGAATTTTAGTGTATAATTTTTGGCTTTGATCATCCCGATTATCGGAAGGATGTAGTCACCCATCTTGGGGGAAAACCTTGTAAAACATTTGTGTGTCATTTGGATCATAATATAAATATTCACCATGTTTTATTTAGTATAACATGAATTCTAAAATTTATGAAACAATTATTTACCCCCCACCACACCCTCTAAGTGATACAACCCATTCTTGGATACTATGATTATTACTCTTAGAAATTATAAATGGTGATGGGTGGGCCTAGAATTATATATCCCACCAATCATTTAGGTTATTATTTATGACTCAATGGGTCACTTATGTTAAGAATAAATATGATCATGACGTTTTTTACAATCTAAAATGATATTAAGATTGTAATGCGTGATCATGATGTTAGTTGTTTTCACATTTACTTTATGGAATTTTTGTATAATTTTATATAATGTTCCAAGAAACCTTCATGGTGTTTTAATGATTTATAAGTGTTTTTAAATAGTATTATTAGTATTTAATGAAATAATAATTTTATTTCATAAATAAATGAGTTTTATTATCTTTTCAAGGTTAAGAATTTTTATTTAAATAATAAAAAAATTTCATAATCTCTCATGTTTCTTCTAAGAAGTATTTATGGATATTTAATGGATGATTTTAATATTAATTTAACTTATTTTTTATAAAATAAATCTATTTCATGTTAATAAAAAAATTTATGATCTTTTATTCCCTCGAAGGATTAATTTAAAAGGAAAAAATTCAGGTTTTGTTATGTGTTTCAATGGCCTGATATGTTTTCTGTTTCTTTTACGTCAATTATTGATATTTTTTTCATATCCCATTATTTCAAATGACTTTTAAAGGGTTCAAGGTTACATAGGAATGATAATTGTTGTACCTCAGTCTCTTAGGTGGTTTTAATGATCACAATAACTAAACTAAGTTTTCAACATTTTTATTTCATAAATTTCAACATCTCTATTTTTGAAATTTCTCTTGGAAGTTTTTGGACTAAATAGAGGGCTTGAGATGCTCATATTGTAAATTTTAGAAGTCATAAATCTAGAGGTTTGATAAGATACTAAGAGGATTTCACAGAATATATTATGGGAGTTGGATAGAACAAAAATTCTATCCAGGTGACATCGATTGGCCAACGACACCCATATGAAACATGATGGCTTGCAGTCACAAAAACAATAATAATTTTTGGTGGACCTTGGTACCTTGATTTGACTCTCAATGGGTCATTTTTAACCCCATAGGATACATAACATGCCTAAATCCTTATAAGTTGAAAATACAATCCAAATGGTGATAAGAATCATATAGATACCAAGAAGATCATTTTAGATCTATCGTGTTCTATTATGTGTCATTATCAAGATCTCTAATACTTTTTTATATCATTCTCACACTCTTTATTATTATAGTTCGTTTTAGAGGATTGAGAATATACTTTAAAGGTATTGCATATACAAATTCACCTATATTTCATTTCATGGTTCAAACTACCATTGGTTGTGGGGTAGTTTGGTGCTCATAGCCTTAAGTAATGGAAATTGGGTTCTTACTACTATATGGGTGTGAGGAGTCAGTTCACACTACCATTGAAAGTTTTGGTATTAGTTTTCTAGAAAAAACTACTAAAAGGTGAGAAATTTTACTTCTACAATCGATAAAAGAAAAGTGGTATTGGATTTCGTATTACAACCATTAAAATGAGAGAGACATACTTTTGTAATGGTTTACTTGGATACTTCTAAATCCAAGGGTTTAGTATAAATATCACAAGGATTTTTAGGGTAAGAGACATAGGGAACCCTTGGTGGTTTATTTTTGAACTCCTTTATCAAAGTCTTGTAACATTGTATTTTAATTTATATTTATATTGTTCTCTAACTCTTATATTTTAGTCTAACTATTAATTTTATTTAATTTCATTTATTTTAGTGTTAATTTTTTAAAAAACATTAAAAATAAAATTCACCACCACATTTCTATCTACATATTTACTCGAAATAATAATTTGTATTAGATCTGGTGACCCTCAGAATTCATGAAATTCTAGGAACACAAACCAGAATTCAATGTCTTCTATAACTGGTGAGTATAAGAATTTTGGAAAAAATTATATTTTTAAGAGCAATGTATAAATATTTCATAATCATTTTTTTCAGTAAATGGAGCGAATATTGGGGAATCAAACAATGAAAGAATAGAAGTATTAAATTATTGTAAAAATTTTCTAATAAAGGTAATTATGATTAATAAGGATTATATTTGAAAATTTGAGTTATAAAATATACAAAAAATATGTTTTATTAATTATCAATATCATAAAATTTTTTAGAGTCTTGAGTTGTATGGTCTTAAGGTGATTTAGTTCCCTTAAGTGAAGAATTTTTGGAAACAAATTGAAAATTATGGACAACAATTATAGAACGGGTTTTAAGTTTTAGAATAAGTTTTGGGAATATGTGATGAACTAAGTTTTTATGAAAATTCAAGCCTCATACATTTACCATCCAAGTATAATAAACTTTCTAATAACCAATTCCTCAAAAAATGGATAATAAATGTAAGTAAAAAATATTTAGTTGTTGAAGTGACACTAAAATCAACAAAAGTGGATAATCCGTAAATTATAGATAGTGGATGTTCTTCTTATATGATAGAAGATTTAAAACTCTGGAAATATTTTTAAATCTTCATGAAAGGCTCAATGGACTTTAGAAATTATGGGTCACTCAAAATCAAATGTGGTGGGTTAGTTATGACTGGGAATGGTAAATTGAAATCCCAAAATATTTTATTTATTTAATGATTGAAACATTTTATGTGTAGTGTATATCCATTATGTGTTAATGGAAATTATGATATATTTCAAAAATATAGATTTTTATTTAAAATATTAAATTATATATGTATCCTAATAAAAGTACTATGAAGAATGAGAAATTTGTCTGGGGTTTTTAATGGCGAAAATTTTTTTCTCTAAAAATTAAAGAATACAACCATTTATTGGATAATAAGATTTTTCATATAGGGAAAAATAATATGAGTAGTCATACCAAAATAGATAATGTTTTTTGTTCTCTTACATTTAAAAGGGAATGGAATTGGATGTGTTACATTTTTTAAAAATGGAGAGACTTTGAATTCTCCACATGAGAAAGTAAGGATTCAATCTACTCAACCTATAGAGCTTCTCCATCCTGATATTTGTGGTTTTATTAAAAATAAATAGAATAATTTAGATAAGTAATTTATTTCCTTTATTTAGTAATTTAATAAAATCATAAGTGTTATGTTTATGAAATTAGATTCAAAGGCTCTAAGAATGATTAAAATTTTAAAAATAAGTGGTGAGAAGGGGTTTGGTTTATCCTAAAAGAAGATCCAAGTATATAATAGTATTATATATGCGGTTGTTTTATTTAATGATTATCTTGAGAATTGTTTTATTCACCATGATCTCAATGTACCCTATATACCACAAAGAAATGTTGTGGCTGAACAAAAGAATATAAATTGAGTGTAGATGGCTTGGATTAAGTTATAAGAGCATAGAAAAACTTGGCACTTTTAGAGATATGTTAATGGAGCACTAGTTCAAATTAAAAATTTACATGGGCAAAAATATTTCCATATAATATATGTATTAAATAATATATCTAATTTTTAAGAACCATGTAGTGTTTGGAAGACCCTACATTATCAAATATAAAGGTGAAAATCTATTCAAAGTTGAACAATGCGTTGTTGATAGTATCATCATAGGTTATCTTTTAAAATTAAGATTATACCACTGTTATAGTAAATATTTTTAAATATTATTTATTATAACAATTTTAATTTTTTGTAAAACATAAATAAATAAATCACACATGAAAAAAATAGTTCTATAAGTCAAAGAGATGAATCTATTTTCATTTAATAATATGGTGTAGTTTCTATAAAAGTTGAATGTTCATAATAATTTCATTGTTAAAATGAAGATTCAATTGTTTATAATAATTAATAAAAACATCATTAATACCATATAAGGCATATAAATAATGTTCTAGAACATAATATTATAGGATAATAAATAAGTTTCATTTAAACGGTAAAAACATTGAGTAAAACATTACATACCTCATTGTATTATCAGGTTGATCCAAGACATGTACAATAAGTACAATAGAATCAAGGGTAAATTGATTCTATGAATGATTATTAATATCAAATAGAGAATAATGAATATTGGGAGTTATTGTACATTCCAAAAATTAAAAAACAATACTGGAAAAAATGGTTATTTTGGAAAAAAATTGAATGAAAATGATGATGTTATGAGAAACAAAAAATACATTTCTATAAAGGGTATTCTCAATTGGAAGGAATCTATTTTTATGATACCATTGAATTGTTATAAATTATAGAAACCATAATTGTATTTATTTTTATTGGGTCCCATATAATATACATGATATTCTAAATTAATGTATAGTATACTTTCCTAAATAGTGAATTGGATGAAGAGGTTTATATTAAAAAAACATGTAGGTTATTTCCTAGAAAAAAAGTTAATTATATATTTAGTTTAAAGAAGGATTTATATGGGTTTAAATAATCCCTTTGATATTAGATTACTATGATTTATTATTACTTGAACAAATTTTAGGATTAAAAGGGAAGAGTGGATAATAATTTCTACATCATAGAAAAAAAGTGATATCTCTCTTTTTTATTTTTTTAAATAGATGATATTATATTTTTGAAAAATAAATAAAGGGTTTCTGAAGAATATTCAGCATAAAAATTTATTTTATTTTAATTTTTCATACAATGTGAGATGATATATTTTATTGTTTTCCAAATCCTTCAAGATAAAGATACCATTATTCTTTATCATGGGAAGTTTTCATGGAAGCTTCTAAAGAAGCCCATCATAGAGGATTACAAGATAGTTTCCAAAACTATTTTAGTGAGAACATTGTTTTCTAAAGATATTGAATTAAAATAAGTGGATATTCGATAATTTTATATTCTTATTGGTGGTTGTTTATACTTGAAAGCTTTAAGGTTAGATATTTTCTACACGAAAACACATTGTTCCTTGTATCAAAGTTAACCATAAGATTCCCAATTTTTGGATAGAAAGAGGATAATTAGGTATATTATATGTGGGTAAAAATATTGTTAAAAATTATAGGTTAATCTGTTTGTATATTTAGATAAATATTTTGTAGTAAATGTTGGTGATAATATATCTAGATTTGGAGGATGTTTCATCCAAATAGAGAGGTGTTTATATCATCACACTATGAAGAAGAGTTATATAACTCTGAGCTCTACTGAATTAGAGTATGTTTCTACCAATTGAGATACAAATCAACTTATGTGGATTATAATTAAGTTTTAAGACCTTGAAGTGGAGTTAAAATCACCACTTCTCTTGGGTTGTGATCATTATAGTGTTATTGATCTTTCAAGAAGTTTTATCCAACATTCATGGTCTAAGAAAATTAATATAAAGGGTTACTCTATCAACGTTCTTCTGTTAAATAATGAGTTAAGGGTATAATTTGTTATTATAAAGGAGAAAGTGGATCATATTTTCACTATACTATTTACCAAGCATTATTTTTCAAAGATTGAGGTTGATGATTGAAATTAAATATCTATTTTTTCAAGAATAAGTTATGGTGGTTTAGTCCCCTCACACATCTTGTTTATAACAATATTTTTTTAAAGTGGGGATAAAAGTTCAAAATATTAATTTCATTATTATTACACTATTAATCTATCAACAAAAGGAGAGAAAATAGGGAGGAAACTATATTTGGGGTAATCTATGAAATTTTTTAATCTATGAATCCAGTAAGGAATTGGTGTTTAAAAATCAATAATTCATTTTTTAAAACTAAAAATGAGAAATATGTTTACAAAATCAAAAATCTATGATGTTTTTTAGGGATGTATAATCTATTATAATAGTTTTTTCACAAGGTTATTAGAGTCTTTAATTTATAAGTTCTATAAATAATTATGAGAAATAAAATATCTGATGATTCTAAATGTGTATATCAAATGATATATAGATTATTATAAATTGGATAAGTTGATTATTTTAAAAATTAACATCAATAGGATCAAAGTTTGTGAACGAATAAATTTAATTCAATTTTTATGTAAAACATGGTAATGTTATTTAAAATTATTATTTCCTACATTGATTTCTCTCATGTTGGATTAGAATTATTATATTATAATTAATTTATATGTGAATTGATTTTGAAAGTGATTTATATTACCTATTTTACAACATAATCAAAAATGTGTATATTTAATCTTAATTGACGTTTGGATATTATTGAGAATTTTTAGAGATTGATGAATACTTGATTTAAAGGAAGAATTTGCCTCTAGAATATAGAAATTATATGGAGAAGATGTTTTAGTGAATTTTTTAGCTGATATGTTCTATTTAGTGGTATTTTATTTTCAATTCTTAATGCATATTATAATTCACAGAAAATTAATTCCATTATATGGGTTTAACACTTTGTGGATGTTTGATGAAGTATAAAAGTGTCTTGATGTTGTTTTTGATTAATCTAAAATTGATAGATAAAATTTGTCTTATGTATTACCCTGGAAGATTAATTTAAATTTCAGGATAGTACACAGATTTTTAGATTAGAACCTGGTAGTTCAGAAAAGTAAATGAATTTATAAAGTTATATGACACAGATTCAGAGGTGTTCCACTTTAGAAACATAAAAAATAATTTCAAAATAATTTATAGATTTTGGATGAGTGAATGTACTTTAGAATAGTATTTTGGAATGAGTAAAACTAACATTGGAAGATTAACAATGGAATAATAACTATGTAAGAGTTATTTGGAATAGTAAACTTAATTTTAAAAGCATAAACCTAAAAAATTAATATTTATTTTATTATGGATTTTAGAAGACTGGATCATGTCCAGAAGAATATAATATTTTAAAAAAAATTATTTTGAAAATTAAAAAAAAATTGATTTCTATAAATATGAGAAATTATAGATTTTATTTTTATTTTAAATAAAAATTATTTGTGACGATTCTCAAGACTCTTATTGATGTTTTTAACATAAAAATATTAATTTCTAATTTATGATGAAAGTGAAGAAGGTTTTCACTTTGAAAAATCTAGTTGTACTAAATAAAAGGAACCAGTTGTTATAACATCTTGGTCATGTTGCAACACATTTTGAAACACTTTAATGACATGGAACTAACTTTTAAAAGAAGAATAATTAGTAGGAAGAAACTTAATGCGTTAGAAAAAAATATATGAAGTTACTTATTTTATATTTGAATTAAAATTAAAATTCAAAAAAGATAGAATATCTAATTTTTATGATATATATTGTATCATTCATGAAAACTGATATGTATACCTAAGAAAGAAGAAGAGCCTGGCTTCTAAAGAAATCATTGAAAATATTTTCTTTTCCATTTTTGATATAAATAATAATAAGAGAATAATATGTATTTAAAAAGTTAAAAGTGGTGAAACTTGGGACAGTAGAGGTTTAAGAATAAGAAAGAACATTTTTGCTACAATAACTCTATAGAAGTATATTTCTATTAAAGGGATTTTTTTTTCTAAAAGAGAAATTATTTTATCATCTTAACAGTGTGATAATCATTAAAACATAGTCAATAGACTTATTTTAATATGATTAAAATGATATTCCAAGCTCATTGTACATACATGTTAATACTTGTGTGTTGAATGGCCTCATTGAAATCTAAATTATGACAAGGATTAGACTTCCCATTATGAGTGGTGAAACATTTAAATATATTGTTCCATTTATTCATCTTTTTATAAGTGAATTAAATTAACTTTTATAGTTTTTTAGGTTTGTCTCAATATGGAAACATAACAAATAATTTAATCACTAATTCACCACCACCCAAATGATTTCCACCATTCTCTGGGTTACTTTTGAAAATATATCTTCAAGATAGTACAAGAATCCATATTACTTATTCTAACTTTCATCCTTTATTATACCCACTATTTTAGAAAAGTTGTGGTATTAGTAAGATTATAAAATAATATATAGTAATAATTTAATTCTCTTTTCTCATAGTATCATTTTGGTAACTCATCTTAGTCCTAAAAAACAATATATATAATGTTACGATTAATACTAGAAATGTATAATGAATTTTTCCTTCAATCAGTCAAAAATAAATAAACTTAATGAGATTGATAATATTCTTCATGATAATAGACGACAATATATAATATCTCCTTTAAGTAAAAAATTTAATAATAGTCACTATAGAATTTTCACTCTCTCTATTTGATAATAGTTTAGAATTTCTGAATCAAAAACTTTCTATAAATTTTTCTAAGTCAATAAACATTCAATATTTTAATACCTCATTCAAGATCTCCCAAAAAATTAAAATCTTATTCAAATTGTGAAAAAAATTATAAATATACCTCATCATTAACATATTCATACATTATTTCTTAATAATATTTACCTTCATGCAATGTATCTCCAAGGTTCATGCTGATAAATCAATACCACTATAGTGTAATATCATAACAATTCTCAGTAGTAAAATTATTTTTAATGTAGTCTCGGCCATTTTATAATAATGAACACAAATTCTATTTAATAAATGAATCACAGTTGAATCAAAAACATTGAAAACACTTTTTTTGAAATGTTATAATTCAAAAATAATTATAGAACAATGACACTAGTTAGAATAAACCATATGAAACTATTGTAGATAAAAATAAAATTTTGGTGAGAAAATGAAGTATCAAAATACCAACTTAGTTGGATTGACATTGTACTCTTACCCTGATATTCCAAATGAAATTGGTATAGATGTACCCATGAGTTAAATCAAGATATATAACTGTAGTAGTGATGGCTTGTAAAGCTTCAACATGGTGTTTGTTCAACTAAAAACGAAATATCTATCTTATTTAATAACATAAAAAAATCATAATCATAATCAAATTTCATTATTCTATATTTATCATCTTTCATTGTATGATTTTCTTCATGAAAAAATAATACACATAACTTTACTTATCCAAAATCCAAATTTCTAAGCAACATTGGTAATATTCTCCACTTGCATAACATTTTCGACAGATACATAATATAATTTCCATTGAAAAAATTAAATATGTGATATTATTTTGAGAACTAATGAAATTTCTAATATAGTTCATATATAATATATTTTTTCTCCAAATTATAATGTGTAAGATATTACCCTTTGTAAAAATCATAATTCTCTAACTTATGTAATATATTTAAAATAAATTCTTCAGTATATAATATTTTGATTAATATGTAATATCATTTCCTCCCATTAATATGATTTTATACTCTGGAAAATTTCCATAATACTCATATATAAAATATTATTTATAATGTGCCAAAAAAATCTATGTGTAATATTCTATACATATAAAGATTTCATCAACACAAAAAGTGATTAATCACTGAATAGTGATAATTCAAAATTAACAGATAAAATAAAATAAAAATAATATATAATTTTTATTATTAATAATAATTATAATAACCAAATAATGTAAACCAAACATATAATCTGAGTGGAGTGATTAATTTTAAATTGTAAATATAGTGGCAAAGATCCACTCAACATTGTCCCCTTTTTGTTATTAAAAATCAGAAATATATCAAACATAATCTTCCCCTTTTATAAAGATCAAAAGGTAATAATTTAAAGTGTGAATAAATTTAAAAATAAATAATATAATATAAGCAACAATTTATTCACAAGAATAATAAAACATAGTCACCTTGGTTATGTGAATGCATTTTCCCCCTTTCAATAAATATGGGTATATAGAAAATGAAATCATAAAAAAATGTTTATAAATAGACCTAGAAAGATTCAAAAATTAATAATGAATATAATAAAATGATTCAAGAGGAATATAATTTTACCCATTTACAAATAAATAATCATATGAAAATAATAGAAATAGTAAAGTAATGTTTTTCTTATAAATAATAGCTAATAAACAGATCTGGAAATCTTTTCAAGTCATAAAAAAATAATGACAAGAAAAAACATACATACATTAATAAATATTAACTAAAAAAGAAATACATATAATTATCAATCATAAATACAAATAGTTTAAGAAACCTCTTCCCAAAATAATAAACAAATGATAATGTAGTAAAATCTTCACTAAATATAAGTTTCCTATGATTTTTTAAACACAAAGAATATAATAGTGAACGCTTCCTTTATTGAACACATGGGAGAGTGAAAATTTATCAAATTAAAGTACACTTATATAATAATATTAATTTAAAGGCTTTATAAAATAAGTTAATACTATTCAAAATATAATAACAATATTTTCATCCAATTAAATAAAAATCTAAACATTGTAAATAACATTCCCTTAAACTAAGAGTAAGTATTTCAATGATATTCAATAAATTAAATGAAATATATTCAAAGAATTTAATATAAATATTTTAATAACATGCCATTTATACTAAATATATACATTGATTCATAATATATGATAAAAATATAATATAATAATACAAATATTTAGTTCAATGCAATAAATAGTAAAGTTCTAACAACACATATTTGTAAAAAAATAACAAAAAATAATAAACACTTGTTTACTAACATAATATCACATTACAAATCATATCATTCCAATATACTAATAAATAAAATTATAAGGAGTATTCATGTAATCCGTGAGTTAATAGAGTAAAAAAAATAATCATTTTATTTCATAATAAATCAGATAACCATATATAGTAGAAAAATATTAGAACAATTAAATAAAGATTCTCCCTATGTATAAAATTGAAAGTGTATATTTAAAAAATTATTATAACTAAGATATATGTTAGATAAATACTCCATGTAAATGTATAATCAAATTTCTAAAGAAAACTAAGAATAAGGGTTCGTGTAATTTTAATGACCTTTCCCTTGAAACAATCACCATGAATTTCATCTATTTAATAAGTAAAAAAATTTAATATGTATCCATATATTGATCATACACTTTCCAAATACCATTTAACATCGATTTATTATGGAAAATTCCTATAAAATAGAAAAAAAATTGTCGTATCCATAAACATTTGGGACTCGTAATGTTAGAAATAAGATATTTAGGTAACCAAATAAATTTATTTATAACACGAATACTTTAAAATTTGATAATATTTTGGAAATTTAAGAATTGTCATTAGAATATAATTTAATAATTATAAAATATAAATAATTAAGATAATTTCTAGTAATTAGATAATTAAAACAAGTAACATTAGACAATTTTTTACTTTCCCAAGCAATAAAAAACCTATTTTTTTAAAGATTTGGATTTTCACCACTACATTCAATTTAAATTCTACATTTATTTCCATTGCAATTTTAAATTATTTTATAAAAGAATCCCACTCCTATTTTTAAAAAACATTTCTCTAATTTCAAATAATAAAATTCAAATAATAAATATTTAGTTTCACTATATTTCCAGGCACGTGAAGATTCTATTTTATCAATTTTATACTTTGATACTAAAATATATTTATAGAAAATATCTCTTTGAACAGAAATAAAATCAATTTTTTTCATATTTCTATGTTGTTTTTTTAAATTATTATATTTTTCTCCAAGTGTGAAATAATATTGATTAATTTTATTAAATGAATAATTTTCAAATTCTGAAATAGATTTCACCTCTTTAGTCTGATCTATAAGACATATACTTTCATTTTCATTAAAATACAAGGATTAAAAGCTAGAATAATATTCATCACTAGAATCATTAAAATAAAACAATTTATATTTAATATCATTCATTATTTTCTTTAAAAAATATGATTTTATAGATTTTATTTCATATTTTAGTAGAAAAAATTCAGGAAAAATATGTTTGTATTTCTTTGATTCATAACATCTGACCCCATTTTAATTTCCATTAACATTATTAAGGTTTCCTCTTTTTATTTTTTATACATTTTCATATTTTCTAGAAATTTTAAAATGTTCATCATTATAATATAAAATACTATAATCTTCATCAGATGTCTAGGAATTTTATTTCTTGGGTAACTTATGATTATCAACTTCTTCTCTCATATCAGTTTCACATATCAAGAGTTCTCAAATCAAAATATTCATTTCCAAATTTTTAATAGTCATGAAATAAGTAATATAAGTATATATTCAACTTAATTTATAATATATTACCCTAATAACATCAAAATATTGATTAGGTTCTGGTATAGTAGTTTATAAAGAAGAAATATAATTTAATATCTCAATGTGTATTTTGTTTATTTTAGTAATAGATTCTCTATCAAATATCATGAGAGTATAAAACTATAAATTTTGGTATTATACACTTATTGTGTTATAATTTTGGTTCCTTCATTGGGAAAAATGTTTCCCACATATCATAGGTAGTATCACTCTAAGAAACTAATCTGAATTAATAGGGTCTGAATCCATAAAAAAATAGCATTCATAAATTTTTAATTAAAATCATCATGTGATTATTAAGAAAAATTAAACATATATGGTTTACTAGAAGGAATATGACCAGGTATCACCAGCATCATATAAACTTTAAAAAAAATATTCTTTAAATATATAATTATTCTATATTTTTAACAACCATAATTATCACCATTTAAATAAAGAGCTATATACATATAAATTACTTCTCTAAGATCATCCAGCAGTCTTTCCTTAATTGGAAATTTCTCTCTAGATAGTTAAGGCTGAATAGAAAATCTCTTTGATGAGAAGGTTCTAATACAAAGTGTAGTTATTAATTATAAGAAAAGTCAATATTTAAGATTAAACTATCCAATGTAAAAGTTTACAAGAGACTTTCTATGATATTGTATGTTGTCCCAGATAAGTAGCTAGCAAACAACGTAGAGGGGGTTAATTTAGTAATGTGAATAATTTTAGCAATTTAAACTTCTCCTTTTAGGTTCTTAGGTATATACATATCTTTTAATTATATTATTCAATATAAATAATACTAAATTAAATATTTATATACACGATGTTTTTATAGTGTTTCAGGGAACCATGACTGTCTCTCGATACATTAAACCAAAACCCAGTATAAGCTTAGTGATTTTATTTTGATCATTTTTCATGTTATCTTATAATTAATTACAGTTATTTAGAATAGAGTGAAACAATTATTTTTCTAGTCCTTAAGATTCTTTTACTGGGGACCTCACAACTATGTATAAGTAGTATAATTCATCATAGCTAAGTAAAAGTACCAATCACTTCTCACATAGCTGAGTATAAGAAAATAACACATAAATATATAACTAAATACAAGCTGTTTGAACTTATAAAAAATAGATTATAAGTAAATATGGTACCTTGAATTAGTATATAGTTGACTCTAGCAACAAGCTGAGTATATCCATTGAATATAACATTGAGTAAAATCCATTTCATACTTGTCTCCATCTATATTCAATAATAAATTTAGAATAACTGAGTATATATCTTTTCATAAATTTGTAAATGTATATTATAATTCGATAACTGAATACTTTATTCAAAATCTTTATAAAAATATTCTTAAAAAACTTATTTAAAATCATAAAACACTTCGAATGATACATCATTATTAATATGTACCTTCATTTATATATGATAATAAATCATACCATGAAAAATGTCCTCATGGTATATCCAGATATATCATTACCAAAAAATAATATGCTCATGATAATACTCAATAGTATGTTATCAATAACAAAGTCTCAACCTTATCATAATGATGAACATGAATTCTTGATAATAACTCCACAAATCATTAAAACAATTTACAACACTTTGAAGAACATCATTAAAATTTAATAACAATTATATAATAGTCATACTAGTGGTAATAAGTCATATAAAAATATATTATATCAATATGTTAAATTGAAAATAAAAGGAAGAATCACATTACTGATTACATCAGCATAACATTGTACTCTCATGCTAATAATCAAGATGGTGTTGTCCTATACATAACATTGGTTGCAATCTTAACTTGGTGGACTTGTGGTGTTGGTATGAAATTCTTCAATATAACATACATTCTCCTTAAACCTAATATAAATATTAAGTAATAACTTCTAATACTCTATATCTTAATCCTCATTATTTATTTTTCAAGTCTCTTCTTTTATCCTAAGGTTTTATTTCGGATAAAAATATTTACCAATATTTCCTTTAACAAAATCCATATTTCTAATCATCATACATAATATTATTCACTTACGTAAAATTTTCAATATATACATAATATAATATCATTTGAAAAAAAATCAATGTGTAATATAATACCCAAAACATATTAAATATGTAATATATTTATTCTCCAAACTATAAGTTATAATATACTCACCAATTAAAAAATACCAATTCTATAACTTATGTAATATTTTTGTAAGGTAATATTTAATACATAATATTGTAATCAATATTGTAATGAACTATCCTGAGCTAACCTCACCCATCACTTAGCCCATCCCACTACATATTCCAATGGGAATTCTTGATCACCAGAGGCTAGAAACTAGTACTTGGGTATCAATAATATGAACATGATAATGATTTCGCCCTCAAAAAATAACATAATTAATTAATATAAACTTCCAAGAATCTATCATGGTACATTCATACATTGGTCATCCATGAATAATGAATATGTAGTTCTAAAAAAATAACCATACTAAATGAGTCATAAATGAAATAAACCACCATATGAGATATTACCAACAATAATGATCAATCTCACTTTGAAATTCATGGTACAAGTGAACTCAAAATACATAAAATGAATCAAAATAGAAATGGATGAGAATAAATATACCTTTTTAAAATGGATGATACAAAATCCTCAAAAAATAAAATGGAACCAGAATGAGTATAATAAAACAGTTATCTGGTCCTTAGACACTCTCTTTATCCCAATGCATCTATCTAAAAAAAACTAATTAGATAAAATATTGGGAACCAAAGAGAAAACATAAGAGTTGTATGCACATACACACACCCACACCAGTGTATGTCCAAGGTATAATCCAAAAAAACTATCATGACCCGTCCTCAGGGCCCGTGCCATGACTACCCCAATCCCTCCTTCCATAGGCCAGGCGCTGGTGACTAGCACCTAAAGAGTAAATCCCATTAACTGGGAAGGCATTGCCTTTATAAAACATAAACACATCTAACCAGAGTACAAGATTAAGTAATACACTAAGTACAAAAGAAAGTGTTGAAAATTAAATTGGCCAGAATACAAACCCAATTGAAAAGTACAGCTACAACTGAACGAAAGTACAACAGAAAATACAATCAGCTGGAAGATAGAAGCAGCTCTTGGGCCGTCCACCTCGGATCCTACCTGAATGGTAGGTACAGATAGCCTCCTCAACGCTCTCGCCCTCCAACCTCCTCTGAGTACCATCTCATCGTGAAGTACACATCTGGGAATTGACTCGTCGTGAGGTCCATCTTCAGGTACTGACTCGTTGTGAGGTCCACCTCTGGGTACCATCCAATCCATGTACACTCGATCTCTGTCAGCGTTGTCCATCATCTACATCCAACACAATGAGGTGCGGGCATAGCCCGTGCAGGGGTGAGTATAACGATACTCAGTAGGGACCCCGAGACCCTCAAGGTCTCACTAAATCCAACAAGGGTAACCACAAAGAAGGATCTCAACAGATAACCCTTACTTAGGTATAAGCCCATACTTATACCTAATTTATCAAGTAACCCATCTCAGTCATGAGGAAACACAAAGGTTAATGACTCAGCTAAAACCAGGATTTTATTCATGATGTCGAAACCACGACTACTAGAGAACTCCTCCTCTGTCAAGTAAAGTGGTCCTGTCATGAATCTGAGATGCTACTCTCTAACCTTAGACTGCTGAGGTACTCCTCCTGTCGAGTATCGCGGGTCCGCACCCAAACACAGTAGTGCTCCCCGCTAGGGGTATGCCGCCGAAACACAGTAGTGGTTCCCCTAATAGCCTACAGAGGTACTCCTCATGTCGAGTACCGTGGGTCGGCTGCCAACTACCAGGCGCTCTGTCCACCGTGGGTCTGTCGCCAAATACCGATCGCTTCGTCCACTGGGCTAGTCGACTCACCCCATATCAAATCGGTCAAGCAGTCGTCAGGTCCACAGCTACAAGGTCTTCGCACTCCATACGCTCGTCTCCAGGAGGATCCACTCCACGAGCTACTAGTCGATACTCCAAGTATCACAAAGTCCCACAAAGAAGTATCACAAAGTACCACCTTTTCACAGGGGTCTCAACGCAACAGATGACGCGTCAATCGGACGCCCGGTCTATGAGTTATTAGCCAATTCGTCCCGAGGACCCGGTTGGTTTCGTGTAAGAACCAACCCGACCGTATCTAAACTGTACCCCGAACACTCATAGGGTATACTAAAAAAACTGTTTCTCAACGAGATTACCAAAGCCACTAACGGTTCGTCAAACGGACGTCCGGTTTGAAAGTTATCCGCTTTTCCGTTCTTGGGGCCCAGTTGGTTTCTAAGATAAAACCAGCCCGACCGTACTCCAACTACGTCCAAACCTCATGTGAATTATTTCAAAATATCCATCTCATTAAAAGGAATCCAACATAGTAAGCGACGCGTCAATCGGGCGTTCGATCCTTAAGTTATGAGCATTTCCGCTCCGAGGGCCTGGTTGGTTTCGTGTTTGAACCAACCCAAACATCACCGAAAGCTTGAGTGTAATATACTAAAACTAATGTCTCGATCAAAGGAAACATACTCAACTGACGGTGCATCGATCGGAGGTCCACAACTCAAGTTATGGCTGTTTAACCAAAAACGGTTTGAAAATAGGGGGTTTGGGCCCGGTCCGACCCGACCCAATACCCCATGGGTCGGCCCAAACTAGGTCGACCCGACCTGGATCCGAGTCCGGCCCAGTTGGGTATGGCCTGGCCCGGCTGGTGTGGCCAGTCGCGGTTCGGCCAGCGTGGCCGAGCGGAAGCCGCAGAGCCGGGGGGGGGGGGGGGGGCGACCCCCCGCTGATTGGAATCGGCGGCGCTCGACGCTGACTTGTCGTCCCAGATCCCACTGCCACGCAGGATCTTCTGCCTCGCCGCCGTGGCACAACTACTGCGGGTCTTCTCCGGTGGCGCGCTGGGGCGCCCCCACCTCTAGGCGGCTGGACGGCTCCGGCCGCCGCCTCTGGTCGCCGGCGCCGCTGCGCCGGCGGGGCGCGCCGCCACCACCTTCCGCGGACCACCAGACGCGCTCTGGTGGTCCTTTTTTCCCACTATCAGCGACTAAGGTCACCTCGGGACCTGAGCTTCACCGCGGAGGCTTCAAATTGCCTTTGCGGTCAAGTTTCATCATCTCTGTCAATCCGCACACATCAAACAATCTGCAGAGGGTCTGGGGTTGTTCGTTAGCCCATGACCTCCAAGTTAGAGGCTCATACCATTGTTCAACCAATAAGAACGCCCAACTTAGAGGGTATAATTTACATAATTAGAATTATACAAAAACAACCCCTACCTCGCAAAGACGTCGCACGTCGTCGAGCCACGGAAAGAGGCAAGCGTCGCGATGATCGGACGTCGCGGAAGATCAGTGTCGATTCTGTTGATGTCGGAGGAAGAGTCGTCGTCTATGGAGACATTCCCCGCAGTGGTGTCTCCTCCCATGACATGGAGGAAGAAGAAGAGAAGGCACATCGTCGGTGACTTCGCGTTCTTCGTCGAAGGCGTTCTTCGTTGGAGGCGTTCTTCATCGAAGAGGCGTTGTTCTTCGTCAAGAATGTTCTTCATTGGAAGGAGGGAGCTCTTCTAAATTCTCCAAGAATTTCCCACACAGTATTTTCCCAAAAAAATATTAAAATGAGGTTTCCCCCATTTTAAAAACTTTTCATGCTAATTCAATTTAATTCAAACTCATTAATTAATTGAATGGTTGGAAAAATATTAAGTGTTGTGAGAGAGATAGAAGGTGGAGAGGCTCCACTCCAATAAATGAGTGGATTTTTCAGGTATTAAACAAGGGATGAGTTATGGGGAGTTCAAGGGGTTATGGGGAGTTCAAGGAGAGTTAAGGGAAAGTGAAAGGTTGGGGCTCATGTGGGCCCCCACCTCACAAATATCCTTATATGGGTAGTTAGAAGCTTGTGGGTCCCACGCCAACCTCCCCATGTAGGATATAACCACTTTAGATATAAAAATTAAATTGTTCCACAATTTTATCCCCTTCTCATTTAATCCACAAATTTTTATCTTCTCCTCCCGTGCAAATGAAAATGTGATAAAGGTTCCCTTATGTAAATACTGGTGTTCTGAGTTTATCGGTGCCCTCGAATTTCAATTCTGAGCACCGGTTCAAAAGATAGAAAAAACTGCTTGTTCGTTCACTGAACGTACCCGATCTAAACTTCAGAAATTGATTCCCGCAACACTGGGCCTCGGAATCAGGTGTCTTCAGAAGCCACAGACTCGTAAATTTCCAAAGAATTAAGAAAAAAATTTCCTTGAAATTTTGGGGTCCTTACATTACTCCCATATCAGGACTTTACGTCCCTGTAAGGATTCCACACACACTAGGGAAAACAAAGTGGTACTGAGCACGCATCTGAGCCTTCCGCTCCCATGTGCTCTCTTGGAGGTTCCCGTGCTGCCAGTGAAAGTGAACCTGAGGAATCGACCTTCCAAGTAGGACCCGCTCCCGTCGATCCTCGATCTCCACTGGAACCACCGTGAATGTCACCCCGTCATCGATATCTAGCTCTCCATGGTCGATGATGATGATTTGGTCATGCATGCATCTCCTCTTCTAAGATACATGGATGATGTCATGCACCTAGTGCAACTGTGGTAGAAAGGTCAAGCGGTAAGCCACCTCGCCTACCCTACTGTGGACCTAGAAGGGTATGATGAGCCTCGGAGATAACTTGCCACCTCAGCCACATCTTTGTAGACCTTGTCAAGGTGAGACCCGTAAGAAAACGTGGTCTCCATCCTCGAACTCCAGTGGTCTCCGTCTCCTATCAGCATAAGAGTTTAGTCTGTTCTGTGCAGTCTCCATCTGCTCCTGGATGATCTGGACCTTCTCCGTTGAAGCTTGTACTATCTCTAGTCGGTGGAAAGTTAGCAGACTTGGTAATTCGGCCGAGGATCACCCTTCTTCGCTTACAATCTCAAAGAGGTACTAAGATTTATCCTTTTTCAAAAAGAGAAATCTGGTCTCATCCCCTGGATGAACCATGTTCTTTGCCTAATATAGTCAATCCTAACATTAACAGTACAATTCATGTCTTGGATGACATTGTAAGGCCTCGACGCTACTACCAAGAGATCCAACCATCACTCTCGCCTCCAAGGGTTGAGTCACACTATTCGGCATCAGTGTGTGGTCACTGGGTCTCCTATAGTAATAATCTCGAAAGTGAGGGTCATGTCAAAAGTTTTTAATTGGAACCTCTCAGTATCGTTCTAATAAAAAGGATATGTAAGTAAAGTTCACAAAGATAAGTGTCTTTTATTACTGCAGCTCATAGTACAAGACACAAAACAACCACAAACAACAACATCATGGAAACTAGAAGCACAAAGAACAAAGTCCCCCATGCCTAGAACTAGTTCTGCTCCTGTACACAAAGTATATCAGCAATGCGACCAGCTGCTCCGTCGCCTCTCCTAGCAGCTGAATTTCAGTCCTCCTACTGAGTGCATCTACAACAACATTCCCTTTCATAGGAGTATAGACTATCTCGAAGTCATAGTCCTGGAGGAACTGAATACTCAAAACTCTTGATGCCCTGAGGGTAAGGCTAGGAAACTCAAGAGTGATCGGCCGCACCCTCCTATGCATGAGTTTCCTGTGGAGCCTGGGGTTTCTTTTTCGCCGACCAAGGAAAACCCATCCCAACACTGTAGGTAAACCACAACCTTTTTTCCTAATATAGTCAATCTGCGTAAGAACTGTGGATCCAATCCATACCCATACCAACACCGTAAGGCCTCGACACTGCCACCAAGAGGTTCCAACCAAAACTCTCACCTCAAGGGTCAGATCACACTGTTGGCGTATGTGTGATTATCGAGTCTCCTCCCAAAGGTATCTCTCGACATGAGGTTCGAGTCAACGGTTTTAACCGGAAACTGTAGGTCTGGGAAAAGATTCGTGGAAGGAAGGAATGATTTGTATCAATGTCTGCTGATACGGCAGCTAGTAGTAGACACATATCGTTCCTCGAATCATCCCTATAGCCTTTCAGCCGCACTCCTTGACCGCATGTAGCTACTCTCTTCCCCTGACCTCCAGCTCCCTGAGCCTAGCGGGGACTACAAAGGCGGGTGGTTGTAACATGTCAAAATGTACACCACCTCATGCTGATCTTCTAGCTCTGCTTCCACGTCTACTACTCTGCAGATTCATCTGTCTTTAACACTTCCTCTTCTTGAAACATTTTACATGCCCATGTCTCTGAGACTGGTGCCAGTTTTCTGCTTATTACTGCTTACATTCATTAGTTGTATTCGTTCAGTCAAAGAACATTCAACCACAAAGGTTCCCTCTAGCACCCTAGCATAAGTAGGAATGCACAAGATAAGATGTGATGGCTCGGATGTCCATTAAACACACCTCGCTCAGAATTCCGATCCCTGAATCACTAATCGCATCGTATTCATCAAGTACCAGGATTGGTCGGTACACCTTGATGAATAATCAGCTACCGACATGTCGTCCTGGCGAAGCTGTATAAGCTCCAGAAAACTCTCAGCCACCTCCTCAACCCAGTCCTCAGCCGCCTGGGAGTTGGGCTCGCCTCAGAACCTGAGGGGAATCTAATGCTGAAACACATGTAAGGTACTAAGCCTACATGTGTCTTCTACTAGTACCGCAGGTTGGAACTGCTGACCAACATGTAGTGATATAGCTGACACACTACCCGAAGGTACTCTCTCAGGCATCGGTCCACGTACCGAAGCCTTATCACTATGTGAATCAACCTCATGGTCACTCATTGGGAAACAACAGAATCTAAGATCTCTATCTTCTCTACTAGTGTCTAAACTAGGCGTAGAACTCTAGAAATAGCCTCCATCCAGTACACTAATGCCTAGAAATCTCCTCACCTCGTAACCTCGGAGGCCTCTACTGCTGGAACTCGTGAAACACGCTCTGTCAGCATGCACCGTCAACTAGTACGGCTGGTGGCATCTGCTGCCTAACGGGTGGTGGTGTAGCTGGTACACCACCCGAAGGTGCCAACATAGAAAGATGGCCCTGCACTAGAGTATCATCACTCGGTTGGCCATCATTGAGTACTCTCTCTGAACTCCAACTGACTGTCTGCGTGGAGACATACTGAACAGATGCGACACAGTTAAATGATTGAAACCTGGTGAGCTGACCTAGTTTGAGATGACTTAAAGAAAACTTTTGGAAACACACATGCAATCAGTGTTTTCGTGCACTAAGTCAGAAATCAATAGTCAGGGTCCTGGTGTATGGATACGTCATCCACCGCACCAACACTGGACTCCCTGAACTAAAGACCACACTCGGTACCCTTAACACTATTGCTTCAAAGAAAGGAATGATCAGAGTCATGAGTTCTGCGGTAGAACCGAATCCTTTGATACCAATTTATCACGACCCGTCCTCAGGGCCCATGTCATGACTACCCCAAGCCCACCTTCCATAGGCCAGGGGCTGGAGACTAGAACCTAAGGCGTAAATCCAGTTAATAGGGAAGGCATGGCCTTTATAAAACATAAACACATCCAACCAGAGTACAATCAGAAGTAATACACTAAGTACAAAAGAAAGTGATGAAAAGTAAATGGTCCAGAATACAAACCCAACTTAAAAGTAAAACTAAAAATTAATTAAAGTGCAATATAAAATACAAATAGCTGGAAGATAGAAGCATCTCTTGGGTCGTCCACCTCAGATCATACCTGGAGGGTATGTTTAGATAGCCTGCTCAATGCTCTCACCCGCCAACCTCCTCTGAGTACCGTTTGGTCGTGAAGTCCACCTCCGGGTACTGACTCGTCGTGAGGTCCATCTCCGGGTACTGACTCGTCGTGAGGTCCACCTCCGGGTACCGTCCAGTCCTTGTACACTCGATCTCTGTCGGCACTGTCCGTCGTCTGCATCCAACACAACGAGGTTCGGGCATAACTCATGTAGGGGCGAGTATAACAATACTCAGTAGGGAACCTGAGAACCTCAAGGTCTCACTAAATCCAACAAGTATAACCACAAAGAAGGATCTCAACAGATAACCCTTACTTAGGTATAATCCCACAGTTATACCTAAGTTATCAAGTAACCCATCTCAATCATGAGGAAACACAAAGGTCAATGAATCAGCTCAAACCCGGATTTTATTCCTGATTTCGAATCCACGGCTGCTGGAGAACTCCTCCTCTGTCAAGTACAGTGGTCCTGTCACGACTCCAAGATGCTACTCTCTAACCTTAGACTGCTGAGGTACTCCTCCTATCGAGTATCGCGGGTCCACACCCAAACACAGTAGTGCTCCCCGCCAGGGGTCTGCCACCCAAACATAGTTGTGGTTCCCCTAATAGCCTACAGAGGTACTCCTCCTGTCGAGTACCGTGGGTAGGATGCCAACTACCAGGCGCTCCAACTTCCATGGGTCTTCTACCAAATACCGGGTGCTCCATCAACTGGACTAGTCGACTCACTTCAAGTGGAATCGGTCAACCAGTCGTCAGGTCCACAGCTACTAGGTCTCCGCACTCCGTACGATCGTCTCCAGGAGGATCCTCTCCACGAGCTACTGTTCGATACTCCAAGTATCACAAAGTATCACAACAAATTATCACAAAGGACCGCCTCGTCACAGGGGTCTCAACGCAACAGACGGCGCATCAATCGGACGCCCAGTCTATGAGTTATTAGACTTTTCGTCCCGAGGCCCTGGTTGGTTTTGTGTGTGAACCAACCTGACCGTATCTCAACTATACCCCGAACTCTCATAGGGTATACTCAAAGGGACCGTTTCTCAATGAGATTACCAAAGCCATTTATGGTTTGTCAAACGGACGTCCGGTCTGAAAGTTATCGGCTTTTCGGTTCCAGGGGCCCGATTGGTTTCTAAGCTAAAACCAACCCGACCGTACTTCAACTGCATCCAAACCTCAGGTGAAGTATTCCAAAAGATCCATCTCATCAAAAGGAATCAAACATAGTCGACGTAACGTCAATCGGACATCCGATCCTTATGTTATGAGTGTTTCCGCTTTGAGGGCCCGATTGGTTTCTTGTTTCAACCAACTAAATCATACCCAAACTTCTCTGAAATATTGAGTTTAATATACCGAAATGACCGTTTCAATCAAAGGAATACTACACAACTGACGGTGCCTCGATCGGAGGTCCACAACTCAAGTTACGACCGTTTAACCGAAAACGGTCCGAAAATAGGGGGTTTGGGCCCGGTCCGACCCGGCCCAATACCCCCTGGGTTGGCCCGAACTGGGTCGACCCGACCCGAGTCCGAGTCCAGCCCAGTTGGGCGGGGTCCGGCCCGACCGGCACGGCCCAGATGCGTGGCCATCCGCGGCTCGGCCTGCGTGGCCGAGCGGAAGCTGTGGAGCGGGGGGGGGGGGGGGGGGGGGGGGCGACCCCCCACTGATTGGAACTGGCGGCGCTCGGTGCTGCCTTGTCATCCCAGATCCCTTGGCCGCATGGGATCTTCCACCTCGATGTCATGGCATAGCCGTGGCGGGTGTTCTCCTGCGGCCCGCTGGGGCGCCGCCGCCTCTGGTCGCCGGCACCGCCACGCTGGTGTGGTGCACTGCCGCCACCTTCCGCGGACCACTGGACGCGCTCTGGTGGTCCGTTTTGCCCTCCTTCATCACCTAAGGTCACCTCGAGACCCGAACTTCACTGTGGAGGCTTCAAATTGCTTTTGTGGTCAAGTTTCATTATCTCCGTCAATCCGCACACATCACACAATCTGCGGAGGGTCCGAGCTTGTTCGTTATCCTGTGCCCTCCACGTTAGAGGCGCATACCGTTGTTCCAAAAATAAGAACGCCCAACTTAGAGGGTATAATTCACATAATTAGAATTATAAAAAAACAACCCCTACCTCACAAAGACATCGCACGTCGTCGAGCCACAGAAAGAGGCAAGTGTAGCGATGATCGGACGTCACGGAAGATCGGTGTCAATTCTGTTGATGTCAGAGGAAGAGTCATCGTCGATGGCGACATTCCCCGCGGGGTGTCTCCTCCTTGACGCGGAGGAAGAAGAAGAGAAGGCACGTCGTCAGTGACTTCACATTCTTCGTCGGAGGCGTTCTTCATCGAAGAGGCGTTGTTCTTCGTCAAGAACGTTGTTCGTTGGAAGGAGGGAGCTCTTCTAATTTCTCCAAGAATTTACCACACAATATTTTCCCAACCAAATATTAAAATGAGGTTTACCCCATTTTAACAACTTCTCATGATAATTCAATTTAATTGAACTCATTAATTAATTGAATGGTTGGAAAAATATTAAGTGATGTGTGAGAGATAGAAGGTGGAGAGGCTCCACTCCAATAAATGAGTGGAGTTGTCATGTGTTAAATAAGGGGTGAGTTATGAGGAGTTCAAGGGGTTATGGGGAGTTCAAAGAGAGTTATGGGAAAGTGAAAGGTCGGGGCTCGTGTGGGCCCCACCTCAAAAATATCCTTACATGGGTAGTTAGAAGCTTGTGGGTCCCACTCCGACCTCCCCATGTAGGATATAACCACTTTAGATATAAATATTAAATTGTTCCACAATTTTATGCACTTCTCATTTAATCCAAAAAAATTTATCTTCTCCTGTCGTGCAAACAAAAATGTGGTAAAGGTCCCCTTAAGAAAATACTGGTGTTGCGAGTTCATCAGTGCCCTCATATTTCAATTCCGAGCACCAGTTCAAAAGATAGAAAAACCCGCTCGTTCGTTCATTGAACGTACCCGAGCTAAACTTCAGAAATTGATTCTGGGCACACCGGGCCTCGGAATCAGGTGCTGTCAGAAGCCACAGACTCGTAAAATTTAAAAGAATTAAGAAAAAATTTTCCTTGAAATATTCGGGTCTTTAAAAAAACCCAGTTGGATTCCAACATAGAGTCTATGTAGTTTCATTCATAATAAATTTCGAAAATTATAGTTTGAACATAATTTATAAAAATATATTTTCCACATGTATGTATAAATAAATAAAGAATTAAATTTAACCCCTTTCCACTCCAAACGCATGAAGTAAAACCCTTTTTTAAAATTAGAGACTTCTATCTAGCCCAAAATCAGAATTTTAAACCAAGTCAATAAATCAAATATTCCCTTTAAATTCTCCTTCAAACCATGAAAATAGTGATATTTAGTTTATAAGAAAAACTAAAACATTTTCCCCATTTTCCAAAAAACATCTTGAAATACCATTTGTAAAGAAAACATCACTTTACCTGTTAAAATCACTTAACCAAAACAATATGAGAACTGATAAATCAATTATTAGGATTCAAAAACCTTTTCCACCATTTTAAATATAACTTTATATACCCTTTAAAATTTAATCATAAAAATATGTCTTTAAATCCATTTTTAAATCACTCTTTAATTAAAACCTATTTTGAAAATAATACAAGACCAAATGCTTTCAAAATTATTTATTATGGTAAAACATGCCCCATTTATCGAAAAATTCATTTTTAAACATTAATAGATATTTATAATAAATAAAAGTTCCCAGAGCCACTTCTAAAACAAATAAATTCCTTTTAAAGAGAAACATATATATTTTTTGTAAATACTTGGATTGTTAAAACTCCATTCCAAGTATATAAATTATTCAAAAATCATTTTAAGCCACTCATGGGTGAAAAATTTATGTATAGTTTGTAAAGATCTACATTTTAATACATCCAATAATTTCATTTCCTATAATATATAGAAACTTCAGAAAACTTCAAACTCGATCCAAGTAGAAACAAGTTAGAACATGTCACCTTCAATGGTGAATCCCCATCCATGAAATAAGACACTCTCCACAACATATAAACATAATAAAACCCATTATTATATCTCTACCGAACCCTAAAATAGACCCACATGTCGATTATGGAATTTGGATACAAGAGAAATCAATGGGGAGGAGGAAGGAATGAGTGGAAAAGAAATAAAAGGGAACTAAACTCAAAATACCAATAGAAAATGAAGGAAATGATCCTAGATCCAATGTATAAGGATCAATAAGATGGAGAAGATACATGATCTCTCTATAGGTATAAATATGTTAGTGATAATTGATAAAGGGGGATAAAAAACCTAAAATAGTTAATGGGAAAAAAATAAATCACAAAATTAAAATAGATGGACATGGTACTCTATTGTAAGGTCATATCCACGATGGTAAAGTACCCCTATCTAAAATTCCACCAGGACACAACCACTATGTCTTAACATATAGAGAACCATTCTTGGGAAATTACATAGCACATCCTTTAGCTTGTGTCATGGATGCCCTTATCTTGGAAGAATGCTAGACCCCTGATCCATGAGCCACCAGTGTGTAACCACCCAACTCTCATGGTAAAAATTTTTCTTTCTAAAAGGATTCTATATTATAACCTCAACCATGAGTCTTGGTTGATCTCCTTTCCTAAAATCAGCTCCCTATAATATAACAACCCTCTATAAAATCACCATCACACGACAACCTGTTCGCCCAATGATTAAACTTTAACAAAGGGAAAAGTAATTTTTGTGGTGTATCCTCCTTAGTCCACTGCATGATCATTTTCAACCTAGCCATAAAACCCTATAAGACTTCTTGAAACATCTGGAAAACATAGGGGACGCCCCAAAACCTTAAAATAACAAAAAAAATAGTAATATTAAATACCATAGTGACATGGGGATATCACAATTCTCCCCATAATTCCACTTTATACCCCTATAATACATTAAAAAGAGTAGAAATGAAGGAAAAATCAAATTTTTTATCTTGAACATACACGGTGGAAGGGTAGAAAAAAACTAAATAGGACATATATAAAAAATTATCATCACTCATTGATAAACTCTTCCAAAAACACATAATTAATCCCAAATCATCAACAAACAAACTCAAGCATATCTATCTTCCCAACCATATAGTATAAATATCTAGGGAAAATAGATACCTAGCATAGATCACCTCACCATTTAGACTCAATCTAAATTGGTCAAATAATAAAAAATCTCAATTATAAAAGAATCATTACTGAAATAACCATGTTCCCACTAATTAGTAATGAAAATGAAAAAAATCCACCAACCATGAAGAAGATCCTCTCAAATAACAATAAGAAGGAACCATCAAATGTAATTCCTAAAAACCCAAAAAAATTTCCACAAAACCATCATCATGCCTAAAATCACCTTCTAACGACAAGGAAAAAAATAAACATTCAAAAAACATTCCCAATTAAGAAAAAATAGGGTTCCAACCTTGGTAAATGAACTTAAAAAAGGACAACTCAGGGTCATGCTCCCATATCACTAAGGCATTGTGATCTTGATCGAGTGTCCCACTAAAGGTAATCACTACTCATAAAAGTGAAACCAAAAGTTTAACCTAATGAACATACCAAGATAAAATCCACCCTAAACCCATAACTAATCTAAAATCATTGAGAATGAATCCCAAAACAAATCATCACTAATAATTCCAACAACATTTTCCATCATCAATCATATTTTTCAACCAAGGATCATCAGCTAATTCTACATAACTAAGATTACATGGATCCCAAATAAAACTACTAAATAAACACAATCATTAATATCTATAATACCTACCACTATACCATTTATAGTATAAGGAAACACCTACCACAATATATAGACTTTATATATATCCATGATCTATAAAAGCTAGGAACAAAACGGATTTCCTCTATAGATAGACATTATAACTATTATTAAGATCATTATGGGTAGAATAAATTAAGTAACTTGAAATATGATACCATCCATGTCAAGTCACCGTAAAATACCTCAAGCAATCCTAATATAATCTATGGAAAAATCCAAAAGAACAATCCATCAAGATTGAAAACTAACTTTCATAATTCATATAATGAGTAATGAAATAATATTTTCTTAATTAAAAAAACATAAAATCCATTTTTAATCTTAAAACACAAAACTCTTTTAGAATAATTTTAAAATAATACTCCATTTAAAAACCCATAAAGTGTAAAACCATGTAAATTACAAACTCTAAGATAATCAAAATCCATTATAATAAATTTTTCAACCCACCTTAAAACCAAAATGTTTTTTAAATTTCATACTAAAATCAACTATTTAAACAAAATTATTTCATGAAATATAAATTATTTTCTTAAAAAATCTCCAAGGCCTCATCTAAACTAGAAAACTCATGTAATACAAATTCCATATACAAAACAAGCCTTATACTTTTCACATAAGTTAAGGAACTCTACAATTCCAACTAAAATTCATTCTAATAAAGATAATATATCATAAGACCTACCTTAATTATATTTACCCTACTAAAAACACACAAGGAAATCTAAAAAACAAGTAATAAAAATAATAAATAGAATTAGATGAAAATTTATTCTCCAAATTGGACACATATTCTGATGGGCTCTATTCTGATTATACAATGACCTCTAAACTATTTCCAAAATTCAATGCTTGATAAATACATGTTTCTAAAGATATGAAATCTATCCTAATGTCTTTGATTCATTTAATTTCATTCCAAAACTCCTAGAAAAATCCAAAAGGAAACTCATATAATTCCAATGTTGGTCAAAATACCCCCATAAAAAACCTAAATTCAAAAAAAGTAATGAAAAAACATAATCCCAACTACTTGTGGAAGATCGAGTGTCATCAAGAGTGATGGTGATCAGGAAACTACTAAAAAACTCTCAATTCCCAAAAACATACTTTATCCAGACTATAGGACATTCAAAATAACAACAATTAATTTTATGAACCTATTCACTTTTTGAGAACCTAGATTATGACACCATTTACCATAATGCGACCAATGCTAACATGACATTTCACATATCTCAAACAATAAGTACTCTCAAAGGGAATTCATGGTCCCCATGGGTAGGAAAAAAATTCTTTGATATCAATAATATGCACTTGGAATCAATTTTTCCTTCATAATTTAGTACAATTTGGTAGAATAAACTACAAATATTATAACATTCTATTCCCATACAGTTAACATCCATGTAAAATGAATAAGCAGTTCTAAAAAACTACCCAAACCAAATTTTTCATAAATTAAATAAACATGCATATGATACATAAACAATAATGATGATTTATCTCAATTTTAAATACATAGTATAAGATAACTCCAAATTTATTATATTAATTAAAAAGTGAAAGGATGAAAATAAAATACACTTGACCAAAATTGATGATACAAAAGCACCGAATATGAAATAGAACCTGACCAAGTCTAATAAACCCTCCATGTTGCCCATGGTGACTCACCATGTGCAAAATAATCCATCCATAAAGCCAACTAAAAAACAATGAATGTGATCAAATTTTAAGAACCTTAAAGAAAACATAGGAGCTCTATACACACATACACAATGGTGTATATGCTGGATATGATCAAAACATTCCCTATATTATTCCACAAAAAATTCTATGAGTTTCACTTTTTTATACATTCATATAATTAAATTTTGAACATAAATTTTAAAATTTCATTTTTTCATGTATTTATAAAGAAAACAAGTATCGTATTTATAGACATTCCATTCCAAACCCATAATGTAAATCGTTTTTTAGAATAAGTGAGGATAATTTGACCTAATACCATAATTTTAAACTTGGTCAATAAATCAAATATTTCTATTAAATTATCTTTAAAATGATGGAAATAATAATTTTTAATTTTTAAAAAAAACCAATCCCTTTTCCCCCCTTCTCAAAAAACATTATCAAACTCTATTTTTATTGAAAACATCACTGTTTAATTTAAAATCACTTAAAAAAACCATTTTAAAAAACTGGGAAATAAATAAATCCCCCATTAAAATAGATAATTAACATAAGAAGTCCTAAAAATACCAAAGAAGAGTAATGAAATTAATCAAACAAGTGTATCATGTAACCAAACATGGTCTAGAGACAAATAAAGAAAATAAAGGAATACCCTAAGTAATCTTCCATTAAATATAAATATCATTAGAAACACCCTAGAACTAAATTAACACAAACATTAAATAGTGACTCAAAACCCTATCCAAATCTAAAATAACACATTTACATTCAAAGTAGCCTTATTGTCAAGAACCAACCTGGGTGGACCTTGAATCGGTCACCTGAGTCGGTCTGCAACATAGCCCAAGGGGTGGTCTCGATTCCCATGGGTTGACAACCAGTGTCAGACATCAAAATTAACCATTGGGAACAATTTGTATTTGAAAATATAAATAAATAATCAAGAACATATATAATAAACAAAACAATTTAAATAAACTCTAATAGTAGAAAAATAAATAAACAGAACAGCTCAACATACTTCCATGTGACCCTCTAGGTCACCACCCAACCAAAGGCTGACCTTGCTCCAATAATGAGCAACTCATCCAAGAGAACCTGAGAAAAGGGGAACCTATAACTAAAATGATAAAAAAAATTATGCATGAGCATTAAAAATGATCAGTAGGGTTGACAGGATAAACCACAGAATCCAATGTATCCTTTTCCGAAACAATCCATTAACAAAAGTTTTAAATACAATTATAAATGTAGGTTTTCCATATTTTAGTAAAATATTATCATTTACCTATTTTGAATACCCAAAAAACTCCACATTCCATTTCTTAAACAAATTAAAATTTTGACAACCAAATCCATACAAGGAAAACAAGGTAGTGATAAAAGGAACATGTGAGAGTATAATCTCAAAAAACAAGTATAGTTGAAAGTAAACCAGAATATAAAATGAAAACCATGGGAGATCCTAAACATCCCTAGACGTACTAGGTTTTAGTGACACCTGCTGGAATATGTTGAATCTCCAAATTCTATAACCAACTAGAATCCCTAAAATTGACTAATCTAGTGGCAAAGCCCACCTGTCCTAACAACAAAATTAGGGATACCAACCTATCTAATCGTGGTTGATCAGAAACCGTCACCTGATCATCTAAAAGGTGACCAGAACCCATGGTGGGTATAATAATACTATATAAGTGGGAGGACCTCACATGCATGACTCATCTCACCACACTATCCTACCCCAAAAACAGAAAATCTATATGAAAACCCATAAAGGGATATCCCCCCTATAGAGGTGCCCCATATATATATACATCATATCATCAAAGGTTCCAACCTGTACACTATACCGTATAATTATTCAAATAATTCATAAATTGTTTTGGGTTTCCAATTGGGCACACTCACTAGTCAAGGTACAATATTTCCCACACAAACCTCTCTTTTTAATTGAAAGTGCCAAATGGGCCTTTGATTCGACATGTCCAAAAAACTATCCAACTATTAATCAAACACCACCTTTACATTTTCAAGCTAAACTACCATTACTATTTTAACTCATGTCAAATTATGCTTTAAGGCCAACCATGCCAAACATGAGGAACACCTTGAAAGCCATTTTTAGAACACACACAAAATACTCAACCTCATTTAGAAAAATAATTACCATTTATAAAACCAATATTTTAACACAACCCTAACTTAAGGCATAACCTTCATTTGTTGACACATCCATGCATCCACCAAGTGCACCCATGGATGCACCAACATCTAGTGATACACCAAAAACCAATAAGACCCTTTAAACCATTTCATAGAAAAACCCATTCCATTAAGAACCATGTTCAAATACCTACCTTATTTAGAAAACATAAAAACACCCCCTATGAATCATTAAAAAAATTTCAACAACATTTTAACACATTTAACAAACCATAATATTTCAAAACTATACACTCTAAACCAAATTTACATCCAAATAAACATTTTCACAACAATGTTAGTACTAATAAATTCATAAGAACCCCTTATCCTACATTAAAGAAACACTATCAATTAGAAAGAACAACATTGGTGCCAAAATCCTAAAAATTACATATTAAGATCATTAAAACATTCTTTTAATAAATAAAATCATCTAGAAAACACCACAACAAACTAATTGTGTTCACTGTAGAGGTGCGAATCATATTTTAAAAACATTCAAAACAAGATATGGCACATAAATAAACAAATTCAACAAGGAAGCAAATATGCATTTAAACAAACATACTTAATTTAACAATAAAAAGGAATAACTGAATGATTGTATCAAAATCCATTGTTTTTAACAAATTATAATAACTTATAAATGCATAATAGACTAATTGGGTATATTGTGATGATGGAAATAAAATAAAGAAAATATGAATAATAATAATTGGTAGAACCAAGTGCTAGAGGAATGCATTGGAAAGGAAGATTTATGGATTGTCCTACCTTGAAGGTGTGAAAAAGTGAATTCTCTTCCGTGGAAGGTAGAACTGATCCTCACGGACCCCTCACACACCTTAAAACAACAAGGAAGATAAACGACACTTAACTTGGACAATAGGGTTTAATTAATTTGAATAAAAACACAACCCAAATGAAGAACACAATGGAAGGGGGAAGTCCGATCGCCATAGGGGAGGAAGAGGCGCTGCGAATGAGGTTTTCGGTTTTCCGGAAAGGGGGAAAACATCACTATCGCAGGTTGCCGAAGATAAGGGTTAGTGAGGGGATATGGTGGGTTACTGGCCAGAGGGGTGAGAGTGACGGTCGAAAGCCAAATAAGGAAGTCGTTTTTTGGAGAACAGGATGTAGGCAGCGGAATTTAGGGTTGCGGCTGCTAAGCGGGGTTGGTGAGAGGCTGGGTGAGGGTGAATTCGGGTTTGTGGGTGGCCGAAGTAAGAGAGCGGGGCTGAGCGAGGGTTGGATGGAGCTGGGGAAGGCCTGTTGTGGCGAGCGAAGGTTAGGTGCAGTGAGGGGGGGCAAGGCTGAGGGAGACCTGGTGAGGGAGATGGGCGAGGGAAAGGTTACCGGCTAGAGTGTAGTGGTGTGGAATAAGAAGGGAGAGTGGAAGCGAGGGGGTGTTGTGTGAAGCACCGCGATTGGGGGGGGGGGTTGTAGGCAATATGGGGAGGGTCCGGTGGAGGTAGGTTATGAGCGGTGCCAGGAGAAGGAGGGGCGAATGCGGAGGAAGACAAGTAGAGGGTGAGTGGCATGTGGGCGCGTGAAGGGGAGGAGCAGGGAATCCAGGGAATAGGTGTGGTCCTTCAGGGGTGTGAGGTGGTGGTCGGGGAGCGACTTACGTAGGGGGAAGGGGGAAAGAGTGGGGGCTGCTGCTCCCAGGGTTTTCATTTGTTTTTATTTTCTTTTTTTCATTTTAGTTATAATAATAATAATAATAATAAAACAAGGAATAAAAATAATAAAAATAGCTATAATAATGATTATTATTATTATAATAATCAATAACAATAATAATAAAAAGATTTAAAACAATAATAATATAAATAACATAGACAATAATGAAATAATAATAATAATAATAATAACACCTTAGTAATAATAATATTATAATTAAATAATAACATTATTCTTATTAAAATTTAAAAATTTAACCCGCCTTATTTATATAAAACATTATTTATTGTAATCGTTAAACATTTACATGGGTACCTGGGCTAACGACACGACTACCGCCCACTATGCGGTGACTACACATGGGTCTGAAACCCACTAAAAATATTTAAGGGACAACAATTTTAAGTCGCGAACTAGCCTGGACCATGTTGCGAGAACCCATATCCAAGAAATATTAAAATAAAAATTAATTTAAAAATATGAAAGTGACAATTCTCCCCACCACACACACTTCCATCCCCCAAAAAGGCAGCGAGCAGAATGATGGACCAAACAATAATCCATGCCGAATTGAAACTAAAATAAACCACAACACAAGAGAACGAGAGAACTCCAGAGGGTTCTCCCCACCACAAGAACGCAACTATCATGGAAATTTAACACCCAAAAATACCACCCTGGGAAGGGGGTGGCCCAGGAACTCCCAATCGATCCAAACTAACTTCTATTGCACGAGTGAACAACACCTCAGCTAAAACATGGAACTCTCAACCCGGACCAAAAACTCTGAATACTGGAGAAAACTACCTAATAAGAACTTAACTCAAACAGTGAACATGTGAATAACCACAAGCCTTAACTCCTTTGCAGGAAATTATATCTCCAAACAAACACCGCTGAACCAAGATCAACCCATACAGGGGACAAACACACTTTTACAAAAAGTGCACGATTCTGAAAACCCTGATTAGACAATCAAAAAATTTTGGATTATAATAGAACATGTCTGTCATAAATCCATGATAAGATAATGAACTTACAACAATGTAAAAACATTAACAGTAGAAAAAAAGAATTAAAAGGACTTTAAATGTTCCATTGACAACACAGAACTCAAAACCTAGACCAAAATATCACACTCCTTTCAACTCCAGACTATGCGAGAGCTTCACCCCAAGACATGTGTCTGGGGATCTAATGGATAAAGCATCTCCTGCCACATAGTTAGACACTAGAATCCTCTAGTCACAACATATTCTGTGGGAGACGCTTCATGCAAAACTTCTCCAAGTGACCGAGACAACCACAATGATGAAAATTCTTCGTAGGGATGTGACATGAAGGCTTCACATGCCCAAAACGGCCACACTTGTGGCACACCACTGAATAGTCCGATGAAATGGAATCCAGAACCACCGTAGAGGAATC
Organism: Viscum album; assembly: GCA_963277665.1. Lineage (NCBI taxonomy): Eukaryota > Viridiplantae > Streptophyta > Magnoliopsida > Santalales > Viscaceae > Viscum > Viscum album. The sequence continues at coordinate 1,747,308,088 of OY728146.1, read as the reverse complement.
TTTTTAAATAGGTTCCTCTGGAACACCCTGCTCAGTAGATGGGGAACCTTTTCAAGCAATTGAATACACTGGATTTCCAACAATCTACACTCTGGAGACGAACTCTGCTAAAAATAATTCATCCACCAACTTCTCAAAATGATGGTCCCTATATGGGAGTACCCACACTTGATCTCTAGATAAAGACCAGCAATGAAGAGATAATTATTCATGAAATTCGGTGATGCTTCCTCCAGAGAAAAGGACACAAGTTCCTTCAAATGGTCAATATATGCCTTCACTATCAGTTGGCCTTTTTGAATACACATGAGCTCTTCCCTTTTATTCATCTTCACTTCTTCAGGTAGAAACCATCAAATGGAGATAGATTTAAAGACATCCCAAGTCATCCCAACATGCAATGATGGCGGGGTGAACAAATCCCATTTGTCCAGAGCTGGACCTTCGAAGAGACCCAACACGGCAGGCACTCTGACAGCTTTGGGAGTTCCCAATACCCTGAAGATGTGTTTGACCTCTTTAACCCACAATGATACTTCTACTGGACCTCGATCACCGTGAAGGACAAGAAACGTCCAAGAAGGACTAAAAATTAAGTATGACTTGTTAGAAACCCTGGGGTCCTTTCTGGGTGGCATTTTCTGAACAACATATAAAACACAGAGCCAAAACCAATATCACGCCGAAGCAATATCATTGAAAGAGATTTCATCCAAAATTATCCAACTCAAAAATTAAAAGAATACAAACACCACAAAAAAATAACTTTTTAATTTTATATTTCAAAACTACCTTCTTTCAAGACCACTTTTCAAATACCAAACCCACCTCTCAAACCATATTCAATTTCCAAAATCATTTTTCCTTTTAAAATCACTTTAGAAAAACAAGCTCAAGCCCATAATTCCAAGTACACACCCCAGTATTCCAATGAAACGTTGCACATGTATTCATCCAATTTCATCCACATGCACTAACATGCACATTCCATGCATTCTCTCACATGTGTGAATGTTCATAAAGTGTACCCTAGGGTGCACCCAAACCATTTCTTTACCAATTCCTAGAAAACACCAGATTTTAAGACCATGTGATTTCGGTTTTAAAACTCATTTAATGAATTTAAATCCATTTAAAAAAATCATTTTCATTTCAAAAATCCTTTTTCATTTTCAAAAGAACACTCTCAAAAATTAGAACAAAGGTGACACCTAACTTGCATCAAAGTAATGGATTGAGGGACGATTAGTTTTGCTTAACCTTTAGACATGGTAGTGGTCCATTTCCCAAGTAAGCATCAATAACTAGGAGGAACTTAAACTGTGTACTCAAAATCCACATAGATCAATAATCCATGTGAAATCATGATGTAACATCGTCTTTCCTCCATTTTTATCCCTCAATCCAAAAAAAATCAGAATGAAACAAGGACTCAAATCCCCAACTACCCTTGGCAACTCGAGATTTGGAACAGGCGAGGGTTCACAGCGTCCTTCCCATACCTACCTCTCGAGTACATACAATCCTAATATTCATCTACCTGACACCCCAAACAACAAGGGACTCCTCTGATACCATTTTGTTATGAACCAACCCTGGTCGACCTTGAACCGGTCAACCAAGCCACTCTCTGACATGGACAAGGGGCGTTCTCGATCCCCACAGGCTGGAAACCAGTGTCGGAAATCAAAATTAACCATTGGGAATGATTTGAGCCATAAAAGATAAATAAATATCCAAGAAAAAATAGAATAACCAAAACAATAGAACTAAACTATAAAAACAACAAAAAATATATAGAACAACTCAACATACCTCCATGTGACCCTCTAGGTCACCACCCAACCAAAGGCCGACCTTTCTCCAGTAATGAGAAACTCATCCAAGAGAACCTAAGAAAAAGGGAACCTGCAACTGAAATGATAAAAAATAGGTGTTATTATTACAAATTCTTAGCAGAGTTTCTAGGATAAACCACACAGTCCAACATCTATTTTCCTGAAACAATCAATTAACACAAGTTTGAAATACAATTATAAAAGTAGGTTTTCCATTTTTTAATAAAAAACATAATTTACCAATTTTAAAAACCCAATGCACACCATGTGGCATTTTTGAAACAGACTACAAATTTTAAAAAAAAACCAAACAAGGAAAACAAGGTAGTGCTAAAAGAAACAGGTGAGAGTATAAGCTGGAAAAATAAGTATAGCTGAAAGTAAACAAGAAAAGAAAAGGAAAACCATGGGTGATCCTAAACATCCCTATAAGATCCCTAGACGTACTCAATTTTAGAACCAATTATCGGCATATGGTGAAACACCTAAGTCTATAACCAAATTTCCTACCTAATACTAACCAATCCAGTGGAAAAGCCCACCTGGCCTAACAACAAATCTATGGGTAACAGCCCGTCCAATTGGGGTTGATCAGCAACCATCACTCGATCATCTAAAAGACACACATGAACCCAAGGTGGTTATAATAATACTATCTAATTCGGAGGCCCTCACACATGTGACTCATCTCACAACACTTTCATATCCCAAACATGGACACTCTATATGATAACACATAAAGGGATATCACCACTATAGAGGTTCCCCATGTATATATACAGCATATCATGAAAGGTGCTAACTGGGCCGCTCTATCGTATAATCATTCAAATATTTAATAAAACATTCTGGTTTTCCAATCAGGCACACTCACATGTCAAGGTACAATCTTTCCCACACAAACATCACTTTTGAATTGAATGTTCCAAACGTGTTGTTGAGTCAACATGTTTAAAAACACTATCAAAATATTAAACGAGCCCACTTTTACATTTGAAAGCTAAACGATGTTTACTCTTTTAACTCATTCCGAATTATGCTTTAAGGCCAACTGGAAAAAACATGAGGAACAACTTGAAAGACATTTTTAGACACAAAGAAAATACTCAACCTCATTCAGAAAAATAAAAACCATTTATAAAACCAATATTTCAAAACAACCCCAACGTAAGGCATCACCTTCATTTTTTGACACATCCATGCATGCACCAAGTGCACCCATGGATGAAAAAACATCCAGTGACACACCAAAAACCAATAAGACCCTTTAAACCATTTTCCATAAAAAACCTATTCCATTAAGAACCATGTACAACCACCCAAATTATTTAGAAAACATAAAATCATACCCTTAGGAATCTTTAAATTTTTCCCAAAAACATTTTTACACATTTAACAAACCATAAAATTTCAAAACTAAACACTCTAGGAAAAATAAACATTTTCAAAACAACGTGAGTGCTAATTCATAAGAACCACTTATCCCACCCTAAAGAAACACATTCAATTAGAAAGAAAAACCTAGGTGCCAAAATCGTAAACATTACATATGAAGATCATTAAAACTTACTTTTAATAAATTCAATAATCCAGAAAACACCACAAAAAACTAATTGCATGGACTATGGAGATTTGAATCGTATTTAAAAAACTTTCATAACAATATTTGGAACCTAAATAAACAAATTCATAATGGAAGAAAATATGCATTTAAAACAAACATACTAAATTTAACAATACAAAGGCATGGCTAAAGGATTGCATCAAAACACATTCTTTTAAAAAAATATAAAAACATATAAATTCATAATAGACTTATTGGGTATATTGTGAAGATGTGAATAAAATAAAATAATAATAATAACAATAATTGGAAGAACCAAGCACCAAAGGAATTCATTGGAAAGGAAGATTATAGATTACCCTACCTCAATGGCATGAAAACGTGACGCCGCTTCTGCAGAAGGTAGAATAGATACTCATGGACCCCTCACACACCTTAAAATAAAAAGAAAAACACACGACACTTAACTCAGACACTAGGGTCTAATTAATTTGAATAAAAAACAACCCAAATGAAGAACACACCGAAATGGTGAAGTCTGTGCATTGGAGGGGAGGCGAAGGCACTACGAAGGAGGGTTCGGGGTTTCCAGAAAGGGGGAAAACATCACTGTCGTAGGCCGCTGAAGATGACAGGTAGTGAGGGGATCTGGTGGCTCGCAAGATAGAGGGGCGATTGCGACGGTCGAAAACTGAGGAAAGAGGTCGTTGTAGGGGAGAGCGGGAGGCTGGCGACAGAATACTGGGTCGTGGCTGCTGAGCAGGGTGGGCGAGAGGTTGGGCGAGGTTGAAGCCGACTGCATGGGAGGCTAGAGTAGGAGAGCGGGGTTGCGCGAGGTTTGGCTGGAGCTGGGGAAGGCTAGCTTTGGTGAGCGGAGGTCGAGTGCACTGAGGGGGGTAAGTCCATGGGTAACCTGGAGAGGGAGTTGGGTGAGTGTGAGGCCGCTGCCTAGAGAATGGTGGTGTGGCTTGTTCAGGGTGAGGAGAAGCAAGGGGGTGATGGATGAAGTTTCGCATGCAGGGGGTAGGTTCCTGCAGGCGAGAGGCGGCCGGCCTATTGGAGGCAAGTGGCGACCGGTGCCGGGAGAAGGCGAGGAAAACAAGTAGGAAGACAAGGTGGAGGGTGAGTAGAGCGTGGCTTCATAAGGGGGGGAGTAGGGAAGCCAGGGCGCAGGCGTGGTCCTGCAGGGGTGTGAGGAGGTGGCCGAGGAGCAACATGCGTAGGGGGAAAGGTGAAACAGTGGGGGCCGCTATGCCTAGAATTTATGTTTGTTTTTATTTATTTTTTTCATTTTATTTATAATAATAATAATAATAATATTAAAACCAAGAATAAAAATAATAAAAATAGCTATAATAATAATAAAAATAATCAATAACAATAATAAAAATAAAAATTATAACAATAAATATATAAATAATATAGATAATGATGAAATTATAATAATAGTAACAATAATAATAAACCCATAGTAATAATAATATTATTAGTTAAATAATAACATTATTCTTATTAAAATTTAAAATTTAGCCAACCTTATTTATATAAAACCTTATTTATTTTAGTCTTTAAACATTTACGCGGGTACCCGGGCTAACAACGCGACTACAACCCACTGTGTGGTGACTTCTCAAAGGTCCAAAACCCACTAAAAATATTTAAGTGAAAAAAAATTTAAGCCATGACCTAGCCTGGACCATGGCGCCAGAATCTGAATCCAAGAAATATAAAAATAAAAATTAATTTCAAAATATGGATGTGGTACTTATTAGACTATTAGGGACATATAATACATCCTAAGAGTGTTTAGGTACCTCAGGCTATAATCTATAATGGGAGAACTCAACTTCTGTAGGACCCAATCACCCACACAATGAATAATATAAAAAATGGATCGAGCCAATTCATAAACTAAACATGTGCTTCACTCATCCAGGTCAGTAACTATTTTCCTTGGATTCCCTTGACATCAATCTATAGAGGTGATCAATAAAAAAACTCTATGACCAATACATAAATCAATTTAAAACATTTTAAACAAACTTTACCTCATCTATAACTCCCTCTCAATAAACATCCCCTTTTACATATTCATACAACCATTAAATAATTTAATAATAATACACAACATCCCCTTATGGTTCCACAATTCACTTCGAGTATAAAAAAATAATGGGATCACAATAGAGGGGGTACATTATTTCATAAAAATCCTTTATAAAGTGTTTAATTAGACATTCAAAACACATATGGGATTCCAAGACCATTTACACGATTTGAAATATCAATTCACAATACCTGTTAAAATCAAATCATGAAATCATGTCTTGAAATTTATTTTCATATCAACCCTTTATTAAAACTGCTTTAGAAATAATCACCACACTAATAAGTATCAAAAAAATATCATGGCCCAAACACATTCCATTTTTAGAATGAATCCATTTTAAACATCACCACTTCCATAAAATAAAAACCAATTTTAAGAACCAATTTTATGAACAAATTTTAGAACACATATATTCCATTGGAAGAGACACTCGTGCATTTTTTATAAATACTTGAAATGTGACATGTCTCATCCAACTATGAAACCCATTTAAAACATATTTTGGGTAACAAAATATATATATTTTGGAAACAATGATATTTTTAAATATTCAATCATTTCATGGAATATAATATAAAGGGATAGTATAGAAACACCCACCATTATTCAATAAGAAATAAGTCACTACAAGACACATTTGATGGATATTATCAAATTGAGAAAGAATACTGTAAATAAAACACCTAAACAAAAAAACTCTAGTGATTAGATACATAATGATCTATAAAATCTAACCACATAGAGATTAAGGCTTTTTATAGGAAGATAAACTGAGTGGGAGGGGGAAGAGAGTATAGGTGAAAAAGAAACAAATTACTATACTTGATGGAATGAAGGAAATCAAATGAAATGATCTAAGAGCCAAGGAAGAATGATCAGGAAAATAGAGGAGCTCTATGAGCTTTCAAAAGGTTCAGATACGTGATTGAGAGGGAATAAATGGGTCTAAAATCCCTAAAAATATTCCATAGTAAAACGATTAATAATAAAATTTAAACCAATGGTTGGGATACACTATGGTGTATCCTTATCCTCCATGGTTTGACACCCCTTCCTATACCCACACTATGTAACAACCTTCAAGAATAGAATCTTGAAACTCTTTTCCAAAAAAACTCTATAGTATATCCGCTAACTTGAAGCATAGATCCCATCAATCTGGTAGAACCCTAGGGCCCCAGGCCTCACTCCACCATGGAATGGCCACTCTTATCCTTTGAAAAAACCACACTTACAAGGTAGATCCCATGATGTAGCCTTGACCTTGCAGGATGGTTGATCCCCTTCCCCCAAATCAACTCACTAGAATAAAAAAAACCTCTAACGCACATCCCTCACTCCATAACATGGTCTCCCAAATATTGAAATTTCATAAAGTCAAGAATATTGGCCACAACATGGCCTCCCAAGGTGGTAAAGTTTCTTAGTACCACTCAGTAAATAAAACATGAGTGAATTCCGGAAAACCATAAAAAATATAAAAAACGCATGAAAAAACATAAAATTGTAAAATAATAATAAATACTAAATACAAAAATTTTGAAAAACCCAACCCAGATAACCTCCCAAACTGGTACCTGACCAAAGCGATCACATACCCAAAGGGTGTTCCCGATCCACATGGGTTGGTGTATAGCACTTAGGGTTCAACAAAAACCAAATGGAATGATTTTGACCATCCTGAAGTATTATCATGATATATATATATGCATGATGGGAAGAAAATGTGGAAGATTAAAATAATAAATATATTTCATATAAAAAAGGAAACAACAAAAGCGATACACCTCAAAATTAACTATCAATATCAGAGGTAAAAGTCCAATAATAATGGAAAAATAGAACTAAAATTTCTAATCCATGTGATATAGTGAGAAAACACCAACCATCTCATCACCAGCCACGTAGACATAGCTGAGAGAAACCATGATGATTCATTTTGGAACTGTTTTGTTCCCTAAATTGAAAGACATAACAAGTTATATGCACCATCGAAGGGGTACATAGGGTGTGAGTTAAAAAAGCTCAATAGTATCTCACCCAGGTGTTCCATATTAGGTATCTTTACAACAATATGAATTATTCACAACTTTAAAGAAAACAAGGCATGATAAATAGTTACCTAGTTTTTATATCAAATGCATGGTAAAAAAAATCACATTTTTCTATATTTCCAAATAAATAAGTTAAGACAGCTTAAAATCATTTCAATATATCAAATTAGTTAAATAAAATCAAATCGTATATCTCATATCATATCAAATGCATTGATGTACAAGATAAAATAGTATATTCTAGAGTATATGTAACATAATTCTAATGATCACAATAGTTCAGGCTATCTAGGAAACTTGTACCCAAACATCAAAAATTATGTGCAACAAGTATCAAGATATATGAATCAAATATAGATATTAGAGTAACAACCCTGAAAATGAACCTCCCAAGAGGTCTATCATGTCCCTGGAACAACAGGCCTGGGGAGCAGTGGAACACCCCACTAGTGAATTCCCTAACAATATCAAAAGATGAGGCATATTGCTACACTTCCTACCTAAGTACACAAGGCTTAAAATGTGAAACATTTTTTAAACAATTTCATTCAGATCATTTTTTGAAAACCATTTCCTAAATCCATTTCACACTCTTTGAAAAATACCATCTCTTTTACCAAAACAAGGGACACCCCATATTTCTTTAAAATCTCATTTCCATACACACACATTAATCATAAAAATTCACTTATAAATTTATTTATGAAAAATAGTTTAATACAATTCTGCCAACATAGGATAGATATAGAACCACCAACCTAAAACTCAGGTCGCACATGCCTTCAATGGGATCCAACAACATAGGGGAAAGAAAATATTGAAATGAAGGTCCAAGAATCAATCCTCGCATCTCAAAATCAATTCAATAAGAAAAAAAATATGATGGAGGGGATAGATAACAATATACCTCTAAGAAAATTTCATACCACACCACAACCAAAACATGATTCATCCACTTGATGAATATCACACAATAAGTCTATAAACTATTAAGAATATTATCATCATAGTCAAATAAATCTATAAAAACAGTGAATTGATGCTACCATGGTCAATGAAATGAAGAAGACGATGTATTAGTCACCTAGAAAGATGCACTACATCTGAAATGGAGATAAATCACTGAACAAAATGATTTAAAAGGTATGGATATCTCTAAAATCACATAAGAAAGCTATTGGGTTTTAAGGGAAAATTTGATAGTCAATTAAAGGATTAACACCTTCATAGTTCCATAAAAATAAAAAACCCCAAACCATTGTTGAAGAGAATTTATAAATTTGATAAATATGTCAAAAAATTCATCCCCAAGGATAAAAATTCAGATTTTACCATTTCATGACCTAAAACAAAATCACTACATGTAAACCATTCACACATTGAAACAATTTCAAAACATATTTCTGATAAAAGTGTCACAATATATGAACCATTCATGATGTTAAAACATCCAATGGACAATAAATAATGAAGATTATATGGGGACCCCAAACTATCTCTGGGGTTCTCTGACCACAGGGAGAAACCTACAAAGACTTTGGTGAATATATACCTAGAATCTCCTAATTAAAAGAAATATAAATCCCTGAACATTAGTTTGTTTTCTACAACAAAGGCTCTCCACTCTCAAAATCCCAAAAAACACACTCAAACAAAGTGGGAAATAAAAAATAGATATGATAAATACCTGAAAGAGGGACACATGATGTTACAAAATCCACACCATAATACTTTCCATACTTGGGAAGTCACGTGGAATAATTTTGTTTGGAAATAGGCGAGGCTACTGCTTCCTCATCAATGAATCATGCTCCCAATCCTTATGAGATTCAGATTTGTTTCACCATGAAACTCTAACTAAGATAATCGGATTCCCATAAAATACCTTTTTCTATGAGTAAACAATATCCACTAGTTTCTCCAAAATATAAATTTCTATCTAAAACACAATCTATTCCTAACTCAAAATGTGATGGGGTCAGGATGATAATTCCTAAGCTAAAATATGTGGAATAAATCATAAATCCCATCAACTAAACTAGAAATATAAACTGATAAGAAAATTTCAAAAGCTAATCAGTGACAAAAAATGGTCTAACATATCACATATCCAAAATTCCCTACATTACAAGTCAATAGCTACCAAACTGAGGAGAGGCATTCAAGAAAAACTATCCACCAACAGAAAAAATCATAGTATGCCATCAATGATCCACATGTGATTTACGATGATTCTAGGATGCAACCATATGTGGATGTATATCCTAAAACCTTACTCCTATCTCCTAAATAAGACTCAATATTACAATATAGGATTTACATACCTTTGTCCAACAAAGAGGTGACCTGAATGAGAAACCATACAAGGCCTCTAAGGGATCCATTCTTGTTAAAAATTGATAATTATTATTATAATAATACTCAACCAATTCTAAATAAATATCCCATGATCCACTAAAATATATGATACATGCACAGAAGATATCCTTGATAATCTATATAGTACAATTCCTCTAGTAGTATGTATGAGAATGGTAAGTTTTACTCAACCAAACTTGAGTCCCCATCACCTTTGGGAGACTCTTCATGAACTGAGAGGTAAACATAGAAACCATGTAGGGAATAATGGTAAAACAAATCCCATATAATCTCATAACCTCATAAACATTAAACTTTATTAGATCATATACCTTAGTGTGGTAACTATTTGAAATGAAGTGATCCAACTTTTTCTACTAACCAATCACCACCCAAATAGAATTATTACCATATGGGATCCATGGAAATCTTGAGAAATCTATAGACACTTTATCCAATTTCCAAACTAGAGCTAGAACATCTTGGAGTAACCTATAAGGTTTCATATGATATACCATTATATTTTTTCATGTTTGATATAAGGGAACATAATATTTAATGTCAAACATCATACCTGACCACCACAATCATTATCACATATCATAATACATTTTCATTATGCCCAGATGAATGATCCTAGAAAAATATTTGATGTAAAGAAAAAATATGCACCTCACATATACTTGGATGAAAAAAAAATACCCAAAATAGTGAATACCATATGAAGGGAGATACCAACAAGAAATAGTCTCACCATAATATATGGTCTCTTTAATTCCCATGAATTCACAATCATGTTGCTGACCTTACAGAATAGACTCAAGGAGGGATGATGATAACTAAACATTGGTCAGAACTATACCTAAAACATCCTCCTTAGCATCTAGGTGAAATTAATAAAATATTACCATAATGTTACACTCTTCCATATATTCTATAAGATCCTATGATGATACATTCATATTGAGAGAATATTCAACAACATTCCCCTTCTGACGGGTATAAGCGATTTCAATGTAAAATTTTCCACAGTATTCCACCATACTTATATATACGAGATTAAAGTATTTTTGAGACAATATATATCATAGAATATTGTGGCCAAAAAATATTGTGAACCTCTCCCAGAAAAGTTAGGTTCACGAATATTTAATTGACTGCATAAAAATAACAATCTCTAAATCATGAGTGAGGTAATTATTCTCTTGAATTTAATGTTGGAGAGAGACATGAGGCACCACCTGATAAGCCTGAATAATGACACAAGCCAAACCAACACCATAAGAATCACAGAAAACCACATACCCCCTATCAAGCTTAGGTAAGCTCAAAATAAGAGCAGAGGTCAGAATTATTTTCAAATTATTGAAAGAAGACTAAAAATTTTATCCCATATTAATTTAACCACATTCCAAGTAAGATAATTCATGTTCATGCCAACATTGAGAAATCCTTGATGAACAATCGATAGTACCCATCATGACTAGGAAATATATGAATATAAAATATGTTTGGTGGATCTTCCTATGACAATAAATTACTCACCATCCCAGGATCAATTAATAAGTTGTACTCAAAATTCGAATACAGGAATAACTTTACTTCTTGTATCAAGAAATATCATTTTGAAAGATTTCCATATAAATGTTGACTCTTTGGGTTTCTAGAACTAAACTCAAGTACTTATCATTATTGTTCTCAGATATTGAATTAACTAAAATATCATCCATGAGCACTACTACAAAAGTGTTGAGATACTCATGGAATATATTATTCATCAAATCTATAAAAATTACATGAGAGTTAGTCAAACTAAACAACATCACAAAATATTCATAATGGTCACACCGTCCCCCAAATCCTGTAACATTCCGGCACAGATGCTATTAATCTGGTGCTCTGAGTATGTTCTCCACGAGGCATCAACCATGCCTCCCCATATTCCAATGGTTTTCGACTAGCAGTGAGGGCCAAGGGTGTCATAGTGGTGGGACTATTCCCTCATATCAAAGTGACAAAACAGTGGAAATAGATAAGTATCATACATATTAGTAAATAAAAAGAGCGTACAAGTATTAAATAAACTGACATATAATATTATATAATAATAAAAGGAATATTATATAAAACACAAATAGTCATATCATACATCCAATATTGGTCACCCATTGGTCCGACCATACAGATACAAGGAAAAAATAAACTGAATTAAAAGTACATGGCTCTACAACTAACTGTGAGCCAGACCACATACATATTCTCTAGAAACTATCAAACAACACCATCTTGATTAGAAGAACTGACACGATAATCTATTTTAAATCATGAAACTTTGGGCCTTAACCCCATCCACTATGCAACTATGCTCAACTTGAAATACATAAGAAAGGCCTACATACACACCTAGATGCACATACAAGGGTGAGAAATAAACTTAGTATGGAACCACAATGATGAACCTATAAAATGATACTATAAGTGAATTATCTTGAAATATGATTAGCCTAGCATAGATACAATTGAAAAGATAAATAAATCAAATATAATCCAGAAAACCATAGTCAAACCATGGGTCTATGATCCTAGTCAACTGGGAAAGTTATGTCATGGATTTCCATATTTATATATTAATATATATATATAGTCCCATACCTATAAATATATATATAAATATGATTATACATCCATAAGGTGAATGAATTAACATAAAACTATTTGCAGTAAATCCTTAGGTCTCTAATCTAAATTTCCTAGACATCCTGTGCAAGAGAATTTAGTTGAAAATTGTGTCACTCCATCCATGTATCATTAATTTGATATCAGGGTCCGTAATCTGAATTCATATATTCCATATTCATCCAATATCATAAATTTCTCTGAGTAAGCTATATCAACATAGGGGGATACTCTTCCTAACCATGGGTTCACTCTTACTCACCTCTAATCACTATAAATTAGGATTCCATGGATGTACATCCAAACATACTATAAATTGACTAGATCTAGATCAAATGCCAATTATTCCATGTAAATCAATTATAATGTTTCAAACCTAGGTCGAAGTATTTAGGTCGTAATGACATTGCAACATAAATAACCCCTAATGGGATCACCCTTAGGTGATATGTAAAAACTAATTCCCTCCATACCCAAGGTCATTTTCAAAATCCATTCCCAAGAAGAGTATCACTGGTGCGTCCGCCCAGCCCTGGGGGGTATCCTTGGAATTGATCATGAGGAATGTAATCATCCATCACATACAATACACATAATTGGTGAGGTGTGGTATGTCCCTAATGTGATATAATAATAAAATAGGGAGTTAATAATCTCCCCCATCGTTCGAGAGACCATAATCATCAACGAGTATGCATCAACGACGTGGAATTTCATGTCCAACACTACAGTAATGTAACCCGTCAAGGAGAGCATAATGATCCCTATCACTTGGGAGAGTCTAATCATCCATAAGTATAACTAGATCCTGGAGAGCATAATAATCCTCATCATAGATCAAACTGGGAATATAATGAGCATCCCCATCACTCGAGAGAGACTAATCATCCATAAGTATAATAATTAAGGACTCCATATATTCACATCATAATCATATTCTCGATATATGGATCCAAGGAAACACTTATAGAAATCACAATAATATAATAATAATATACACAATCTCAAAATTCAGATCCCAGGTTGTACCTATGGATATAAAAATCAATATATAAAATTGCATCCCCCAAAATCTGGATCCCAAGAAAGCGTGTTTGGAAATCCCAAATAGAAATAAAGATGCCTCATGTTAGGATTAATAACCAATAACCAAGAATTTCCTCTAGCAGTTGTCGCAAAATCCGCAATCAACATGTGAAAGGTTAAAAAATATTGAGGGTGGTTGAATGCCTAAACCAAACACTTCTACCATATCCCAACGGGCTTACAATTTTTGAATTGGTTCTAAGGTGACAAATGTACCACCTCTACCCAAACCTGAAGTACTACCTCTTGGTTGTTCTAATAATGGGGAACCCACTGGGTCCCTCAAGACATAAAAAAGAGGAATCTTACTCAGAATACCTAGAAAAAAAGGGTAAAAGAGGAATCTTACATGGGATGCACAATATCTATACATAAGAAAATGAATTATTCTTGGGATCCTTAACTAGAAGTTAAACAGAGGAATCCTACAAGGTATCCTTGAATGGTAAACAAAGAAATCCTTTAAGGGATCCTTGGGATGGTATATAGGAAGTTTCATCATACATAGGACTCTCACAAAATAGTATGAAGTAAAAGGCATCCTATAAGGGATCCTTAGGATGGATAAATAAGAAAAAGGTATCCTACAAAGGATTACTTAACTCAACACATAAGAAAATGAATCCCATTCAGAATATATTACCAAAAGTATAGATACCCAAAGCTTGATGTACATAGACATTACATTACTTTTGAGGAATAATTAATACATAAAAAGAACCATCACTCAATGACTGTAATAGTTTTGTGTCTTTTGAAACTCGAAACATAATCTTCTAATAGTAGTGAAAGATCTTCCACATCTCCCATAAAGATCTTCCCCTTTTTGTTTTCTTACCTAAAACCTTTATTTAAATCCTAGGGAAAAGAAAACATAAAAAAAGGTGAGCTCAAATGATCAATAAGGGTAAGCATGGAGAAAATAAAACAAATCATATACATTTGAACTTAAAAACATGAACATAATGTTTAAACATCAAGATCTTAAGCAATGATATAAAACATGGTAGTACGTAAGGCATAGATCACAAAGAAATATTAATCCTAATAAAATAGCATGAGAATAAAACATGTAATTGTGGAAAACCATTAAAAACATGATATGATTTTTATAGTTTCCAAGCATTTGCTTCCAAGACCATCTTAGTGGACAAATTCCCTTTATGAACCTAGTTCACTCCTCGTTTCTGTCCTGTAACACTGAACCAGATTAACTTGTCGTTCTATCCATATCTATCTCATGAGATTTAAATCTTTACCCAATTAATTGGAGGGAGATATTGGTCCCACCCATCTCATAATTAAATCATTCTTACGTGTGCCACAAAATAAACTTAAAACATTCATCATAACCCAAAGAATAAAATGGGTTTCATAAACATCATCCCATCATCACATAATCCATATAAAACAAATGGATATTTCATCATAAGAAAAGTGAAACCATGTAAATAATAGAGGCATTATACTTGAAACATACACATATGAAATAATGTTATATTATATGGATAATGGTTTTGATAAAACACTTGAAATGAATTCTTGAGGAAAATATCCTTTCTTCTTCAAAATCATTTTCTTTTCAAAAATGCCATGAAATTTTAAAAGAAAAGTATTTTGTTGAAAATATTAATAAAATCTTGTAGAGTAGGAATCATGAAAATGGGGTGTTATGAAACCGTAAAAATCTCTTCATGCCGTATAAGTTAAAAAAACATCCTCCTCGTACTTTTTCTGAAATAGTCAAAAAGTACAATGTACGGTAAAAAAAGAAAGATTCCATGCATAACACAAAGTAAAAGTGAAATAGGGGTAAAAATGACTTTAAAAATACATGGAATAATATTAAACACTTTATTAAAAACATTTTATGGACATGGATGAAATATATACCCCAGTAAATACTTACGTATATGCAATCTCGAATAAAAATGAGATTGAAAAATTATCCCTGACTTTAAGTCTGATATGCTCTGTACGTATCCAAAACTCCTGTATAATGATTTAAATAATGACATTGACTTATTAAGGAATCATATTCATTGTTATTATATCATATATGGTTCACTTATTAATTTATATTACCTGTTCTTTTGTAAATTACATGTTAAAGCAGCGGTTTGGGTAAAATCATTTTATTTATCGTACGTGTTTGGACTTGTTGTTCATGATACTATTATTACTCATATCATGATTTACTTACTTCTAGAATATAAATATTGATTTATATCTCATATATATTCAGTATATATATATAATAGATATATTAATGAAATGAAATACACCGTTCATGGTGACAGTAGGCCGTACGTACGCATGAACGCTGTTTTTTGTTTCCTTATTAAATTGAATGTAATTAAGTAGATGAAATACATACATATATATATACAGACACATAAATCCAGTAGATTTATCATGTCATATATTTCATTCTTATTCATTATATATACTTTATAATCATTCTTTAATGTTTAACATGGAGAATGAATCTCATCACGTCATGGAGACAGTAATTCGTACGTTCGCACGAGCGATGATATCATTTCCATACTTACTGAATTGAATTTTAGTGGATGATATAATATCTCATAATCAGTATGATATTATAATAACTATATAGAGTTATTATTTACACCATTATACCCATCCAAGTAAGGTTGTGGTGGAAAAACATATTACACCACGGCGTGGAGACGGTATTCTGTACGTACGCACGCGCAGTGATTTCATTTTCCATAGGATGGATAGAAGATAAAATTGGGTTGTTTTGTATTTATAATAACATATCAGTATATGAGTGATACTGATGTTATTAATTTATTATGAAAAAAATAAAAAAGAAGAAGTAGAAGAATAAATAAATTGGAAAGAATCGGTAAAGGATATTACCTCTTCTTTGACACCCCTCTTCTTAACCTCCTCTTAAGGCACTAGGGTTTGTCTTTTGAGGAGACCAGAAAATCTATAATGTTTCTAGGGAAGATGAGAAGAGAAATTGGAAGGGTTTTTCCGAGTTTCAAGGCTCAAAAGGGTGTGAAGAGAAGAGGTAAGGGGTGCCCTTTTTATAAGGGGGGAGAGGGGCACCTTTGAAAAAACTTAAAATATAATTTTATAATAAAGTCATATTCGGTTTATAATAGCTCCGAATTGATTTATTTTTAATATAAAGTGGGTATGGGTCTAAATCCTCTCAACAAATAGGTTTTAGACAACTTTAGGTTATTATTTTAACCATATCATTTAGATTTAACTCTAAGTTAAATAATATAACTTTTACCGTGTCTTCTTGTTTTCTTACACGATATGGTTAATAAACATACTATAACAAGACAAAATAACCCCAAGTGGTTAAGTATTAATATATATAACCTTATATAAGTCATTTGGCCGAACCGTAGATTTTTAGGAATAAAATAACAATTAATAATATAATATTTTTTAAAAAAAATATTTTATGTCAATTATGACACTATTTGGTAATTGATTTTTGTGAAACTCATAACAGAATGATTAGTTAGAACCAAGTTAATTAAATCAATAATAAAATATAATATTAACCTATAAAATTAGTGTAATTTGTAAAAAGTCTCAAATTATATTTATTTGGGTATTTATAACATCAATTATGTTAATCTTTCATTAATAAGGGAATTACTGCATCATCATTGTGTCATAAATAAATTAACTTATTTAATGTCTAAAAATTACAAATATAATACCATTAGGTATGAAATCTTCTTATCTTTATAATTAATATTTATAGACCAATTTATCTTATGTATAACCCTATATTAAAAATGTTTTAGTTATTAAACTTTGATTTTAACTATTTTAACTCTTTTTTAAATAAAATAATAATAAATGTCCTAATCTAATCCAAGTGGACCTAAATGATAATATTATATTACTAAGGTTGTTTTTGGTCGAATTATACTTATCCAATAGAATTAGGATGTGTGTTAGGGTAATAATAATATCATTTTACCCTTAATTACCCTATTTACTTTTAACCGTGGTAAATAAAAGTAAAACGTTACTATCCACCAAAAATTATTTTTATCTTATTGAACCACATTTTACTCCTTTATATTAATTTTTTCTCTCGTATTTTTGAAATTTCACTAACAGAAGTGGTAAAATTAAGTTTTATATATATATTCAAATTCTCCTAGGAGGTGGGTAAAAGACGGTGAAAAGTTCAATAAACTTTATATATATATATAATTATTATAAAATGACTCCAATAAATTACATTGAACTTATATAGGTATTATGTATCAATTTTTACCTAAAATAAATTTAAATAAAATAAATAATTATTTAAATAAAAAGTCGGTTATTAAATAGTAACCCAGTGTTTTCTCTATTCATCAAAAATTTAATGTTTTCAGAAAAATACCAAAAATTCACCCTAGGCTAATTTTGATATTATGAATCCAAAAATGAAGTCCATTTTGAAGTATAAAATTTATAAAATTTCAAAAATTGGGTATTATTATTCATAACGGCTAGTTTGTATAATATTTTAATAACATATCGTTGTTTAGTGGAACTCAGTATTGTGTACAACACACGCTATCGTGAAAGGTTGCGATTGTGTGTAATGTAAGCCAAGTCCGGGTTGTGTGTAGTGTAAGTATCCTTTTTTTGCGTATAACAAAATCCAACCATATTTCATTTATACATTGAATATATATATATATATATATATATACGCTCAATGTTGCGTAGAATAACTACTATCAAACGAACTTGAAATTTTGTGTAACACGATCCAAGAATAGTGTTGCATATACAACAAGCTAATACGGTGTTGCGTATAGCGCAAGATAATTTTTGTGTAGTGTACAAAAAAAGACATCAAAGAAATTAAAAATAATAATTCTCATAAAATCTCGGGTTGTTACATTCTACCCCCCTTAAAATGAATTTCACCCTCACAATTTGTCGGGGTTATAAATGGTTTTCTACTTTAAAGTTTCTTTAATTGAAACCCACATCGTAAAATGGAATACCAAAACATAACTTTAAAAACAAAATTATGAAACGTAATGGTTACCCAAATTAACCAATCATTGGGTTTCCACATAGGAGAACATAGGTGAAAATATGGATATGGAAGAGAAAACTAACCACCATGTTATGATGGAGAGTGTTATAGAACATTGCTATAAAAAATCCAACAATCACAAAGCCATAAATTTGTGATGATCTAAGGTTCCATAAATACTTACTTTATTTCAGTACAATCTCACCGTTGTTCGTGCCTTGTACAATTTCTAATTCATCTCTTAAAGAAATGAAGTTGAATTTTTCATTCTTGAAGTGTTATCAGATCATTTGATAGAATGATGGGTCATTCCCTCTGTCTCAAACAAAAGGTTAAAAAAAGTTATAAGCCCATCTTATGGTGAGATTAATCGTATATGGTTCAAAAAATGGACTCATACTTCATCTATCATAGCGCTTAATAAAATAAAACTAGTTTCTACTAACCAGGGACTTCCTGTAGGATAGTGGCATGCAATAAAGGCCTGTCGCACTTCGGTTGTGGGTTCGATTCCCACAGCCTTGTCCGACGCGACGGGTTGTCGCTCGTCCTATGAGTTGTCCTTTTTCGAAAACTATACTATTATAACATTCCATAAATAATTTCGACAAAAAGTTCTAGCCTTAAACAATACTATCTGATTTCCAACATAACCTTTTCCAATCTTTAAACTTGTCCAAAATACATCTGTCAAATCTCATAGTATAAAGAAAATGATTTCTAGAAAGGTCACATAACAAGAAGGTAAATATCATCATTTATCATACGATATATCTTTTTGGTCACATTCCAAACATATGAATTCCTTAATCATGTATTCTCTTGAAAAATGAATACACATTGAACCTTAGTGAAAACATGAATGCAGTTAAAAGTTAACTATTTCTACATACCAAAATCCCAAAAATTCTATATACTCAAACCATGATATCACTTAGTCCTTATATCAATCATGAGCTCATGAATACTATCAAAAATATTATTTTCTCTTTATCCATTCATTATGCGCATATCATCTTCTTTCCAAAAATATCTAAATAAACATTCATGGTTACCAGTATTATTCAACATATACTTTCAAATACTTTATGAAAAATAATAGTGTAACAATCCTTAGAAGATTCTTTATTCCATAGTACCATTAATTATACGACATAACTATTGATAAACATATATCATTCCATTACCTTCATAAACCATTGACCAATATTCAACACTTCTTTCATCTCATATATCATTTGTAGTCTCCTCATCATCATCCACATAAATACTAACCATATGACCATGTTGATTCTCTTCATGAGATTTTCCCTTAGGTCATTGGTTTTCATAATGCCCGTACATTCCACATTTATAACACTTAACCATTGTTGATCTCTTAGCAATACCATTATCCTTGTCCATGGTGTTAACCAACCCTTTTCCTTTACAATTACTGGATTTTCGTCCTTCTTTTCCACACCCAAAGCATCTTCTAGTTCCTTTGAAACATTCTCCTCGATGCCTCTTCCCACATGATTTACATGAGGGAAATTGGACTTTCTTTCCTCTATGATCATCATGAAACACCATCTTTCTCTTATTAGCTGAGTCGGGAAACTTACCAAAGTTGAGATTATTGATCATATTATGATATTTCTAATTAGGAATAATAACGATGTTTGGACTTCCAAATCCCATTTCATTTGGTTTCTCATGAATAATATCATTCCATTGTCCATCATATCCTCCATTATCGTGAATCTTCCTGTTTCCAGCCATTTTCTAAAACCTAAAAAGAATAGTGTGAGAGGAAAAAATCATGCTAGGGAAAACAACATAATAAAGGGGGAGTACCATCAATATCTAACATCTTAGGTTAAATTCTATGTTCTTTACCGTAATTATAGGACTATAACCTATACGTATACTTATACTTAGGGACATCTCTAGACATACCTTAGAAATATCTCTAGGGATTTCACTAAAGTTTTCGCATCCTAGTTTCCAAAGGTTAACTAAACCTTCGCTTTGATACCAACTGTAGAGACCCAAATCTGGACGTACATATACATTACATTACTTTTTCGGAACAATTAATACATAACAAAAACCAACACTCAAGGACCATAATAGTTTAGTGTCTTTGGAAACTCAGAACATAATCTTCTAATCGTGGTGAAAGATCTTCAACATCTCCCATAAATATCTTCCCCTTTTTTTCTTACCTAAAACATTTTTTTAAATCTTGGGGAAAATAAAACATAAAAAAGGGTGAGATCAAATGATCAGTAAGGGTAAGCATGGAGAGAATAAAACAAATCATATACATTTGAACTTAAAAACAGGAACATAATGTTTAAACATCAAGATCTTGAGCAATGACATAAAACATGGCAGTATGTAAGGCATAGATCATAAAGGAACATTAATCCTGATAAAATAGAATGAGAATAAAACATGTAATTGTGTAAAACCATTAAGCACATGAAATGATTTCCATATTATCCAAGACATTGCTTCCAAGACCATATTTGTGGACAAAGTCCCTTTCTGAATCGAGTTCACTCCTCGTTTCAGTCTTGTAACACTGAACCAGATTAACTTACCATTCCAGCCATGTCTATCTCATGAGATATAAATCTTTACCCAATGCATTGGAGGGAAATATAGGTCCCACCATTCTCATAATGAAATCATTCTTACATGTTCCACAAAATAAACATAAAACATTCATCATAACCCAAAGAATAAAATCGGTTCCATAAACATCATCCCATCATCACATAATCCATATAAAACAAATGGATATTTCATTATAAGAAAAGTGAAACCATGTAAATCATAGATACATTATACTTGAAATATACACATATGAAATAATTTTATCTTAGATGGAAATTTTTTTTGATAAAACACTTGAAATGAATTCTTGAGAAAAATATCCTCTCTTCTTCAAAATCATTTTCTTTTCAAAAATGCCATGCAATTTTAAAAAGAAAAGTATTTTTTGAAAATAGTCATAAAATCTTGTAGATTAGGCTTCCTGAAAATGAGGAGATATGAAATCGTAAAAATCCGTTTAGGCTGGATAAGTTAAAAAAACATCCTCCTCGTACTTTTTCCAGAAAAGTAAAAAAGTACCACATATGGTAAACAAAAGAAAGATTCCATGCATAACACAATGTAAAAGTCAAAGAGGGGTAAAAATGACTTTAAAAATACATGGAATAATATTAAAAACTTTTTTAAAAACATTTTATGGACATGGATGAAAAATATACCCTAGTAAATACTTACATATAAGCAATCTTGAATAAAAATGAGATTGAAAAATTATCCCTTACCTTAAGTCCGATATGCTTTGTACGTATCCAAACCTCCTGTATAATGATTTAAATAATTTCATTGAATTATTACAGAATCATATTCATTGTTATGATATCATATATGGTTCACTTATGACTTTATATTACCCGTTCTTTTGTAAATTCCATGTTAAAGCAGTGTTTTGGGTAAAATCGTTTTATTTATCATACGTGTTTGGACTTGTTGTTCATGATACTAGTATTACTTATATCATGATTTACTTAATTAAAGAATTTAAATCATGATTTATATATCATATTTATTTAGTATATATATATATATAATACATAGATTAATGAAATGAAATACACCGTTCATGGAGACGGTCGGCCATACGTACGCATGAATGCTGTTTTTCGTTTCCTTATTGAATTGAATGTAATTAAGTAGATTAAATATATATATATATATATATACATAAATACAGTAGAATTATCATGTCACATATTTCATTTTTATTCATTATATATACTTTATAATCATTCTTTAATGTTTAACATGGAGAATGAATCTCATCGCGTTGTGGAGACAATAATTCGTATGTACGCACGGGCAATGATATCGTTTCCATACTTATTGAATTGAATTGGAGTGGATGATATAATATCTAATAATAAGTATGATATAATAACTATATATATTTATTCTTTACACCATTATACCCATCCAAGTAAGGTGGTGGTGGAAAAACAGATTACACAACGGCGTGGAGACGGTATTCCGTACGTACCCACGCGCGGTAATTTCATTTTCTATAGGACTGATAGAAGATGAAATTGGGTTGTTTCATATTTATAATAACATATAAGTATATTAGTGATACTGATTTTATTAATTTATTATGAAACAAATAAATAAGAATAAGTAGAAGAAGAAATAATTTGGAAAGAATCGGTAAAGGATATTACCTCTTCTTTGACGCGCCTCTTCCTAACCTCCTCTTAAGGCACTAGGGTTGGTCTTTTGAGGTGACCAGAAAATCTATAATGTTTCTAGGGAATATTTGAAGGGAAATGGGTAGGGTTTGGCTGAGCTTCAAGGCTAAAAAGGGTGTGAAGAGAAGAGGTAAGGGGTGCCCTTTTTATAAGGGAGGAGAGGGGCACCTTTGGAAAAACTGAAAATATTATTTTATAATAAAGTCATATTCGTTTTATAATAGCTAAAAATTGATTTATTTATAAGATAAAGTTGGTATGGGTCTAAATACACTCACCCAATAGTTTTTAGACAAGTTTATGTTATTATTTTAACCATATCATTTAGATTTAACTCTAAGTTAAATAATTTAACTTTTACCATGTCTTCTTGTTTTCTTACACGATATGGTTAATTAACTTACTATAACAAGACAAAAGAACCTCAAGTGGTTAATTATTAGTATATATAACCTTATCTAAGTCATTTGGATGAACCTTATATTTTTAGGAATAAAATATCAATTAATAATATAATATATTTTTTAAAAACTATTTTATGTCAATTTTGACACTATTTGGTAATTGATTTTTTTGAAAATAATAACAGCATGATTAGTTCAAAACAAGTTAATTAAATAAATACAAACATGTCATATTCAACTATAAAATTATTTTAATTTGTAAAAAGTCTCAAATTACATTTATTTGGGTATTTATAACATCAATTATGTTAATGTTTCGTTAATAAGGTAATTACTGCATCATCATTGTGTCATAAATAAATTAACTTATTTAATGTATAAAAATTATAAATAAACTACCATTCAGTAGGAAATATTTTTATCTTTCTAATGAATATTTATAGTCGAATTTATCTTATGTATAACCCTATATTAAAAATGTTTTAGTTATCAAACTTTGATTTTAAGTATTTTAACTCTTTTTTAAATAAAATAATAATAAATGTCTTAATCTAATCCAAGTTCACCTAAATGATAATATTATATTCCTAAGGTTGTTATTGGTTGAATTATACTTATCCAATATAATCAGGACATGTTTTAGGGTAATAATAATATCATTTTTACCCTTAATTGTCCTATTTACTTTTAACCATGGTAAATAAAAGTAAAAAAAGTTACTATTCACCAAAATTATTTTTATCTTATTGAACCACATTTTACTCCGTGATAATAACTATCTCTAAGATTTTCAAAATTCCACTCACAGAAGCGGTAAAATTTAGTTTTATGTAAATTTTCAAATTCTCCTAGGAGGTGGGTAAAAGACGGTGAAAAGTTCAATAAACTTTTTATATATCTAAAATTATTATAAAATGACTCCAATAAATTAAATTGAACTTATATAGGTATTATGTATCAATTTTTACCTAAAATAAATTTAAATAAACTAAATAATTATTTAAATAAAAAGTCGGTTATTAAATAGTAACCCAGTGTTTTCACTATTCATCAAAAATTGAATGTTTTCAGAAAAATACCAAAAATTCACCATATACTAATTTCGATATTTCAAATCTAAAAATGATTTCCATTTTGAAAGATAAAATTTATAAAATTTCAAAAATTCGGTATTACTATTCATAACGACTAGTTTGTATAATATTTTAATAACATATCGTTATTTAGTGAAACTCGGTATTGTGTACAGCACAAGATATCGTGAAAGGTCGCGATTGCATGTAATGTAAGCCAAGTAAGGGTTGCGTGTAGTGCAAGAGTCCTTTGTTGTTGCGTATAATAGAATCCAACCATATTTCATTTATACATTGATTATATATATATACAATCAATGTTGCGTAGAATAACTACTATCAAACAAACTTGAAATTGTGTGTAAAACGATCCAATAATAGTTTTCCATATACTTCAAGCTAATACGGTGTTGCGTATAGTGAAAGATAATCTTGATGTAGCGTACAACAAGAGTCATCAAAGATATTAAAAAGAATAATTCTCATAAAATATCGGGTTGTTACAAAAAGAACCTATGTGAATATGTGAATATTTAATTTATTAATTATTAATTATTCCAAAAAATTAGAACAGATCATAAATCTACCAAACTCATTTCATAGGTTAAATAACCTATTATGGGATAATAGGAGTTTTCATAAAAATTGTCTGAGAAACTAGAGGGAAAACACAATTTTATCCCTTACAAGTGTTAAAAATAAAAAATTAATATTTCTGCTCAAAATTCTAATTCAGAAAAAACACTGGGTTTTACAATATCCCAATCATAAACCATCACATCTCTAAGAAACCAAGGGGTAAGACTACACGCCATGATCTTAACTTGATCATCTATAAAAACATGTTGTTTTGATTGTCCGAAAAACAGTATCATAGTGTGAATAACTGTCTTACACTCTAAATACACTTAACTAGGGTTGATATGGTACTCCCCACTATAGGAATACCCTTATTGTCCTCTCAAAAAGAGGGATCAAGCACAACAACCCTTGTAAAATTCCAAATTTCAACTGAAAACGTGGGGCGCCACCAACAAAAATCCAATGGTGCACTAAAATTCAATCGAAATGTCAACACTACTCCCCCGGTCCACACTCAATTCCAACCTGGATACACATACCTTTGACCAACAAGTCTTTGGAAACCATGCCCATGGAAAGTCATAGAAACATCGGTCCTCAGCTCACACACAACAAATAACCTATTTATGATTCAAATGGTAATACACAAAATGTGTGTATAACTTTATCACCTGATTCATACTACTTTGATTCATCATTTACAAAGCTAATAATACTGTGATACATGGCATGACAACCTGATTAAGACAGAAGCTCCCTCTGAACTCCTTTTCAAAATCATTCACATCAACTATCCCAAGATTTATTCCACTACTTTTCATCACTCGAAGTAATTTCAATATTGACAATCTACACATTCTCTGACTAAATTATCCATAGAAAAACACTAGTCGACTAAGACACGCACACAAAACATCCTACCCTTCTATGTCAGTCTTGACACCAAAGCACCCTAGGTGATTTAGAAAAGCTAAATCCATCAACATGCCTATCTAAAAAAACTATGTACCTACCACAAAACTATATCAAACTGAGAATACAACCAAGATCACTACCAAAAAATTGAATGTATAAGTCCGGGATAACTACTTATTTAGGCTTCCCACGAATAATATTAACATTGACCTACACGTGTATAATTCAAAACTAAGGGCCTCTAGGAATCACAGTTATCCCTATAGATCATGTCTTACAACTGGTTCACAAGTTCTGACCACCAGTCCCAAAATATCAAACCTCACTTAAGAAGGTAAATATCAAAATAACCAATGAGGGTAAAAAACAACCAACAAGTCCTAGAAGTGTGTGATCATCTCTAAGAATCCTCGTAAGGAACTACTCCTTAGAGTCCATTATACCAATGCAGAATAGGTAATAAACTGATACTCACCATCCATCTATATATGATAACACCCCCTGGTGGTGCAGTTTACAAGAAAAAAGAGGTGTCTATCGACATCATACTTATTTACCCAACTATATAACCACAACTAAGATCATTTATATAGAATTTCATTCCAATCTATATAGGAAAACTCTCTATAGATTGTTACTGACACTTTAAATAATAGTACCTGAAAATAAACACCTTACAAGGCATATAACACATGGTAATAATGTTCCCTACTGACCTACTAGGTTCATTACACATCATGTAAATAAGGAATGATTCATCAGCCTCACCACCAAATACCTCAATATAGATTCACATAACCTACCACCAGAAAGAAATATATATGAAAATGGTATCAATTGATTAGAATGTCACCATATGCCTATAAAAAAACAAAATTTTGGTTTTTGTTGAAACGTAACAAAATGTCCTCTTTCTTCATTTCTATTCACACACTAGAAAGCCTATATAATATGAATATGATGTTCCAAATATGATTCATGATGCACCTCTTTCCTTTTTTGTCCAAGAATTGAAATCCATACCCAACCTCTTTCCAATAATTCAAGAGACAAAAAATACATAATAAATCATAACTTCCACAAAACATGTTTTTTTTCTAAATGATAAAGTCATATACAACAATAACTTCACATATTTGAATAGAAATCACATACCCTTGGAAAACAAGCTTTCTTACCAGAACAAATGTTGTCGACGCGCCAGTCTGATATCCATCAAATGTTCTGAAACATTTCAAATACTCTTATCTACCATATCCTAAGAAAGGAACATTTCTACTACAAATTTGGAATATCTCAACCTGGATTCTACTAACCCGGTGCTACGAGTCAGTTCACCCCATGTCCTCAAACATGTCTCCCAATATGCTAGAGGCTATTGAATAGCTGAAAGAGACAAGGATGTATTCGTGGGGAGACAATTCTCTCATATTAGAGTGAGAAAAAATTGGAAATAGTTATGTATCATACAATTTGGTAAATAAATAGAGTTAATAAGTAGTAAATAAAATGAAATAGAACATGGTGTAATAATAAAAGAAATATTATATAAAATTATGAACTCCCAAGTCATACGTACAACACTGGTATCCCATTTGGTTGACCTAACAGGTATAGGAATACAAAAGAAACTAAAATTAAAGTATAGAGGTCTAATACTAACTATGATCCAAAAAACATAATCTATCTCTAGACACTATCGAACAACACCATCCCAATTAAAAGAACTCACATGAGTGTCTCTTCTCAATCATGCAACTTTAGGCCTCAACCCTATCCACCATGAAACTATACTCAACCTAAAAAGGGTACACAAAGTCTAAATGCACACTAAGTTTCATGTACAAAGATGAGAAATAATATAATTAAAACACCCCAAAAATGAATCTATAATATTTTTCCATAATTTCATGATCATGCAATATTCTAATCTTTTAGCCAAGATGCAACTGAAATGATAAATAAATCAAATAACATCAAGTGATCCATAGTCAAACCATATGTCCACGATCTCGGTAAACTCTGAAAGTGATGACATAGATATACATATTTATAGGAATATATAGTCATATTCCCCTAACAAAAAATATATACCTAAATATGAGTATAAATGAGTAACCAGAAAGAAATAACAAAAAATCATCAACAGTCAATCCTTGGGTCTATAATTATGATCGCTTGTAGATCCTATGAAAGGGAATTGATCTAGAGGTCATGTAACTCAATCCATATATCATTAGGTAGATCTTTGATTCTATAATCCTAATTGGCATATACCTACTTCAGGTAGTGCTGGAATTGTCCTTGACAATGTTATGTCACCATGAGGGGATACTCATCCTAAACCTTGTTTGATCCGTACTCACCTCCATTCACTGTAAAGAAGGATTATAGGTAAGTACAACTTGACATCCTGTAAATGGCCATGATATTTACACCATGACACTTGTTCTATGTATATATATTCCATTTTCTAATCCCTAGGTCTTTCTCCATATGTGGTCACGACTTTGAGACTTGGATAAACCCTAAGGGGATTTCCCTTAGGCGGTCTATAAAAAGGAATTCCCTTCATATGTGAGTATATGCTCGAAATCCAGTAACAAGAAGAGTATCACTGGTTCATCCACCAAAACCTAGTGGGTATCCTAGGCTTCTCTCGAGGAGAGTGCAATCATCCATCATGTACAAGTCACATCGATGGAGAGGAGCACCATGTCCACAACCATAATTAAGTAATTGACCAGGGATAGAGTAATCATCCCCATTGCTCGAGAGAGAAAAATAATCCACAAGTATGCATCAATGATATGGAACTACAAGTCCTACACCATAGTCAGGTAACTGATTTGGGAGAGTGTAATCATCCCTATCACTTTGGAGGGTGTAATCATCCCTGAGTGTAATCAGATCAATGAGAGCATAATCATCCTCATCACATTTCAAATAGAGTATAGCATGATCATACTCATCACTTAGGAGAGTGTAATCATCTATGAGTAAATAACTAGAGTCTCCATGCCCTCACATCATAATCATAGGATAAATACAAAGATCCTAATAAGTACCTTTGGAAATCCCAATAATATAATAATAAAATACACAGTATCATCAACAAGATCCCAGGTAGTACCTATGGGTATACAAAAATATATATGGAATATCATGGCTCAAAAGCTAGATCCGAGGAAAGCACATCTGGGAACCACAAAGAGAAAGAAGTCCTCTCGTGTCATTATCAATAGACACCGACCAGTAATAACCTCTTGTAGTCATTGATGAATCAGGAATAAACATAATAAATCAAGAACAAATTAGTAAGGGTGGTCAAATGCCAAAACCCACAACTACTACCACATACCAATGGGAATAAACTTTTATCATGGGTTCTAAGGTAACATACTCTACCATCTCTACCCAAAACTAATGTAGTAGCTTAGGGTCATCTAGGAAATAGGTCACCCACTATGTCCCTTAGTCCATGACACAAAAGCGGAATCCTACTTGAGATCCTCAACAGAAAAGCTAAAGGATCTTACAAAGTATCATCACAATATACACATAAGTGAAGGCATCTGGCATCGAATCCTTATATGAAATGTAAAAGGGAGAATCCTACATAGTATACTCTAATAAAAAAATCATCATCCTATATGGGATCCTTTGAAGAGTACATGTGAAGGGGAATCCTATATAGGACCCTAAAAACATGGTTCAAAGTTAGATCCATCCTATAAGGTATCATTCTGATGGATAAACAAAAAAATTGGGTCTTAAAATGGATTCCCTTGGTAAAAACATAAGAAATTTTATCCCATAGGGGATCCTTAGTGATCAAAAAAGATAGATAGATCCTATAAGGGATCCTCTAGGTCAAAATGTAAGTAGATGAATCCTTAAGGGGATCCTCAGAACAACTACTCTCTCAGCCTCTACGGTTATAAGGTCAAATCTCACAAGGGGTATGTCCACAAAAAAAAGATACATAATCATCTATCTAAAGATATAAATAATATATCATATAAGTTTGTGGTCTCAAACTATGTTAGTACAATCACCCACCCTATAATTCTCATTTCATGTCTCTCTTTCACGAGAATACTAAATTAGATTACAGGAAGAAGAACCTCTATAGTTAAATTAGAATCCCCAAAACACCGATAAGGATTCCTAAAAGCAGAAAATGGGTTTCACCATCATGATCCAATAAAAAATATTATAAAAATGGACTACTCCTAAGTTCAATTTTGACTCTTAGGAGAAAATTCTAGAAAATACCCTCAATGGAGAGCAAGGTTGGAGTACATTGCATGTGTACCATTGTATACTCTTTGTACCCTCAACTCCCCACCTAGGTGTGTACTCTGGTTGGACTTGGCATGTAAAATCCCAAGTACACAGAGTGTTGTCCTTCTATATCATGTGTACCCAACATGATGTACCAATCTGTGAACCTCACTTGGACTGACCAAGTATATCGTCTGGCCATGTACGTCAACATAGATTGTAACCTACATAGGGTCTAGCAGTGTACATTACATGGAATGTTCCCCTTACATGGTTATCCAAGTAGGGTACTCTATGACATTACTGAGTCCTTTTGCAGAGTGTATAAAGTCCTTAATGATTTATACTTTGTTAAATTTATCTTCACTAAATAGGAAGAATAGCTGACATGTGTTCCCTAAACCACACGTCATGTACAGGGTTTTTCTATTATGGAAACCCCTTGAATCTCTATGACACCCCTTTTTTCACATGAAAAGTCATAGATCAACCCTAAATGGGTCCTAAGTATACCAGAAATGGCATTTAAACATTAAAAGAACAAATATATAGTAATTTATAGTGAAACATTAAAACAACCTAACTTTGGGTTGAATCCACCGAATCATTGCATTTTTTCATGCTCCACAGCAACTGCACAACAATCTGGCACGTCTTGAGCCCTATGGTGGTACCTCCTTCCTCCTTCCTCACTTATATTTCTCCCTCTTCAGTTTTATCTCTTGGGAATGATATAGGAAATCCATAGAGGGTGTGTTCCTGAATTCAGAGAAGAAAGAAGAAAATAAAACCAGAAACGAAACAAAAGGCAGTCCCAGCTAGCCCCGGTGCCTGACCTGGGTTTATCCCCAACCTAATAAAAAATCCTTATTTTGAACTAAATGGTGGAGAAATAATCTAAATATGAAATTCTTTTGCAATTCCATTATTGAACGAAATTACATGAACATGTTAATATTTATTTTATTAAATATTAATTATTCCTTTAAAATAAGAATAGCTCAAAAATATAAAAAACTCATATCCCAGGCTAAAAACCCAATTCTAATACAAAAAGAGTGGTCAAGAAATTATATGAGATGGTATGCTATGGGAAAATAGCATCTTACCCATTACAAGTGTCTAAAAGAAAATATTAAAATTTCTCCTCCAGAATAAAACTCTGAAAAAATGCTAGTCATTACAAAGCATCCTTTGGTATATCAAACTCTTAAAATATGAGATAATGTTGACCTAATTGAATATCGTTCTTTTAAAACCACTTTGATCCCTTTAAATAATCAAATAAATCATCCACATGATAAAAAAAGGATACTTTTTATAAATAGTTACATGGTTCAACTACTAATATCCCTCATACAATTGGGTTGAACTATTAACCTTCTTGGAATAGAGCATAGTGGATATGAAAGGTGAAACAATAGGGTGAAAAAAATTCTTCATCATATCAACTAACATAAACTTTATATTTTTTAGCTCCATTTGTTCCATATGATAAGATGGTATCGGGATCAACTCCCTACCTAGAACAAAGTTAATCATAAACTCTACCTCCCACTCTAGAGGAATCCTAGAGAAATAATATGGGAAAACATTAATAAAATATATTTCAATGGAATATAGATTCTCAATAGAATAAACATCATCGAGAAAAACTTCTACAATAGAAAACAAACACTTGAGCTCTAGGCGGGAAGAGCCTGTATATCGAAACCTCAAATACCACTCTCTATAAAACAACAAATATCACCCATTAGAACCCAGAAATGAGACACATCAATGATAAAAATCAACCTCATCATTATGATAGATAATAAAATTAATCCCAATGATGATGTAAAATATATCTAAATAGAGAATGAGGAAATCTAAAACTAAATTTGCATCAAATATAAATAGAAAACAAGAAGGACATTGAAACCCCTTCTATTTTCCCATCCCAAGAGGTTTCACAAACTCTATAAAAAATTACATGAGCTCCATTATATATTTAATCATGTAAAAAATGACTATAAGTACATATGTGGGATGAAAATTTATCAAATACAGTAATCTCTCATGATGATGAAACAAGTTGGTACCTCTCGTTGTAACTGGACTCATATCTAACTCTACTAGAAACTTATCTACTATGTGAAGGTTCTTAACTCATGAGGCTTATAGATATGGACCTATAGTCTATAATTTATTTTACTGCACTGTAGTAACCTTTAGAGATTAAAATACCTAACCATAAAGAGGGATGGAGATAGCCTGACAAAAATGTTATAGATGACCACAACGTCAACAACTATTGCACATATTTGTAGTTGTGGAACAAGAGTGTTGTTTGTTCCCAGCCTTAAAACACTGATAAAAATCTGTTGGTACACTACTGTCTAAAAATGAAGTTGTTTAGGAGGCATGTTTTTTAGAACCGCCCCCACCACTCCTATGATGATCATGTCACTTCATCTTTATCCCCTATATTCCACTAAAGTTTCCACTGGGTGTAAGATAAGGGGTACAATAACCAATTTTTTCCACTACATTTTCCCTTCCATAATTACCATTTCTACTATATCTGTGTAGTTTGAATTATTTAGTATAAATACCTAAGATATAATATCCAAACCCAAACCCAATATGTATTTCTTAGCCTTCAACTGGTCATTCTTTACAACCTCAGGAGGAAAATCACCAAATCTACTAACCAATTGGTGTATAGAAACACCTAATACTTTCCCTAATGCAAGGAGAGGAACATTATATAATTTTACATCAATAGTTACTCTGGAAAAAACTACGATAAGAAGATAGTTTTTAAACCCTTCTAGTCCAAGCTCGCATGAATATCCACTTGTACCATGGAATCTCACCATCACTTGCTGGGACCCCCCAAATCTGAATTCCACACATTTCACCTTCATACTCTCAAGGTTATGTAGGATGTAAAAGTATTTTTGATCTTTTCCACAAATACTTTCACCCTTATAGGTTCATTTGTACCCCTAAAGAATGGTGGATTCTCACATAAGAACTCCTAAGATTGGTCCCTTTCTCCTCAAAATCATTGTTTCACCTAAAAAAATTTGTTTTAGAATTGTCGTTTATTTTGGTTGACATACCAAACTACTCACATGATATCCTTGATAAGATTCTAATTTCGAGGTGTATTCCATTGAGGATCATCTACTACACCATCATAAAGAACCTGTAAAGACACCTATGAGGCATACCATTGCACACCAAAATATAGTAAATCATTAAACAAAAATATAATATCAGTTAGAATGATGAAACCATAATAAAAAACAAATATATGATCATGAACTCAAAACAGGAGATAAACATCCCAATATCCTAAGGTAAATTGTGTCTCATCAACGTATGATCAAGTAAATCACTCACCACAACCAAGCTCTAAAGTCCTAAAAATTCTATATTTAGTCTACTGAATTACCAAAACCGAGCACAACCTATACTCTAATACCAAATTTTGAGGTACCCAACTCAGATAGCCTCTCAAACCAATACCTGGCTTGAACCATCAGACAGCCAAATGGTGTTCTTGATCCCCACAGGCTAGCAACTAACACCTAGGCATCAACAACAACTAGAGGGAATGATATCTCCCAACATGAAGCATAAAAATAACATAGATATATACGTGATGGGAGGAAATAGTTTAAGAATAAAATAAGAAATATATGAAATATTAAAAAGGATACAGTAGATATAATACAACTCAAAATTAGTCATCAGTCTTCAAGGTACAAGTCCAATAGAAAAGGACAACTAAAACTAAAACATGTACTCTATGTGATAGTATAGTAAAATACCCAATGTCACACTACCATATTCCTAGAAATAGCTGATAAAAAACTTTATCTATCACTATGGACCCATTCCTTTCTCAATATAAAACTACATAATAAGTCTATGTACCACATAAGGATTGTGTGGGGTGCAAGCCAAACAAGATCAGCAGCATCCCGACCAGGTGTTCCATGTCCAGTCTCTATAATGTAATATAAATAATTAGTATCTTCAAATAAAACAAGTCATGATAAATTGTAAACTATTTTTTATATAAAAATTATAGAAACATATTTTCCCCTTTTCCACAGTTCAAAATAAAGCAGGTAAAACTATTTCAAAACATTTCACATATATCAACGTAGTCAACCTAAATCAAAGAATGTATTTTATACCATTTCAAATTCAAGGTAGTAAAAATATAAAACAATACAATCCAAATCATTGGTAACATCATGCCAAAGATCATTTTAGGTCATGCAATTTATCAAACACCTACATATTCATAGACAATTGTGTGCATCAGGTCTATTGACATATGCAATGAGTGTAGAGAGAAGAAAAACACTTTGGAAAGTGAACCTCCCAAATGTTTATCATGTCTCTAGAACAACAGTCCTAGGGAGTGAAGAAACACCCCTTATGTGGACCCCCTGATAGTATCAACATATGACACTTATTGCAAAAAACTTTTACCTTTATACCCATGGTTTTCCATCTGCTACATTTTCCAAAACATTTCATCAAAATACTAATTTAAAAACCATTTCATTAATTCATTTCACAATGATTAGTTACTAATTTTTTATAAAAATAATGGAAAATAATATTTTCCCAAAAAAAACCATTTCCACACAAATAATTAAATCACACCAATTCATTTATAAAACAATTTATAAAAATTAGATCAATATAGTTAAACTAGAATATGCTATAGATGGAACAACCTACCTCAAACTGGAGTCACACATGCCTAAAATGGGATCCACCAACACATGAGAAATATAACATAGAAAGAGACATCAAATAATCAGTACCCACTTATCAAAAATCAATTAAATAGGAAATATGTTTTTGTAGGGGAAAGATCATAGGATTCCAAAAATAATCTTTCACGGTGTACCAAAATAGCATAGGGTTAACCTCTAGAAGAGGATCATACCATGGATCTAGAATATATTAAGTAGATTATTATCATAGATAAATGGATATATAAATATAGGGAAGTGTTATAACCATAATAAATGTAAGTGAAGAAGAAGAAGGAATACTCACACAAAGAGATACACCACAATAACAACATACATCAATCACTAAATGAAATGATTCTAAAGTTTTGGAGATCCCTAAAATTACATTGGTGGCTCTTGGGTCTCATGAAAAAAATCCTATAGTCTAATTAAGGATTAAAACCAACATAGTACCTTAAAAATTACACACCCAAATAAATTCATAACATGAAAAAGTTTCACATTGTAACTTTCAAATTTTAGAAATTATTCTAAAAAATAATCATCTAGAATTAAAAATCCAAATTTTACCATTTTATGATGTAAAACATATTCATGATGTGTAAACAATTCACCCCTTGTACCAATTTCACAAAGTCTTCCCAAAAATGTTTTCATTATATGTTAGTTGTTCATGAAATGAAAATTTCTAGTAGATAGAAAATAATAGATTCTGTAGAAAAACCCTAATCATCTCTAGTGTTTTACAAAATCTCGAAGAACCCCCCAAAGCCTTTAACACAATCATACCCAGAATCCATTGATTCCAATAAACATACATACTCAGAAAATGATATTCATCCTCTGAAGCCCAATAATGTTCCCAAACAGAGAGGTAAATGTAAAGAGATAAGAGAGATACCTAAAATAGTGTAATGGAATGTCAAAAAAATGACATGGGGATTTCACAAATACATAACATCCTTTCCACTCATTCATAAGATATAGGACTTGGTAAAATTTATTTAATATTTATACGTAATATATGTTTATCATATATAATATAATTTCCCTGTGTATAATATTTATATTCATAGAAAATATCATTTAACATAGAATATGAAAAATCACATAACAATGAAAATTATTTTAGAATAATAAAATAATAATAGATAATGATAATCAAAGTATATAAAATAAACATGTAAAGTGATAGGCATGGGAAATTATCAAAACAAAAATGGAAAAGAGCCACTCAACAGTTCACTCTTTTACATACACTTAAGGTTCATTTTTATATCTATATTATACAAAATTTATTATTCTAGAATCATTACACCCATTATTTATATTATGTCACATGAAATTCTCTTTAGGGTTTCATCGCCAATGTGATCTATAAAGGAAGATCAATTTTTATAGAAGACTTATTGTAAGTGGTAGTTTTTTATTGAAAAAATAACTTCAAGGACTAAAATATTTCACATGAAATGATCACTAAGTATTATAATACTCTTCTCAATATTTTTATTTATTTTTTATATTTTTTTGGATCAACTTGAAATGTTATGTTTATATTTTAATAAGTTTTTCTTGGGAAATTTTTTATAGTTATAAGTAATTATAAAAGATATATGGTGAGACTATAATTCTATACCACCCTAATTAATTGGGTAAAGCTATATATCTCATCAGATAAAGGATTCTATGAATGAACATGATTCTAGATTTATTGATGAATGATGCAATGATATATTGAATATAATATGTGATCATGATGTATGATTTGTTAAAAATTAACTCATAGTCTTTGTAAATAATTTTATGTAATGTCTTAAGATTCCTTCATGGATTTTCTATAATTTCTATTAGTTTTTAAGTGAATTATTTTGATTTCAAGAAATAATAATTTTATTTCATAAATAGAGGATTTTTTATGATTGTATTATGTTTAAGAGTTTATATTATAAGATAAAATGTTTCTCACAAACTCTAATTTATTTTCAGTGAAGTCTTTGTTGATCTATTATACATGATTTTTATATTACTTTATGGAAATTTTATACGAAAAATTTTATTTAAATTTTACATAAATTTTTATGATATTTTAAAAGCTTAAAGTTTTTTATCTAAAATGAAATTAATTTCCATCGTTTTCATGAATTTAAATTTCCTAAAAGGTTTTATCTTTCTTTTATACCCTGTACTGATCTTTATATATTCATCCAAAATTTTAAAATGATTTTTATAAAGCTCAAAGATGATTATAAATTATTTTTGAATCTATGTTCTAGATGTGAGGTTTTATCTTTGAATGAAGTAAGCGTATCATTTGAAACATTTGGTTTGGTTGAAAAATATGGGTTATGTTATGTATTTTTTTAATAATTAACTAAAACTATAAAACCAAATGTTATCTGGTGGGTAATTTAATAAATATTTACTATAAATATTTTTATTATAGATTGTTATATTAGAGTTTTTAATGTTTTTATCAGGGCATGATTTAGATAATATTTTATGGTTCTATGTCATCAATGTAGGATAAATTAATAGTTTCATATACCATAATGTGTTAATAATTCTATGGGAGATTTTAATTCATAGTAATATAAATTATTTGTATGTATTATATGATTGAATTTTCATGTGATTAATGATATTTGGGATATGTTTATTGGGTTTTATGAAAAAAATCATGATTGATGAATATATTACCCATATGTTTAGTATGTGATTTAGTGTGAGGATTATTTAGGAAGAAGGTTATAATATTTTTGGGAACATATGTTGAAATGTATAAATAACATTAGTGAAAAATATTTGATTCAAAGATAATATGATTGATGTTATTTTGATTAGATTTTCAATATTTTTAGATAATTATATAATTATGTATTTAAAATATTTTCCGTATTGGAAAATAGTAAGGAGTATTTTGATGATAATTGGGTTTCAATAATTTTTCGTACACATAAAAGGATAATGTTTGGTGAGAAAAAGTTATCTTGGTTCCCTTGATTTTTTGGATTCAAATTCAGTAATTAAAATTTCATATGATGGTTAGGGTGTAATTATTTGTGTAAATTGGGTATTATAGTGAATGTATTAATTATTTTATAACATTTTCTAATATTAAGGTCATTATATGATCAACATTGATAGAATTGCCTTCTTAATTATAGGGAAGAAGTTTTATAAGACACTGAATCTTGATTGAGAATAAATTATATGCATTATGATTATATATATATTTATGTTTCAAGGGCCAAAGAGTAGTGATATTTTTTCTTATTTTTAACAAGTTAAAATTATGAGGAAGTAATTTCATTAATGGATTGAATTTAATACCCAGGTCCTAGAATATATTATCATTTCATAAATTAAATTTTTTTATTTATATATTATATAAAATAGAAATTTTTTAAAAACATAAATGGAATGAATATTACTATAGAAATATTACATTACATAATAAGGATACATGAATAATCAGACAGTAATATAAAACACACAAAATAACATCAATATTGAAGTATGAACCATCATTATCTCTCATGTATATGACTCCCCTAATGATAATTTTGGAAATAATAAAGAAAGTATAAATGAATAAGGTATTTTGAGGATGAAATTATAGAATGTAATGTGTAGTTATTTATAGAGGAAAATTTGAACATTGTAGTCTTTATAAATCAAATAATATACCTGTTGGGGGAAATAATTATAAGGTTCACAAATTTGAAAACATATATAATTTTTTTATTTTTAATTATAATTTATCTATTTCAAATTTATATATTTCATTAAGGGAGTATATTTAAATGTTATATTATTTTATAACTAATAAATAGATTTTTATTTCAAATTTCATATTCTATTATTCTCATATTTTATACTTATTGAAATATTTTAAAAGTATTTAACCCTTAAGTATACAGTGAGAGTTGTTAGAACACTCTTATTCCTATGATTTTTCCTCTTACATGTCATAGTGATTCCATTCCAATTCCAAATTTTTCCATGTTGAGTACCCTTATGTTTCAAGTGATCAACTCTTATGATATAGGGACATCATATTTCTTCATTTCTAGAAATCATATATTTTCATAACTAATGAATCTTACATATTAGAAAACTTTCCCTTATGTATTGGTAAAACAAATTTTATGTATTATTGTTTAATAGAGGACATCATCGATTTTTTAGTCTCATTATGCTCAACATAACTCTTGTGAATTGAGAAAGTTACTTTTATAGATAATTCCTTATTAATTTACCTTTTTCAATTCTATACTTATTAGTTACTCTTATGTATTCAAGTAGTTTTCATAGCTTTGTAATTTTTTATGAACTATACTTTATTGTGTCACAAATTTCTTTCATGTCTTTGTTTATTCCTATAACTTATAAAATATCTAATGTAATCATCTTCCACGCTTCATTATTTGGAACACCACCGATATAAGAATAAAATTCATATATTCTTCAACTCATTTAATAATTGAAAAAAAAATACAATTAATAACCTATGGTTGAAAAGCAAAATGTTTCATACTTCAGTACCTTGAATAAAAAACATTAAAAAAATATCTAGGTTTACTAGTCTAAGATAACCACATCCACTCAAACTCGCCATTAAAATTTTCTGTCTGGATGTGTGTGTATATAAAATTAAAATATCATATAAATAAGTTTTGAAAATGGTGGATTAAAATTATAATGTGTGTATTTTTATTAAAAAAGATATTAAAATATTAAAATATTATCATTGCATGAATTTTTTAAACAATATAAAAGTTAAAAATATTATATTAGAAATCAAATTAAATTAATTTGTAAGTTATGTGTCAATGTATATAAGTTGTATGCAGATCATTTATTCCTATCATTGATGATTATGTTAACAACTCTAAAGTTTCGTGGAAATTTTTATACTTAAAATATCAAAATTAATACTAAATTAAGATATTAGTAGGGTTATGAACCTTCATGATGAGGGTTTGGTTAAGGGTTATATGAATAATGGTGTATCACGAGATAAAGATGATGTAATTTATGGGAAAAAATTGTAATCACATTAAATTGGTGTCTATTTTTCTATCAATATGAAATTTAGTTATGATAGTATGAAAGGATATATGAACCATCCATGCATACAACATTATAATTTTTAGATCTCATTCATTATTTAATTTTGGAAGTGCCATTATGTTTTATATATAAAAAAGAGAACCTGGTTCCTTATTTTATGTAAATATATTGTTTTTCCCTTTTATATTATTCTATATTAATAATTATAAAACCGTTAAACTCGTTAATTATTTTTGATTCCCTGGAAACAGTCCTTCGAGTTTTATCACCAAGGTGATCCTTAGAGGAGTATTCATTTTTTCTTTGGGACACTAGGTAAGGGGTTATTTTTCATTATAACGTTTATCTTTTTTTTGAAATTAATTCTTATAAAATTTATACCTAAGTATTATCCTGCACTTATCATTGATTTTTATCAATGTTTTATGTTTTATGGGTCATATTAAAATGATATTTTATTTGTTATGATATTTTATCATGCTATTTATTATTAAATATCCCGTGAAATTGTTGATGAATTTTTATTTATTTTTAACATTAAATTTCATGATTATATATTTTTTATTAATCTCCAAAACATGTGGTAATTTATTTAGGACAATTCACATATTTTATAGCAGTCTAAGAAGACCTTGTGATGATTATTATCAATCATTATTAGTTTTACAAAATAATGTGTTAAATATGGATCATATTTTAATGATCTTGGATTCTTGATCATCATTTTAAATTAATGATTTGAGATGTTAAAACACAAATAAAGAGAATTATTTTTTGGAGTATTATATGTCTTGGATTTTATATGACGGGATTTAAATATTTTTTCTATGTAAATTTATTTTTCCCTTATTAAAAAATATGCCTACTACACGTTGAACCCTGTACATATTAGAGTAAGCCTCACAGATGTGGGGGGGCAAGATGACAGAGAATTAAGGTAGCAGTGGATCATGGATATAGAATATAGATTATTATCCAAGGGTGTTGGTCACACTTAGTGCCTTTATATTATTCATGGTGGAGCACTAGGGGGTTGGTTGTTATGGCCCTCCCCATGTATATATGTATTGTGTATCAAGGTGTTGACCATTGGGTTAACATGACCATTCATTGAAATGTGTTGGAATATAAATATTAACCAGATCGGAATCTAAATTGATGGAAAATATAAGATTAAATTTATGGTAAACTAATTTTAAATGTTACATTAATAACGTTGGGTGTATGCTCTATTTAATCATAGTGGTTATATTGACACTACAACATCGCCTTCTACATCCTAATTTATGTGTGTTCTACATGAGCTTAATTATTATGCCACATTATCAAGATATCATTAAATGGAAATTAATGTGATTATATTGATCACTATAAATCATAAAGTGATCTATAAGACTAGACCATACCAAATATGTATTCTTTTATAACTGAGACATCACATGAACACCACCCGAATCATTCTGCATGAAACTAGAAGTTTCTTCCACAAAATATTATTAATGACAATATATTTTGATTTACATTTGATCAATTTTATATTCTTAACAAGATTGATACATTAGGAAACATTATTTTCTTAAATAAAATTAATTATAAAATAACACACTGCATAGGTAACTTCATTCTTTGGAATGATGATGGTTTTTTCCAATAGACATGTAAGGTGATTTGTTGTGCATGAAGATGTGAGTCAGTATGTATTAAATGAAGGTAGTGTGAATAGTTATTTAGAAGTAGTGGAGTATTTTGGATAAACATTAGTTATAAAAAGTACCTAAATAGATCATTTGGATGGTATCAACCAATAGAACCGAGATAAAGAGTTGAGAAAACTAAAACAGTGGAAATGATAAATGCATTGATTTCACCATAAGTATTCTATATTTTATTAATTGTGGATTAATCCTTCTCAATTTAATTATTGTTAATCTATTCCATGAACATGTGAATATATTAATAAAGATTCCTATATTTTTGGTGGATATAATTAGAATATACATGAACTCTAGAACTTTGAGAGTTCTTTGCACATGAAAAAATAGGTTAACACAATAAAACATAAACAAATAGAAGATTTATGCACACTATTATTATTTTTAAAATATATATCTTACAATTAAGGTTTTTGTGAACTTAATAACATAATTAGTAACAATAATATTTGATTGACCCATTTATTTTCATAGGTTTTAGAAATAATATATAGTGTATCTAGAATAATAAGTAGTGAGAATCAGTTGAACTAGCCATTTATTAGAAGAAGTAAAATGATATTTTACTACATGTACTTTGGAATTAGTGGGAAGGTGTAGTTTATTTTAATAATTGAGGCTTGAATATAAAGATTATATTTTTTCATTAGAAACATGGAATCTATATTCTCCTTCCCAGTGTGTCGGCATTGTGTTTTTAAATAGTTTAGAACCACTATAATCAAATTTTATAGGAGACATTGTATTAGGATGTGGTTAATACCTACCCTCCATAGTTTCTGGGTGATGCCCTACAAACCCACTTATAATTATTAAATAATTTTTAGTGGAAATTTTTTGGCTCATATCATCTTGACCACATCAACAACAAAGTAACCTATTCTAGGGGGAAGCACTATAAAAATAATTGGTGTCATTAGGATCATCCCCTAATAAGTGTCATAGGTTTATTTTAAAGAAAATAAATTCTAAAATTGAAGTACAACTAATCCACACCCCCCCATAGTGTTGCAACCAATTCATTTATACATCAATTATTATAAAAAGATATTCCCTATAACGAATCCTTATAAAATGAGTGATGTATAAATTTAATTCAGAAAAAATTATGGGTGTTCTAATCAGTAATGTAAATTACATTCATGGATATAAGATCCAATTTATTTCTCACTTTCTAACCCAAGGTTTGGAGGTTTATGATACAGTGGTATTAGGATTTCATCCTCTCAAGAAATACTACCTTATGAAATGTAAAGAAAAATGAAATATAGAAGTTAATAGGAATGCCATATATTCATTTTTATTATCATTTTCTATAAAGTCTTCTCTGAAGTGGTGGGAATAAAAATTGCCAAGGAAAAGTGGGACAGACTCAAAAACATGTATGAAGGGTATGATTAGATCAAAGAAACCAAATGGAATATTTGGAGGGATAAAATTACAAATTTCATAATGATATAATATCACACTATGGATTAAAACTTTACCCAAATTAATGAGTTTTTTGTCATATCAGATGATTTGGAGAAAATATAGAGGATTCTATAGCCATTAATAAATTAATGAGAAACCCCCCATCAAAATTTGACCGAAAGATCATATCCTTTAAGAAAAAGAACAAGTATATCTTGATGAGTTATAAAATACTTAACTCAACTATAACATGACTAGGGCTCTAGTTTTCAAAAAAATATTATGGAAGAAATGGTATTCAAGGACTTGAGTAAACTAAAGCTCAAGGAAGAATAATATGAATATTTTTAAAAATCCAAAGATAAAGAAGTGATGGATGAAGAATGTAAGAAAACCATGTCTCTCGTATAAAGAGAGATTAGAAAGTGAAAACGGATGGACAAAGGTAAACTTACAGTGAAATGATTCAATTTTGGATGAATTATACATCTTTCAGTAAATTTACCAAAATAAAAGCGTTTAGAATATGATGATGATGGTCAACATGAAATACCTTAAAAAATGAAATGTGTAAAAATTAAAAGGAAGCTACAAAATCAGTTGAGAATAAGAAAAAATCTCAATGAAGTAAAAGAAGATGTTTGATGAGTAAATAAAAGGAAGAATATACTTCCACATGTAGTTTTTTTAAGAATGTTTTCCTAAAATATATAGAAAATTTATCACTCAAATTTGAAAGTCTGTAGAAAATTCAAGTTGTGGTGAATAAGATAATTAAGTGGATTATAAGCAATATATATTGAAATTAAAAATTGGATCATGTCTTGATAAAAATACAAAATTCAATA
Organism: Viscum album; assembly: GCA_963277665.1. NCBI lineage: Eukaryota > Viridiplantae > Streptophyta > Magnoliopsida > Santalales > Viscaceae > Viscum > Viscum album. The sequence goes on along the minus strand of OY728146.1, from coordinate 1,747,263,993 downwards.
AATAAATTAGACTATCAATGAAAGAGTTTAAAAAAAAATGAAGGGAATGATGAATTTGTTAAAATATATTATGGTTACATTGAGAAGATAAGAAATATCAAGATAAACTTTGTAGATAATTATAAAATGATGAAATATAATAATGAAAAACAAATATTTAATTGATGGATAATTCAAAAATACTTGGTAAAAATATATTTAAGCTGAAATTTCTCTGAATAATATCAATGAGGATTTCAATAATGTTACTAAAGCTAAAGAAATAACATCTCAAGTAGTTGAGAATGTTTTCTCAAAGAAATAGTCTAAATCCCCTTTTCCTAAATCTAAAAGTAAATCTTTTATTTCAAACAATTAATTTTTTATTAACAAAAACTGAAACATTTTTTACTACTATTAACAATGAAAAACATTTCTCTATAAAAAATAAATACTTTAAAACATCTAAGAGAGTTATACCCTTATGGATGAAGGAAGAATAATATGTTTCTATACAAAAATAAAAGTATCCTGAATATAATTCTAAAAAGTATGGAATATATATATTCAATGGTTATTACTCATGATGTGGAATTTTAAGTCACAAAGACAAATCCTATTTTTAAAATAGGTCACCTATTTGGAGAAGGTATAAACTGAGGGGTGTAATACTGAGAAGAAATGAAGAAAATCTATAAGGATAAAGATTATATCAATAAAAAAATGAAAAATAACACATCAAATAATCCATTCAGAAAAAATATGAATGTCCGAAGAAATTATTGGAACATGTGATCATCAAGTCCATTTTTATAATGAATGTATGATTATTTTTCTTGTAATTATTTACTATAATGAAAAGGTTAAGGTAATTTAGAATTAAAATATGGAAGAAAAATATATAATTGTTTGATTTTATTTGATGTCTAGAAAAAAGGAAAACTCATGGATTCTTGAGAGTGGTTATATCTATCACATGATAAGATATGAGAAAATACTTAGGAAAATTTAAGAACATAATAAAGGATGAAATAATTATCATCAAGTGTGAGTGATCGAGTGGTAATAAATTCCAAATTGGGGATCCTGAAAATTTATGGTTATTTGAGTGTGAATGGTTAAAAACCTTTGGTATAGAATACCTGGTCATCTTGGTCAAATAAATTTGAGTAAAATATCAATTAATAATGTGGTAAGATATATTCTTCTTCTGAATAAGTAATTAGAAAATACCTTTAAAACTTTTAAATAGGGAAATCTTGTATAGGTTGTTCATATATGAATAGATATTAATTATATTAAACCACATGATCTTATTCATTCTAGTCATTTTGATACTATGATACATCATTCTACTAGTGGTGAACTCTATTTTGTTACATTTATTAATAATTTCACCCATATGAAAAATTTAATGGTTATTAAGAACAAGTTATAATAAATTGAAATGTTCCATCTTTTTATAAGAATGTTTGAGAATGAACTGATAGTATATATAAAAAAACTATGAACAAATAAACGAAATGAGTTCACTTGTAAAGATTTCTAATAATATCATATAAATCATGGAATTACACATCAATAATGTACTCCTTATGCTCCTCAAAAAAGGGAGAAGTCTAGATAAAGAACATAAGTCAAGTTGAAATGGGAAAAAATATTCTAACTGAATATAAATTACAAAATTCTACAAGATATAAGTAGTGTGTATAGAGGTGCATATAAAAAATATATCTTTACTAATACCAGACTGCAACATGACTCTTTATGAGATTTGGTATAATAAGAATATAGTGACCTAGCCCTAGATAGTCCAAAGCTAGTGTCTAATACTAAATATACTAACATGATTAAAAGGAATCAAGCCCTAAAGGGCCAATCAGTTTATTAGTCCTTGTAAACCAAATACGTAAATGAGAATTGTGTTACAAAGGGATACTCTAATTAAAACATATTTTTTTCTTCTAAACAAATAAAATTTGAGGAAGATATCTAATACATCTAGTATATTCTTGTATATATTTTATAGTATTCTTCTTGGATTCATAGGGAAGAAAACATAATAAGGGTGAGATAAAATGTTTTGTATGTAAAAAAATAGTTTAAATAATAATGAATCAATGTGAATATTCAATATAAAAGGTAAATAACTAAACACATATACCATGAAATCAATAAACTGAGTTAAAGTACATAAGAAATACGGAATGGTAATAAATGGAAACACATTCCATTCAAATAACTAGATAAGGAAAATAAATATGGTAATATTTGAAACTAAAACACATGCCATTAATCAATGAATTGAAATAAAATGTATCTATATATTTTTCAATGCAAAATGTCATGGATGGATAATAACTGAAAGTAATATGAGTAAAATTGATTTCGTTATTGACGTCATGTCTCAGGAACATGGGGACCTATTACCATCAATACCTTTCATGATATGGTTTAAAACTAATAGTTGAAACCAATTTGCGTAATTATTCATCTCATGTGAGCATGTCTATACATCGAAGATCTATATAATGTCTGGGCTCCACTCGTCATTTCTAGTACAAATCATTCCTCATATTCAATAATCAAAATAACTAATATGACTTATCAAATAGCTAAATTGGATGAGAAATATGTATCTATCAACAATTCCCCAGTTAATAAAATAACTATCTACATAGGCACTGTATATAAAATGATATACAGTTGAGGCAACAATAATATCTATGAAACATGAAATGGATAAATAGGGGAAATTCAAAGTTCAATGATCATATAAAATTGAATACTTAAAGGTGGATAAAAAGTAAATAAATGAAGTGAGTGTGAATATTATCCTTGGAAAAATTAATAATTAACCATCCAGATGAATAATAAGGATGGTACCAATACAAAAAACCCAAGTGGAGTAAAATAGACTGTTGTGGTCATTTATGAAATAAAAGATCAACTTTTAAAACTATTATTGAGTAAAATATCATTTTATTTTAAAAACCATTTGAAAATAACTTTATTTAAAAATAATCATTTTAGACATTTAAATAAGGCTTCAATGAAATGATGGTGGGTAAATCTATACATTTAATACAAGCTAAAAATAATATTCCTTTTGTACAGAAAAAGGTTATAAAATGTCGCGTTATAAAAGAAAGGAGTAGCTTACTTTGAAACCTTGGGGAAATGAAAAAAGTGTAAAAATGTCTTTACCAAATAATTTAAAAACATTTTTTAAAAGCTCTTAATAAAATATGATTTTTAGAATAAAATATTTTCTCTGACTAAAGAGAGATCTAAAGTCAGGGTTTATGAAAAAACATTTTCCAAAAACATCATAGTACCAGAGAGTGAAAATATAGAACTAACACTTGAAAATTATCATGAATAAATAGAGGATAATTAACATTTTTATTAAAAAATGGTTATATAATTTCCTCAAACGGAAATTCCATTAATATATCATTAGTATTAGTCTTGAGTAAAATAATATTTAAACATTCCAAAGTGTCCCATACCACATTGTATTATTTTTAAATCAAAAACATCATGAAAGAATAATATTGAAGGAAGTATTAAATACCATGATGTGAAAATTAATTCCTGATATAATATAAAAAATTCAATAGATACACAACAAAAAAATATGTAATTAGTTAACATGGCATTTATCTCAGGGATGTAAAAAACAGAGATGAGAATCTCATACCTTGAGTTTCATTTCAGGTGAACATCCTTTTAATTTTAGTATAATAAATTTATATAAATTTTAAAATTCCTTCAGAAACTTTTTCATGTATATAATTACATTTATTTCACATATTACCATGTTGTGTACAACTACTCAAACAATTAAGTATACATCGTGTGTTTTTTACAAAATTCAGTTTATGTGTTAAAACAACTTTTATTGGTTAACTATGTTCAAAGGGGTCATTATATAAAATATCTAGAATGAAAACCATGATATAATTATCATATTTTTACATACACTATACTTTTAAAATAAATCTTTAAATATGGTTTTCAAAATGATAATATGTCACAATCATGGAGACGGTAGGTTGTACGTACGCATGAGTAACATTCTCATTTTTAAATAATCATTGTGGAAAGAGGGTAAGTAACTAAAATCAATACATAATGATAATTATATAATAAATATCATATTATTTAATCATATATAATTATATATAATTATATTATGTAAAATGAATCACACCATGTTGTGAAGGTGGTATTCCACACCTCCACGAACAACATTATCTTTTTTAAAGTGTGTGAAGGGGTAATAAAGAAAATGATATATATATATCCACAAATTTAATTGTGTCATGAATATAAAATATATTTTCTTTACATCTCATGGTTTTTATTATAAACATCATTTATACATTCCATGTATTGTGTGAATGAATCACATCACTTTAAAGGGGTTGTAGTCCACATTTCCCCAAATGATGTTATCATATTAACATAAAATGAAAAGTATTAAAACTGTGTATCATAAAAGGTTTAAATATGTATAAATACATAATAAATATCATATATAACATATATAAACAATTTTTATAGCATAATTCCCACCCTAATAGGTGGTAATGGAAAAATGAACAATCATCGTTTTGTGAGACAGTAGTTCACGATCCACAGAAACCTTATGATTATTACCAATTAGATGGTGGTTTGTGTAATTGTAGGTTAAAATATCAGTTTAAATAATTCCTAGTATATTTAGGATACAATTTTTTTTTATAAAATAACAGAATAACGATATTTTAGGTGTTGGAGAATGGAAATGAAACTAGAGATATTGATAAAAGACATTACCTTTTAATAGAATAGCTTCTTTTGGTTTGAACCAAAAGGATTTTTTAGAAGGAGTTCTACCCAAAGGGATGATTCTAGGGAATGTATAAGAATTATTGGAGACTATATGGGTAGGTATATTTAGAACATAAGATGATTTAAAGGTGTGAGTAATGAGAAGAGGTGTTGGCCTTTTATAGGGATGGAAAAGGATACACTTTGTATTATTGAAAAGAAGGTTGGTGTGCACATGTTATTACCTAATAAAAGTCATACCAAACCTCAATAAATAATGAATGGAAATTTACGATCCAAAATATTTCCATAAAATATGTTTAGGACAATTTTATAGGTCATTTTCCTTTAAACCTAGTGTTTTAGTACATTTTAAGCTTAATTTCACCTTAATCACTGTAATTAATTTTAATCACTTTGACTAATAATTTTTGTCAAAAATTAAGTTGATATTATTAGACCACAAATTTTTTATTTACTACGATGGTGTCTGTCTAATTTTAAATATTCAAATCACAAAAATGGAAAATTTTACATTAATGTTAATCTCACTGACAAACAGATTAACTGGTTTTAGTAGAAAAATGATCAAAAGATTGTTATGATTTTATATTAAATTTAAAAGTTATATTGATTTTAATGAAAAAAATTATATTAATAGTTGTATAATTGATCCAATGTTACTTTAAAAAAATTCATAATATAATTTAACAATAATAATTATTTAAATGTAAAGGAAGTTTTTAACTAAAACACAGTATTTTTCACTATTCACTGAAAAATGATGTTTCTCAGAAAAATCCCAAAAATTTATCCTATGATAATTTAGACATTAAGAATTAAAAAATATGTTTATTTTATCAAATTAAAATCATAAAATTTTCAAAGTTATTATTTTAAATAGGTTCTTTATTATTAGGCGGTTAAAAATTCTTGAATATATGTTTTTATGTAAAATATTAGGTTTGATCCTATATTATGCCGACCAAATATTTTAGATGAATATAAAAAATAATTGATTTAATATGTAACATATTTATTAAATTAATACCACTCACTATTTTAAATTAATTAAATATATTAGTGTAAAACAGCTTTGTGAGTAAAAAATAGTTTTTTTAAAAAAAATATGCTTTTAATATTCAATTAGTTATTATATTCATTTATAATTTATTTGTAACCAATAATTTAGTTATATAAACCATATATTTTCATAAGTTAGTTAATATTATTCATCACAGCTAGTTTATATAATATTATATTAAATAATAATGTTTTAATTTTATATTTTTTCTCGGTAAGACTCGGTATTACATATAGTGAAAGCCATCAAAAAGGTCACTTTTTTGTGTAATGCAAACTATAGAAGAAGGTTGTTGTTTAGTATGATGTACCCTAACCCAATTTCATATGAATTTAAATTTAACTGAGTGTTTCATATGTTGAAATATATATAATATATTTTTAAATAGTAAATATATTATAATTATACTAATATTATATTAACTTACGCGCTTGTTTTTGTGGGTCATACTTGTTACTAAACACAAGGTTATTAATTTAGTTTTTCAAGGTTTCACAATCTACCCACCTTATTTAAATTGTATCCTCTAAATTTAAAATCAATAATGGTGATAGATTGTTTGATACTTCTTATGTTTGAAATCCGACATCGTGAGAATGGTTCATAAGTAATATTTTATAACAAGAGAATTGAAAGTACAATGGTCACCTGGAATACCATGTAACTGGGTCTCTAAGATGGAGAAAATCCATGGTAACTGGAGATACATACTTAGAGGGAAAAAATACTTATAAAGATTGAATGAGGTTGTCAATCACAAACAAGTGAATGACTAATGTAAATTTGAGGTCCTCAAATCCATAAATATTTGATGATTTCTAAGGCCATCGATTCAACATTAATTTAGGTATTAGGAAAACATTTTATTTCTATGTAATTTTATAAATGTTGGTTATTTCATTTACTAAACAAGAATATAAAAAAATATTGTTACATGATAGGTTTCAATCTCTTATGAACAATCCTAACTTTTGGTTAATCTTTGATGATATTATAATTCATCCCTTCACTCCCAAAAATTAATTAACAACAATTAATTTTTTTCTGAAGCACTAAAAAACATTTAAAGGATCATAAGGCCTATAAAATAGTGACATGCCTTTCTATTTGCATAAAATATCTCCCATAATAAATATGTTTAATAGATTAATTTCTAATCCTCAAAAATTTTACTACTGGTTCATCATTAATATTTATTTGTTAAATTGTTTAACTAAAACACATGAAAATTAACCTGGAATTTACGTAGGTCAGTGGTTGGCATGAAAACCTTATCATCCTTCAGTCAAGGTTTCAAGACTCATGGTATTTCAAGATTTGATTGGTTGTCACAAGGCTTATATTTTGTCTTTTTCTAAAACCATATTATTACAATTTCCAAAATATATATTATGGACATCATTGAAATTATGTTAATTGAAAAATAGAATTTTAACTATGGTATTCAATACAACCTCAATACATAAATGCGTCATCCACTTATTTCTAAAAAGATCATTCTATGGTCTAGATTTTATCATTAAAGAGAGGGAACTGACTTGGGTAATGTCGAGGTTCCCCACATTTACAACAATGAATTATAAAGGATTTCTTAGGAGGATCTGCATTTCCTTCCATCGTACACTTCCATTTTCCTTGAAAATACTTTGATTTATGGCCATATTTACCACTCATAAAACATTTTATTGTTCCATTGAGACAGTTTCCTGGGTGTCTTTTTCCACACTTCTCACATTTTGAATGTTTAGCCTCCTTTTCTACATGGTTTCTTCTACTCTATCTCTTATAATCATCTATCATTATCTTCTTTGGTGCACTCATGAGTTGGTAAAGGTATATATTATTAATCATATTTTGTAAAGAATAGTTTTTCATAAACATTATATCCTTCAGTCCTATCAACACATCATTGTGTTACTCATTTTCACCACCTTGTCCATTATATTTGATGTTAACATGAGTCCTTCAGGTTACAACCATTAACTAAAACCAGAAAAAATATTGTGAGCAATAATAGTCATAGTGAGAAAAGTGTATAATTATCTATAATATATCTTGATCCTGACAGAATATTTAAAAAAACATAGGTTTAACCTTGATTATTCATTGTTACAATCCTTTCAATTCTTTCAAAAAGGGGTTTTAAAGAAAATGAGGATTATCCAAAGAATATCCCTTAGGAGTGTCAAACCAGGTGCACAATAAGGCATGTTGTCATGTACCAGGTTACCCAGAGTTAAGCTCAGAACACCTTGTCCGAGTGGTCACTACTAGGTATATCTATTTCATAACCACATCCACTTATAGTATATATGATGAGATGTATTATTATAAAGAACCACGTATTCTATACTTTTCCAAAATTATAGGGTTTTCGTCTATACATATCCTCAAATTCTACCTTAGGGTTATGTTATCTATACTTCTTTTTCAAAATTATAGTTCCCATGGTTGATACTAAATTTCCTTTGATTCCAACTATAGATACCCAGCAACAAATTTCCCAAAGCTAGTTTATTATGATAAATACATTGGCATGACTACAAGAAATCAAGCCTCGAAAGACCGATAAGTTTATTAGTCTTTCTAAACTAGAGACATAAATGATAATTGTATTAAAATTGGATAAACTAATTACATTATATTTTTTCTTCTAAAAAAATAAACTTTGAAAATGATATCTAATACATCTAGTATATTCCTACATATCTTTCATAGAATGCTTCTTGGATTCCTGGGGAAGGAAAAATAATAAGGGTGAGCTCAAATGTTCAGTAATGGAAATATATAGTGAAAGCAATAACTAATAATTTTGAATAGTCAATATGGAAAGGTAAATACATGGAAACACATTCCATTGAAATAAATAGATAAGGATAAATAAATATAGTGAGTTATGAAACTAAAACACATTCCATTAATAAATGAACTGAACTGAACTATATCAATAGATATACCGACACAAAATATTATGGATAAATAATAAGTGAAACTAATTTGAGGGAAATTTCTTTATTTTTGGATTTCATGTCTCTGGAACATGAGGACATATTTACGTTAAGAAATTTCACAATATGGGTTAAAACTAAAGGTAGAAATCAACTTGCTCAATTATTCATCTCGTGAGAATCTGTTGATGAATTAAGGAGTTATATAAAGTCTGGGATCCACCCATCATTTCCAGTTTGAAGAATTACTCATATATAATAATAGAAATAACTAATATTCCTTATCAAATAACCACATTGGATTAGAAATATGTATCTATAAATACATTCCCAATTAATAAATAACTATTAATGTAGTCACCATGTGTAAAATGGTATATGGTTTAGGTAATAGTAATATCTATGAAACATGAACTAGATAATAAGAAGAAATTAATAGTTTAATGGTCATAGGAAATTGAATAATTCAAGGTGATAAAGAAATAAATCAAGGATGTGAATGTGAGTATTATCCTTATTCAAATCAATAATAATCCATCTAGAGGAAGAATAAGGACCTTATCAGTACAACAAACCCAAGTGGAGTAAAATAGAGGGTTGTTTTCATTGATGAAATAAAATATTAACTTATAAAAATATCCTTGAGGAAAATACCATTTTATTTTAAAAAACCTTCTGAAAATACTTTTATTTAAAAATAAACCATCTAAACTTGAAAAGTAGGATTCAAAAAAATGATGGTGGATAAATCATTATATGTCGTACGAGGTAAAAATAATATTTTTTTATACGGAAAACGGTTATAAAATTCCTCGTTGTGAAAGTGACAAGAAGATTCTTTCAAAACATTGGTAAAAGATAAAAAGGGTACAAATTTAATTACCAAATAATTTAAAACCCTTTTTGAGTACCTTTTAATAAAACATTCTTTTTAGAATAAAACAAACTCTCCGACTAAAGAGAGATATAAAGTCATGGTTTCTAAAAAACATTTTCCAAATTCATCTTAGTAACAAAGAGTGGAAAAATTTTACTAACACAAGAATATTTTCATGAATAACTAGATGATAATGAAATGATTTATTAAAAACTGTTTATATAATTTCTTATAATAGAAACTCTATTGAGATTTCACTACGATTAGTCTTGAGGAAAATAATATTTTAACATTCCAAAGTGTCCCACACCACAAAGAAATATATTTAAATTATAAAAATCATGAAATAATAATATTGAATTATAGTATTAAATACAATTAAGTTAAAATTAATTCATGATATAATATGAAAATGACATTAGATACACCACACAAGATATGTAAGTATTGAACATGACATTTATCTCACATATGTAAAAATTGAGTTGAGAATCCATTACCTTGTGTTTCATTTTGGGTGAAAATCCTTAAAAATAATGTATAATAAATTTAGGTTAATTTTAAAATTTATTTAGAATCTTTTTCAGGTATATAATTACTTTAATTTCACTTATTACCTTGTTGTGAAAAACTACTCAAATAATTAAGTTTACATTGGTTGTTTTTTTACCAAATTTGGTTTATGTGTCAAAACTACTATTGTTGGTCAACTATGTTTAAAGGAGTCATTATATAAAATCCCAAAAACAATAACCATGAAATAATTATAATATTTTTATATAAATTTATTATTTTAAAATCAATAATTAAATATGTTTATGAAATTGATAATATGTTACAATCTTGGAGATGGTAGGTTGTACGTACGCATGAGTAACATTCCCATTTTTAAATGATTGTTGTGGAAAAAGGTATGTAAATAAAATCATTCCAGAATGACCATTATATAATAAATATCATATTATTTAATCATATATACTTATATATTGAATTATTGTATTTATAATTAATCACATTATTTCGAGAATGAGGTAGTCTACATGTCCATGAACGACGTTACCTCTTTTAAAGTGTGTGAAGGGGTAATAAAGAAAATGATAAATATATATATCAAGAAATGTTATTATTTCATTATAATAGTATATTATTTTTTTATTTATCATATTTTTAATTATAACAAACATTTATATATTTCATGTAACATGTGAATGAACCACATCGCTTTAAGGGGGCAGTAGTCCACACTTTCTCAAAAGATGTTATCATATTAACATTAAATGAAAATTACTAAATTTATATATTATAGAATGTTTAAAGAATTATAAATACTTAAAAAATATCTTATATAACATATATAACAAATGTCTACTCCATAATCTCCACCATGAGAGGCGGTAATGGAAGAATGAAAAATCATCGTTTCGTGAGGTAGTAGTTGGTTGTCCAAGGAAATATTATTTTTGTTACCTATTAGATGGGTGTGATTGTATGTGTAGGTTAAAATATCATAATAAAAAACATACTATTATATTTAGGATACTTTTTTTGTTATTCAATAATAGAATAAAGAGATTTTAGGGGTCGGATAATGGAAATGAAACTAGAAAGATTGAGGAAATCCATTTCCTTTTAATCGGGTAACATCTTTTTTTTGAACCAAAAAGATTTTTTGGAAAGGTTTATACTGTAATTAATGCTTCTATGTAAATTATAGTAATTATGGGAGAATATTTAGATTTTTATTTTCCTAACCTAAGAGGTTTTAGAGGTTTTTGGAATGGGTAAAGGTGGAGGCCTTTTATCGGGAAGGAAAAGGACTCACATGGTATTTTTGAAAAGAAGGTAGGTGTACACATGTTATTACCTAATAAAAGTAATACCAAACCACAAAAACTAATTAATATAAGTTTAATGGTCGAGATATTTTAATAAAATCAGTGTTGGACAGGTTTCTAGGACATTTCAACCCTTAAACATAGGGGTTTAATCCATTTTTAAGCCTAATTGCACCTTAATCACTTTCACTAATCATTTTTAAAAAAAAATTAAGTTAATATAATTAGAAAAAAAATATTAAATGTATTATAATTTTGTGTGTATGATTTTAAATATTCAAATCACATAAGATGAAAAATTAATATTAATGCTAATCTCGCAAACAGACGGATTATCTGGTTTTAATAGAAAAATGTTTAAAAGATTGTTATGTTTTTATATTCCATTTAAAAGTTAAATTGATTATAATGAACTAAATTATACTAATATATATAAAATTGATCCAATTTTACTTCAATTTTTTTTTGATATAATTTATCATTAATATTATTTTAAACGAAAAGAATGTTTTAACTAAAATGGTGTACTTTTTCACTATTCACTAAAAAAATGAAGATTCTTAGAAAAATACCCAAAATTAATCATTAGATAACTTTTAAATTATTAATTCAAAAATTATTTTTATTTTATAAAATTAAATTCATAAAAGAATCAAAATTAATATTTAAAATAGGTTCTCTAATATAAGGTTGCTAAAAATGCCTAAATATTGGTTTTTATGTGAAATATTGGGTTTGATCTTCTTTTATGCTTACAAAAAAATTTAGATGTATATAAAAAATAATTTATTTAATATGTAACAAATATATTAAATTAATATCACTCAAAAGTTTCAATGAATTAAATCTGTTAGGGTAAAATTGCTTGGTGAGAAAAAAAAAATATTTTTCTATAAAAATATACTTTTAATATTTGATTGTTTCTTATATTCAATTATAATTTATTTGTAACCAATTATTTAGTTATATAAACCATATATTTTTATAAGTTAGTTAATACTATTCATAATGGCTAGTTTATATCTTATTATATTAAATAATAATGTTTTAATTGTAGATTGTTTCCTGGTAAGACTTGGTATTGCTTATAGTGTAAGCCATCGAAGAAGGTCACTTTTGTTTGTAACGTAAGATATAGAGGAAGTTAGTTGTTTCATATGATATACGCTAACCCAGTGTCACATGCATTTCAAGCTAACTCAGTATTTCATGGGTTGAAATATATAGAATATATTTTAAATAGTAAATATATTAAAAACTATACAGATATTATATTACCTTACACGCTTGTTGTCGTGTGTCATTAATTTTATCGAACAAAAGGTACTTACTTTATATTTTTGGTGTGTTACAGAGAATCCAAATATGAAATAATTTAATTTTTTTGGTAGTGAATATTTCATGAAGATCAATAGTGAAAATATTGGAAAATAAGTGTAAAAATTTTAAGAAGGGGTTTTCATGGGCTATCCTTCCAATGGAAAAGGATATTGGTTATAGAATAAAACTACTATACAATTTGGTAGACTATTGTGATGTGGATATTTTTTAAAATCAACCCAACTTAGATTCAAAAAATGTATCAAATTTATTAAGTAAATTTTTTTGGTCCTTTATAAAACAATTGGCTAACTTCCCACAAGTAAATAACCCACTCAACCCTGCACATGTGGGAGTAAGACTTGATCACATGGGGGATCAAGATAATAGATTATGTAGGTATTAGTGAATCATGGCTATGTAATACAGAAGCTTGGGTAGGAGGAGGTGTGCATAGCACCCATAGACCTCACATGGTGGTGAACTGGGGGGTGTGGCACACCCCATGTATGGGTGTGTTTTGTATTTGAGTTCCAACCCCGGTTTCAACTAAAAAATTTACTAAAATGAGTTTTCTTATAAAGAAGAACCATCCCAAAGTCTAAATAGATGAGGGGCCTATAATATTTGTTACTTTAGAACCATTTAAAATTTTAAAGAAATAACATAGTCTATCTGACTTATTTAATATCAGATGTTGGATTGAAACTATAATGTCTTCTTCTATCTCTGAATGTATTAGTGTTTTTTATGCATTGAATTTTTATGTTACATTATCCAGAGATCATGCCAATACCATTAATATGTAATATAAATTTTGAGTAATCATAATGTTTTCAACAAGGATAGACTGAATCCAATGATTTCTTATTTCACAACAGAGGCATCACAGGAACACCGCATGAAGTGCTCTGTATACAACTAGAAGTTCTTCTTAGAACAATGTATGATTATCGAGAAAATATTATGATTTTCATTTGATCAAAATGAAGTTATAAAAAAATCAATACATCATAATACTTATTTTTCATTAATAAAATTAAGTCCAAAATGAGGCAATGAAAAGGTAATTTCATTTTATAGAATGATGATGGTGTTTTTCCAAAGTCACATAAGGCGAGTCATTGTACATGAATTGGTGAGTTGGTACATGTTAAAGGAAGGTGGAATATACAGGTTATCTGAGGCTATGGATTTTTTCTGTTAAACTGTGTCTATAAATACCACATGAAGAACTCATTTTCTATGTATTGCTCGATAGAATTGAGAGAGACCATTAAGAAAACTGAAACAAAGGAAATGATAAATTCTCGGATTTCAAATGAAGTATTCCATTATTTATTATGTTTTTATTCATCCTTTAAAATTTCATGATCCTTAATTCATTCCCTAAACTTGTGATTATATAAAAATTCATTCACAACTTTTCCTAAGTTGACAGTTAGTAGATACACAAACTCAATAATTTCAAGAGATTTGTGTGAGTGATGAAAAGAAGTTGATGTGATCAAAATTATAAAGATGGAAAATTTATGTGTAGTAATATTTTTGTGATGAAATAAATAATATTGTGAAAGTGATTTTACAAACATAGTCTCATAATAAGTAACACTAAGCTTCAAAGAACTGAATAATTTCATGGGTTTGAGTGGTGATATATAATGTATCTTGAATAATCAGTATTGTGAATCAATTGCACTTGTAATTTGTGATATGAAATAGTGTAATATTTATCTATATGGACTATGTAATCAGTGAGAAACAATATATCATCTTATTACTGAGGCCTAAATAGGAATATTACTTTTTGGATTCATTTTTATATTATAATCTATGGGATATTTCCCAATTTTTTGGAGTTGTTTTTTAAAACTAATGTGAACTGGTATGATCTAATTTTTCAGGAGACATTATTTACTTATGTGATTGATACATACCCACCATGGTTTTATTATGATACATGACAAACCCACTTTTAATTTTTGATCGAATTTTAGTTATTAATTTTTTTCTTTGATTATCCCAACCATCGGAAGGATGTAGTCACCCATCTTGGGGGAAACCCTTGTAAAAATTTTGTGTGTAATTGGGATCATAATCTAAAAATTATCTTAGTTTAAATTAGAATAAAATAAATTCTAAAATTGAAGTAACAGTGATTTACCCCCCCCCCCCCCACCACACTCTCTAAGTGATACAACCCATTGTTGGATACTATGATTATTACACTTGGACATTTAAAATGGTGATGGGAGGGCCTAGAATTATATATCACACCAATCAGTTAGGTAATTATTTATGTCTCAATGGGGCATGTATGTTATGCCTAAACATGATCATAACATTTTTTACAATCTAAAATGATATTAATATTGTCATGTGTGATCATTGTGTTAGTTGTGTTTACATTTAGTTCATGGAATTTTTGTATAATTTTATGTAATGTCCCAAGCTACCTTCATGGGTTTTCAATGTTTTACAAGGGTTTTGAAACTTTAATATCATTATTTAATGAAATAATAATTTTGATTCATAAATGAAGGAGTTTTATGATCTTTTCAAGGATAATAATTTTTATTTAGATAATAATAAAAATTAAAATCTCTCATGTTTCTTCTAAGAAGTATTTATGGATCTTTTATGCATGATTTTAATTTTCATTTAATTTTTTTGGAAAATAAATATACTTTATGTTAATAGACATGTTTATGATCTTTTATGTTATCGAAGGATTAATTTAAATAGAAAAAATATAGGTTTTGTGATGTATTTCAATGGCCTGATGGGTTTTCAGTTTCTTTTACCCCAATTATTGATATTTGTTTTCATATCCCATGATTTTAAATGATTTTTATAGTGTTTGAGGTTATGTAGGAATAATAATTGTTGTACCTCAGTCACTTTGGGGTTTTTAATGATCACAATATTCAAACTAAGTTTCTAACATTTTTATTTCATAAATTTCAACATCTCTATTTTCGAAATTTCTCTTGGATGTTTTTGGACTAAATAGAGTGCTTTATATGTGCATACAAGAAATTTTAGAAGTCATAAATCTATAGGTTTGAGATAATACTAGGTGGATTTCACAAAATATATTATGGGAGTTTTATAGAACAAAAATTTTATCCAGGTACCACCGGCTGGCCAGTAACACCCACATGCTACATGATGACTTGTAGTCAAGAAAACAATAATCATTTGTGGTGGACCTTGATAAATTGATTTGACTCTCAATTGATCATTTTGACCCCCATAGGATCCATAACATGCATAAGTTATTATAAGTTATAAATACCCTCTAAATGGGGATAATATTTATATGGATATAGAGAATATCACTTCAGATCTCTCTTGTGCTATTATGTGTCATTATCAAGATCTATAATACTATTTTATATCATCCTGACACTATTTCTTATTCTAGTTATTTTTGGGGGATTGAGATTATACTTTTAAGGGATTACATATACAAATTCACCTGTATTTAATTTCATGGTTGCTAACTATCATTGAGTGTGGGGTAGTTTGGTGCTCACAACCTTATGTAATAGAGATTGGGTTCACACTACTATATGGGTGTGAGGAGTCAGTTCACACAAATATTAAAAGTTTTGGGATTAGGTTTCTAGAAATAACTACTAAAAGGATAGAAATTTTACTTCTACAATTGATAAAAGAAAAGCAGTATTGGATTTCCTATTATAACCATTAAAATAAAAGATACTTAATTTTGCAATAGTTTACTTGGATACAACTAAATCCAAGGGTTTTGTGTAAATCTCATGATGATTTTGAGGGTAAGGGACATAGGTATCCCTTTTTTGTTTATTTTTGATCTCCTTTATCAATGTATCATTACTTTGTCTTTTAATTTATATTTCTATTGTTCTCTAACTCTTCTATTTTAGTTTAATAATTAATTTTATTTCATTGTGTTTATTTTAGTATTAAATTTTAAAATGTTTTTGAAAAGAAAATTTTCCACCACCTTTCTATCTAAACATTTACTCAAAAGAACAATTGGTACTATATCCTTCCCTAATTTCAAAACCTTAACTAATTTTAAGGAACAAACACTTAAAATTTCCTCTACCTCAAATATCCATGGTTCTCTCATGGGACACTCAATGGATCTATTTCTATACATTAGTGAATATGACTATAGTTATTGGAAAACTAATATGTCTATGTTTCTTAAAAGTATAGGACATATGGTTTAAAAAATTACAATTCATAGTTATAAGACCTCCCAAGAAGAAGAAGAAAAATGGATCCTTGGTGATATTTAATGTTTTGATCTTGATGTAAAATACTTCAATGCTCTATATTGTGGGTTAGATAATAATACATTTAGTATAATTTCTATGTGTAAAAGTACTCATGAAATATAGAAATAGAATGAAGCTACACATGAGGGAGCCAATAAATCAAATTATACAATGTGTGATATATATTAGAAATATTTTGGAAGATTTACGATGAATACTAACGAGTTTATTACTAAATGTTTTTCCAATTTCACTAAAATTAGTAATTTAAGTAATTATTTAGGTGATGTAATTTTAATAGGGATTCTTATAAAGAAGATTATATGGATCATTCCTTGTTCTTGGACACCTAAAGTGATGAAAATAAAATAAGTGAATTATATTAAAAATACATTGTTTTAAGAACTAATTGGGTCTTTCCGGACCATTTACATTACAATGAAGAGGTAAACCATAATAGGTTAATAAAGGTAATATTATTTTCATTAATAATACTAATAGTTATACATCCAAAAGTGGCGATGAAATCCAAAAGTTTGAAATGAAAATAAGAAAAATTTTGAATAGAAAGTTGTCTTTCTGTCAAGAAAAATAAGGGGAAACAACCAAGTGAACTAGAGATATGGTTCTTAGGCTGTAAAAAAAAGAATCAAATCAACTTGAAGTGCCCCTTAAAAAACTAAGGTGAAAGATAAAAGGTAAAACAATAAATCATTCAAGGTGAAAACATGGATTGAAAGACAAGAATGTATATCATTAACCTTATCATGTGATGAATGTTCCATGATCCTTGTGGAGCCTATATATTTTAAAAGATCACTTTTTTTGATATCATATACAACATGAAATGTCACTCTTGAAGAAACCATGAAATATTATTATATAACCATTATAATATAACCATTGAATTTGAGTGTATGAATTATGTTAAAAACTGTTGGTCGGAGTGGACACTCAAGAGGGGGGTGAATTGAGTTCTAATTAAAATTTTATATTTAAAAAAATCTATTAAAATCCCTAATTTAAATAACAATCTAAATTGTAGTGAATTTATAATATAGAAAAGGGTCACTTAGGTTCCCAAGAGATTTATTAGTTCTCAGTTAATCTAATCTGAATATTATATTAGCTTTTGAAACTAACCTACTAGTCTAGAATAAATACAAACACTTCTTAGTTTAACTATTTGAGTAAATTTAAATTGGATTTAGATTTAAAGTACTTAGTAGCAGAATATTAAAAATAGTTTTAACTAAACTAAAAATGCACAGTATTTTTAAACAAGAGGTTTAGTCTCAAGAAGAGACTTAATCCTCTCCACTTGGTGATCACCTCCACCAAGCTGTTTATATAAACAAAATTTTGATCCACACCCTAGATCAGGGTTTAAAAAAGCAGACCAGGCTATCCAGGTCACACTTGACCTCTACCACAGTTATTCGTGGGAAACAAATGAAATAAGGGATTGAGTATGAGGATAGTTTGATATCCTATAGTTATGCTCAGGAGACAGTGTGCGTTAAACAAATAAATATTCACACTACTCAAATAGAAAATATACAACACAACAGAGTTAAGAATGAAAATAGATTAAATAATTCTCTATGTGTGTTGTGAACTAAAGCTCTAGACTCAATGAATGTTGAGAATATGGTATTTGAGTCTTCTTCTTGAAGTTGTCTTCAAAACAGAGTATCACAATTTCTGTACTCCAGCTTCAGGGAGTGAAAAGGTTCATCTCGTTGATGTATCGATGTATATTGAGACTTTGTGGTGAAGATATCTTGTCACAGACTTCTTGTAATCTCAAGCGCTTAGTTATTATCTTTACGTATTGGCACAGACTGTGTATCAGTGTATACTGCTACTATAATCGTCGTCTCTTTAACATAAAATATGAGGTCCTTTTATACTCCACAATTCTCTACACATAAGGATATTTGAACGCACATATACCTCATACTTGTCTATGGATTGTCCTATAGACAACATTAAATAATGTCAGAAACATTAATTTTTCTACATATGACGGTTTAAAATAAATTTTAATTAATAAAATGAAAACAGTTATTTATATCAATTGGTAAGTAATCTTTGGTCTTTTGTCTTCAGTTTGATAACTTTGGTATGTCGACTTTGGTGTGTCGACTTCGGTCTGTCAAACTTTGGTATGTTGTACTTATGTTTTGGTGTGTCATCTTTGGTGTGTCGACTTCGGTCTATCAAAATTCGGTCTGACGTACTTCGGTGTTGGTGTGTCATCTTCAGTTTCGGTGTGTCATACTTCGGTCTGTCAAACATCGGTCTATCGTACATCAGTTTCAGTGTGTCATACTTTAGTCTTAGGGAATCCAAGAAATATTGTGATGAATCTGTCTTGCATATACCATTACAAGATGAATTATTAATCAAATTATATGTAAAAATAAACTTGTAAACATATAGATTCATGACTTATAAGAAATTGACTTATTAAAGTATATGTTTTTGTATGACCAAATTGATTCACATAGAACTATTAAAATTGGCATGAAAGATATGAATATTTATAGTGACATTATTTGTGATTATTAAAAATTCATTATCATGAATGGTCCAACAATATCCTCCTTTTTGATAATAAAAAATTATCGCATATATGCAAATATATAGAATAAACAAGGTTTAATATACTTGTTCAATATAACTAAAATTTGATATTGATAGAAATTATTTAAAACAAATCTTCCCCTCACTAGATGGATTAAAGAGATTTTATGTCATCCTTGTTTTCTCATCATCCTTACTTTCTTCCCCTTTCTCATATTCCATCCTAAATTTCTCCCCCTTTTGGGATTAACAAAAAGAGAAAAGCAGAAAGGATAAATAAGATAAAAAAAAATATAGAACAAGAGTTGTCATTCAAAATTATAAGAGTAAAAGACAAACAAAAAGGAGAAAATCCATATCAAAAAGAAACAATCCATCACTACTAAGGGTGTGGATGCAGAGGAGTTTTTCCTTTTCATGAAAGATCCAAAGAAGTAGGAGAAGGTTTGGTAGCGGTAGAGGATTGAGCTGATCTTATTACAACACCAGGTAGAGCAAGGCATGTGGGAACAGTAGCTGAAAGATTAGGCCTTCTTTCTGACAGCACACGACTTCGAGACTTCTCAGTAATGATTGGTAGAATCTGAGTAAGATCTTGAGATATAGTCATTGGAGTAGGAGGCCTAGAGGCAGTACCAATGGAAGCAGCTGGAGGAACTACAATAGCCTCGTCCTGAACATGCAGATAGGGCTTGAGTAGTTTGATGAAGTCATTGATGACTTCTCCTCCATATTGCATTCCCTCTGCAAAGTCATCCTTATTATCCATAAACATACTCATTAGAGGTGTAAACTCTTTCAATTGGTGAATGTAATTTTTTAAAGCGTCTATGACTGGGGGAATTTGAAGATTTTCTACCAGAAACTTGAAACTATTGATGAGGTCATGCTTCACATATATCATAGTGAAATACATATCCACTTTTTCCAAAATTTCCTTCGGAGCTGCAGAGGCTTCATTTTGTCATTGTCTAACCATATTGAATAGAAGATCTGTATTCTGATGGACCTTTTCAAGGATTTTATTATCTGAAACAATATGGAGTTTCTAAAACTCCTCTCTCATCACAGTCTTGAGAGACTCTAAATCAGCAACAACACTTCTTCCACTCTTGGAACTAGATGGGTCAGTCAACATTTTTCCAAGCTCTTCTTTGAACTTTTTCAAATCCACACTGAGTAGATGGTTTACAAAGTTCCTGAGAACTTCTAGAACACCACTAAAGGAGGTCTTGAAGTTAAAGGTTAAGGAATTTATCTCATTTCTCATCTTTATTACCTCTTCTCGCAACAAAGTGTTGTTTCTGATAATAGTTTCTGCTATAGTAATAAGATTCGGTTAAATCTCTTGAATCACAATTATTGGAATTTTTTCTACATCAGTATACAAGATACTTATTGAGGTGGAGGCTTCATTTTTTAATCCCACTGAAGCTTGAACAGGCTCCCATATGTCATTCTTAAACTTTTCAAAATCAGCCTTAGTGACATAG
This sequence comes from Viscum album, assembly GCA_963277665.1. NCBI lineage: Eukaryota > Viridiplantae > Streptophyta > Magnoliopsida > Santalales > Viscaceae > Viscum > Viscum album. The sequence goes on along the minus strand of OY728146.1, from coordinate 1,747,242,779 downwards.
TCACTAGGCACTAACTGAGAAACTAGTTCTACTGCGGGAGATGCAACTATTGGTACAGGAGCTACAGGCTTTATGTGGGCATGGATTTGAGGAGAAAGAGGAGAAGGTACCATATACTCATCTGAGTCATATTCTAAAACAAAAAGAATATATCCTGGATTACCATTGCACTCTCTATAACAGTTCCAATCTCTTGGATCAATGGTATCAATTCATACCCTTATTCCCTGAGGCTCAGGAATAACATATATATTACCAATTTCATCAACTTGGTCTCTAGACAAATACCTTTTCTAGGGGCAGGAAGAAACTGAACTTCAGGTTCTTCCTAAGCTCCAGCTTCTTCAGCTTCACCAAGTAATTCCTCAATTTGAGGTAGTGGAACTAAATATTCTTCTTCCTGGCCAGCAGCCATGATATAATTCAATTCTAGAATGATCTCTTGATTTTCAGAAATGGGATGTAGTGGTCTATCTTCATGTCTGACATCTCTATGATCACCAGCATGTTGATCAGCTGACTCTATTCCATCACCAGCTCCATGAACAGATTCCTCACTGGATCTGTCAACCACTTGTTGTCCCATTTTTAGAGAGTCACTCACATGATCAACACTTCCTCCACCATCACCATTATCACCATCATCATCATCATCATCATCATCATATTCCTCATATGATTTTCTAACATAACCTTCAACTCCAGTCAATTCGGTTTCTTCCTCTTCTTTATCACCTACAATATTTTACCTTGAAGGCAGTTCCACAGGTGGACTAGCATGTCCGTAAGTCGTATTGTTGGGACTTTCAGTGATATCTGGATCAGTCCTATCATCAAAATGAGATCCTTCTTCCCTAGGCACTTCAGCCTCAGCTTCCTCATCAGAATATATAGGAACTTCTTCAGTTTTGAGACCAGGATCAACATGGTATTTTGGTATAGAAGGATGGTCAACTGGATGGAATTACTCATATAGTATTTCTTTATCTCCTACTCAACATCTCTTCCATGGGTTCTAGAAGATCTTAATCCTTTTACAAATGTCTTTTTGAAGACAAAAACCACTACAGGCAGTTATCATTTAATCTCCATCTTCTACACGGTCTAATTTCTTCAACACGGAAGAAATAATTCTCGGATAATATAAGAAGGTTTCCTTATTAGATGCCTTAAAAAACTCCAAAATATGTACCCTAAGATATCTACACAGATTCACCTTTATTCCATGTTTCAACAAAAATATCAAGAACACATCCTGATTTTTCACCGTAGAGAAATCTCCCTTCCTAGGGAAGATTTGATGTAAAATGAACTTAAAAAGTAATCTTACTTCTCCTTAAAATTCCCTTGCAATAGTTAACCTGGATTTTTCATTTCAATTAAACTCTTTTAGAGCATCTTCATATGAAAACAAACTTGATGAAGGTGGAATATTACTAGGATAGTCTGCATAGACACCTTCATGAGGTACCTCAAGGCATTCAACCCATTACATCGAAGAGAAAACCAATTCATTTCCTTTAACTAAAGACATCATCCTTTCTTCCTCAGCTTCATTCAGTGATATACTTAAATACTGATAGAATTTGTTCACAATCTGGGGATAATAGGGTCTTTCATTGTAGATAAACCAAGTGATCCATCCTTGTGATTCTAGTACCTTTAGAAAAAATGATTTTCTTGACAAAAGCCACTCAGTAGAAATTTTTTTTGCTATAACAACCCGACATTATGAACTTTGTTTCCCATACCCACTGGTTTCGCCCTTCTATCACTTAGTAGGAGTAGATTTTCGAGGATCTTCCATTGAACGCTTTATCCTTGCCATGGAGAAGTTGCGGATTCTAACTGTGTCGAGAGGTTGAGAGTCGAGAGAGAGAGAGTGTCTAAATGTAGGAGGCTTTACGGTAATAGAGAAGGTGAAAGGTCAGGATGGATTGCACTTAATATATCATTTAGGGATTGTAAATCAGAAAACATAAAATTTAAAAATGGTAAGTTGAAATAAATAAAATAGCGTCATTTCACTTAAGGCGGATTGTATTTACAAAACATACCTTAAATGTACCGGTGTCACAGAATCGGTTCCAAGAAGATTGGTTTCACAATAATTGGTTTCATAAAAATCATTTTCAAAAAAATTGGTTTCAGAAAAATATGTTTCAGAAAAATGGGTTTTAGAAAATTCTGTTTTACAATGATCTGTTTTACAATGATAGGTTTTACAATGGTCAGTTTTACAAAGATCAGTTTTACAAAGATCGGTTTTACAACGATCGATTTTAAAAGGATCAGTTTTACCAAGATCGGTTTTACAAAGATTTGTTTTATAAAGATCGGCTTTATAAAGATAAGTTTTATAAAGATCAATTTTAAAAAGATTGGATTTATAAAGATCAGTTTTAAAAAGATCGGTTTTAAAAAGATCGGTTTTACAAAGACCGGTTTTACAAAGATCAGTTTTACAAAGATCGGTTTTACAAAGATCATTTTAAAATGATCGCTTTTAGAAAGATCAATATTATAAAGATCGGTTTTATAAAGATCAGTTTTATAAAGATCATTTTTACAAAGATCAGTTTTACAAAGATCAGTTTAAAAATATCGGTTTTAGAAAGATCGGTTTTAAAAAGATCGGTTTTACAATGATCGGTTTTACAAATATTGTTTTTACAAAGATCAGTTTTACAAAGATCAGTTTTACATAGATCGGTTTTATAAAGATCTGTTTTATAATGATCTATTTTATAAAGATTGGTTTTACAAAGATATCATTCCTAGTTCATGTCTGATGTAATTCATTCTTTCAAAATTTAAGGTTTTCGTGAATATATCAGCAAGCAGATGTTCAGTTCCAATAAACTCAAGAGTTATATCACCTTTTTGATAATGATCTCTCAAAAAGGGATGTTTTACATCAATATGATTTGTTCTATAATGAGATATTTTATTTTTAGAGATGTTAATAGCACTTGTGTTGTCACAGTTAATGGAGACATGTTTGAATTAATATCCATAGTCTAGTAAAGTGTGTTTCATCCACAAAATTTGTGCACAACAACTACCAGTAACAATGTATTCTACCTCATCAGTAGATAATGAAACATAATTTTTCTTTTTACTGCACTATGATACTGGTGACTTGCTTAACTTGTGACATGTCCCAGAGGTTCTTTTTCTATCTAGCTTACAACTAGTAAAGTCAGCATTTGAATATCATATTAAATCAAACTGTTGTCGTCTTAGATAAAAGAGTCCTAAGTTGGGATTATATTTGAGATATTTGAAAATCCTTTTAACAGCATTTAAATGCGATTCTTTGGGATTAGCTTCAAAGCGAGCACACATGCATACGCTAAACATAATATTAGGTCTGCTAGAACTAAGGTAGAGTAGACACCATATCATGCCTATGTAGTTGAATTGATCCACTGATTCTCCAGCTTCATCAGCATCCAACATACATGTGGTACTCATAGGTGTATCCCTACCTTTACTACCATCCAATCCAAAACATTTTAATAGGACATTAGTATATTTACTTTGATTTAAAATAATACCATATTTATTTTGAAAATTTTAAAATCCAAGGAAAAATTTAAGTTCTCCCATTAGACTCATTTCAAATTCATTTTGCATTATTTTTGAAAAATCAGTACATAAGAAATTTTTAGAAGATCCAAAAATTATATCATCTACCTAAATTTGTACTATCAAAACATCTTTGGAAATCATTTTAATAAACAATTTAGGATCTTCTATTCTTTTAGTAAAACCTTTTGAAATTAGAAATGATATAAGTCTATAATACTAAGCTCTTGGAGCTTGATTTAAACTATATAAAGCCTTATAAAGTTTAAAAACATGATATGAAAAAAGGGGATTTGTAAAGCTAGTGGTTGTTCAAAAAATACATCCTCAAGTATATACTCATTTAGAAAATCACTTTTGACATCCATTTTATAAAGTTTGAAATTCAGATGAGCTGTATAAGCAAGTAGTATCCTAATAGCCTCTAACCTAGCTACAGGTGTAAAGGTCTCCTCATAGTCTATTCCTTCCTCTTGACTATATCCTTGTGAAACTAACCTATCTTTGTTTCTAACTATATTTCCAGACTCATCAACTTTGTTTCTAAAAACACATTTAGTGCCTATCGTCAAGGTGTCTTTAGGACTTTCAACCAGTTCCAAGACTTTTCTTCTTTCAAATTGATTTAATTTTTCTTGCATATCCATCACCCAAAACTCATAATTAATAGCATCATTAATATTTTTGGGTTCAAGTTGTGAAAGAAAATCTTGATGTTCAACCTGGTTTCTTAGAGAAGCTATAGTTTGTGTCCCTCTGTTTAAACCACCTACTACAGCATCTAAAGGATGATTCTTGAGAGTTCTAATACCTCTAAAATGTGTCGAACTAGACTCCTCATGATTGTCTATATTTTCAGACTCAGGAGGTGCAGATTCTGGAAGATTCCATGAACTGGTCACTTTTACAGGGGATTCACTATCATTGTCATTAAGGTTTAGAATTGACATATCATCCTCAAGATATTCAAGAGAGGTTTTGGGTTCATGTGGATCAGTCCCATAAAATTTGACATGAACTGAATCTTCCACACATTTTTTTTTTCTTATTGAATACTCTATATTCTTTACTAGTTGTATAGTAACCTAGGGAAATTCATTCATCACCCTTGGAGGAAATTTTTTCTAGATTATCTTTAGTGTTAAGGATAAATACTTTCAACCAAAAACTCTGAAGTAGTTAACCTTACGCTTCCTATTGTACCAATGTTCATAAGGGGTCTTCTTAAGAACAAGGCCAATCAAGAATTTATTAAAAGTATAACAAGTTGTATTTACAGCTTCAACCCAAAAGTAAATAGGTAAATTATATTCACTAAGAATAGTCCAAGCTATTTCTTGAAGGGTTCTATTTCTTCTTTCCACAACTCCATTTTTTTGAGGTGTTCTAGAAGTAGAGAAATTGTTGCTATAGCCATTTTGTGAGAAATAGGATTCAATCTCCTGATTTTCAAACTCACGGCCATGATCACTTCTCAAGGTCTTAATTCTAAGTCCACTATGATTTTCTACAGACTTGAAGTATTTGATAAAATAAGAACAAGATTCAATTTTGTGAGCTAGAAAATATACCCAAGTGTACCTAGAAAAATCATCTACAGGAACATAAAAATAGTGCTTCCCATTTAAACTTGAAACTCTTGATGGTCCAAAAAAATCCATGTGAACCAACTCAAGCGGTTTAGAAGTAGAAACTTCTTTATTTGGTTTGAAAGAAACTTTCGGTTTCTTTCCCTTTTGACAAGGATTGGACACTTTGTTATGTGGGAATTCCAGTTTAGTTAGTTCTATAACTAAACCTTTTCTAGTCACTTTCCTAAGAGAGTTTACATTGCAGTGTCCTAATCTTCTGTGCCACAACCAAGATTCCTTATAAAAAGCATTTAAGCAAGAAATATTTTGCTTAGATAAATAATTTAAGTCAACAACATACACATTCTAATTTCTGATAGCAATAAATATTAAATCATTTTTGGAATTAAAAACATTACATGCATCATTTTCAAAGTTTACATTGAAACCATCATCACACAACTTAGAGATGCTGAGTAAATTGTACTTTAATCCATCAACAAAAAGTAATTTGGAAATTAATATGGTATTAGGGTTACCGATTTGGCCTAAGATGACGATTTTTCCATTTGCATTGTCACCAAAAGTTACATGACCACCATCAACCATGATTAGGCTCTTGGAGGATGAGCATTCTCTTGTCATATGTCTTGAACATCCAATGTCCAAATACCAAAGAGTCACACATGAACTCTTTATGCAACTTCCCTGCAAAAGAGATTAGACATGGGGTAACTTTGGTACCCACATTTTCTTGGGTCCTAAAAGGTTAGCAAGTAATATTTTGGGAACCCATACTTGTCTCATAAATTTCATATAATCAGCATATATATTTTGAGACATAAACACTTTGTTTGGTCCTTTAGAGAATTGTTTTTCATGAAATGGTCCAGTACTTGAACTAGCAGTGAATTGTCCAGATTTTCGAATATATTCATTTTTAATGATTCCTCTTTGTCCAAGCTGATATCCAAGACTAGTTTTATATTTTGGGGCAATCTGTTTTCCTAGAAACTGAGTCAGGGTATCTCTACCAGCAGTAAACTTCTGACGGTCTCTTCTTAATTGCTCATTGGATAACTTAAGTTCATTGTTTTCCTTTAACAGTTGGGATAGTTTTTCTTTTTCAACATCCAGACTTGACTCATAATTTTCATTTAATGAAAGTTGTGTCTTTAATGATTTATATTTTTCCTTGATCTCATTAAAGGTATCTTCAATCTTTTCACAATATTCAAATAGTTCATCCTTAGTCATATTTTCATCATTATGTAACTCACTCTTATTCTCATAATAATAGGTATTATGTATAGGAGAGTTAAGTGTTACCTCAGATGTCTCTATCATGAAACATAAGTTGGTATGATTGTTCTGTTCACTATCAGAAGCATCAGATCCACTGAAGCTGTCTTCTGAAGCACTCCAGGTAGACTTCAAAGCCATTTTATATCCTTTTCCCTTGTCTTCATATTTCTTCTTGAATTTCAACTTGGGATAGCCTGCCTTCACAATGCCTTTTCATTTCCACACATAACTAATTATTTAATTTGATTTGTCCTTCCATTTTCTATATTTCTTCCATTGTCCTTTATTATCATACTTTCCCTTGTAGTTTTACTTTATAAAGAATTTATTTTTTTAGTAAAACTGTTTGAACCTTCTAGCAAAATGAGCCATCTCCTCGTCACTGTCTGAATATGACTCGTCACTAGTGGAGCTGTCTATAGGAGCTTGAACATTGTATTTGTTTTTTCTCTTTGAGGTAGTAGTCTTGAATGATACTGAATTCTTCCTCAGTTCCTCATCTACTTATTGATTCACCTTAAGTTCTTCCCCGTACATCATAAGTTTTCCGATTAGCTCTTTTACTGGTGGCTTTATTATGTCACAAGATTCTCAGATGGAAACAAAAGTTCCCCTCTATCTATCTGGTAGGCATCGAAGCAGTCTCATAATCTAGTCCTTATTATCCACTGGTTTTCCAAGCATACTCATAGTTTTCACTATTTTGTTGAAACTTAGATACATTTCAAATATATGTTCACCAGTCTTCATTTTAAAATTATCATATTTAATAATGTATGTATTTAATCTCATTTATTTAACATTAGTTGTTCCCTTATGAGAAACAGCTAAAGTATCCCAAATTTCATATTTAGTTTTACAAGTAGATATTCTATTGAATTCATCATCACCTAGAGAGATATACAAGGAATTCATTGCTTTACAATTATTATTATATGTAGCTTTAGTCAACTGAGACCATATATCCCTAGTAGTATCATGCAGTATATTTTGTTCTTTAATTGTGTCCCAGATTTCAGTTCCCATACTCTCTAGATACATTTCCATTTTTAATTTCCACTGAGCATAGTTATTACCATTAAAGAAATGTGGCATGTTAGTAGTATCACCCTCAACTCTAGTTTCTATAGTTACTTAGAATTTAAAGAACTAAAATTTTTGATATGACAGAAATTTTAAGATCTCTAAGATACAACTAAAATAACAGTTGAAAATAATTTGAAAAACTTCAAAATAAATATCCCTCTGATACCAAATGTTGGTCAGAGTGGACACTCAAGAGGTGGGTGAATTGATTTCCAATAAAAAAAATTGTTTAACAAAATTCTATTAAAACCCCCAATTTAAATAACAAGCTAAACTATAGTGATTTTTTAATACAATAAAGGGTCATTTAGGTTCTTAAGGGATTGATTAGTTCTCAGTTAATCTAATATGAAGATTAGATTCTCTTTTGAAACTAACCTACTGGTCTACAATAAATACAAACCCTTTCTAGTTAAACTATTAGAGTATCTTTAAAATAGATTTATATTTAATATACATAGCGGTGGAATATTCAAAATAATTTTAACTAAACTAAATAAGCACAACAGTTTTAAAAAAAGGGTTCAGTCTCAAGTAGAGACTCAATCCTCTCCACTTGGTGATCACCTGCCACCAATCTGTTTATATAGATAAACTTTTGATCCACACCCTAGATCGGGGTTTACAATAGCACACCAGGATGTCCAGGTCAGACTTGACCTCTACCACAATTATTCATGGGAAATAAAAGAAATATGAGATTGAGTATGAAATAGTTTGATATACTCCAGTTGTGATCAGGAGACAGTGTGTATTAAACAAATAAATATTCACACTGCTCAAATAGAAAATATACAAAACAACAGAGTTAAGAATGGTAATAGAGTTAATAATTATCTGTGTGTGTTGTGAACTAAAGCTCTAGACTGAATGAATGTTGAGAATATGGTATTTGAGTCTTCTACTCGAAGTTGTCTTCAAAATAGAGTATCACAGTTTCTGTAATCTAGCTTCAGGTAGTGAAAAGGTCCAACTCGTTGATGTCTCGATGTATATTGAGAATTTGTGGTGCAGAAATGTTTTCACAGTCTTCTTGTAATCTCAAGCGCTTAGTTATTATCTTTTCATATTGGCACATACTGTGTATCAGTGTGTACTGCTTCTATCATCATCATCTCTTTATCGTAAAATATTAGGTCCCTTTAAACTCCATGATTCTCGACACATAAGGATCTTTGCATGTGCATGTACCTCATACTTGTCTACGTATTGTCCTACAAACAACATTAAATAATGTTAGGAACATTAATTTGTCTACAAATGACTGTTAGAAATAAATTTTCATTAATAAAATGAAAATATTTATTTATATCAATCATTGAGTAATCTTCGGTATTTTGTCTTCGGTTTGATAACTTTGGGATTTTATCTTTGGTGTGTCGACTTCAGTCTGTCAAACTTTGGTGTGTCATCTTCGGTGTGTCGACATCAGTCTGTAAAACTTCAGTCTATCATACTTCGGTTTCAATGTGTCATCTTCGGTGTGTTGACTTCGGTCTATCAAACTTCTGTCTTTCGTACTTCGGTTTCAGTGTGTCATCTTCGGTTTCGGTGTGTCATACTTCGGTCTGTCATACTTCGGTTTTAGTGTGTCATTCTTCGGTCTTAGGGAATCCAAGAAAGAATGTGATGAATCTGTCTTGCATATAACATTACAAGATGAATTGTTAATCAAAGTATATGTAAAAATACACTTGTAAACATATTGATTCATGACTTATAAGCAATTGACATATTAAAGTATATGATGTTGTATGAAAAAATTGATTCACATAGAAATATTAAAATTGGCATGAAAGATATGAATCTGTATGGTGACATTATTTGTGATTATGAAAAATACATTATCATGAAGGGTCCAATAAAGACATTATGAAATGTGCATAAAGTAACTACTTAATAAAAATTTATTTATTAATTCTTAGTAAATAAGAACTCAATTTTTAGTAAAGATATTTTATTATTCAAAATTATTTTTCTTCAAAAAATGATTTTTATTTAATTTTGTGTGGAAAATATAATTAATTTATTATATATTTTGAAATTTTATTATATAAAATGTGAATAATTTTTGAAATCAGCATATCAAAATTAACATACGGTGAAATTTTTGGATTTTTCTGAAGTGATTGGTTTTACAGTGAATAATGAGAAATACTGATTTTTCTAATACTATCATTTATTTTCATTAAATAAAATAATTTAAAATTAAAAATATATTTTGGATTTATTATTAAACTAACATATGATAAAATTTATTTATCATAATCTAATTTAACTAAATAATTTTTTATTATGTTTATATTAGTACATTTTTTGTGATTAAAAACATAATTTTATAAAAACAATTTTCTCGTTGAGTTTTAGACATTTATATTATAATTAAATTATACCAATTATTAATATTGAACCCTAAAAATTATAATACATATTTGGAATTGTGATTGACACATTTTATTACCAATTATCTTTTATCTTTGACCATTGTGAATAGTAACCTTATTAACTTTTTGTCTCCTCAATAAGGGTAAAATAGTTAAAATAGTGTTAAGACCATGAGATATGGTCTCAAAATCATCCTAAAACCTTCCTTTATACTATTATATGGGTTTATTTTATCCATATCCAACCAATTATAAAATATTGTTCTACTTGGTTCTATATTTCTTTGATTATGACCCTTATTTTAATTTAAGGAAATAATAAATACCAAATGTCACACCCTTTACTTTAATAACACTAAATTTTTTAATAAGGATAAAAAATATAAATCTAGGTTTAAAATGTTTTCATCAAATTAAAACAACTTTCTTTATCATTGAAATTTATTACTTATTTTTAGTTATTAAATAATTACTTTCAATGTTTAAAAAATATCGATATTGTATTTTTTCAATTAATTGAAAAATAAAATAAAAGGTTTTATAAAATCTAAAAGTAATATTTTTTGAGTGATTTATAGTGACCCAAATATATTATAGATATATATGAAATATTATATTGGTTTTAAAAGTCTAAATTCTAATTATTTATTTTTATTGATGTATTTAACGTCAAATTAAATGAACAGTTTCAAAAATGGAATTATTGATATTTTATGAAAAATAATATTTTTTTTAAATTATTTAAAATTTATAAATACATTAATAGAGGAAAAATATGAAAATAAAAGGTCTAAAATTCCATCCCTTTTCTCATTATGATCCAATTCTTACCTTATAAGTAAAATTATAACCCTTTAATTGGAAAAAAGATGTTACCGTATTTGAGGTTAAAATAGGTTAGCTAAGGGGTTCAACCTAAATATAAGGTTTAAAATTAAATATAAAAATGCCCAAATATTATTTTTTTAATTATATTTAAGTCCAATCCAAACATATATTTTATTATATGTCCATGTGAAGTCATTTTCTTGAGAATTTGTTTCTTTTATATTAAATATTTTATGAAATTTCAAAAGTGTACCTACCCTCACTTATAAAAGAACACCACTTAAATATTTTATTTACACAACTATGATCAACCTAGATTTACCATGCCCTACAATTATGTTCTAAAAATCCTTAAATATGTTTTTTAGGTTCTAGGATTTCTAAAATACCAACTTCATTGTCTTTAAATGGATATATAAAGGAGTTCTTTCAAAGAAGGGGTAATCACCTTAACCGACCACTTTCCTTTTTTACTTCTTATTATAACTTTTATAAATATATTTTATTTATCATAAATAAAAATAATTTGTATAATAGGTATAATTAAATTTTATTATTTTTAATAACCAACCTTTATCCACACACTTTTCCATAAAATGTTAAGTGAATGAATTGCTCGTGCATACGTATAGATTATCATCTCTACGTAGTGATACAATTCGTTTTTCATCAGCTAATTTTTATGGATGGGTATCATGATCATCTAAATATTTATATATGGCAAATATTACACAAGTATTATTCTATAATTATAATATCATAATGGCTGTATTACCTTCCAATCCAATGGAAAACGATAATGTCACTGGTGCGTATGAGTGGACATCCACTTCCTCAATGCGATGTGGTCCATTTTTCATTTATGATTTAAATGGATGATAATAAGGTGATAATTAATGAATATATATGATATTTATATCAATAAAATGTTGAATATTAAAAAACCATGATCAAATCATAAGGACCAAAACTAATGATCCAAAACATACATGAATAATGATGTAGTTACCACACGAAACAATTATTTTAATAAATAATTATTGATAAATAGGTGATAAAGTATTATAATATAACATTTCATGGAATGATATAAATTATTATGTTAATATAATAGATTTTTAATAAATATATATTTATTATACTATATATTAGAACACATATGAAGGAAGTGGGACTTAAGGTAAGCTTTCTTCTTCTCAATTTTGTATCGTGGAGACATATTTGATTTCATAAAACTATTTATATTTACAAGGTGTTTATACTCATCATATGAAATTTTATATCATGGGTCCTTAATTAGTAATGTTATTTAAAGTTTCAACTCAAATTATTTTATTCAATGTGTTTTAGTTCCAAAGTTACTAAAGTGGTAAGGTTTTATTTCATAATTTCATCATTTTTCAATATTTTTTATGGTTGAGTTACCTCTAGAGAAATTATTTTATCTTGATATATTAAACACAATATATTTTTTCTCCTATGTTTTTTTCTAGAAATTATATTGTTTCATTTAATTTCCAACTCTTTAAAAACACATTATACTGTAATAATATTTTTAAGAAAAATAGAGTTTGTTTTTATACTTGATTGGGAATTTTTTTCTTCATGTCCATGTTCTTTTTAAAATGTTTTAAATAATGTTTTTACTATATTTTAAAGAACTAGCCTCAAAATGTTGCTATTATCGTGTCTTTAAAATAGAAATAAACTTTTTAATTTCTGAAAGATCTTTTAGGTTTATAGATTTAAAAAATTACGTAATAATTATTATATAACAAAACATTATTTTAAAAAGTAGAGACTTATGATTAGTATCAATTTTTTACACAGTAAAAAATTTACAATAAAACATGATTTTTATTCATTAAAAATCTTAACACCTTCCAAAATAACTTCTTCCTTTACCATACCAATCCTTAAACCATATGAAAAATATTTTAAAACATGGGATAAGAACCAATTTCTCAGTAATTGAAAAATAAATAAATAAATGGTTAGTACATGAATAATTATAAAAAATTTCATTTTTCAGAATAAACATTAATCACAAAATACACATTTTCTTACCCAAGAAGTCACCTTCTCTACAAAAATATTTTCATAAATCATTTTATAAGAAATATTAAAGGAAAAAATATATCTCATAAATTTTTATTTTAAATCATGAATAACTCATAATATATTTTTTAAAATTTTATACTTTTCGATCATAAGAAGTAGAATATACATTCCATTACCTTGTAAATTCATAATATTCTTATAAAACACCATATATTTTAACTCATAATAAGTATAAAAAACATTAATTTAAATATAAACTCATTATCTTACCTTGTGAAATCCTAATATTTTTTGTAAAGACCCATAGAAAGCATAGAAAAAAACCATACAGGTATCTTGATGAATAATTTTTATATGACTCTTACTTAAACATAAATTAAGCATCATGGTGTTATTTAGAGTATCCATCATCATTGAACATGAAATAATCACCAAGTTTTTACAAGAAATGACCATCATAATATATTCCCAAAATATATTTGGAGAAACTCAATCGGTGAACTACATCCCTTTACTCAATTCGTCGTAGATATATAATGGGATCACCCACCTTTGTCTTATAACAAAGCACCAATCCACATATAACGTTCCCAGGAACCATAACAAAATATACAAAATCTTGCATCATAAAAACATTCATTATACCCATAAGAAAACATTTCTGAATATTGATATATCCATTCCATTTCAATACCCTTTGTGAAAATATCCATAATATAGGGAATGAGGATTTTTATTTTAATAAAACATGAAATATTGTAAATGAATTAAAATATAAAATAATGACTATAGTAGTAGGAAAATTGATTGTCACTATATATATTAAAATAGAACATTCCTTTTGTATTTTAGTAAATAATGTCAAAACGATGCATAAAATTATTCCTTTTATAAAATAAATAAAATAAAGTCAAAGATAAATGAAACTTCCTTTATAAATATTTCATTTTTTTATAAAAACATCAATTATATAAAATTAAAAATATGGATATTGAAGAAAAAGAGAGTTTTTAGGAAAATATTTAAAAGATGATTTTTAAAATAAATTCTCTTACCTTGAGTGTAGTGACCCGACCCTAGAATCCTAGATCCAATGACTAATACTATTACATTTTCATGATTATAGGGAATCAAATCTTGAAGGGTCGATGAGTTAATTAGTCTTTGTAAACAAGAAAAAAACATGAGTCTTGTATTACAAATGAATACACTAATTATGAAAAAAAATTCTTCGAGGATAATTATACTCCTATATACAATATCCTTTCATATCATTCTTAGTAAACTTCTTGGATTCCTATGGAAGGAAAAATAAGAAGGGTTAGATCAAATGCTTAGTAAGGGTAAAATATAGTGGAAGAAAAATTGAATCGATGAGGATAATAATTATAGAATAGTAAATAACTAAACACCCATACCATATAATCAATAAACTAAGAAGGAAGATCATAAAAAATATTATAAGGTAATACCTGGAAAAAAATTCCATTCAAATAAATAGATAAGGAAAAATTAATATGGAAAGGTAATAAACTAATGACACATTCCATATAATCAAAAAACTGAGAATTAAATTCATCCATATATTTTATTTTATGAAAACCTTATGGACAATAACATTGATAACTGAAATTTATATGAAGTAAATTATTAATTATTGTGAATAATGTCTAAGGAGCATAAAAAAATTCACCCAAGATTCATCCTCCATAAAATTTAAAAATACAGGTAGAATCCCATTTAATATTTGGAATTAATTTATCTAATGAGAACTTTTTGACGCATAGATGGGATATATAAAGTTCAGGGCCCACCCATCATTATATTTATAAATAATTATTAATATTAAGAGATCGATTTAATTAATAGACATTATTAATTATCAAATATATGTATTGAATAAGGAATACAAATTTATCAATACTTATCTAGATTATCAATTAACATTCATAGAAAACACAATATGAAAAATATTATATGGTTTTAGAAATAATCATATCCATGAAAAATGAAATATATATATATATTTAGGTGAAATTATATACCTAAAATTCATTTGAAATTGAATATATCAAGGGTACCAAAAGAAATAAAGTTATTGAATTTAAATACTATCCATGGAAAAATTAATCATAAACCACCCAAAAGAGGAATAAGGATGATATCAAAACAATATATCCCAGTTGGAGTAAAAATAAACTACTATCATTGATTAATATTAATATAATAAAAGAATATTTGTAAAATATTCTTGAGGAAAATAACCATTTTTTCCAAAACTTATTAGAAAACTGGTTTTTAGAAGAAAATGTTTTCTCCCAATAAAGAGTGTATGATGTCAGGTTTTCTTAAAAAAAATTGATTACCAAATAGTGAAAAAAATGGTACTATTACTTGAAAATGGTCAAGAATATCCAAATGAAAAGAATATGAAAGGTTATATTATAAAATGATCAAATAATTTCCTCTCGTGGAAATTAAAGTGTAAACAATCTTATGAAATATTATATTATTAGGTAAACCCCTGAAAATATTATAGTATTAAAGTTAGAATTAATCAATGATTAAATTAAGTGGATCAACTATAAATCCAAATATATAAGTGGAAATACATCAATAGAAAATCAATTTAATTATACACATAATCATATAATATTAACAGAAATGCGAAAATAATATAAACCAATGAAAATAAATTGAATTATGCAATTCTTTTCAACCTGGTAACTTTTAACTCGTATCCCCTTATATGAAATAGCTTAAATTAATACTCAAAATGTCATGAAGAAATAATGAATCATTATATTATTTGAAAAATTGGTAGTATATACATTATATATAATAATTATGTTCGGAAAAATAAATTTATTATCTCGTGAGAATGTCAGAAATCACAAAATAAACTAAGATTGTAAAGATAGCTATTTAAATTGTTCTCAAGGAGAATAATATTTAAAGATTCATAAGCATCCCATGAAACCATGAAACTTTTGTATCATAATATACCTGATGTAGTAACATTAAATCAAACTTATAATATCATGATAAAAATATATTCATGACTAACTTGTTAAAGGTTAGTAAATACACTATATAAAAGAAACTAGGTGCATAACAACAAATAAGTCTCCAACGAATGTAAATTGAGATAAAATCCATTACCTTGTATTTTCTTTTTGGGTAAACGTACTTTAACATCTTGTATAATGGTTTCAAGCATGTCAATAACTAATATTATATCCATACTAATATTTATATTTTCTTCTTATAATATCTTATTACCCATTTGGTAACAATATTTTGTTCTTTTCACTATTTCGGGTGATAATTTCCAAGTTTGTCGAGTAAGTTTTGACTTGTTATTTTTTGTTCTTACTAATTATATCATGGATTAATAATATAAATAATTAAAAACATTTTTAAATTAAAATATATATCCAGTATATATGTATTAATATAATACATAATATTTGGATATATAAAATTAAATGCACCATTCATGGAGATAGATGGTTATACATACGCATGAACGCTACTTTCATATATTTTTTAAATTAAAATAATTAAAAATAGATGATTAATATGTATATTATAATTCCATTATAATATTAATTTCATATATGTTACATATGTTTATTAAAACCTTCCATTATACATTCCATGTTTGTCATGAATGAATCACATCGCTTTGAGGAGGCGGTAGTCCACACTTTCGCAAATTATGTTATCGTATTCCCACAAGATTGAAATCATAAAGCTATTTTACGTATAAGAATTATAGTAATATAGGAAATTATAAATATAATATAAATCATATATAATTATATTTTTCATCATAATTTCCAGCCATCTAAGTTTGTAAAGGAAAAAATGAATGACATAGTTTCATGAAGTGGTAGTTCATCATACACATAAATGGTAAATTAATTACGCATTAGATGGAAGTGTTTTTAAGTGTAGTTAAAAACATAATATAATAAAATATCAGTATGTTGAGGAACGTATTTTTGTTATATAATAATGAATAAAATATAGTTTATGGGGTGTATAATTTAAATAAAACTAGAGAACATGGGGACGTTTGTTACCTCTAATTTGGGTGACTCATTTTTTTCACCAAAGGGATTTCATGGATGGATTTATGACCAAGGTGAGGATTCTAGGATGAGGGTAGGGTAGTAATTTTTAGGAGATATTTTTCAATTCTTGGTTAATCCAATTTTTTTGATAGGTGTGAGGAATTGGTAATGTTGAGTTCTTTTTTATAGTGGTGGAGAATTGGTACTCCTATAAATTTTAGAAAAGGGTTTTCCATATATTTCTTTCCCATCCAATGTTCCAAAAATAATGGTCTGAAGTTGATATAAGGTAGTATAGGGTCTAAATATGACCATAAAATAGATTTTTTACATGGTTCTATGTCATTTGGGCACTTAATATTAAGTTTTAGTCATTTGTTAAGCTAATGTTTCTCTTATTTATTATAATTAATTTTAATCACTTTTAATAATATTTTATGTAGAAAAATATGTTGAACTTATTATAAATTATAAAATATTGTTATTTAAAATATGGACAACATTTTCCCAAATTCAAATCATATAAGTGGAAGTAATTTATTTAAATTTAATCTTACAAACGAGATGATAATGTTGGTTTTTAAAGTAAAAACGTTGAAAAGTTCGAGAAGTGTTCATATCCACTTTAAAAGTGGAACTGATTATAATGACCTAAATTGAATTAAATGATATAAAATTTAAATAATTAGTCATTAAAAAAAATAAAACTACTAATTTACCCTTATAAATAAATTATATGAAACACCATTTTTGAATTAAATTTTAATAATTTTCACTATTTATTAAAATACGAGACATCATAGAAATATAACAAAAATTAACCCTAACCTAATTTTTATGTTTGAATTTAAAATATGAATTTTATTTTGGAATATAAATTCTATAAAAGTTCCAATTTTTTTTATCTAAAATAGGTTCTCAACTAAGAGACGATAAAAGTACCCGAATAAAAATATAGGTTTATACGTGTGAAATTGGGTTTGTTCTTATCTTATGCCAAAAACATCTGTTGGATGAATATCAAAAATATTTTATTGAATATAATATATATATATATATAATACATTAATATCACTCACTAATTGTAATTAACTTAATTTATTAGGATAAAATAGTTTTATGAGCATAAAAATAGTTTTCTAAAAAAATTATATTAAATTGGTTCTTATATTCATTTATAATTAATTGGTAACGAATTAATTAATTTAATATTTTTGTAAAAATTATATTTTCATAAGTTTATTTATATTATTTATAACCTATAATTTAATGTCTAGTTTATATATTTTAATATTAAATAATAATAATTTAATAATATATTACTATTGTGTAAAACTTGGTCTTATGTATAACTCAAGCCATTGAAAAAGTAGTTTTTTCATGCAATGTATGCTAACTCGGTTTCATGTTAATTACAAGATATAGATTCTATTAAATTTATTTAAAATGTTAAATATATTATAAATTCTTGGGATAGTATATTCCTTTACATGCTTGGTGTTGTTTTTCATATACGTTATCGAATAAAATGTTGTTACATTAGATTTTTGGGGCATTACATTTTCACCACCTTAATTACGTTGTTTCCTTGAAATTTAAGCTCGATCTTAATTATATATTATTTGAAATTATATATGTTTTAAATCCCAAATCATGATAAGGATTCATAAGATATGTCCTAGATAAGAGATAATGAAAAGTATAAAAGTCACGTGGAATAACATATAACTAGGTATGTAATTAGGATAAAATTAGTG
Source organism: Viscum album (assembly GCA_963277665.1). NCBI lineage: Eukaryota > Viridiplantae > Streptophyta > Magnoliopsida > Santalales > Viscaceae > Viscum > Viscum album. The sequence goes on along the minus strand of OY728146.1, from coordinate 1,747,224,117 downwards.
ACAAAAAAGTGATAAATACTTAGAGGAAAAGAGTAAATATTTATAGGTTATGATTGAGGTCAACAATAACAAACAAGTGAGTGATCAATAAAATTTTAGGGGCTCAAATACATAAATCTATGATTATTTATAAGACCATTGGTTCAAAAAAATAATGTTTTAGGATAACAATTTTTTGATAATTTTCTGAATGTTGAGTCATTCTTTTATTGACTGAGAATATATAAAAAATACATACATAATATATTTCCCAATTTTCATCCTTTATTTTGGCATCAATAAATTTATAATTCATCTATTAGTTCAATAAAATGATATCCTAAAAATAAATTTGATTCATAAATCACTTAAAATGCACTTTTAAGAGATCATATGGCCCATAAAATAGTGAAAAGTATATATATTGTCTCTAATTATTCTCTAAATACAATATAGTTAAAATATTAATATATATACCTAAAAATGTACAGTTCTAGTTCATCAATAATACCTATTCATCAAAATTTCGGACTAAAAAATGACATATTAATCAGGACATCACGTAGGCTACTGGTAGGTGTGAAACCCTTATCGTCCTTTTGTCATGGGTTCAAGGCCCATTTCCTTATAGGTTGTCCTTTTTCAAAAACCTTTTTAATATAATTTCCAAAATAAATATGATATACATCCTTAAAATAAGGTTAATCACTAAATATCCTTTTAACTAAGGTTTAATATACAACCCCAATACATAAATAATCCATCCACTTATTTCAACATATTTGTTTCTTTGGCCTAGAGTTTATCCATTTAGAAGAGTTTATTTCTTAAAATTGAAAACCATAGTGTGAGAATAAATTATCATATTGAAAAAACTATATAATCATTTTTAGGAAGTCGAAATCTAGACACATTATTTTAAATATTTGAAACCTCAGGTTTAAGCATGGTTATTCATTTTCATTATCTATTAAAATTATACATAATTGTTTGTAAAGAGAATGTGAATTATCCTAAGAGTGTACCCCAGTAGTGTCAAACTACATACATAGTAAGGCTCATTATCATGTATCAGGTTATACCAATTCTGTCCCGACACATCTTGTTTGAGGTGTTACCCCTATGTACATTTGTTCCAGAACCATGTCCACATGTAGTATTCAGATAGGGATGTATTTCTAGAAATACCTACATAATAAATATCTTACCAAAATTATAGAATATTCATATATACTTGCCCCAAATTCTACCATAGGGTAACATTCTTAAATCTATGTTTTTATAAATCTAGTTTCTAGGGCTTCTAAAAAATTTCACTAATACCAACTGTAGTGACCCAGCCCAAAAATAGAGAAGGTGGTTTCCACTACCATTACATTTCCATGATTAAAAGGAATGAACTACTGAAGGGTCAAATAGTTTAGTAGTCTTGGAAAACCAGATATATACACAAGTCTTATGTTATAAATGAATACCCAAATTACAAAATAATGTTTTTATTCAAGGGAAATTTTATTCCCATATATTATATCCTTGCATGGATTTCTTAGTACCCTTCTTGGATTCTTGGGGGAGGAAAATAATTATGGTGACCTCAAATTCTTATAAAGGGTAAGTTATATTATAAGAAATAATGAATCAATTAGGATAATAATTATGTCAGGGGAAATAACTAAACACCCATACCATGTAATCAAAAAACTGAGAAGGAATTTTAAAAACAATATAAAAAGGTAATAACTAAAAATACATTCCATTCATATAACTAGATAAGTAAAAATAAATATGTAATGGTAAGAAACTTAATACACTGTACATGTAATCAATAAACTGAGAATGAACTTCATCCATATATTTTAATATATGAAATCATCATCGATAATAAAAATAATTATAGAGATTTCAATAAAGGAAATCATTAATTATTGTATGTCTTGTATAAGGCACATGTAAAACATATACGATCAAGATCCATCCTCAAGACAATTTAAAACTACCAACAGTGACTTATTTAATTTGTGAAACCAATTTGTCTCATTAGAACCTATTGATGCATCGAGGGGTTATATAATTTTTGGGACCATCCTTTTATTGCATGTCCAAAGAATCATTCATATTGAGTAATTGATTTAATTAATTGACAATATTCCTTATCAAATATCCATATAGATTGAATAGTACATATTTATCTATATTTACCTAGATAATCAAAAAACATTCAAAGTAAACACCATATGAAAAATGGTATATGGATCCAGTGACAATTATATACATAAAAATGATATGGATATTTAGAGTAAATTCAATTTCAAATTATCGAATGAAATTGGATATTCTTAGACTAAAAGGAATAAAATTAATGAATGTCAATACTATTCATGATGAAATAAATCATTAACGATACATAAGAGGAATAAAGTTGGTACTAATATAACATTTCCTCAGTGGAGTAAAAAATGGTTAACATTGATGAATAAAAATATTATAAAAATATATTTAAAAACAATCCTAAGAAAAATATTATTTTTTTAAAAAACCTTTTTATAAAAGGGGGTTTTAGTATAAACAAGTTCTCCTATTAAAGAGATTATGAATATGGGTTTTCTTAAAAACATTTTGTGTTCTAAATAGTGGAAAATGGAACTATTACTTGAAAAAAGATCATGAATAACTAGAGGAGAATAAAATTAAAGGGTTTATTATAAAATTATAAAATAAATTCATATGATAGAAATTCAAGTGTAAAAAATCAATTAAAAATGGGATTGTAAATTAAACCATTAAAAACATTATATTGTTGTAGTGAGAATTAATCAATGAGTATATTATGTGTATCAAATGTAAATCCACACATAGAAGTGGAAATAGATCCATAGATATCGAAATTATTTATAAAAATAATCTTAGAATATTATTAATAATGATGATGTAATATAACCCAATGAAAATAAATTAGGTTATACAATTCTTTTCTACTTGGTAACTTTTAACTCTAACCCCCTTAGATGAAATAACTCAAATTATAACTCAAAATATCATGAAGAATGAATAAATCTTGATATTATATGACAAAGTGTTAGTATGTACAACATATAAAAGAATTAAAGTTCACCTAAATAAAGTAATTGTTTAAATATAAAGTTAAAAATCACAAAATTAAGTGAGATTACAAAGATAATCATTAAAAATGTTCTCATGGATAATAATCTAAAAACATTACAAAGTGTTTGATACCATTTTGAAACATTTGATTTATAATGTACATGAATTAATAACATTAAATCAAATTTCAAATATCATCAGAATAAATATATTCATGATATAACATGTTAAAGGGAAGTATATACACCATATAAATTAAACTAGGCATGTAACAATAAATAAGTCTCAGTGGAATTAAAATTGAGACGAAATCCCTTACCCTACATTTCCTTTTTTGGTGAAAAACCTTTAACATCATGTAGAATGGTTTTAAACATGTCATTGACTAATAACAAAACCATAATAATATTTATATTATATTATTATAATATATTATTACCCATTTGTTAACAACTTTTCTTTATTTTCACTATTTCAAGTGTTAATTGCCTAGTTTATCGAGTAATTTTTAACTTTTTTTACTTTCATTTAGATATCATATATATCCAAAATATATGTATAGATAAATATATATAATATTTAGAGACATGAAATGAAATTCACCATTCATGGAGATGGTATGCCATATGTATGCATGAATTCTACTTTCATTTCTTTGTCATATTAAAAAAACAAAAGTAAAGGATACAAATTAATATTATAATTAAAATATAATATTAATGAAATATATGTTTTATAGGTTTATTAAAACCATACTTTATACATTCCATGTATAGTTTAAACAAATCACATCCCACTAAGGTTGTCGAAGTCCACACTTCCACAAGCGATGTTATCGTACTCCAACAAGATGGAAAGAATATAGTTATATTCTATATAAAAATTATAGAATCATAGAGGAACTTTAAATATAATATATATCATATATAAATATATTTTCCAACATAAATCTCAACAATGAATGGTGGTAAAATAAAAATGAACAACATCATTTCGTGAGGCAGTAGTTCATTGTACACAAAAACAGTTAGTTCATTACCAATTGAATGGAAGAGTGTGTAAGCGTAGGTTTAAACATTAATATAATAACATATAAATTTATTTATTATATGATTTTTATTATATAATAATTTAATAAGAAAAATTTAGGGGGTGTATAATGGAAATAAAACTATGGAGCTTGAGGATGTTTTTTGGCTCTTATTCGGGTAACTCCTTTTGGTTTGCACCAAAGGGCTTCCATGGATGTGTTTTGGAACAAGTTACAGATTATAGTTTTAAGATATTAATTTTTGGATCTATGTGGGTATATATTTAAGATAAAAAGTGTCTTTAGAGGTGTGATGAAGTGGGAGGGTTGAGTGCATTTTTATAGTGGAGGAGCAGTGGCACTCTTATAAAGTTTTGAAAAGGAATTTTCACCAACATTTTATAAATAAAAATGGTTAAAATAATGGTAAAAATTTGATAAAAGTTAGTATAGGTTCTAAATACAATATAATTCTCAAAATTTTATAGGTCATTTTTGCTCTTAAATTTAAGGTTTAGTCCTTTGTTAAGCTAATTTTCCTCTTAATCTTTGTAATTAATTTTAATAACTTTCACTAATATTTTTCATCAAAAAAATTATACCTCATTAGAAATTATAAATTATGATGAATACAAATATAAAATCCATTTTTAAAAATTAAAGTCACATAAGTGGCAGAAATTAATTTAAATTTAATCCAATGAATGAGATGACAATGCAGGTTTTTAAAATAAAAACATTCAAACATTTGAGATGTGTTTATATAAAATTTCAAAGTAAAACTTATTAATAGGACCAAAATTTGATTAAATGATATAAAATTTATATAATTAATCCTAAAAACTAATAAAAAATTAAATTAACCTTATAAATAAAATATATTAAAAGGATGTTTTGAATTAGCATTCTGTATTTTTTACAATTCATTAAAAAATGAAACATCACTGAAAAATACAAAAAAATCAGAATAACCTAATTTTAATGTTTATATTTAAAATATTAAATTTTGTTTTAATAATAAAGTCTATAAAAATTCCAAAAAATTTATTTAAAATATGTTCTCTATTTAAAAGCATTAAAAGTTCCGTAATAAAAATATAGGTTTTTATGTGTAAAATTGGGTTTGTTCTTATCTTATGAATAAAAAATCTATTAGAAGATTAAAAAAATTTGATTAGGTATATAATATATTTAATAATTATAATTCCATAATTTCAATTAATTATATTTATTAGGATAAACCAGCTTTATAAGCATAAAAATAGTTTTTTATACAAACATTCCCTTTATATTAAATTGGTTCTTATATTAACTTCTAATTAATTACTAACCAATGAATTCATTTACAAAATTTTAAACCATATATTTTCATAAGTTAGTTAACCCTATTAATAATCTCTAATTTAACAGCTAGATTTTATGTTATTATATTAAATAATAATATGTTAATAATATATTATTGTTTGTCAAAACATGGCCATGCATGTAATGCAAGCCATTGAAGAAACATCTTTTTTCTTGTGATGTACGGTAAATTAGTGTCACATTCATTTAAAGAGGTAAATTATATTTAATTTATTTAAAATATTTAATATATTATAAATTCTTGAGATATTATATTCTTGTACATGCTTGGTGTACCATGTCACACATGTTGTAGAATACAATGTTCTTACATTAGATTTTTTAGGTTTTACATTGAGTTTGACTCATCATGAACATTATTTAACTTCTTAAATAATAAAATTTATTTAATTATTTACTTTCTTAATAATATTCTTTGATTTTATCATTTATTTTATTTTATCTCTTACCATGCTATATTTAATTAATTAAATTCACATAGGACATTTTGAAGATATTCATTTTATATAACCAAAATGTCTACTGTAAGTTGACTATGGTCAAAGTGGTTGTTATTTAAACATATAGATAATAATAATCATTTCATAATTATAATTTATAAAGATAAATTATACTTTTAAATTTATTATGAAATATGGTTTTGAAAAATTAACAACATTCCATTCATAGAGACGGTATGTTGTATATACACATGAGTAACATTTCCATTTTTCAATTATCATCAGGGAAAGAAGGTAGGTATCATTATATATATTACAAATTATTATCATATAATTAATATCATATAATTCATTTTATTATACTTATATATATCATGTATATTATGAGGTGATGAAAAGAAAATCACATCGCTTCGTGGATGTGATAGTCCACACTATTGCACGAATGAAATTATCATTTTTCAGTGTATAGAAATGTAAGAAAATATGTGTTTTATTATCTTTTAGAAATTATGATTATATCATTAATATAATACATATAACTTAAATCCATCATTATTATCCATCCATGATAGATGGTGATGTAAAATGAATTACATCAGTTCATAAGGTGGTAGTATGTCATACACATGAATGATGGTTTCATTTTCCATTTAATGGAAGAGGGTATGGATATAGATCATTATATAAAAATAATAAAATATATTTAGATGTAGTATAATGGTTTTATTATTTTATAATGATTGAATAATACTTGAGTTATTTTGAAGAAAAAATAAAACTAAAACATGAAGTTAAAACTACACAACATCTTTGGAAAACCTCTTTTATTATACACCATAATCCCTCTAATATTGGTATTATATCTAAACAAAGACATCTATAATGAGTTTATGTATTCTAGTAAGGTATGTGTTTAGTTATTTTCCAAAATAAATGGTTTATGATGTGTTAATTAAATATAATAAGATATAAAATTTTATAAGAGAGGGGATGGGCACTCTTGTAATTTCTCCAAATATTAAATTAAAATAAATTATTTTTCAATTCCCAATGACACAATAATAATTTATTAAGAATATAGGATGATGACTAGTAGAAATTATCTCATACCATAAAAATTATATATGTTTTTACATGTTTTTTCACTTTTCTTTTCTTTTTTAACCCCTTGTTAACCTTTTTCATATTTACCATTTCAATAAAGATTTTTACTCTTTAAGGGCAAAGCTAGTTACTATAAATGGAGAAACGATCCATAAATAGAACATGGTTGGAATTTTTAACCAGATCCTTATTATATGGACTAATATAATATTCCATGTAATTTTATATCATTTAATAAAGTATTATTTATTATAAAATATCAATAATTTCAATTTATAGAAATATAAATTACATTCACTTTAATAACATCAAGAAAACTAGTAAAATTTGAAAAAAAATATGTTAAAACAATCCTTAACATGTCATGTTCATCTAGAAAAATAATTTATCACATTAATAATCTCAAATTATAATATTTTTTATATATTTTATTTAATTTTTCCATTAATTTAATAATTACTGTGTCAATGTTGGTTAAGAATTTATTGTAATTAATTATTTAACAAAAATTGAAAATAAATTACCATTATGAAGTGAAATAATTTTTATTTAAAATGAATTTTTATAATCAAACATATCTTCTAGTTATCTACCATGTTAGAAATATTTTAGTTCTTAAAACCAAGAGTGCGACATTCCGGAGTTTTATTTATGTAAAATATTGTAAAGGTCATATTCATTCCCAAATAAATAATAGGTTATATAAAACAAATCAAATAATTATGGATTAAATGGATTAATGAAATAAAATTTATGAAAGTTTTGATGTCATCTTGTAGTCTACCTTTTATTTTAAACCCGTAATTACCCAACTTACACTAAATCAAAGTAACAAAAATTATTAAAACTACAATTCATTTTAAATGGAAATAAAATGGAACTATTTAATTTTTTTTGAAAATTATGATTCAAACTATTGAATCCATTTATCAAAATTAAATATACATAATTTATAGAAATTAATTTAAAATAAAACCAAAAAATGTGATGAAAAACTGTACTTTAGAAAAATGAAATTTTAAGATATAAAATGTTTTTACAAAAAATTCAAGAATAATATCTATTTTAAAAAACAAAAATTTTATTTTTTTAAATATAAATGAACTAATTAAATTTTTAAGCTAATCCAATAATAGAATTTTACTTTGTAACTACCTAAAAAAGAAAATATCATTTGTAATAAAAATATGTATTTTTTACTATTCCTTAAAACTGAATCTTAACTAATCCAAATATAATTTTAACATGATGAATTAAAAAAAAGAAAATAATTTTTAAAACTACATTTTATGAATTTTCCAAAAAAAAAATTTATTATATTGACTCATAAAAACTAATAGAACGCATTTTTGAATAAAGTGTGTTTCTGAAAAAATAAATGACTTCAAAACATCAATTTTTTATTTAAAAAACATTAATTAATACATTATAAATGAGTGGAAATGTTATATATTTCATAATATGGTCGATAATTTTCATTCCCTCTAATTTAACGACTAGGTTTTAATGGTTTCATTTAAATAATAATATTTAGTTGTTTGTTTAAGCTCGAGGTTGTGACTTATATTCTATCAAACATATAATTTCATTTCAAAATATTAGGGTATTACATCCCCCCATTAATAAATTTTTTCCTTTAATTTAAACTCACGTTTAGTAACATAGGTTTGATTTTTTAAAATATATTTGTTCAAAACCCCACTTTATAAAAAGGGTTAATAAAATTCTGTATGAAAAGTGAGAAAAAAAGTATGAAAGTAAACTATTCCAACACATAGTTGGTTTCCAAAATAGTATAACATTAGTGGTAAGTGAAAACATGGATATATTAGAAAAATGTAACTCTCAAAGACTTATTAACAGTGATAGATAACATGTTCAAGAGAAAGTAACCATCAAGAAACTATAAATCTATGATTGGTTAAAAGACTATATTTTTAAGGTTAATAAAATTAAAAGAATAACATTTTTTTGAGTACTTTTCCTAAATTTGAGGATTATTTCACTGCCTAGGCTGAGAACATAAGAGAATATACTAACTTTTTGAGAATAATTTCATTAGTTAATTTACTTTCACCATAAAATTGTGTTTTTTATCCTAACAATGAGTATTCAATATGAATTTTTCATGCCTATATCAATAGAATAAACTTCTAATAGATCATATAATATAAAAAAGGTTTACAAAGTATTCTTACTATATTTATACAATAATTAAAACCAAAATTTTTAGGAGAAAATAAGATCATTCAAAAACATTAATAAACCTCTGTGTGAAGAAAAAGTACTTTAATTTCTAAAATTCATTAGTAATACCCAAATTTCAACATAAATCATTCAATAATCAACTATCCTTCAAATTCCTCAACATATTCTAGAATAATATTGAAACCCAAAAATTATAATAATTTTATCACATAATATTCCAAGAATAATTTAACATTTGCCTCCAAATAACATCAATCACTCTTAATATCTCATTCCAAAACTATATCCCCAAAAATATAATTTTTAATATATTATAATAACAACCCGAATCTCTATAAATACATATTAAAATCATATATTATTCAAAAATATAATTCAACCTTTATTCTAAAAATTGAATCTTATATTATTATGTTTAACTTAATCATAAAAGGTTCCCAGAATAGTGAACTTTTCCTGATGTAACATTAATCACATAATAACTAAATCACGATAAATATCTTGTTTATCTATAAAATAAAACATATGTTCCAAAAATGAAATTAAATTTTATATATCATATTTTTAAAATAAAAAAAAATTCATACAATCTAGTATATCACATACACTAGTGGTAGGTGATGCACGCTAGTCAACATTTTTTGTGGGTTCAATACTCACAGCCTCACATAGGATGTAACGAGATGTTGCCCAGCCTATGGGTCATCCTTTTACTAAAACTATTTTAATATAATAGTCATAAAATTCCAAATAAATGTAATAAAAAGTCTCAAAATAGATATAATATGTTAAAAACTAAATAAATTTTTTAACCTCAAAGGTTACATCATACCTTTCATTTTGCATCCCCAAAAAAATGTACTAACCCATAATTACCTCAAAATTAAAGATTGTATAAACCTTAAATGTTATCAATACCTTTAAAATTATTTCCATTAAATTAAGATAGAATTATCTGTCCAAATATTTTTCACATGATAGAATTAAGGGTTACATATACCTCAAACATCTATAAAAACTCTCTCAAGCTATCCCAAAGTACTCCCATCATTAGAAGAGTATTTATTATTTCAAAATTATAATCATACATAAATATAACATAACTCTTGAATTATTTATATAAAAAAAATATTAATCATTTATTATTATTTATAATATATTAACCATGATTTTCAGTCACATTCTTTAATGCTTATTTCCAATATAAAAAAATATGAATCATGTCCTAAGATTCGGTAATTTCAATACATATGACAAGAAATAATCTATAACTTTTATTTTTCATTTGCAGTTTCGTCATCTTAAAATATAATGGAATTAATTATTTATTAATATATATTTATATTGTCTTACTAGTCCTATTCATGATCCTTCCCCTTAGGAAACCAATTTGCATAATGACTATTCTCTTCACATTTAAAAAAATCAATTAATACTTAAGGAATAAGTTATTTCCCTTCATGGAGTTAACTGAATACGTCATTATTAAATGGAATATTATTGCCTTATTATTTCCTTTAACACATGTAAAACATATTCCAATTCTTTAAAGACATTTTTTGGGTTCTTCTTTCCACATTCTATATACATATTTCATAAATAATATTTACCTATCTGATCGGTATCACCTGAATGTCGATGGGGATTCATTTATTTCAAATTTAATACATTATGAAAATCACTAATGTTCATGTTGAAAATCATTAATCCTGATAGATCGTTGAGAATAACAATGATAGTTCTCAAGAAATATCACATTCTATTTGGTTTCTCATTCATACAATCCCAATGTTTTCCTTTATATCTGTTATTACTTTGGTTCCTTCTGGATCCAAATATTTACTAAATCCTAAAAGGCTACTGTGATCATATCTATAAAATCATAATATTTCATATTAAGGATCATAAAAATTATGATATCCTTATTTTTTTTATCTAAAAATCTTTATATTTATATAAAATACTTTTGATTCTTCCTAACATACTAATAATTTTAGTAGTAGTGTACTTTTTAATTTTTCGCCAAAAATATCATATCCTATAAAGTTGTCTAAACTATTCTATGATATAAACTATAAGGAACCAGATTTTAACATTTCATGTTTTAGTGGATTTAAACAAGAATTAACTTTATTACTTCCCCAAATAACTTTTAGGTTTAGATTTTTATAGAATTAGGTCATAACACTTTTATAACAAAACTATATTTTACAAAGTGAAAACATGGAATCAATTTCCATTTTTTACAATGTAAAACAATTAAAATAAAACATGACTTCTTTTCATTTAAAAATATTCATGACTTTCAACTTATCGTCTTACTTTCCCTTAACCATAATAAATAACTATGAAAAAAATTTACACATTGGATGAGCAAAAACATCTCTATAAGGGACATAAAAAATTAGAAAGAAATATTTATTCCATGAATATTTGAAAAATTCCGTTTAAAAAATAATGGTAACAAAATACAAAAAATACCCAATAAATCACCTTCTCTTCTGAAATATTTTTATAAAAGATTTTATAATAAATTTTAAAACGAAAATAAAATGCATTAAGGTTTATTTAAAATCATGAAAAACTCATAATACATTTAAAAAAATTAATTTTCAACCTATAAAGTATAATATAATTTTTATTTCCTTGTTAAATGATTATATTTCCATAAAACCCATATATTTTCACCCATAATAATTAGGAAATTCTTTTTGTTAAACATAAACATATTATCCTACCTTTAAGAAACTTAATATTTCCATAAAACCCTATAGAAAGAATAAATAAAACATGTAGGTAACTTGAGTAATCATTTTTATATCCCTATTACTTATACAAAGAATACTCATAATCTTAATACTTTGATTAAACATCATAGTTACACTTGAAATAACTATCACTATTATACACAGAATAACCATTTTATTATATTCCCATAATCTCTTAAGAGAAACCTATCCATTTAACTCTGTCCACTTACCCAATAAATTGAAAATATATAACTGGATCACTTGAATTTTTATTTTAACAAAACTACTCATCCTTATAAATAATTCCCAAAAACCATAATATAATACACAAAAATATTTCATCATAAAAGTATTCTTTGTACCCATAATAAAACATACTCGTATATTGATATATTCGTTAAATTTTAAAACCCTTTTTGAAATTAAATATAACATATAGAAATAGAGATTTTATTTAAGGAAAAAACTAAATACTGTAAACTAATCCAAATATCAAATAATTGATACAATGTTGGAAAAATATTTTGGCTCCATATATGTTAAAATGGAACATTCTTTTTGTAAATTTGTAAAAAAATAAAAAACCTTCCTTAAAAATTTTTCTTTGTGAAAAAAAGTAAAATAAAGTCAAAGATACATAAAATTTCCTTTATAAATATTTTATTTCCATATAAAAATATCCATAAAATAAATTTAAAAATATGGATATGTAAGAAAAATAGGTTTTTAAAAGAAATTTTAAAGTATACTTTTTAAAAGAAAGTCCCTTACCTTGAGTCTGACTTGGCACATGCATCATTTATCTTACTGAATAATTAACATAGGTTAATAAATTACATTGATGAGATCCATTTTAATGTTTATTATTCCTTTTATTATATCTCTTACCACACTATATTTAATTTATTAAATTCACATTTCTCATTTTGACGATATTAATTTCATAAGCCCAAAATGACTTCGGTAAGACTACAATGGTAGAAGAAGTCATTAGTCCATTATTTAAATAATATAAAACATGAAATAATTATCATTTTTGTACATAAATTATACTTTTAAAACCAATTATCAAATATGGTTAGAAAAAAATGAACTATCTTACAATCATAAAGATGGTAGGTCGTGCATATGCATGAGTAACAATTCCATTTTTTCCATAATCACCATGGAAAGAAGGTTAGTATCATTTTAACTTAATAAATAATAAAAATATTATAAAAATCATATTATTTCATTAATTATACTTATATATATCATATACGTGATGTGGGGATGAATAATGAATCATGTCGCTTTGTGGAGGTGGTCGTACACACGTATGCATGAACGACTTTATCATTTTTAAGTGAATGGAAAGGTATATAAATTTTTGTAACATTAAATTTAAAAATGATAAATATTTCACTAATATCATATATATATATGACTTAAATAAATCATTATAATCCAGCTATGAGGGATTATGATGGAAAATTAATTACATCAATTTGTGAGGCGGTGGTCCTCCAAACACACAAATGATTTTTTTATTTCCCATTCAATAGAAGATTATATAGATATTGATCATTAAATAATCACAATAATATAAAAGTCTATATATGATTTTTTTAATTATTTTATCATTATTTATGAATATTTTAAGGAGTTAGAAAGAGAAATAAAACTAAAACATGTTGTTAATATTATACCACTTCTTTGGAAAGTGTCCATTAATTAACACCATATTCCATATAAAGTTGGTATTATTCTTAAAAAAACACATTTATAATTAGGGTAAGTATTAAAGAAATTTCTTTGTATATTTATTGGAAAAAAATAGTTCTCAACGTTTTAAGTAAAGAGAAAAAGAGATATCTTATTTTAAGGAAGGGGAGGTACATTCTTTGAATTTCTCAAAATATTATTTTAATAGAAATTACTTATTCAATTAAAATGGGTAAAACTGGTTTATTTAGTATATAGGTTGATAATGAGTCCAGATATTCTCATAAAATAAAAATTATACTTGTTTTGATTGTGTTTTTACCCTTATCTTTTGGTTTTAACCTCTCGTTAAACTCTTTCACACATTCCATTACAACAAATATTTTCACACTATAAGGGTATATATAGTTACAATATATGGGAAAATGGCCCATAAAGGGATCATTTTTATATTATAAAAAATATCATAATTACTTGGATGAATATAATATTTTTAGGAAATTTAATTCATTTAAAAGAATATTATTTATTATAAAAAACAATGCTGTCAATTTATAGAACAATTCTTTCCTTTGACTTTAATAAAATTAAGAAAAAATGTAAAAAAAATTAAAAAAAAAGTAATTTAATTCATCCCTAAAAATTCAATTTCATCTATGAAATTCACGTATCACATTGATTATCTCAAATTAAAACACTTTTAATACTTTTAATATCATTTATTTGATTTTTATTTAAATTAATAATTTCTACAATTGTGTTGCGTAAGAATTTAATGTAATTACTTATTCACTAAAAACTGAAAATAAATCATGATGAAGATAAATAATTTTTATTTTAAATTAAATATTTTATAAACTAACACATCCTCTAGTTATCTCCATTTTAAAAATAGTATAGCTATTAAAAATAAGAGTGTGACATTATTAACTTTTCTTTATATAAAATTCCATAAGGGTAATAACCATATCCAAATGGGAAAGGATATATAATATAAGATAAGATAATTATAGAACAAATTTGCTCATCTAATAGAATTTTTGAAATTTTTGGGGTTATTTTATAGTTATTATCATTTTATTTTTAACCCTTAATTACCTGATTTACCCATAATTGGGGTAAAAAATTACTAAGATTCATATTCCTTTTGAAGAGAAAAAATGGACCTATTTACCAAATTTGGATCTTCTGATTACCGATATTTAATAATTTTCTCAAAATTAAAAACGTATAAGTAACAGAATTTAATTTAATATCAAATCGGAAAACCACGACGAAAATGGTTATTTCGAAAAATGAACATTCAAAATATAAAATGTTTTTATACCAAATTTTAGTTTAAAATCCATTTTAAAATAGTAATTAGATTATTTTAAATAAAAACTATAAAATTTACTATTAAAATCAATCCAAAATATAATTTTTCTATTGAAATACTTAAAAATTAAATACACTTATAAATAAAAAATAGTATTTTTCACTATTTATTGAAAAATTAATCTTTTCAGAAAATTATCAAAAATTCATCTTAAGATAAATTTATATGATTAATTATAAAGTTAAATTAATTTTTTACAACCAATTTTCTAAAATTTCAATAATGTAATTATAATATTCACTCATAAAAAGTAAGAAAACATGTTTTGAAGAAAACATATTTTTGAAGAATAAAATGTCTTTACTATAAAAATAGACTTCAAATTTACAAATAATTAATTAATAAATTAAAAATGAGTAATACAATTATATATTTAATAATTTGGTTAATTTTATTCATCCTTTATATTTTAATGTCTATGTTATAATAATAACATTTATATAATAATAATTTATTATTCTTTTAACCTCAGTGTTGTGTAT
This sequence comes from Viscum album, assembly GCA_963277665.1. NCBI lineage: Eukaryota > Viridiplantae > Streptophyta > Magnoliopsida > Santalales > Viscaceae > Viscum > Viscum album. Next base: position 1,747,208,572 of record OY728146.1, on the reverse strand, counting down.
CTTGTATGCTATCAAACACAATATATTTTTTTAAATATCAAGATACTACATCCCCAACTTAATAAATTTCATCCTCTCAATTATAAATCGAGTTCAGTAACCATTTTTTGACTTTTCAAAATATTTTTTTTGAAATACAACATTCTAAAAGGGCCAATAGAACTTCCTATAGAAAAAAGAGAAATGGAAGTAAAAAATGTCATTTAGACTAACCCATGGTTGGTTTCAAATATGAAAATAATAGTGGTAAATGAAACAATGGATATAGAATAAAAACCAAACCCTCAATGAGTAATAGTGATAAATAGATAACATATTTAGGAAAATGTTAATCATCACAAAATAGTATATCTCTGATGGGTTCAAATACCATTGATTTCTCACTAAGAAAAGTAAACAAATAATTTAAAAAAAATGTTTCCTAATGTTTAAGAATTATTATACTTTTAAAAAAATATAAATAAAGAAATATATTTTCTTTTCAATAAATTTTTTTTATCTTTTAATAAACTTCCAACACATACTCATCTTTGTTTTCTGAAAAAGATTATCGAAGATGAATTTTTCATTCCAAGTGTTCTCGAATCAAGTTCTAATGGATAGAATAATCGAAAAAGGTTAAAATATATTCCTCTTATATTTATATTTTAAATAAAACCAAAATGGTTATGTCAATAAAATATAATTCTCAAAATGAAAAAATCTTCATAAGAAGAAAAAATATTTTAATTTCCAAAATTCAATAGTAATTCAAAACGTACAACATATATCATTTAATAAATAAGTATCCATAAATTCTTAAAAATATTTTTTACTTAGATTTAAACAAAAAAAATCAAAGGGATTTTATCACATAATCTTCCAAGATTAAATTAAAATTTATCTCAAAATCACATCAATAACTCTTAATATCTCATTCCAAAAAATTATATTCCCTAATCATATATTCTCCATGACATTCTAATCATAACCTAAATCACCATAATTAAACATTAAAAATTATATATGCTTCCAAATGGTAATTCAACCTTTATTACTCAAATAAAATCATATAATATTCTTTTTAACTTTATCATATATGGTTTTTAAAATATTTAACTTTTTCTATAGTAAAATTAATCACCAAATCAATTTCATTCACATGGTTATCTACAAAATAAAAAATATATTAACAAAATTAACATAAAATTAATCTATACAATTATTTAAATACATAGAAATAGTTACAAACTAAGTAGAACATAATTAATTATAGTGGTAAGTGATGCTCCCTTATCGCAATTTGGTTGTGGGTTCAATCCTCACAGCCATTCTGGATGCGACATGTTGTCACTCGGACAATGGGTTGTCCTTTTTTTTAAACTATATTTATATAATCCTTATAACATTCCCATAAAATTTATAAACATCCTAAAAAATAACCCTAACATATTAAACATTAAATAATGTTTTAACCTCAAAGGTTTTCTCATAGCATTCATTTTTTATCCCCAAAAATGTAATAACACATAATTACCTAAAAATGAAAGACCATTTAAACCCAAAAGGTTATAAATAACATTAATAGTATGTCAAAAAATAAAAATATAATTATTCCTCAAATAAATTTTTTCACATGATAAACATAAGGGTTACATTTACCTCAAACATCTATCAAAACTCAATAAAATTCTCTCAAATTACTCCTAGAATAAAAAGTGAATTGATTATTTTAAACTTATTATCATCCTTAAATCAACCATAACTCTTGAATCCATTATATATTGATATATTAATCATTAAAAGTTATTTATAATACATTACCCATGATTTTTATTCTTATTTTGTAATAATTCATTACTAGAAACAAAAAAATTAATCATGTGCTAAGATTCAACAATTTCGAAACATAATATATTAAATAATCTATAACATACATGTGTCATTTTAATTTTTTTCATTTTTAACAATAATAGGATTAGGTATTACTAAATATACATATGAACAATCTAGTTGGTCTCATTATTGACCCTTCCCACTAGGGAATAAATTTTCATAACTCCCATTATCCCTACATGTAAAACATTCACTTTATACCTTGGGAAAAAATTCTTTCCCCTTCATAGAGTTAACTGAATGCTTCATTTTTTCTTGGAAGATTTTTTATTCTTTACCTCATTTACCATAAATATGATATCTTTTTTTCATTTATGACATTTTCCTTTGTTATTAGTTCCACATTCTTAACACATAGGTCATTGAATATATCTATCTTTATGATTATTATCATTTGAACTTCCATGGGGCTACATTTATCTGATATTTTATGAATTTATAATCTCACCAAGTTTAAAGTTGTTAATCATTACTCCTAAAAAATGGTTAATATTAACCACAGAAGTTCTCACTACATATCCTATTACATTTGGTTCCTCATTCATACAATAGCCATATTTTTCTTTACATTCATTATTAGTTTTTATTCTACAAGATCAATCCATCTACTAAAACTAAAAAGGTTAGAATCGTCATATTAATAAAATCACAATATAGAATTCTATGAGGAGGATAAACAATAAAATATCCTTATCCATTTTATCTCAAACTCTTTCAATTTATCCAAAATAATTATGATTCTCCCTAAAAAACTATCCTTTGTGATTACAGAGGATTGTTACATTTTTCTCCAAAAACGTCATATCCTCTAAAGGTATCGAAACATGACTTTCATACCAACTATATGAACCTAGAATTAACTATTTCATATTCTAGTGAATTTAAAATATAATTCACATTCCTATTTTCCCAAAGATATTTTCATCTAATAGTTTTTTATAATTAAGTCATAACACTCACATAACAATAATATATTTTACAAAGTGGAACCTTATGATCAATACCCATTTTTGTCACAAAGTAAATTTTTTGAAAAAAATATTATTTATTTTCAATAAAAATATTCATAAATTTTAACTAGAATTATTGATTTACCTTAAAAATCCTTAAACCATGTGAAAAACATTTTAAAACAAGGAATGAGCACTAAAATCTCAATAAGTGACATCAAAAAGAATCCAAGAAGTTGTTAGTCCATGAATACTTATAAAAAATTTCCTTTTTTAGAATAATATTTTCTCTCTAAATAAATATTTTCTTACCCAATAAATCACTTTCTCTGTCAAAATATTTTCATAGAACATTTCATATAAAATATAAAAGAAAAAATAAAACTCATAAATTATTCATTGAAATAATGAAAAACTCATAATAAATTCTTAACAAAGATATAATTTTCAAGCATATGAAACATAATATACTTTAATTTAATTTTTTAAATAATTATATATCCATAAAACTGCAAATAATTATAAAATACTTTTATTTAACAATAAACTCATTATCCTACCATGTGAAATCATAAATTGTTTATAAGACCCAATATAAAACATAGATAAAACTTGTATATAACTTGATTCATAATTATAATATCACTCATACTTATGCATGGAATAAAAATCATGGTAATACTTGGAGTAACCATCATAGTTACACATTAAATTACCATAAATGCTACACATGGAATAACCATAATTGTATATTCCTATAATCTTCTGGGAGAAACTGAACGGGATAACATTATAATTTTACCCAATGCATTGCAGAGTTATCAAAGGATAACCAATGAATATAATTTACCACTTTCATAAACACTTAATGATTTGAATTATTATTTACAGGTTTCATGGTTTCTTTTTAATGAAAAAGTCTTCCTTAACATTTGGGAAATTTTAGATTTTGAATAAGTGTATTCAAAATGAAATGGTTGTTTTCCTCAAGAAATATTCTAGATATATATTTAAAGTATTTTCAACTTTTTGAAAATTTTATTGCAGATATTATGCTTTACTAGGGATTTAATATTTTGATTCTATTTCCCATATTACTCGAAATGTGTTATGATTATCTTTATTAATTAGGGAAATTATTAACATTTTGTATTCTAGTTTTTCAATACAATTTTTTATAATGATTATGTTTCAACACTTATATAAGATGAATGAATTTTACTTATTATATGAATGGTGGGGATGGTTATAGCCCCTCAATGAACTGATAGGTTTAATGAAAAACCTAGGTCTGGAATATGGTCAAGGCCTTACCCATTAATGTGTTATGACTTCAAGTGAGGCCTTGAAGGTAATTTTATGATTTCCAATATTATGTATTCCATTATAGTGAAATTAGTTATTGATATCCTTGTGATTATTGAATTAGTTATGATATTCATGGATAATATTCGAACTTATTTTATTATTTTTATGGAATTACTTGATCATCATTTAATTCTACCATATTATTCTCTATTTTGAATTTATTGATTAAAAAAATGGGTTTTAAATTATTTACCTTTCCCTGTTGATTATTCCATATTTACTAATGATATATTCCGCTGTATATTACACTTACAAAGAATATGATCCCACCATTACTTATTTTTATTTCACTAGGATATGAAGAATGAATCTTTGAATGACTTTGAAGATACATAATATTTAATTTCACTATGTTTTATTTTTAATTTCCAATGTAATATGGGAAGCATGTATATATCTAGTTTACCAAATTTACTAAACTATTCAATCTTTTAGTATGTGAGCACTTGTAACATACTCTAAAGTAATAAAGTAACTAAAACCTAAGGATTACTAGATATGGTGTCTTTACAGTCGGTAAAAGAGTATGTTTAGTGGAGATATTGGGAAATAAATTTATAAGAAAAAAATATTTTAGGGAACATAACCCTATTGCTGACATTGAGGATAATTACAAGTATAGGATAACATCATAATTTTTTGGTAAGGTTGGCATTGTGTGGGTTTCCTAGAAATACATCCATGTTTGGATACTAAAGGTGGATGTGGTCTTAGTATAGATGAATCTAGTTTTAATAACCCAAAGAAAAGTTGTTTGAGCTTATATTGGCTATAATTATGGTGTAAAGTGAGTGTTCCATTACTAAACACTTGTTTTGAAACTCATGGGGGATATTCTTATGTTAATTAACATTTACCTTATGAACCATTATGAAGGATATGATGACCATAAATATCCATGGTTAAACCTAAGTTGACTTATATTACAATAAAGGTTTCATGATTTAGACATCCGATATGATATTTTCATAATTATGTTCTTTTTCACTATGATTATTTTGGAACATACTATTATTTTTTGGTTTTATTCAATGATTGGAACCCAGAAGAAAAATGTCATATAGAATGTGATGGACAATATAGTAATTATAAGAAACCAAAAGGATAATTATTTCATTAAAAGAGATTATGAATATTCATAATTATTTATCATAATATATGACCAAAAAACTTTCCCCTTAACCAACTCTTAGACTTACTAAAGAAGAGAATGATAGATTTTTCTAAAATCATGGGTAGTGGAAACCGTGGATGAATGAAGGATAAATTTCCTTCATGTATGAAATATGGGAATAGACACCCTATGGAATGTCTTGAAGTAAGGGGAAGATATTTTCAGGGTATATATAAAGGTCTTAAAGAAATTTATTATCAAGGATTTCAATTCCATATGTGAGGGGAACAAGGGAATTAACTGAGTCAATGTCCTAATCCAAGGATTAACTCATATAACAAGGAAGGAACTGTGTCATGATAATTTTTGAAGTGGAAGTATTTAAGTGTTTATGTATTTTGATTTTATAATTATTCTCTAGAAGTTTTATATAAATTATATATTTGTTATAACAATCATTATAAATCTATGGATTTTTCTGTAGTAGTTTTTTATCAAGGATTTAAAAGAATATTTTGAATAGTAATGAGGACCTAAAAATGTTATTTTATAGTAAGGTGATACTTTATTAAAAAACACATAATTGGGGGAAGGATAACCCTTAATATGTGTCTGATGTTGTGATAATAATGTATATTGAGATAAATAGATTATTAGTATTGATAATGTAAATTGAATAATATTAAAGACCTTAGAACTGATTAGTGATTTGATAGTATCCTTACTAAAGTTTATTACACTTTTGGATTTATTAAATATATTCAATAGTATTCATATTTATTTAAGTAATGAGGAGAGAGTTAGTTTTTGTAATCATTCTTGTTTTAATTAATTTTTTACAGTAATTCTTGTTATTACTATGTTTTAGGAAAATATATGTTCAAGATATTCAAAAAAATTATAGTCCATTAAGAGTATATTAATATTATATTTAGAACTAATGTTAAGTTTATTTATTGAAATTCAATATATTTTTTTATTTTTTATTTTTTCAGACATATTTTGGAAGGGTCTTATAGTTAACTATATTTGGAATGAATTAAGTTTAACTTTGGGTTTTTATTGTGAATAATATATTATATTAGATAACTTATGCTAACCATTTTGGTTTTAGTAAATATCAAAATATATACAGAAAGACTTTTTATTCTTATATGGATTTTATGATCCATTAAAAATTAATTCTAGTGCATCGGGTTTAAAAAAATTCATCTTGGATATTAATTTCACGGAGTAAGTGATAAAATGGAAACTGATTGAGGCACAACCAAAGGATGAAATTGTGATTATAAAATAGAAATATTTAAAGTATATTTTCTGTTATTCTCTATATTGATATTAAAATAACCCATTTAATTTAGGAAAAGTGTCTTGAAATTAAAATTTTATACTTTTACTTTTATTTCAGATGAATCAAGGGTCTTCTCACCCATCACTAATTTATGATATTATAGTAGTTAACTTTCTCATGATCATTAACTTTCTTGTAATCAATGTTCTCTATCACTCTACATCATTATTTTGAAATTTACTTTTCTTCTAGGTCTATATATTCACTCCCCACTAATTTTATATTATTTGGAATCCTAGATTGGTATTATTCTAGATTACCGTTGTATTTCATTTTCCCTCTTTCAACACCATGTTTAATTAACCCTTTTTACAATGAGGGTTTTTAACAAATATATTTTCAAATATAAAACCACTGATTACCAAATAGAAGCTAAAATTACTTGGAAAAATTTATTAAAATGGAGATAATGTGACACCCTGATATTTTAAAATAACACCATGCTCTATAACATAAACGATATATAACACAGCGCTTAAACAAACCATGAAATATTATTATATAACCATTATAACATAACTATTGAATTTGAGGGTATTAATATGTTTAACTAACTTATGATACATATAAATATAGGACCTAATCAATAAATAATTATTGATTAATTCTTAGGAAATAAGCACTTAATTTTTAGTAATGTGTTTTAATTCTTCAAAAATAAATTTTCATTAAAATGGTTTTTATTGTAACTTGTGTGAAATAAATAATTAATTTCTTCCATATTTTGAAATTTTATTTTATAAAATAAAAATCATTTTCAAAATAAACATATCAAAATTTACTCAAGGTTATGTTTTGGTATTTTTATCAAATGGTTGATTTTCCAATGAATGTTGAAAAATAGAGATTTTTCAAATACTATCAACTATTTTCATTAAACAAAGTAATTTAAAATTATAATTATATTTTGGATTCAGTATTAAAGTAAAAAAATGATATATTTTAATTTTAATAATATATTTTTAATCAAAATTTTTTATGATTTTGGTATATGTATATTTTATACATACAAATAATTTTTCTAAAAATTGTTTTCTCTTAGGTTTTTCAAATTTATATTGTAAATAAATTCTTCCACATTTAGAAATTGAATCTTGAAGAAAAGAGTATATATTAAAAATAATTAGTTCCATATTTTTAAAATATTTTCATTTTATTTATGTTCATTATGAATTGTAATCTTGGTAATTTCTTTCACCTCGTTAAGGGTAAAATGGGTAAAATACAGTTAAAACCATGAGATAAGGTCTCAAAACCAACCCAAAACATGAATTTATCCTATATGATAGGTATAAATTGAAAATTTCCATACAATTCTCAATTATATGTCCACTTTTCTCTATTTTATTTTATTGTGAACTTTATATTAAATTAAGAAAATATTGAATACAAAATTCCATTCTATTAACTTTAGTAACTCTACCTTTTTACTATAAGGATAAAAATACAAAAAATTTTAATCTAAATGTTTATTTGAAATATAAAATACTTTTTCATAATTTTATTTATTTATAATTTTTTTTACTAAATAATTACTTTAAATTCTTAAAAAAACTATGATATAGTATTTATTCAATTAATAGAAAAATAAAATAAATTATTTTAAAAACACTTAAAGTTTAATTTTTTAGTGAGTTATATTGACGCCTGAATTTTATAGATAGATATAAAATATTATATATGTGTTAAAATTATATATATTCAAATTATATATTTTTATTAGTTTCTTTAAAGTAAAATTAAGTGAATAGTTTCAAAAATGACATTATTCATATTTTATGAAAAACAATATTTTATTAAATAAATTAAAAATTATAAAAATGTTTAAAAATGGAAATTATTATAATATATTGACTAAAATGTTGTAAAATTTCCATTTATGGTCCAATTGTTTCCATATAAATAAAATTATAACAATTTAAGAGTGAAAAAGACGTTATTGCAGTTAAGGTTAGAATACGTTAACTAACTGGTTAAACCAAAAGATAATGTTTAAATTAAAACATATACTTGTAAAATTTTATAGTTTGATGATATTTGAAATATATAATATATTATCTTATAATATATTTAAATTATGAATCATTTTTCTTTATAATTACTTCATTATATTTTTAATCATTTTATAAATTCCAAAACTGCCCTTCCCCTCACTTTTAAATGGAAACATCTTCTATATTTTATTTACACAACCTTGATCAACCAATCTAAAACAAGAAATTAAAATCTCTATTCTTGAAATACTTTTCCATGTTTCTTATGAACCATTATTCCCAAAATTCGAATCATGGGGTCCTTATGAATTTATTAGAGGAGTTTGTTTGAAGAAGAAGCAATCGATTTATCTAATCACTTTTTAAATAATTATTTTCACTCATATAAATTTATGGTATTTATCATAAAATAATAAATTCAGTATCATTAATATAATAAAATTTTATTTTTATTATGAAACCACCATTATCTACTCACTTTAATATCAAATGGGGAGAGAAAGTACCATTTGACAGTGTGTATGGCTTACTGTCTCCACAAAAGAACCCAATTCATTTTCCATTACCATCATTTATAGATGAATATTATGATTCCTTTAGTGTTTGTATATAATAATTATGATATAATTATTTTTCTATAATTATAATATCATATCTACCTTCTTACCTCCCAATCCACTGGAAAACGATAATGTTGCTCGAGCATACATGTGGACTACCACCTCCCCGTAGCGATGTGATCCATTTTTAATTTATGATATACATTGATGGTAATGAGGATATATTTAATGAATATATGTGATATTTATATCATTATTAACATTCTATAAATGATTTGACAATGATAAATGTATAAGAACTAAAAAAATGAACCAAAACATACATGAAAAATAAAGCATCTATCATAAGGAACGGTGAATTTAATAAATAATTATAGATAAATGAGTGATAAAAGTTTATAATAAAATAATATACGGCATGATAAATATTATTATGGTTCTTGAATATATATATATATATATTTATTTAAATTTATTATACATAATGTTCAAACACATACGAAGGCTGACATACCTGGGGTAATAGTTCGTTGTCTCAATTTTTTTTATTGAGTCATATTTCATGTTATACACATATTTATCTTTATAAGGTGTATATACTACGCCTTTGACCTGTTATATCTTGAATAAATATTTTTTCATAAAATTTAAACCAACAAATCAATTTATTTCTTCCAACTAGTTTTAATTTAAAAGTTTATAAAGTCGTAAGGGTTTATTTCATAATCTTGTCATTATTCAAGATTGTTTATGTAAAGTATCCACTGGGGGACTTATTTGAACATTCTTTATTAAACCAAAAATATTTTATTAAAATATATTTATGTAAATAAATTAATAGTTTTATGTTCATTTTTCTATCTTTGAGTACTCAAAATACTTAAATAGTGTTTTTTAAAAGAAAACTGAATTTGTTTTCTACTCAGTCGAGAATATTTTTCTTCCATGTATATATTTTTTTTAAAATTATTGAAAGAATATTTTTAATATTTTAAAATTTTTTATTAAAAAAATACTCATTCGTTAATTTTTACAAAATGTTTTACAAGGAATAATTTTTTCATTTTCCGAATGAGGATTTTTTTTATCTTTTTTAGAAAGGTGTTAATGGAATTTTTATCTCAACATATACAGAATGAACATAATTTTAAACCATCATGACCACTCAATAATTTTTAGATTTATTTAAATGTTTCAATATTTGTTTTCAAATAAATTCTTTTACTTAATATCTGGGAAATTTTTAGATTTTTTATAAGTGGTTTTAAAATGAAAGTTGTATTTTCCTCGATAAATATTACAGTGGTGTTTTTAAATAATTTTCATCTATGTGAAGATTATTTGGTGAATATTATAATATTATTGGGATTTACTCTTTTGATACAACTCACAATATTCCTCGGGATGGATTATGAATTTTTTATTAAATTTTGAAATTATTAATATTTTGTATGCCAGTTTTTCAATATGAATGTTTATGTAGATTATGTTTTAGACCATTAATATGATGAATTCATTGGGTTTACTATGTGATGGGAGGGTCCCACTTTATCCCCTTAATGCATCCATATGTCTCATGAGACTAACTATTTTCATTATTTTTTTTGAGGCCTTACCCATTTATGTATTGTATCATGGCACGGGGCCTTGAAAGTATGTTTATAATGTCCTACATTATGCATTACATCATTATGAAATTATTTATTACTATCTATATGATTATTTTAATAATTAAAATATCTAAATAAATGTTTCAATATCATGTGAGTATTTATATAACATTTCTTGATCATTATTTATTCCTTCCATATTATTTCTTGTGCTCAAGTTATTCATTAAATGGTATCTGTTCTCAGTTATTTAAATTTTCATCTTAATTATGCCATATTTACTCTTGATATATTACACAATACATAACTGTTATTGACTATCTTAGCTCAACAATATTTTTTCCTTTCCCTGTGATATGATGAATTGATTTTTAAATGAGTTGAAGGATTCCGATTATTTACATTCACTATGTTTTATATTTTATTTCCAATATAATATAGGGACGATGTATGTATCTATTATACCAGGACTACAAAACTACTCAGTCCATAAATATATGATCACTTGTATCTTATAAAAATGTAATAAAGTAACCATCAGATATGATCCACTGAAGCTAAGGTCTTTACATTCCTCATGGATAATGATGTGGTAATATCTCCTATATACTATTATTATTTACATTATTATTGTTCTTCTTTTCAGTTGAATTATAAAAATGTAAGATATGAAAGTTGAAAATTATAGTATGGTTTTTAGGAATATACCTTGAAATTCCATGAACTTAAAAAAATTCCATATTATCTTAAAAAATATGAACTTATCAAAGGAAATGAGAAACTGAAGGAAGAAAATCAAATAAAAATATTTATTTCAAATAAAAATAATGATCAAGAAAAAAATTAATTTTTTTAATAAAATAAAATGAAATTTTGAAAAATTATTTAGATTAAGCTAAATTAATAGGGTTTTTCTAAAGAATTATACCAATGTTGAAAATTTGGAAAATAAAATTAAAGATCTTATGGAATATCTTGTAAAGTTCACCCATTGTGATAAAAAATGAATTTGATTTCTGTGTCCCAATGGCATGTGAAAGGAACTTAGGGATACAAAAAAGAATACATTTTTAAGAGGTAGATCTCAATATAAATAGAGTAATTATAGTAAAAAACTAAACACTTTATTTATCAGTGTGATTGAAAAAATATTGATATGGAATAAAACATTTGGTCCACCTCTCTTTAAACAATTAGGCTATAAAATCAAATATTTCTTATAGAAAAACCAATATTAACAAATTTTGGTTCAAAATTAATTATTAGCTACCATTTGCAGACCAAAATTTTGGGTACCAAAATATCTATTTTCTGTAATTTTTTTGTAGGAAAATATATGAAAATCAGAACCCTTTATGGTGAAGGATTTTAAATATTATTAAGGGACGATAAGTATGACCATCTTGTGAGATTTAAATTTCACAAGTATAATATTTATCAATTCCTTAATTTTTTAAATTCTATTTAAATTTATTTAATTGGGATAATTCCATTTGATATTTAATTTTTATATTAAATTAAATAGTTTCATTTAATTATTTTTAAAATTACATTCAAATTTTAAAATCTATATGTTAATATCTTATAAGATTTATATTTCAATGGATATCAAAATCTATCCTTTAAAAATTTGATAATTTCATCTTGGATCTATTATTTGATCCCTTAATATTATTTTTATCATGTGATATTTTATAATGGTTTATTTTATTAAATTTGAATATAGAATTATTTTCAATTCTGGGTCTATTTATATGTACTTTGTTTTTTAAAAATTAAAATTCTTTCTTCAGCGGCCCAAGAAGCCACTGACTAGCTAATAATGATTTACAAAACTCTGATTCTATTTTTTGTATCCACTAGGTAGTTAGTGAAACTGACCAGCTACCAAGTAACTTTATCCCAGTACCTCTTGGCCTCTTATATTGGAAGTGTTTTTTGCACCTCTCTTATATCTCCCTCACTCTAATCAATCCATATTTTTTCAATAGTATGAAATCAAATCTATTGGAAGTCAATTCTTTTGAAAATTTCTTTTTTTAGCTGTTACTTTTATATCTTACAAATTATCAATAATTCAAATCATATTATTATTATTATTCCTTTTTTTATAATAGATAAAAAATGGGATAATAAATTAAGGAAGATAAATCATTTTTTAATCTATGGTTTCATTTATATTAATTTTAAAATTCTTATTATTCTAAAGTTGTATTATAAAATTTTAATGTTTTAATTCATGTCATTATAAAAATTTGATAATTTTATCATACTTGTTTTTATAATCTCATTGAATTTCGTTATTAAATATTAAAATTACTTTTGAAACAGTCTTTGGTGTAGTATTTAATTTTAAATATTCAATATCATTGTTCCGTGGATCATTTTCTTTATAATCCCATAATTGATAGGGAGACAACATGTTCCTTAATTCCAAAATTATTTTGGATGAAGCATCATTTTTCATCAAAATATTTAAAACGTTAATCTATCTTTATATCTTGAATTTAAGGTTTTTTATATCATGAATTAAATGTCTTGTTTTTTCAAAATTTATTTAAATCCTCTTTAACATTAAATAAATATTTTTAATCAATTTATTATGGTTTTAAAGTTTTAATGGTTCTTTTAAAAAATATATATTTTAAGGATTTTAATTTCTTTTAGAAATTTATACCTTGATATAAGTTGAATTATATGCTTGGTTTTAAATCATTAATTGTATTTATTCATCTTTAAATCATTGATAAATTTATATCATTTAAAATTTGACTTTATTAATCCATTTATATCATTTATTTAGATCTTTAATTTATTTATTGATTCTTTTAACTCTCTTAGGTGACTTTTTTATCTATTTTGTTTTTTATATCTATTTTTACATGTTATGTGCCTCATCATGACATTAAATGTATGCAACATTTGAGGGGGATCCTAAACTTTAAAAAAATAATATGTCCCTAAATATAAAATGCCATTTTTTGAATGAACTTTATCTTGATAAATTTTATTTCATACCTTAGTACTTTTTGTAATTGAATTTCAAAATTTTATCTTCAAATTCAAAGAACACATATGTTCAGTTTTAAGTTCTTAAAATCTATTTTGAATATTGTAACATGTTCAGTCCAAGTTAGTTTTAGAAACACTGATAGGGGTGAATCAGGGTATGAAAACTTTTGAATGTTCATAATGCCCCAATGGATCTTTTTCTCTTAATTATAAGTGTCACTTATTTTTCTCCTTAGAGTTTTTGTTGATCCAATTTCCTAACTATCCTTTTAGTATCATGTTTCCTTTTTATTATCTTTATCGACTTTATCTGATAATGATGCAAAGTAAGTAAATAAAAAACACAATGACAATAGTTTTTTTACTTGGTTCACTACAAAAGGCTAGTACAAGGAAGTGTATTTTGAATAGATAATATGAGTTAATGTTGAAATGGGGCATTTTAAATAAAATATATCGTTTGTATATTTTTCATTTCTCTATATAAATATAAATTTTAAATTTTAATAAGTTTAGTTAGATAAAATAAACCTCATTTTTTATCCATCATTTAAAATTTTACTTATTATAAATTTTTGAGAATTTTATAAAAAGGTTGATTTTTAGTCAAAAAGTACCAGACTTACAAATATTATAATTTACATGATTTTAACATAGTGTTTGTATACAAAAAAAATATTTATAAAAAATTAAACAAAGAGAATGTAAAATTAAGGAATAATTTTTTTCATTTTTAAATATCCCTTTTACATTGAAAACTTATACCATGCATCCTTAGAACTAATGAAAAATATTTCTTTGCTATATTTTTTCTTTTTCTCATTAAATCAAGTATTTTCAAGGTGGGTTTGATTTTGGATTTACATATAAGCCTCATACCCTTTTTAAAATTCATAATTAATCAATTTATATATCTTAAATCAGTAACCATTATATGTTTATCATATTTATATTTTAAATTATAATAATATTTTTTTAAAATTTTTTTATCCATTTAAGTGTTTTTATATTAAAAGTAAATTTTCATTCCTATTGAAATTTTATTTTGTAAATTGATTTTGAAATTTTAAATAATAAAGATAAAATTATGAAATTAGTTCAATTTTAATTTTGTTCCCAAAAATTAATTAGCGAGGCTAAAAATTAGTTACACTGGTAAAAGGTAAAAATGATAAAAAGGTTGTTACTAAGTGGAAAAGTACCAAAACATATTAAAAACTTATTTCTAAATTTATTTGTAAGTTGTGTATGAAAAAAATCTCACCAATTTGCTTTATTTTTATATTTTAAAATATCTCAAAAATTTATTGGTGAAATTAAATTATTGAATTTTAATGAATATTTATGAAACTACCCTTCCCTTCACTTATAAAAATTTAAACTTTACGCCACATAAAAAATCACATATACATTTAAGTGAACCTTTAAACATTGAAATTTTAATCTCCCTATAACCTTATCTCATGAAAATAATTCCACGGTGACTTATTTTTATCCTAATCACTTCAATTACATGGGGACTTCCATAGAAGGATCAAGTAACCAATATATGTTTCATCTCTTACTTTAGTTTAATTCTTAATCTTTCTCTTCCAAATATATCATAATGATAATAATATGTCTAATTTTGTATAATTATAATACATAAATTTCTTTACATTAATAGTGAACCCTTTATTTTTTTAGTTAAATCTACTAAGAAAAACAAGGAACATAATTCATGAACCTACGCAGACTACCGCCTCCATAAAGAATTTTTTTAATTTCTATTATAGTATGTAATTACTAATAAAATAATCATAAAATATTGTTCACCATAATAAAAACATAAAAAAAATATTCTTTTTAATTAAATTATTTCAATATAAACACCTCTATAAATATACTCACCAATTGAGTTAATGTGTGTTCATGTTTCGGTCAGTTTAACCACCTACAAGAATGATGCTATAAAGATATATCATGAATGATTATGGTAAATTAAAAACTAATTTAATTATAATAAAATAATAATATATTTATTAGTATATGGTCCTAGAAATATTAAAATTAATTATTTAACTTATTATTAAAGTTTAATTTTTGTTCGCTAAAATCCCTGAAAATAAACCATCATCGATCCCATTTTCATTTAGCATAACTAAAACACTTATAGAATGATTTAAGATATGTATAAACAATATATATATATATATTAAATTATATTAAATGATATATTAATCATAAAATTTATTTAAAAATATTGTTAATGACGTCAACATTATAAAACATTTGAAAATAGTTAAAGTTATTAACACCGGATGGTGAAAATAAGCTATATCTATCCAATATAGACATAATAAATAATTATAAATGGAGAATATAAAATAAAAAATATCTTAATATGTTTTTTAAATATATGATTGATGTATCTATGTTTTTTATAGTAAGTTAGTGTTTCATCAACAAAATAAGGAAACAATGTAAGGGTTTTTTGTCTCAACGTCTCTTCATTGTGACATGTTTTAATTCTAGGCACCAATTTCGTATTTATATGGTTTATATACTACACAAGATTGTATTTTTTTCAAAATAAATGATTTAATTAGTGGTATTTATAGAACCTTGTGATTTTTTATATTATAATTACTTTTAATTCTAAACCTACTAAAGTCGTAAGGGATTATCTTGATCAATTCTATTTCTTAGGTCATAATCTATCTTCTTTGTATATTATCTTTCAGGATTGATATATTCTGACATATGATGATTTTATGATATTTCTACCATATTTTAGGGTTAAATTATTCTTCCTTGGTAATTATATGGTCTCTTTAAAATAATTTTGTTTTGAATAATTCCCATTTTTTTAAATGGATCTTTCTTCTATGTGAATGGTTTACTTCACACAAATATTCCCATTTATCTAGTGTAAAATAAAGATTATTTTATCTATAATGATCATTTTCCCCCATTATTATTTTTAAAACAACGGTTTACTCATCATTTTAACAATTTGGGTTTTCAATAAGTTCATTTCAAAATGTTCAAAAAAAATTTACATCCATTCAAAATAATGGTTTTATCATCCATTCCACATTTTCATTAAATAAATTTTAGGACATTCAAACATTCCATTATTAAATATTATATTTAAAATTAAAATATTTCAATGTGTTTCTACACCCCTTTCATGAAAACTTTATATCCTTTTCAATTAAACATTATTAAAGATTCTTCAAAAATTAAATAATTAGAATGTATTAACACATTTCATTTTTAAAGACCGTATGGGTTTTCAAGGATATTTTTTCTTGGACACTTTATATTAAATATTAAAAAATTATCATATGTCCTTTCTTTATTTTTTAAATTAATTTTATCTTAAATTTTGTAAATGTTTTTTCAAAAAAAAATCTTTTCATTTCTATTTACCCTCCATGGTTTTTCTTTAATAAATTGATATTATTACCACAATTAATATGATGTAATAACATGATTACTATTGGAAAATGATATTTTTTATATCTTATGATATTTTAAGTCTATTTTATATGATATTTTATGAATGTTCAAGAAAACATTTTTTATATTGGTTCATTAAAAAATGTTCATGATTGATTTTATGTAGAAAATATATATATGGATGATGATAGTTGCGGTCCTATATATCAATAATTTTGAACTCCGCATTTGTTAATCATGTTTTAATGATAAAAAATATTGGTAAAATTTTTTAATATATCACAAATCCTTTGTAAAAATTGTTGGTTTCCATATGATTTAATTCTTATAACCCCTGGTATAAACATTCACAAGATCCTGATTAATAATTATATAAATCATGTTTAATATTGTAAACTATATTTAATCTTTTTCTATAATTCATTATTATATTAATGACTAAGTATAATTAATTCTGTGAATATTATTTCTTAATACAATTTACAGATATTTGGCTACGTCTGAGAAATAATAAGTCTGCCACCAGTTCTGGATTTTGGCAAAGTCACTGATACTGTGACCCTAAAACTGTAATAAAGATATTGTGACTCAACTACCATAATCCACACTCTGTGATTTAGACACCACCACTACTAGAATTTTGGCTATTTACAACATTCTATTTGCAATGGGATCCTGTTGCAAAAACCCTTTTGTGGCGGGGGCCCATCGAAATTAGCCCGTTATAGAAAACGGCGTCGCAACTAGTATTTTTTGTAATGAGCCCATTAAAAAAATATTACATGGGATGGTAAGTTTTCTAAATTCAAATACATCTCCCATTAAATACATTATATAGATAAAAACCTATTACGATGGGACGAGGCCCCATCACAAATAGATTTATGTTATAAACTTGTTGCGACGGGCTCGTCGCAAAAACGTTTTTGCGATGGTAAAGTCGCATGTCGCAAAGTCTTTTCAAATATATATAAATATATAATCTATTTATGATAGTGTATCATCTCAAAAGGCCCCGTCTCAAATACCTAATAAAATAAAAATAAAAATATAATTATGATTAATGAAAAAATATTATTATTATTATTAAAATAATAAAAAAATAAAAAATATCCAATTCTCAATATTCTTAAAAAAATATATAAAAAAATCATAAAATATTATTATTATTATTAGTAAAATTAACAAACATTAAAAAATATAATACTAATAAAAAATAAAAAATATTAAAATATTAAAAACAACTATGCAACATTCGCACCAATATAAAAGGCAAAAACTATAAATACATCAAATTACAACAAATTTTCAATTCAAATGTTTTTAACGGATCAAAAAAATCATAGGGGGGTAGTCTTCTTGAGGAGATGGAGGAGCTAGAGGATATGGTGGAAGAAACTCCATCACTAAACTACGAGTCCAACTGTACATGTACTTCATCTGTTCGTATTGTTTTTGTTGTCATCGACACATGTCCTACTCGTGATGTTGATGCATCTATTCCTGCTCCTTCTGCAAACTCTCTATAAGCTCAATTTGAGCTCTAAACTACTCCTGATACTATGATCTAGAAGATGATGTCTCTCCACGAGCTCCTCTCAAGTTAGACGCCAACATCACAGTAGTACCATAATAAGTCCTAGGAGTCAAATGAGAGCCAATACTAACTACTCAGCCCTTCTAGAAGGCATACTAGGTCACTTGCATCCATGCTTCCTCATCAAAATGGTGGGCACTAGTCTGATCAAATGTCATGGCCTTACTCTCAGCCCATGTATGAGAGATCGTAGCCTCATATAACTCATTCAGTTTCAATTTGAAATTAAAATAGTGAAAATATTATATGTAGTTAATTTTCAAACGAAAAAAGAAATTATATTGACTATAATCTAATGCTGGTGATCACCTCTAATATCACCAGTGGCTGGATCATTGTACATTCTCCGATAAATGTCATACTCTGTAATATCGGGATGCTCGACTGTCTATATGAATATAAAAAACTATTTATATTTAATGTTATAAAAAACTTTTAAAAAATATACTTACGAGATGCTCTCTATGCATACTAAATGTACAACTACCAGCTCGATGTGTCACCTCCTGTCACCCCCGATTATGTCAGCCTAATGAAGATCTCCTCTGAAATCCACCACTCAACCAGTATCAACATAATCCATTTTAAACATGAGATGAAATTTACTCTGGTTATTGGGATCTATAGGACTCGTCAAATACTACCACTCATTCTTTATTAATGTTTGTCCTTCTCAAATTGTGAAAAAACTAATAGAAACACTCACACATAGACACCTCACATGCCTCTTGGATAGCGCCACAGATGTTGTCATTGATGGGATACCATAAACCCTAAAAATAATTTATAATATGAAGTTATTAATGAAATAATTTTCTAAATAAATATTATTTATTTATGTACGGGCTAATGGTTAAATGTACCAAGCCGCGCATCAATGGAAATCTATTCCCATGCGATCTGTGGCTGACAAAAATAATTACGCAAGATAGCATTCCCCTGTCTAATAGCGACATGCACAAAACTGTGAAAAAAGAAAAAATAATCGAACAATTAGTATATAAATAAATAAATTAAAGCTAACTAAAATACACAGGTTACCATAACTCTGCGTGCATGGATCAAAACCAAGATGTGGACGTTGCTTGGGGCTAGGGTCAGGAATCATCAATTGCACAATAATGCACCCCCTCCGCGTACCCCTTGTACCACCAGTTGGCTGAGGGTAAAATGGTCTAAAATCCTCCTCATCCAAAGGTAGCTCAGCCTCCTCCAACTCACAAAATTGATCAAGGTCCATCTGAAACACAAAATGATTGATGTTAGAAGATAGTTGAAAATAACTATTACATATAGATATATATTAGTTATGATTATAACCAGTATTTAACTATGTCAATGTTCACGTTCAACATCATCTTCATATCTGACGATGTCAATGTCTTCATATTCATCATTGGCATCATCAATATCCATATGAGTTTCAGTTTCATAATCTCTTTCCATTTCAAGTTCATTTGTAACATCATTAATATCATTTTTACCATCAACCCTTAATTATGGGGTTTCATCATCGATATTCATGTTTCTTTGTTAAAAAGATGGATTTTGAGTAGTCTCTTGGAAAATTTTAATTTCTTGTACTTCATCGGAACCACATTCAGTTTGAGTAAAGTAATTCTCCCGAGATTTCATTTTTATTATGATCTACTGATCACTCAGGTCTCTTTAAGTAGCACAGTACTTCACGTTATATATTTTATGTGCCTTTTGAGCTAGTAAAAATGGTTCATTTACTACAATAAGACTTTTATACTTAATATCTACAATTCCATGAATTAGATGAACACGATAGCCTCTCTCTGTATCCAACCACTGACATTTAAACATTGTTATGTAATTTTTCCCTAGATAACACAGTTCAATAATATCATCCATCATGCCATAAAATTCAACTTCAGTATCTCTATGATGTGGTCCTCTCAATAAAACTCTATTTTTCATTGTTTTTTATTCCCCATATGAATGTGTATGAAATCAAAAACCATTCACCACATATTAATTATAATATTTAACCATTTTAGATAGTGGGTTACTCAATATACACAATCACTTATCAATTTTATCACCATGTTAAGACACCTAAATTTTTTTAAAACAATTATCAATATAATAAATAATAAACTGAATTGATATATTAAAACATCAATAATTTATGTTACCAATTTTTGAAACCATTGAGAAAAAAAATTCGGCGTTCTTCAAGAGCAGCTACTATAATTTGTGGAATCCATTTCTTGATATGATTATTATATAACCTAAAAATAAAATAATTTTACTTATTATAACATAAATTATAGAATAAGTGATATAAGCACTCATAGTAAAAATGATGTCATTTCTTCACATTTGAGAAGAACGTATGTATGAGCTTTGTGATGTTCATCATCTGAAATCCATCATTCATGAACTCTACTGAATCTAAGATCTAGCTGATTAAAAACTGATAATTTATTTTCTATTTCATCATCAACATTCCTCTAGTTTATTCCCATGCATTTTTGTATTGAGGTATATTCACATTCAAAATAATTAGAGGAGAAAAAAAAGAAATTTTCACCTGTAAATAAGATTCAGCAATTGCGCCTTCAATTGATGCTTTATTACATACTTTTCTCTTCAGTTTCTGCATGCATCTCTCGAAAGGGTACATCCATCGAAACTATATCGGACCTCAACATTTAGTTTCATGAGAAAAATGTAATATCAGATGTTCCGTTTAGTCAAAGAAAACCAGTGGGAAGATTTTTTCTAGTTTATATATAATGACAACAATATCTTCTTCCAGTTTACTTAGTGAATCATATTCTGTTGTTTCCACACAAGTGTATCAAAAAAATGATATGTCTATTATCGAATCCCAAATCAAATAATTCAACAAACCTCTAAATCCAATCGGCATAATTCTTTCCATTATAACATACAAATAATGACTTTTTAATATGATAATATGACCATTCTTAACACATCTACCCAGATTGGAAGCATAGGCATTTAGAAGTCTCAAATCTAAAATCCACTAAAAATTAATATGAAACTCTCTTTGGACAGTTTATAACCTGCTTTTGGATTCATTAACTTCTGTGATCTGACATTTTGAAACAGTTTAAGTTCCGGTCGTCTACAAATTTGGGCAAGATCTAATCATGTCATTATATTATATTTGTTCTTACCTGGTGTATCCAAAACTGTATGAAATAAATTTTCAAAATAGTTATTCTCAATATTCATGACATCCAACATGTGAAGAACCAACAAATCAGACCAATATGGAAGATCCAAAACAAAAACTCCGTTTTATCCAATTATGTTTTTCCTTAATGCCATGAATTTTCTATTTGTTTACTGTTGGCCCAAATGTGATGGGCGGTAATGAAAATAAAAATGATTTTTACTTTGTACCAAAGATCATTTTTGGTGGTTCATCCCTTTCAATTGTGTCATTTCTGAAATGAGATATGTTCCTCTAAAAAGGATGATCGGTTGGAAGAAATTTGTGATGACAGTCAAAATAGAAATGTTTTTCCATTGACGATCATAAAGGATTTGTTGTCTTTCATACAATAAAGAAATGATTTCAGACCATGTGTACTCCAGCTAGATAACATTACATATGCTGGGAAGTCACTAATTGTCCACATCAATGCAGATTTTAATATGAAATTTTTTTTGCAGCAACATCATATGTACTAACACCATTACTCCACATTGAATTTAACTTATAAATCAATGGTTTCAAATAAACATGAATATTCTTTTTTGGATGTCCTATGATCAATAAGGTCTAAAAGATATAGGTCTCCTCTATCAACATCCATAGAGGAAAATTGTATGGAGTTATAAAGATAATCCAATATGAATACTAACTATGATAAGAACCAAACGGACAAAAACTGTTAGTAGAAATACCTAATCGCACGTTTTGGGATTCTAAAGAAAAAGACGGATACAGTCAGTCAAAATGTTTCCATGAATCACCATCCAAATGGATGATTCATGATTTTATCAGTTGAAATCATGGTTTTGTGCCATGACATCAAAGACGTAGTGTTCTAAGACATAAATAAATGTTTCAACCTGGGTGCAAGGGGGAAATATCTCAACTTTTTATAGGAATTGATCCAGAATTCTATAGTCGATATTCTTTATACCTCGATTATCCAAATGTTGGAAAACTATCCGACGCCTTATTTTCACTAGAATATAAGATTCAGTCATTTTCACATTCATGAATCTTCTGATAACTAAGGCCCAGATTAAGAATCAGCTTCTTTCTCTTAGATTAATTTGTAGGCAACACATTTCTTTTAGGTAACAATGTTTTAACCAAAGAAAATATCTGACCAAACTAGTTTTTTGACATTGCATTATCTGATTTAAGAGCTATACATTTTTCAACCTCTACTAATTTTCTTATCTTGAAAGTAGGATATAATGCATTCTCAGTATACCTCAACAACTCATAAAATTCAGATGGTTCCAACTCAGTAGTTAAATCAATATCATCCTGAGTTTCAGTTTGTTAAACAGATGGACATGCAACATCATGTACTAAATTTTGAAACTATGACAGATCTAAAATAAAGTTATTAGTATCTTCTCTGGAACTATGTTCACTGTGTTGATACCAAAAAGAATAATCTGTTTGAAAAATAAACCATAAGAGATATCCCCCAACCATGTCAAATGTGTCAAACGTTCTCAGAGAACATTTTTTACAAGGACACTTAATTGTGCCTTCTAAAACAAATTCCGGTATTTATGATGAAAATAATAAGAGATCTTTGATACTATCAATATATACAAAATTTAAACCAGAACCGTTTGGATTTCTACAGTGATTTATCCAAGCGCGATCATATTATAATGACTGTTGTTGACTTCCTTATTTCATATTTCTCTACAAAATATAAAATCATTACTGTTTTTGAATAATTTGAAATTAAAAAAAACATTATCCAAAAACGAAGATAAATTATTAAAACTACTTATATATAATTACCATTAATTACAAGTGACACAATTTCTAGTGGATTTATAGCTACTCTTTTTTCCGACGACTCGTTTAAATGCAACTTTATCAAACTGAATTCGTAATGAATAATCTCCTCGAAGGTACGCTTATTCATTCTTATGCATATGAGAATTTATAAGGGTACGTTCAAGTATATTCTTCACTGTGATCTAAGTCTGAAAAAAGATACAAGTTAATGAGCCATCGAACAAAAGATCCCCCTTTTCGTCAATGAATCTTTTTCTTGCAACTGTCACCGCGTAAAACATTATAAAAATCAGGTCCTACGAATGCATATTCAAACTCGTGCATACAAGATTGGATATGCATAGGTAGAATCATTCTTTTCATAATGTTTTGATTCGTTTAGAGTTGAAAGGAGAGAAGTCATTGAGCAAAAGGAGTGTCATCCATCCACTAGAAATTGTTCCAAGTTATTACAATTTATTATAGTTGATTTTATTCCAATTTCTTCCTATTTATTACTAATTATTCCTATTTATTCCCATTTATTCCTATTTAATCGTATTTATTCCTATTTATTTCTAATTATTACTAATTATTACTAATTATTAATAATTATTAATAATTTTTACTAATTATACCTAATTGTTTCTAATTATTCCTAATTATTCCTAATTATTCCTAATTATTCTTAATTATTCTTAATTATTCCTAATTATTCCAAATTATTCCCAATTATTCCTAATTACTACTAATTATTATTAATCATTACTAATTACTACTAATTATTACTAATTATTACTATTTATTACTATTTATTTCTATTTATTTCTATTTATTACTATTTATTAGTATTTATTACAATTTATTACAATTTATTAATATTTATTACTATTTATTACAATTTATTACTATTTAATACTAATTATTAATAATTATTCCTAATTATTCCTAATTATTTCTAATTATTCCTAATTATTTCAAATTAACCCAAACTATTCGTAATTATAACTAATTATTCCTAATTATTACTAATTATTCCTAATTATTCTTAATTATTGCTATTTAATACTAATTATTACTATTTGTTACTATTTGTTATTATTTATTACTAATTATTACTAATTATTAATTATTAATAATAATTGTTACTAATTGTTACTATTTATTACTATTTGTTACTATTTATTACTAATTATTACTAATTATTAATTATTATTACTAATTGTTTCTAATTATTACTAATTATTATTATTTATTACTTTTTATTACTTTTTATTACTATTTATTACTCTTTATTAGTATTTATTACGAATTGTTACCATTTTTTACTATTTATTACTATTTATTACTATTTATTCATAATTATTCCTAATTATTCTTAATTACTCTTAATTATTTCTAATTATTCCTAATTATTCATAATTATAACTAATTATTCCTTATTATAACTAACTATTACTAATTGTTCGTAATTATTACTATTTATTACTATTTATTACTATTTATTACTATTTATTACTATTTATTACTATTTATTACTATTTATTACTATTTATTACTATTTATTACCATTTATTACCATTTATTACCATTTATTACCATTTATTACAATTTATTCGTAATTATTCCTAATTATTCCTAATTATTCCTAATTATTTCTAATTATTCCAAATTATTAAAAATTATTCCTAATTATTTCTAAATATTACTATTTATTACTATTTATTACTATTTATTACTATTTATTACTAATTATTACTAATTATTACTAATTATTACTAATTATTACTAATTATTACAAATTATTACAAATTATTACTATTTATTACTATTTATTAGTATTTATTACTATTAATAACAATTTAATACTATTTATTTCTAATTATTACTAATTATTACTATTTATTTGTATTTATTACTATTTATTAGTATTTTTTACTTCTTATTAGTGTTTATTACTAATTATTACTAATTATTAATATTTATTAATATTTATAACTAATTATTATTATTTATTACTATTTATAACTAATTTTTATTTATTACTATTTATTACTGTTTATTACTATTTATTAGAATTTATTAGTATTTATTACTATTTATTAGTTTTTATTACTATTTATTAGTATTTATTACTATTTAATATTATTTATTACTAATTATTAGTATTTTTTACTAATTATTACTAATTAATACTATTTATTACTAATTGTAAATATTTATTACTTTTTTTTCTAATTATTACTATTTACTTCTAATTATTACGAATTAGTGTTAATTACTATTAATTATTGCAAAATACAGCTACTAATGACTAATTACCGCTAATTATTTACATACATTACTAATTATTGTTAATAACTATTAATTATTACTAATTACTAAAAATTAGTACTAATAATTTAATTTTATTATTACAAATAAATACTAATGACAAAACAATTTAAATCTAACCTAATTACAACTAATCAACAATAATTAAAATAAATATAAAGAAATGAAATAAATACTAAATTAAATATAGATAAATACCTTTAAACTTGATCTCTTATAATCGTAGACGGCTTTACAACTTCTTTGTAAAGAAAACTAACTCTCAAAAATTTTCACTCTAAAAATAGAGTTTAGAGAAATAGAGAAAGAAGGAATTCAGAAGTATAGAAGAAAAAACGAATGGGGGTATATATATGTTAGATTAGTTGCGACGGGACTATTTGCGACGGGATTCCCGTCACAAAATAACTACAGCCGCATTAATTACGGTTGGTGTTTAAAATATTATTTTCCATGAGGCTCGTCGCAAACAGTAACTTGCCGACACACTATTTGCGATGGGGCAACATCCCATCACAAATAGTTTTTTACCGCCGCCGGTTATTTGTGACATGTCTTGTTACAAATAACCTCCGAGGGTCAAACTAGTTTTGACGGGGGATCCCCCGTCGCAACTAGTTCTTACCGTCTCCCAGTATTTGCGACGGGTGATGCCTACCCATCGCAAATAACCTTTTGTGCGGATTGGCGTGGTTTTTGTACCAAACCTCACAAAAGTTTTTGCGATGGGGCGCCTATTCCCATCGTAAATAAGTAGTTATTTGCGAGGGGTTGTTTGTCCCGTCGCAAATAACCCGTCACAAAAATGGTTTTTCACGTAGTGCATAATCCAAACACTATGACTCTGACAATGTAACCAGTTTCAGATTCCATAAAGTTTGTTACCCTGGTTCCTTGCTACCATCACCAATACACCATTCAATGTTTTGACAAAGGACTAGATAGCATTACCTGAGACACTGTGATCCTGACACAACATATGTGCTACTGGTTCCTGATCTCAATGCAACTATGGCACCATGACTGTCTCACTGCCCAAAGGAAAAAAGAGAATACACTATTTCCCAATGACACCACTTCCTAGTGACACCGTTTCAAGTAAAACTATGACACTATTTCATAATCACTTTTATCTCTTTTATAGTTTAAATTTAAATGTTATTTCTAATGGTCATATTTGAGTCATTTAAGGACGCTAACAAAATTTACATTTTGTTGTAGACATGTCACCTGACAGTATGAGGTATGAGGTGTAGAAATCATGCCCCTTGTCAGATCTATCACATGCACCCGAAATAAAAACAAAATCACAAGACTTATAAAAGTAGACGTGAGGGACAGTTCGTAAATTGAACCACATGAAAGATAGAGGAACATATACAATGAAGAACACAAGAAGAAATCTCAAATCCAAAAAGGCTAAACTGTTGTAGATCATAAGTACAAGATATACAAAGTTCATATCAAACAACTGAAAACTAGAACATGAGACTCCCGATACTCTTTTTTTCACAAGAGGATAAGAAATTTGCATCTGCTTCATCCTACGGGTCCAAAGTTGCATCTCAAGACACACAGAGCATTCCACATCCTCTCTCGCACTTAATTTATCTGGTGTGTGTATTTTTACATACTTTTGAGCAGTGTGTGTCTCTATCTATTAACCAAACACTATCTCCTATATCAAATTGAAGGATATAAGGTATCCTTCCACTCATATCTTCTAACATCTATTTACTCTCATGGATAAGTGCGGAAGAGGTCCTTGTTTGTCCTAGTAGTTTGTGCCCATGGAAAATAGTGGAAGAGGTCATGTGACCCTGACAGTCCTTTGTGCTGTTTTTACCCCGATCCAGGGTGTGGATCATGTTTATTAATATAAACTTCTTTGTGGAAGGTGATCACCAAGTGGAGTGGATTAGGTCTTCGCTTGAGAGTGTACCACATGTTCTATCTGCTGTGTGTTTCTATTTATTTTTTCTATGTTTAATTTATATTTCAAAATAAATTACATTGATAGTTTGTATTGGATATTAGTTATAACTACTTTTCCTCATTAGAATAGATTCAGAATGTTGTGTCAATATCTCATATTGATACTCTCAAAAATTAATCAATCTTCTAAGAAGCTGTTTGAATAGTCAAACTCTTGTAATCTTATAACCTTGATTAACTGGCCTGTTTTAATTTTAATTGGGTGAATCTTTTAAGTAAACCGTTTTAATAGAAATTTTTATAGGAACTCAATTCACCCCCTCTTGAGTATCATACTTTGACCAACATTTGGTTTCAGTTGAGTTTTTAAAATCTTTATTTTCAAAATTTTAAAATTTTTAATTTGTTTGAAATATCTTTCAACTGCGATTTTAGTTGCTTTTTAATGATTAAAAAATTCTATTAGTTCTGAATTTTAAGTTCTCTATAAACAAAAATTCTACACATTATTCTCTAAGTGTGGATAATTGATTGGAAGATTCTTCTACCAACAGACCTCCATTCTTTAATCTAACCAACTATGCACAACAAAAAATTAAAATTAAAATGAACTTAGAAAGTATGGGTATTGAGATTTTGTCCTCAATTATAGATTAATATAATATTCCTACTACTAATAGAACCACTTCTGATTACCCAACTAAGACTGCTTATAATAATAACAGAAAATATATGAATACCTTATACTATTCTTTAGGAGATGAAGAATTTAATAGGATTTCTACATGTAAAAAAACACATGAAATTTGGGATACTTTATCTGTTTCCCATGAAGGAACCTCTAGTGTTAAAGGAATGAGACTTAACACATATACTATTAAATATTATAATTTTAAAATGAATCTGGATGAGCCTATTTCTGACATGTATCATAGGTCTAATGAAATAGTTAACACTATGATCTCTCAAGGAAGAGATGTTACTGCCAAAGAACAAATCGTGAGGATTCTCATATGTTTTCCAGATAGATGGAGAAGAACTTCTGTCACCATTAAAAAATCATGTGACATTTGCAAACTACCTGTAAAAGAACCCATTGTAAAATTGATGATGCATGAAGAAGAGCTGAAAGTCAACAAGGAGGAATAAGATGAACCTAAGAGAAAATTTGTAGCCTTTAAGACAACTACCTCTAAGAACAAGGAAAATAGATGGTGGTATCCTCTATTGAAAGCTCCATTAATGATAAATAAACATCAGATAGTGACGAAAAGATGGCTCAGTAGGCCAGAAGATTCATGAAATTCTACAGGGAGAAGATGTTCTTTAGTAATCACAATTATAAAGGAAGATATGATTACAAGGGAAACTTGAAAAAGGACTGGATAATAAATGACAACTCAGAAGAGATTGTATGCTTTCAATGTAAGAGGAGAGAACATGTCAAAGCTGACTGTCCAAAATAGAAATAATAAGTATGAACATAAAGACTAGAAATATAATAAATCTTCAAAAGACACCTAGAGTGACTCTGAGGATAGCTCCAGTGAATCAGCATCATCTCAATATGAGAAAGTTGATATAGAAAATAAGTGTTTTATGATAAACACATCTGAGGTAACCATAGATTCTCTTGCACACAATTATTACTATTCTGGAAATGAAAGTCATTCTAAAAATATGAAAAGTGATGATCTATTTTAATACTATAACATGCTGGAAGAGACATGAAATTGACTAAAACATAAATATAAATCTTTAAAGAAACAACATGCTCTTACTATAACTATTAAGTCTGAACTTACTACTGAAAAGGAAAATAATGCTCAACTACTCAAAGAAAAAAATGAACTAAAAATTTATAATTATAAATTGAAGAAAGATATAGAAAATATTACCGATGGAAAAAAATAATCTTACTCTAATGATTAATAAACAGATAGATCCTAAGTACACTTCTGGTATTTTATATCATCCAGGACAGAGAAACTTATCAAAAACACATTTTGTAACTAACTCTAGAATGATTGTCCTTCTACCTAAAAATCAAAATTTTGCAACTAGTTATGATTCTATAAAATCATTTACTACCTCTAGTTCTTGTGGACCAACTACTATTTATTTCTCAAATATATTATATAATGACTATAGGAAAACCATGATGAAAATTTGGGTACCTAAAGAACTGATTACAAATGTCACTGGACCCAAACTTGTTTTGGTAACAAAATCTGTTTTTATTTGATTATTTTATAGGAAAGATATCTGAAGATCTCATGTATAAGATTATTGTACTTGGACAGTGGATGGTTAGGACACATGATAGGAGATTTTCCAAGCTTCATGAACCTAATCAATATTGATGGTGGGCATGTCAGTTTTGGTGAAAATAATAAAGGAAAAATAATTTTCTTAGGCTGGATATGTATCTCAAAATCAAATTTAATTTCTAAATTACTCTTTGTTGATGGACTGAAATATAATTTTCTTAGTATTTCACAATTATGTCATGATAGATTTCATATTAAATTTGAAAATGATTCATCTAATGATTTCAACTCAAAAAATGAACTAATATTTTGTGCTTTTAGAAATGAAAATGTTTACGGTGTTACCTTAGATTATTTAGTTTCACAAAAAATTTCATGATTAAGTGTATTTTACAAAGATTCTTGGATTTGGAATAGAAGATTATGACACTACAAAATAAACACTCTTAGGAAGCTTACTAGAAATGGCTTAGTCAAAGGCCTACCCAAACTTGAGTTTCCAAATGAAAAAGTCTGTAATCTATTTCAAAAGTGTAAACAGCACCGGATATCATTCAAATAAAAGAAATAAGTTTCAACTTCTCAACCTCTTTAGTTGGTTCACATGAACATGTTTTGACCATATATAGTTTATAGTTAAAATGGGAAGCACTATGTCAATGTTCTTGTATATGACTATTCAAGGTATACTTGGACTTATTTCTTACCTCTCAAAATTGAATCATGTACTTAATTTACCATGTATGCTAAAACAGTGGAAAATTGAAGTGGACTTAGAATAAAACCCTTAAGATGTGATCATGGTCATTAGTTTGAAATTCAAGATTTAGAATCTTTTTTCTCACCAATTGGCTATCATAAAAACTTCTCTACCCCTAGGACACCTCAACAAAATGCAGCTTTGAAAAGAAAAAATAGAACCTTATAAGAAATTTCTAGAATAATGCTCAATGAGTATGGCCTACCTATTTACTTTTTGTGTTGAGGCTATAAATACAGCTTTCTACATAATTAAAATATTTTTAATTATATCTATTCTCTAGAAGACTTCTTATGATTTGTGGAATAATATAAATCCTAAAGTTATTTACTTCAATGTTTTTGGTTGCAAAGTCTAAATTTTTAATTCCAAGCATAATCTTGAAAAATTTGAATCCAAGAATGATGATGGAATCTTCCTAGGTTACTCAACCTCTAGTAAAGCCTATAGGATCCTTAAAAAAAGAAAAAAATGTGTGGACGAATCTGTACATAACAAATTTGATGAAACATATCCACATGAACCTAAGACCTCCCTATAGAATATTGAGGATGATATGTCAAATCTGGATATAAATGAAAAATCATCTATTCATCTTATCAAGAAATCTTTTAAATCAAATATTTCTAGAAATTCTTTATAATCTAGACATCATGAACCTGAACCTGTAGATGAAATTGAAACTAGCCCCTCATTTTCTATACCAACTAGAACATTCAAGAACCATCCTTTAGATTTTTTTGTTGGAGCTTTATATAAAGGAACAAACTAGAGATTCTCTTAGAAATCAGGGTGATCATTAATCTTTCTTGTCACATCTTGAACCTAAAAACGTCAATGATGCTATCAATAATCAATTTTGGGTGATGGCCATGCAAGTGGATCTAAATCAGTTTGAAAGGATTAACGATTGGAAACTTGTGTATATACCCAAAGACACCATGACCATAGGCACTAAGTTGGTGTTTAAAAACAAAGTAGATGAATTTGGTAATATTATTATAAATAATTCAAGACTGGTTGCTGAAGTTTATAGTCAGGAAGAAGTAATTGACTATGAAGAAACCTATTCACCATTATCTATATTTGAAGCCATTAGAATATTACTTTCTTATGCATCACATCTAAATTTCAAACTATATCAAATGGATGTTAAAAGTGTATTCCTAAATGGATATATAGTTGAGGATTTTTTTTTGAACAACCCCTAGTTTTAAAAACCCTCACTTTCCAAATCATGTCTTTAAATTCACAAAAGCATTATATTGTTTAAAATAAGATCCAAGAGCTTAGTATGATAAATTAAGTAGTGTTCTTATTTCCAAATGTTTTAAAAAAGGTATAGTTGATCATAATTTTTTATAAAATTAATTTCTAAAGATGTTTTAGTTGTTCAAAAATTTGTTGATGATGTTATTTTTGGATCTTCAAGAAATTATTTATGTATTGAGTTTTAAAATATTATTCAGAATGAATTTCAAATGTGTAGAATGGATGACCTAAAATTCTTTCTTGGATTTCAAATCTTTAAAAACAAAAAAGTAATTATTTTAAATCAAAGTAAATATATTAATGATCTTATAAAATGTTTTGGATTGGATAGCACTAAAAGTAGTGATACTTCAATGAATACTACCTGTAAGTTGGATCTTGATGAAAAGGGTAAATATATTGATCAAAACACTTATAAAGGAATGATTTGAAGTTTACTCTACTTAACTGATAGTTTCCCTAATATAATTCTTAGTGTTTTCATGTGTGCACGTTTTCTTGAAAAACCCAAAGAGTCTCATTTAAATGTTGTTAAAATAATTTTCAAATACCTCAAACATAAAACCAATTTAGGAATACTCTATACTAGAGATTAATAATTTGACTTAGTTAGTAATTGTGATGCTGATTTTGGTGGTTGTAAGTTAGACAGAAAAAGAACCTCTAGAACATGTCATCTATTATGAAAGTATAGAGTATTGTGGTGTAGTAAGAAAATTTTTTTGTTGCATTATCTACTACCGAGGTTGAATACATAGGTGTAGGTAGTTGTTGTGAAAAAATTTTGTGGACGAAGAACACATTACTAGAATATAGAAATCAATTCATATATGAACCTATAAATTGTGAAAATAAAAGAGTTATTAACAATTTAATGAATCCTATTTCACACTCTAGTAAAAAACATATTGATCTAAGGCATCACTTTTTGAGAGATCGTTATAAGAAAGGTGATATCACTTTGGAATACACTGACACTGAACATCAACTTTCTGATATATTCACTAAACCATTTAATTTTGAAAGAGTAAATTACATCATACATGAACTAGAATGATAAGTACTATATAAAAAAGTTTACAGTCTCACAGATATTATCTCTCGACTATGGTCACATGCTTGCTATTTCAATAATACAGTCGAACTGTTTGGAGTCACATCATAATGATGACACTGTGAAAACCAATTTTGGACTCACCGTGATGAGTCAAAAATATATTTTTAGAATTTTATTTCCCATATCAGTGTATTGATTATTTTAGTCTTTTTATACCATGTTTTTTATTTGCGACATCTGAAATCCCTAAATGATAAAAACTTAACATCTTTCACTATTCTCTTCACCAGAGCCCACTTCCCTTGAAACTGAAACCCTTATCTCTAAAACTGTTAGTTCTATTTAATACTTTCATCTTTATCAAACCCCTATTGAATTCCCAGAATTAATTTCCCATCTTCATCAACTCTTGAGAAGTATAGATCTCATAATAATGTGAAAAAGGCACCGAAAGTAATGTATGAGGGACTGCTGAATTTGAGTCTTTCTAATAGAATAATAATACTAGAAAAGGAAGTATGTTCAAAGTGGTTATTGAACAGTAAGTTTCTTGTGTTAAAAGTACTGTAAGATTATGGTTCGGTGAACTTGTTCACAAAATTTAAAAGACTAATTTATCTTAATTTTACTTATCAGTTTTATCAATATGTCTAGTTTTCATTCAATACTAAATTGAAATTTTAGTGAGAAAATTTATTAATATTTAATGGTGTACTTTTTCTTCGAGTTTATATGTTGGCTGCCAATGGATACCTCATGAAGGAATATTTGAGTATTACCGAAGAGTTCCTCCTCCTCCTACAGATTTTTTTTCATCTAAGAAGAGTCCCAAGGAATTTTGACTGGAAATAAGATAAAAATAATGGAAATTGAAACTGAGTTGGATGGTGAGATAAGAAATCTATTTATGTTTATACAAAATATTATTTATTCAAGGAAAGTAGATTTTTTTACTCTTAAGTATCAAGATGTATTCTTGATACATCTATTCAAAAATGGGAACAAGATTAATTTGTGTAAGTATATTATACTTTATATGTATGAAATGATCAAGACAACTTCGAATTCTACCTCTCTGTTTTATTCAAGACTAATCTATACAATGCTATCTTCCAAAGGAGTAGTTGGCCCAAATAAAAAAGTTATTGAATATTATGAGGTCTGTATCTCAAAGGATACAATCAGATGGATGAAAATTAGCAAGAATCCTTAAAAAAGACTTTGGTGGAGGATAATGAATGATTGTAGAAAATGTTTAATCCATTTGAGAATCCTTTAATTCTTAAGAACTAATCGGACCCTAGTTTGGAACCAGACGAAATTTTTGTTTATTCAGATGAAGAAGTAGGAGATGCAGTTGTTACAACTAATAAAGGAACTATCTTAGACAAAAAATACAATAGACTACCTATTTAATAAGATATATTTTTTATGGATGTACCTATATCTAAAAGAAGTGTTGATTCAATGGATGAACTTGTTGTTAAGGAGGAACCTACTATTGAGAAAGAACTTGCTACTGAGGAAGAGGTTACTATTGGGGAAAAGTGAAAAGAAAAAACTAAACCTGAATTAATTCTATCCACTGAGGAAATAATGGAACATTCCTTCCATCTAGCTAGAAAATAGATGGGGGATAATGTTAGAGATGAAACTTTGGAAATGGGAAAAGAGACTGAATCTCTTATTCCTAGAAGAGATACACCTGCTGAGGGGGAGAATCACCCCAGTTTAATAAGTGTTCAAGTTCCCAATCCTATTGATCAATGAACTATGGATACATTTATAAGTTTCATAGCTATTTTTATATAAAAGATACCCAAGAGGCCTCAGTTAAATGCATATATCTTTCCACAATATTTCAACTGAAATCATTTTCTTCTCTAGAAGTAACCTATGATAAAGACCCTGAACCTATTTCATCTCCTGTTCCAGAACCTACACAAGAATTTTATGATTATGTGAGTCATAGTGATCTAAAAACTTTTGGACATACTTTGTTAGTTATATTTTAAAATAAAATGAAATCCCAACCTAATCCTATGGAAAATCATAGTGAAAGATATGATGCCTTGATGCTAGAGAAAATCATATGGAAAATTTAGTCAAAAATGCTTTATGAAATACAAGAAGTTAGGATTGAGAGTAAACAGATGAGTGGTGAGGTGAAGGCCCTCATATATATGGTTGAAGATTTGAAAAAAGTGTTTCAATATAAACAAGATCCTACTACTCATCCTGTTGAGGATGTTAGTGATCATATTCTATAGAAATTTATATCACTGATTCAACCAAATTTGACTTCCATATATGACAAAGCTGGTGAGAGAAACATCAAGACAATCAATGAGATGTGTGATCTAGTTGATGGCCTTAACAAGATGATTGATGAGTATAAGGGATGTTTATAGAAAGTTCTTAATCAAATTAAGTCTCTATCTTTAGCTGTTATAGCCTCAAATGTATTTGGACAGTCATCTCAACCTATAGACAATTATCAGATCAGAACTGTTGTTAAAGAAGAACTTCAGTCAACATTAAGTGTTGTGGATAAGGAATGTTTATCTGTTTACATCATAAATAGTGACCGAGTACTCCATTTAGTGAGGATTCATTCAAAGATTTCCAGTGATGCTCAAGAATAAATTTCTATGAAAGTGGATTTATACTTTAATATAATTTACTCTAAGAAATACCTGACTAATAATTTCAAGTACATTATAGATATTTGAAAAATACTCCTGTCACTCAAGCCTTCAAGAATCAAGTTCAATAGCTGAAAGATTTAACTCCTATGTTGGACAAGTTCCTAGAGATAAAAGATGATTTTGATAAGTCAATGATGTATAGTGGTGATATGATTAGTGATATCATTAAGTTGTTGATGCCTTATATTCGTGTGAAAAGCACTACCATTGTGGCTCATCTGGATACCCCTTTGTGGCCTGTCTTAACCCCTTCTTCATCTAATACATTTTCTCCTGCTGCCATGTATGTATCTTAGGATATGATCTAGATAAGACCTGTTATCATTGACTAATTCCTTCCTCGGTCTTCAACCAAACCAACTCTGGAACCTTTTTTCTGAAGGATTACCTCTTCCATTTCTCACAATTGGCTCAACCCCTTCAACCACTTATTCTTCTACTATTTTGGATCCTTTAAATGTTTTTACCAAGGGTAAAGAAAAGACATATAGTGCTGAGGAGAAGTAAAAAATGAATTTTGATAGAGATGATTTTCATTTTGCCTCATAATTGCAATGACCTCTATCTTTATATCTAATTTAATATGCACTAATATTGTTTATTCTATTACTTACCTTCATTCCATGTTTATTTTATTTGTCTTATTTTCTCATGGATAATACCAAAAGGTGGAGAATAATAAAAGGCCTTTAAAACCAATGATTTTTTATCATAAAAAAGGGAGAGATTGTTGGAACCCTCTTGTTTTAATCATGTTTTAATGATCACAAATCATGTTAACCCTGTTTAATCTATCACAAATCATGTGTATAAATTGTTGGCTTCTCTATGATTTAATTCATACAAACCATGGTATAAACTTTCACAATATCATGATTTATAATCATATAAATCATTTTTAATCTTGTAGACTATATTTGATCTTTTTCTATAATGCTTTTTTATCTTAATGATTAAGTATAATTCATTCTATGAATATTATTTCATAAGTTAGTTTTACATATATTTTTCTAAGTTTGAGAAATCATAAGTCTGCCACCAGTTCCAAATTTTTGAAAAACCAGTGACACCGTGACCCTAACACCGTAATACATACACCATGACTCAAACACTGTAATCCAGACACCATGATTCATATGCCATAATCTTGAAACCTTGACAATAACATCGTAACAAGTTTCAGATTCCATAAATTCTATGACTCCAGTTCCATGATACCATCACCAAGATAATGTTCACAGTTTTGAAAAAGGACTTGACCCCATTACCTATGAAAATGTGATCTTGACACCACATTTGTTGTACTGGTTCGTAATCTCAATGAAAATATCAAACTATGGATGTATTTCCGCTCAAAGGAAAAGGTAAAGACATTGTTTCCCAGTGAAACCATTTCCTAGTGACACCATTTCAAGAAAAACCATGACACCATTTCTTAATAACTTTTCTTTATTTTTTATTTTAAATTTAAATGTTATTGCTAATAGTTATTTTAGATTCATTTAATGACACTGACATAGTTTATGTTTATTTTTAGACTTATTACCTGATAGTATGAGGAAAAAGTTGTATAAATCATGCTTCCTGTCAACTCTAACGCAAGCACCCTAAATAAAAACAAAATCACGAGACTCGTAGAAGTCGACCCAAGTGAGAGTTCATTAAGTGAACTGCATGCCAGATATAAGAACATGTACACTAAAGAATATAAGAATAACTCCTTATTCCAAAAAGTATGAACTGATGTATATCCAAATAACACGAGCTACAAAGCTCATAAAACACAACTGGAAACCATAACACAAGACTCACGATACTATGTTTTTTACAAGAGGACACGAAATTTCCATATCCTTCATCCTATGAGTCTGGGTCTTCATCTCAATACACAAAGAGCATTCCATATCCTCTCTCATACTTATTTTATATATCATGTGTATTTTTAGATGCTTTGGAGAAGTGTGTTATCTGTCTGTTAAGAAAACATTTTCTCCTATATCAAATTGAAGGATACAAGATATCCTTCCACTTATATTTTCTTACATCTATTAAATCCCAGGGATAAGTTTGGAAGAGTTCCTTGTGTGACCTGGTAGTTTATGACCGCAGAGAACAGTGAAAGAGTTCATGTGACCTGGACAGTCTTTTGTGTTGTTGTTTACCCCGATCTAGGTTTTGGATCAGGTTTACTAATATAAAATTCATAGTTCCAAGTTATCACCAAGTGGAGTGTATTAGGTCACTTCTTGGGATGGTACCACTTGTTTTATCTGATGTGTATTTCTATTTATTCTCTCTATGTTTTAACTTATATTTCAGAAAACCAAATTTTACATTGATAGTTAGTATTGGATAGTAGTTATAACTATTTTCCTCATTATAATAGTTTCAAAACTCATGTAAATATCTCATATTGATACTCTCAAAAAATAATCAATCTTCTGAGAAGCTATCTAAATAGTCAAACTCCTATAATATTATTACATTGATTAAATGGCCTCTTTTAATTTTAATTGGGTGAATGTTTTAATTAAACCTTTTTAATATAAATTTTTATTATAAGGACTCGGCCTTAAAATATTACATAATCTTGAATTAAATGAATAATTCACATTGAGGATATTTTCAGGTTTATAGTTTTATAGAATTAGGCCCTAACTATTATATATCAACTTGAAAACTACATGTAGGCACCACTTCTCTGTATCAATTTTTTTCATAAAATAAAAACTCTTAAAAAGAAACATGTCTAGTTACATGTTTTAGACAACATGAATTTTCCTCGATCTCATCCTTAACCCTATTCATCTTTAAGTCCTGTGGATAAAATTTCAAAAACATGGGATGAGAATTAAAAGTTCAGTAAGGTTTATAAATAAGGAAATAAAACATTAGACCATCAATAAATATAATTCTATAAAACCATACTTTTCAATCAAAACATACATTATGAAATCATAAGATTTATGAATAACACACAGAAGCCATAAATCAAAAAGGTAACTTGTGGCATACAAAACATACTTACATTGTAGATATCATAGATACATAGGGAGTTACATTAGAATACACATCACAGTATATTCCCTAAATCTCTTAGAATAAACATTAACGTTTACCTTTGTCACGTTAACCAATTCATTTGACAGTTATCTCAGGATTACCTTCCCTAGGTTTATCACGGAACCACCCATATACGTAAACAACGCCTAATAACCATAACATAATCATAATACATAACACAATCATAAAGTAAAGATAACATTTCCACATTCCAATCATAATATAGCATATCAAGATATTGAAATAAAAAATGCTTTAACAAACCATTTTCACAACCATTTAAAATATTTAATAAAAAGATTTTTGAATCACAGTGTCCCATGACACTTTAAAGATTTTAAAAGAATTAAAATTTTAAAAAATTAATTTCCATATTAATAAATCCTTAAAACCATTTTTAAAATATGGAAATTCATGAGAAAGATTTTTAAGAATAAATCATTATAACATTTAAATCGATATTTTAGTTAATGAGTCCCCAACGAAAAGAAAGACATTTGAATACAAATAATTGGGGAATAACATTAATCAAAGATTATAATATCATGAGAATAAATATATTCATGATATAATATGTCAAAGGGAAGTATATAAACCACATAAAACTGAATTTTTGTATAACAACAATATGTTTTAATTGATTGTAAATTGAGACAAAGTCCCTTACAAATACCATATCATTAGATTAAGGACAAATAAATGACATAATTTTGTGTGAAAAATAAGAATACACCCAATATAATTGGATATTAAGTGTAAAAAAATCATAGGTCATTCACAAATATTCATAGCATGACATAACCCAGAAGTATAAATTTATCCAAAAGAATTGAAATTGGGTAAAGAAGTTCCCTTTCAAAAATTCAACAGCCCAACGACGTCACTTTAAAATTCAAAAAAATGATTCGATAAGAGAAAAAATGGAATCTCATCACTTGGACATAAAATTTACAGAAATAAGGGTATAGAAGAACGTATCCCAACATAAGAATATGTAAATTAAAAGACCCAACAAAAAAGAAGTCTTTGACTAAAAGATTATGGTGAAAGGTTCACTTACCGATTTGGTGACTTACGAAACATACACCCCATGAAGGAAAGATCATAAAATGAATATTTAAATAAATATAAATTAAATTATATTACACAAATAATATATTCATGGTCCGTACATATAGCACACAAAAGGAAATAGTGGAAAATA
This sequence comes from Viscum album, assembly GCA_963277665.1. Classification (NCBI taxonomy): domain Eukaryota; kingdom Viridiplantae; phylum Streptophyta; class Magnoliopsida; order Santalales; family Viscaceae; genus Viscum; species Viscum album. The sequence goes on along the minus strand of OY728146.1, from coordinate 1,747,168,113 downwards.
TAGCATAAATCTCATAGGAATAAAAAGTGAGATGAATACCACTTACCACATTGTAATCAATAAAGTTGTACGAACAAATGTTAATAACCACCAAATTAATCACATAATACAAGGAATATAAATATAATAATGATAATATATATCAAAAGTCAGTACACAATACACCACATGCAATAAATAAGTGGTGAACTATGGAAATCTCACGGAATTAAAACTGAGATAAGAAACTCCTTACCTCGTGTCTAACTTGACTCGATCGTTCATTAATATCTTGAAAAATAAAATAAAGTTAATTTATTCTAGATTAATAACCTCTTTCTAGTTTATTATAACTTTTATATCAATTATTACCTTGCTATAACAATTAGTTAATTATCTGAGTTCATATCAGACATTTTGTCAATGTTCTGAACTTGAGTTAAAAATAAACTTGTTATAATTATAAATTGTCCATGTGGTCAAAATTACATTATCTACAGAATGATATTCATAATTTAGATATCATATATATCATATATATCTTGTATATATATGTATTTATAATAGTATATAACATTTGAAGATAACAAATGAAATGCACCGTTCATGAAGAAGGTAAGCCATACGTACGCATGAATGCTAATTTAATTTATATTTCATATTTAAAGGAATGAAAATGTAATGATAAATATTTATATTATAATTCCAGTATTATATAATATATAATTTAATTATCTCCATCTTTTATACATTTCACTTATGGCATGAACCAGTCAAATCACTTTGAGGGGGCGGTAGTCTGCACTTCCTCAAATAAAATTATCGCGTCTACCCATTATGGAAACCATAAATGTATGATATAAATGGAAAATAAAGAAAAACATAAAAAATATAAATATAATATATATCACATATAAATACAGTGTCATCATAATGGCCCCCATGGGAGGGGGTAGGAGATAATTGAACAATCATTGTTTCGTGAGCAAGTAGTTCGTCGTCCACAGAAACAGTATGTTCTAAACCCATTACATGGAGGTGTGTGTATGTTTAGTTATAATACTTCTAATAAAAAAACCTAGTATATTTTGGATACTGTTTTTTATAAAATAAATGAATAAAAAGATTTTAATGGGTTGGAGAATTTAAATAAAACAAAAGGACTTAAGTGAAGATTTTACCTTTAAATCTGGTATCTCTCTTTGGTTTGAACCAAAAGGTTTAGTTAAATTGAATTCTTCCTAGGGGAAGGATTTTAGGGGGAGTAGAGGGATGTAGGGAGCTTAATTGGGTATAGGTTGGATGAGAAAAGGGTCTTGAGAAGTGTGAGGAATGGGTTAGAATTGATGGATTTTTATAAGGGGGCGGAGGGGCTCTTTAGGAAAGTTTAAAAATATTATTTTATTATATATGGATTTTCGATTTCTAATGGTCCAAAACATATTAAAGTCAAATATAAGATAACTCATGTTTGTAATAAAATTATCCAATAATAATTGGACAGTTTTGGAATATTTTTTTAATCTTTATAATCTTATTTATTTAAATCATTCATTAATGAGGTAAACACCGCATCATTATTGTGTCATAAATATTTTTATTTATTTGAAGTATAAAAATTATGAAAAAAAATATCATGATGGAGACAATATTTTTAGATTTAAAATCAATAATTATATTTTAAGAGATAACGTATAACACCCCATTTAAGAATTTATTTACTAAAAGATATATGTTTAAGTCGTTTTTGTCTTTACATCAAATTAATTAATATAAAGTGTACTTATCACTCCCAAGTGGCTCCATGGGGTACCAAAATCAACCCAAAGATTCCCATGGTTGGAAATTTATCATAAAATAATATTATAATACATGTTGTGGTAATTTATTATTATTATTATATTATTTATTTACCATTATTTACTAGATTTACCCTTTAACCATGGTAAATAAAATATTTACTAAGGTGAATATTTAAAATGTCTAAAAATAAAAGTTAACTATTTACAAAATTTAGACCTCCCGATTCTAAATATGGAATCAATTTTTCTAAATTCAAAATAAAAAAGTGGCAGAAATTAATTTAAAATTAATTCTTGTTGTCAAAACAAAAAGTGTGTTTTTTAGAAATAATAACTATCAAAAGATTGACACTTATTTATGTCCAATTTCAAAGCGAAATTTCTTCCAATGACCAACATTGTATTAAATGATAAAAACATAATATAATTAAACTTTAAAAAAATTAAAAATATAATATATCCTTATAAATTATTTATATTAAAAGGCAGTTTTGAATTAAAATATAGTATTTTTACTATTCATAAAAAATGAACTTTATCAGCAAAATACCAAAATTTTATCCAAAGTAAATTTTGATGTCCCAATTCCAAAGAAGAATATTATTTTGTAAAATATAACATATTAAAGTGACGAAAACTAGATTTAAAGAGGGTTGTCCATCAAAAGGTGATAAATCGACCTTTTAATGAATATTAAATTATTTATGATTAAAATCAAATTCTTTCTTATTTTATGCCTTTAAAATTTATTGGATAAATTTAAAAACATTAAAAAAACATGTATATTCATATTGTAGTTAGTTAGTTCCATTCCCAACAATACAATGACTATGTGTTTACTACCGTTTAGAATAATATTATATTATTATTTTTCTATATGACCCAAAGTTGTGTGCAACATAAGATTTCAAAGAAACCTGTTGTTGTGTATCGGGTACACGTTCGAACATAAAATCCCTTTTAAAATAAAATTAATATTTCATTTATAATTTTTAATAAATATTAAAATTTTATATTCTTTATTTACCTGGGATGTTACATCCTTCCCCCCTTTTTGGAATTGCGTCCTTGCAATTTTAAAATTGGGTTTGTAAACTTCATTTAAAGTCCCATGTCAGAAAAAGTGTCAATAAAAATATCACTTTTAAAGAAAGAAAGAGAAATACAAAGGTCACCCAAGATATCCCATACTAGGATTACATTTAAAAAACATGGATATGTAAGAGAAACAACCCATCAAGGTTTGATGGATAGTGGTATAAAACATGATTAAGAGAAAGTTAACCACCATAAAATCACAAAATTGTGATGGGATAAATGGTTTTTTATTCCCCGATAGGAAAAGTTAACGGAATTTTTTTTGTTTTATATTACTTTTCATAAAGTTAAGGAATTTATTTCAGAGCTTGAATAAGAACATAAGGTAATATACTTACTTTTCATGTAGTCTTTCATACTTTACTTGATTTCTACCACAAACTCATATTTTCTCCCAATGATGAGTATTCAAGATGACTTGTTCACATTGAAAGCTCAATAATCAACTTATAGAGAATCACATAATCCAAAAAAATTGAACTATATTTTTCCCATGTCTTTAGACATTAACCAAAACCAAAATGGTTAGTACAAGATCAGATAATCCAACTAAAAGGTTAATCTTTTAAAAAAATAAAAACTACTCTTAATATCCCAAAAATTTCAAACAATACCCAAATTTAAACAAAGACCATTAAATAAACAACTATCCATAAAATTAATCAAGTTAATCCAAACTAATAATGAAACCCAAATCTCAGAAGGATTTAATCACACAGACTTCCAATATAAATCTTAACATTTATCTCCAAATAACATCAGTTACTCTTAAGGTCTCGTACTGAAAAGTAATTAACCTAATCACATATTCTCTATGATAGGTTAATAATTTCCATAAATAAAACAAATTATATATGTCTATAATAAATACATAGATTCTTCCAAAATAAAATTTCAACCATTACTCCACAATTGAGATCCCATAGTATTTTATTTCCCTTAAGCATATAAGGTTTCCAAAAGAGAAAACATCTTCTAAAATAACATTTATCACTTAATCACCAAATCATTTTCCTATATTAAGGATATCCATTTGATAAAACATTAGTTCCCAAAATAAACTTATTCTTGATCCATAAAATCTTTTAAATTAACAGAATAAGTCATACTAACCAGGGACTTCATGTATGAAAGTGGTAGGTGATATGCCCTTGTCACCCTTTAATTGTGGGATTGATTCCTGTAGCCTTTCCAAATTCAATGGGTGGTCACCAATCTTATGGTTTTTCCTTTTTATAAAACTCAAAAATAACCCTAACATGTTTTAACCTCAATGTTTTTCATAAAACTTTAATTTTCATCCTAATACATTAAGACCTCATCATCTTATATATTGTAATGTTTTTCACCTCCATATGATAAAATAAAACTATTCCCAATAGGAAGAACAACATACCTTAATCATGGTGTCTATATGGTTTCATCATCATCTTATTCACATAGGTAGAAGGTTGATTCATTGCAACAATTATTTAGAGATCCTTCAAAATCATTTTCATCTTTCATCCAAATAAACCTTGTACAACTTGGGTCATATGGGTCTTCGTAGAAAAATAGTTTTGGAAAATAATCATGTATGACATATAATTTCAAAATATCTGATAAAATATGATTTTTATAAAACATTTAGACTTAATTTGAGTTGAAACTTTCAATCAATGGTCCTTTTATAATACCATATGTATGTGTTGAGAGAATATATTGTAAAAGAAAAAATAAATAGGTTGTGCAAGGGTCCCCTTCTTCAGCACCTTTTTCAAAATCATAATATGCTTCAAAATCTTGTGATAAGGTAATATATTTGAAATTGACTTGATAAAATTTACCTTTCTTGAAAATATGAGAATATTGAGAAAATAGGATTTGATTAAATAAAAACCATGAACCATGATGATATCTAGGTATATTGTAGGTGTTTGATATCTCAAATAACTTCTTGCAAGTGAGTTGTATGCTAGAAAAAGTTTCACAATCACTTGACCATGACTTTGTAATAATTATTGCAAGCATGTCATCAGGAAGAGATAGAAATGTCATTTGAGATCCTCCTCCTTCCATTTTTAACTTACTTTACTTGATTTTTAAAATTTATAAAACACAAATTTAACTGAAATAATAGTCATTGGTACTAACCTTGTGTTTAACAAAAACTCTTAATCCGTAAATTTGTCTAAACCAACCTTTGATACCAACTATAAGGACCCGGCCTTAAAACATTACATAATCTTGAATTAAAGGAATAATTTTCATTGAGGATATTTTGAGGTTTAGATTTTTAGAGAATTAAGCAATAACTATTAAATATCAACTTGAAAATTATACGTAGACAGTACTACTCTGTATCTATTTTTTCATAAAATAAAAACTCTTAAAAATAAACATGTCTAGTTCCATGTTTTAGACAACATGACTTTTCCATGATCCCATCCTTGACCCTATTCATCTTAAATTCCATTGGAAAACATTTCAAAAACATGGGATGAGAATAAAAAACTCAGTAAGAGTTATAAAATAAGGAATGAAAAAATTACCCATAAATAAATATAATTCAATGAAACCATACTTTTCAATCATTACATACCTTATGAAATCAAAAGATTTATGAATAACACACCGAAATCATAAATCATAAAGGTAAATTATGGAATACAAAACATACTTACATTGTAGCTATCACAGCTATATAGGGAGTTACATTGGGATACCCATCACAGTATATTTCTTAAATCTCTTAGGAGAAACATTAACATTTACCTCTGACACATTACTCAATGCCTTGGAGAGCTATATTGGGCTCAACTTCCCTAGGTTTATCACGGAACCATCCGTATATGTAAATGATTCCCAATAACCATAAAATAATCATAAAACATAACACAAACATAATGGAAAGATAAAATTTCCACATTCCAATCACAAAATATCATATCAAGATATTGAAATAAACAATGCTTTATCAAACCATTTTCAAAACCATTTAAAACATTTAATAATGAGATTTTTGAATAAAAGTGTCCCATACCAATTTTATGATTTTATAGGAATTAACATTTTAATATATTAATCTTCATATAAATAAATCCTTAAAACCATTTTTAAAACATTGACATTAATTATAAATATTTATAAGAATAAATGATTAAAACATTTACAATGATATTTTAGTTAAAGAGTTCACAACCAAAATAGAGATGCTTGAATACAAATAATTGAGGAATAACATTTATCAATGATTATAATATCTTGAGAATAAATAGATTCATGATATAATATGTCAAAGGGAAGTATATACACCATATAAAAGTTAATTGGTGTATAACAACAATAAGTTTCAATGGAATGTAAATTGAGGCAAAGTCCCTTGCAATTATCATATCCTTAGATTAAGGACAAGTCAATGACATAATTATGTTTGAAAAATAAGAATGCACCCAATATAAGTGGATATTAATTGTAAAACAATCATAGGTCTTTCACACATATTAATAGCATGACATAACCCAAAATTAGAATTTTAACCGAAAGAATTGAAATTTGGTAAAGAAGTTCCCTTACAAAAATTCGACAGCCTAACGATGTCAGGTTTTGATTTTACCTGTAACTATAAGGACTCGGTCTTAAAAAATTACATAATGTTGAATTAAATGAATAATTTACATTGAGGATATTTTCAGATTTAGAGTGTTATAGAATTAGTCCATAACTATTACATATCAAACTGAAAATTAAACGTAGACACTACTACCCAGTATCCATTTTTTCATAAAACAAAAACTCTTAAAAAGAAACTTGTCTTGTTCCAAGTTATAGACAGCATGGAATTTCCATGATCTCATCCTTAACTCTCTTCATCTTTAAATCTTGTGGAAAACATTTCAAAAACATGGGATGAGCATAAAAAAGCTCGGTAAAGTTATAAAATAGGGAAAGAAAAAATTATCCCATCAATAAATAAAATTCCATGAAACCATACTTTTCAATCATAACATACCTTATGAAATCATAGGATTTATGAATAACACACAAAAATCATAAATCATAAAGGTAACTTTTTCTATACAAAACATACTTACATTGTAGCTATCATGGCTACATAGGAAGTTACGTTCTAATACATGTCATATTATATTCCATAACTCTCTTAGGAGAAACATTAACATTTACCTTTTACATGTTACTGAATGCATTGGAGAGCTATCTCGAGCTCACCCGCCCTAGGTTTATCACATAACCACATGTATACAAAAACAATTCCCAATAAGAAAAACATAATCATAACATATAACACAAGCATAAAGAAAAGATAAAATTTCCACATTCTAATCAAAATATATCATATCAAAATATTAAAATAAACAGTGCTTTGTCAAACCATTTTCAAACCCATTTAAAACATATAATAAAGAGATTTTAGAATCAAAGAGTCCCATACCACTTTGATGCTTTTAAAGGAAATTAAAATTTTAAAACATTAATTTACATATAAATAAATCATTAAAACCATTTTTAAAACATGGAAATTAATGAGAAATATTTATAAGAATAAATCATTAAAACATTTAAAAGTATATTTTAGTTAAAGAGTTCCCAACCAAAAGAGAGATGCTAGAATACAAATAATTGAGGAATAAAATTAGTCATAGATTATAATATTATGAGAATAAATAGATTCATGATATAATATATCAAAGGGAGGTATATACACCCTATAAAAGTGAATTGGTGCATAAAAACATTAAGTTTCAATGGAATGTAAATTGATACAAAGTCCCTTGTAAAGATCATATCCTTAGATTAAGGACAAGTCAATGACCTAATTTTGTGTGAAAAATAAGAATACAACCAATATAAGTGGATATTAAGAGTAAAACAATTGTAGGTCATTCACACATATTCATGTCATGACATAATGAAGAAATATAAGTTTAACTCAAAGAATTGAAATTGGGTAAAAAGTTCCCTTACAAAAAATCGACAACCTAACGATGTCAGGTTTAGAGTTTAAATGTAACAATAAGGACCTGGCCTTAAAACATTACATACTATTTAATTAAATGAATAATTTACATTGTGGATATTTTCAGGTTGATATTTTTAGTGAATTAGGCCATAACTATTGCATATTAACTTGAAAATTACACGTAAACACTACTACTCGGTATCCATTTTTTTAATAAAATAAAAACTCTTAAAAAGAAACATGTCTAGTTCCATGTTTTAGACAACATGACTTTTACTTGATCCCATCCTTAACCATATTCATCTTTAAGTCCTCTAGAAAACATTTCAAAAACTTGGGATTGGAATAAAAAGATCAGTAAGGGTTATAAAATAAGGAAATAAAACATTATCCCATCAATAAATACAATTAAATAAAACCATACTTTTCAATCATAACATACCTTATGAAATCATAAGATTTATGAATAACAAATAGAAATCATAAATCATAAAGGTAACTTGTGGCATACAAAACATACTTACATTACAGCTATCACAGATACATAGGGAGTTACATTGGAATACCCATCATAGTATATTCCCTAAATCTCTTAGGATAAACATTAACATTTACCTCCATAACGTAACCCAATGCATTGGAGAGCTATCTCGGTCTCACCCGTGCTTAGTTTATCACGAAACCACCCGTATACGTAAACAATGCACCATAAACCTAACATAATCATAACACACAACACAAGCACAAAGGAAATATAACATTTCCACATTCCAATCATAATATATCACATCAAGATATTTAAATAAAAAATTCTTTAACAAACCATTTTTAAAACCATTTAAAACATTTAATAAAGATATTTTTGAATAAAATTGTCCCATACCACTATGAATATTTTAAAGAAATTAACATTTTAAAACATTAATGTCCAAATAAATAAATCCTTAAACTGTTTTTAAAATATGAACATTAATGAGAACGATTTAGAAGAATAAATCATTAAAACATTTAAAACGATATTTTGGTTAAAGAGTCCCCAACCAAAAGAGAGACGCTTGAATAAAAATAATTGAGAAATAACATTAATAAAAGATTATAATATCATGAGAATAAATATATTCATGATATAATATGTCAATGGTCAGTATATACACCACATAAAATTGAATTGGTGTATAACAACAATAAGTTTTGATGGAATGTAAATTGAGACAAAGTCCCTTGCAAAGACCATATCATTAGATTAAGGACAAATCAATGACATAATTATGTGTGAAAAATATGAATACACCCAATACAAGTGGATATTAAGTGTAAAACAATCATATTTCATTCAAAAATATTCATATCATGCCATAACCCATAAGTATAAGTTTAACCCAAAGAATTAAAATTGGGTAAAGAAGTTCCCTTAAAAAATTCGATAACCTAACGACGTCACTTTAAAATTCAAAAAATGAGTTGATGAAATAAAAAAGGGTATCTCATAATTTGGAAATAAAATTTAAATCAATAAGGATATAGAATAATATATCCCAACATAAGAATATGTAAATTAAAAGATATAACAAAAATAAGTCTTCGACTAAAAGAGTATGGTGAAATGTTCCCTTATCAATTTGGTAACGTACGAAACATACACCAATGAAGGAAGGATCATACAATGAAGATGAAAATACCCATAAATTAAATTATATTACAAAAATAATACAATCATGGGTAGTACATACACCACACAAAAGGAAATGTTGACAAATATATCATGAATCTCACGAGAATAAAAATTGAGATGAAAACCTCTTACCACATTGTAATCAATCGATTTATAAGAAAAAATGTTAATAACCAACAAATGAATCATATAATACCATTAATATTAATATAATAATGATAATATATATCAAAAGGTAGTACACAATACACCACATTCAATAAAATTAGTGAACAATGGAAATATCACAGAATTAAATGTGAGATAAGAAACCCCTTACCTCGTGTTCGACTTAACACGATCATTCTTTAATATCCTAAATAATAAAATAAAGTTAATTTATTCTTTCTTAAGAACATTTTTCATGTTTATTATTCCTTTTATATCAATTATTACCTTGCTATAACAATTAGTTAATTATTTTAGTTCATATCGGACATTTTGTCGATGTTCAGAACGTGAGTTTAAAATAAAATTGTTATAATTATAAATTGTCCATGTGATCAAAATTAAATTGTCTCCCTAATGATATTCATGATTTAGATATCATATATATCCAGTATATATATGTATTTATTATAGTACATAACATTTGGAGATAAGAAATGAAATGCACCTTTCATGGAGACGGTAAGTCGTGCATACGCATGAACGCTACTTTCATTTCTATTTCAAATTTAATGGAATGAAAATGTAATGATAAAAAAATATATTATAATTGTAGTATAATATCATATATAATTTAGTTATCTTTATCCTTTATACATTCCACGTATGGAATGAACGAGTCATATCACTTTGAGGGGGTGGTAGTTCGCACTTCCTCAAATTAAATTATTGTGTTTACCCATTATGGAAACCAAAAAGGTATGCTATAAATGGAAAATACAGAAACCTAGAAAAAATAAAAATATAATTTATATCATATATAAATACAGTTCCATCATAATGTCTACCATGAGAGGTGGTAAAATATAATTTAACAATCGTCATTTCTTGAGGCAGTAGTTCATCATCCATAGAAACAGTATGTTCTTTACCCATTAGATTTAGGTGTGCATAAGTGTAGTTAAAATACCATTCACAAAAACAACATAGTATATTTAGGATACTTATTTTGTTATAAAAAATGAATAAAAATATTTTAGGGGGTTGGAGAAATAAAATAAAACAAAATAACTTAAGAGAAGACGTTACCTTTAAATTGGGTATCTTCTATTAGATTGAACCAAAAGGTTTAATTGAATTGCATTATTCTTATAGGAAGACTTCTAGGATGTGGAGAGGGATTTTGGGAGATTAATTGGGAAGAGTTTGGACGATTCATGGGGCTTGAGAACTGTGAGGAATGAGTTAGAAGTGAGGGTTTTTATAAGGGGGAGGGGGGCTCTTTAAAAAAGCTTAAAAATATTATTTTATTATATAATGATTTTTAATTTCTAAAGGAAAAAAACTTATTAAAGTAGAATATAAGATGAATAAAGTTATAAATAAAATAATTCAAAAATAATTGGAAAGTATTTTGATATTGTTTTAATCATTATAATTTTATTTATTTAAATCATTCATTATTGAGGTAAACACTACATCATTATTGTGTCATAAATATTTTTATTTATTTGATGTCTAAAAATTATAAAAAAAATATCATGATATAGGAATATTTTTATATTTCAAATTAATATTTATAGTTGAATATATAACTTATATAATCCCATGTAATAATTGATTTACTAAAAGATGTATGTTTAAGTCATTTTTGTCTCTACATTAAATTAATTAATATAAAGTGTCATTATCACTCCCAAGTGGCTCCATGGGGTCCCAAAATCTACCCAAGGATGCCCATGGATGGAAATGTATCAACAAATAGGATTATGACACTTTTTAGGGTAACTTAATATTATTATAATATTATTTTTCTACCCTTATTTATCATATTTACTCTTTAACCATGGTATATAAAATATTTACTGAGGTAAATATTTAAAATGTCTAAAAAAAATTTTCCTATTTAAAAAATTTGTACCTCCAGATTCCAAATATGTAATCCATTTTTCCAAATTCAAAACTCAAATGTGGCCAAAATTAATTTAAAATTAAATTCTATTGTCAAAATAAAAATCATGTTTTTAAGAAATAATAACTATAAAAAGATAAACACTTATTTATGTCCAATTTCAAAGTGAAATTACTACAAATGACCAAAATTTTATTAAATAGTAAAAAAATAATATAATTAAACTAAAAAAAATTAAAAAGATAATCTAACATTAAAAATATATTAGATTAAAAGGCAGTTTTGTATTAAAATACATAATTTTTCACTATTCATAAAAAATGAACTTTATCAGAAAAATACCAAAATTTTATCCAAAGTAAATTTTGATATACCGATTCAAAAAAAGAATATTATTTTTTCAGATAGAACATATAAGAGTGACCAAAACTAGATTTAAAGAGGGCTTTCCATCAAAAGGTGGTAAATCAACCTTTTAATTAATATTAGAGTATTCATGCTTAAAATTGGATTCACTCTTATTTTAATCCTCTAAAATTTATTAGAAAAATTTAAAAACATTTAACAAACATGTATATTCATATTGTAGTTAGTTCTGTCCATTCCCTCCAATACAATGGCTAGTTGTTAACTACCATTTGAAATAATATTATAATATTATTTTTTAGTATGACCCAACATTGTGTGCAATGTAAGATTTCAATTAAACTCGTTGTTGCTTATCAGGTACGCCATCAAACATAGAATACCCTTTAAAGTAAACTTAATATTTAATTCAAAATTTTTAATAAATATGAAAATGTTATATTCTTTATTTACCTAGGATGTTACATTTATAGGAACTCAATTCACCCCACTCTTGAGTAACCTACCCTGACCAACATTTGGTATTATAGGAGTTTTTAAAATACTTTTTTTAAAATTTTTAAAATAGTTATTTTGTTTGAAATGTATTTTAACTGTGATTATAGTTGTTTTTTAAAGATCTAAAAATTTCTGTGAGTTCTAAATTTTTAGTTCTCTATAAAAAAAATTCTACACATTATTCTCTAAGTGTGGATAATATATTTCTAGGTTCTTCTACCAAAAAACCTCCATTATTTAATGGAACCAACTATGCACAATGGAAAATTAAAATGAAAATGCATTTTGAATGTATGGGTTTTTAGATTTGGTCCTCAATTATAGATGAATATAATATTCCTTCTACTGCTAAAACCACTTGGGATGACCCAAATAAGACTGATTATAACAATAATAGAAAAGCTATGAATGCCTTATACAATTATTTAGGAGATGACGAATTTAATAGAATTTATGCATTTAAAAAAGCACCTAAATTTGGGATACTTTATCTATTTTGCATAAAGGAACCTCTAGAATTAAGGAAATAAGACTTAACCCATATACTATTAAATATGATAAATTCAAAATGAAGCATAATGAGCCTATTTTTGACATTTATCTTAGGTTTAATGATATAGTTAACACTATGATATCTCTGGGAAGATATGCTACTACCAAAGAAAAAATCATGAGGATTATCATATGTTTTCTAGATAGATGGAGAAGAACATTTGTCTCTATTAGAGAATCCTCTGACATTAGAAAACTACCAGTCAATGAACCCATTGGAAATTGATGATGTATGAAGATGATTTGAAATTAAACAAGGAAGAAGAAGATGAACCTAAGATAAAATTCATACCCATCAAGAATACTACCTCTAAGAACAAGGAAAAGAGATGGTGATAGCCTGTATTGAAAGCTCTGTTAATGATGAATTAACATTAGATTGCGATGAATAGATAGCTTAGCAGGACAGAAGATTCAAGAAATTCTACAGGAAGAAGGATTTATTTAGGAATCCCAATTATAAAAAAATATATGATTACAAGGGAAACTAGAAAAAGGACTGGAAAAGAAATGAAAACTCAGAAGTGATTGTATGTTATGAATGTAAAAGGATAGAACATGTCAAATCTGACTGTCCAAAATTAAAATAAAAAAATAAATATGAACACAAAGACCATAATTATAAGAAATCTTCGAAACCCACCTAGAGTGACTTTGAGGATAGTTCCAGTGATTCAGCATTATCTCAATATGAGAAATATGACATGGAAAATATGTGTTTTATGAAAAACACATCTGAGGTAACCTTAGATTATCTTGCACACAATTGTTACTATTCTAAAAATGAAAGGTATTCTGAAAATATGAGAAGTGATAATATATTTGAATACTTTTACATGATGGAAGATACATGCAATGAACTAAAATATAAATATAAATATTTAAAAAAACAACATGCCCTTACTATAACTATTATGTCTGAACTTACTACTGAAAAGGAAAATAATACTCAACTGCTCAAAGAAATAAATGAACTAAAAATGTCTAATGAGAAGTTGAAGAAATATATAGAAAAGATTACCAATTGAAAAATACTCTTACTCAAATTCTTGGTAAAAAGATAGCTCTTAAGTACACTAATGGTATTGGATATCATCCTAGACATAGAAACATATCTAAAACACATTTTGTAAATAACTCTAGAAAGTTAGTTCTTCTACATAAAAATCAATATTCTACTACCAGTTCCAATTCTAGAAAATCATTTACTACCTCTATTTCTTCTGGACCAACATGAGTTTTTTTTTCTCAAATACATTTTTTAATGACTATAGGAAACCCATGAAGAAAATATGGGTATATAAAGCATTGATTAATAATTTCACCAGACCTAAACAAGTCTGGGTACCAAAATATATTTTTGTTTGATTATTTTGTAGGAAATATGTCTGAAGAGATCATGTAAAATCTTATGGTACTTGGACATTGGATTTTCAAGACACATGATAGAAGATTATTCAATATTCAAGAACCTAATCAAGATTGATCGTGGGAATGTCACTTTTTGTGACAATTATAAATGAAAAATAATTGGCTTAGGCTAGATTGGTAACTGAAACGCAGTTTCAATTTATAAAGTACTCATTGTTAATGGACTGAAATATAATTTTCTTAGTATTTCATAATTATGTGATGATGGATTTCATGTTAAATTTGAAAATGATGACTGCAATGTTTTCAACTCAAAAAATGATCTGATATTTTATTCTTTTAGAAATGAAAATTTTTATGTTGTTACCTTAGATTATTTAGTTTCTTAAAATGTTTCATGATTAAGTGTATTTTACAAAGAGTCTTGAATTTAACATAGAAGATTAGGACACCACAATATACACTCCCTTAGGATGCTTACTAGAAATGTCTTAGTCAGAGACCTACCCAAACTTGAGTTTCCGCATGTAATGTCTGTAATCCTTGTTAATAGGGTAAACAACACCAGATATCATTCAAATCAAAGAAAAAAGTTTCAACTTCTCAACCTCTTGAGTTTGTTCACATGGACATGTTTTGACCATCTAGAGTTTCTAGTTAAAATGGGAAGCACTGTGTTTATGTTCTTGTAGATTACTATTGTAGATATACATGGACTTATTTCTTATCTCCCAAAAGTGAATCATGTACTTACTTCACCAATTATTCTAAAACAGTAGAAAATCTAAGTAGACTTAGAATAAATTTCTTAGGAAGTGATCATGGTCTTGAGTTTGAAAATCCAGACTTTGAATCGTTTTTCTCACACAATGGCTATCATCATAACTTCTCTTCCCCTATGACGCCACAACAAAATAGAGTTGTGGAAAGAAGAAATATAACCTTACAATAAATTTCTAGAAAAATTCTTAATGAGTATGGATTACCTATTTAATTTTGGGATGAGGATACAAATATAGCTTTCTATATAATTAAGATATTCTTAATTAGACCTATCCTCAAGAAGACTCCTTTTGAGTTGTGAAACAATATAAAACCCAAATTTAGTTACTTCAATGTTTTTGGTTGAAAAGTCTATATTCTTAATACCAAGGATAATATTGAAAAAATTGTATCCAAGAGTGATGAAGGAATCATCCTAGGTTACTCAACCTCTATTAAAGCCTATATAGTCTTTAAGAAAAGAACAATATGTGTGGAAGAATTTGTATATGTCAAATTTGATGAAACATATCCACATGAACCTAAAACCTCTATATAGAATCTTGAATATGATTTGAGAAATCTAGATATAAATGAAAAATCCTCTAATATTTTTTTCAAGAAATATGTTGAATCAAATAGTTCTATAAATTCTTTAGAATCTAGACATGATAAACCAAAACCTATAGATGAAACTGAAATTACTAGACCCTCCTTTTATAGACCAACTAGAACTCTCCAGAACAATATCTTAGATATTATTGTTGGATATTTAGAAAAAGGAACAAAAAATATAGCTTCTGTTAGAACTTAGGTTGAACATAAATCTTTCTTGCCACTACTTGATCCTAAAAACAACAATGATGCTATAAATAATCAATTTTGGGTGATGGCCATGCAAGTGGATCAAAACTAGTTTGAAAGGAATAATAATTGGAAACTTGTGGATAGATCCAAAGACACCTTGACCATAGTCACTAAGTTGGTGTTTAAGAACAATGTAGATGAATATGGTAATATTATTATAAATAAATCCAGATTGGTTGCTAAAGGTTATAGTCAGGAAGAAGGAATTGACTATGAAGAAACCTTTTCACCATTATCTATACATGAAGCCATTATAATCTTTCTTTCTTATGCAGTACATCTAAATTTTATACTATATCAAATGGATGTTAAAAGTGCATTCCTAAAAGGATTTATTTTTGAGGAGGTTTTTTTTGAACAACCCCTGGTTTTACAAACCCTCGGTTTCCAAATCATGTCATTAAATTCACAAAAGAATTATATGGTTTAAAACAAGATCCAAGAGCTTCGTATGATATATTAAGTAGTGTTCTTATTTCCAAAAGTGTTACAAAATGTATAGCTGATCCTAATATTTTTATAAAATTTATTTCTAAAGATGTTTTAGATGTTCAATTCTATGTTGATTGTATTATTTTTGGATCATCGTGAAATTATTTATGTATTGAGTTTTTAAATATGATGCAAAATGAATTTTAAAAGAGTATCATGGGTAACCAAAAATTCTTTCTCGATTTAAAATCAGTCAACAAGAGGAAGTTATTATTTTAAGTCAAAGTAAATATACTAATGATCTTATAAATTTTTTTGGCTTGGATAGCACTAAAAGTAGTGATACTCCAATGAGTACTACCTGTAAGTAGGATCTTGATGAAAATGGTAAATTTGTTGATCAAACCACTTATAAAGGAATGATTTTATGTTTACTCTACTTAACTACTAGTCACCCTGATATTATGTTTAGTGTTTTTATTTGTGTACGTTTTCAAGAAAACTCCAAAGGGTATCATTTAAATGATGTTAAAATAATTTTCAAATACCTCAAATATATAACCAATTTAGGATAACTCTATCCTAGAGAACAATAATTTTACTTAGTTAGTTATTCTGATGCTGCTTTTGGTGGTTTTAAGTTAGAGAGAAAAATCATCTATGGAACATGTCATATTTTAGGCAATTCTCGAGTATCATGGTGTAGTAAGAAAAAAAATTATGTTGCATTATCTACTACCGAGGATGAATATGTAGTTTTATGTAGTTTTTGTGTACAAATTGTGTGGATGGAGAACACATTACTATACTATGGAAATCAATTCATACATGTACATATAAATTGTGACAATACAAGTGCTATTAACATTTCAAAGAATCTAATTTCACACTCTTGGAAGAAGAATATTGATCTAAGGCATCACTTTTTGAGAGATAATTATCAAAAAGGTGATATCACTTTGGAATTCAATGGCACTGAACATCAGCATGTTGAGATATTCACTAAACCATTGAATTATGGAAGGAAAAATTACATCATACATTAATTAGGAATGATTAGCCCTAAGTAAAAAAAGTTTATTGTCTCATAGTTACTATCTCTCGATTATGGTCTCATGCTTACTGTTTCAATAATATGGTCGCACCGTTTGGAGTCACACTGTAATGATGACACTGTGACAACCAGTTTCAGACACACCGTAATGACTCAAATTTCTAGTTTTTAAAAATGTATTACCCATATCGATGTATCAATTATTTTATTGTTTTTATGCCTCATTTTTGAATTTGTGATGTTTGAGATCCCTAAATGATTAAAACTCAATATATTTCACTCCTATCCTCACCCGAGCTCTCTTCTCTCAAAACTGAAACCCTTCTCTCTCAAACCGTTAGTTCTCATTTATCCTTTCAGCTTTCTGAAACCCTCATCGAATTCCCAGAATGAAGCACCTATCTTTGTTGACTCTTGAGAAGTATATATCTTATAAGAATATGAAAAAGGCATCGAAAGTAATGCCTAAGGGACCACTTAATCCGAGTCTTGATAATATAATAGTAGTAACAGAAAATTAATCACGGTGACACCATTTCAAGGAAAACTATGACACTATTTCCTAATCACTTTTATGTATTTTATAGTTTAAATTTAAATGTTATTTCTAATGGTTATATCTAAGTCATTTAAGGACACTAACATAATTTATGTTTCTTTGTAGACATGTCATCGGATAGTATGAGGTACGAGGTGTAGAAATCATGCTTCTTGTCAGCTTCAATGCATGAACCCAAAATAAAAACAAAATCATGAGACTCGTAGAAGTAGAAATGATACAGAGTTCATAAAGTGAACCAAATGCTAGATATTAAAACTTATACACTTAAGAACACAATAATAACTGTTGATTACAAAAAGGATAAACTGTTGTAGATTAGAAGAAAACTACCTACAAAACTCTTATAATACAATTGGAAACCAGAACATGATACTTGTGATACCATATTTTTCACAAGAGGACAAAAAAATTTCATTTTCTTAATCCTAGGAGTCCATAGATGCATCTCAAGACACACATATCCTTCCACATCCTTTATCATACTTATTTTCTCTAACGTGTAAACATTTACATACTTTTTACCAATGTGTTTATCTATCTGTTAAGAACACACTGTCTCCTATATCAAACTAAAGGATACAAGATATCATTCCACTCATATCATCTTACATCTTTTTACTCCCATGTATATGTGTGGAATAGATCCTTGTGTTACGTGGTAGTAACGCCCATGAAGAATAGTGAAAGAGGATGTGTGACCTGGGTAGTTTTGTGTACGATTATTTACCTCGATTCGGGGTGTGGACCATGTTTATTAATATAAACTGCTTGGTGGTATGTTATCACCAAGAGGAGTGGATTAGGTCTCACCTTGAGACTGAATCACTTGTTTGTTTCCCT
Source organism: Viscum album (assembly GCA_963277665.1). NCBI lineage: Eukaryota > Viridiplantae > Streptophyta > Magnoliopsida > Santalales > Viscaceae > Viscum > Viscum album. The sequence goes on along the minus strand of OY728146.1, from coordinate 1,747,149,239 downwards.
ATGTTTTCCTATTTAGTCTTTCTCTATTTTAATTTATATTTCATAAAACTAAATTTTACAATTATAGTTAGAATTGGATTGTAGTTATAACTATTTTTGTCATGACCCTTCCCCTAGGGCCCACACCGTGACTACCCCAATCCTGTTTTCCATAGGTTAGGGGTTAGTGACTAGGAATGGAAATGCGTATCGATAAAACAAGAAGACATTTAATTTTTAAACCTGTACAAACACATAGTCCAAGAACACAACAAGATGCAACCACGAAGTAAAACTACAGTAGTAAAATAGTGTACTGAAAGTAAAGGGGACAAAATACAAGCCCTACTGAAATATACAACTACAATGGAAAATAGTAAACAACTCCTGAGATCATCTTCCAAGGATCCTACCTAAAGGGTTGGTACAGATCGTCTCCACAGCTCTCCACATCAACTGTCACCACCTTCCACCATTAGGTCACAGCTCCCCAAGTTTCAATCAAGGTTTCCCATCTTATGCACAAGACACAACAAGGTGTGGGCGAATCCTATACAGGGTTGAGTATAAAAATACCCAGTAGGGACCCCGAGACCCCTGAAAGTTTCTTATAATTCACGAAGGAAAACCACAAAGCATGATCAAAATCACAAAGCACTAAGATTAATACTTAGCTAAAACCATGTATAACTAAAGTAAATAAGTAAATATGACTAGTCATAAATCTTGATCATCTTATTCTATTAAGAGGCACTGCTGCTGACCATATAGAGTCTTCCCCACATAGTATCGATAAGTACTAACCCCCGCTGACCCACACAAGATCCGACCCGCCTAGGACCGATAGGTACTAACCCCCACTGGCCCACATAGGATCCAACCCGCCCAGGATCGATAGGTACAAACCCCCACAAGACCCACACTGGATCGGACCCACACAAGATCAGTATGTAACTTATCCACAATGGGTTACTCTAAGGTTGGTCCTCATCGGGTTACGCAGTGCTAATCCACACAGGGTTGCTAGAATGTTGATTCACATTGGGTCCCTTGGTGCTGATCCACACTAGATCTCTAGGTGATGATCCACAAATGATTTCTTGGTGTTGATCAACACAGGATTACTAGGTGCTAATCTACACAAGATGTCTAGGTGTTGACCCACACATGATCACTCAGAACTATCCTCTGTATGATCTGTCTCCAACCTCCACCTCACAGCTCGCCACTGTGTTCCTACTCATAATATACTTGATTATAGGAGAAACCGCTCCTCAAGACATCAGTTGTATTTCAACCAGCACAAAGTCCGACAAATAAGTAACCCAAAGAACAACCACGTAATAAGGGTTCCAATGCAAAAAACGATGGATCAACCAGATGCTCGGTCTGTATGTTTTGGGCATTTAGTGCTAAGGGCCCGGTTGGATTTGGGGTCGATCCAACCTGGACATACACCAACTTTCTTCAAAACTCTCACAGAGTATCTCAAAATCTCTATCTCACTCCAAGGACACCAATACTATAGACAGTTTATCAAACTAACATCAGGTTCGCATGATATGACATTTTAAGAATTTCTTGGCTCGAGAGGGGTCTGAGTTCGTTCCGACCCAGTCAGACCGACCTGACCCAACCCAATCTCGGTCTCACCCAGCCTGTGTCCGCTTAGTTAGGTTGGGCGATGGAAGACTTGGCCCGTTGGGCCGCAAACCGGCCCAGCGTGCCCTGGCTGGGCTGGGCCGCTGCAGCTCGTCCCACTGTCTGGATCGACCCGCGCGGGGGTCACACGGTCCCCCTACCAAATGGCTCTAAGGAGTCGTTCGACTCCGAGATTTGTGGCGCTAGGTGTCACTGCCTACCTATCTTCGGGATCCACTAGGAGTGGGTCCCCTTCCACCTCCATCACAGCTTCATATCGTAGCTCCCCTAAATTCTGAACAGCTCAAAGACCCATTCTGCTCTTTTAATTAGCGGCACCACATGGCGTCACCTTGTCACCGAATGGACCCTCAAGGAGCGTATCCCTACCTTTGTCGTAGCCTATCTCACCATGGTGCATGACAGTGTGCCGCCTACCATCTCCATGGACAACCCAGGCTACTTCCTTAGCCTACCAGCACCGGTTTCCACCACCGTAGAGCTGGTGCCATGCCGGCGAATATTCTACGGGCCACCAGGTGAGCTCAAGTGGTCCTTTTTCCTTTCCTCTTGCACCTTTAGGCCTCCCAGGACATTTTCGTCACTACGCCGCTCCTAGATTCCATATTCTGACGATTTGGAAGTTTGTCCCCCAAAGAACGCGGCAAGAATGAAGCGGCAGAGGGTTTGGGCCTTATTTTTTTGCATGCACCCTTAGTTTTAACATCATAATAGGTGGGATTAATTTATAAATCACATTAAAAATAATGATAAACCTCATTCCAAACATAAACCCCTATCTCAAAAAATGTTGGAGTTGTCATGGTGGTGGAAGGAGAATTTGTGCTTTGATGAAGTCACTGAAGTTCATTGTTCGTAGTTCAATCACTCCGACGACGTCCTAGCTTCTGTTCCCTATTAATGGAAGACGTCATGTCACTACATCAATGGTTCCTCGCTTGAAGAAGTTGTGTCCAAAACTCCTACCTAAGATCCATTTAAATAGAGGGGGAGAAGGGTGAGTAAAATAATGAGGAATTAATGAGGTTTATTAATTAACGAACCTCTCAATTTCCCAATGGTGCGGTTACAAATAAAGGAGATTCAATTCATTAAATGGATTGACAAAATAGTTGTACCTCCACCACTACTCAACCACTGGAGAAAAATAAAATAACAATTAAATATTATTTTATTATTCTTTTAAAAGTCCAAAAATTTATCTTTTTCTCCTAACCTACTATGGTAAATGTGAATCTTTCCTTAAGATAATCATGGTGTTGTGGATTCAACGGTGCTCTTAAATTTCTATTCGGAGCACTGGTTCAAAGGTTATAAAACGACAATCGTACATTTACTGAATGTAGCATAAAAAAAGATCAAAATTCCATTCTGGACACAGCAGCCCCCATAATCCCACAACGCCAATTTTTTCATTCTTGTAATATTCCCAAATAATTTAAAAATAATACATGGAATATTTGAGTCATTACACTCTCCAGACCATAGGGATTTTCGTCCCCAAAACCTACAACAAAACTAGGGAAACAAATAGAGGTACTGATCATGTTTTTGATCCTCCTACCCCCATGTGATCTCCTAGAGATTCCCATTCTACCAATGAACTCTCACCAGAGGAATCGAACACCCATGAAGGACCCGCTCCTATCGATCCTCTATCTCCACCCGCAACCCCGCAAACGTTTCCCCATCATCGATGTCTAGCTTTCCCATGTCGATAATGGGTGATGGATCATGCATGTATCTCCTCATCTATGACACATGGAAAACATTATGAAAACAGTACATTTTTGGGGGAATTTATAGATGATACACCACTTCACCTACTCTGTTGAAGATCTGAAAGGGTCCGATGAACCTTAGAGATAGATTGTCGCCCCGGACAAACCTCTATAATCCTCGTCAGGGTGAGACCCATAGGAAGACATGGTCTCCCTCCAAAAAATACAAGGGACTCTGTCTCCTATCAGCATAAGACTTTTTCCAGCTCTGTTCAGTCTTCATCCACTCCTGGATGATCTGTACATTCTCTATGGTACCTTGTAAAAACTCTGGACCCATAAGTGTTGACTCCCCCTGGTCTATCCACCAAATAGGTGATCTCCATGGTCTTCCGTACAAGGCCTCAAATGGATCCATGTCGATGGTGGAGTGATAACTATTATTGTATGCGAACTCCACCAAGGGCAGTTGGTCCTCCCAACGGTGTCCAAAATCGAGGACACAAGCACAAAGCATGTCCTTGAGTGTCTGTATGGTCTACTCCGTCTGACTATCTATTAGAGAATGAAAGGTGGGGCTTAAGCATAGTTGAGTCCCGAACGCCTCCTACAATCCCTTCTACAAACAGGATGTAAAGTATGTGTCGCGATCATAGATGATCATTGATGGCACCCTGTGAATTCACACAATCTCCTGCATGTAGAGACGTCCCATGCTCTCTACTGATCCCTGCACTCGGATGGGTAGGCAGTGGGTTGACTTAGTGAGTCGGTCAATGATCACCCAAATGGAATCGTGGCCCCTGGACGTACATGGTAGCCCTATCATGAAGTCCATGGATATACCATCCCACTTCCACTCTGGTACCTCAAGTGGATGAGCTAAGCCCGCTGGTACCTGATGCTCTGCCTTCACTTGATAACAATTGAGGCATCGGGATACAAAATTTTTCACTACTTTCTTCATCCCTATCCACAGTTACTTACACCAGAGGTCCTGGTAAATCTTCTCCACCCTAGGATGTACCACTAAAGGGTATGTGTGGAACTCCCTCAACACCTCATCTCACAGCATCTCTTGAACCACGGTTCATCCTCTGAAGAGGACAACGTGCTCCCCACCTGCATAAAATTCTTCAGGAGCCTGTACTTAGGATATCTGAGCACATCGGGACGCACAGTAAATGTTCCCAATCTATTCTTTCCAAGCATGTTATAGAAGTGGGAGAGTGACAGTCATAGACTAGTGGGAAGATGGTCCATCTCTATCTACAAAAGATATCTATAACGCGGCTAGCTTCTTTGTCGCCTCACTCAGTAGTTGTAGAACAGACATCCTGATGAGTGTGTCTACTACTAAGTTCCCCTTCCCATGAGTATAGACTATCTGAAATTCATAGTCCCGGAGGAACTCTATTCAGAATCGCTATCTCAGGTTTAGGTCCTTTTGTGAGAATATATTGTAGGATCGAAATAATGATTTAGATGCTCAATATACAAGAGGGGGGGTGAATTGTACACTTTAAAAATTTCCTTAAACAAGGAAATATCTAAGTTTAACAAAGTTTAACTAAGCAAATTCACAACACCTCTAACACCAATTGAAATATTGGGACAAAGTATGAATTTACAAACTTCTAATTCTATACACTTGCTTAAATCTGGAAAGTGATTCCAAAAAACCGGTTCCAGAAATATGGATCCGGAAAATGAAACTTAACCAAAGTTTACAATATGAGATTATACCTTAAAGCATATAGAATCTAACAGAATCAGAGTATACAAGTTTAAGGAAATATAAGATAGTTATACTTTCTTAAACATTCAAAATGCAGTGGAAAAGATAAACTTGTAACAAAAACAAGTAACAAGATATAAATCTTTTAACCCAAAGAGAAGGGTATCCAAAAACCTTGGATAAAGGTCCCTTGATTTATACTTTCAAGAAATTCTGTCTTACCCACACCCAGGTAAGCCCTCGATACGAAGATTGAAGTCTCTGTCTTTCTATCCCCGCAAGCCCTCAACTTCAAGGTAGTTGGATCCTCTTTCTTCCTCAGCAAGGAAGCCCTCGAACTTCAAGGTAGTCGACACCTCTGTCTTCCTTTCCCCGGAAGCCCTCAAATGTAATCACCAACATTCGGAGTCACACGAAGTGATATAAATGAGCAGTTCAGTATGCACAAGGCATGAAAAGCTTATCTCTCTAGATATCACCTTAACAGTGTGTGGTCTCTAGAGTGATCAACTTCTTCACTATTGAGCTCTTTCAAATGAGATCTTATTTATAGGCTTAGAAGAAACGGTCGGATCCCTCCTCCAATGGTCATATTTTCCTTAAATTTCGGAGGGACTTGTACACGTGTCACTCATCCAACAGTTAGTTAACAATTGAATGGATGACATCGTTTTATAAAAAAACATGTGTAACTGAAAGCACAACATCGTTTTATAACAAACTTAAAAAATTTGAGTGTAAGTAAAAAGATCAGAGTCTAACCAAAAATTATATTAGGAATCTATATTACAAGGATATTCAGATTCTGTTTGTCAGAATAATTCAAAGTTGAACTTCATAAAAGTTCATATCCATAATTCGTAATCAGAATTCACAACCAGAATTTGTAATGAGAATTTTACACTGGAATTCGTAATGAGAATTCGTCAGAGAATTCATAATGAGAATTCATCACAGAATTCGTAATGAGAATTAATCAAAAAATTCTTAATGAGAATTCATCATAGAATCCGTAATGAGAATTCATCACAGAATTCATAATGAGAATTCATCACAGAATTCGTAATGAGAATTCATCACAGAATTCGTAATGAGAATTCATCAAAGAATTTGTAATGAGAATTAATCACAAAATTTGTAATAAGAATTCGTCATCAGAATTCGTAATGAGAATTTGTCATTAGAATTCGTAATGAGAATTCATCATAGAATTCATACTGACAATTCCTCACAGAATTTGTAATGAGAATTCGTCAAAAAATTCGTAATGAGATTCATCACAGAATTCATAATGAGTATTCTGCATTAGAATTCTTAATGTGAATTCATCATCAGAATTCTTAATGAGAATTCATTACAGAATTCAGAATGAGAATTCAGATCCTGAAACAGAATTCTTCATATCTAAGTATTATACAATTCTGAGAATATAGATATGAATCTGATTTTTATACTTAAGGAGAAAAATTGATATGAACAATGAAAACAAGAAAGAGGTAAATTTCCTTAAGTAAATTTTACTTATATATGTAAAATAGGAGAAAAAACATATTTTCTTAAAGATAAGGTGTTTGTGATTTTCAAAACAAGAAGGAATAGAAAAGTCGTAAGGAAAACCTTATTGACTCAATAGACATACATGAGACTCTTGTGATCAGAGTAAATGGTAAACCATTCACCCATCAATTAGTGCCACCACATATTTAGCGCAAAGACCACTACTTATAACTCCAGGTCATGAGTAGCTTAGTTCTTCTCATGCTGTCTCAACTACCATGAGACATAAGTGATCACCACTTTCTCCTACATCAAGACACAACCTAGTCTAGTCCCTGATGTGTCGCAATAGACTACATACCCAACTCCCTCTTCTGGTAGCCTCAAGAGGGGCCTCTCGTTAGTCTGTACCTCAGCTCCCAGACACTCTGCTGAAACTTCTTCGTCCCCAAGAAAGGTTACCCCTTATTCATCAAAGCTAAAAAGGGTGTCTCAACCCTGGAGAAGTCGGGTGCAAATATCTGGTAATACCCAGCCAATCCCAGGAAACTAATCACCTCGGTCACACTTTTAAGTGCCTCCCAAGAAAGTACTACCTCTATCTTTTTCGGATACACAACAACTCCAACCTCTAAAATAACATGCCCTAGGAAGTGGACTTATGGTATCTAGAACTGTCACTTTGACTTCTTTCCATAAATCTGGTGCTCTCAGAGTGTATCTAGAACAATCTGCAGGTGCATTACATGCTCCTCCTATGACACTGAGTATATCAAGATGTCGTCAATAAATATCAACATGAAGACATTGAGTTATGGATGGAAGATCCTGTTCATGATCCCTATGAACATTACTGGAGTGTTGTTCACATTGAAATGCATCACCAATAACTCATAAGGGCCACACCGACATCTGATGGATGTCTTCGGTATGTCATCATCCCATACCATGAGCTGGTGATAGCCTGATCAGAGGTCAATCTTCAAAAACTAATGAGCTCCCTTTAGCTAGTAAAAGAGATCATCGATCCTTGGAAGAGGATACTTGTTCTTCACGGTCACCTAGTTCAGGAGCTAATAGTGCACACAAATCCTTAGAATCCCATTTACCTTCTTAGTGAAAAAGATCAAGGATGGCCATGGGGAAACACTGGGCCTTATGAACCCCTTTATCTGTAAGTCTTCAACTGTACCCTCATCTCACGAAGCTCCACAGGAGCCATCTGATATTATGGTGTAGATATCAGTGTCGTCCGAGGGTACAGGTTGATGTTAAATTCTACCTCTCTATGAGAAGGTTGTCCTGAAACATCATTAGAAACACATCAGCATACTGGTCCATCACTACAGGATAACTCCAACTCCTCATGTCAACTACTCTGAGAGTGAGGCTATCCAACTGATGAGTAATCGGTTGCACCCTCCTCTGAGATATTCTATCTTGTGATTAAAAGATTTCCTCCTCACAAGTGAGAGTAAACTTGATCCTATCCTCATAGACACACCACACATTGCACCTAAAACAGTTGATCTGAGCAAGTACTGAGGATAGCCAGTCCATACCCAATATGACTTTATAAGGCCTCGATGCTACTACTAGGGGATCCCAGCCGATGATCTTGCCTCCTAGAGTGAGCTCGTACAGCCTGCACTAGTGTTTAATAATCTAATCTTTTTCCGTAGGAGTCTCTACTCATAAGGATTAAGCCAACAGCTCCATCGGAATCCCTGAGCTACGAATGAGTGATGTGGAAATGAAAGAGTGACTAGAACCTGTGTCTATAAGTACTGCCGATAGGGTGTAATAGACACAGATCGTACCTCTAATCATCTCTAAAGTGTCATGGTCATAGGCCTCTTCTACTTTTATTTGTGCTTGCCCCTATCCACCTACTCTTTATGGTCGGGGTGGACCACTAGGTGATGGTGGCAGTAGAAACTCAAATCGCCACCCACCGCCTGCTGCACGACCTACTCGTCTGCCACGTCTGCATCCCTATAGACCTCCTCTCTCAAATATTTTCCTCTGCCTTGGTGGTCCCTCGACTATCTGCTGATCATCAGTACGACAGGTTGGGCAGTTGTGAGCCATATAGCTCTGGCTACCACATGTGATGCACAATTTACCTCCCTACTGACTTCCTCTGCCTCGTGAGCTCCGCACCTTTGACCCTACATCTTAGGGTTGTCCAATGAAGGGTCTAGTCCACTTGGACCTTTGCATCATCTGCCTACTACCTCCTACAGATGACTCAGATACCTGTCATCTTGTGGTGCCTCTCACCATCAGTGCCTAGTCAGCTAAGAATCTCTCCACCAAAAATTCTCGCTTGAGCACTCCAATCTACATCAGGATATTCAACGATATCATCGATGATATGATCTCTAGTCAGAGACCCTTCTCAAAGGTATGGTCCCTGAAGAATGGGTTCCATACCATTTTAGTGGAGTATCGAGAGAGGTCAGTGAATCTTTCCATATACTAGCCTTTTGTCAAGCTGCCCTACTATAGGTGCAGCAGATCCTAAATACTCACAGAGCATTGTGTCACTGGGAAAAACTCCACCCTGAAGAGTCTCTCAAAGTCTGTCCAGGTGAGGGTCTCCTCGTCATGTAACAAGATTTTAAGTATACACCATCCTTCAATATTTCTAAAGAAAATACTAGCATCTGGGAACACCATCTACTCTGTTGGTGTCCCAACTAGGAAGAAAACTCATGCTACAACCTCCAGCCAATCCTCAGATTCCTGGGGACCTATCTCGCCACAAAAACATAGAGGCATATTTTGCTGGAACTCATGCAATGTGCTCTGTTGTAATGAAATGTCTGCTAGTAGGGCTAGTGAAAACTGCTTCCCAATGGGTGGTGGTGCCGCTGGTGCACCACCCGATGGTGCTAACACGGTAAGAGGGCCCTACACTGAAGCCTTATCGCTCGGTGTGCCACCATCATGTACTCTCTCAGGAATCCTAGCTGGATGTCTACGTGGAGATATCCCGAAAAGAAACAGGTGTTCCACATTCAACCTCAAAGCACAAAGAAAAATACTCATCTCAAAATCAGGTATAACTAATGTACCAATGTAAAGACCCGTAAAATTCAAGGGAAATTTTTTCTTAATTTTCTTTAGAATTTTACAAGAGCGCGGTTTCAGACGGCACCTGATTCCGAGGCCCGGAGTGCCCGGAATTAAGTTCTGAAGTTTGGCTCGGGTACGTTCAGTGAACGAACGAGCGGGAATTCCTAACTTTTGATCCGGTGCTCGGAATTGAAATCCGAGGGCACCGATGAACTCGCAGCGCCGATATTCGCTTAACGAGACCTTTTCGGGAGTTGCGTTTGTTGCGGGTTGAAAGTTAGTTTTTGGGAGATTTATAAAAAAGTTGAATAAAAAGTGTGAATTCTTTTTATTTACTTTTTGTAGGTTAACTCCTCTCAAAGGGAGTTGGGGGTGGGACCCACACCCACTTAACCTCCCTTGAGAGGATTAAGTGTGGTGGGGCCCACACGAAACCTAAACCTCTCATCTCCCCTCACTCTCCCTCTTAATGGCTTGACAAGTTAACTTATATTTAATTATACAATTCATGTATATTAAATAAGGGAGTTAATTTTGGAGTTATCCATTTTGAATTTCAAACCTTTGAAATTCTTGTGGTTAAGTTATGAAATAATATAAGTTAAATCTTATATTATTCTAGGAGTTTCTTTTACCCTTGGGAGGATTTCTTGAGAGCTTTGGAAGCTTTTCTTCTTCTTCTTCAACTCAACGAAGAACGCGAAGAACGTCGTTCTTCAACGAAGAACTTCTCCGCCGAAGAACACGATCCATCCGCGACGCCGTGTCCGCGACGCGACGTACTTCTTCCGCGTCATCTCTTCCACGACGGTTTTCCGCGACGAACGCCTTCGATAACGACTCTTCCTCCGACGTCAAAGGAATCGACACCGATATTCCACGACTCTGTCACCGTGCGACTATCGAGGTAGAGATTCTTGAGTTCGTTGTTCTCTTTATAATTTGACTTTCCTCAAGACTTGACGAGGAACGCCCTTTTTCCAACGAAGAACGCCGCACCGCTCTTCTTCGTCTTCGGTGTCAACGAGAGAGAACACCGCACCTTCCTCGGACCTTCTTCGTCGGCAAACGAAGATCCGCCAACGTCGTGTCTCTTCGGGCATAACACTTCGTCAACGGATTTGACGAACGACGACCGCGACGCCCAACCTCCGCGACGCCGTCTTCCGCGGGACGTAGACGATTCTTCGAATCTTAAACCCGAGGTAGGGGTTGTTTAATTCTTTAATTATTCCATTTCTTGAACGTGGATCTGGCATGTCTAACATGAGGCTTAGAATGTTCATGTTGAGTTTTTATTTAACGTGAGGGGGGCCGGACCGCTTGAACACGGCCGAACCCCCCTCCAACGTTTATGTTGATTTATCTTGCGGGAGGAAGCAAGTGGTGTGGTGCCGTCGCACCACGCGGATGAACGTGCAAATATCATCGCGATGCCGTCGCACGCACCATGGAAGAAACATGAAGAACGCGACGCCGTCGCGCCGCGTTGAAAGAAATTAAAGTGCGGCGGATGGGTGCGGTGCCGTCGCACCGTGCCGGACGACGAACGCCGCGGCCGGTTTCGGGCCGCGGCGGGATGAGGAGACCGCGGCCGGTTCCGGGCCGCGGCGGAAGAGAAGGCCGGCGGCCGGGCCGCCGGCGTCGGAAGCCGAAGGGGGGACCGGAATTTCCGGTCCCGTTTTAGAAAACCGGCCGGCCAGCTGGCCGGCCGGATGTCTTAAAAACCGGGGGAATTAATCCCCCGGCCATCCATTAAAACCCCCCTCTTAATGAGGGGGGGCGGTTCTTGAGGGAAGGGGGCAGCGCCCCCTTGGTTCGGTGCCAGCAGGCCCCCCCACGTGAGGGGGGGGGGGGCGGTTTTGAAAGAACCGGCGCGGCCTTGTGCCGCGCCACTTTGAAGAACAGCGGGGGCTGAGCCCCCCGCGTGCGGATCCCCGCGCGGCGCCAGCGCCCGCCGCCGTCGCGGCCCGCCGCCGCCGCCACCGCGGCCCGCCGCCGCCGCCACCGCGGCCCGCCGCCGCCGCCACCGCGGCCCGCCGTCGCGCCGCCGCCGGCCGCCGCGCCGCCGCCGGCCGCCGCGCCGCCGCCGTCCGCCGCCGCCGTCCGCCGCCGCCGGCCACCGCGCCGCCCAGGGGGGGTCGGGCCGGGTCGGCCCGGACCCGGACCCCCCGTTTCGGACCAGTTTTGGTTTTTCGCTCATAACTTGAGCCTCGGACCTCCGAATGACGAACCGTCTGCGGCAACGCGATCCTTGGATCGAGACGGTCGTTTCGGTATATCGCACTCAAGGTTTCGGATTACTTTGAGTTCGGCCAGGTTGGTTCGTTCACGAAACCAACCGGGCCTTCGGAGCGGAAACGCTCATATCTTGAGCCACGAGCGTCTGATTGACGCGCCGTCAGTCGCGTTGCGTTTCTCTTAATGAGACGGATCTTTTGGCATACTCCGCCCAAGGTTTGGATGCAGGTGGAGTACGGTCGGGATGGTTTTTCCATAAAAACCAACCGGGCCCCGGAGACGAAAATGCCAATAACTCACAGACCGGGCGTCCGATTGACGCGCCGTCTGTTTCGTTGACTTCCTCTTGATGAGACGGAACTTTTGACATACTCCGCCCGAGTTTTGGATGCAGTCGGAGTATGGCCGGGTTGGATTATACCCGAAATCCAACCGGGCCCCTCGAACGGAAAAGCTGATATCTTACAGACAGGACGACCGCTTGACGAGCCGTCAGCGGCGTTGGTGGTTACGTTGAGTAACGGTCCCTTTGAGTTTACCCTATGGGAGTTCGGGGTACAGTTGAGATACGGCCGGGATTGGTTTCGCTCTCGAAACCAACCGGGCCCCTGGGACGAAAAGGCTAATAACTCACAGACCGGGCGTCCGATCGACGCACCGTCTGTTGCGTTGAGACCCCTGTGACGAGACGGACCTTTGAGACACTTCTTCGTGGGACTTTGTGATACTTGGAGTATCGACCAGTAGTTCGTGGAGCGGACCCTCCCGGAGACGAGCGTGCAGAGTACGGAGACCGTGTAGCCGGCTGAGACCTGACGACTGCTTGACCGACTCGACTTGGAGTGAGTCGACTAGCCCAGTGGACGGAGCGCCCGGTACTTGGCGGCAGACCCACGGCGGACGGAGCGCCTGGTAGTTGGCAGCAGACCCGCGGTACTCGACAGGAGGAGTACCTCAGTAGGCTATCTGGGTAGCGCCCGGTATTTGGCGACAGACCCTCAGCGGACGGAGCGCCAGGTAGTTGGCCGCAAACCCGCAGTACTCGACAGGAGGAGTACTTCAGCAGTCCTAGGTTAGTGAGCGGCAGCCTCGGAGTCGTGACAGGACCACTGTACACTCTAGAGACGGAGCTCTTCAGCAGTTACGGTTTCGATAATGAAAATCCTGGTTTGAGCTGAGACTTTTGACCTTGTGTTTACCTCATGATTGAGATGGGTCACTTGCTAACTTTGGTATACGTATGGGCATATACCCGGGTAGTGGTTATCCATCGTTTTTACAATCCTTATGTTTCCTCATGATTGAGATGGGTTACTTGATAACTTAGGTATATGTATGGGCATATACCTAAGTAGAGTTTATCTGTTGAGATCTTCTTGTGTTTATCCTTGATGGTTTTAGTGAGACCTTGAGGGTCTCGGGGTCCCAACTGAGTATCGTTATACTCACCCCTGCACGGGCTATGCCCGCACCTCGTTGTGTTGGTTGCAGACGACGGACAGTGCTGACAGAAGCCGAAGGTTCGAGGACTGGACGGTACCTGGAGGTGGACTTTACGACGAGGCGGTACCCGAAGGTGGACCACTGGGCGGGACATACTCGGAGCGGATGGCGGGACCCGTGGAGCAGAGGAGCTATCTGTACCCACCCTTCAGGTGGGAATTCCAGTGGACATCTCAGCGTAGCAGCTTTACTTTTCAGTCGCTGTTTTCCTTTTCGAGTTGTACTTTACAGTTGGGCTTGTATTTCCGGCCCCTTTTTCTTTTCAGCTCTCCTTTTTGTACTTAGTGTTTTACTTCCGCTTGTACTCTGTGGTGTTGTTTTCTTTTATAAAGGCAATGCCTTCCCAGTTAACGGGATTTTACGCCTTTGGTGCTAGTCGCCAGCCCCTGGCCTATGGAAGGCGGGCTTGGGGTAGTCACGGCACGGGCCCCGAGGACGGGTCGTGACAAATTGGTATCAGAGGAGTTCGGTTCTACCGCAGACTCTGATCTTTCTTTCTGTGAAGAAATAGTGTTAAGGGTACCGAGTGTGGTTTTCAGTTCAGGGAGTCCAGTGTTGGTGCGGGCGGCCGACGTATCCATACACCAGGACCCTGACAACTGATTTCCGACTTTGTGCACGAAAACACTGATTGCGTGTGTGTTTTCAAAAGTTTTTCCCCTTAAAACAGCTCAAACCAGGTCAGCTCACCAGGTATAATCATTTGATCGTGTTACGTTGTTTCTTTCAGGATGTCTTTTCTCAGACGACCAGCTAGAGCCCGGAGGGATGAGCGTGCTGACAGTCTGTCGAGCGACGAGGCTTCGGTACAGGGCCCTCTTGCAGTTGAGGCACCAGCGGAGGCACCAGCGGTACTACCATACGTTGGGCCACCGATGCCACCAGCCCCAGCAGTAGGCGATGCACGACGCTTGAGCGCGCTGCACGAGTTTCAGCGCCAGCGACCGCCCAAGTTTCGCGGGGAGACGGATCCCCAGGCTGTAGAGGACTGGCTGGAGGCAGTAGTACGAGTGTTTAGGCTAGTGAGGACACCAGCTGACCTCATGGTGATCCTCGCTGCGAGCCTACTACACGCAGCAGCAGGTAGGTGGTGGAGCCACATGTTTCAGTTTTGCGATGAGATGAACTTCGCATGGGAAGACTTCGAGACCTTCTTCAGGGTGGAGTTTGTGCCAGTATCTCTACACCCCGAGCGTGTACAGGAGATTCTGCCTTTACCGCGTGTTTTTCGATCAGAAGCCGAGTCATCTGTGGGCAGTAGACAGATGATGCAGAAGTCCAGGAGGACCAGACCAGCAGATGGGCGATCTCGGGTTTTAGGACCAGTGGTGCAGGGCACCCGGAGTGGGAACAGAGCTAGCCGTGCAAGGAGCAGGTTGTGTTACTCATGCCGCGGAAAGGGTCACCTGGCACGTGACTGTCCGACTCCTCGATCCGCAGGCTTGGAGGGAGCCACCGAGGTTGAGGCAGCGACAAATGCTGGAGCTCTGGGAGCAGGTGGACAGGGGAGGAACTAGTGGATACGTCTTTTGTACTTCTAGTTCCATGTTGATGTTGCTTTTGTGTAGCGTCTTGTAATATGAGCTGCGATAATAAAAGACGCATACCTTTGTGATGTTTTCTTTCCTGTCCTCTTTTGTGATGTTACTAAGAGGTTCTAGTTGACTGTTGACTTGACCCTCACTTGTGAGACATCTACTGGAGGAGACCAGTTACCACACACTGATGCCGACAGTGTGACTCAACCCTTAGAGGCGAGAGTAACGGTTGGAATCTCTTAGTAGTAGCGTCGAGGCCTTACGACGTCATCCTTGGTATGGATTAGTATCATCCAAGTTAGGATTGACTGTTTTAGGCAAAGAATGTGGTTCATCCAGGGGATGAGACCAGGTTTCTCTTATCGGCAAAGAAGAAATCTCGCAGCTCTTGTGGGACCAGAGATGGTCCGGGCCACGTCAGAGGAGGTCCATGTCATCCAGGAGCGGATGAGGAAAACACAGAGCCGGCAGAAGTCATACGCTGACAGGAGGCGGAGGCCACTAGAGTTCGAGGATGGTGACCACGTCTTCTTGCGGGTCTCACCTCAACGTGGTATTCGGAGATTTGGCCGAGGAGGCCAGTTATCTCCGCGCTTCATCGGACCCTTCCAGGTCCTCAGCAGGATTGGTGAGGTGGCTTATCGCCTGGCTCTACCACCTCAGTTGCACCGGGTGCACGACGTCTTCCACGTACCCCAGCTGAGGAGATACGTGCACGACCCGACGCACATCATTGACCATGGGGAGCTTGACGTTGACAATGGGGCGACTTTTACGAAGGTCCCGGTGGAGATAGAGGATCGACAGGAGCGGGTCCTACATGGGCGATCGATTCCTCTTGTGCGCAACAGATGGCGGCACGGGAATCTCCAGGAGAGCACATGGGAGCGGGAGGCTCAGATGCGTGCTCAGTACCCTCTTTGTTTCCCTAGTTTTTGATGTATCTTTACGGGGACGTAAAGTCCTGAGGTGGGAGTAATGTAAAGACCCGTAAAATTCAAGGGAAATTTTTTCTTAATTTTCTTTAGAATTTTACAAGAGCGCGGTTTCAGACGGCACCTGATTCCGAGGCCCGGAGTGCCCGGAATTAAGTTCTGAAGTTTGGCTCGGGTACGTTCAGTGAACGAATGAGCGGGAATTCCTAACTTTTGATCCGGTGCTTGGAATTGAAATCCGAGGGCACCGATGAACTCGCAGCGCCGATATTCGCTTAACGAGACCTTTTCGGGAGTTGCGTTTGTTGCGGGTTGAAAGTTAGTTTTTGGGAGATTTATAAAAAAGTTGAATAAAAAGTGTGAATTCTTTTTATTTACTTTTTGTAGGTTAACTCCTCTCAAAGGGAGTTGGGGGTGGGACCCACACCCACTTAACCTCCCTTGAGAGGATTAAGTGTGGTGGGGCCCACACGAAACCTAAACCTCTCATCTCCCCTCACTCTCCCTCTTAATGGCTTGACAAGTTAACTTATATTTAATTATACAATTCATGTATATTAAATAAGTGAGTTAATTTTGGAGTTATCCATTTTGAATTTCAAACCTTTGAAATTCTTGTGGTTAAGTTATGAAATAATATAAGTTAAAGCTTATATTATTCTAGGAGTTTCTTTTACCCTTGGGAGGATTTCTTGAGAGCTTTGGAAGCTTTTCTTCTTCTTCTTCAACTCAACGAAGAACGCGAAGAACGTCGTTCTTCAACGAAGAACTTCTCCGCCGAAGAACACGATCCATCCGCGACGCCGTGTCCGCGACGCGACGTACTTCTTCCGCGTCATCTCTTCCATGACGGTTTTCCGCGACGAACGCCTTCGAAAACGACTCTTCCTCCGACGTCAAAGGAATCGACACCGATATTCCACGACTCCGTCACCGTGCGACTATCGAGGTAGAGATTCTTGAGTTCGTTGTTCTCTTTATAATTTGACTTTCCTCAAGACTTGACGAGGAACGCCCTTTTTCCAACGAAGAACGCCGCACCGCTCTTCTTCGTCTTCGGTGTCAACGAGAGAGAACACCGCACCTTCCTCGGACCTTCTTCGTCGGCAAACGAAGATCCGCCAACGTCGTGTCTCTTCGGGCATAACACTTCGTCAACGGATTTGACGAACGACGACCGCGACGCCCAACCTCCGCGACGCCGTCTTCCGCGGGACGTAGACGATTCTTCGAATCTTAAACCCGAGGTAGGGGTTGTTTAATTCTTTAATTATTCCATTTCTTGAACGTGGATCTGGCATGTCTAACATGAGGCTTAGAATGTTCATGTTGAGTTTTTATTTAACGTGAGGGGGGCCGGACCGCTTGAACACGGCCGAACCCCCCTCCAACGTTTATGTTGATTTATCTTGCGGGAGGAAGCAAGTGGCGTGGTGCCGTCGCACCACGCGGATGAACGTGCAAATATCTTCGCGATGCCGTCGCACGCATCATGGAAGAAACATGAAGAACGCGACGCCGTCGCGCCGCGTTGAAAGAAATTAAAGTGCGGCGGAGGGGCGCGGTGACGTCGCACCGTGCCGGACGACGAACGCCGCGGCCGGTTCCGAGCCACGGCGGGATGAGGAGACCGCGGCCGGTTCCGGGCCGCGGCGGAAGAGAAGGCCGGCGGCCGGGCCGCCGGCGTCGGAAGCCGAAGGGGGGACCGGAATTTCCGGTCCCGTTTTAGAAAACCGGCCGGCCAGCTGGCCGGCCGGATGTCTTAAAAACCGGGGGAATTAATCCCCCGGCCATCCATTAAAACCCCCCTCTTAATGAGGGGGGGGCGGTTCTTGAGGGAAGGGGGCAGCGCCCCCTTGGTTCGGTGCCAGCAGGCCCCCCCACGTGAGGGGGGGGGGGGGGGCGGTTTTGAAAGAACCGGCGCGGCCTTGTGCCGCGCCACTTTGAAGAACAGCGGGGGCTGAGCCCCCCGCGTGCAGATCCCCGTGCGGCGCCAGCGCCCGCCGCCGTCGCGGCCCGCCGCCGCCGCCATCGCGGCCCGCCGCCGCCGCCACCGCGGCCCGCCGCCGCCGCCACCGCGGCCCTCCGCCGCGCCGCCGCCGGCCGCCGCGCCGCCGCCGCCGGCCCCCGCGCCGCCCAGGGGGGGTCGGGCCGGGTCGGCCCGGACCCGGACCCCCGGTTTCGGACCAGTTTTGGTTTTTCGCTCATAACTTGAGCCTCGGACCTCCGAATGACGAACCGTCTGCGGCAACGCGATCCTTGGATCGAGACGGTCGTTTCGGTATATCGCACTCAAGGTTTCGGATTACTTTGAGTTCGGCCAAGTTGGTTAGTTCACGAAACCAACCGGGCCTTCGGAGCGGAAACGCTCATATCTTGAGCCACGAGCGTCCGATTGACGCGCCGTCAGTCGCGTTGCGTTTCTCTTAATGAGACGGATCTTTTGGCATACTCCGCCCAAGGTTTGGATGCAGGTGGAGTACGGTCGGGATGGTTTTTCCATAAAAACCAACCGGGCCCCGGAGACGAAAATGCCAATAACTCACAGACCGGGCGTCCGATTGACGCGCCGTCTGTTTCGTTGACTTCCTCTTGATGAGACGGAACTTTTGACATACTCCGCCCGAGTTTTGGATGCAGTCGGAGTATGGCCGGGTTGGATTATACCCGAAATCCAACCGGGCCCCTGGAACGGAAAAGCTGATATCTTACAGACAGGACGACCGCTTGACGAGCCATCAGCGGCGTTGGTGGTTACGTTGAGTAACGGTCCCTTTGAGTTTACCCTATGGGAGTTCGGGGTACAGTTGAGATACGGCCGGGATTGTTTTCGCTCTCGAAACCAACCGGGCCCCTGGGACGAAAAGGCTAATAACTCACAGACCGGGCGTCCGATCGACGCACCGTCTGTTGCGTTGATACCCCTGTGACGAGACGGACCTTTGAGACACTTCTTCGTGGGACTTTGTGATACTTGGAGTATCGACCAGTAGCTCGTGGAGCGGACCCTCCCGGAGACGAGCGTGCAGAGTACGGAGACCGTGTAGCCGGCTGAGACCTGACGACTGCTTGACCGACTCGACTTGGAGTGAGTCGACTAGCCCAGTGGACGGAGCGCCCGGTACTTGGCGGCAGACCCACGGCGGACGGAGCGCCTGGTAGTTGGCAGCAGACCCGCGGTACTCGACAGGAGGAGTACCTCAGTAGGCTATCTGGGTAGCGCCCGGTATTTGGCGACAGACCCTCAGCGGACGGAGCGCCAGGTAGTTGGCCGCAAACCCGCAGTACTCGACAGGAGGAGTACTTCAGCAGTCCTAGGTTAGTGAGCGGCAGCCTCGGAGTCGTGACAGGACCACTGTACACTCTAGAGACGGAGCTCTTCAGCAGTCACGGTTTCGATAATGAAAATCCTGGTTTGAGCTGAGACTTTTGACCTTGTGTTTACCTCATGATTGAGATGGGTCACTTGCTAACTTTGGTATACGTATGGGCATATACCCGGGTAGTGGTTATCCGTCGTTTTTACAATCCTTGTGTTTCCTCATGATTGAGATGGGTTACTTGATAACTTAGGTATATGTATGGGCATATACCTAAGTAGAGTTTATCTGTTGAGATCTTCTTGTGTTTATCCTTGATGGTTTTAGTGAGACCTTGAGGGTCTCGGGGTCCCTACTGAGTATCGTTATACTCACCCCTGCACGAGCTATGCCCGCACCTCGTTGTGTTGGTTGCAGACGACGGACAGTGCTGACAGAAGCCGAAGGTTCGAGGACTGGACGGTACCTGGAGGTGGACTTTACGACGAGGCGGTACCCGAAGGTGGACCACTGGGCGGGACATACTCGGAGCGGATGGCGGGACCCGTGGAGCAGAGGAGCTATCTGTACCCACCCTTCAGGTGGGAATTCCAGTGGACATCTCAGCGTAGCAGCTTTACTTTTCAGTCGCTGTTTTCCTTTTCGAGTTGTACTTTACAGTTGGGCTTGTATTTCCGGCCCCTTTTTCTTTTCAGCTCTCCTTTTTGTACTTAGTGTTTTACTTCCGCTTGTACTCTGTGGTGTTGTTTTCTTTTATAAAGGCAATGCCTTCCCAGTTAACGGGATTTTACGCCTTTGGTGCTAGTCGCCAGCCCCTGGCCTATGGAAGGCGGGCTTGGGGTAGTCACGGCACGGGCCCCGAGGATGGGTCGTGACAACCAAAGTACAGATGATTAGTCGTAAAGTTCAATAATCTTATTTTTTCAAAAGGCATTGTTTCTGAAAATATAGATTCTGACACACATAGGATCGATAGGTACTAACCCCCATTGACTCGCATAGGATCTGACCCACATAGGATCGATAGGTATGACCTCTACTGACTCACACACGATCCGATCCACCTAGGATCAATAGGTACTAACCGTCGCAAGACCCACATAAGATTTGACCCACGCTTTATTGGTCTGTCATTGATCCACGATGGGCTGCTCTAAGGCCATTCCTTGTTGGGTCATGCATTGGTAATCTACACAACTTCACTAGAATGCTGATCCACAGAGGGTCGATAGGTGATGATCCACACAAGCTCGCTAGGTGCTGATCCACACAGGAATTCTAGGTACTGAGTCACATGAGATCACTAGGTTCTTATCCACATAGGATCTATAGGTTCTGACCCACATTGGATTTCTTGGTAATAACCTTCGTAGGATCTGTCTCAAACCATGTCATAAGGGTTCCAACACAATAGACGACACAGGAACCAAACACCCAGTCTATAAGTTATTTTCATTTTAGAGCCACAGACCCTGTTGGATTTAGGGTCAATCCAACCCGACTGTACTCCAACATTCTCTAAAACTCTAGTAGAGTATCTCAAAAGGAATGTATCGCTCCAAGGATACCATCGCCATAGACGGTTCATCAAATGTACTTTCGGTTCGCAAGATACATCCTTTAAAGAGTTTTTGGGCCGAAGTGGGGTCTGGGTCCAGTCCAACCCTGCCTAGGCCATCCCAACCCAATTTAGTTCGACCTCGACTAGTTGGGATGGGCTATAGCAGCTCGGCCCGCCGGCTGGTACGACCTGCGCGTTCCGCCTTCCGAACTGCTCAAAGGAGTCGTTCATCTCCTTGATTGGCGGGTTCAGGTGGCGACGCCTGCCAATCCGCAGGACCTGCATGCAGCGGGTCCCCTTCCACCTCTGTCGTGCCTTCAAGATGTGTCCCCCTCGATTCTTAATGGCTCAAAGAGCCATTCAGATCTTTTAATTGGTGTCTCCACGTGGCGCTACCGCGTCACCTGTGGGACCTACATGGAGAGGGTCCCTGCCTTCACCTTGGCGTCGAGTCGCGGCCTGTCTCACCGTGGCATGCGACGGTGCGCCACCTGTCTCACCATGGAATGCAACGGTGCGCCACCTCCTATCTTAGTGGCCAGCCATTGTTAGATGCTTCTCCGAACTTTATGGTGCCAAACGGTGCTGCCCTCCTCCGCGGTCGGTGAGCACTGGTTGTCGGCGCCAGCGAATCTTCCGCAGGCCACCAGGTGAGATCTGGTGGTCCATTTTTATTTTCTTCTTTCACCTTCAGCGCTCCCAAGATGCCTCCATCGCTGCACGGATCCCAGATTACTGATTTTAACGAGTTGGAAGTTCTTCCCCTAAAGAACATGACAAGAAAGAAGTTGCAGAGGGTCTGATCCTTGTTTGTTTGGCTTGCTCCCTTCGCTTTAAGATCATAACAAGTGGGAGTAATTTATACATCACATTAAAAATAATGATAAAACCCATTCCAGATATAAACCCCTACCTCAAGAAACATTAGAGTCATTGGGGTGGTGGAAGGAGAATTCATGCTTTGATAAAGTCGCTGGCTTTTGTCGTTCCTGGTTCGATCCCTCCAACAATATCCATGCTTCTGTTCCCCGTCGGTGGAAGACGTCGCATCACATCGTCAAAGGTTCCTCGCATGAAGAAGTTGTGTCCAAAACACCTATCCAAGCTCCATTTAAATATAAGGGGAAAAGGGTGAGTAACACAATGAGGAATTAATGAGGTTTCTAATTAATGAACCTTTTAATTCACAACGATGCGGTTTCAAATAAGGGAGAGTCAAGCCATTAAATGTCTTGACAACACAGTGGTCCCACCACCGCCTCCCAACCGCTGCAGAAAAATAAAATAACAATTACATGTTATTTTATTATTCTTTTAAAAGTCAGAAAATTTATCTTTTTCTCCCGACTTACTACAGTCGAAGTGAATCTTCTCTTAAACGAATCCCAACACTGCAGATTCAACGGTGCTATTAGATTTCAATTTCGAGCACCGGTTCAAAAGTTAGAAAATTCCACCCATAAGTTTACTAAACGTACCTTTTAAATAGTTCAAAATTCCATTCAGGGCACAGCAAGCCCTAGAATCACGTTCCATCGATTTTCACTGACTAGTAATAATCCCAAATAATTTAAACAAATTACATGGAATTTCTGAGTCTTTACAATTTTCTTCATTATAATAGTTTTAAAAGTTGTTTTAATATATCATATTGATACTGCTGAGAGTTAATTAATATTCTGAGAAGCTTTTTCAATAGTCAAACTCTTATAATATTATTACCTTAATTAATTGTCCTATATTAATTTTAATTTGGAGAATCTTTTAATAGAAATTTTTATAGAAACTCAATTCACCCCCCTCTTGAGTATACTACTTTGATGAATAGATACAATTCCTTTTTTAAGATTAATATCTCATGTGATAGTCAAGTATAGACATAATGAGTTTTTTTCCACATAGTTGTGGAAATTATGGGTTTTTTTACAACTTTAGGCATGGGTGTAATGAGTTTTTTCACAAAAGTTCAGGAATAATTTGTTTTCTCACATGAATTTTGCTATGATTATTGTTGTACCACTTTTCCATGTTGCTTATAAAGTAATTCCAAAATTTCAAGATTCATTTAATTTCAGTGAAATGTGATTTTTTCATCATTATGAATTATTTTAAATTATTCTACACCATTATGTCATGCTCTCAGGTTATATGACTATTTAGATGTTTTCTAAGCTAGGTCATAACTTTCATACTTCCTTAATAATCTTTTAATGATCTTATATTACACAAAAATATTTTATGATTATCATATAATGATTTTTATTTCTTACTCACATTTTCCTTCATGTTATGTTATGTTTAACCCTTACTGATCATATGAGTACACCCATTTTTTATACTCCAAATCCCCTAGTTATGAAGATTATTACATTAATATATTTATCTAGAAAATGCTCTAAAGGATCCTGATTATGGTTAAATGTTCACAAGTGTAGTAAAATTAGATGTTTGTGTAATTAATTTCAAAGATAATAAAATTTTCAGTCTTTAGGTCAATTTATTGTTTGTGAGATGTAATATTTAAATCATGGGATTAAGGTATTATTTATGTTGTGTTTATATTAGGTCATGATACTTCTTTCTTGTGATCACTACCTTAAAATGGTTTGGGCTTGATTCAAAACTTCCCCACGATCACTTTCCTCACAATTCACTCTTATAATCACTACTTTAGAAGCAAAACCAATTGACATGCAATCCAAATAACAATATCACCTATTTTTTAGAGTTTCACTAAATTTTGATTTTCTCTCTTTAAATATCTTAGCATATCCTTCACAAATATACCATGAAACACACCTTGAATTGTATATTTATTTCTTCAACATTCAATTTCAAAGAAATACTTCCCTATTTTGATAGTTATTCAAGAAAAACAAGGATAAAATATTTCTAGAAAATTTTTGGAACCCTTCTCTTTCTGTGTTAGAAATTGTAATACCATATTTGTTTGGAGGAATAAATTTGTTTCTTCTGTGACTCTACTTTCACTTTGGGTATACATATATATGATAAATATTACTTGTAAAAATATATATTTCTCCCTTTTCAACTTATATAGGTGTGGATCATTTTGTGCATCCATTCTTCCTATTCTTCTATGAAATTTTGGTCAAGTTATGCTTCAAAAACCATTATCTCATTGTGACAATTAATATAAGTGTCTTATATAAATTTGAAATTATCCATATATAATGGGTTACAACTATAAGTATAATAAATTTGAAATATACAAATGAATAATAAATTATATATCTATAGGAATGAATTTTTATATCTGTAAATATGGAAACCTGAATATACACATCACCACAACCCCTTTTTGAATGAATCACAATTTTGGTTCTTAGTTTTAAATTCTTCAAGTCCCATTATTATTAAACCCTCCATTAGATACAGTTATCCCTCTATTTATGAATATTCACATATGCTCAAATCATTTGAGGATTGTTTTATGTCTCCCACAATATACTCATTTAATCATGCATGGCCACTACAATGTAGCCATTAGTTCAAATGGTTGATGCTCCTACTTAAAAAAATTCCAAATTCATGACCCTATAACATGATCACAATCCTTCATTATGGATAGTTGATATCCAGAACTCCTCTACAATATTATTGTGATGTGGAAAATTCCTATGATGTGGGGAGATAATATATGAAAAATACCAAACCAATTTTTACCATGAGGTCATATTTACAATGCCAAATCCTTCAGATCTTTTACTTTTACTGTGTAGTAGTCTTACTCACTAAAGTATATCCCTCTATAAGATTAGATATCCATAAAATATTAAATTCTATTAAATTTAGACCCTATATTATTAAATTCATAGTTCTGTCATTGGAATATCATCTTCTATGAGACTACATTGAGGTGTTTGATTCCTATAATGAGGTGAGAATTTACACTTGAGTGAGAGGTTAAATATGATCTATGATCCATATTCAATTGTAGAGTGAGATTTATTGGACATATCTTGTTATAAACATATGTTTCTTAATGTGGGTGAAAATTTACCACATCACAGAGTCCCCCATAAAACTTATTCATGTTAGTTATAGGTTTAATAATCTTTTTCAATTATATAACTTGTTAGTTTGATGTAACGAGTTCATCTCCCATCCTCCTCCTTGTTTCTACCATATAGTGTAGACCACTACTACCATGTTCATGCTTATACTTTCATGTATTCTATTTTGTGTACACTCTTGCTTTCTCCACCTATGATTTCAATCCTTGCTCACCCATTTCAGTTGGACATTGGTTAATTATTCCCATGCAATACATTGTTGAGTGATTATTTATCAAGGTTCTCCGAGGATGGACTAATTTTTATCCAAATTTTTTTTTCACAATATTTTCCAAATAAAGTATTAATTCTTTCCATGAAAAAAAAATATATTTTTTATTTTTCTCATCCACGATTCCTCAAAACCAAACTTCAACTACTCCTCAAAACCAATACTTCAAATAAAAAATCCAACTATATTAACCACAACATAAACCAAGAACTTCATGAAATTACATTAACACATTTAATATACCATCCTTCACAAATAATCATCCAATCATATACCTTATATACTATCAAAAAATCTTACGAATAATAACTTTATTCAACATTTGTTCCCATTTAGATTTTATTGAAAATATCCAAATCATATTTTCTCCTCTATCTCCCATTGTAAATAAATGATAAAGGTTCATCAATTCTCCAGATTGGATTTTGAAAACTTCCCCCACCCCTTTGGGTTTCTTCAATATTAAACATTATTTTATCTCCTTTATTAGTAAAATATAAAGGAAAATTTCTTTTATCATTCATGAAACTACTACCATTATAATTTCAAGATAACTTACCAACATATCATTTCTCTAATCATTTTAGATTCAGACATATATCAATCCCCTTGATCCCTAACTTATTATTCCATGTAAGTTCACTACCACAAACCACTTGCACTTATCTTATTCATTTTCCATTGAAAATAAAACTAAAAAATAATAAATTAGTAAAATTCACGAACCAAAATCCAAAGAGTGACTTCACAACTTAATAAATATTAATCAGTAAATCCTTGCATCCAACTAATCTACAGATCTGTGTAGGAAACATGGGTCATTATTAAAAAAACAATTTTATCCATATTTTTCACTCTAAATATATGAAACAAATATAAACATGTTTAAATGAATAAAAATATAACCTAATGAAACATATTTACAAAAAAATAGTGCCAAAATATTTAATACACATAGGTGATGAACACACCACTTGTTGATTTCAAATGTTGGGTCTAAATATATTACACCACTTGATAATTGTTTCCTCCCATTATTATCCTAAATTTTTTCCCTTCTATACTTCACATGATGGGAAAATATTTTAGCAATCAGGGCATAAGATTACATTTCCTTCATCCTTCTCCAAGAATATTCTATGTTTCCTGAGAAAAAAAACACTCATTTGGTACTATCATTTTAGTGAAAAATAATTACATTAAATTATATGTTTTTGTTTCATTAAACTATTTTCTATATTCTATTTTAGGTATACTATCAAACAATAAGTCCTAAACACACTATATTCCTTTCATACCAGTCTTGATACCCATATTCCTTTATAAATTTCATATTTCATCATGTGTGATTTATGATAATAGATTTCAAAACTCATTCCAAGTAACAATAATTTATAATTTCAAAACAAATATCACATAGCTCAATTCCAAATTTTTATAGAGTTTTCACAACATCATACAACCAATATTTAACATTGGAAATTGTAGTTGTCATAATATACCACCTGATAAGTCATCAATTTATTTAACAATGTGTAACTTCATGTATTACTCCACTTGTTACTACTTTTTAAATTTAGATACATTAAAATTTCCTTCTTTTCGAACATTTATACATGTTAACTTTTTGGAACAACCACCCCATGGATTATTTAACTACTTTAATCCTACACCAATTTAAACTAGTTAAAACATTTAGAGTGTAACGAGATAGGGGTTCCTTCGAAATTCCTTAACTTGAGTTGGATGGTGAGACATCAAATTCTACATCTTTTTCTTTATCTTTTAAATTAGATTCAACCTTCAGTTCCACAAAATACTTAATTTAATCCGATTAATTTTTAATTAATTGTGATTGATATCTTCTACACAACATTGGCTAAATTATTCTCCTTCTTGGGTAGTTTTACCACAAAGGAATTCCCATTCTAAAACATTTTGAGTATTAATTTCCCAACCCAAATTACTATTTTTTTTATTACAAGAAGGATTATTCATTTTATAAATCCATACCTTTCATTGGTACATACCCATCACATGAAATTATATTTTTTATGATCATGTGGTCTCTTAATTTCTTACCTCATAATCTTTCCCTCATATATCTATGAGTATTGTGATCTTTCTATAGGTTTATAACACCTTTGGATAATTATTTCAACCATAGATTAATATTTAGGTGGATTCTAAAATCTGTTTCTCAATGGGACTGATTTATCATTGTATGAATACTAATTTCTCCTTTCAATTGCTACTAAATTATTTTAGGATTTACATTTGATGCATGGATAGTGTGGTTAAAATAATTGACACGATAACCATACCATGGATGTTGTAGTTGGTTTCTTTGATGGGTAATTTTTCTATCTTCATAGCATGTAATATAATACAGAGATTGATAAAAAACATGAAAAGTGACCATGCATCCCATAGATATAACACATGTTTTCATACCTTATTCATTGGGATATTCCAGATATCATTACCACTTGTAGAGATCTGTCTATATATGTTTACATAACCTTCAATATTTTTAATTTTCTTAGGAATATTCATAGATTTCTCTCTCTTATTCTTGGGAGAGTGATTATAAGAGGAAATACCAAATTTTACCATATTACATGGCCTTTGGTACGTCACAATCTTTTTGAGATTTTCCTTTTATATAGGAAAATTCACATCCATTACTTTGTCATATTATGAATAATGTTAAAATAATAAATGAAATGCATTATTTAATTTAGGATAAAATTTGGCACTAGATTACACTACCTCTTTCATGAATGGTTCTAATACTTATCCCAATTATTGAATCTTCATATCCCTTGACTCAATCTATAAATTAAGTTCTTTTTTTAGAGTCTTCCAACCATTCATCTCATCTTCATATGCCCAGGAGATTTTATCCACCATGTCGATTTTCTTTATCATTTTAAAATTAATTTTAGAACTAGATTATTTATGGAATAACATTAATTTTCATAGCCTTTTATTCTCCTCAACGAGTTCTGACGGGTGTAGAATAAGATAAATATTCATGGATTATAAATTTTGAACCTATTTTTAGTTAAAAAATATTACCATTGAAATCATCTTTCAGTTTTTCAATATTCTATAAATCTTCAAATTTAAATTTATTCATTTCAATTAGGTCAATAAAAACTTAAAAAATCCTTGTGTTTAGTCCCTTTAATTTATCAACATCAATTATTATGAAATAATTTGGATGTATTAATATTTTTTATCCTCCTTCAACTTCATATTATATCGTCTTAATTAGTGATAAAACTCCTTTTATAGGTGTAAATAAACCTTTTTTTACTCTATATTTACTCATATTAGTAGTTCAAACATCACTTAGTATATGTGGTTCTTAATTCAGTTCTATAGAACCATTATAAAGATATGTGTAACATGAATTTCCAAATATTAATTTTTAAAACTGTATGTACTATCAAACTAAATCACACTTTTCTTATAAACATTTCTACATAAAATTATTCCACTAGACTTCTAATTATTCTTTGAATGTTCTATATTTTTCTATAGTATACCATAATATAAGGGAAAATTGAAACATGAACTTCTAAAATTAGATAAACAAAATTCAGAGTAAACAAATCCAATAAAATAATACTACCCTTTGACAACAATTGTAAGGTCCAAGATGGGATTAGATATTTTAATAAGGGTAAATCATGGTATAAATACTTTTAAATGTTCTTCCTTCGCTATTGGATATTTAACTCTTAATTATAATGGTCACATACTTTTCTATTTAGTGCTTATATTCCACCAATTATCTGACTAGGAAATTTTATCAATTTTACTCTTGATTTTAGTTACCAAATTTATCTGAAGATATAACATATTAAGTAATCAAAAACTCATGAGGAAACATGTATCTTTACTTGGTTCACCGCAATGTGCTAGTACAAGGTTCATGTTACCAATATTATGTTAGTACACCAAAATCACTAAGCTCGCTGCATGTTTCTTTAGGCTATATAACTACTACTTCAGATCTCAACCTTAAAATGGTTTGGGGTAAATGCACTATCTCCATGGGATCACCCCCATAGATTTCCCTCTTAAACT
Organism: Viscum album; assembly: GCA_963277665.1. Classification (NCBI taxonomy): domain Eukaryota; kingdom Viridiplantae; phylum Streptophyta; class Magnoliopsida; order Santalales; family Viscaceae; genus Viscum; species Viscum album. The sequence goes on along the minus strand of OY728146.1, from coordinate 1,747,120,057 downwards.
TACTAATTTAAATTGAATAATAATTGGAAAGAAATCCAAAGAACAATATCACCTATTATTTGAGTGTTTTCCAAATACACATTGGTTCCGTTTGAATATCTTGGATACTCTTTCCCGAATATAGTTCATAACTACTCTTAAATAGTATCTTCATTATTCTTCCCTAATATTTCATGGTATAGTTTCACTCTATTTCATGTTCACTAAGAAAAACTTGGATACCTTCTTTCTAGAATAATTATAGAACCCTTCCCCTTCCAAGTTAAAAATTGGACTACCTTCACTATGTTGTTGGGATAAAATATTATTCTTACGTGATTATACATTAAATTATTTCATATAGATATATAATAAATATTATATATCGAAACTCGCATTATCCATTTTCATCTTCTATAATAGTGTCTCATTTTGTGTATTTCTTCTCCCCCTTCTTTTGTGACTTTCTGGTCTTTTTATTCTTTAAAAACCATTATCTCATTGTGACTATTAATTTAAGAGTCTTAAATAAATATACTATTATCCATGTATCTCAGGTTATAAATGTGTATATATTGTATTTGAAATATATAAACACATGATAAATTCTCTATCTATAAGCATGAATTTCTATATCTATAAATATATAAAACATAATATGCATAACACCACAACCTCTTTTTAAATGCACCACGATTTTTGTATTTTTTTTTATTTCTACATAAACCACAATCATTTAACCCTATATACGATGTGGTTCACCCACCATTTATGAATAATTATACATTAAATGAATTTTTGGGTGGTTTTAAGTCTCCCACAATCTTCTCCTTTAATCATGCAGGGCCATTGTGGTGTATCCATTGGTTCCACGATACAAGATCATATTTACAAGAAATTTAAATTTTTTGATATAAATAATCTTGTAAAATGATCATAATATTTAATCATGGATATCATATATAAAAAACTCCTATTAAACATAAAAGTGTTTTTGATACTCTTTACAGCTTGGGGAGATCATATATGAAAAAATCCCAGACCAATTTCTACAATGTGGTTATCTCTGCTACAGATCATCATTCACTTACACTGAATTTATTGTGGTGTAGTATTACTCTCTGTAGAATATCCCTCTATAGTATAAGAGATCCCCAAAATATTCACATCCTTAAATCCAAACCCTCTATGATGAGAAACATAGCAACTATGTAGGTATATAATATTCTATGGAAATTGGGTGATGTGTCCACTTTCCATTACATATAGAGCAGGATCTGTCAGGTGAGAGGTTTAAAATGATTTATACAACAAATATAAAGGTGGAGTGATATTGATTAGATTTCACTAATTATACTCAATTTTTTTAAGGTAAGAAAATAGTTCCCACATCCCAAAGTCCCACATCAAACATCTTCCTATTAGAATTATTCTTAATAAGCTTCTTTATTTACCTTACTCATTAGTTTCATGTAATAGGGTCTATTCATGAACTCCTCCACACTTCCACCGAACAAAACTTTCCACTTCTCTCATGCTCATACTTATACCCATGTGTGTTATCAGCTATGCACAACCAGGTGTGCTCTACCTATGCTTGTAACCACAGTGATTCTATATCGATTGGGACTTCATTGATAATTCATGTGGAATGCATGGTTGAGTGATTCTTTACCTTGGATAGACTTGGATGACCTAAATTTTATTCAAAGTATTTTTCAAAATATTTTACAAATAAAAGGGAGGTTGTTCTCATGAAAAAATATATATAATTATTTTCTTTTTCTCATCCATGGAACCTCAAAACCAAAATTCAAAAACCCCTCAAAACCATGGCTTCAAGAACCAAATTTAACAATATTCACCACAACATTCATTATATCCTTCATTCACTTACTTTAACACATTTAATGTACCATAACTCACAAATAATCATCAAATAATATCACTTATATATCATAAAATAATCAAAAAAATAATATCTTGGTTGCAATAAAATCATTTTAGTATTTTGTATTTTGTATTTTTTAAATTTTATCTTGTGGGAATATTGGATTCATTTTTTAAAAAAAATGATTTCTCTATTGAAAATAATTTGATATATTTTATTGATTATTTTGGTTTTAATTATTTAATTTAGGGGGATATAAATCTATTTGATATATAAATAAATTCCTAGAAAAACACTCTTTTAATCATGTTAAGATTTCAAAGTTATATTTTTTCTAAGCCATGTTCATATTTTTATTTTATCTCAAATATTAAGAAAGGATTTTGAAAGTTTGAACACATGGAATGTGAAATTTTTAGTATTATAAATATGTTATATAAAGTATAAATTTTTTACTACTTCAAATTCATTTTTAATTTTGAACTCTCTTGATGAAACATTATGGGTTATGAAATTTTCATTTCCACTTTTTATTTATTATTCTTAGACCTCATATTAATATGAAAACGTAAAAATTTTATCTCTAACCATTTATATGAGGTTTATGATAATTACAATTGGGAATTTGGTGAAAAAAGTAAATTCATGATTTCTCAAATACCCTACTAAAAAGAATTTATAGGCAGAATATTATGAAATATATGGTATTCATATATTCTATTCTCTCACTATATATTTTAAAATTATTTCAAATAATTTTTAAAATTATTTTAATTTATATAATTTTCATAGTTACGGTTTTATATCATTAAATGGGTGATATTTTTGACATTGAATGAAAATTTAAATTGGTTTTATGGGGACAAGGTAGTAGTTTCAAAGGTATCCTAAATCATTTAAACTTCTTTTAAATGAATGGTTTTGAAATTGAATTTTTATTGAATTGTGAATGATTTGTGATTTTTAATTTTTTATCATTACAAAGGGGGACAAGTTTTGAAATTTAATCAATAATGAAATCATTTTTAAAATCATTCTTAGAATCTATTCTCAAATTTGTTTTTGAAGTATTGAAAATGATCTGTTGAGTTTCATTATAAAATATTGAAATTTATTTTCAAAGAACTCATAATAATTTCATCAATACTATCTTTATATTAATTAATTTCCCAAGTGTTTATGATCATTAAAAATGAGGATAAATTTTTAACTCACTGTATTTGGTGGTTTTAATTTTTAAAAACACCATATTATGTTTCTAAAAGTTTTTATTTCCTGAATTCCATTATCTATATTTTAGAGAAAAAAAATAAAGTAGTTTTTAGACCAAAATAAAGGATTGAGAAGATCATTGGGTATATTTTTGATATCCTTCACCTAAATGTGCTATTGGTTACCCAATGGAGTAAAATAAATAGCCAGTGATATCTAGATAGAACAATAGTTAGGACCACATTTTACAAGCTCTATGGTCACACAACACTAACTAAAATTTGTGATCTAGACAGAACTTGGACACCATCCAAGCACCACCAGCTAGTTGGTGACATCCATCAGCTACTCGATGGATTCCAAATAGGAAAAAAAGTATTCATTTTTTATGGACACTAAAACCTTAATTAACTCCCAAAATCTCATTTTAACCATTATATACTCTAGAAGATTCCTAAGTCCATAAGAGGATATAAATAGACCCCCTAGGGTTCTTGGATGCATGTGGATATCTAGGATATCATTTTATATCACACTTGTGATATTTTTTGTCATTATCAGGTGATCACATACTCTTATCTCTCATTCTTCCAGTATTTTTTTATTTAATTCCTACTAAAGTATTTATATTTTTCATTGAATGGATTTCATATATCAAGTCCCATATTTTTATTTTTCTCTGTTCTCACTACCATTGAGTATGAGGGAATTTGGTGATCAAAATTTTACGTGTGGGATAATGGGTTCTCAATAACATTTAACTGTGAGGTGTAGGAGCACACTATAATTAAAAGTGTGGTTATTGGGTTTCTAGATGAAACTACTAAGAGGCTAGAGTTTCTCCTTATATAACATTTAAAAATCAATAGTGATTATGCTTATTTTAATAACCATTAAAAATCAAGTATCTTATTTTTTAATGAGTTTCTTGGATACCATTAAATCTATGGGTTTAATCAAAAACATAACGCCTCGACCCCAGCTACCCAGAGTCGGTGCATTACTTCGTAACATTGGCATGATCAAAAAATATCAAGTCTCGAAAGACTGATTAGTTTAGTAGCCTTGGAAACACTAGATACATTCATAAATGTTACATTACATCATAAAGTGAAAAACTACAATAACAAAGTCTCCATAGACCACACTCATATCCACTTCTGACAATCCCTATAGGTCATTCATAAAATACTTCTTCACATCCTGGAAAATATTAAAACATTGAAAGGGGTGATCTCAGAGGCTCAGTAAGGATAACAATATTGCGGAAGCTTTCATAAATAAATATAAACATTTAAGGCAATGTATAACTAAAACAAAAGCCTTTTAAACTTGAACATCAACATAATATGGAAAAAGTAAAATGAGATAGCGCCATTTACTTCTTCATATGGATATTCTACTGGTCGAATAATCACATGCAATATCAATAACCACTTTCATAATGATGGAATGCATAATGCCAGACTATCATAACCACGTAGCCAAGGCCTCGTGCCAAGAACACAAACAAGATTTTTTCAAGGCCTCGTGCTAAGACACTAGTTTGTCTCATGAGACCTGTCGATGCATCGAGGAGCTATAGCGGGCTCCACCCATCACTTATTAAGTCCAATTCATTCCTCATATGAATAGGTTTAAACATATCATAAACTATAACATAATCGTATCACATAAAACATGCATAAAGGAAACATAACATTTCCACATTTCAATCAAAAGATATCAATACAACACATTGATATAGTAAAAATGCTTTCAAAACTATTTTCAATACCAAAATAAAAGAATGTTAAAACTTTGTATTTATTTTTCACTAAAAAAATGTTACGGCTTGTAGAGGAAACCGAAACTCAAATAATGGTCACGGCGACGGAGAAGTCATTGTCGCCGCATATGTACGGAAAGAAAAACATTCCCTTTTTGTCGTTTAGTAAAATGCTTCGTATAAAAAATATTCCTTTTGAATAAACGTAAAAGTCAAAGGGGTTTATACACTGTATAAAAGAAATTTGTGTATAAAACAAAATATGCCTCAATGAAAGGAGATTGAGACAAAGTCCTTAAAAAGATCATTTTTAAAATAAAATAGATCTATTATGTGTATTCATTATATGTACACATAAAGAAAGTACAAATACAATATAGGAAATAATAATATCATGACATAATTTGAAATTAGGAGATTAACCCAAAGAATGGAAATTGGGTTAAGAAGTTCCCTTACCTTGTGTCCGACATGATTCGACCGCTCTTTAACCTCTTGAATAATAAAATAGAGTTAATATATACCTTCTTAAGAACATTTTCAAGTTCATTATTCCTTTTATATCACTTATTACCATGTCATGAACATTATGTAATTATTTAAGTTTATAACGGTCGTTTTGTCGATCTTAGGTACTTGAGTCAAAAATAAACTTCTTATAATTACAAGTTGTTCATGTGGTGAAATATCCATTATATACAGAATTATATTCATTATGTAGATATCATATATATCATATATATCCAGTATATACATTCATTCATAATATTACGTAACATTTAGAGGTAAGAAATGAAATGCACCGTTCATGGAGACGGTAAGCCGTATGTACGCATGAACGCTACTTTCATTTATATTTCGTATTTAATGGAATGAAATCATAATGATATAAATGTATAATATAATTCCAGTATAATATAGTGTATAATACCATTTACTCTATCCTTTATACATCCCACATATGGTATTAACGATTCAAATCACTTTGAGGGGGCGGTAGTCCGCACTTCCAAAAATGAAAATATTGCGTTTACCCATAATGGAAACCATAAAGGTATGACATAAATGAAAAATAAAAAATCATAACGAAAACAAAAACATAATATATATCATATATAAAAATAGTTTCATCAAAATGGGCACCATTAGAGGTGTTATATGAGTGTTGAACAATAATCGTTTCGTGAGGCAAAAATTCGCCATCCACAGAAACAGTATGTTCTTTAACCATTAGATGTAGGTGTGTGTAAGTGTAAACCAAATCCTTATCATAACAAAATCCTAGTATATTATAGATACTGGTGTTGTTACAAAATAAAGGAATAAAAAGAGTTTAAGGGGTTGGAGAAGCTAAATAAAACAAAACAACATTAGAGAAGACATTACCTAAAAATCGGGTAACTCTTTTTTATTTGAGCCAAAGGCTTCATTGGGAAGAATTCTGCCCAAAGTGAGGATTCTAAGAGTAAGGGAGGGAAGTTGGGAGAGTATTTGGGCAGAGGTTGGCTGAGCCAAATGGCTTGAAAGTGTGAATAAGGTGGGAGTGGTGGGGGCCTTTTATAAGTGGAGAGGAGGGGCACTTTTGGAAAGTAATGAAATGTTATTCTATTATACAATGCTTTTCGGATTCTAAAGGTCCCACACTTGTATACTTAGAGGATAAGGTTATAAGGGTTTTAAATCTCTTCATCCAATAGGCTTTGGACAAGTTTATTCCTTGTATTTTACATTATCTTCTCATTTTATTTAAATCATTAAATAATGAGGTCATTGCTGCATCATCATGATGTCATAAATAATTTAATTTATTTAATGTCTAAAAATTATAAAAAAAATACTATAATGTAGGAAATCTTGTTATCTTTCCAATGACTATTTATAGTCAATAATATGACTTGTATAACCCCATGTAAAAATTGTTTTAGTAAAACATTTCATGTTTGTGTCATTTTTTACTTTAACATTAAATAAAAGGTATTTATGTCATTTTCCAACTAAAGTGGCTCCATGGGGTCCCCAAGTTGACCCATGTATTTTCTTGGTCGGACATGGCACATACAATGAGGGTAGGACATGTGTCAAGCTCATCTCATATTATTAAAACATTATTTTTACCTTAAACTACATTAATTACCTCTAATCGCGATTAAGAACTTAAAAGTTACTATTCACCAAAAATTATTTTAATCTCATTGAACCACATTTTACTTCTTAATGACAACCATGTATGTCGGATTTTTGAAATTCAAAACACAGAAGTGGTAAAATTTTATTTAAACGAAAAAATCAGTTTTTATAAGTACCACTTAGCGGTTTCACTATTCATCAAAAATTGGAAGTTCTCAGAAAAATACCAAAAATTTAACATAGGCAAATTTCGATATTACGAATCCAAAAATGAAGTCCATTTTGAAATATATAATTTCTATAATTTTAAAAAGTGGTTATTACTATTCATAACGTCTACTTTGATTAGTCGTGGTGTGTTAGAACTCAAACATGCGTACAATGCAAGCTATTGCATTATTGAAAGAGAGGCGTATCGTGGAAGCTCGAGGTGTTACATTCTCCCCTCCTTCAATAAATTGCGTCCTCGCAATTTGAAATTTTTCTTTGAAAATAAAAGGTTGAAAATAGAAAATACCTTTGTGGAAAACCCACATCGGAGATAAGGTTAATAAAATTTAGCCTTAATAAGAGGGAAATGGAAATGAAAAAGTCACCACCAAATTATGATCTCGATAAGGAGAACATTGGTGGAAATTAGAGACATATAATTGTAGGAAAAACGTAAATATTTGTAGGGAGTTATTGAGGTCATAAATCACAAACAAGTGTAAAATTGAGGGCCTCAAAGCCTTCAATCTATGTTGATTTAAAATATTATCAGCTCAACAAGACATAAGGTATTAGGATAACACATTTTTTTGTTTTAATATCCCTTTACTAAAGTTTAAGAATTTATTCATAGAATAAGAGATAGGTATATATATATTTATGCTTGACAGGTAGAGTTTCATCCTTCAACTAATTTCTACCACAAACTCATCTTTCACTCAAAAAGATAATAGAACTTAAAAATATTATATTTATCTTAATTGTATAAGGTTCTAAATATTACCACATACCATTTAGATTAGGAAATAATATTTTTTAATAACCAGGGACTTCCTGTAGGATAGTGGTAGTGTCGCACTATGGTAGTGGGTTCGATTCCTGCAGCTTTGTCCGACGTGAAGGGTTATGCCCCACCCTGTAGGATGTCCTTTTCCGAAAAATATAGTATTATAGTATTCCAAAAATAATCTTCAGAAATGTTTTAACCTTAAACAATACTATTCAAAGTTCAACTTAATCCATCCCAACATTTATAGTTATCCAAAATACCTTTGTCCAAACTTTCTCTAAAAGGTCTCTTAATTCCAAAATCAATTTATCAGATTCCCCAAACAAAGTAAAGTTTCTATTATTGTCACATACTAAAAATATGATTACCTTCATCATATTAAAACCTTACTGAAACAACATGTACTGTAGTACAATCCTTATATATATATCACATTATTCTAATAACCAGAATATAATCCATGAGTCCAAAATCACCAATACATTAATTATTCCGCTTCAACTGTAGTAACAGCATAAGATTGTCATTGATCCCTTGGCCTTTTCTGAGGTAAGTTTCCCTGACGCTTAGGAAATTAATTTTCATAATGCCCCATTTCTCTACAATTGTATCATTCAACATTGATAGCCTCTTTCTTTCCCTTGCAATCACGTGCCTGGTGACCTTTTTCTCCACATTTATAAAAAACTCTCATTCCTTTTAGGCAAGTACCAGGGTGATTCTTCCCACAATTATCACATAATGGAAAATCCTTCTTTCCCTTTTTACCTTTATCCGTCTCTTGTTCGACCATTCTCTTCTTCTCTTGCTTTACTTTGTTGTCATAAGACTTAGAGAATTCCTTTTCTGTCTTAATAGCACACGAGAAAATATCTTCGTATGATGAGAAGGATTGTGATACTAAAGCTTGACGGAGAAATGGTTTTAAACCATCAAAGAAACGATCAATATTACTCCTTGGGTTACATATATAATCGGCAGTATGCCTCGCTAACCTTGTAAAGTTAGCCTCATACTTTGCGACATTCTCATCCTCCTTCTGCCTCAGACTCAGAAATTGCCTTTCCATATCTGCTCGATGGTCATGAGGAAAGTATTTTTCTAAGAAAAGATCTTTGAACTCCCTCCATTCCATATTCGATATGTCATCATCTTCCTTTGTGTTTTGAATCAATGACCACCATTGATCAGCATCTCCAGTGAGGCGGTAAACTGCCATGATAACCTTTTCTCTTTCACTACTCCCCAAGGCGTGGAATATTTTTTCTAAGGAGTTTATCCATTGCTCAGCTCCTAATGGATTTTTACACCCATTAAATGTTGGCGGTTGTTTCCTCATGAAGCGGTCTAACATTGATCCTCCACGTTGTGGATCAGGGTGATCCATATGAGTAAGGTTATTATTCATAACCTGAGTGAGTTGTCCCAGTATGGTAATAAGTTGATCGGCACCAATTGTATCTCCAGATCCACAATAATTATCTTGAGCAGGAGGGAAATCCCTACACGGAGTGCGTGCATTGATACGGTTTCCATTACTTCCACTAGGCGCCATTTCTAAACAACGGCATAAACTAGATTAGTTTAAGAATCAAAATACATAATTCCATACTTGTAAAATACTTAACATAAATTGAACTATTTATGGACATAATGCATAATCATAAAAATGTTTTCTTTGAAGAAGTATATACTCATAACCCTTCATAGTGGTTTATAAAGAAAATGAGAATTATCCTAAGCATATCCCCCGGGAGTGTCGTAACCAAGAGTGCAGCAAGGCCCGTTGTCGTGCACCAGTTCTCGTTCGAGTCTAGCTCAAAGCGGTGTTTTCGGGGTTTACCCCTAGGTACATCTATGCTAGAGCCACCTCTACCTGATTGTATCCAGACAGGGATGTATTGCTCGGAAAACTCACAAAATCTCTATAATACCAAAATGCTAGGAAGTTCTTCTATACTAATCCTCAAAGTCTATCCTTGGCCTATGTTCTCTAATCAGAGTTTATCAAAATCTAGCTTCCAAGGTTAGTACTAAACTGCCTCTGATACCAACTGTAACGCCCCGACCCCAGCTACCCAGAGTCGGTGCATTACTTCGTAACATTGGCATGATCACAAAAGATCAAGTCTCGAAAGACCGATTAGTTTAGTATCCTTGGAAACACTAGATACATTCATAAATGTTACATTACATCATAAAGTGAAAAAATAAAATAACAAAGTCTCCATATACCACACTCATATCCTCTTCTGACAATCCCTACAGGTCATTCATAAAATAATTCTTCACATCCTGGAAAATATTAAAACATTGAAAGGGTTGAGCTCAGATGCTCAGTAAGGATAACAATATTGCGGAAGCTTTCATAAATAAACATAAACATTTAAGGAAATGTATAACTAAAACCAAAGCCTTTTAAACTTGAACATCAACATAATATGGAAAAAGTAAAATTAGATAATGATATTTACTTCTTCAGATGGATATTCTACTGGTCGAATAATCACATGCAATATCAATAACCACTTTCATAATGATGGAATGCATAATGCGAGACTATCATAACCATGTAGCCAAGGCCTCGTGCCAAGACCAAAAATAAGATTTTGTCAATGCCTCGTGCCAAGACACTAGTTTGTCTCATGAGACATGTCAATGCATCGAGGAGCTATAGCGGGCTCCACCCGTCACTTATTAAGTCCAATGCATTCCTCATATGAATAGGTTTAAACATATCATAAACCATAACATAATCGTATCACATAAAACATGCATAAAAGAAAAATAACATTTCCACATTTCAATCACAAGATATCAATACAACACATTGATATAGTAAAAACGCTTTCAAAACCATTTTCAATACCAAAATAAAAGAATGTTAAAACTTTGTATTTATTTTTCCTTAAAAAAAAGATAAGGCTTGTAGAGGAAGCCGAAACTCAAATAATGGTCACGACGGCGGAGAAGTCGTTGTCACCGCATATGTACGGAAAGAAAAACATTCCCTTTTTGTCATTTAGTAAAACGCTTCGTATAAAAAAGATTCCTTTTGAATAAACGTAAAAGTAAAAGGGGTTTATACACCGTATAAAAGAAATTTGTGAATAAAACAAAATATGCCTCAATGAAAGGAGATTGAGATGAATTCCTTACAAAGATCATTTTTAAAATAAAATAGATCTATTATGTGTATTCATTATATGTACACATAAAGAAAGTACAAATACAATATAGGACATAATAATATCATGACATAATTTGAAAGTAGGAGATATAACCCAAAGAATGGAAATTGGGTTAAGAAGTTCCCTTACCTTGTGTCCGACTTGATTCGACCGTTCTTTAACCTCCTGAATAATAAACTAGAGTTAATCTCTACCTTCTTAAGAACATTTTTCATGTTCATTATTCCTTTTATATCACTTATTACCATGTCATAAACATTATGTAATTATTTAAGTTTATAACGGTCGTTTTGTCGATCTTACGTACTTGAGTAAAAAATAAACATCTTATAATTACAAGTTGTTCATGTGGTGAAATATAAATTATATCCAGAATTATATTCATTATTTAGATATCATATATATCATATATATCCAGTATATACATTCATTCATAATATTATGTAACATTTAGAGGTAAGAAATGAAATGCATCGTTCATGGAGACGGTAAGCCGTACGTACGCATGAACGCTACTTTCATTTCTATTTCGTATTTAATGGAATGAAATCATAATGATATAAATTTATAAAATAATTCCCATATAATATAGTGTATAATACCATTTACTAAATCCTTTATACATCCCACATATTGTATTAACGATTCAAATCACTTTTCGGGGGCGGTAGTCCGCACTTCCTAAAATGAAAATATCCCATTTACCCATAATGGAAACCATAAAGGTATGCCATAAATGAAAAATACAAAATCATAAGGAAAACAAAAAAATAATATATATCATATATAAAAATATTTTCATCATAATGGCCACCATTAGAGGTGTTATATGAGTGTTGAACAATCATCGTTTCGTGAGGCAAAAATTCGCCATCCACAGAAACAGTATGTTATTTAACCATTAGATGTAGGTGTGTTTAAGTGTAAAACAAATCCTTATCATAAAAAAGTCCTAGTATATTTTAGATACTGGTTTTTTTACAAAATAAAGGAATAAAAAGAGTTTAAGGGGTTGGAGAAGCTAAATAAAACAAAACAACATTAGAGAAGACATTACCTAAAAATCGGGTAACTCTTTTTGATTTGATCCAAAGGCTTCCTTGGGAAGAATTATGCCCAAAGTGGGGCTTCTATGAGTAAGGGAGGGAAGTTGGGAGAGTATTTGGGCAGAGGTTGGCCGAGCCAAATGGCTTGAAAGTGTGAATAAGGTGGGATTGGTGGGGTCCTTTTATAAGTGGAGAGGAGGGTCACTTTTGGAAAGTAATGAAATGTTATTCTATTATACAATGCTTTTCGGATTCTAAAGGTCCCACACTTGTATAATTAGAGGCTAAGGTGAAAAGGGTTCTAAATAACCTCATCCTATAGTCTTTGGACAAGTGTAAGCCTTGGATTTTACATTATCTTCTCATTTTATTTAAATCGTTAAATAATGAGGTCATCGCTGCATCATCATGATGTCATAAATAATTTAATTTATTTAATGTCTAAAAATTATAAAACAAATACTATAATGTAGGAAATCTTTTTATCTTTCCAATTACTATCTATAGTAAAAAATATGACTTTTATAACCCCATGTAAAAATTATTTTAGTAAAACATTTCATGTTTGTGTCATTTTTTACATTAACATTAAATAAAAGGTATTTATGTCATTTTCCAACTAAAGTGGCTCCATGGGGTCCCCAAGTTGACCCATGGATTGTATTGGTCGGCCATGGAACATCCAATGAGGGTAGGACATGTGTCAAGCTCATCTCATATTATTAAAACATTATTTTTACCTTAAACTACACTAATTACCTCTAATCGCGATTAAGAACTTAAAAGTTACTATTCACCAAAAATTATTTTAATCTCATTGAACCAAATTTTACTTCTTAATGACAACCATGTATGTCATATTTTTGAAATTCAAAACACAGAAGTGGTAAAATTTCATTTAAACGAAAAATCAGTTTTTATAAGTACCACTTAGTGGTTTCACTATTCATCAAAAATTGAAGTTTTTCAGAAAAATCCCACAAATTCACCCTAAGCTATTTTTGATATTCCAATTTCAAAAATTATGTCTATTAAACAAAATTCAAAACATATAAGTTTCATTAACTAATTTTATAATTAATTCCCACTGTCACAACAAATAGCGTGTTTTTAAGAAACAATTTATATAAAATGATTGACAATTGTTTATGTCTAATTTCAAAGTGAAATTAATTCTAATGAACACAATTGGATAAAATGGTAAAAATATATTCTAATTATACTTTAAAACCACTCAATATTATAATTTATCACTATAAATTATTTTTATTAAAAAAGTTGTTTTAAGTATTTTTCACTATTCATAAAAAAATTGGAAGTTCTCAGAAAAATACCAAAAATTCAACATAGGCAAATTTCGATATTACGAATCCAAAAATGAAGTCCATTTTGAAATATAAAATTTATATAATTTTAAAAAGTGGTTATTACTATTCATAACGGCTACTTTGATTAGTCGCGGTGTGTTAGAACTCGAACATGCGTACAATGCAAGCTATTGCATTATTGAAAGAGAGGCGTATCGTGGAAGCTTGGGGTGTTAGAAAAAACCTCTCATGGATCTTGAGGGTGGAGATGGAGGGATCCCTTGGAATATTATTTTCAAACTCCTTTATCAATGTCTTGTTGAATTATATTTTGATTTTTATTTCTATTAGGTCTTGACTCTTATATTTTAGTTATTGCTTTAATTTTTTATAATTACATGTAATTTAGTTTCAATTTAAAAAAAATGGAATTCAACTCCACTATTTCCATATTTAATTGGTCCAATAATTATGAAATTAATGTTTCGTTTATGAGGTTTTTTCCTTGAATGAATTATGTGTATTATTTGAATAGTTTTTTAGTAGAATGAAATATCTATTTGGTGAAAAAACATATGGGTTTTGTTATGAAATGTTTTTTTCCAAATTATCTAAAAAAAATAACCCTAAATGTTCTTGAGTGTGTAAATGATGAAATATTTGTTGTAAATCATATAATTATTGATAGTTATGTTTGATTTGTTACATGATAACCTTGACATAGTGGTCAGTCAAGCCTAACTTACCTACTTCCAATACTCTCATACTTGTATCTCTCATCGTCTTCATCATTTACATAATGTTAAACTAGTATATTATATATATATATAGAAGGTGATAACTGATCAAATTTAGATAAATTTAGCTAGCCTATGGGTATACAATAGAGATGGGGTCTAATGGCCACCCTTTAGTTATTTTCATGAAACCCATTTAGTTGAAGATTATAGAAACTACGTTATGATGTAAAGTAAACATATAGTATCTTAATTTTATATAGTTTTAAGGGACTAAATTTCTATACATTGTGATATTGGGATTAAGGATTCTAATTTTATTTTTCCATATAAAACATGAAATGAATATGCCTTAAATCCGTATATTGTGTAGTATGATATGGTATAACAGTGAGTATGATACGCTATATAGAAAAAATAATATATTAATCATGTGAGTACTTAATATTATATAATATATGATATCTTGTTCATAATATAAAGACATGTCATATTATATGATATAGTTTCATCGTAATAACATTAATTGAAATTTTTGATGCATTTGGAATTTATGGGACTCATTCAACCTCATTAACATTATTTATTTTATCATTATAATCTTATACACATTGTATGTAGTTGATAATCTATTTTATATTATGAAATATATGAGAAAGTAATTATCCAAGGTTTACATGAGACATAAACAGAGGATTTAATCTTACATTTGTGAAATTTTTGGTTTAATTAATGGCTCAAGTAGTGACTTCATATCCTATATAAAGTAGTCTTGGGAAAGGTAAGTGTGTGTGTGTGTGTGAGATCCAAAAGAAACCTCTAGTTGATATTCTATACCTCTCATAACACTATCCTTATTTTATTATTCTCTTCTGATATATTATAAAATCTTGAAGGATATAAATATTATACCCAAAAAGTTTAAGTGATGTAGTACAACTCATGGATACTCTTTAGAGGGGAGAAAAGATATATTATTCCTCAAAATTATTTAATGAATAATGATTGAAGAAGATGATAACATGAATAATATGATCTAAGGTACCCATTTTCATTTCAAGTGTTTTATGATTTCAGTTTCAAGAGAACATTGTTCAGGTATTTAATAGATTCTTTGAAATTTTTCTATATTGATTAATTTCTAATATATTCTTAGAAAACTACCAGTAGTATCAAATCATTTCCACACTTTTTAATTTCTGAAATCTCTTGATAAATGATGTTTTTTAATTTTAATTCTTGTCATATCGCCAATCATAAAATGGGATACATAATTTTTTCAATATAAATTAATTTTAGCTTATGATATGGGATATCATAACATGTGACTTAGTATAGAGAATTGTATTTTGTATAGGTCGCCACATATTACATCAGTATATCATCTTATACACTCATTCTTTATCGAGGGTTTCAATAAAAGAGCATTGTATCACTTTTATTATATCTCTCGGTATCATAAAATATGACTACTTATTATATTTGATGAATATATTATTAATATTAATGTCTGATAGATATTTTATAAAGGGTTTATGCACCACTTTCATATAAATGGTATTCTGTGACTCCACTTATGTCATAAAATACAAATATCAAAAAAAATTATTTTTAATTAGAAATTGAATTACATAATTTATAAATTATTTTACCCATTTTTGGTATATTTATTAATTTTTTAAATATAAATAAATAAATAAATTATAAAGTTTTTATTATCAATTAATTAAATGTTTGTTAAATAAGTTTTAACAAATATTACATAACATTATGTTTTGATATTAAAATAATTTTTTAAAATTACATAGAATGAATTATAATTTAGAATTTAACTAATCATAAGTAAATATTAAGTGTAATTTATAAATGTTATATGAATTAAAAAATAAGTAAAAATATGAAATTTCAATATTTTAAAAAATATGAATTTTTTATAATTTGTAATTTGAATCATTCAAATTAAATGGTCCTTCTTTAGAAATTATTTAAACCCTATTAAACAAGTTTTAATAAATCATATTATCAATGGTTTAAATAATATTAATATAAAATATTTAAATTATGTAAAACTTTTACATAATAAAAATTGAAATATAAAATATTTATGTCCTAAAAATATAATATATTAAAAATAAATTATATATAATGATTAATATAAATGATTTTATATTGGAATTAAATATAACCTATTTATATTTATCTAATTATAGAATGTCCTCAATTAATTATTAAGTTTTTATAGTTTTTGATTTATGAATTTTTTATATATGTATATCTCATGTTTAGAAAATAAGTAAAATGTTCATTTATGTATTATTTATGAATATTCAAGAAATATGAATGTTTTTCATGATTCTAATACAATAAATTATCCTCTAGGAATGCATTATAGTAGTCCCTAAAGTTTTTCCACATAGAGGTTCCACACTAGATTCAAATTATAACTTTTTATTTTATTTTGTCCTTTTTATTTTTGAAACTTGTCTTGGAAAAAGAATAATTGTGGATTTTTTATTCCATGAAAATTATATAAAACTAATGAAATTTGATAAAAATTATATAAACTGGTATAAAATGATCAAGAAAAGGGGTTAACATGTTTAGGAATGTAGTTGAGAATAATTCTTAACGTTAGGGATCCACCGTCTTTATTATCATCAATGATTTATCCTATTTGAATTATTTAATTTACACTCTAAATCCTGTATGTATACACCCAATTCTACATTAATCTTCACAAAAACCTCAATGTGAGTCTTATTCATCATATGCAAGTGGTCCAATTACTTGACTACTACCAGGTAATTAATTATAATTTAATTCATTAAAAACCAAAAAAGACAATTTATAATAAATTTAGATAGGGAGAATAATTTCCTTACTTCTACATGATAAAAAATTGAATTAAAATAGATTTATAATAGATATATTTATTTTCAAACCAGAATAAATTATTTCATTTAAGATCAATATTTCTAAAAAAATTGAAACTAGATACAAATAAATTTTATGTATCATAATGGGTTCTATAGTCTGCACTAGATTATTGTTGACTTTAGTTTATCTGGACATGGATAAGAAGATAAAATCCAACATTTAGTTATTATTTATTGTTCAAATATTCATTTATCCAACCACTCTCGAGTTTTCCCTCTTTGATAATGGTTTGACCCTTCTCTTTTCATATCCTAAGAAACCACATGAAATTAATTCCTTTCTTATTGATCTGAAAAATATTTCTCTTTTCATTCTCACTTATTATATAATCCTATATATTCCTTTTTAATTATTATTTATAAATTGGTTACACTTTATCCTTCAAATTAATGTATTTGAATAATCAAATAAAATTGAATAATTTTAAAAGTTTACAAGTTGATGTCTCACTATGAAGAAATACTTTTAATTGTAAAACACAATGAAAGGACACTAACCATAACATGGTTATTACTAGATTACCTATATTTATCCTCCATTTAACAACTATAAAATCCATGGTGTGATATTAAATAAGTTTCCCCCAAGTCCAATAATACTGAGAATAATTGAAGTGTAACTCTATCCTTCTTGATGTGACACTCTTATTCTTTCCCCCATCCATGTATAATTTCTCCAGTATCATCTCTTGATTAAATTTCATGATGGAATATTTTTAACACATATCCACACCCATATATATTTTTGGTTCAATTTGGAGTTGTTTTTGAAGCTAAGAGATCAATGTGACTTTATCAACAACACTTTGGTTGTGCGTTGGTTGAGATGATGGGACGTCGAGTTCACCTCACCGTTTTAGGGTGTAATTATTTCATACTTCTAGAATATATTAATTATTTAATACATGTTCATTAATATTTCCTAGTTATAATATTACCATAGGTTACCCATATTTAATATTTTTATCAATGACATGAAGTTATATAAACATTTGTGTGTATCAAAGGTTCCCTATTATTGTTTTTTATTTTGTAATGATATGGCTTAAAACCTTATAGTTGAGTGCTCTATAATTTATTATTATCTAAGAAGGTGGTAGGTTTTAAAAGTTTGTATCTGGACCTAGATAATATATTCCTACATAAACCTATATATGAAATCAAAACCTTCATAATTTTGTGCCACTTATCAAGACATGATGTACCTTTTATGGTCATGTGATAAGGACCAATGTGGTTCCTTTTAAATTTTTGTATCCATGACTAAGTGAAATTCATTTTAAGGTCTTAAAACCAATTCCAAGTTATTTACCATTAAATTATATGTTTCATGGAACTATTGGGTGTTAGGATTTAACCTTAGATATATTTCCTAAATTTCATGGTTAATAAGAATAAAATATCACAAATTTTGTGTTTCATAATTTAAAGTCATGTGATGGGATCTATCCATGAAATTTGATTTCATTTAATGAGTATGTTATAATATATTGTTAAAATTCATTTATTTAGTACTAATAGGTGAAAGGGTCCAAGAAATGGTTGATGTGGGATTATGCATGAGATACCCTTTACAGTACATCTGGTCTATTAGTAATGAAATAATAAAAAGTATTGTAGGAATCATAGGAAATTAAAAAAATTAATGTAGGATAATTCATAAGGAATATGGAATTTTGAGGAAGAGTTGGATCATACTGATTGTTGCCCATTCTTGAAGAGTTTTATCATTGGGAATATGTCCCTTTAAATAACCATTAGATCATAGGTAATATAGTCCCTGGAGGAAGGTTTCCTTATAATGTATATGTACCAATGGGGAAGGAAAATTTACTCATGGGTAATTTGGTGCTTACACCTAATATAAGGCCCTTCTCTTTCTTTTTATTAGGAAAAATACTTATAAAGATTAAAAAAATACTTCATGGTGGCGCCTCAACTCATCCTTGAATTATGTTAATTTATGTTTTGGGGATATGTCCATGCATCATTGAGTGGAATAAAGAGGTATAATATATGCTCACTCTGATCTAATTCCTGATATGGGGTAGTCAAGATAATATCAAGATTAATTAGGTATTTCACTAGTATCCTCGTGATATGAACCCTCGTTATTGAGGGAATGAAATATCCTTATTACCCTAAAGGCTATAACTATTTATAATGAAAATCAAAAAAAAAATTATAAAAGGAATACATGATTAATGGGTTTTACACTAATTTTTATATCCATATCATACAACATAAATATGTCATGGTGGCGGCTTTGTAGGTAGGTACACGGGTAGGGGACCTAAGTGGAACCTGTGTAGGAGACTTAGGTGAAGACATTCCCAGGTATGGGACTTGAGTGAGAGTAGGACCTAGGTATGAAAAATGGGATAATATAGCTCCCAGTTATGAGACATGGAAAAATACATTATTATTAATGGAACTATAGTTATTATCATGCCCTACAATAGGGAATATGGTGAATTGGTTCCCTAGATGGAGGCTAAGGTGAATGTTCTCCCATTTTGGGGGTCTAGGAAAAGTGTCACAGTAATAGGGTACCTGAGTGAAGTGATGGCATAGTATGGTATCTAGGTGAAGTGTATCCATAATATATAGAGTATAGAAAGTTCTTTACTACTTGAACATTAGGTGTGAAATGACTCCCTATGTAATGGCCACATGATGGGGGTCATTTCCCTAGTCCATAAAGATTGTAGGAAAAATATTCATTCATGAAATTTAGTGTATTAAATTATTTGGATGATGAAATTTCCCCAATGTTACATTAATTACTTCTTCTGTTAGATTAATAAGTCACCTAAAAGGGAATGATAGGATTGGGCACATGTAGATGGATTATATCATCTAGGGCTCTTTCTATTAGGTATATCATCTCATTATCATGCTCCCCATGTTTAAAATAGGGGGTAATCAGGTATATTTATAAAATAAGGTAGATCTAGGCCTAGTTATAGGTGAATTACCACCTTTTGTGTAGTAATCAAGACACATACTTCATGCAATACGACTTAGGAATGTGAAGTAGGGGGCTAGGATGCTTTTCATAAAAATATTGAGCACACAAATATGGGTGAGGAAGGTGATAATTGTGTGAAGTAGGGGTATATGAAGGTGACTTATCGAAAATGGACTTTGTGTATAGATATATTTGAGTATCATTCTACCCTTTCTTAATTTATAATTTTACAACTTATAAAGGTCATTATCCTCAGAAAAAATGAAGTTCAGACCCTCCCCCATTATAACTAGATTTGATTAGAAGATTATGGACCAAATTATGATATAAATGGAATTATATCATGGAAATATCATCAAAGGAAGATTTTGCACCAAATTTTGGGAATTGGAAATGGGTTGTGAATATATACCATTCACTCTAATATCTTTGGGTAAGGTGCAGATGATGTGTGTTGGAACCTAGAAACGAGATGAAACCCACCTTTATAAAAATCAAATGGCCACCCCATTTCCATGCATCCCCACAAAATGATAATAACCTATATATTGTCACTATTTTTCATAAGTCACACACTCCACTCAAGGTTAGTGTGAAACTACTTCATTCGTTCTGGCCTTAATAGGCTGGAATAGGAATATTCACATGGGATCCCCTAGCATGTCGTCGCACACTCATCGTGTAGAAATTATCTTGGTAAAGAGGGTTGAGAAAATACATATGATTGAAACTATAGTTAAGTAAAGTAACCATGGTAAAATTTTATCATTTATCAACTTTTTACCTATTTGGTCCCAATCATGGTTCCCTCCAACTTTAGTTTTCTTCCTTTTTTATTCTATACAAATGGATTTTTTTAGCCTATCCCTTTTATAAAAAATATGGTTAATACTTCAAAAATTAGCTTATACATCAATTCCCATGGATGCATCAATATACTAGTCCAAGATGTTGAGTATATATATGTTATCCAGTGTATGCCACATATGTTGACTCTTGTATAGGTCATGAGAGAGAATCCCCAAGAATATAGATCATCAGATATTCTTATATTTTATGTTCATGGACTTCTAATAGATAATATCCCAAGACCCAAGGTTAATCTTCCAGACTCTTGAGTCATAGGGTATATGAATTTTGGTAGTTCCAACATATTATCATGGGGGTGTATATCAACGAGGGGGTGTTCACCAATTCATAAATATTTATCCACTCCAAATACACTCCAAATAATCATTCTTATATATTGGATCCATATATACAAAACTACTCCACAATATTCCTCCATTCATCTACAAACCAACTCTAGGGTTGGGTAAAGGATTGGAACCGATGTTTTGAATATGGTGTTAAACCTAATAAGATTTGTTAATATCAAATCCTCCCAAAAAAATGAGTTCATGAACAGATTGAGGGTGGAAAAAATATATAAATTCATTTTTATTTCACAGACAAGTGCATATAATAACACTGACCTCCTTCCTAATATGATCATCCATTAAATCCCATTAATTAATATAGTTCTATTAGTTTGTAAGATCACAGAGTTATCCATAAGTTGTGTTTTGATTACTTTTTATATAAATTCTCTTATCTGTATAAAAAAAATGTTTCTCAAAGTCCATGAGATGGATTAGGGGTGTTATGGGGGTTTTGGGCATGAAAAGGAGGACAAAATGTTTCTTGTCATGTTTCACGGTTTGTACATGGTTAGTGAAAACCATGAATAAATCCCAAGTAACCATATGAGGGGGTTGTTTTTTGATAGTACCATGTTCATATTTTTTTATGGTTTGGAAAACCATGCGGGTAAACCATGAAGCCAAGAAAAGTTAAGAAATTTTCAAAAATTCCATTATGGGATTTTAAGCTCCACTAGAGATTTTCTTCCTCCTCTGCTCTTGAAACCCTAGGAATGAACCAATGCTCCCAAGAGCACCCAAATTTGATTCTCCTTTAATCTTAGGCTCTTTGGAGTTCCTTCAATTGCAGATTAAAGATCCTAATAAGGCTAATCCCCTAATTTCTTCCTTTTCTAGATTAGTGTTTGTATATTTGTCTTCTCTCTATCTAAAGCTCTAAAACCCTTATTTTTCAGTGATATTTAGGGTGAATATTTGAAGGGGGTTAAGGTTGGGATAGAAGTCCAGGATTCAGGGTGTATTTTCCAATAGATTCGTGGTAGGTGGCCTAAAAATCATATCCCATAGTTTATACTTGGATTTGTGCATGTAGGGTTTTATTCTTTTTCTTTTATTCTTTTTCTTTTATTATTTTTCTTTTATTTGTTTTTTCTTGATTACATTGGCGTGATATGGTATATTGGGGGTATAGATAACCCAATTAACCCCTCATGATCTCCACAGGATGCATGGAGGATGACATGACTTATTTTAGGTCCACCCATGGGGTCTGTCGACCCTCCTGAATGAGGATAACAGAATTGTAAGGTGTGGAATTGACTCATGATAATGTAGATCCTTAGAGAATGTGTTAATTTGGTTATAAAATGAGTTATAAGGGATTTTTTTTAGTTTTGTATAATGTGGTTAAAGGTTAAGGGATTTTCTGGTTGACATGTAAATGGTTTAATTGGGATTAATGGGAATATGATATGGAATTATGTTTACACTTGAATATTCATAGTGAGATGGGATTAGAAAATGGGAAGTGGGGTTAAATGGTTATGTGTCATAAATTATTAATGTGTAAATGGATTGTGGCACAAAGTTGAATTCATGTTTACTAATAATTTTGTGATGTTTTTAATGATATCTGATATGCATGGTTGTAATGTGGTTAATTATGGATGATGATAAATAAGCATGTGCACATAGCTTGGTAGAGTGGGGTATAGACTTAAGGTTCTATGTGTATGGGTCAAGTCAGATTGATGATCTATTCTTTAATATCTAATTGTTTGGTATAGGGAATGGGACAGAGTTCTATTCCTATGACAGTTGCATTCCACCCAAACAGAGGCTTTAATGTGAGGATAATGTTATTTTTTTGAAGTGATGCCTAGTGTGATAGGACTTGATTATTCCCATATGCCTTGAGAATATTGAAAATACATAATCCATTAAACCCATGAAAAATTATTGAACTAAACCATGGTATGCTTATTCAGTGAACTTGGTTTAAATGGTAGCATAAATTAAAGGATCATAATTTAGAAAGGATTATTAAACTCTTTCCTTTAATTTCCATTATTAGCACTTTTGTAACTATCTATTTAACATGATATTTTTTAGACATCATTGGTAGTGTCCTATTGAGATGTACTCATACCCTGATCGGGCCACTATTGGGTACCCGAGCAGATTTCATGGTTGTGGGTCAAGAATGAGGCAAGGGCCTTGTGCTTGAGAGGTGAGTTGGGTTCGGTATGTGCAAAGATGAGGTCCAGGGCTTACAGTTAGGACCGTTTTGGGTTTCTACCATTTGTCCTTTTTAGGTTTTGTTCACGTGGCACTGTAGCATGGATTGACATATTTACTATTGCTTTTAGTTTGTATCCTATTTGGGAAATGTTTTACTACTCATGTAAATGGTTTTTCTTATTATTTTCACTATTTATAATGTGTTATGTTATAGATTACTATGGTAAATAGTCTATAGTATCCCCATGGGACCTATTAAACCCTTGCTGCTTGTTGGAATCCTCTAGTGTATGGGGAGTAGTGCTTCAGGTCATTTGACAACCCGGCTCGGGGAACCGATTTAATGTCTCCTGGGTTGGGGATGTTAGAAAGTGATATCAGAGAAGCTCTTTTCTCTTTCGTAATATTTGGGGATGGTAGATTGGAGATTAGGACATTGTCGAGCCTTGGTAATGAGCTCTTTCCTATGAGTAGCTTACCCAAGAATGGGGGGAAACCCAAGTCATATAGGGAATTAATTTTTGTTCTTATTATGTGTTGTTACGTTTGATGATATTTCACCATTGGATGATGCACATGTGTTTTCATGTGAAAATTTTATGATATTTTAATTGTGGATGAAATAAAACAAATTTGTGCATTCATGTTTCATTCCAGGCACCAGTGTGAATATGTGACATGCATCATTTTAGGCACACACATGGGATGGGCGTGTGGGGAATAGAGATTGGGATGCATTGATTTCATGAAAATAATGAAAATTGGTTCTAATAAAATGGTTAGAATTATATGGAATGTAAGGTTTGTAACCATGTGAGTTGGTTTTCAAGTTATCCTTGACCTTGGTGGGGTGGCCAAGGGTAGTGTTCCATTTATGACCAGCTTGAATGATTAGTGTGTGAGAAATGAATTTTTTATGGATTGTGATGATCCTTTCCTTATGACTTGTGAAAGTTTCATAGTTGTGTTCTCAAAAGTTCATATTTCGAATTGTAGAGAAATTTGATAATGAAGGCATGAGCTGGTTGGCATACAATAGGATGTTTCTAATAATTCTCCTCTAGTAGTGGAGAAAAAAGACCCATTGGTTCAGGATGATAGGGAAGAGCAGTTTAGTGAGAACTTTTCTTATTTTATGAAGATGGTGGAATGGGACCTAGGGTGGGTCACACTGAGTATTTTCGAATTCACCAAGGATTTTCAGCTACAACACTCACATACCTTTAACGGAGAGGGTGGGCTTGAGGTAGATAACTTCTAGATTGAGTCTGTCTATAAATTTCTTGACCATCTAGAGACTCTTGTTGATAATTGAGTTGTGTTAGTAGCTTATATGCTGAGAGATCAAGAAAAGTGTTGGTGGGACATCATATTTTAAATGGAGTAGGTTGAAGGAATGATATGGAAATATTTTCAGAAGAAGTTTCTGAATCACTTTTCCATAGAGATCTTGAGGTGGGGGAAGGCTGTGTATTTTATGATTTTGACCCAGGGGTCAATGTTAGTGATGGACTATTCTAGTCACTTCACTGATTTACGATGATTCATCCCAATGTTGAAAAGAGACAAGACATCGATAGTGAAACATTTCCAACATGGTTTGAGACAAGATATCAGATCTTAGGTGAATCTGTTCCTTCTGAAAAAGTTTTCTAAAGTTTTGTATCAATCCCTCATTTTAGAAAGGGACCTGAAGGGATCTTCGAGTAGTGAACTTGTGGTTCCAGCTGGGCAAGCATGTGGTGCAACTTCTGAGAGTAGGAAGCTTCGTTTTGGATATTTTTATCTGAGTGTAAGTTCACAGAGAAAACAAAAGAGGGGAATATCCCCTCAAAGTGTTGAAAAAAATTTCTGTTTTTAGTGTGGAAGGATAGGGTACATGCATGTATAGTGTCCCCTAAAACCAGTTGAGTGTCGAGTGGGTAGTAGGCTGGTCTATGTACAGAGGTTCTGCATGAACTCGCAGTAGTTTGGGAAATGATAGAAGGTAGGGGAAGATGTCGAGTGTAGGAATGGGTTCAGTATCCCCATATCATGTAGGTTTATGGAGCTTCATGGGTCGTACTGGTAGAGGTGGTAGACCTGGAACTCTAGGGAAGAGATCATCCACACCAATAGGGCAGTGCAGTATAGGGTACTCAGGTTAGAACATAGGGTAGAGGGGAGGTCATCTCCATTCAGTTCAGACTACACCTGAAGGTGGTGTAGCAGGGTTTTCTACAATTCAAGTTACAATTCTTGTATCTTCCATTCTCACTACAGATTTATTTGATATAGGTGTTATGCATTCTTTTATTTCTACTCAGTTTGTCGTTATGTTGGGCTTAACCGTGGAAAGAGCTTGTATAGTAATGTCACTTGATACTTCGTTAAGGGAAGAAGCTGAGGATATCGGGAAATGTATGGATTGTGCTCTAGAGGATGGTGGATATCATTTTCTATGAGATCTTTTTATTCTAGATATTTTAGTTTTTGACCTAATCTTTTGGATGGATTGGTTGGTGTTGTATCTAGCCCATATCGACTGTTACAGATGTTGGGTAACATTCACGTCTCTCGATGGGGATACTCACGTCCTTTATAAGAAGTGGGATACTTGAGCAGGCCGCATAGGGATGTTATGCTAGAAGTTGGGAGAAGTCACAACTCATGTTTCTTTCCTTATTATAGATGATGGGGAGAAATAGAAGCCAGTTTTCCCTCCAATTTTGGACTAGTTTTAGGATTTTTTTCTTGAGGACTTCTCGTGGTTACCACATAAGAGATATTTTGAGTTCAAAATTTAATTGTTGTCCGGGGAAGAGCTAGTTTCCATTTTTTATATGTCGAATGGCACCAGTAAATCTCCAATAACTGAAGGTTTGACTAGAGGATTTGGAGCACAAGTGGTTTATTCAACCTAGTACGTAACCATGTGGATTACCTGTGCTATTTTCAAAGAAGGATAATGGGACGTTGAGGTTATGTGTCAGCTACAGAATGTTGAATCAGATGACGGTTACGAACTGATACCCTCTTCCCAGAATTGATGACTTGTTTGACCAACTGAGGGGTTCCATAGTGTTCTCCAAGATATATTTGATATTGGGATACTATTACTTAAGGTTTAGACTTATTGACATACCATGTACATCTTTTAGAAGCAGGTATGGGTTGTGTGAAGTTTTGGTGATGTCGTTCGGATTGACCAATGCACCATTTGTGTTCATGGCTCTGATGAACCAGATATTTTACCTGTATCGGGATTATTTTGTGGGTTTCTTTTTGATGACATCTTGGTGTACCCCAAAACTCATAAATATCATGAAAAACATCTTGAAATAGTCTTGAGTACACTAGTATAGCATAGGATTTATGAAAAGTTATCAAAATGTCAATTTTGGATTGGTGAGGTGCAATTTTTGGGACACATCATTTCTAATTAAAATGTGTTAGTGGATCTAGAAATGTTGCAGGTTGTGGTGTCTTGGGAGTGGCTTAAGAACATATTCGATGTTCATAGTTTTATGGTTTTGGTTGTTTATTACCAAAGTTTTATTAGATATTTATCTCATTTGGAAGTGCCGCTCATAGGCTTAAGAAAGAAGGATGTTAAGTTTGAATGGTAAGAGTCTTTTGAGAATTCATTTCAGGAGTTGAATAATTGGTTGACTACCGAACCTATTTTGATCTTACCCAAACCAGGTAATAAGTACCCGTTGTTCTGTGATGCGTCCAGTGTTATAATTGGGTTAGTGTTGATGCAAGGTGATGTGGTTGTAGCTTATGGGTTGAGGTATCTGATACCACATGAAATAAATGACCCTACACATGGCCTTAAGCTAGAAGATGTGGTTTATGAATTGAATTGTTAGGGGAATTACTTATTTGAAGAACACTTAACGATATTTAATGACCGTAAAAGTCTCAAGTTCATATTATATCAATAGGATTTGAATATTTGACAGTGATGTTGGGTCGAGTACCTACAATCCTTTGATTTTGAGTTAGTCTACACACCAGGGAAAGGGAATAGTGTTATTGATGAACTATGTCAGAAGACTTATAATCAGCTGGTTTAGAAATCTAGTTTAGAGTGGAAGATAGAGGCCTTGTTTGGTGAGATGTGTTTGGAGGTACTGGATGGGCATGGGTTGATGAATCTTGCATCTATAGCAGTTTAATCTGTGATTTTTAGCTGGGTCCTAGAGAGTCATCTAGTGGATCTAGTGTGTTTAGATATGATGGAATGTCTTAAAGGTTTGGATTCACCTTTTATTAGCAATTTTGGTTCTAATGGAGTTTATTATGTTCATGGTCGTGTTGTAGTACCTACAGGTGTTTGGGAGGAGTTGATGTGTGAGTTTAATGAATTAAAGTGGGAGGTGTATCCTAGTTTGTCCATGATGTACCGTGATCTCTGTAGATAGTATTGGTGGCTGGGAATGAATAAAGAAATTATAGGTCTTGTGGCATGATGCATTACCTGTCAATAAGTGAAGGTCAAACATCAGTGTTCAGGTGGGGTGTTGCGGTCATTTCCCATTCCGAAGTGGAAGTGGAATGAAATAATGATGGATTCATAGTTGGTATTCTAAGGAAGCCTCAGAAGAATAATAAAATTTTGGTAGTTATGGACTAGTTAATTAAAGTATCCCATTTCTTGCTTATCCATGAGACTTATATGGTGGGATAGTTGGGTGTTTTATATGTTTGAGAAATAGAATGTTTTCATGATGTGCTGAGAACCACAGTTTCATATCATGATCCACGTTTCACCTCACATTTCTGGTAGGGATTTCAGAAGGTGCTTGGTACACCGTATTTTCTAAGTACAACTTATCACCCATAGATTTATGGGTAGTTAGAACATACAATCTAGGTATTGGAGGACATGTAGAGATCTTGTGTGATGAATTTAGGTGATTCTTGGGAAGGGTACTTTTCACTCATCAAGGTTTCTTACAATAATAGTTTTCAAGCCATAGTTCAGATGTCTCATTTCGAGGCTCTCTATGGGATACTATTTAGATCTCCATTGTGCTGGTTAGAGGTCAGGTAATCTGAGCTGTTAGGATTGAGTCTCAAGTAGGTGACATCAGAAAAGTTAATTTGAATTAAAAGTGTATGTAAAAATCTTGGAGTAGGAAAAAGTCATATGCATATTGGCGTCATATACCCCTTGAGTTTAGTGCAGGTGATAGTATGTTTCTTCAGGTGTTGCCAAGGCAAGGTCACTGTCGTATCTGGAGGTTGGGAAAGTTGGATCCCTATTTTGTGGAGAAATTTGAGATTGTGGACAGGATCGGAGTAGTGGATTACTAATTATATCTTCCACAGCAGTATAGTAGGATGTATAATGTTTTCCATGATTCACAACTCTAGTTGTATCATCTTTATCCATCTAATGTGATAAATTTAGATGACGTCAATCTTGAGGTTGGTGTATCCTTTTAGGAGAATCTAATTTTTGTTGTGGATCATATTGAGAAGGTCTTGTGGGGAAATTTTGTGCCTTTGGTTCATGTTCTATGGCATTATGGAAATGTCCTGGAGGAAACTTGGTTGCGATAATCATATATGTGGGATCAGTGGTCCAATCTATTTTCCTTGGGAACTAAATGATGCTTGAGAGTAGCATCTCGAGGATGAGCCGTTATAAGGTGGGTAAGTTGTAAGATCCCATATTTATCCCTAAGGTTTGTTTTGTTTACATTTCAGTATAAGACTTTTCTTTGGATGAAAAAATGTTTCCCAAATACCATGAGAAGGCTCGAGGGTGTTCCAAGGGTTCGGGGAATCAAAAAGGAGGAAGTTGGAGTTTCTGGGCATGTTGCACAGTTTTCACATGATTTTTGAAAACCATGGGAAAATCCTATGTAACAATGTGAGGGGGTTGTTTTCAGACTGTAGAATATACATGGTTTGGGCATGGTTTGGTAAACCATGAAGGTGAACCATGAAGCCCAAAAAAGATATAAAATTTAAAAAAATTCCATTGTAGGATTTTAAGTTCCTCTTAGGACCTCCCTCCCCCCCTCTTGAAACCCTAAGAATGAAACAAAGCTTCCAATAGCTCCAAAGGGTGATTCTTTTTCGATCCTAGGTTGTTTGGTGTTCTATTAGTTGCAGACTGAATATCTGGGTAAGGCGAATCCCCCCATTGCTTCCTTTTCTTGATTAGGGTTTGTATCATTCTCTTATCTCTATCTGAAGATCTAAAACCCTTCTTTTTCAGTGAGATTTAGGGTGAATCTTTGAAGGGGGTTAGGTTGGGATCTCAGGCCTCTGTTAAGGGTGTGTTCACCAATAGCTTCAAGAAAGGGGCCTAAAACGTATATTCCATAGTTTATACTTGTTTTTTGCATATAGGGTTTTATTCTTGTCACTTTATTGGTGTATTGTCTATTCTATTGGAAATAAGTGTTATAGTAGGGGTCTAGATAACCAAATGAACCCTTCATGATCCCTACAGATTCATTGGGGATGATGTGACTTATTTTTGAGCCACCCATGGGGTGAACCGACTCTCTAAAATGGGGATAATAGAAGTGTAAGGTGAAGAATTGACTCATGATGATGTAGATCCTTACAAAATGTGTTAATTTGGTAATTAAATGAGTTATAATGTATTGTGGTTAGTTTTTTCTAATGTGGTTAAAGGTTAAGGGCTTGTTTGGTTGACATGTAAATGGGTTAATTGGGATTAATGGGAATATAATATGGAATTATGATTACAATTGAATATGCTTAGTGAGATAGGCATGGGAAATGTGAATTGGGGTTAAATGGTTATGTGTCATAAATGATTAATGTGTTAATGGATTGTGGAATAATTTCAAATTAATGTTTACTCATATTGTTTTTATGTTTCCAATGATATTTTCTATGCATGGTTGTAATGTGGTTACTTGTGGATGATGATAAATAAGCATGTGCACATGGTTTTGTAGAGAAGGGTATAGAATTGAGGTTCTACAACCATGGGTCAATTTTGACTAAGTTTCTAAGCTCCACCATCTAAACGCATGGGTTAGGGAGATGATGGAGTTTTATTTCCCTAATTATTGCGTTCCACCCAGACTGAGGCTTTGAGGTGAGGATAATGTCATTTTTTTGAAGTGATGCCTAATGAGTTAGGACTTGATTGTTCCCATATTCCTTGAGAATATTGAACATTCCTAATCCAGTGAACTCCTAATAAAATATTGAACTAAACTATGAGATTATTATGTATTGAACTTAGCTTAAATGGTAGCATAAATTAATGGATAATAATCTATAATGGCTTATTGAAATATTTCCTTTACTTTCCATTATTACCACTTGAGTGAACTATCTATTTGAATGGATATTTTGTAGAAACCGTTGGTGGTGGCCTACTGAGTTTTACTCACACCCTGCTCGGGCCACCGTTGGGTACCCGAGAAGATTTCATCATTACAGGTCAAGAAAAAGGAAATGGACTTGTGCTTGAGAAGTGAGTTAGGTTTTGTATGTGCACATATGAGGTTCAAGACTTGGATCTAGGATTGTTTTGTGTTTCCACTTTTTTTCTTTATTTTCGTGTTTTTTTTACTTGGTACTGTTGCATGGAATTGCATATTTACTGTTGATTTTGGTTTATATGCAGTTAGGGAAATGTTTGACTATTCATGATAATGGTTGTTCCTATAATTTTTACTATTTATGCTATGTTATGCTATGGGTTACTCTGGTAAAGAGGGTATAGTCTCCCCACGTGACCTATTAAACTCTCTCTGGTAGTCGACAACCTTTGGCATATTGGGAGGCACGCTTGAGGTTATGTGACAACCCGGCTCGAGGCACCTATTTAGTGGTTCCCAGGTCAGGGACGTTACATAGTCTATAGGGAAGTGGGGATTAGTTTATGGGACATATAAAAGGATTATGTAGCCCCCATTCTCTTATCCATATAAAAGGAATTCATTCCTCCAATTTTAACTTTGGGATATCTACAACGAATAAACTCATTGGATGAAATGTTATTAAGAGAGGCCACTGATTCCCTAGGAAAATAAAACAAACCAAAGACATAAATTGTCCAAGAAAAATGTTTGATAATTTTATATACCCCAAGTGTATTTGCATATACCCAAAATCATCCAACGTGGTTTCCCTCCATGAATAAAAGGAGATTTCTCAGCATGTATTAACCAATTTTTGAGAAAGAAATCTATGAGGAAAGGGGACATAAAGTCAACCCAATGATCCATCCTCACACTCATCTAGATAGATTCATTACTATGTGGTTGATTGGGTATTTTACTCCACTCCATGATTAATATAATAGATTATAGTTAAGTACCTTCATGGTGTTGGACCAGTTGGTAGAAGGGATGCATACTAGCCTAGCAGCACCTGTGTTGGCCAAAATCCACTAGTGCTTAAAGCACATAAACCAAAAAAAGAAATTTTTCCATATATTGGGAATATTAAAAGTACTATAGTGATTTATAGAGGTTAAAATTATCATATTTAAGATCATGTGTTAGTTATAGATCTCAAGGTGTAGTTTTATGACATTTATGAAAATTTCTTCTTATATCAGGCTGATATTATTGAAGGCATACGATGCTTTGAAACTTATGAGTCTTCCCTTAGAGTTAAAATTTTTTCCCTGCAGTGATATTCCAACTAGTACAATCACGAATGACTGTATTGGTGACTGTGAAGTGTGGACATACAAGATGGTCATGAGGGACAAAATTCTGGGAAACTGGATTGAATAAAACATCCTTTGTAAGGATTATGAACGACATTGATTTTCATATCAATATTGGTTCTTTAAAAATAATGTATCAGTTCCACTGGTGGATCTCATTATGGAGAAACTTTCAATGGTTACATAGAAATTATTGACAATTATGGACTATAAAAACACTCAAACCAATATCATATTTCCATCATCGAATGCGTTTTTAGGCTGGCGCTTGGGTATGCACGAGCCAAGACATCAGTATAGCTTATCAATAAAATTTTTAATATAAAACTTGTATTTATATCATCCTTAAAACTATAAAAATGGAAAAATTCCACTATATTGTTCCATAATAAATGGAAAATTGGTGGATCATTTTATTCTCTATATCTCACAATTGAAGAGGTAATACATATTGAATCGAAGTCGAGGCGGTTAAGATTGTGATGATTGTGATGACCCAAGAAATTATATAAAGAAAAAATCAAATGATTTATAAGAATTCATCTTACTGCTTTACAACAATCATATATTTAAATATAATTTTCAAAAAAAATCAGTCAAAAAAGGATTATTTTGTAACTAAATTTATTTTTTATGAACTATATGGTTTTATTCAAAATAAAAAGTATTAAATTTTATAAACTAAATTTATTGAAACATATTTCATATTTTATATAAATATATAAAATTAATTCTAATTTAATTTTTCTGTATTTTTCTATTTTTTGTTTTTGAGAGAATAGTAAAAATATTAATTTTGAAAAACTATCATTTGTTTAGTTAAATCAAGTGATTAAAAAGTTCCATTATATATTTTATTTTTATTTTAAGTATGATAATATACATTTGAATAAAAAAATCAAGATAATTCCATAGGAATCAAAATTATATTTTATTTTGGGATAAGTTTATTTTTATACTTACAACATAATCTTATAAAAAAAATTGTTTATTGTTTCATTTTGTGGAATTATATTTAATTTAATTTATTCCATATATTGAAAATGAATCTTGAAAAATTGATTACATATTTTGAATTAGTTGGTTAATTTTTTTTAATCATTTCAGTTTCATTATTGGTCATTATATATAAAAACCATGGTAAAAATGTGTCACCATGGTCAAGGTAAATTCACATAAATTGAGAAAAATACTTAGATATGAGTTAAAAATCATATTAATTATTATTATCAAAATTCGTTAAAAAATTAATAACCAAATATTTAAATATGGTTATTTTTAACCACATTAATATGATTAAGTTGTTTATAATATTTAAACTTTTATAAAATTTACAACTATGTCACTCCCCTAACGTATAAAATGACACCTCCTATCCTCCATTCCTAGCATATTTTAATAAATCTTGAACATAAAATAAATAACTAAATATGTAACCAATATCATTTACCAAATATTAGAAGTCCCAGTATCCCCAAAAGACCAAATCTAGAAGGATTAAGTTGTAAGCCAAAAGAGGTTTTCCAAAGAAGATGTATAACTCTTAAAAGAGTATTTCATGATTATTTCTTCATCTAACTCCTTAAAATATTATTTAAACTTGATGAAATGGAAAATAAATATATTCATTATACTATAATTTTATTATGATAATGGTATGACCCTTTTTCATCTTCTTTTACATCCTATGGGAAATGAAAATATCACTCGTGAGTGATGTGTTTCTTTTTTTTTCATCAGATTATATGGCGAGTTAAAATGACATATCCAAGGACTATATGTGATATTTATTTCATAATTATGATTATTTAAATATAATATATTACTTACCTTCTAAACCTTTATATTTGTTAATAATTGAAAGCGTCACTCAATTGTATGTGTGGAATACCACATCTATGAAGTAATGTGATTCATTAGTCATTTTCACACAACAATTATGGTTATAAGTTTGTAAATAATTAATAATTATAAAATTAATAACATATTTATTATTCTTGAAAATTAAAATAATAACTAATTTTTATCTTTTCCACTCATTATAACAATTAAAGAATCGTTCATGAGTACATATAGGCTACTGTCTCCATGAAGTGGCATGATTAGTTTTCCATAACAACATTAAATGGTTGGTATTAATAGTTTATATCATATATTAATATAATAATTACAACATGTTTAATAATTATCCATTAATGAAACCATAAATCATTTAACCATGTGCAGCAAACTGATGTTGTTTGGAGGTTATAAATTGAACGACACCAAAACAACCAATGTGAACTTAACCATTTTAGTAAATAAATAAAAAAAGGTAATAAAAGTAATAAAAGGAATAATAATAGTGAAAAAATAATGAAAAATTTCATTAATAAATTATAAAACTAATATAATATTTTTATCCAAAAGTTAGAGAAATTACAAAGCGATATGATACATTAGGTAAGGGTTTTATCAACTCATTATACTTTCTATGAGACTTATGACATTTCTATCACATGATTTATTTTATTTGATGCATATAATTCTCTGTGGATGTATTTTATCATTAATTTAATAAAATAAAATCTGTTTAAAAATATTTTTAATGTTCTCTTCTTAAATTGACTTTTGATTTAAAATTTTCCTAAGTGGTAAGGGATTTTCATTTAGAAAATTGTTTTAAATATTTCATACTCTTTATCATCTCTATACTATCCTTAAAAATGTTCCATGGATGTAATTATTTATATAAAAAATAATTATAAATTTAATTTACAACTAATTTTGTATTTAATTTTAAAGGCTTAAAAATGGAATCTTTTAAACATTTACTGAATGGTTAATTTTTACTTTTTTTCCAAACTGTGAATGGATTTTTTTAATCTATGCTGATTGAAAAAAATTTACTACCATCATATATATTATATATTATAAATATTATTATAAAATTTAACATGTTTTTCCAAGAACATTAAATTCCATATTTTGGGAATTTTTCATTTTTAACAGTTTCTAAAAAATGATATTTTATTTATGATTACCTGAAAATGGAAAGTTTCTTACTTAGGGGTTCAATTTAATTTTTCAAATATTTTATGATTAAAAGTGAAGGATTTAAATTTTCTCAGGATATAGTACTTGATCATTGTAGATTATGATGGATGATCTTGATATAGCTTGTGATAGTGGGTATGCCCAATATAGCACTTAAATGTATTGGGTAATGAATAGTATTCAAAGGTCAAAATGAAAAGGATGACCACATAGGTGACCCTTATGGAATGAACAATCCATTAGATGCTCTAAAATGGTTTAAACATGATTTAACATAGGTTATGAATATGATTCTCCAAGATACATATATTTTCATTCAAAAAAGGGTTTCAATGGAAATATTTTGATTTCATGAGTCATGTAAAGCTTAAATGTGAAAGGTTCTTTTCAAATGAATTTATTCACAAGTTTCCATGTGCCTTAGGAATCCTTCATGGTTTTCCGTATTCTTCTTAATGGTTTTTAAAGGTTTTATTTGAGGAAAGATTTATTTTCATATATGTAAATTTTTTATTTATGTACTCATTTTTTATGAAAATGGGAAAATGTCTTCATAGGTTTTCATGTTTTCATGGAACTAATGGGATTTATTTTACTTTTATACCACTTAATGATAATTATTTTTCTCATTACACATTTTTAGTTTTTTTCATAGGATCTAAGAATGAGTATAAATTTCATCAAGGTCAAGATTTCTACTATGATGATTCACCTTAAATAAAGAATTTTTTTTCAATGAAATGGGGCTATAAACATAAAGCTCTATTTTTGTGAAAAAATGTACAGTATGTGAAATTATACACTTTTTTATGTAATTTTTTACCAAATTCTGTAAAAATATAAAATAAAAATATTGTTGAAATTTATGAAATTGAAACCCTTTCTATAAATCTTGTAATTATGGGTTGATAATTTTATAGGTTTTTATAATTTGTATTATATCAAATGATTTGATACCTTTAGAGGTTAGGGTAATGTTAAAATACATTATGATGTGACTCTAAATTACAATTTTATTATTATGGGATATATTTTGATGATTACTATGTTTCTTAATCTAATCCATGTATCTTTAGAATTATTTACCATATAGGAAATAGGGTATATGAAGTGGGATGGAAAAAATAGGATCATAACCTTCCAAATTACCTACATATAATGGTTGGAACAAAGTAGTTTGTGTCGATCTTACCTCGTTTGAAATAGAACATTACTGGGGAACCTATGAAATATGATGACTAAATTATTTGTAGAGTAACATGCCAATATTGGGTCATTTCATGAAATTGAACCCTTCGATATTTGGTGGATACACAGACATGATGACAGTTGAAGGATGGATAAATACACTGAAGAAGATATTTAATGTTTTGGAATGTAAAAAACATAAAAGTAACTCTTGTTATTTATCATTTTAAAGGATAAGTTGATCAATGGTGGTCTCTGATTGAAGATACTAAGTTAAAATATGAGATCTATGACTTGGAGTAGATGGAATTTAAAGATATTTTTATTGAAATTTATTTTCATAATGTTCTTCAACATCAAATGGAATGAAAAAATTGAAGATGACTCGGTGTCCTATTATGAGTAAAATTTTACTAGTCCTTCTAGGTATGCATAAAATTTTATTCTGGAAAAATATAATAAAATTGATAGATTCTAAAAAATTATAAAACCAAGTTTATGAATATCATTATCCTCTAATGAAATTAAATTTTTTGAGAAAGTTATTTTTTGTTGATAAAATTTAGATTGAGTTTTATTAAACTTATTCACTTCATGATAAAAAGAGTAAGAATTGGTCAAGGTGGAAATAAATGGAGAATCAGACAACCAAGAAATATAGTGTAAGGACCACCAAAAACTCAAAATTTGGTACAATAAATTTTAAATAATATTGGTAGGATCGATAAAGTTTTACTTACATGGTAAGCATGGTGGTTGAGATTTTGACTTTAAGGAAAAAGTTATAATTAGAATAGTAATGGAAAATTAGTT
Source organism: Viscum album (assembly GCA_963277665.1). Taxonomy (NCBI): domain Eukaryota; kingdom Viridiplantae; phylum Streptophyta; class Magnoliopsida; order Santalales; family Viscaceae; genus Viscum; species Viscum album. The sequence continues at coordinate 1,747,082,807 of OY728146.1, read as the reverse complement.
AGTTAGTAAGAAATGAGAAGTTTTTATTGTAATGAGTAATGTAATTATGCAAATTCTTGTATAAAGTTTTTTACTCATGGTTGGGAACATCATAACCAAAATAAAAAAAATACAGCAAAGTATATTTCTACTATTATGGATGATGTTGGACTATCAAATGAAGTGGTTTATGGTACATTACTTATTTATTCAGATTATACTAGTGGATTATTTTATATTATATCCATGCATACTTTTATCTTTGGGAAGTTTCCAAGTAAAATGGAAATACAATCTCATGAAATAAAGTGTTAACTTTTGGAAAAAATCTTTAAGGGTAGTATAAATGAGATAAGAATTTATAGAAATTCTCTTAATATAATATATGGAATAATTTTTCATAAAAACCATGATGACATTCCCATTTTAGAGTTTTAATTTATTATATATATGTTTTGGATTTTGGATAATAATCTGAATATAGATTATAGATCTAAAGATGTCATATATAATTTTTAGAGTGAATGTAATTTTTCATATAAGAATACATTCTTACCTTTTCTAAAAAATAGATAATATGATAAAATAATAAAATATTTAATTTAAATTCTTCTTTCATTGACTGTAAAAAAATAAAATAATTCTTCAAATTAGTGATGTTTCAATTATAACTGAATATCTAGATGTTTTTATGTTTTTCTTGGTTTTATTCATGATTTAGAGTTTAAATTTAATGTTGAATTAGTTTTTGATCACATTACAATTTCAAAACCCCTTATCTAATTGTTTTATTTCAGTTTTTAGAAATGAAAAAGTAGATACATGAGTTTTTTTATTCATGATTTTGGTGCTCTGATTTTGTTTGTTAGAAAGAAGGATTATCCCATGATACTTCTTTTTGATTATTGAGAACTCTATGACATAATTTCTAAGAAAAAGTATTTATTGTCTCATAGAAATAACTAGTTTGATCATATCCATTATGATCATTGTATTTATGATATTGATCTCATGTCCATGTATCACCAGCTGAAGGAGTAGGTGGAAGAAATTCTAAACATATAATTTCAAAATAATTTTTGGAATTATGATTTTTTATTTCTATTAGGTTGAAAAGATTACCCATTGTATTTTTTATATATTATTAATAGAGTTTTCATGAGGATTTAGATAAATATTTGGTGTGTTTAATTTATTAAATTTTATTTTATTTTAAAATGTATTAGGAACATAAGAAATATATAAGGATTGTTTTATAAGCATTAAAATAAAAAAATTATGGAAACTTTTTTAAATTTGAATTTTGGATATAAAATATTTCATTCCTAATTAATATTAATTATAATGATGAAATAACTATTGATATTTGAAAACTACAGTGGCAGAAGTGTGTTTAAGGCCTGTAAATGTCCCTAAGAATTGGTGTTTTCTTGGACAAGAAGGTTACTACCAAAGGTTTGTTAATGAAATTCCCAATTATCTATCCCACTAACTTATTTATCATGAAAAGAAGTTAAATTAATTTTTATAAATGAATATACATAATATTTACAATAATGGAAAAAAATTTAATGCTCTAGTGTTTTCCTTCCCAATAAGAAATGGTGATTTTTTTCAGTGACGATTCATTGAAGATACTTGGTTTTCTATAAATGCAAGATGATTGGGTAATTGTATATGATTCATATTAATATAATCTCTGTGAGAATAATTAACTATTCATGGACTTGATCTTGTATCTGTGGTATTATGATTAAAAATTTTGATGATATTTTATATGGATTAAAATGTGTAATATATACTGATCACAAATATTTAAATTATATATTATCTCAAAAAATAGTTGAACATGAGGAAGAAAATATTGTTGAAACTTATAAATGATTTTTATTATACGATTCACTATCTTCTTGGTAATTTAAATTTGGTAGTTGATTCATTGAATTGAGACCATATTGCATCATTAACCACATTACATTGGCAACATTATTCTTTGGTGCATGATTTAATGAATGTTTGCATGGAAAATTTTTATATGGAAACTTCTTTAGTTTTGGATCAGGTATCAATGATGTCATATTTTTTAAAAATAACTAAGGAGGATTATAAAAAATATCTTGGTTTTTAAGAAAGAGTAGAATCAGTCAAGAAGGGTAATTCAACAGAATTTTATGTTGATAAAGGATGTATTTTTATATTTAGAAAGTGGTTATGTGTTCTAAGTGATTCATAGTTGAAGATGGAATTATTAGGTGAATCTCATATCTATTTGTTTTTTATATGTCATAGTAGTATTTAGATGTATAAAGACCTTTGCTAATAATATAGGTGTGAATGGTATGAAGAAATATATTAGTTATTTTCCTATGAAATGTTTATACTTGTCAACACGTTAAAATAGCGTGATTGTTATAGAAGGTCATGGTTCAGAATTTTCTTTTTCTTGAACTGAAATGGGATAATATATATATATGTAATTTTTGGTTATATTACCAAATAAATTTCATGGTAATAATTCAATTTTATTTATTGTAAAATTTTTACTAAACCAACACATTTTTTTCCTGTTAGAGATATTATTCCATTAGATCAACATGCTCAACATTATTTTAAAGAGATAATTAGATTACATGGGGTATATGTATATCTATTGTATATGATCATGATGTTATATTTTCCTTATATATTTGTAAAGGACTTATAAATTCAATGGGTACTGAAATAAATTTCATTACAACATTTTATACTCAATCTAATGGATAGCCAGAATAAATAGTTTTTACTTTGGAATATATTCTTTGATCTTTCTCATTAGGTTATTAGGGAATTTTAGATCAAAATCATTCATTAATGGGATTTTTGTATAATAACAGTTTTCATTCCAGTATAAAGATGGTTCCTTTTGTGGCATTACTTGTAAAGCGATGAAGAACTCCACTATATTGGGACGAAGTTAGTGAAAGGTAGTTTTTGGGATCATAATTGGTATATGAGATGTTTGAGAGTGTAAATATTATTCCACACCACATGTGGGTAGCTTATATTAGATAGAAGATTTATGTTGATAATGTATAGAAATACCTTTCATTTGAGGTAGTCAAACATGATTTTCATAAAGTATATCCTTGGAAAAGTGTTTTTTGTTTTGATAAAAAAGAATATTTAAGTCTAAAATTAATTGGTACCTATAGAATTATAAATAATATAGGGTTAGTTTCTTACTATGTAACCTTACCTACAAGTTTATCTCTCTTACATGATGTGTTTCATGTTTTTTTAAAGAAGTAGATACCCGAATCATCTCATGTTTTGAGCCTTGATATGGTACATTATGGGTATATTATATTATATAGAATATTTATGCATATAATATGTGTAAATACCTTTCATTTGAGGTAGTCAGTCATGATTTTTATAAAGTTTCTCCTTTGAAAAGTGTTGTTTGTTTTAGTAAAAAAGAAAACTTAAGTCTAAAATTTATTGGAACCTATGGAATTATAAAGAATATGGGGTGAATTTCATACTATGTAACCTTACCTATAAGTTTATCTCTGGTACATGATGGGTTTCATGTTTTTTTAAGGAAGAATATACCTGAAGTATCTCATGTTTTAAGGCTTAAGGTGGTATAGTTAGAAGAGAATCATTCATGTAAAGAAATTTTAGTTTCAATTTTAGATCATAGATTGAGGGTACATTGAAATAATGTGATTTTTTAGGTAATGGTTTTATTGAATAATCACATGATTGAGTAAGAAACATGGGAAATAGAAAATTATATAAGAGAAAAATACCCTCACCGATTTAAGTAATAAATAAAATTCAAAGGATGATTTTATTAACTGCTGGAATAATGTGAAATCCTAGTTAAATATAAAAATAAATTATTCTTATAATTTATAATTATTAATTTTTATATAATCATAATCATTATATTTTTATAAATAATTTTATAAAACTTTTCTTTCAAAAAAGAAGTAATTTTTTACCAAAATTGTTTTCCATGAACAACATGGTTTTAGTTAAAAGATAAATTTAAAAATTTATTAAATTTCATTTGATAAGTAGTATTTTTTTATATCATCATATCAAAAGTAATTTAATGTGAATTTGTGGTATTTTTTTGAAAATTACTGGTTTTTTTAAAACCATCATTTTTTTTAAAATAATGATATTTAAAAGTATCATTATATTATGGGTTTTTTAGAGTAATATAAGATACATTTTATTAAAAATAATCTAAATAATCTCATATGAATCAATATTATACTTTTTTATAAGTTCATTTTTATGCTTAAAATTAAAAATTTCGAAAAAAATGTTTTTCATTCTATTTTGTTAACTTCTATCAAAATTAATTACTTTAACTTCTAAAATTTTAATCTTGAAAATTTTGATAAATATTTTAAATCAGGAGGTTCAAATTTAATAATGAGTTAAATTTCATTTTTTCATTTTGAATTGTAACCGTGGTATAAATGTGTCCCAATAGTAATTGAAAAATCATGTTAATTAAGGTAACTTAACTATGATTATGACATAAAATTTCGTCTAAAATATTATTTTATATGATTTTTTAGATCCTTATAACCTTATATTTGAAATTTTAGAGTTTTTGAGTCACCCGAGTATGAGTAAGATAATTATAATATTTGAAATTTAAAAAAAAAATCAATTATGCCACTCCCCTCACTTATAAAAGTGCACCAACTATCCTCCCTTAATCACAAATTTTATCCAATATTGGTGTTAAAAACTGACCCTAAATATAATTAAAATATCCCTCCCCACATAATATAACTCTTTGTCTCACCAAAAGAACAAACCCAAAAGTCTTAAGGTGTAATACACGGGAGGTTTACCAAAGAAGATATATAAAACTTAACTAAGTGTTTCTTATTTATTTATTCTTCTATGTACATAAAATATTATTTAACTATGATAAAATAGTTTTATAAATATATTATATATACTAAAATGTTATTATTATGATGATACAACCCTTTTTCATATAATTTTCTATAAAATGGGAAATGAAAACAGAGTTTGTGAGTCTATGTGGACTACCACCTCCATGAATCAATGCCTTTTGTTTTTCATCACTTAATTATATGGATGGTTAAAATTATCGATCAAATGAATATATGTGATATTTATGAAATAATTAATATTCTATAAAGATAATATGTTACTTACCTTCTTTACATTTTTTCTCTATTGGAAATTGATAACACAACTCATGTGTACGTGTGGAATACAACTTCTAGGAAGTGATGAGATTATTTTTTCATTTCCACCTTAAAAGGATTATTATAAGGATTAAAATAATTAATAAATATTACATTTATAAAATATTTACTAATTTTTAAAAAGTAATTTAATAATTACTTTATTTATTTTCCACTCAATAGTAAAATGAAAACAACGCCCATCTCTACGTATAGATCACTGTCTCCATGAAATGATTTGATTCATTTTTCATGACCACGTTAAATAGTTTGGTTTAAAAGTTAATTTAATATATAAATATTATTATTTAAAATTTTAAGATTATGGAGGTAATGTAACCATAACCACTTTGACCAAGATCAACACATAGATGTCGTTTTGATGTTATAAACCAAACAACCTCAAAACTTCTAACTTGAGCCAAAAAAATTTAGTAAATAAATAAAACATGGTAATAAATTAGATAAAAAGAAATAATAATAATTAAATAAACATGAAAAATATTACTAAGTAAAAATAAAACAAAAAATTTAGTATTCTTCATTTAGAGAGTGTACAAAGCTATATGGGACTTAAGGTAAGGGATTTCTTAACACAATTTCCTTTTTAATGAATCATACTATTTTCACTACATGTTTTCTTTGGTGTGGTGTATATAATTACATTTGGATTTATTTTATCATTAATTTAATTAATTTAATTTTTTTCAAAGATACTATTAAATTTCTAATTTTCAATTTCCATTTGATTTAAAAGTTACTAAGGTGTTATGGGATTTTCCATTAAAATATTTTTTAAATATTTTAATATATTTCTCTAACATAAAAATGTTCTTAAAAATTTATAAAGAATAAAATTATTTATACATAAACCATTTTTAAAATTAATTTTAAACTACTTTTTAATCTCATTATTAGAGGTCTAAAAATTTGATATTTTAATCATTTATCATATGGGTCATTTTGATTATTTTTTCAAAGTGAAAAATAATATTTTCTAAACGTATATAGATTAAATACCATTTCCCACTATCATAACTATTATTTTTTATCAAGATTAATATAAAAGTTAAAATAGGTTTTCAAAGATTATCATATTCCCACTCTTCTATGAATTTTTCATTTTTAAGAGTTTCCAAACAAAAAGGATCTTTCTATTTATGATTATATGAAAATAGAAATTTTTTTACTTATGGGATCTAATGTGTTTTTTGTGGTTTTATTGTGAAAAGTGATATATTACAAATTTTTTGTTAATTACATGATATTTTATCATTATATAATTTGATGGGTGATGCTAATATATCTTAGGATTATGGGTGAGCCTGATATAGCTCTCTAATTCATCGGGAAACAAGTAGTCTTTGAAGGTGAAAAATATGGGGGATAACTTGGTAGGTTTCTCCAATAAAATTAACTTGGATTTAGTTGTTTGAACATGGTTTAAACACAAGTCGACATTGGTTCTAAATATAATTCTCCATTATACCAATATTATTCTTTTAAAAAAAATTCATAAATTTTATAATTTCATGAGGTAAGAAAAGTTTTAGCGTGAAAGGTTTGTTTCTCAAAGGAATATTTTCATGAGTTCCTACATGGATTCAGATTATTTAATGGTTTTTCCTATAATTATTAACGGGTTTCAAATTTTTCATTTTGGAAATTAATTATTTTTACATGTGGAAATGATTTATTTATGTAATCAAAGTTTTACTATGAAAAAATAAAATTACATCATTGTTTTTCATGTATTTAAATATAATAATGTGAATTATTTTATATTTACATCCCTAAGTGAGCTTTTATTTTTTCATATCATGTTTTAAAATATTTTAAACTATATATAAGGAAGACTATAATTTTAAAAATGTCAATATTTATACTATTGTGACTCATATATAATGAATATTTTTTTAAAGAAATATGGGTGTAAACATAGAGCTCTATTTTTTGGAAAAAAATGTACACTATGTGAAAGTTTCAATATTTTTATATAATTTCTATAAAAATATAAACTAAAAAGATACTAAAAATGTAATAAAGTGAAACCCATATTATAAATTATGAAATTAAGGGTTGATTATGTTATAGGACATTATAAAAATGGATTAGTATCCATATTGAGGATGAGAGATTTGGAAAATAGCTAAATTAAAAGGATCCCATGTCTTATTCAAGGAATAGAGGGGAGTTTAATAGTGTCTCATTGAATTAACAATTCTATGAGGTTTCATAATTCTAGATCACTTGGTATTTTATTTCCAACATCATGGGTTACCCACTAAGGTGGTATTTATGTTCCATATCTTGAAAATTTAATGCCTCTCTAATAACTCAACATTGAAACCAATCCTAATGTGTCTAAAAAGTGCATTTTTTGAGATGGTTTTGTTGGTACATTCCATGGATAAGTGGGTCTTCATTACAGGATATGTTCACGATATGACGAACCAAGGTTCCATCTTGGGTTTATCAACTAATTCATTAATGAGAATTTTAATGACTTTTTTAAACCAAAATTTTCATTATGTAGATATTATTTAATAATATTATCTTCAAATTTGAAAATGATCTTAACAATCTCAATTTTTTCCTTTTTTCCAATAAAATGGGTGGTACTTGCAACTGTAGAGTCTACCTAGTATACAGTGGGTGGAACCCCAATCAAAATTTATTGGAGTTAGGTAGCCTATAAGAGGAGGAAGGTTTATCAAGCTAGTGAGAAATATAGTAAGTAGAGGGGCTATATCCATTTTCAACATGTCATGACCCCCTACCCACAAATTTTACCCCTCTTGGGCCAGCAATGTGAGAAGGGAGATAATGACCCCCGAGTCCCGCCTCCTGTAGGCCCCGGGTTGGCGACTAGCACCGAGGGTATAGTAACACACAAATGGGAGGAATTACCCTCTAAGATAACACATGATAAAGAGAGAGATAAGATATACACGAATCTACTCCAACTTAGAACTAGAAATATAAAATAAACCCAAGTGAAAAATTGGAATGTCATGAAAAAATACTACAACAAAAATGGGAAAACTACAAGTACCCAAAAGAAAGTAAAACAGCTGCAACCACAAGCCTGAACATCTCCTGCAACCCCAAGCTAGTAGAAACTAGCTTGATCTCTAACCTGCTCCAAGTGACCTGAAAACAGTTTATATATACATCGGGTGAGTATAACAGTATACTTAGTAGGATCCTCCCCAAAGCCTCTCGTGAAAAAGTAAAGAAAGCATGCTAAAGCACAGTGAACAACAAGTGAAACTAACTCGTCACCTAAATAGGTATACTAAGTTCCCAACCTCACTATGGCTACTCTCACCAAGTAATGCATACAATTATATAGAATATAATAAAGAATATCAAGGGTACCCCGCTACTACTTCCCCACTAGTTTTTCGCTTTTCCCCAACATCGTACGTCCTAAGAATCTCTCTCCAAAAAGGCTTGCCCCCAGACACCTGGGCGAAGCACCAAAATCTGCACCTCGTTCACCACAAAGGATTTCCCACAAACACTTGGGCGAAGTACAACACCATCCTAATAACCAAAAGTAACCAGGTAGTTTTCGGGAGCCACCACAGCTCGCATAACGTGTATCATACGTCGGGTATTATACCTCAATCCATTACAGCCTATACACCGAGTAAGGATCCTCAACCCATTACAGTCTATACATGTTACACCTATAGTAGTCCATAAGAAACTATATCCAGAATATATGTCTGTGAATACCCACAATCCATTATTTCCCTCTACACACATATAAGGGGGAAAACTAATCATTGTGCCTAATGGCATAAGTATCTACCATGATAAGAGAGTGGGGCCAAAGAGGGTAGTCATCCATTCATCCTCCCACCAGAATGTTGGGGAAAACACCCCCCCCCCCCCCCATGGCTCATAATCCTAGGGGTGTTAGTTGCCCTTACTGACAGGGTGGAGTAGCGTATAGAAACACAAAAAGTACAGAATATATTATACCTCACAACCACACTATGGGCATTACCTAGTCTTAGACACAACTACAGCTAACTTCTCTCAGACTCCGGGTTGCTACTTCTAAGAATAGGTATCCTATAAGCACACAACCATTTAAAGAGCTTTATTAGATTACATCATTCGCTTTTTATCAGTTCCACTGTACGTTAATTAATTATTTAAACATTAATTAATCATGAAAAATTCATTATTAAATTTCATTAGCATCACACCCAAAGTCAACTATTCTTTCAAAAAAAATCATAACCTCATCATTATGTTTCAGCGAACAACAACCCCATGGGTTAACACCATTTATTCAAACATTCATTACAGAATTACTTTCCCATATTCCTAGGAATTCTAGAAAAGTGTTCTATGCTTCTAAACAAAAGGGGGATCAACACGGTGAGTAGATGTACAACCCGTCGAGTCTTTTCCACCTATAGAAAGAGCATAGACCCATCCTCCCATTGAGAAGCTAGACATGGAAAGCACGTGGCATACCCTGCGCGTCTTCACCTCCTTCGGAAGAAGGGTAAGCAAGACCAGCTGCCTTGAACAGTGGGGAAAAGTAAAGTAGATAAACAATCATAGAACCCACAAGCATCCAACAATAACATCCAACCCATTCAATCATACCTACTGTCCTCCCCGACACCCACATGCATAAACTGATACATCTCGCCACTCTAGGCGTCATCCGCTTCCACAACCAAAAGGCCTCTATCCCCCCACATATCATAACAACCATCCAGGATCACATCACAACAAAAGCAGCAGGAAAGAAACATCACATCAATTGGGCTCTTGGCCCTTTAACAATCAAGAGGGAAACTCAGAACCCTTCAAGGAATTATCAAGCAATCAAATCATTAAACCATCTTGAATTTACATATTTATAATCTGTTAGTTCCAAAATCAGGAACCTAACCAGTAAGGTATCACAAATGATTATACATGCTTACTACGCCAATTTGATTAACATCAAATTACCACAAGAACCAGATTCGTTTTCATTCCTCTTTATCTTTAGCCAAACAATTATCAATTAATTCAGGTTTATGTTCTTTACTGATTTCCATCAAGAACAACAACTAAGAAAACAAGGCATAGATATCACACTATCTAGAAAAACAAGAATAAATAACATACAATCGATACAATTTATTTATCCGGTTCAAAGTATTTACTATCCCAATTCCATTATCATCCAGTGGGATAAAACACTCTAAAAATACAGTTTCACGTAAAATAAAGAGAATAAACTAATCCCCTACCTCATGGTTTTTGATGAAAACCCCAACAAACGAAGAACACACAAGAAATTCGGGTCAATTCTCCAAAATACCACCTTATATCTCTCCTCCTAGAAAGATCCAGACCAAAGCTCACCATAATTGGCATCCATACACTTAAATCTACCCATAAAGGACATAGATCTAAGAATCGAGAGAAGAGGGGAAGTAGATCCAAGCGGATCTAAGAAACCTAACAAGAACGATCACATACCTTAAGAAACAGGTTTTCATTCACCAATAGAATCCTTCAAATCGCCTAAAAAATTCTTGGGAGAGGTTCTCCTACCTTCGAGGAAGGGTAATCCTGAGTTATGGACACTTAGGAGCTTAAATGAGCATGTTAGGGGGAAAACGGTCAAGATCCACAATTTTAGGATCTAGATTTAAGTACCCTCACAGTTTGCTCGCACGGTTAGACAAACCGTGCGCTAACCATGCGGTCGCTACTGCCTTGTCAACACTCCTCACACGGTTTGGCCGCACTATTTAGACAAACCATGTGCCTCCCGTGTGAAAGCTATAGCCCATTAGTTTCCCTTAAAAGTCCACCCAAACGCACCCCAAGTCACCTTAACCTCCAAGAACACCTCTAATACCGCGTTTTCACAAAGTAATGAACAGGAGAGGTCCAGGTCATTACATTAGATACCTCTCAAAACATTCTTGTCCTTGATAATCCAAACCCACCTAAAGTGAAAATGAAATAGGGTCTGAATAACCACCCCTCGATATACCTCTCAAAAGAGAGAAATACACAAAATTAACAAAGGGAGCCATCTCATAAACATGAAAGTTTCATAACCACATCAGCTACAATGATACAAGAAAAGAGTTAAACATCAAACAACTCTGGGTACTGAGCACGTATCTGTGACTCACATTCCCAGGTACTCTCCTCCAAGCCACTGTGTTTCTACAAGACATAAACTAAAGTAATAGAACACCCATGTAACACCTTATCCTTGCGGTCTTGGATCTCCACAGGTCTCTCCTCAAAGGTTTCATCATCAACAACATCAATCTCTCCCCATTCAATGATGTTAGAGTCATCATGAAGATAACGATGGAGCTATGATACATGGAAAACATCATATATCCGACTCATCTGAGGGTAAGTGCTACTCGATACGCTATAGCTCCAACATGAGATAACACCTCAAAAGGCCCAACAAACTCGGGAAAATCTTACTTCCACGTCCAATCCTTCGCTGCCCACGATGGGGAGTCGCCTTCAGAAACACATGATCCCTAACATTAAACTATAAGGGTCTCCTTCTTTGATCAGCATATGATTTTTAACGATCCTGTGCTATCTTCATCCTCTCACAAATCACCTAAACCATCTCTGTTGTATTCTACACTAGTTCTTTTTCGAGAATTGCTGACTCTCTGACCCCCGTCCAGCACAACGGAGAATGGCAAGGCTGGCCATACAAGGCTTTAAACGGAACCATGCCGAAGGTGGAGTGAAAACTATTATTGTAAGAGAAATACACCAAGGGTAAGTGCCTTATCCATGAGCCTCCATTATCCAGAACACAAGAGTGTAACATTTCTTCAAGAGTATAGATGGTTCGCTCGGTCTAACCATCTGTTTGAGGATGAAAAGTAGTGCTAAGGTATAGTTGAGAACTGAAATCATGTTGGAGACCTCTCCATACCCGGGAGGTAAAATGAGGATCTTGATCAGAAATCATCGTCCTAGGGACTCCATGAAGTCTCACCACCTCCTCTAGATACTGCCTCAACAAAACTTCCACTGAGATTGACTTCTTAATTGCTATAAAGTGGGACGATTTTGTTAAACGATCCACTACCACCCAAATAGCATCATTTCCTCCCGGAGTTTAAGGTAAACTAGTAATGAATCCCATTGAGATTTCCTCCCACTTTTGTTGAGGAATCTCTAATTGCTGTAGAAAACCCCTTGGAACACGGTGTTCAGCTTTCACCTTCTGGCAAACTAAACATCGAGACACAAACTCCGTAACCCCACGCTTCAGCCCAGGCCACCAACACTGACTCCTCAAGGATCGGTACATCTTTGTCACACCAGGATGTACCGCTAAAGGTGAAATATGGAACTCTCTGAGGACTGTATCACGCATCATCAAAGGAACAAAAATCCTCCCATGATACAACACTTTGTGTTGTTCATCCTTAGACCAACCATCATGGGCCTCACCACAAACAACTCGGTCTCTCCAGACCTCCACCTAAAGATCTCCCAACTGGGAATCTTCTACCTTGTGCATTAGGGATGATTTTACCATCATATGAAAAAGATATCTTCTACCCCCAACTTCTCCCATATCAAGATGTAATGCTGAAAGTTCTTCAATTACTCTCCAGGAATCACCAAATTCATGCACAGCATCACTACGTGACTTTCGGCTCAGTGTATCAGCTACAGTATTCCCTTTTCCTAGTGTATATGGTATTTCAAAGTCGTATTCCTATAAGAACTCCATCCGCTGACACTGTTATAAGTTCAAGTCACGCTGTGAGAAAACATACCTCAAACTCTTATGATTGGTGAAAACCACAAAGTGCTCACCAATGAGGTAATGTCTCCATAACTTTAGATCAAACACCACGGCAGCTAACTCAAGATCATGGGTGTCATAGTTAAGTTCGTGGGGATGTAAATTTGGAGACCCATAAGAAACAACTAACCTCTTTTTCATGAGAATACTGCCTAAACCCACATGTGAAGCATCACAGAAGAAATCAAACTGAACTCCCTCAGCTGGAAGACAAAGGACTGGAGCACTTACTAACTTATCCTCTAGATACTCTAAGGCTGCATGACATTGATCAGTCCATGTGAATTCCTAATATTTCCTTTTCAAAGCTGTCATAGGAGTTTCAACTCGTGAGAAATTGGCTACAAACCTCCTTTAGTAGCCTGCGAGTCCAAAAAAACTTCGCACCTCTAAAACTGTCTTGGGGGATACCCAAGACACAACTGCTTCAATCTTTGATGGATCCATAGAAACTCCCTTTTGGGATACAACATGCCCCAATAAATGGACTTCTCGAGCCCAAAACTCACACTTGGACAACTTCCCAAATAACTGATGTCGACGAAGGACTCCCAAAACAGTGTGTAGATGCTATGCATGATCCTCCTCAGACGTGGAGTACACAAGGATGTCGTCGATAAAAACCACCACAAACTTCTCCATGAACTCACGGAACATGACATTTATCAATACCATGAACATATCTAGAGAATTCGTCACGCCGAACGGCATTACAACTAACTCAAAATGCCCATGACGACAACAGAAAGTAGTCTTCGGGATATCCTCATCCTTTACATGCATCTAATGATATCCTGACCGCAAGTCGATCCTTGAGAACCAACTTGCACCCTTCAATTGATCGAATAAGTCATCAATCCGTATAAGAGGATAGTGATTCTTTATTGTAACTTTGTTCAAGCAACAATAATAGACACACAACTGCAAACTGTCATCATCCTTCTTCACAAAAAAACTGGTGCTCCCCATAGTGACACACTTGGCCGAACAAAACCACACTATAACAGACCATCAAGATGTATACGTAGCTCTCACAACTCAGAAGGGGCCATCCTATATCGATACATAGAAATAAGAGACGCTCCTGGATGTAGCTCGATCCTGAACTTGATCTCTCATCGAGGGGGTAAGGCTACAACCTCTTTTGGAAAGACATTCGGTTACTCCTCTATGACCCGAGAAAACGCTAACTACTGAACCTATGAAGAACTAAGCATCACCTCAGCCATCATTGATGATAAAGATGTAACTACCCTATTACCCATCTGAGGATCTTTCTCACCAAAAAACACCACTTGGTCTCCATCCGCACCAAATAAATGACCTTCTTCCTGAAGAAATCCATGATAGCATGCACCGAATACTACCAATACATGCCGAGGATGACATCATATGGTTGTATTCGTAAACATAGGAAATCTCCCCAAGAGCGGTGTTACCCCAAAACTAGCTCAGAGTCTCTACATACATCAGACAAGTCATCTCGACCTCCAACTAGTGTAGTCAATGCCAAGGGCACTGGAAGCCTCTCTACCTCAAGTCCCAAAGCATGAACAAGGGTAGGTGATGTGAAGGAGTGTGTCGCACCTAAATCAAACAAGGAATACACCAAGGTAGAAAACAAGAAAAGGGTACCTCGAACGACATTTGGCTTGTCTGGAGCTGGAAACACTAGAGCATGAAGCTGACCACACCCTCCTACATGGCCTCTCTCACCCTAATGACGACCACCACCATGGTCGTGCTCTGCTCTCTGAGGACGAGGTGCTTTATGGGGATATCCTCTGCTTTCCCCATCTACCCTATGCTGATCTAAAGCTGGTGCAACTGGCTGCTGCTACCTCGGATGGAACTGCCTCAATGGAGGAACCCGGAGCATAGCGCCCGGTGCACGATGACCACTCTGAAAGGTCGGGCACCCCCGCTGCTGATGGTCACAAACACCACAAAAAAACAATCGCCTGATCCATTGGCATAGGCCTGAGAGTTGCTGACTCTAGAGAAATGAGAAGTGAAGGGCTGGGACCTACCCCCGGCTAAACAGAAACTCTTCTGCCCTGAAAACCATGAGCCCCGGACCACATCTTTGATTCATGAGGGATCATGATGATCCCACTCTCATGATGATCTGGTCCTGGAAAAAGTAATCTCGACAACCTCTACCCTCGCCAGTGCCTCAAGATATATCTTCAGCATAAATGGGGTGACCTGGCATTGGATCTCTAGACGCAAATCCTAATCGAAATGCCTCGCCCTAGCCTCCTCATCTGGTTACAGGTCTGAAGCATATTGTAAAAGGTTCCTGAAACGGATTCCAAAATCTCAAATAGTAGATCTCCTCTATCGAAGGGTATAAAGCTCCTGGCCACTAGACGCCTTCACAATCGATGAAAGGAACTCGACTCTAAACATGTCTCGGAACTCCTTCCATGAGATCGCTGACTCCTCACGATCCCCGAGGTTCAAGAACCACCACTGCCTTGCTTCTCCACGCAGCATCATCCCAGCAAAGCAAACCCAGTGCTCCTTCCGATCATGGATCGAAATGAAGCCTATCTCAACCTCCTCCAACCAGTCTTCCGTGGCTGCATCTGAAACAGATCCCTCGTACTTATGCAGACTCTGGTGATGAAAATATCGGAGTGTCTTCCTCTAATTGTCATCATCGTCAAACTCTACCCTGCAGCGATCTGCTGAAACAGCCTTCTGGACATTTTCTGTGCAAACCTGATGAGGACATCGACCTGGAGAAATACCTATAAAATAAAAAACCGTTAGATCTCCTAAACCTAGAATATGGAAGACTCAACATTAATTAATTAATTGGTTTCTATTATTCATTTTAGGTTAACCTATCCCAAGGTATACCCATTCAGACATAGGCATAAAGAAGAATGATGTGTGATCCTTTCCTAGGTCTCTACCTTGCAACTAGCATCACCTTGTTTAGTAGCCACTATAAACTTAAAGGTTTGTACATCAGATCATAGGGGGCCCTAAACGCCTATGTCTCAGCCAGTATCTAGTGTTTAACTCACTTGATAAACATGAATGACATTATTTCCCTACCAACCCATGTAATGTCACCTGTGCCTAACTTCAAGCTTCATCTTATCCCTCAACCAGGGCCTTTGATACCACTCTGTCATGACTCCCTCCCCACAAAGTGTACCCCTATTAGGCAGGCAATTTGATAAGGGAGATAATTACCCCTGATTCCCACCTCCAGTAGGCCTTGGTTTGGAGACTAGCATCGAGGGTATAGTAACATACAAATGGGAGGAATTACCCTCTAAGAGAACACATGTGGAAGAGAGAGATAAGATATACACCAATCAACTCTAACTCAGAACTAGAAATATAAAATAAACCCAAGTGCACAATTGGAATGACATGCAAAATTACTACAACAAAAAGGGGGAAAACAGCAAGTACCCAAAAGAAAGTAAAATAGCTACAACCACAAGCCCGAATAGCTCCTGCAACCCCAAGCTAGAAGAAACCATCTTGATCTCCAACCTCCTCCAAATGACCTAAAAAATAGTTTATATATACATAGGGTGAGTATAACAGTATACTCAGTAGGATCCTACCCAAAGCCTCTCGTACAAAAGTAATGAAAGCATGCTAAAGTACAGTGAACAACAAGTGAAACTAACTCGTCACCTAAATAGGTATACTATGTTCTAAACCTCACCATGGCTGCTATCACCAAGTAATGCATACAAAAATATAGCATATAAAAAAGAATATCAAGGTTACCCCGCTACTACTTCCCCACTGGTTTGCCGCTTTCCTCTAACATTACACATCCTAAGAATCTCTCTTTAAAAAGGCTTGCCTGCAGACACCTGGGCGAAGCACCACAATCTGCACCTCATGCACCACAAAGGCTTGCCTGTAGACACCTGGGAGAAGCACCACACCATCCTCATGACCAAAAGTAACCAAGTAGTTTCTGGGACCCACCACATCTCGCATAACATGTATCATACATCGGGTATTATACCTTAAGCTATTACAGCCTATACACTGAGTAAGGATCCTCAATCCATCACAGCCTATACACGTTACACCTATAGTAGTCCATAGGATACTATATCTAGAATGTATGTGTGTGAATAACCACAATCCATTACAGCCCTCTACACACATATAAGGGGGAAAACTAATCATTGTGCCTATTGGAACAAGTATCTACCAAGAGAAGAGATTGGGGCCAAAGGGGTTAGTCATCCATTCATCCTCCCACCAGAATGTTGGGAAAAACACCTCGTAGGGCTAAAAATACCTGGGGTGTCAGTTTCCCTTACTGACAGGGTGGAGTAGCATATAGAAACACAAAAAGTACAGAATATATTATAACTCACAACCACACTATGATAATTACCTAGTCTTAGACACAACTGCAGCTAACGTCTCTCAGACTTCGGGCTTCTACTTTTAAGACTAGGTATCCTATAACCACAAAACCATTTAAAGAGATTTATTAGATTACATCATTCGCTTTTTATTAGTTCCACTATACATTAATTAATTCTTTAAACTTTAATTAACCATGAACAATTCCATATTAAATTTCATTAGCACTACACACAAAGTCAATTGTTCCTTTAAAAAAAATCACAACCTCGTCATTTTGTTTCAGCGAACACCAACCCCATGGGTTAACACCATTTATTCAAACATTCATTATAGAATTACTTTCCCATATTCCCAGAAATTCTAGAAAAGCATTCTATGCTACTAAACACAAGGGGGATCAACACAGTGATTAGATGTACTACTCGTCAAGTCTTTTCCATGTATAGAAAGAGCGTATTCCCATCCTACCTTAAGAAGATAGACACAGAAAGCATGTGGCATACCCCGCGCGTCTTCACCTCCTTTGGAATAAGGGTAAGCAAGACCAGCTACCTTGGGCAGTGGGGAAAATTAAAGCATATAAACAATCAAAGAACCCATAAGAATCCAACAATCACATCCAGCCCATTCCATCATCCCTGGTGTCCTCCCCGACACCAACATTCATAAACCGATGCATCTCGACACTCTAGGCGTCATCCACTGCGACAACCAAATGGCCACTATGCCCCCACATATCACAAAAACCATCCGGGATCTCATTACAGCACAAGAAGCAGGAAAGAAACATCACATCAATTGGGATCTTGGCCCTTTAACAATCAAGATGGTAACTCAAAACGCTTCAAGGAATTATCAGACAATCAAATATTTAAACCATCTTGAATTTACAGATTTATAATATGTTGGTTCCAAAATTGGGAACCTAACTAGTAAGATATCACAAATGATTATACATGCTTACTACGCCAATTTGATTAACAACAAATTACCATAAGAACCAGATTCATTTTTATGCCTCTTTATCTTATCCAAACATTTATCAATTAGTCCTGGTTTACATTCTTTACCAATTTCCATCAAGAACAATAACTAAGCAATGTAGGCATAGATATCAAACTATCTAGCAAAATAAGAGGCAATAACATACGATCGATACAATTTATTTATTCGTTTCAAAGTATTTATTATGTCAATTCCATTATCATCTAGTGGGATAAAACATTCTAACAATACAGTTTCACATAAAAGAAAGAGAAGTAATGAATCCCCTACCTCATGGTTTTTGAAAAAAAAACCCAACAAACAAAGAACGCACAAGAAAGTCGGGTTAATTCTTCAAAATCCCGCCTTAAATATATCCTCCTAGTAAGATCCAGACCAAATATGACCATAATTGGTATCCACACACTTAGATCTACCCATAATGGGTGTAGATATAAGAACCGAGAGAAGAGGAGAAGTAGATCCAAGCGGATCTAAGAAATTGAACAAGAACGATCACATACCTCAAGAAACTGGCTTTGATTCGCCAAGAAAAGCCTTAGGATTTCCTCCAAAATGCTTGGGAGAGGTTCTCCTACCTTCGAGGAAGGGTAATCATAAGTTATGGATGCTTAAGAGATTAAACGATCAAGTTAGAGGCAAAACAGTCAATATCCACATTTTTAGAATCTATATTTAAGTGCCCACACAGTTTGCTCGCATGGTTAGACAAATCGTGTGCTAACCGTGCGGTCTCTACTACCTCTTCAACACTCCTCGCATGGTTTGACCGCATGATTTAGACAAACTGTGCACCTCCCGTGCGAAATATATAGCCCTTTATTTTCCCTTAAAATTCCACCCAAATGCACCCCAAGTCACCTTAACCTATAAGAACACCTATAATACTGCATTTTCACAAAGTAGTGGACTAGAGAGGTCTGGGCCATTACACAACATCACACAGCAGGGACCCTTTCACACAAAAATGTGGTCGGATACTACTTTAGATAAGAACAAACATTAGTGGAACACTAAAATATTGGGCAAGAATTATCTTGTGGGGGATTGAGGTTAATCTTTGATCTTATACATATATTTCTATAAGAATAAAAACATCATATTTATATATGTTCATAATCATAACTTTTGGATAGATCACTCTATAAGATGGGCCCAGATGGTATATAATGTGAGTCATAAGATATTCCCCCGCCATACATTGAATAAAGAGTCACAGTAATGGTGGATTGTAAATTAAAAAAAAATTGTTCCAACCATCTCTACTGATAGAGGCCCATATAGATCATCTATGAATAATGAATAAAAATATTTCATTTTATATCACACTGATTACTTCCTTCATCATGATAGGGTCTATGACACTTGTTGAATCTGAAATTATGATGCAGGATATCTATTCATAATTAGAAATTCACTATTTTTTTTAAATGGTATATTTATTAAATAGCTGGATTGTAATAAGTCTCCCATACATAAAATTTTACAATTATTATTATACATTGACAAACTAATTTGAACCAAGAAATCATATATCTATATCTTCATAAAACACCACTTTATAAATTTTATAATATAAGACTATGACCATCATGACACATTAGGTGGAGAATAAATAGCTCAAGACTTATAAAGGTCCAATCCTTTTAATCCCCCTGAAATAGATCATGAAGTTCACCTAGAAGTTTTTCCTAGTCAGAATACTCTAACCCCAAAAATCATCAAGCTGAGTGTTATTGGAAGGGTTTAAGCTTCACCACTCAGCCTATCCATGGAAAGGTTAAATTCACTCCCATAGTTTCAAAATATGGGACAAAACAATAAAATAATTATGTCTCATGGAGGAATAGGAAGTACCCTCCAAAGGAGACACTCATATGGGACCACTACAAGAAGTGGAAATAGTATAAGAGGCACGTTATCCCTCAGTAATAAGTGAGTATCTATAAAACCTACAAATTACTTTGGTATTTGTAAGATATTATAGAAATATTATATATCAATTTTACAATATTCATTTCATGTATATAAACTAGTAAAAGAGGCTTACATCCCAATACTTCAACATCCAAAATGTAAATGAATTGGGACTACCTTAGTACCTGTGATCTCATAAGATGATATACATATGATCCCATTAAGTGACTTGGTTATGAATTATAGAACATTTTTTATAAGTGATAATGAGTTAGGATAAGATTCTATTGATTGAAAAAGAGTCTCATAGTAGTATATATATATAAGGAAATCCAAAATCTGATCTCCAAATACCTGATAGAATTTCTACACATGAAACTCTTTAGGATTATATATAATGTTTAAAACCTTAGAATATGGTTGGTATAATTATTGGGATGTTTATTCCATCATGAATGATACCCTCCATGAATTAGAATAGGAGAGGATGTCCCAAATATATCTCCCCAAGGTATAGTCTTTGGTACAGTTTACAAATCTTAGAGAAGTAAAAAATTAAGAAAATCCCCACTATATTGAGACAGTTTCAAAAGAACCATACTGATAAAGAGACAATAGTGGTGAAGTAGTTGAATTAATAGATATCATCAATTTAAGGAAGATTGGAAAAGCACTAGAGTATTCTTAATGAATTCTAAAGTAGGAAAACATTTGTTGTTATCAAAAATAAAGATATATTCCCTATCAAGGAAGCTAATATTATTGAGATTTTTAAAATTCAATGCCATATTGTTGAATATAAACATTCAATTGATAAAATTTTAACCTTGGAAGATTGTATCATATAAAATTTATCCTCCTGTAACTTCCATATTTTTACTATTTTTTAGAGATAATGAGAGACTTCAGTTTTTGGATGTTCTCCATTTTTTATTAACAAATGATAAGATATTTTATATTAAATAATTTCTACCTCTCTAACCTATGGCACATCCTAAACATCAATACATAATAACCTTCTACATTTTTAAAGATTAATATCAAGATAATTAAATTAATATTAACATTTAAGGGGTAGATCTACTAAATCATAATTTTTTTATCAAATCATGGAATTTTGATCAATTAATTATATCTTGGATAGGTTCCTTTAGAAATATATTGGTAGGCTGGATATAACAGTTTATATAAAATCATTAATAATCTAGTGTAATTAGATGAGATAATGGACCAAAAAAGGTTGGTTTCCTCCTATGTGTGTTCACTTGGATGGATATAGGTAGGATAAATATAGTTAAATATGTACCATCTAGGTAAACTAAGGTTAACTCATTCAGATATGAGATATTATTTTCTAAAAATCATGTACCCTAAAATGGGTATTGTTCTAGCAGGTGTAGAAGAATATATACTATCATTGCTTGCTAAGGTCAGTCTTTTTTGTTATAGGGTATTTAAATGACTCCACATGACAAATATCCTAATGGGGGATTTTGGAAAGAGGGTCTCAATGTTTCAATTGGATCAGGAACCCTAGAATCACACCTTCATAAATTTTACTCAATCATCTGAACCAATATGTGAGGAATATAGGGGTACTCTAACTTTTCCCATATTTACAGACCTAGTTATTATTGCTATAATTTTTCTAAGGCCATATGGTTGTCCCTAAAACATTATGTATTTATTCATCCCTTTATTGAAAAGAAAAATGGAGGAAGATTAGAGGTAAATAACTCACTTTTTGATCTGTTATTCCATTCTAAGTCTTCAACCTAATAAGTTTTGTGTTTTTTACTTTTTTTACTCTAACATTTTACCTAGTATATACAGGGTAAATTTATAGAGAGTGAATAGTTGATTTTTCCAAAGGATACCCTTTGTGAGATTTTAAATTAGAAAGAACAGTGTTTATTTCCATTTGTAGATTAAGGTCTTTAAAATCAATATATAGTATTTTTAGTTTAAGATCATTCAAAAATAACCAAAACATTTTGGAGTTTAAGGTCATAAATATTTGAAAAGAGAGTAAGGTATTATTCCCATTATCAAAGGTTCCATAAATATGACATGAATAAGTTCCCATTGAAAATAATTTATACTAACTTAGGAACATGTGTGTTAAGTTTAGGGATATGATGATTATTGAACTATTATTTCAATTGTTTTAGGGTCACATGATAAGAAACATAATAGATATAAAGGAAATATGTCATAATATTTATTTAAAAATGTGTATGATGCATAAATTTTTAACAATTAGGGTATTAAAATCCATTTGAATAATTAGATTATAGAATTTTTAATGTATAAATTGAGACATTTTAATTGGGAAATGATGATATGGACCAAGTATGTAAGGGAAAACCATTAACTAAATTAAGATTATGGGTTCCACTGTAATATTATTGTGGGTGTATGGGGTTATTGTACTATATATTTTATATAAAAACATGAATCTAGTTGGTAGTGATGAATATGGAAACATAGATATCATTACCAACCTATGGTGTTCCATAGAGCTTAATATACTCATTATATATATCCATAAAAGGTTTTTAAGGATTAAAACATTTGACCAATGAATTAGGCTTGTTGATAAAAGTAAATTCAATAAGGGTTCATGAATCTTAAAGGTCATGCCACAATGTATTAAATGCATTCTTAGAGTGAAGGGATATAACATGGAATTTCAGGATCATGCATGCATGATACAATATATAAGATCAACTCTACCTTTTTCCTGAACCAATGGGTATTATAAACAAAAAAATTACATTTACTAGGGAAATGTGGAAGACCCTATAAGATTTATTACTTTTATATATTTCCCAATAACTTTTTCCAAAAAATATGAAAGGGAAAGTTATATCAAAATAATACATGAATCTTACTTAGGAATCTATTTATGGTGTTCAAACAGAAAATACTTTATCCCTCTTTCATTTACAATTTACAAGTCTTTTAACATATAACATTGAGGGATATAGCTTATGTTTAATAATCTTTTACCAATAATTATGTTAGTTTAATTTCATGAATATTTTATCAAAAATGGATAGAGTTTAAGATATTATAGTTATGACCAAAGGGCGATATAGTCTATATGGGAAGATAAAAAAATGAGTCGACATTAATGAAGAGATTAATGCTAAAATATATTATCTCTTAGAGGGGAATAAATAGTCTGATATTTTGGTTCTTGGACTGGTTATAGGGGTGTTATATGACCATTTAATTGAGGTATTTGAGTTGAAAAGTGATGTGATGGGACAAGTATTTCAATGTTAATTGTTGACTATTATTTAAATAATGAGTTACATGAAATTATTTTGAAGGATATATGGGGTTAAAATACCTTATCCTTGAGATGAAAACATTCCACTAATTGGTAGTTCTTAATATTGCGGCACATGTAACAACATGATAATTTAAAAAAATCTACGATCAATAGTGTATATAACAGGCATCATGGAGCCTAAAACCCCATGATATATTATTATGTTAATATGACTCTTATAACCTATAAATTAAATTGGAGAGTATAAATAGGATTAAATATTTTATGAAATATATATACTTGTCCTACTAAATAAAAAATTATTTATTAATATTTAGTAAATAATCACTCAATATTTAGTAAAGTCACTTTATTCTTCAAAAATATGATTTCATCGAGAATGTTTTTTATTACTTTTTTTAAGAAAATATCATAATTATTTTCTTGAATTTTAAGAAATTATACACGTTAAAAAAATATATAATTTTTTAAATTATCATTGAAAATTAATTTAGAGTTAATTTTTTGTATTTTTCTCAAAATATTGATTTTCTAGTGCATACTGAAAAACATTGATTTTCATTGAAAACTTATTTTTTTCAAGAATTTAAAATATAAAATTTTGTTTAAAAATGGTTTGAAATTAAGATATTTTCTGTTATATTATGAATAATATAATTAATTTTATTAGAATCAATGTTATGATTTAATCTAGTATACTAAAAAATGTTTGTTTTTGAAGATCATTTTTTCTTCATGTTTTTTCGAATTAATTTTAAATTAAATTATACCACTTCCAAGTTTGTAAAATATAAAAATTTATTCCATATCTAAAATAATGATTTCAAATTTTTTTTATTGGACCTTTTATTTCGGTTCATTATAAATAATAACCTTTTTCACCTCGATTAAGGTAGATCAGGTAATTTGGATTAAAAATAGTTTGATAAAGACTCAAATTTACCCTAAAACTTGACTTAATTTTATTATATGATTATAAATCATCCATAGATATAAAAATGTAGAATATATGACCATTTTATATTCGGACATGATTTTTTACCTTTAAGTTATTTTGTATACAGAAAATTTAAAAATATAATTCTCTTTGTCTTATTATCTTAAAATTTTTTACGTAGGGGTAAACAGGGGATATGTTAAGTAATATGTATTAATTTAAAATATAAATAATTTTTTTCATCATGGAAAATTATTTATAATTTTTATTGATGAAATAATTACCTAATATGCTTATGCAACACTGACATTGTTCTTGTGCAAGAGGTATAAAATCAATAAAATAATTTTAAAAACACAAAAAATTATATTATTTGAGTGACTTATTTTTTATCAAAAATTATATAGATAAATATAACTTATATGAGTTGTCTTAAAATTTTATATTTTAATTCCATCTTTGTCTTTATGTTTTTAAATTAAAATTAAATGAATCGTTAAAAATTGATATTAAGGTTATTTTATAAAAAATATTATATTATTAAATGATTTGAAATTACTAAAAACACTTATATTCTTCCAAGTGAATGGTAAATGGTTTATAATGTTAACCATGCTACATTTATGGCCTTTTTCCATTTTATAGTATCTTTCTTGACCATAAATAGCAATAACATTAATATTGTAGTAACTGTCAAAAGGGTTGATGAGGGGTTAAAACAAAAAGATAAAGGTTAAACCTTGACATAAACTTGTCTAAATTTTATTGTATGAGATTATTTTGACCCATACTCATCCTATATTTAAAATAAATCAGTTCAGATCCATTTTCATGTGAAATATAATATATATTAATTTAATACTTTAAATAATTCTAAGAGTTCCCCTCCCCTCACTTAAAAAGGGTACCTCCTATCCTCCTTTATTTACACTTACAAATACTTCTCATTTAGATAATACCTTTCAAAATACTTTACTTACATCCCTACTTACATCCTGGAATCCTTTTTTATCATAAAATCATCCTAGGTGCCATTTTTGTGTAAACTATATGAGGTTGTCCAAAAAAGAGGTACAGTTCTTAACCAAGAATTTCTGTTTTATTTCTTCTTCTACCTACTTAAAATATTCTTCAACCATGATGAAATGATAAAACTAGTAACTTACATATAATTAGATGTTATTATGAAAAGGTGTAAACCTATATCTATGACGACCCAACCCATTAGGGCCCTCTTGGCCGACATAAGACCGAGCTGCAACTACCCCAGGCCCACCTCCATAGGCCAGGGGCTGGCGACAAGTGCTGAAAGGCATAAATAAAATGGGTGGAATTTTACAAAATAACTTTTACACATAATCCCAACCATCTATATGAACAATTAAAGATTAATAATAATAAAATATTGTAACAGAAATAGTAAAAACCATACATGTGACATTCTCTAGGTAATGCACAGAGTGTGATATAGTAAACCAAAATGAAAAGAAAAAAAATACTTGCACATCCTGAACTGATGTCCCAACCTAATAATAACTAGAAAATTAATGTTGAGATAGCCTCATTCAATATCTCAAAACCCCGACCACTGTATATAGTTAGATTCACTCGAGTATCCCTATGATCTTCTGAAATCAGGACTGACCATTATGTTATCTACATAAGATATAACATGTGTGTGTAAATCCACGTAGGGGTGAGTATATATATACCTAGTAGGATTCCCCAAAAACCAAGGAAGGAGAAATAAAAGACATAATAGAATTATTCATCTAATCCCAAGAAATAGGGGGGACAACCCAACTTCAAAGATATATATATATATATATATTCTCATATAAGAAGCACAAATGAAAGAGAAAGGGTATCTCCATCTAGATTGCATTTCCAAGATGATAATTCTTCCTATAGTTCAAAAAAGGTTCTATAAATGATGTCTATCAGTGATTCCCATCATCTCGCGTGTTTGTATGAATTACTAACCATGTAGAAGAAACACACCTCGCCACTGTGTTGCACAGTAAAGGGGGGAAAACCTCCGAGAAGATGACCCATGCCATAGTGCATTGGGGAGTTACCACTTAGTAGGTAGAGGACCTACACCCTATTCCATCAGGGGGTACCACTCATTAGATAGAGTACCCATGCCCTAGTTCATCTGGGAGGAACCACTCATTAGATAGATAGACAACTCACACCGTAGTTTGTCAAGGAGGTATCACTCATCAAATAGATAAAGGACCCACAACCTAGTTCATTATTGGGTTACCACATGTCAGATTGATAGAATACCCATAACCTTTTCCATCAGGGGATTCCACTCAGACCTCTTTATGGTGATCATGTCTGACCATTGTAGTCGTTGAGTACCTCTTAAAGAAAAATGAAACTCAAAAAATCAGTATCATATCTCAAAAGTCACTATGAAGGAAACCATCATGTTCTACATAAAAAATATTTAGTCAACATGAGTGTCACAATATGAGTCGAAAATAAATATATACGGGAGGTAGAATATTCATAAATAATCATATGGTGTGAAAGGGGGTCTACACATGTGTGGCCCCACCCCTATGTCTGGTCGTATCCTCTCCAAAACTCATCTTTCTATCTATATGGTAATATACATTGTGTAAGTGTACAAATAACCTTGTCTTAGCCACCCAAGCGTCATCCAATGTGATCTTGGTCATGCTCATAAAAGTTGAACCTATGCTCGTGTATACAGGTTATTCCCATGTACTCCTAGAGTACATGGTATTTCTTCTCACTTGATGTTATAAGCACACGTAGTTGTAACACATACTAGATTCTTGAATAATTTCACATGGTTTGTGGACTAGTCACATGATGTGTGATCTTTATCTTCCCAAAAACCCTTTCTGCCATAGTTGGGTGGAACTACATGGAATCTGTTCATAAGTCTACACATCATGAAGTCATATATTTAATGGAAATTATAGTTTCTTTAGGAATCACCGAATCTAGATCTACTGCCAAAAAATCCACCCATTGAACACATTAAATCTGATGGAAACAAAGAAACCTTTGGTTTCTATTGATTTTTGGGCTCTAGTGGCTAAAAATCAAGAATCCAAAATGCTCATACATGAATTTAGTGCCTCTCACAAACCGTCTTTCATCATTGTAACTATGAATCCTAGATCGCTAGAGTATCAAACTTGTTACATATTGATATGTACTAAAATCATTGATCCAATCATTTTTTGGACATACACCATGAATTTGAGGGATATATCACACTCGGGCCCTCTTATAAATGTTTAATTGTATCCCCATAGGCTAATGGTGAAGAATGTGAAGAATATGTGGGGGAAAGACACAAGAAAAAATGTTCATAAATCATTTTCCTAGTGTTTATATCCAAAGAGAAAAAATAATAAATATCTAGGGTGATAAAACAAGACATAATATGAATAATTTGATTTTGACAATTGAAATTATAGAATGGGATCATGGAATGGTTAGAAAATTCCAGAAATAAAAGAAAATAATTTAATCCTTGAATAATTAATTCAAAAGTTCAAAAATCCAAAACAAATAGCATGCCTAAACTATATTCAGATAAATAATTCTTGAAGAAAGTAGTTTCCAATTGTGGAGAGAAACTTTTACATTTGTTTCACCTTGATTCACCTTGATCTAGTTATCAAACATCATTTCATCTCACTCGGCCAATGAAGAATGGTGGAATCCTCCCCTCAAAAATCACAAGGTTATGTACCTAACCCTAGAAAATTTTTATAATTGCATATTTATAGAAATAAATATGTTATTGGTAATAAATGAATTAATTAATTAATTCACTTAGCATACCCACCAACAGATACCTCATCCGAACGTCCAGTGTCGACCAATATTAGGTCACTCCTAGAGTAAAACACACAATCTGGATTAAATTGGGATCTTAAATTTTTTATTTAGTACATAATTCAAGATATATTCCATTATTTCTGAAAAACATTGAATACATTATATAAAATATATTTAATATATTTATAAAATTATTTTCTGGCTCTTTGATCCTCAGAATCATGTGTCCTCTCAATGTCTGGCTTCAAAAATATTTCTTAATATATTTCAAAGACTTACAATAAAACAAAAAAGAGTCTCTAAATTATTACATACTTTAATATTTTCATCCCCCAAAAGAGAAAAACTAAAAAAAATGTGGTGATTCTAATCCCACATCTGGCTCTCCCACCCTTAAGAGTTCTTCTACATGCTCACATACTATCACAACACTTGAACCAAGGGAATGGTCAATCTAGATAGGATATTCTACAAAAAATCCTCAATCACCACTAGGTACTCTATGAATGTGTCTCCATCCCCACTTCCCATCTATCCCCAATAAATAAAATTCATATAATCATGCATGTATCTCTTTAACTATGACACATAAAAGATGTCATGCGCCAACACCAACTATGGGGGTAAGTTGAGGCTGTAAGCAACCTCGCCAACCCTATCCAAGATATTTAATGACCTAATAAACATCAAATATAGATTTATTACTAGAGAAATCTCCAGAATCTATTTATTGAGAAAACTCTTTGGAAAACACGACCTCCATACTTAAACTCTAAGGTACAATGATTTAAATCAACAGACAATTTTTGTCTACATTGGGTTGTCTCCATTTTCTTGTGGATCACTTAGACCTTCTCTGTTCTTCCCTACACTATATAAGACCCAAAAAAAGAGATGCCTCAACAATGTTGTTCCAACATAAGGGTAACCAAAAGGGTCTCTATAAAGAGCATATAAAAGTTCCATACTGATACTAGATTGATATAAATTATTATAAGAAAACTATACTGAGGTAAGTGATCCTCCCAGCTTCAGAAAAAGTTTAACACTAAATCCCTCATCAAATTCCTCAACACCTGAATAATATCCTCAGACATCCAACCTTCTAGGTTTGAAAAGTTGTAATCATGCTTAATTGTTTCCTAAATACCTCATTCAGGCCTCTTCATAATCAAGAAGTAAACGATGAATCATGGTTAGATAAAATCACTTAGGAAACCCCATGGAGGTGTACGATCTTACACCTGTACAAATTCCGTAAACAATCCCCCAGAAATTGTTCCCTAATAGAAATAAAGTGTGCTAACTTTGTAAGTCATTCATCTATCACCCAGATTTAATTATGGATTCTCATTATCCTTAGAATCCCTATCAAAAAGTCCATGGATATTCTATCCCATTTTCACTATGGGATCATAATGGATTGAAACAAATATGTTGGAACCTAGTACTCATCCTTCATCTACTGACAAGTGAGACACCAAAAGATGAACCCAAAAAAACTCCACCACATTCCATCCCACAAAAACTACCATTGAAGGTCCCTATACATCTTCCTTGTACCAAGATGTACATCCAAAGGAGAAGTTTGAAACTCCCTCATAAACTCCTCTCATATAGCGATCAGAACCACAATTTTCCCTTAGAAAAAGATGTTGTAATCCCCACATTCATAAAATATACCTAGTGAATATCCTTAGGATATCTAGCTGTTTAGAAACTAAAATTTTATATCTACCAACTGAACCACCCTCACAATATGGAGAAGGGGTAGTGTCAACACCATTAAATAAAGATTAGATTCACCACCCCCCTCTATCATGGTCACTTTTAAAGAGGCTAACTGCTCAGACACATCATCTAGCATATGAGGGCGGTAATTCCGGATAAGTGCATCTAAAACCATGTTTCCATTGCTGAGAGTATAGAATATATTAGAGACATAGTTCTTTAGGAATTTCAATCAACACCTTTATCATAGGTTTTGATCACTCTATGTGAATACATACCTGAGAATATGATAGTCTGAGTAAACAACAAAGTGTTATCCCATAAGTTAATTCCTATCCTCAAACTAAAGACTACCACTTCCACCTCCAGGTCATGATTTTCATAGTAATTCACATGGTGTCTCAATTTCATCAACCTATATGAGATCATTACCAACCTCTGTATAAACATACAGATGATCCCATCTTCATAGGCATTTTGATACACTATGTACTCCATGCCCTCCTCTAACAGCCTCGAAACATGATCACTCATCATATTCACCTTCAACTCCTCAAAGTTTCTTTGGAACTTCTTAGTCTAGGTACAAAAATATCATTTACACATAATGGTGGTCAAAGTGGCTAAAATCATGGATAAGTTCTCTAAAAACTTCATACAATAGACAACCAATCCAAGAAAACTACGCACTTATGACACACTCTTAGGTGGATCCTATGAAAGAAGTGTATAAATATTCACCGATTCAATAGATAATCCATGATATAAAATAAAATGACATAGAAAGTGAACCTTTTGGATCCATATGTGTCACTTTCAGATATTACCAAAAAGATGGTTCCCCCGAAGAAAGTCTAGGACCATCCCCAAGTGCTCTGCATGCTCCACATCTTACAAAGAGTATATGAGTATGTAATCAATGAAGATAAATATAAATCATTCCATGTATGGATGGAAAATTTGGTTCATAGTATCAATAAAAATAGTAGAGGAATTCATCAAATAAAAATGAATCACTAGGAAATATTAGTGGCTTTAATGAAATTGGAATCATACCTCAATAATATCAGCCTCATGAACCATTTATTGGTGGTATTTAGATTTTAGATAGATCTTTGAGAACCAACTCACTACTTGAAAATGATAAAAGTGGTCATCAATCCTTGACAAGGGGTACTTGTTCTTTATTTTGGCCTGATTTAGGCAATGATAATCAACACAAAGCCGCAATCTCATGTCCACCTTTTTCACAAACAAAATCGGAGTTTCCTAGGGGGACTAACTGGATCTAATAAAAACTTTATCTTTAATGTCCTCCAACTACACCCTCTGCTCCTGGAGATCATTAGGGGTCATCCAATATTTCTCCAAATATATCCAAGCATTCATAGGGTATAATTCAATTCAAAACTGAATATCCCACCTTGGAGGTAGTCTCGAAATGTCCTCAAAGAATATTCCCCTATAAGCCTTCATGATTTTTAGAAAACCAAATACCATAAGAGCCTAATGAACCAAGGGATAAAATTTAAAAATGATGGTTGATAGGTTAAAGATTCCTACTTGCAGTCCCCACTCAATCCACCATGAGATATCTCTCACCCACAAATGAGAATCTCATCTCATCTGTCATAAGGCATCTTACTCGTATGCGGTGATAATCGATCTGGTCTTGGACCATGGAAACTAGTATATACCCAATATTATTTCATATATTCTCATCATGATGACCAATAGTTACCATGAGAAAATATATCCACCAAATGATATATCACACTTCTGTTATAGAAGTGATAATGAAGAATAATTCCATATACATACCTCAAGAGAAGGTTATTGTGCTAAAGTATCTACTGGGAGCCCCAGATCTCACAACAGTAGTAAGGATAAGAAGGAATGATTCAAACCTGTGTCTAATAGTACTGAAGAAATATTAGAATAAACACAATTCATACCTCTAATCATCTCATGAGTTTCCAAGTCATAAGCCTCCATAGATTGTAGTTATGGATGGCCCTAACTTCCATCTCCTTGAGCCTAGAATGGGAATCATGATGGTAGGGGTGGAATGAGATTATAACATCATCCACTACTAGAAGATCCTCCTCCAAGATCCCCACATACCCATATATCAACTCTTATTCCCTAGGGGCCACCTATAGACACCTAGGAGAACCATGATAATGGTTATGTATTTAATGTGGAATTTTTTCCACTGTCTGTCTTCCCTCCTCTTCATATCAGGTCAAATATTCAGGTTCCATGTGACCTCACCCATAAAATTAATAGCATCTCCCATATCTGGGCCTCCTAAGTCCTCTACACTATCCCTGAGTCATATGACCATGTTTCTAATTATATTCTATAGGAGATATCATATTCCAAGACTCTTCTGACAAGAACATGTTAGCTGTTGTAGATGACTTGGTATCATAACATCCACAGACAAAACCGGATTCATAGAGTCCCTCGGATAAGAAAATCTATGTCACCAACGCCCTCTTTAGAACTCCTGCATATGTGGGAATGTATAGAGGCACCACACTAGGATGGATGTATCTATAGAGACCCTGATCGAACTTTTGTGCCTAGAAGTAACTATCTTGAATAATGTTAAGGGAGTACCGTATAAGGACAGTGAACCTCATATCATACTCAACAACTATCATCCATCCATTTTGCATATCCAATAGCTCTTGTATATAAATTGAGTTCAAGAACGAGGGGTGGTACTCCTCATGAAATATATACTAGATGTTGGAACATGATAGTGTTGACTCATAATGTGTCTCTATGACTAGACTCCACTAGTTCCCAACTACTCCATGGAAAATATTATCTACCATCATATCAATATAATTAGTCATGATATGGATAATAATAAAAACTTATATCACTGACACAAAACAATACTTCATTACCTTGGGATCTAACTCACCATGGAACCTCAGTAGCCTCTAGCGCTGGAACTCACGAAGTGTGATTAGACTGCACACATCCTAAGGCTACTATGCTGGTATAATATACTACTCGATAAGTGGGGGTGTTTCTACCTACCTTCCTGGATTAAATATCTCATTTGATGCCCCAAAAAATAAAGCTTCATCACTCATTAAATTTTCTTCAAAATCCTAGATTGGTAACTTGGCTAGCTGTATAGTGACCCTACTTTTTGTTTCATGACTATTAAATCATTTTAATATGAATATTATAATAGAGATACAAATCTAAGATCAAAATGTTTAGTATCTTAGTTAAATAAGGATAAAAAACACTTTTACAAAACAAAAATAAAACATTATTTAATTTTTTTCTGTATCATCTTAGTTTCCTTTATTTTCTTATTCATATAAGTAATCACCTGAGGATATACCTCAAAAAAGGGGGTGATCTAAATCCCAATAAGAGAATAAATAATTAACATGAATCAATATAAAATAAGTGGGAATAATAATCATAATTCCATAATAATAGTATTATAATCATAATCATGATGGAAAAATTAGATTAAATCATGGAATGTGACAATGCATAAAAATGAAACAAAATGTTATATTGAAAAAATAACACACATAGTTGTGAACAAAGATGGAATCATGTTAACATATAACATATGTTCATAATAATAACATAATATTGTGAAAAAGTATATCACCATGTTCATGATTAATACACCTTATCTCACGAGATACATCACATTATCTAATTCATTGTAGAGATATATAATTTCAATCCCACCAATCAAAACATAATATTTACATAATCATGCATGAAAAAAATAACATTTTACAATGATTTTTAAGAATTAACCCATGTAAATGAATGGGTTTCATAAGTATTTCATTGATCATTATTTCAGGAATAAACTTGGGGTTATAAAAATGAAAAAAAAGAAACATATTTTTTATAAGAATCATCTTTCTTGAGTGAATAATAAATAACTCAAGATGAGTCAAAATGTGTTTTTGGAAAGAATAATTTTTTTCAAAAAATAATTTTATTTTTTATAAAATAAAGTTAGAAACAAGTATATCCAAGAAAAGAAATAGGAAGAATAATGAGATGATATTTAAGTAACATTAGAGGAAAATTCATAAAAAATATTTCATCAAAGAAGGATAGCCTAATTAAATGGAGTTGGGTTCGAGAATCCCCTTACCTTAATTCCGGATTTATTTTTTCTCTTTTATACCTCTTGTATAATTAACATATATTTATTAAAACATTTATATATAAGTGAATTATATTCATTTATACCAATATTTTTCAATTATAATCATTCAATAATATTTCTTAATCCCTGTTGATGAAATTGAAGCGTTTTGGTATCATGTTTTTCTTAAAAATTTCCTGTTTTACTTCGATTTCCCTATTTTCAATCAAATTAATTTACATATAAGTATGATTAAAATCATAAGATTATAATTCATGGAATTAAATATGTATATATTATATATAATGCATAATATCCATCCATAATGTTTTTTATAAAAATTGTCTTGGTAATGTACCTATGGTTGATTAACCGACCTTCAATGGGACATTGTCGAAAGAGCGGGAAAGGGAATTATGAAATTTATATATGTAATAAATAAGATACATAAAGTAGGTTAAAATCAATAAAATAATGTTTAATTACTATATAATTAATCTTGTAGGGATTATTTTAAACTGTAATTAAGAAAATAAATAATAAATGATGAATACATAGAGGATTTAATATAAACTTACACTTTCCTTGGTGTAGCTTATATTGTACGACACTATAACTCCAATGAAGATTGGAATTGGATAACTCCAATGTTTCCCTATGTATTCTAAGAGTCTAAATAGTTATTATTTGGTCTCATATTTGGATTTTTCATGGTTAGGTGGATTTTTTTTCAAAGAGAAGGGAGTGGGAAAATTTATACTTGAGGAGAGAGGTATTTTTAGAGTAAAATATTGAAAAAAAATTATATCAAATTTAGAACCAGTAATAGTGATGTTTTTGACATTATAAACCATATTTTAATTAAATAACATGATTTTAATACATGCTTCACTTTATAATTAGAATTAATTTTTTTAATTAAAAGTAAATGAGTAAAATGAGAAAACAATATTTTAATTTAATACTTTAGATATTTAGGCTTGGAACTTAGTTTTTACGTTTACAAATAAATATTATTGTATTTTAAAAAATAATTTATGAAATTGAAAATATCATGTCCAAACTTCAAGATCAAGAAATCATTATTTCATTCTTACATCATTAATGATGTAATTTAAAATACATTGATTATGTGAAAAACTATATTTTTTCAATTTATCTAAAAATTGATGTATTTCAGAAAACTACCAAAAAATAACCCTTGAATAATTTCAAAAATATGATTTAAAAATTGGTATAATTTTATCATAATTATTTTTTTATGATATATAATTTTAATTTTTAAGATAAAAAATTACAATTTTTAAAAAGTTCATTAAAATACAGTTTATTAAAAATGTGCTTATATTTTATTTGAATGTTTTAATCATGATACTATTTTTTTGACATTATAATATTTATATTAACTTATATTACCCATGAAAAATATTATTAATATCATAAATCATTATTTTGATGTCAAATTACTATTCCAATGGTGAGGATACTATTACTAGTGGTCAGGTTGATCTTCCCAAAGATAATGTTATTATTCCAATTGTAACATTATTATTCCAATGGTCACATTACCTCTTATAAGTAATTATTAATTCCTTCATTCAATATTAAATTTAATTTCTCTCAAGGTTATACATTTTAATTTTCTATAATGTTGATTTGTTTACTAGTATTTCTTTTCTTCTCAATAGTGTTGTTTGTGGGATGGGTGATTAAAGAAGATTGGGGTGATCCATATTTTCCCATTTTACCATTTATATTTTATATTTAATGTCCCCTTGAAATATTTAGAATTTCATTAGGTTTAGTTATTAACTAAAGTAACTTTTTTTAAGGGAATAAAGTTTTTCTGATTACTCTATGTATTATACATCATAATAATATATAATATACTATAATACACATCAATTTTAAGAATAAAATATCATTTATAAACTTTGGGTCATTAAAATATTTCTTTGTGGAGATATATTGAAATTTTTATCAAGACGTACCATGATCATAGAAGCATATATATATATATTGGGAAAAAAATTCATGAAGGATGGTAAATGAACTCAATCCTATATGATTCTTTTAACAAAACTCCCTATAACCAATGTCTTGGTATATCAATTCATCAAGTAGGAAGTTTGAGTCTAGGTGAATAGATAAATCAGCCTTCACACCAACATTGGGTTACCTATCCTGAAACCCACACTTGATACACTTTTAAATCGTTTCCCTACATTTATAACCACACCCCATAACTGGAAAAAAACTCCAAACACTATCCCTAGGTAGAACCTCCTATGATACCAATTTTTCATTACCCAACCCAATAGGGCCCACCTGGCCGGCGGAAAACTGGTCTAAATTTATGCTAATTCTCTATACATAGTTCATGGGCTATAGAAAAGTGCCTAAAGTTATAACTAAAATTTGATTCATTTACCTAAGGAAACTATACACAATCATCCATCCATCTCCATGTAGAACTGAAAAGCAATCATAATAAAAAATAATAACATCTTGAGTAAAAACATTGAATTTGAAAATATCTAAGGAATATAATGAGTGTGAAAGAGTAAACCTAATAGATCTAAAATTTTCAATATATTTTATTTGAATTTAAATTATTTAAACCCCACCAATTTTACATTTTATGTAAAATTGCTTCATTTTTGGAATTTTTAATTATTTTGAGCTTAATTGTAAAAATTCCCAAATTCATTAATTTTAAAATATTTTCACCAATTTGTTGTTTCTGTAATTTCTTTTTATATAATTATCAAATTATAAAAATATTTTTTTAGAAACTATTTTCTCATGGGATTAATATGTTTCAACAAAACCATGATCTGAATTGGCCATCTAGAGGCCCAAAAAAATCATTCAATAGGAAAATCGGTTTTCATATAGAATTGAATATCCTTCAATAAATGAGTAATAACTCAGCCCAAAAGTGTCCAAATGAGATTATTCCAAATAGATAAGATAGAGGACTTGAATAATAATCTTCATGAAAAATACCAATCTAATATTTGTACCTTATGATGGTATTTATGTGCGTTAAACTGGAGTAATTTGAAGAGTCACTTAGTATATAAGAATTTAAACTCAGTAATTAACTAATAAAATTATCTTAAAATGTCAAAATATGTTTATATTTTTTTTGAGAAATATGAATATAGTGATAAAAGCATTTATAAAGACACATAATCAATATTCATCCGAGAAGATGTCCCAATTTAAG
Organism: Viscum album; assembly: GCA_963277665.1. NCBI lineage: Eukaryota > Viridiplantae > Streptophyta > Magnoliopsida > Santalales > Viscaceae > Viscum > Viscum album. The sequence continues at coordinate 1,747,045,288 of OY728146.1, read as the reverse complement.
AAAACATTTGGGAAAACAGAATCTGGGTAGAAGATTTCCTCCCTCTTTTCTCTTTACATTCTAATATAAACATCATTTAAAGGGATGGTGAGATTGAGGGAGTGGGATATATGGGAGACATTATGATTTATAATAGGATTATTCCATGAAGTTATCAATCTATAGAGGTATATGATCAATGCGATGGTGGGAAGTGAAGATATGAAGGCATTTCCCCTTTTTAGTTTGTGTTCTTCATAGTAAATTCTTTTCTTTTGAATAATCCTGATTTTTTTCATGATTGAAGGGGGTATATTTCTCAATTTTTTTATTTTTTTATAGTTTTTATGTTATTTTTATCGACTTATTATTTTAAAAAGGTTTTCATGTTGTTTAAAGATCTTTGGGAGAGGTCTCTTAATTGAGAAAAACAAGGTCAATTAGTTTTGGTTGCTCGTAGGTCTCTGGGAACTCAGATCACATTCGTAAGAAGATAAACAACCATAATTGAGGTATAATTATGGTTTATGGTAAATATATGTGTATTATTTGAGGTCTTGATTTATAAATTATATAATTTAATTGGAATACATTTGTAGACAATGATAACAGGAGTGTCAGAGGATTAAAGTTTGTCCATTGATGCCTTCTTTGGGTTCACCTTTTCAGTCTAGGTTACTTATGATTTCTAATCTATAACATGGATTTTTTATCCTAATATATTTTTGTGTAATTTAACATATTTTAACTCATTTTAGTTCCCCGTTTTAGTTATGATATTTGAAAAAAACAAATTGACAAAGTGAATATTTGACAGCTTAGTCTATAACCTCCTCATGAGATAAGATCATGGTCACCATTGTGTAGCATTTTAAGGATAAAATTATTGAATGGGGTAATGTGACAAAATTACCAACATTACAAAACATTAAAAGGCCAAAATAAACACCCAAAGAGTATATATTTCATATCCTGATAATAACTTTGAAAGGAATGCTAAGAGAGCCTAGCTCCATATATATAATCCCCAACCACCGTATGTGCTCAAGTACACCGAAGTATCCCTATGATCCACTAAAATCACCATCAAATTATCTATCATATTAATAAGACATTAAAGATTTAAGAAAATACCATGAAAGGTTAGTATATATATACCTAGTAGGATGCCTTGAAAACAAAAGAGGGATCAACAGAAGATACAATAGAAGTAGTCAACTCAACCCAAGAAAGCAGGAAAATAAAAAAACATCAAGGATATATATATACATTCTCATATAAGAAACCTAGAAAATAGAGAAAGGGTATCTCTCACAGAAAGACCATTTTATGATGATATGTCTTCCTACAGTCCCAAAAAGGGTCCACCAATGATGCTCAACATCTTCCATGCTGGTCTGAAGAAGTGACTAAGTGGAGAACACAAACCTTAGCACTATGCTGAATAGACAAGGTGGAAAAACCTATAAGTGGTCAAACCACACCCTAGTTTTTCATAAGGTACTACTCAGTAGGTATATGACCCATGACCTAGTCCATCATGGGTGTACCACTCCTCAGATAGAGGACCCATACCCTAGTCCATCAGGGGGTACCACTCATTAGATAGATAGAGGACCCATACCCAAGTCTTTTAGGTGGGGTACCACTCTCTAGATAGATGTAGTACCCACAAGATAATCTATTTGGGGGTACACCATATTTGATAGATAGAGGACCCACACCATAGTCAGTTAGGGGGTACCATGTAGGCCTCTCTCTGATGTTCCATCTGAATCACTACTATTATAGAGCACCGCCTAATGAAATGGTACACTTGGAAATCTTATAGAAAATAATAAAAGATAATGTAAAGGACAACATCATTTTTTATATGAAAAAACACTCAGTATAGACTACTCATGGTCCAAAATATGAGTCAAAACAAAGGGGATACAAAAGGTATAAGATTCATAAAGAAGTATGGTGTGTGTAATGGGGTCCACACGGTGTATGGACCTTCTCCTCTATTTATTCGCATCCTCACTAGCACATGATTTGATGACCATGAGGTTTTAAATATTGTTTATGTTTACCAAATAGTTTTTATGGCCACCCAAGGGATTACCCATGTGATCCTAGTCATGTTCTTGTTATCCAAACACATGCATGTGCACACTTTTCATGTCCCTATACACCCATAGTACACAACATGTCCTGTCACAAGAGGTCCTGGGCATGTGCAGCTGGAACACATCATGGCTTCCTGAGTAGGTTCAAATGGCATGTGGATTATCCACATTATGTGTGATAATTATCTTCCCCAAAACACTTATCACTGTAGTTGAGCGGGGCAATACAACATGTGTTCATCAAACTAGATGCCATGTAGTCCCATTTTTCACATAAACGCTAGTTTATTCATGTGTTTCCATACCTATATACACCACTTCCAAATCCACCCATTAACCACATGGAATCCAACGAAGATGAAGGAACCATTTTCAACCATCAATATTTAGGCTCTACTGACTGTATATTTGGAATCTAAAATGCCTATATGAGGTCGTAGTGCCTCCTGCATGTCGGTCATAGTCATTGTCGATCTATATCCCATATCCCTAGATTATCACCCATGTTCCACCCTTATATGTCCAAAAATAATTGATATGGTCATTGTACAGAGATCCGCTATGAATTTGGGAGTCTAATGGTGCTCAAAACTTCTTGGAAATGTTGAACCATGGCCTCATAAGACAACGATGAAGAACAAAAATAACAATTGGGGGAAGCCATAAGAAAAAAGGTGCATAAATAGTTAGACAATATTTCTTGTCTAAAGAGTGTATATCATGAATATCAAGCATGAGAAAACAAGGAATAAAAATAATAATTTTAATTAGACAGTTCAAATTATAGAATGAGCTCATCTGAAGGTTGTAAAATGTTAGAAATCAAAGATGATAATTTAATCATTACTTGATTAATTAAAAAGGGGGAAATAGAAAAAATAATGCACCCTGCCTCTATTTGTAATGATAATTGGTGTAGAACATAGTTTCAAATTATATAGAGGACCTTTTTAGTTCATTACACCTTGATTCACCTTGATCCGATTGTGTGTTATAGTACAATCTCAATCCACCAATGAAGAATGATTGAATTCTCATGTCAATGGTCCCAGGGATATGCAGTAGGACCTAGTAAAGTCCCATGATATGATATTTACAGTTGGAAATAGGTTACGGGTATTAAATGAATTAACTAAATTATTTACTTAATTAGTTTACTTAACATACCCACCAATGAATACCTCATCTGAACATTTAGTGTTGACCAACTTTAGGTCACACCTAGGGTAAACCCCATACTCTCAATTCAATCCTGGTATCATATTATTTATACGATACTCCTTTAATAAGATATTCTTTTATATATAAAGACTATGTGTGCGTGATAAAAAAATATATTTTATATTTTTATAAAATTAATTATGAGATAATTGGGCCTTATAATCACATGTCATATTAGTACCTGGCTCTAAAAATATTTCATAATATATTTCAAAATATTACAAGGTAAAAATATAGTCTTTAAAATATCCAGATTCACTTCTATCAAATGGGAAACAAAATCACTGTTCATGTGTAGGTCGTACTACCACCTCATGAACCGATATAATTTTTTTCCATAATTATCTCTCAATACTAGTTATAATAATATATTTAATGTATATATATGATATTCATGACATAATTTTCATTCTAAAAAAATATAATATATCATTTACTTTCTTATGTACATATGGAAGACCACCTCTACAAAGTAATTTGATTCTTTTATCATCACCACATAAAATGGAAGATATATATAAGTATATTTAAAGAAATAATATCTTATTTATAAGATAATTATCATTCAAGAAAGATAAAATAATACTTTCCTTCCTTACATAATGATATCTGAAAAATAGAAATTTTATTCAAGTGTGCGTACGACCTATCATCTCTATGATTCACCATAGTTCATTTTTCATAACAATATTTTATGTTTGGTTTTAAAAGTATAATTGATGTATAAGAATGATAATTATTTCACAATAATTATTCTAGAGATGATGAAATAATGACCTCTTTTACCATAGTCAACATATTAAATGCATTTTATACATATGAGCTGAATATTGACAAAATGTATAAGGTGAATTTAATTGACTGATTAATTGATTATAACATAGTAAAAATAGAATAATAAGCATGAAAATGGTTTTATTCAATTAAATAATTAACCTATGCTTATTATTCAGGAAGATAAATAAAAAAATTACATGTTAGGCATGAGGTAAGGGACATTCTTTTAAAAATATCATCTTTTAAATTTTCTCTTACAACTCTTTTTCTTCTATGACCATTTTGTTAAAATTATTTTAGTAATGTATTTATATGGACATAAATGAATTATAAATTAAATTTTATGTTTCTTTTTACATTGTTTCATAGGTTTACAAAAGGAATATTTTTACGAAAAATTTTTACTTTAATTATAAGATACAAAAGGAATGATGTATTTTTATATATAAATTGATAATGAATTTTCCCTCCACCATAACTATTTTTTTATAATTTTATTACTTTATAATATTCCACATTTTCTTCAAATAAAAAATCTCATTCCCTATGTTCTAGTTATTTTTGAAAATTCTTCTAAAATGGAATGGATATTTTAATATCATTAAATGTATTTGTATTGGTGAAAAGAATATTTTTATGAATATAATGTTTGAAATTGAACATTTTTAAGTGTTATGATTATGTCATGGTACTTGGAAATTTCTGTGATTATGGGTGGTTCAGTTTTAAACCATGTATGGGAGGTTATATTATTAAAAAAATATGTGTGGTTCCTTTATAAACTAAGGATGGGTGGGTCCATGATATCCCTCCAATGGATTGCGTATGGAAGTTCACCATATTGATTATTCCACTTGTAAAAGTGATATAAAATATTATTTCTGATGTTACTAACATTATTTATCTATTTTTTAAATGTGTTTTTATGGAAATATTATGATTTCTCAAGGTAATATGATGATCTTGTGTTCAATGGAATGTGTAGTCTACTTCTTAAGGGTGAAAATTATATCTTTTTAAAGAAGTTATCATAAGATTTTCATGATTGAAAAGAAATCATTATTAGTTTTATATTTCAATTTAAATTATTATGATATTTTTTATGAAATTATTTTTGTAGATATGATGATTTATTGGGTAAAAAAAATTCTATTTTGAAAAAAAAAATCTTTTGAATAAGGAAAAGTTTTATATGTATTTATAGACTAACGGTTTCATTCTTTATTTTTATGTACCTTACAATGATTTTGGTGATAATAATAATATTTAAAATGTTTTTCATAGGTTTTTAGGGATAATTATGGACAAGGATGAGGTCAAGGTGAAAATTTTTAAGATGTTTCAGGAAAATATAACTTGTTATATCATAAAAGTTTTGTTTTTTGGGAAAATGTATACAGAGAAGTAGGGTCCATCTTTTAATTTTTGGATATTTTATGTAAGAGTTATGACCTAATTCACTAAAATTATAATACTAAAATATATTTTTTAATTCAATGAAGTTAATTATAATTTAACATCACTAGAATATATAACATCCAATTCCGGGACTTTACAGTTAGTATTAAAGAAAAGATTTAGATAAATTTAGAGGATGTGATGTTATTTGATTATAATCTAAAAGTCACCTATAACAAAAATGGTTAGTATATTAGGGATAATTATAGTTATTTTTTATAAATTGAAAGAGTTTAATATTACATGGTTCAGGATATCTTGGAATTTATTCTCCACAAAATATTATTTATTATGACTTTATTGATATACTTACACTTACCATTTTTGTTTTAGTAAATTGATGGATCCATAATATACCACATTTCAAATATATGTAAAGGAAATTTTGGTGATTTTATGCACTATAATTTGAATATAATTTGAGATATGGTGAAAAAACTTATTCTTATTCTTTACCAGCTATAACTGGTAATGATTAATTACTTAAAACTAGGTGAATTTCCTAATTCATAAAATAAGGGAGAAATAAATCACTATGGAAGTTTAAGTTATAGTGATTGTAAAGGTAAAAATATTATATGAACTATATTCCAAGAATGTGAGAAGAATCTCCCAATATGATGTCTTTAAATAATGGGAAGATTTTTCTTTAAGGTAATTGATGGCATAAAGCAATAATATTCCATGGAAAAAAGGAAGTTTTTAGTTAACAACAAAAAATTGAATAAATGTATTCCCAAAGTTTCAAATAAATTTTTTAAATTTGGAGAGTATACGAATTTTGAAAATCAATTCCCTATGGGAAATATCCAAAAAAAATTAGAAATACCATACAAATAAATTTTTATAAATACCTAATTTCATTAAAGTTGAAGATGAGGAAATTGAAAATGATATATAAAGGTATATGTCATATCATTTCTTATATTTTGAAATTTTTTAATCTTAGTATATGATTAATATTTTTGTTTTTAGGAAGTAATTATTAATTAATAAGTAGGAAAATCATGGTAAAGGGATTGTCAAGAATGTTGAATGATTAAGGTGTCTACATATAGGTATTCAAGAGTTATGATGTAGTGTTATATTTAAGGATGATCATAATTTCAAAATCACTAATACTCTTTTTATTTTTAATGTGAAAGACGTACTTTGGTAGAAATTTATTGTGTTTTGATAAATTATTGAGGTATATATAACCCTTAAGTTTAACTTGTGAAGAATTTATTTGAAGAATAATGCACTTTTCATAAGTTTAATGGTATAACCATTAGGTTTTCTATTATCATTGATAATGAAGGTTTATTTTAAGGTTTTTCATTATATTTTTTTGCATTTTATCATAATTACATTGATATATTCTCATCGGGAATGTCCAAGGGGATTGAACCCATAATCGAAGGGTGTCAACGGTCAAACTCCTACCACTGGTCTATGTGATGTCTTAGTTAGTGTGATTTTTTAAATGATCAAACATATAAATATTAAGTTGATTTTGGGAACAGTTTTTTATTTCATAGATAACCATGGTTTTGAGAAGTTATTTTATGATTAGTTGATTAAGTTCTCTATTTTGGGAGCCTTATATGATTTAGGTAAATAGAGCATTATGGGATTTTATTTGAGGAATGAATGTGGAATTGTATTTTGGAAGTAAATATGATATTAATATTTCATAATGTTGATTCATGTTATTTATGGAAAATATTATCATATTTTAGTAGTTATATTATTAGGTAATATATATTTCGTTGCATGAATTTATGAGTGACTAATAATAATAGGAGCTAAACCTTGAATTAATCTAGGAAAACATTGTGACAAAATCCATATGATTTTTTTGGTTTCAAATTAGTCTAGAATGTTTTGAATAATTTTAAGTCAATTAACTTATAAAATTATCTGTGTTGAACTTTGGTTGTTATTTTTTATTATTTAGAGATTAATGTTGGATTTCATCATTCGAAGTTCTATTTATTTTTGGAATTGTTTCATCTTGTGCTAACCATTTTGGTTTTGATTAACTTTTAAATAGAGTTAGAATAGCATGCTATCCTTTTATCAAACTAGGAGGTCTTTTGAAACTTGATTTTAGTTATTCATGGGAAAAAATTTCATCATGAATACTCATAGTTTGGAGAAAAATATGAGATTGTGGTAAAATTGATTAAAGGATAACATTATACATGTCAAGTAAGTATATTTTATTATTTTCTTAATCTAGATGTAAAATTAATTCCTCAATTATATGAAAGGGATCTTGAACCAAAAAAACTATCCTATTACATTAATTTCTTATGAATTTATTTCCTTTTTTAAACCCCTTTGGTTTATAGTTTTATGGTCATTGACTTTCTTGTGATCATTATCTTTCTTATGATTAGTGATATATGTCACTCTCCGTCATTATTTAATCATTATGGTTATCTTAAAGGTCCATATTTTTTACTTCCTACTAATTGTTCCACATTTTGAAACATATTTTTGTGTTAGTCCTAATGACCTTCTTATTTCCAATTCTAACTTTTCAGGAGGATGTTTTATTAAGCCGTTTTAAAATGTGTGATTCCATCAAAGGTATTTTCATATAGAAAAAATTTGATTACTAAGATCATGTTCAAATTGTGAGGATTAAATTAATTAAATGGGTATAATGTTACACTCAAAGATTTTAAAAAATAAAATAGTGTTCAATTGTGTATACAATGCACAACACTGAGGCCAAATTAACTGTGAAATATTATTATTTTAATATAACCATTATAACCTAGTTGTTAAATTTGGGGGTGTGAATTCGATTAAATACTTAATAGAATATATATAATGGTCCTAATAAATTCAAATCTATTGATAAATGATTATTAAATAATCAATAAATATGTAACAATGTCATATTATTTTTTAAAAATGTGTTTTCTTCAAAAATGTTTTTCATTTTTTTAATGTGAAACTATTATTATTAATTTAAATAAAATTTATAATTTTATTCGATAAAAATGATATAATTATTAAAATAATAAATTAAAATTATATTTGAGTGATGTTTTGGTATTTTTCTGAAAAGATTTTTTTTTCAATGAATGGTCAAAATACAACTTTTCTTTGAAAACTATGTTTTGGTTTCAAGCATTTAAAAAGTTCCATTTTGTAGTAAATTGGTTTCAAATTAAAATTTGTTTTGTTATATTATTAATAATTAAATTAATTTCATTTTAATCTATTTTATTATTTTATTTGGGATAAAGATATTTTTATATATAGAAGGTATTTTTTGAAAAAAAAACTGTTTTTCATCATGATTTGCAAGTTTATGTTTAAATTAAGTTTTTTCACTTATATGTTTCTAATATTAAAAATAAGATTATATATTTTAAATAAATAGGTACTAATTTTGTAAATAGGTTCCATTTATTTTTTTCTCTTAATAATACTAACCTTAATAAATTTATGTCACTTAAATAATCCTAAACCGGGTAATCTGGGTTTAAAATAAATGATAAGGACTCAAAAATGATACTAAAAATAGAATTAATTTTATTGTATTATTATATATCATCTATAAATATTCAAATTTAATATATATGCCCATTTTTAAATTGTTAATGATTTAATCATTTATGTTATTTTATGCAAACAAAAGACAAAAATGTCATTTTCTTTGTTTTATTAACTCTAAATTTTTGAAATTGTGATAAACATGGGATATGTTTGAATATAAATGTAAATTTTAAATATAATGGATTTTTTCATTATGTTAATTTATTTAAAATCATTATTGATGAAATAATTACCAAATATACGTTTGAAACACCGACACAATGCGTGTGCCATAAGTAAAAAAACAATAATGTTTTTAAAAATACATCTAAAAATAATGTTTTTTGAGATATTTAAAGTGTTACACGAATTTATTATATAATTATAACATATTTTATGTGTTTAAAATATTTATATTTTAATTAAATCTTTTTTTATGTTTTTAAAGTCAAATTTACTTAACAGTTCTAAATTTGACATTAATGTTATTTTATAATATTTTTTTTATAAAATGAATTAAAAATTATAAAAAAATTATTTTAGAAATATTGAATATTAAATGGCTGATAATATCAAACATGTTACATTAATGGATCATATTTTATTTTATATTGACTTTATTTACCACTATGGAGTATAAAATTTAATATCACGATAATTGTCAAAAATGGTTAATGAGGGGTTAAAACAAAAAAATACAAATGTGAAAAAATCACCTAAACTTGTCAAAATTTTATTGGATGAGTGTATTTCAAAAAAAACTAATAATATATTGAAAAGAAATAAATTTTTATCCATTTTTAAATTAAAAATAATTTATATTAATTTAACACGTTAAGTAATTCCAAGAGTGCACCACCCCTCACTTATAAAATGGCACATCCTCTCCTCTTTTCTTCACACATAAAAATAATTTTGGTTGGGCCAATAACTACCCAAATAATATTCGTAAATACTAATCCAATTTATAATATCCTTGGTTCGATCATAAAACCATCGTAGAAAATCATTTGGTGTAAAACTTAAGAGGTTTTTTGAAGAAGAGGTATAGTTCTTAACTGAATGTTTTTATTTTATTTCTTATTCTAAATACTTAAAATATTTTTAAACCATGTTTAAATAATTCAAAAATTATATTATATATATTTATAATTTATTATGTTAATTTCAAAAACTATATCCATCTCCACTTCCATCAAATGGGAAATGAAACTATCATTCATTTGTACAACAGACTACAACCTCACAAACTAATGGAATTAATTTTCTATATCAGACTCTCAATACTAGTTATAATTATGGATTTAGTTTATATATATTATATTCTTGACATATTTATCATTCTTAAAATTTAATATATCATTTAATTTCTTAACATTCAATTCACTGAAAAAATAATAATGTCGTTCGTGTGTATGTGTAGACTACCACCAACATGAAGTGATGAGATTTGTTTTTAATCACTAAATAACATGAATTATATATATATATATATAAGTATATATAAATAAAAAATTATGTTATTAGATATAATTATAATTTTTTAAAGATAAAATAATGCATATATGTTTCTATAATGATCGTTGAAAAATGGGAATGTTACTAATGTGTACGTACGACCTACTTTCTTCATGACTGTAACATAGTTCATTTTGAAACCATATTTTATGTTTTTTTTTCAAAGTATAATTGATATATAAAATTATAATTATTTCATTATTATTATTCTAGAGATCATGGAATAATGACCACTTTGACCATAGTCAACCTATCAAAGACATTTTAGACATATGAGTCGAATATCATCAAAACGACTGACATGAAATAAATTGATTGAGTTATTGATTATAAAATGGTTAAAAGGAATCATAAAATTGAAAATAACTCTTGAAATATTATATAAATAACTTTATTTTATTATTCAATATTATAATGAACACGTGTGATGAGTTAGGTTCAAGGCAAGGAACATTCATTTAAAAAGATCCTCTTTTATTGTTTCCCTTAAAACTCTTTTCCTCCCATGTCAATATATATAAAATTATTTTATGGGTGTATTTATATGTAAATAAATTAATTATAAATGAAATTTTATGTCCCTTTTTAATTTATTTCAAATTTTTTCAAAAGAAATATTTTTTTCAAAATGTTTTTAGTTTCTTTACAAAAGAAAAAAATATTTTATTTTTACATAAATGGAGGAAATGAATTTTCCCACTATCATAATCATTTTTTGATTTTTAAATTATTTTATAATATTCAATTTTTATTAAAATAAAAACCCTTTTCCCATATTTTCTTATTATTTTTACAAATGTATTTATAATGTAATAGATATTTCAATATTTTAAAAAGTATTCTTATGGGTGAAAATAATATTTTTTAAAATGTAATGCTCAGAATGTAAAGATTTTTTTTTATTATGTTATGGTTCTTGAGAATTTTTATTGTGATGGTTGGTTCCATTATAAAGCAATAAAATTTGGTTTTTTTATAAACCGAGGGTGGTTGGTACCATTATAAACTAAGGATGGGTGGGTATTTGATAGCCCTCTAATGCATTGAGTATGGAAGTCAATTGTATTTGTTATTCCATTCATATAAATGATATGGAAAATGATGTACCAACTAAGATATATGATTTATTTATGATTTATATGGGTTTTTACAATAATATTATGTTTTACAAGGTAATCTAATGATCTTATGTTTAAAGAAATGTATATTCTACTTCTTAAGGGGTAAAAATATAAATTTGTGAATAACTTATCATTAGATTTTCATGGTCGAAAAGAATAATATTAGAGTCTTATTTAATATTATAAATTCGAATGAAATTTTTTTATTAAAATATTTTAAAAATTAATTTTATTTATTGTGTAAGAAATTGTTTATTTTTAACCCATATTTTACTTTGAAATATTAAAATTATAAAAGTATTCATGAACTAACAGTTTCATTCTTTCTTTTAATATTTATTATGGAGTTTTTTGTATTCATACCATGTTTTCAAAAAATTAAAAAGTTTTTATGGATGAGTATGTAAAAGGATTAGGGAAATATAAATATTTTGAATATTTTTCATGAAAAAAAACATTTATATCATAAATATTTTTTTGTGGAAAAATGGATATTGAGTCGATGTTTCCACCATGTTATTAATGGGTTTTTTATATAAGAGTTATGAACTAATTCTATAAAACTATAAACCTAAAAAAATTTAATGAAATTAATTAAATTCTATTATAAAGTTTGTAGAATATATAATTTTGATGGTTGGTTTCTACCACACAGATTTCATTACCTAAATGAGGGGTTCCTTGGATCTAAATCCACCTATGACTAGTAGCCAAGAAATATTTATAGTGATTCAAAACACTCAAGGTAAAAAGTTTGGTTTTTGAAAATGGAATAATTAAAAATCCATGGAGACATTCTAATCTCTATCCAACCATGGTTGGGTTGTTATTATGTTAGTACATTGATTTTTTTCTTGTCACGGACCCCTCGCTCTAAAGATACTGCAATGAGGGGAGAGAGATAATGACCCCCTGATTCTTGACTCTGGTAGGCCCCAGGTAGGTGAATAGCACCAACAGTGTAAAAATCTCATAATATGGGAGGCATTACCCTTTATAAGAAAACAATATTGAGAGATAAGATGAATCATCCCCAACAACTACAAGACATATATATATATATATATATATATATATATATAAAGAAACCCAAAAAACTTTACCACAATGAATGTATAAATGGAATTGATACAAAAATAATAAAGTTTCTAAAGTAAATACCCAAAATTAAAGATAAAGCAGGGACACAACAATTGTTCCAAGGCCTGGGCTCGTAACACCTAGCATGGTCCATGTAATCCTCATAAAAACGTGAAAGCAATTTTATATTTGTAGGGTGAGTATACAGGTATACCTAGTATGAAAACCAAATTCTCTCATGCACATGTGAGAGAAGCATACTAATGCCCCTATGAAAAAATAGCAGAACCAAACAAAACCTATCAAGGTATACTAACCATCCCAACCTCACCAGAGAATGCTCCCCATGTAATGTAAGTTATGTAATATTATATAAAGTAAATCACATTGATGATAGGGTACCCCACACCACATTCCCACTGTTATGTATCTCTCTCCGAATGTCATACGTCCTAGCTCCCACATCCCTTCTGTATACCACATCACATCCCGCATGTACACACCTGGTTCTCACAACACATCTCACCCACACACACTTGGAACTCACAACACATCTAGACCACACACACATGAGCCTCACAACACATCCTTCATGCACACTTCTAGGCCACACAACATAGCACATCATATCACAACTCATCATATCTCATCTCGAAGACACCTAGGAAATCACATCACAACTCATCCAGAAGACACCTAGGACAACACATCACAACCCATAAAAAAGACACATGGGACACCACAACTTCTATCAAATGTACTAAAAAACTTTAATCCATCACATTCCATCCAATACCTACCTCTTTTGGATGATAGAGTAGAAAATAGTGGGTACCCACCCATCCGTACTACTCACCATATGTTGGGAAAACACCCCTTGTATGACTAGGTGGGTGTTTTTCATGTGTTTCTCAATGTTGGTGGGGTGTGTATGAAAATAAAAATAATATACAATTGTATACACATATATATAGGGAAAATCACACAATCCCAACCTATGTGTTCACAACCAACTAACCAACTCACATAAATGTTACATTTTATACTACCTCGAAATTAAATTATTAGTATCTACAACAGTCATTTTAGAAGGTAAAGAGCCCTGATAAGTGGCTTCATATTTCCTCTCCATTTAACCCCCATTCATTTCATTATTTTATATCAACCATATTGGATCACAAAACCCATCATTATATTCCATTAACCACTTTCATCTAATTAACCAACCAACCCAATCCATTCAAACATTATTAAACAATCAATTATTTATTCCATCTGTACTTAGGCATCAAGAACAACAAAACCACATTTCACAACCAGAAAAAAATATCATCCCTTACCACCCAACAAGCACGACCAAAAAACCATCACATCATCGTCCCATAAGCACAGCCAAACAAACCATCATATCAACATCCCAAAAGGATGAACAAACAAACCATACCCTTGCTTCCCCACAAGTATGACCAAACAAACCATCACATCATTATCCCACAAGCACAGAAAAATAAATCATCTACCTTATAAGCCCCAACCACACTCATCAAAGAACATGAAGATTAATTTTCATATTTTCAAAGGTAATTTTACCACATACCACTTTAATTATTTAGGGAGTTGTCACACAAACTAAAATCTCAGGGCAACAATTTCATTACAAAAGTATAAGTAATTAACCAATTATTATTTATGGTGACATCACAATAAGCACACAAAACAAGGGTTTCACAACACATGTCATATAGTACAAAAAAAATAACCAATGACCATAGTTTTCAGTGGAGAATTTATCCCATACAATCCACCACATCATAATAATAATAAATCTATAAAAAATGTGAAGAAAACCATTTACCCTTAAATTTCAACTTAACCAATTTAATTATCTTTAATTAATCCAGCACAACCAAATCTCATAAGTATACAAAAGAAACCCCCTCTTTCATGATACACAATAAGGTGAGACGAGGTAAATCCTACCACAAAGAAGCTTTCAAACTTCCTGTGCACCATAGGGTGAAGAAGAGACTGCCTGAAAACCAAAAACGCACCACTAGGAATTGTTGATCAACCTACTCCTTATCAAAGGTGTTCAAAAAATTCAACACAAACATACCCCAAACCAAAGAAACTCCACAGAAATAGATCCCCAAGGGAATAATGGAAGAAAAAAAGTTATAAGTAAAATAGATCTCACCATGGATACCCAATGAACATCCAACATGATTAATATATCAAATAGGTAGGAATAAGGCTCAAAGAAAACCTTGAGGTGCCTAGGGATTTCCCAAAATGAGATGAAGAAGAAAATATGACATAATGAATAAATGTTTGGCCCAAATTATTTTGGAAACTATATTGGATTAGGGTATTACACAAATTTTAATACTGTTTCACATCATGTAATACCTGGTGTTTGGTTTTTTCTGAAAAAAATGCCACCTCTTCATTTAATAATTTATTTTTAAACCCTAAAATATTACATGTCTGAAACCCTATTTCATGACTTGTAAAATCTATAAATATCTTGAAACCCTATTAAAAATACATGAAACTAACTTTCATGTCATGTAATCTACATACATGACGTGTAATCCACCTTCTTCCGTCCTTTAGAAACTGAACTTCTCCAAAATACATTTGAGACTCCTCTAAACACCTCCAATAACCAAATCTAGAAAAGCAATGGACCAGGAAGGCCTGAACCATTTCATCAAATACCACTCAAAAAAATATCACCCTTGAGAATTCACAACCAAACCTATAATAAAAGGGGTCTAAATAACCACCCTGCAAGATACATCTCAAGGACCGCATCAAACCTCAAATGATACCACCATCCAAACACACCAACCCAAATACCATAAACACACTTTACAGTCACATCACAAAAACCAAAATCCACCTCCTCTCACACAACCATATTTCCACATAACTACTACACAACTATCTCAACCTCCACAGAACCCAAAATAACCACTACAACTAATGAACCGCACTATCCTGAACACACAAATCTGGGAATTTTTTCCTCCATGTCAAGATAATATCCACTCTGGGTGGAATTAACTCACTCACATGGGTTTAATCGCATCACAGTTAATTCTTCTCGATTGAGAAATTGGTCCTCCCCTTTTTTATATGTTAATAACTTATCACATGTCACACAAAATACATCATAAACAAAGGAAAATAGATCATTTCATAAAAAAGGTTCCAAAAATTACATCATAAAGAAAAATAGAGCAAAGAAAAAAATAAAAAAACATCAGGTATTGGGAATGCATTTGCAACTATCTCTCCCAAGTACTATCCTCCTGAACAGCACGCCTTCATAACATGCAAACCAAGGGAATGGTCTGTCCACATAGTGCCTTCTATTGTAAACCCTGGATCTCTACCAGTCATTCCACAAATGTCACATCATCACTAATATCTAAATCTTCCTATTATATGACATAAGAATCATCGTGAATATATCTGTGAAGCTCAGAGACATGGAAGACCTCATGTATCCTCTCCAACCATGGTGGAAATTACAACTGATATACCACCTCTCCAACTCACCCAAATACCTCAAAATCCCAAAAAAACCTAAGAAAAATCTTACTCCCTCTACCAAACCTGCACTTCCCATGTTGAGGGTAAACCTTCAAGAAGATGTGGTCCCCAAACATGAACTCCAAAAACCTCGTCATGTGATTGTCATAAGACATCTGCTGGTCTTATGCTACTTTCAACCTCTCATAAACACTTTGAACATTCTCTTTCATGCTCAACACCACATTGGGACCAAGAACTATTATCTCCCCAACCTTTGTCTAGAAAAATTTTGAATGACATGATATTCTATAAAAATATCCAAACAAGGCCCTGAAAATGGGAGAATGATATCTATTCTTATAATAAAACTATACCAAAGGCAGGTTTCATACCCAAGATCCACAAAAGTCCAAGATGTATTCCCAAAACATATCCTCCAATGTATGGATAGTCCATTTAGTTTTCATATCTGTTTGAGGGAGGAAAGTTGTGGTGTGGTGTAACTAAATGCCAAAATCATGCCACAATCCCCTCGAGACTCATGAGGTAAACCATGGATTCCAATATGAGACAATATACCTCAAAACTCCATGAAATCTCACCACCTATTTCACATAACTCCTAGATAAATCATCCACCGCGTTTGACTCCTTGATTACTAAGAAGTTGGTGGATTTCGTCAATTAATCCACAATCACCCATATAGAATCAAAACCTCCCTAATCTCTTGGTAACCCAGTGATGAAATCAATCGATATTTCATCACATTTACACTTAGTAACATACAAGGGATACAAAAAACCAACATGAACATGATTCTCTACCTTTAATTTCTAAAATACTAGGAACATTTTCACAATCTCTTTCACTGCCCATTTAATTCTGAGAAACCAAAACTGAGTCGTCAATCCATGGTACATTTTTGAAATTTCTGGGTGTACCACCAAATGTGATCTATGAAACTCACAAAGGACTCGATCGTTCACTTATACTAGAAAAAAATACCCTTCAAAAACAAAAAATATGGTTTTGACTATCCTCTGACCATCCCTCCCGAGCAACATGATGGACAACCCGATCACACATCACCTTTTCTTTTGAGTCTCCCCACTTAGACTCCTCCACCTACTACATCATTGACAACTACACCATCATATGAAACAAATATCATCTACCACCATCCAATATTTTATCTAATTGCAAGTATTATAACTCCTTCATTTCCCTCCAAGCATCTATAAAATCCCAAAAAAACATCCTTCTGTCACTTTCAACTCAAATCATTTTCCACAAAATTTCTCTTTCCAGGGGTGTTGGATATTGAAAAATCATAATCCTAAAGAAACTCCTTCCACCTCCATTGTAAAAAGTTTAAATCATGCTAGGAAATGATATACTTTGAGTTATTGTGATCCATGAAGAACAAAAAGTGCTCCCTAATGAGGTAATGTATCCAAAACATCAGTGAAAACACAAATGATACTAGATCTAGATCATGCGTGGAATAATTACACTTGTGAGTGTGCAACTACCTAGACCCATAAGATATCACTTCCCACTACTACATTAGCACACGTCCTAATCTCAGCCAGTATGTGTCACAGAAGACCTCAAACAAAACACCCTCCTTTGACAGCTAAAGCATTAGAGAACCGACTAACTTCCCCTTCAGGTAACCAAATGATTCTGGGAACTGATCACTCCACACAAAAGCTTCTTCCTTATTATTTAAATATGTTAATGGGGTTGAAACTCAATAGAAATAGAGTACAAACCACTGATGATATTCTACAAGACCAAGGAAACTGTGAACCTATGCCACGTTTTTGGGTGTTGCCCAAGAAAAAATTACATAAACCTTTAATGCATCTACTATTACACCCGGATGCAACACCACATGATCAAAGAAATGAACCTCCCATTTCTAGAACTTACACTTGGACAACTTTCTATAGATCTGGTGGCATGGAAGAATATGAAACATAGTTATGAGATGCTCAACATTCCCCTCCTATGAATTTGGGTAGATTAATATATCATTAAGGAATATGAAAATGAATTGATCTAAGAACTCACGGAACATGGAGTTTATAAGCCCCTTGAACATGGCTAATGTGCTCGTAACACCGAATGGCATGAATACAAACTCTAATTTCCTATACCTACATCAGAAAGTAGTTGTCATGATATCACCCTCCTTTACCCTCAACTAGTGATATCCATACCATAGATCAATCATAGAAAAACAACTTTCCCCTCTCAGCAGGTTAAAAAGATCTTCAATCCTTGGGAGTGGGTAACAATTTTTTATTTTCACCTAATTCAAACTCTGGTTTCCTATATACAACCTCATACCACCATCTTCCTTCTTTTCAAACAATACTACAGCACCCCATGGTGACACACTAAGCTAAATAAAAACCTTCTACATCAGATTATCTATCTAAACCCTTAAATCCTAAAACACATAAGGTGTTATCTGATAAGGATCCATCAAAATTAGAGAAGCACTAGGATATAAGTCTGTCCCGAACTAGGCATCACATCGAGGGGGTAGCATCATAACCTCTTTGGGGAAAACATAAAGGAACTCCCTAATGACATTGGGAATCTCTACCATCCCATCATCCACTAATTCTACTTAAAACCAGTCAAACAAAGAAAGAAGGGGCTCCATATTCCAACTACCCACCTGAAAACTCCACTCACCAACGAAAACCACACTATGTTCATCAACATACAAAATCATGACTCTCCTATAGAATAAGTCGATAATAGAATGCACAAAATAAAAATATTAAATGATGAGGATGAAATCATATGGCTGCATTTGTAGTAATAAATGATCCCCATGGGGCTGATGGAGCCCCATCATCAGTCTACACTCCCAGTACACATCAAATAAGGTGGTCTGGCCTCTGAATGTTGTAGTCAACACCAGGGGTACAAGAAACCTCTATACATCTAGTCCCAGAGCATGAGATAGAGTGAGTGAAACAATGGAGTGTGAAGATACCAAATCAAACATGGCACAAACAAGGGTATTAAACTAACTGATCATACATGTGATAGTCTCTGGCCCCTCTGGAATTGTTGCCTCCACTATGTGCAACTAACCATGTTCAGCTCCTCTTCCTCTCTTTTGAAAACCACCTCCACTACCACTCTCAGGTAATGGTCCATAAATGTGAGAAACATATGAAGGTAAGCCTATACCTGCTTTATCTCCCCTCGATGGAGCATAAAACTACTTCCCCTACTATTGAAACAACCTCACTAGCAACTACGAATGAGGCTGACACTGAACCTATCCACCTCCACCAAACTGAGCTCAAGGAACCACTGGGCACTGGATCATTCGATGGCCATGAAATCCATAGTCATAACAAACTAGCACAAAGAACCCAAGAAAATCATAGAATCCACTAGCACCAGAAGTCCAGAAGGGATGTTGCTGAGGTCGACTCATTACTAGTCAAAACCTAAATGGTCTTGGTTCTTGAGACCTACCTGTGACAACTCTTCTCCTCGAGGAACCCTGCTGATTCCCCTCTCATAGAAAACCTCCCACCGCGTGCATATATGTTTGATCACCTATTCCTTCTTCTGAACCTCTAAATATGATGGAAATGTAAAAGGAGTCACTGCATAATAGAGTGAAGGACAAAGTGTATCCTCAAGAAATCTCACATGAGACTAATCATCCAAAAAATATCTAGGGAAAACGTAAGAGGTCCTTGAACTCGATTCCCAGCTCCCAAATTGACATTCTTCCCTACTAAATAGAAAGAAGCTCCTACTTATTTTCTTCCTTCATGTTTGATGAAAGGAACTCTTCCCGAAACTCCTTCTTGAATTCGGCCCATAAAATGTTTTCCTCCATCCGCTCTACGAGATACAACATTCACCTCTGACACATAGCTCCCCAAATCTGACTGACTACCAAAGGGGCTTATTACTCTTTTAGGGATTGACTCAAACTGATACCAATCTCAAGATCATCCATCTAGCTCTCTGTCTCCACATCTAAAACATTTCACACATAGTTCTCTAAATCCTATCATTGGAAGACGTGAAACATCCTCTTCCATTGATCATCCTCCTCAATCAGATAATCCATACAACAATCAACGGGGTTAGATTGTGGAAGCTCAATTGTCCGATCCACATGAAGATGATGACCAAAATCCATAGCTGAAAAGAAAAAAAGGATTTCCTAAGCCTGAGAAGCATGGATTTTCACTATAAGATTCATTTTAACTTATTTAATTTATTTTATTATTCACTTCACTGTTTTCAAAAAAACCCAATTCAAACAAGAACACATGTTATTATGATTCATGTACCTTTCCAAAGTATCCTCCCCCCATGTGGGTCTATCTTACTTGGTTGTTCAATAAGCTCAGATTATATGTACAAGATCACAGGGGGGGCTGAAATCTCATGACCTAACCATCTTCCTAGATTATGTGATGCACCAAGGTCAGCTGAAATTGTTTCTATACCACCCCATGAAATCCTCATTATACCCAACTCCAAACACCATCCTATCTTTCAACCATCATCTTCGATACCACTTTTTCATGACCCATCCCTCCAAAGATACCACATTGGGGAGATGGATAATGGCCCCCTGAGTCCCACCTCCAGTATGCCCCGGGTTGGCGACTAGTACCAAGGGTGTACAAATCTCACAAGATGGGTGGCATTACCCTTTATAAGAAAACAGGATCAGGAAATAAGATGAATCATTCACAATAATTCCATTACATATATATATATACATAAGGAAACCCAAAAAACCCATCTAGTAGTGCATGTATAAATGGGACTAATACAAAAACAATAAAGTCTCCAAAGAAAATACCCAATTTTAAAGATAAATTAGTGACACAAAAATTGTCCCAAGGCCTGAGCTAGTAACGCCAATCATGTTTCATATAATCCTCCTTGAAACCTAAAAAATGTTTTATAAACATAGGGTTAGAATAGAGGTACACTTAGTAGGAAAACCAAATTCTCTTGTGCCCTTGTGAGAGAATCATACTAATTCCCCTATAAGAAAACATCAGAACCCAAAAACACCTATCAATGTATTGTAACCACCTCAACCTCACCAAGGAACACTCACCAAGTAATTCAATTCATGTAATATAATATAAAGTAAACCACATTGATGATAGGGTACCCCGCACCACTTTCCCACTATTATGCCACTATCGCCTAACATCATACATAATGGATCTTCCATCCCTTCTGTATACCACATCACATCCCTACCACACACACCTAAGCCTCACAACACATCCCAGTGATGCACACATATGACTCAAAACACATCCCTCCCACACATACATGGGACTCACAACATAGCACATCCTATCATATCTCATCACATCTCATCCCGAACACACCAAGGAAATAACATCACAACTCATCCTAAATACATCTAGGATAGTGCCCCATAAATCATCCTAAAGATACCTGAGGCACCACAACTACTATCTAATGCACTAACAGGATTCCAACCATCACATCTTGTGCAATACCTACCTCACCTAGAAGAGAGAGAGGAAAACAGTGGGTACCCAACCATCTTTACTCCTCATAAAATGTTGGAAAAAACACCCCCCCATGTGACTATGATGGTTTTCAGCACGTAGTGATCAACATGGGTGGGGTGTATATGGAAATCACACGAATGTAAAATTCTATACATATATATAGGGAAAATCACACAATCTCAACCTTTGGGATTACAACCAACTAACCAACTCACATCACTTTCACTTTTACTACTACCTCTAAATGCATTTATTAGTATCTTCAATATTCATTTAATTAGGTAAAGAGACCTAAAAAGTGGATTCACATTTGTTGTATGTTTAACACCCATTCATTTAATTATTTAGAATCAACCACATGTGATCACACAACCCATCATTATATTACATCACCCATGTTCATATCATTAACCAACCAACCCAAGCCATAAAAACATTATTAAACAGTCATTTATTTGTTCCATCAATACTCAGGTATCTAGCATAGCACAACTGCATTTCACAACAAGAAAAACACATCATACCTCATTGCCCTATAAACATGTCCAAACAACCAACATGTCATTATCCCACAAGAATAGACAAATGGACCATCATATTTTCATCCCACTAGCATGGCTAAATAAACAATACCATTTATATCCCATAAGAATGACCAAACAAACCATCACATCACCATCCCACAAGTGTGGCCAAACAAACCAACATTCCCACAATCCCCAACCACACACATCGAATCACATGAGGATCGATTTGTATATTTATAGAGGGGGTTTTATCACATTACACATTAATTCTTGGGGTTGTTATCACACAAAACAAAATCCTAGGCTACCATTTCATTACCCATGTATTAGTAATTAACCAATTTCAATTTAGGATGATACCACAAAAAGCACAAAATACAAGTGTTTCAAAACACATGTAAAATAGTACAAACAAAACCACAAATGACCAGAACATTAAATGGGGTGTTTATCCCTTATAATCCATCACACCAAAATAACAATAAAGATGAAAAAACATGAAAACAAACCCCTTTACCCTTCAATTTCAACTTAACAAACTTATTCATCTTCAATTAATCCAGAAAAACCATATTTATTAGGTAAATGAAATAAAACACCTCCCTAATGATACATTATAAAGAGAAACAAGGGAAACTGTACCTCAAAAAAGCTTTCCCACTCTCTATGCACCGCAGGGCGAAGAAGAAACCACCCAAAAACTAAAACCACACCAAGATGATCTGTGGATCAACCTATTTTTCCTCAAAGGAGATAAAAATCAAAACCCAAATTTACACCAAACCAAAAAAACACCACAACATCATATACTAAATAGAAGAACAGAAGAAAACAAATGAGAAGGAGACGAGAACTCACCACTGATCAACCAACAAATTTCAATGAACATCCACCAGGATCAATAGATCCAAGAGGGGGGAATAGGGCTCTAAGAACACCATGGGGCACCTAGGGTTCACCCAAAATGAGAGGAAGAATAAAACATGGACAAATGAATAAAATATATGCCGAAAAGATATTTAAAACTACACTGGATCAGGGTATTACATGATGTGTAATACTATATCACATCATTTAATACTCAGGGTCAGTTTATGCTAAAAAACACGTCACCTTTTTATTATATTATTTATTTTTAAAGACTTAAATATTACATGTCGTGAAACCCTCTTTCATGATGTGTAAAAGATGTGAAAATATTGAAACCCTCTGGACAAGTTGTGAAACAAACTTTGACATCATGTAATCTACTTACATGATGTGTAATCTTCCTATTTCCAGCCTTTAGCAACCGAACTTCTCAAGAATCCCTATGATCCTCTTTAGAACACCTCTAACAACTAAAACTGTCAAAATAACAGAATGGGAAGGCACAAACTGTTACATGTTTAATTTTTAGAGTATTAATATTTTATTTTTAAAAAATTAAGAAAAAACTCACAATAATTTTTTAAATGATTATTTATTTTAAGGAAATATTTATTTAGTTATAAGTATATCTTATTATAAATTATTTTATGTAATTATAGTTTCTCAAATATTTATTATATGTTATATTTTATATTTTTAGAATTGATTATATCACAATATTTCTTCACTTAAAACTTTTTTAGATTTCTTTTTTTTGATTTTGTATACCATGTTCTACAAGTTTCATGAAGTGTTTAGAGGATAAATAAATCATTTTGGAGATTTAAATATCATTTATATATGAATTTCATAGTTCCAATATAATTATTTTGTAAAAATATACAAATTCAAATGCTTAACTACATAACTGGTTTATAATCCACATAGCTGATTTGTGGACCATATAGTTTTTTTCCCATAATTGGTTACCTTTAGTATTTTGACCATGACATGAACTAAAAGTCTTAAAATTGAGTTATTATTATTGTGATGTAAATATAATAAAACAATATAAATTTACATTAAACTATTAATTGACCTTTATTATGTCTTAAATTAGGCTAAAATTCACTTTTTGTTTTTAGTCTGAGTTATATATTTTTTCATAACTATTATTATAATATTTTATAATCATTACTTGAGCTATAGAGGTCCGATTAAAGTGATTCTTGTTTATTTAGAAATAAATTGAAATTTTATAAATATAAAACAACTAAACTAAAAGATTATTCTACCTTCTAAAAGCTCAATTTTAGTTCTAAATTTTAATGTATATATATTTACAAATTACTAAAATTTGGATATGTGAATCCATTATATAGATTTAGTTACAGGAGTCAATTATGTCTATTATCTTATATGAATTGGCTAATTCAATCTTCGTACATGAAATTTTTTAACAGGGTAATTTTTGGCTACATAAAGAAAAATAGAAACCTAAAAAACCTACATGAATTTTTCAACATGGTTTGGTGAAATTGTACAAGTTGTTCTAAAATTTTGAAGTATTCTTTGTTTTATATAATGTTTCATATTAAAATTTTTTCTATGTTCATTTCAAATATTTTTTTTAATAAATTTATAAATTCATATTAATTATGTTGAAGCTATGTAATATTTTTTCACTATTTTAAACATTTTTTATTAATATAAAAGGGTGATCTATTTTAACACATGAAACATAAAACTTGAAACTCAAATAAAACATTTTTGTTATTTTAAATTGTCTTATTATATTCTATTATTTATATATTAATACTAGAAAATATTAAACTATTTTAAACATGTTTTAATATTTTTATCATAGTTTTATTAACTTTTGAAATTCTCTTCATGTTAACTGCATATTAAAAAAGAAATGTTTTTGAATCTTGATTTCCAAATATAAATATGATATTTTCAAGGGATTTATTTTCTACCTACTATTATGGATGTATTTTAAACTATTCAATCAATTTTTTTCAAATTGGTTTGAATTATTGTTTATTGTTTTGAATACAGGATTTGAGTTGAGAAATTTTTATGGAATCGTAATATCTTTCTCTCATTCTCTCCCTCTGAAAATATAGTATTATTATTTTGGAATTTTAAATTGTCTAATTATAACTCAATTGTGTTTTTTTGGTATTAAAAGTGAATATAGAATTTCTTTTTTGTGTAAATAAGTGACAAAATTATAGTATAATAATTTTTTCAGAGATATTGCATATTTTCAAGTGATACAATGTGAAGAGTTTTTTGGTGTTGATATTGTGTATTATTGTACATTTTTCCTACGATAAACATTTCATACTATGAATAAACGATCTCTCAAGTGATGAACCAAAACTTTTATAACTTCTTATGATATATTTATTAGAAAATCAAGCAGATAAATTACTCAAGAACTAGTACCTATGTTTCACTCTTATTATATCTATTTTGTTCTAATTTATTGATTCTGTAACACTTATTCCCATATCTCATGTTCTTTCACAGTATCTTTATATTTTTTCATAAAAAATAATTTTTTATCACCATTTTGTGAGTCTCACATTCTAAATTCATGACCATTCAGGTTATGAATCTTGGTGTCTAAAGTCAAGTTTCAATTAATATTTCATTCCTCATACAAAATTCATGCCTCTTTTATGAATCCTGGTGTCTAAAGTCAAGTATCAATTAGGATTTTATTCCTCCTAAAAAAGTCATGTGTCTTTTATTTAGACATCCACTAGAAAAATTTAGCTTATAATTGGGTTATGATAACCCTTAAAAAATCAGACAGTTTACAATATATCTCTTTCTAAGTATAGAGGTATAAGAGTAAACTAAGATCAATTTGGACTGAATAACTATAAAAACACTTCTAAAATTTCCTCTATTTTTATATTGTTAATTAAATATATTAATTATCTTAGATTATTAATATATAAAATTAATCAATATCTTTAAAAAAATTAATCATCTATATTCACTCCCCCTAGACCATATTTTATCACCCTATCCAACATAATTACTAGTATTATAAGTTTTTCCTTTTTTAATTTATCCAATCCTTCTATATATTCTATTTTTTATATTTCATTGTTCTAACATTATCCTAGACCTCACAATATAAGGAAACGATCTATAAGATAAAAGGAATGAATGAAAACAATGGATGTATTCCTCATGACCACCTCACTTGGATGAAAAAAAAGGTTTGATGGAATTCTATAATGGAGGTGTATGTAAAACAAGTAATCATAGAATATTGGTAAATCATGGAAAACCTGAAATGATACTAGAAGATAACCTACATACTCTTATAGGAAATGATTCTATAATATATGTTTTAAATTTAAAAGTTGTAAATATATTATATTTTGATAAAAAAAAAAGAGTGTTTAGTCATGTGTCTCCTTGTAAGACAAATCATGATATCTAGAAGATTCTATGAGTTACTCACCTTGGATCAAAAAAGTTGATTATAACCAAAATCATAATGATTCGAGTGGAATACTAAGATTTCAAGATGTGTGGAGATAAAATTGTTAATCAAATGTCCACCAATTCAAAATAATTTTTCATGGGATGAATTCCCTTGGAAAAAATTTTGGGGACCCCATACATATTGAAACAGTCTAAAGATCTCTACCTAATAAATGGTATGAAAAGAAAGTGGCTATTAATGAAAGTAATAATTTATAATAATAAAAATTGGATGAACTCATTCTATAATATTATAAATATGAACTTGAAATAAAGAATATCAAAGAATAAGAGAATCCAAATAAGAAAGGTATTTCATTAAAATCACATATAAATTTAATTTTTAACTCCCCTGAACCTGAGTAATAGTAAAGTGATAAAGGATAAATTTTAAATATAATAAAAGGTATTTATAATTTTGTGAAGTGAAAGAAAAGGTTAAATAAGTGACTAAGTAAATATCAAAAGAATTGTCAAAAAAGATGTTTATACAAATAGATTTGATGTAACTTATTATGAATGTAGAAAGAAGAGACATATCAAACCTGATTATCTAAAGTTGAATCAATAAGGGATAGATAAAAAATACAAGAATTAATTCAATTAATCTTATCATACATGATTGAGTTTCACTGAATAATATAATTGAAGTAATGTATCCAGAATTGAGAAAGAATCAGCTACCCTATGTTTTATAGGAACTGATATAAATGAGGTATTTAGTGGTTTTTATTTTAGAAATTATTATGATAACGATGGTTTTATATTTCATGATTTTTATAAAGAAAATTAAAATCTTAAAAATATATTTTAAGAGTCACTAAGTTGTATAAAGAACTAAAAAAATAAAATAATATGCTTATCATGAAAAGTAGGAAGGTAAATAAAGAGAATTTTGATCTCAAGGAAGAAATAAAAAATTCAACTTCATGTTCTAAAAGAAGTGTCTATAATGATTTTGAATAAGTTCAGAATAAGAATGATAATCTTATAAAGGAGGTTGTAAGCTTAAGAGAAAATTTATCTACTTTTTTCAAGGAATGGAAAAAATCAAGAATCTAGTTGTTATGATGAAACTGAATAAAGGTAAAACTAGTTTTGGTTATAATCAATGGATTCCTAATTTATACAAGACTACTTTTCTTAAAGTTATGATGAAAATTTGTATTCTTCTAGATGCTTTAAATATTTTATTCATGGATTTTATTTTGATGAATTTTTTCTTATATTTCCTCAACATCTTGGATATACTAGGGATTTTATTTCAAAATATTTATCTATTATATTACCTTCTAATAAATGTTTTAAATCTATTTTGTTATCTTAGAATTATATTATTAACCTTGTTGGACCCAAAATAGCATGGGTACCAAATTGATTCTCTACTGAATTTATCTTTTCAGGATAACTACCTTAAGAATCTAAATGACACATCATATATGGATAGTGTCTTTTATATTCTCATGATTGGTGACCTATCAAATTTCTTCACATACATCAAATGTGATGGACGAACTTTTAAATTTGGTGATAATTACAAAGATAAGGTTAAGATATTTTTTGAAGTATATA
Source organism: Viscum album (assembly GCA_963277665.1). Taxonomy (NCBI): domain Eukaryota; kingdom Viridiplantae; phylum Streptophyta; class Magnoliopsida; order Santalales; family Viscaceae; genus Viscum; species Viscum album. The sequence continues at coordinate 1,747,016,918 of OY728146.1, read as the reverse complement.
TTTCTAATTTTGTTTGAATTTATAAATTTTTATATAGTAATGGTTTAAAACATGTATTTATTAGTATTTCACAATTATAGGATGATTGAATGTATGTTTAATTTGAATATTATAATTGTATAGTTTTTAAAAATGAAAATGTTTTATTTTATGCTCATAGGAAAGATAATATTATTCTATTATTTTCTCTGATATATATAATCAAAATATTAATTTTATCGATTCTATATAAACATATGATGTTCTCTAGCATAGAATCCTTGTACATTCTCATTTATGAATGATACAAAAATATATTGATGAAGGAACTTTTTTGAGATTTACTCAAGTTAAAGGTAAGAAAAGAATTTGTTTGTAATTCATTATTAAAAGGTAAGAAGTGGAAGGAATATTTCAAATCTATAAATCATGTTTCTACTTATAGACCTATTGAATTATGACATCTTGATTTATTTAAACCAAGGAAAACATCTATTTTATGTATAAATAAATATGTTTTATTATTGTTAATGATTTCAATAGATTTACATTGGTTAATTTTATACCTCGTATGCATTAAACCTCAGCTAGATATATTTTCTTTATGTATTTCAAAAAAAGTTTTTCTAGTCATTTCTGTTATAATTGATAATACAGGTGAATTTTTTAATTTTAATTCTGAAATTTTTTTTGAAGGAAATCATTTACCTTTTATACTTCTAAACCACCACAACAAAATAGTGTTTTAGAAAGGATAAATAGAACTATTCAAGAGATGGATCAAACTATTATTAATGAATATATTTTACTAAAATATTTTTAGGTTGAATCTATTAATAATGCTTACTATGTTTTGAATGGAGTTTATGTTAGTAAATTTTGGAAGAAAACACCAAATGAATTGTTCAATGGTAAAAAACAAAATGTTGGTTATTTTAATATTTTGGTTGTGATATTTTTATCTTGAATATGAAATATAATTTAGATAAGTTTGATAATAAAATTGTTTATGCTATCTTTCATGGTTATTATTATAATATTAAATCTTTTAGAGTTTATAATAAGCATACTATGATTTTCTGAGAATATGTTCATATAAATTTTCATGAATCTTATTATGCTTATAAATTTATTTTTGAAAGTGTTGAAGATGATTACTGGGATTTCAATTTTCATGAATAAAGTACTCTAGATAATGTTTCTATCTAGGGGGATAAAAATTATTCTCAATCTGATCCTATGTCTTGGAGGATTCATTAAGATCATCTTATTGGCAATGTGATTAGTAATGTTGGTTCTAGTAAAATATCAGAATCTCTTCTTTAAACTTCTTTCATAATTTCATTTTTTCTAATTGTGTGCCTAATTATTTTTTTGTTGCTTTGAAGGATTCTAATTTCTTTATTAATTTTCATGATGAACTTAGTCAAAATATTTTAAATAATTTTTAGTTTTTAGTCGATCCCCTTATATATAATAATTTTATTGGAACTAAATGGATCTTTTAAAATAAAATGGGTAAATCTAGTCAAATTGTTAAAAATAATTCTAGATTTATTTCTCAATATTATTGTAAATCAAAATTTATATATTTTTACAAATATTTTGAGTCTATTTCTCATATTTAATATATTATATTTTTATTATATTTTTCCAAATTTCATGTTTTTAGTTTATTTCAAATGGATTACAAAATTTTATTTCTAATTGGTTTTATTTTTGAATAAGTTTACATTTCTCAACCCCTAGTTTTGAAAATAAAAAATTTCCTAATCATGGTTTTAAATTATCAAAATATTTATACGGTCTTAAATAAGTACCTTATGCTTGGTATGATAGACATACTTTGTTTTTATTGAAAATGATTTTAATAAAGGAAATGTAGATCCTTCTATTTTGTAAAAAAATTCTCAAATGATATTTTAGATTACTCAAATTTTTGTTCATAATATTTTTTTAAATCCATGAATGATTTTATTTATAATTTTTTTTTTAATTTGATGGTTAGTAATTTTTATATGAGTTTTATCGGTGAACTCAACTTATTTTTAGGAATTTAAATTAATCAGAGAAATTATAGTATTTTCTTAAACCAATATTGATATACTAATGTTTTGGTTAATAATTTTTTATATTGATTCTTTTGATAATTTTAAAACCCCCATGAGTATTAGTTTTAAATTATCTTCAATTGTTTGTGAAAAATCTATTAATTCTCAATTATGTAGAGGCATTATTGTATGTTTTTTGTATTTAACAACTTTAGACATAATATAATGGTTAGAATTTGTTTATGTTCTATATTTCAATCTAGTCCTAATGAATATCACTTAAAGGATATTAAATATATTATTAGATATGCTGATGGATCTATTAATACTTGATTTTTTTACTCTGCAAAAAAATTGTGATTTAATTAAATACTATGACTATGATTTTATAGGATACATATTTGATAAAAAAATTACCTTTGGAATGTGTCATTTTCTCAGTAACAATTTATTTTTTTGGAGTTCAAAAAAAAAGTCTATTTATTTATCTACTGGTAAGAGTGAATATATTTTTTCTACATCATGATCTTCTCTGCCATTGTGGATTAAAGAAAATTTTTCTAACTATGTTTTTAATTTTGAAAATATTGTTATTTATTATGATAATTCTTCTACTAGTTCTATTTTGAAAATCTCTTTAAAACATTCTAAAACTAATCATATTTACATGTGATTTCATTTAATTCAATAATATATTAATAAAAGAGATATTATTATAGAATATTTTCCAACATATAATCAACTTGAAGATAGTTTTACTAAAGCATTGGATATTCAAAGATTTTTGAAAATAAAATTTAATCTTGGAATGTTGGAAATTTGTTTTGAAAAAAAAAATCTTTTATTGAGGTGGAAGTTTTTTATTTCTTATATTTTTTTGTTGAATTTCAAAAATCTGGATTATTTTTTAAAAATATTGTTCGATTTTCTATTTTCCAAAAAGGGGGTGTTTCTTAGAACATGTAAATTTTTTTATCTAATTTTTTGAGTATTAATATTTTATTATTTGAATATTAAAAAATTCCTCACAATAACTTTTTAATTTAAGACATTATTTAAAAATAATTTTTTATTTATAAATATATATTGTTATATATAATTTTTTGTAATTATATTTTTCTTATATTTCTTGTATATTCTATTTAGTATATTTAAATTCAGTTGTATCATAATATTTCTTTAATTAGAATATCTTTAGATTTCATGCTTTGATTGTTTATAAAATTTTCTAAAAATTTCATGAAGTGTTACTAGGATAGATAAGTCATTTGGGACCATTAAATATAATTTATACATGATTCTCATCATTCCCACATATCCAATTTTTCAAAATCCTCATATTTAAATTCTTAAACACTTAGCTAATTTGAAATCCACATAGTTGATTTTTGAACCACATATCCATTTTTTCCAGAATCAGTAAACTTATTTATTTTAACCATAACATGGGCTATAGAACATGAAATTGAGTGATTATTTTTTTATTTGGAAATCTATGAAGATTGCGTTCATTTCATTTGAAGAAAAAAATTACGAATTGGTCTATATCATCTCTGAAGTTCATTTATAAGTCACTATATGTTTTCAGTCTGAATTTTGTAGTGTCTTAGAATTGTTTTTATACTATTTTTAATCATAAATTGAGGTATAAAAGTTTGATTAAAGTTATTCTTATTTATTTTTAAATATAATAAATTTTATAAATATAATTCAACTTGAATGAAAGATTATTCTTTCTTTTTCAAGTTATGTTTTAGGTATTAAAATTATATAATTCAATCTCTTTATAGATTTTATAAATTCGTATACGTGAATCCCTTACATAGATTTAGTTATGTGAATCACTTACATCAATCTGTTAACATGAATAACCTATGGAAATTCACTTATTTCAAATTTAATTACAAGGTGATTTTTAGATATGTAGAGAAAAATATATATATATAAAACACCTGTATTAATTTTTCTACATAGTTCAGTGAAATTATAAAGGTAGTTCTAAGATCTAGAAATGTACGCTTTTTTGCATAATGTTACATATTTATATTTGTTTAATGTTCATTTAAAAAATATATATTTTTATAATGAATTTATAAATTTATATAAATTATTTATGTCCTATGTAAAGTATTTTTCATTATTTAAATAACTTTTTAAGACAATAAGATGTTTTTCTATTTTCACACATGGAACTTACAGCTTGAAACTCAAAAAATTATTTTTCTTATTTTATCTTTTCCCTTTGATTATATAGTTTCAAAATTAATATTATTTGATATTAAAATAATTCCAACATGTTTCAATATTCTTAATATAGTTTCATTAATTTTTTAAATGCCTTACATGTTAACTACATATTAAAAATGGAATGTTTTGAATTTTTAATTTCAAATAGATAGTTGTGATTTTCATGGAACTTTTTTTGGCCTATTATTGTAGAAATATTTTAAACTTTTTGATCAAATGATTTCTATTTTTTTTGACAATTCATTATTCATTTTGAATAATATATGTGATTTGTGTGATTATTATGAAAAGATAAGATCCTTATCTCTTTATCCCTCTCTGATAATCCAATATTATTATTTTTCAATTTTAAATTATATGCCTATTGATCAGTTGTGTGGGAAATTAACTGAATTAGAATATGATACTTTTTTATTAGAACTTTCATATTTTCAAGTGATATTGTAGGATAAATTTGGTGGTTTTGATAATGTAATGTATTATAAATTATTCTTGTGATGAAACTTTATCACTACTATTGGATGATCTATCAATGTCTAAACAAAAACATCTATGAATTCTTCTAATAACTTGGTGATACAATCAAGTTGGTCAAATTATTATAAACTACTGTCTATGTTTTATTCTTCTTCTATCTATTTCATTATGGTTTCTTAAGTCTATAACACTTCTTCTCATCTATCAAATTATTTCACTTTATCTTTACGATTTTTCATATAAAATAAATCTCTATCTTTATGTTTTGACACTGGGATTCAAATGTTGCGACCATTCAGGTTGTGACTCTTAGTATCTAATGTTAGCGTTATAATTGGGTTGTGAATCCCTATAAAAAATTCATTGTAATTTGGTTATACTTCCACTAGAAAAATTAGTTTTGAATTTTGTTATGATTCCCTTTTAACATTTAGGTAGTGCATAATGTATCTCTCACCGAGTATAGAAATATAAGAGTGGACTAGGTCTAATTTGGGCTGAAACAGTATAAAAATCAGTTTGTTGTTTTTTAATTTTTCTAAATCTAATTATCTCCATTAATTTACTTTGATCATTAATTTATATAATTAATTCATCTCTTTAAAATTTTTAATCTATTATATTCACCCCCCCCCCAGACCATATGTCATCACCCTTTATGACCTAATATATGAACCATTGAAAATGAGTGGAAATGAATGATAATTTGTATTTGGGTATGAAATAATTGGTTAGTATGTTAAAATGTACCTTGAAATAATAGGAACAATTCCACATGTAGTTATTATGTTGTCTCTATAAAAATATAACTTAGGTTTAGGGGAATACTAATTAGATTAATTCTATTACCATCTTATTATTAGAAACCTGATGTGAATGAGTATGAGCCTAACCAACATGATTAAAGATAATATGATTTGTGGATTTATTTTAAAATGGGTGTATGAGTGTCGATGCATATCATTAAATTATAGGAATCAAGAAACATGTAGTTATTTAAGATTTGTCTACCCATATCTAACTCATTTGCAGGAAAGAGGTATTTTTATTTTTCTAATAGGTTGGAACCAAAATAATCTCCATGAATTATACTGAAGATAGGGGATCTGGGTTTTCATAAGAATAGAGAATTTTATATTAGAATATTTTTATAGTTTGAGACTATAAACCAAGAACCCTTCTATGGATTTTTATCTAATGTAGGAAAGTTGGGTTATATAGGATAGACCAATCTATGTTTTTTTGGGTTTTGTAGAGTATGCCACAGGTCAGAGATTTTAACATCATCTAACTAAGAATTATATTTTTTATAGTATAAGATAATGTGATGAGGACTAATTCCAAACAGTTCTGGAGTCATATGGATTTAACTTATATGTTTTATATTTTTTGTTCAAATGATGAAGACCTTTATATAGAGGTTTTTTCACTGATCTGTATCATGAATAAAATGAAATATATTTATTTTATTGTTAACCCCATGGGGGGAATCCCATCATAAATGAGTAAGGGTTTAGATTATAGGATGAAGAAAAGGTGTTATTGAAATATGGTTTTTATCTAGGCGTAATAATTTAGAAGTAAGAACATACCCTGCTATAACAGGAATCTAGCCACATGTAGTTCTAGAAATAGGTCTCTCTTTATATATTACTCATGTTTAGATGGTGATGGTAATGAATTAAATGTTTATCATATTGTGATAAGGGAAGAAACACAATGTAAATAGATTCTCAACACCATGAAATTCAATATAATTCTTATCTTAATTCATGATAATGGGGAGACATAACATGATCTATTGCAGGTTCTATCCTCTATGAAAGGTTTGGAAAGAAGATGGAATCTATAGCTTATCATGGGATAAGATATTAAAGTAACACTATGTGTCACATAATAAGGAAAATAAAGCCACATATAATTCTAGATAAATATACTTTATCCTAAATCAAATCCTATTACAAAAATACATGATGTGAATGAGAACACTACAAACTAAGTGAGGTTAGATGTCAATGGGATTTGTGGTTGGACCCAATATTATTGACTCGGGCATCACTATATATCCAATGATGGTAAGAATCATGCCACATATTGTTATAATATGGGGTAATTTATCCCTAGGTTTAGTTAATCATGATGACATGGTTGTATATTATAGCCATAACCATTAAATTATCAAGGAAAGAAAGACTCATATGTAGATCAAACAATACACATAGTGTAGTTTTTTCTTAACATATTTCCATGGATTAAGAATCATAAGTTTGGGAATACTGCATAAATTTGGATTGCCTATAACGTAGACATGTCCCATGGAATGGAAAACTCTAATTAGCTTAGGGACATGCAATATGGACCATATGTTTGTGGTTTTATATCATGTGACAAGGGCTTGGGTGTCTTGAGTTTAAGGTGATGTGTATAATAACTTTATGTGGTGTATTCTAGATTTGTGTAGTAAAGACATCAATTCATGAAATTTAACATCAAGTAAAAAATATGAGGATTTTTTAAAGATCAATCTCATGTATAAAAATTAAGCGGCCTTGACTTATAGTTGAGTTATAAGAAATAACATGATGTGAATATGGAGAACTTGCACATCAAGATGAAGGTAAATATTATTAGGATGAGAATTGAATCATAGTACACGATAGAAAATCTAGATGCCATTTTATATCCTTTAATAATAATAATAAATTTTCATGTAGTTCTTATAATATGGGGAAATTATACCTCAATAAAAATTAATGAATGGAGAAAAGATGCATTGGAAACTATTAAAAAGACCTTACTCTTATGTAAGGGAAAAAAATTTATAATATGACCATCCTGAATTATTTTAAAGACCATGAATGGATGACCAAATGTAATTTAATTTAATATCATGCAACTAGGAATTTGAGGTTCTATAGTTTAATTTGATATGAAAAGGACCCATTCAAAGTAATTTATTGTTATGTATAATAGAAATTTAGATATATATTTTAACTTCATTCTACTAGGATTATTGAACCCAACATGATCAACCTTTAATTATTGGTAGGAATGATATTTTCCAAAAATATTATGACTAAAGAATCAGTACCATTGGAGTATAGATTTTGTATTGGTTAAGGCCCCTCCTATTTTGATTTCACTTTATGGGGTTTCTTCTAGGGTATCATGGGAGTTATAAGATATGGAAATAACTTTTTATAGATAAATGAGTAGAGGAAAACCTTTTTTGAACACTTTAGTGGCCATATTATAATGGATTGTATGATTTTTAGGTTATAAAATCTTTTCTTACTGAGTTTCTCCAACTCATCCAATCAGATCTGAGTATGATCATCATTAAATAAATAATTACAAATATTGATTAAAAGTGAATTAAATTAGACCTAAATAGTCAAGAATTCCTATTTAGTGGATGAAATATAATATAGAGTCACCTATATGTAAGTATAGTATGTGATGTGATAATCCCACGAATCATGCAAGAGCTTGTCATGCCAAGATTTTTTTTATTCCATAATCTTAAGGATATTATACAGTTCTTTATTGGATGCCTCTATCTATATGTTCATTATTTTTGTGATATAAGGATGAGTGATTGGCCTATATATTATATTATTTATTTAGTATTTTCAGTTTGGAGGCACAAAAATTGGTTTCATTTTCCATTAATATTGTTTAAGTGACACCAAATCCGACAATGATATTAAACTTTAAAAAACTTATGACAACCACTGTTTCAACTTATTTGAGGGATATATTCTGATCCCACGTGATCAATAAATCAATAATAGTAATTATGTGCTTAAAATACCTAGATGTAGATAGTGGATATGGACCCATAAAATCTATTCAAAATATGGAAAATGGATAAGAAAATTTTGCAACATGCAATAATTATGGGGGTTAATGGAAGAAGTATTCTTTTTATTGAACTAGAATATAACTTAGTTATGAACTCCATGTAGACTTAAATAAATTCTAGATAGAAGTATCCAAGTATCTTTATTTTATGGAATAGATTGGATAGTCAAAATTGAGCACCATAGGATGGATTTGGTTTCCTATATAATATTGAGTCTCTCTCCACCTTCAATGTAACTGAAAATGATTCTATCAAATCCTCATTAGTATAGTACTTTATATGAATTCAAGTCATTTTAGAGAATGAAGTTTATTTCCCACCACTATTTTTATTAATTCATGGATCTATCTAGTGGTACAATTCCATTTTTCATGTATTATATAATGGGAGACATCCATCTAATGGTTTAATCACTTAGAAACGTTAAAGGCACATCTTGATCTTGGGTGGGGTTAACCTCATTGATTTATTCCATTTCACAACTTGGAAATGGAGAGACCATTCTGGTAAATGCGATGTGAATAAAAATCTCATCCTAGTCTAGATCTACCATAGTTATATACTTATTTCCAAGTTAATTTTAATAGGTTTTCTGAGAAACATGAATGTGAGGCGGTGTTGGTTCTAAGGGGAACTCAACCATTAAACCATGTACATAATAAATCTTGGGAAGGAGTTATTCCATTTTATTGGAAAATGCACTATTTATTTTCTGAATTAATAACTTTGAATCACCATTTATACTTAATCGTGCCACTGGTATTTGTAAGGTTAACTCCAATCCTAAAATATGGGCATTATATTTTGCTTCATTATTGGAATATCCCTCTGACTACAGGAAAGAGCGAGGTGGTATGTATTTCACTAAATATATGGCTACAATACTTATGATTTATTAGTTTATCTTTGGGTTTTATATTTTTATGCATGCTGGGATTCTATATTCACCATCAAAATATATCTCCCATGACCTGAAGTGTCACAACCCAGCCTGAGTTGACCCTGAACCGGTCACCTAGGCCAGCCAACGACATATCCCGAGAGGCATTCTCGGTCCTCTCGGGATGGATACAAGAACTAAGGGAATCAATAGAGTACACAAGGAAATTATTTCTACCAAATATCAATAATAAAACAAAAAGTGGAAAGAAATAGACATCCCAAAATACATTTACATAAAAATTGAACTAAACATTGTTTGTACAAGAAACTGAAAGTACAACTAAACAAATAACTCAACTGACCAAACCTAATAACCAACTAACTTCATGTGACCCCTCTTTTCACTCTTCAACACAATGATAACATGTCTCCAAAGGTGATCAAACACAAGCTGAAACCTGCACAAGGACTAAAAAGAGAAGAAGACTATAGGCATGACTATTAAAACTCAGTAGGCTAGCCCAATATTCTATTCCCAATGCACATACTTTAAAATAATGAAACATAAATTTATATTTTTAAATAAAATATATAAAGTAATGTTTTCCAAATGAGGTCACATGCTATAAGAAAATTACTAGACAATAACTTGCATGTTTTATAAACAAGAATGCTAGTAACAATTTTCAAAGAGGTGCAACTTCCAAATGAAAATAGTTTTCAAGAGGGTTGATTCAAAGAATTTAAACTTTTAAATAAATTACACATATTTCTGAATATACCAACTAAAAACATTCTATGTTTATGGTGAGTAAAAAATAGGAAATGAGCATAAGTCACGGGAACACCCCTAGGCACTTGTTAGTTGTGTGGCCCAGGTACCTCGTATCTCGATGAAAGTAACCATATTAAATATCTGTTCTCATAAACACGAGCCACTGGTAGGGATAATACCCATAAACTAGTGTTCCCCCAACAATATCATCATCATATTTTAGTTAGTGTTGTCATCGTCAAACATTCTACATCAAACAGGGGACAAACCCCCTGGGATCACTAGCGTACTAGTACGCGTCCACCCACCTAGTTACCCAAGATTCAATTTAGTTCTCAATAAAGTTAAACATATTATCAAATACACTTTTCACATAAAAATTCCATTACTAAACCATAAACACACAAACATCCCACATATATTCTTCACATTTCTTTCATGAATTATTAAACCACTAAAAGTTTTTTAAAACAATTTCAAAGAGTATAATGAGGCTTTGCACATAAAATCCATTCAAAAATGCTATTTTAAGGCCACAAACCCATAAATAACATATCAAACTAGATTTTCCATCCCCAAAACAAATTAATAAATCAATTTCATTAACCATAAGATGTCCCCAAAATATAGAACATGAAATACACATGGACCCATTTTTACAAGAAAAATGTCAAATGGGCCTTTAAGCATTTATCAAAACTAACATTTGACAATGGTATTAATTTACCAATTATTAAGGAGGTGTATAAACAGAATTTAAATCATAAAACCAGATTCATATATCCCTTAAAACACTCAGGATACATATTCAAAACACAACCATTTTCATAATGATGTGAAACGGGCCATTCTCCGGCAACTCGAGCAAAAACATGTTGTAAACCAAAAACTATTTGTTTTTAAAACCAAATACAAATTGGAAATACATATAAGGAACCAAAAATAACATTATTAATTCTTCCAATGAATTTTTAAATCCAAACAAATAATTTTTAAATCACATTTAACACATAAAATCCAACCAGGCAATTTAGCGAACACATGGCATGCCCTTTTAAACAAAACAATATATTTTAAGAACTTGACAAGGAATAAAACACCAATTTCATGACATATTTAATTAAAGATAATGTAACATGTTCAAAATATCATAAAAAAGGTTCTAAACCTCACAAAACAGTTGTGAAAGATAGTGGAACATTTAAATAAACACTTAGTGTGCACTTTTATGACAAAACAACACTACATTTCAAAAAAAGGCTTAAACAACCATTTTCCACACCAATAAAGTTATAAAAAGGATAAAAAAATAATAAATATATATATCATGTAATAAAAATAATAAAATGATGAAACTTAAATGATAAATTCATGTATTAGGGATATCCTACCTCAAATCCTTAGTGTGATAGAAACGCACACCTGAAATCACCATATGAGGGTTTCTAAACCCTAAACCTAGGATGACCAGCCCAAAATGAGAAAAAACCCCATAAAAATCATGGTATAACATAACAATAGGTCTATCATGACTATATAAGAATAAAAAACAAAGAAATAATGGAAGGAGGGGGAATAGGGAGAGGAAATGAGAAGGAATCTTACCTTGGAAACTCAAAAAATCTTCGTATTTCCTTAGATATACACCATTAGAAGAAAGTTAATGTCTTGAATATAAGTACAGAGTCTCATTAGGTCAGTAAGAACTGGGGAAAATAAATTTGTGGGAAGAGTAATAAATTAATTATTTATGGATGAAGGAATTTACCTTCTCAAATCTGAATGATTCGAGGAACCATGAAAACATTCTCCCTCAAATGTGATACAAATGAGCTCAAAATAGTAAATTTCTATTATTGGGGTGATTCTAGGGATTTGGGATTTGATTGGGAGTTATAATAACCAAAAAAATATTAAAAAATTGAAAATATATAAAATAAAAAATTTATTTTTTTAAAACTGGAAATGGGCCCACAGGTTGGCCCAATACCTAAATAAGTAACACAAATTCGCCATTATTATGAATTATTAAGGGGTCAAAAAGGATATGGTGGTTTGAATATGTTATGTGAAGAAAGGTATAAAGTGGAATGGTAGAAAAATGTTGAAAAACAGAGTAGTTATAAAACAAACAAATTTGGTTTTTAAATCTGGAAATGGGCTCACGGTTGGCCAAAATAATGAAGTAACCACCATTTCTCCAAAAACTCCCAAACAAGCAATGGGGCACCCAACGTAGGATTATTATACATATATGGAAGTTTAAAACTCAAAATTAATATCACCCAACAACCAAAAAAAATAATTGGTATTTTCAATGAACCAGATCAAAACCAATACATGAAAAGAAAAAAAATGAGTGTGATAATTCTCCCCACCATTAAATCTTTCCGCCCCTAGAAAGCCATAATACATTATAGTTGATAGAACAACACAAAATTATTACTTATCAACATAATATAGCCTCTAAATATAAGTAAATATCATTCACCATCAACGAAACTTGATCCCATCACTCAAAAAAAACAAAAACTCATAACCACATCCTGAGAATCAACGGAAAGATCAAGCCACCACCTCCACAACCATGCCAAGAACCAGATTTTTGGGCTTTCTCCAAATGAACCCAATGATCTCAAAAAACCAATGTTCACTCACAAAAAAAATTAATTTGGGGGGATGTCGGAATGGGCTCTCCATCATTTAATCACAACTACCATCCGAAAAATCCTTAAAGGAAAGTTCTTAAAGACCCACAACAGGTCTCCCAACCATTAGAGACCAACTAGAAATGAACAAAAAAAGGAATTCAACATGAACTTGAATTGGGCCTCACCCACACATTCCCACCAAAACTCTCCCACAACAAACTAAAAACCAATGGTATGAGGGTTACAACATGAACATCTAAACCACCCACTCACGAATAGAGGGGACAATAACTGGGCCAACACTTTCTGCACGGATCCAAATCCCCACCACTCAGGGCGGATAAGGAAGGGGACCAAATCATTAGTCTACTAAAACCAAAAAAATAATATATTTACCATCGAACACCCTCCATCTATAAAAAGGTAATACCAAGACCACACCCGATTTACACAGGCGGTCCACACAGGGACATTGATCAGAAACCCACATCCATGAAGGCATAACCATAGACACTGTGTGAGGGGTAAGTCCACCATGCTCGTTGCGACAAGAGGAAATTCACAATTATGAGAAACCACAATTGATTGAAAACTACCTAACCAAAACTATGAAGTCAAGAGCCTAGTTGATCACTCCACACCTCAGGCAATTTTCTGACTGTGTGAAAAGCTTCACTTTAAGGCCTATGGCTAGAGCCCTGATTCATGAAGCATATGTTGCACCGCAGTCAGGTGATAAGGATCAGACCACTCAAAAAAACTAACTTGATCAACGAAACACCATCATCAAAATAGGAACACCTAGATACATATCAAAATTCTCTCTCACTCTGAACCAATAGCAGAATGGACAATGAATATGGTGGAACACATCAACATCACAGAACAAAACTGTTATGTACAAAAGAATTATCACGACCTGTAAGCACTTTAAATAGATCCCAAATAGCTCTCTATTCCAAAAAATGGTCTCAGGCATCATATTAAGAGGTGGATTAACATTTGAAATGAATCCTTAGGTTGATCTATAATAAATATTTCCAACAGAGAACTATCCATGGCCACATCATAACATCCAACACATCTGTAGAAACCCACTGAACATTACTCCAAAACTGAGCCACCAACAAGATCACATCTCAAGACACAACAAGCGTATGACTTATAGATCAAAAGGAAGAATACTGAATAAAAAACTCTTCTAAAACATAGAAAAAATGAGCCACATAACCATCGGTTCATAAAAAAATGCCACAATTTATTAGCTTAAAACATTTGAAAAATAAACTAACTTGGAGGGTTTCCACATTCACCAATAGTGTTTCATCAAGTCTCACTCACATGCACATTTCCATTCCCCCCCAGGCACCCAAACACCATTCCATATAGGCCATACTTCCAAATATCAATAAAACCATGCATGTGATCACCCATGAAAACACCAAAGGATAAAAAAACATCATTCCAAAAAACATGTACCTTCAAAAGGAACACCAACCAGAAATTCAAAAATCCTTTTCATATTTCACAAAACAAACCACACTTCATCAAGAAACATTTTCTTAGAAACCTACGCCTTTTCATTTTTACAACTTTCGAAACAACAAACCAACTCCAAACAACCCCTTCCAATTTTCTAAAATTCAGAAACATATATTTTTATAATCTGATGGACAATGAGACCAATACCCATTCTAGGAAAACACCAACTGCTAAAAACAAATTTCCATAACACATTTATCAGATTCAAACACTTTTCAACATCCCAAAACACCCAATTTAAAACAAATATTCAGAATCACCTTAAAATGATTCAAACTTTCAAAACATTTTATTCCAACAAACCACAAGTTTAGATTAGCAATAATCCAATGCCGTTAAATCATTTCCACATCCTCCTAATTTTTTTAACAAAAACACAACCTTCCAAAACCATTCTTATATTTAGTTTTTGAAAACCCTTTTTTCACTTTTAAAAATCCAATCCATCCTTTAAAACCCATTTACACAATTCTCTCACAAGGATTTTCAAAAAAAGATTCCGAATTCAATAAAGGTCCCAGAGACCCAAAAAAGGGAACTAGTGTCGGTGGGTGACTTGACCATATGGTTGGCATCCATATGTCAAAAACAAAACCAACCTGGAGAGACTTATTAGGACCATTCCCTGGCTCCATATGGTTTTCAAAACCCTATGATCTCATAGAGTACATTAGTAAAAAAACTCCTATTATCATATCCCAAAACCAAACAATCAACAATAATAAAGGACACTAATAACAGCAGACTTCCCATGGAAACCCGCGACTCAGAATGAGCAAGAGTTCATGACACTCTTCCCGCACTTAACCCTAATGTCTCAACAATCATACTCCATCTACCTTGACATATCCCAAATAAAAATGGCACTCTAAAAAGATAGGTCTTCTAAGAGATTACCTCATTTGATACAATTTTGTCAAGAACCATCCCGAGTCGACCCTGAACCAGTCACCTAGGCCAGTACGCAAAAAGTCCTGAGATGCATTCTCGATCCTCCCAGTATGGAGACAAGCACTGACGTAATCAATAGAGTATACAAGTGAATGATTCTTCCCAAATATAAACAATCAAACAAATAGTTAAAAGAAATGGACATTCAAAATAACATTTATATAAAAATTGAACTAAATATTATTTGTACAAGAAACTAAAAGTACAACTAAACCAAAAACTCAACTGACCAAATCAGATAACCAACTAACTACATGTGACCCATCTTGTCACTCTTCAACACAATTATCACATGTCACCCAAGGTGATCGAACTCAAGATGAAACCTACACAAAGGATAAAAACAAAAGAAGACTATAAGCAGGAGTATTAAAACTCAGTAGGTTAGCCCGATATTCTATTCCCAATGCATATCCTTTAAAATAAAAGAACCATAAATTTCATGTTTTAAATACAATATAAAAATTTGGGTTTTTCAAATGATGTCCCATGCTATAAAAAAATTTCCAGACAAAAACTTTCATGTTTTATAAACAAGAATGCTATTAACAATTTTTAAAGAGGTGGAACTTCAAAATGAAAATAATTTTCAAGAGGGATGCTTAAAAAATATGTAAACTTTTAAATAAATCACACAAATTTCTGAATTTACCAACCAGACACACCATACAATGATGGTGAGTACAAAATATCCAATGAGAAAAAGTCACAGAAACACCCCTAGGCAATAGTTAGTTGTGAGCACCAGGTACCTCGTATCTTAGTGAATGTAACCATAATAAATATTTGTTGTCATGCACATGATCCACTAGTAGGACGAATACCCATAACATAGTGGTCCCCCAAAAACATAATCATCATAGTTTAGTTTGTGTGGTCATATTTAAACTTGCTACGTGAAATAGGGGCTAAACCCCACAGGATCATTATCATACTAGTGAACATCCACCCACCTAGATACCTGGGATTCCCTTTAGTTCTCAAAAAAGTTACACATATTATCAAGTAAACTTTTCACATAAAAATTACATTACTAAACAATAAACACACAAATATCTTGCAAACATTCTTCACATTTCTTTCACGAATCAATAAACCGCTAAAAGTTTCATAAACCAATTTCAAGGAGTATAACGAGTCCTGGCACATAAAATCCATTAAAAATGATATTTTAAGGACAAAAAATCATCAATAACATATAAAAATAGATTTTTCATCCCCAAAAACAATTAATAAGTCAATTTCATGGACCATAAAATGGCCCCAAAAGATAGAACATGAAATAAACATGGAAACCATTTTTACAAAAAAATATCAAACGGGCCTTTAAGACTTTCTCAAAACTAAAATTTAACAAAGGTATGAATTTAAATTTTGTTAGGTAGGTGTATAAAAACCATTTACAGCAGCAAAAAACATTAATAAATTCCTTAAAACACTCAGGTTACATATTCAAAATAAAACCATTTTCATAAGGATGTAAAATGGGACATTTTCTGGCAACTCGGGCCAAAACATGTTGTAAACCAAACCAGTTTTTTTTTAAACCAAATACAAATTGTAAATCCATAGAAGGACCCAAAAATATAATTATTCATTCTTCCTAGGAATTTATAAATCAAACAAAATAATTTTTCAATTGTACTGAACACATAAAATCTAACCAGGCAATTTACCAAACACATGGCATGCCCTTTTAAACAAAACAATTTATTTTAAGCACCTGACAAGGAATAAAAAACCCATTTCATGCCATATATTATTCAAGATACTGGAGAATGTTCAAAATCCCATAAAATAGGTTCTAAACCTCATAAAGTAGTTGTAAAAGATATAAGAACATTTAAACAAATACTTGGTGTTCACTTTTATGACAAAACACCACTACCTTTCACAAAATAGGCCTAAACAACCATTTTTTACACCAAGAAAATTATCCAAAGGCTGAAAAACAATAATAAACATATATATCAGGTTATGAAAAAAATAAAATTATGAATCTTTAATGATAAAGTCATGTGCAAGGGATGTCCTACCTCATATCCTTGGCGTAATGAAAACGCATACCTGATATCACCATCGGAGGGTTTATAAACACTAAACCTATGAAGACCAGCCCCAAATGAACCAAAAGTTCGTAAAAGATAATTGTATAACAGAACAAAAAGTCTTTCAGGACTATAGTACAATATAAAACCAAGAAATAATGAAATGAGGAAGAAAAGGGAGGAGAAATAAGAAGGAATATCACCTTAGAAACTCAAAAACTCTTCGTATTCCCTTAGATATGAACCCTTATAGGAAAGATAATTGCTTAAAAAATAGTATAGGGTCTACTTAGGTTTGGAAGAACCAGAAAAAGAAAATTTGGGGGGAAATAGGGATAAATTAATGATTTATGGATGAAGGAATTTACCTTCTCAAACCTGAACAATTTAAGGAACCCTGAGAACGTTCTCCCTAAAATGAGATGAAAATGAGATCCAAAGAGTAAGAGTATATTATTGGGGTTATTATAGGGATTTTTTATTCTAGTGGGATGTGTAATAACCTAAAAATATTAAAACATGAAAAAGATATAATAAAAACAATTTATTTTTCTAAAACCGGAAATGGGCCCACGGGTTGGCCCAATACCTAAATAAGTAACCCAAATTCACTATTATTATTAATTATTAAGGGGTAAAAAATGATATGGTGGTTTGAATATGTCATGTGAGAAAAATTAAGAAGTGTAATGGGGAAAATTTTTTGAATACAAAAGTAGTTATAAAAGAAAAAAATTTGGTTTTTAAATCTGTAAATGGGCTCACAGTTGGCCCAAATCATGAAGTAACCACCCATTCTGAAAAAACTCCCAAACAAGCAATGGGTCACCCAAAGTAGGATTATTGTATATATATGGTAGTTTAAAAATCAAAATTAATCTCACACAACACCCAAGAAAATAATTGTTATTTTCAATGAACCGGATCAAAACCAAGACATCAAAAACAATCGAGTGTGACAGAAAGGTTTCATGGATAAAAAATACCTCCTAATCAATATATTCTACATATAATCATTAAATTATTTGGATAGGGTGAATTTTAAGGAAATTTTTCAGTGGTTTCCCTTTGACCACTTTCTATGACACAAACTAGATATCAAATTATTATCAGATGACTACACACCATACCAGACACTGAATTAATATCCATTGAAATATAGTATACTTTATTTTGTCAACATTATAGCTGGGGTGGACCTCATGGTGATCTAAGAAGTGTCTCAAATTTTTTATAGAAAAAATCAACATAAGGTAGTTCTTTCTGATATCATATTATTGGGACTCTGCATCTAGTATAATTCTATTGAGATAATAAAGGTTTATTTCCTTACCTATATCATTATTTTGATAAAATAGGTCACTAAGTCATCACTTTCATGTTTCCACAAAGAGGAATAGTGGATTACCTTCTACATGTATCATTAAGGATGATGAATCCATTATATACTTCTTGAGATCATAAAATTATTTCTATAAATATTTATCCCATTGATTGGGGAATAAATTCTTTATAATCTTTGTGAATGGAAAATATCTTATAAGAAGATTAGCTATAAATCCTCTGATGTAGGGGAAATTCCCATAGATTTCTCTTAACTTTTTTATATTTCAAGAATGAGGATTATATTGTATCACCATAGAAAATCAATAATGGGTATAAATAAATTTATTCAGTTATTGGTGAATGGTAAAAAAAATTAAAACATTTTAATAAAATATGTAAATGGAAGAAAATATTTATTTCTTAATAGAAAAATCTAATTGGTTTTCCTTAAAACATTATTATGGACTTTTGTGTACTTAGACAGAGGAAAATTAAAGGAAACCATGTTATTTTTATAATTAAATATATAATAATAAAAGAAATATTATTTTATATATATATATATCATATAATTTCATCATCAAAAAATTAACCATAAATAATATCAATAAAAATGATATTGTATCATAAAACCCTTACTACTTTTTTAATTATTGAGTCATAAGTCCCATGAAATAAATAACTTCAAATTAAACTTTAAATACCATAAATAATGATATTAATTATTAAAAATTTCTAAGGTGTAGTAGATATAGCTCATAAAATAAGATAGGTTTATAACATAACAATTTTTCCAAAGAAGACAATTTGAGACAATAAACCCTTACCACATTGGTAGCATTCAAATGAAAATAAAATGGATGAAATAATTTGAATATTAACATTAAATACCATGAATTATTAAGGATACATGTTATATCATATCAAATTATCAGTATATAAACCTCATAAACATAAAAACTTGTATAACATAAAAAATGTCTCAATGAAATAATATTGAGACGAAGAACCCTTATATTATGTATGACATGGTTCGTAAGAACACTAAAATCCTATATAAAAAATTTATATTTTTTATAATTCTATAACATAACCATTTAAAAACTTATAATATCATCTATGTTCCCCTTAATACATTTTAACACTCTTACTAAAAACTCATTACTAAAATCCTCGCTTCTGGGTGATAATTGTATTGGTTTTCATGTATGTTTCAGTTTGATAGTTTTGGTCCTTGCACTTTAATAATGGTCACATAATCTATAGAATCATAATAATTTTATGATTATTATATTTATACATTATATACAATTTTATGATCATTCATATAAAGTATTAATAAAAAACAATTATATCATTTTTTGAGATGGAAGTCCATACGTATGCTCAAGTGATGTTTTAACTTTTCGATGGATGGAATAAAAGAAATGTAAATAACAATTCACCTTTTAAGAATAATTATTATATCATAAATATCATATATATTCATTAGAAATATCCTTATTATTATCAAAGTAATACCAAAATGAATAAATAAATCATGTCACTTCATGGTTGTGTTAGTCCACACATATGCATGAGAGATGTTATCATTTATCAACGGATGGGATGGTAAAATTAAAGATAATATATTATAACAATAGAATTATTATTATTTCACAAATATAATATATAAAATTTAAATACATCATAATAAACATCCATTAAATATGGTAATTTAAAATTTATCATATCACTATGTGGAAATGGTAGTCCCCATGTACGCACGAGCGATACTTTCATTAACCATCTGATAGAAATAAGGTGATAAATGTTTGTGTAATAATTACAAAAAATATATAAATATATTTATGATAATTTATTAATTATTATATGACCGATAAACTATTTTATATAATGTGTATGATAAAATAAAATTGAAATAGCTTTGTTAAGATTTATATTGCTTCTCTGAGAGACCTCCGTTGGCTTACACCTTAATCAATGAAATATTGGTATTAGAAGATGAATTGGGGGATCTAGGATGAATGGAAGGAATCTAGGAAGGTTTTGGGTAGTTATTTTATAATATATAAGGATGAAAATTCATGATTAATGTAAGATATTAGGTACACTTTTACAAGTAAAGGAGAAGACACACTTTGAATTACTTAAATGATTTAAATTATATAGTTTTATTTTATTATAAATGGTGATCTAAATGGATAAGAAATAAAATTTAGGGTAATATAGGGTCTAAATATATTTATAAAATAATAATTATAAAAAATTATGTTGTAATATTACCCTTATCTCTCAGTTTATCCCCTGGTAAACCCGATTTAACCTCAGCTGTTGTAACACATTTTTTATTATTTTTACTATTCATTATAACCAAAAATGAAAATAGAATAAGTAAAAAATTGGTAGATTATGATTCAAAATATGGAATAAATTGCATAAAATTTAATATCAGTAAGTTTAGAGTTTTAATTTTAAAAGAAGTTTGCAACACGTAATGAAAACCCATTTTTTAAGAGTTTATTTTAAATCATAAAACTGAGTTTACTCTCACATGTTTCTTAGAAATTACTGTTAGATTAATCTAAAATAATTATATGGAATATATAATCTATAAAATTAATTAAATTAATTAATAAATTGTGATTAATTTAATCCATTATGGTAAAAACACACTGCGTACATAAAAATAGTATTTATAAAAATGTGTTTTAAGCATAGATATGAACTTATACCAAAATCAAGTATGATGATAATTACTATGATATTAATTATATATTTTATAATTAAGTGATTTTTTTACTTTAATATCAAATTAAAAACATAATATTAATTTTCAATTACTTTATTTAGTGAAAATAAATTATAGTTTTACAAAAGTTGTTATTTTTCACATTTCACTAAAAATAAATACTTTTAGAAAAATACAAAAAAAACACCCTATGATAATATTGAAATAATGATTTCAAAAAATATATTAGTTACTTAAAATAAAATTTCTAAAAAATTTATAAATTAATTATGATTCTCGTGAAAAAAATGAAATAAAAACTAGTTTTAAACAAAACAAATTTTTGAACCATAAAATTACTTTACTAGAAATTGAGTACTAATTCATTATAAATCAACAAATAAATTTTTAAAAACTTAAAACATTTGTACATATTTTTTATAATGTGTTTTATACTATTCATACCTTCCGATTTGACATCTAGTTTATAATGGTCACATTTAAATTATATTATTTTTATATCATATCGTAGTTCTCTTAAAGATCAATGTTTCATGTTAAGAAAGATATCAAGCATAGTATTATTTATAAATAAAGTATCAGGGTGTTACATAAGAGAGATATGTGAAACACATCCTGATATTTGGTCAAGTTTAGTAAAAATTTTAGTCAATAGGGCACATCTCATATGCGGTCAAGGATATCAAAAAGGCTTGTGTACCTTAGGTTGATATTTCCTTCTTATTCCAAACATAATGAAACTCTTCTAGGGAAATATTTGAAGAAAAATCACAACTCCAACCTCAATCTATAATTCCCTTCAATGATAGTTATTATGACTCTTTTATTGACTCTAGAAAACTTTAATGTATTACTAAATATATTGAACCTTATTTTTTATATCTTTTACAATTTTGGGTCCTAACAACTTTTTTTCATGAACTCTATCCCAACATGTAAGAGTTAAATATCACTTCCAATAAAAATAATCATATTAGTCCATCATAATACTTGAGTGGAAAATATTGTTTTATGATAACTCAACCAATAGAAGATGTTGATACCAACCTCTTTTGAAGTACATTGAGCAAGATTTATCATATCTTTGAGTTTATTATGGGGGTGATAAGTCATACCAAATTCTAAATCAGTATTTAGAGAATGTTGAGGACTCATTTTGAACATAGAGGTGAACCAGGTATCTTGTAACTACCCAACCTTGGACACCATATGAATTGCTTCCCGAACCAGCCCTACACATACCTAAGGAGTTCCCCTGATCCCCTCAGGCTAACAAAAAGCATCAAGGGTGACCAATGTAACTATTAGGGATGGTTTAACCCTTGAAAAATGAACAAAAACAATATACTATCAAGGAATATCAATAAAGAGTACAAGATAAAAACTAACCAAAAAACATATAATACATAAGAATTCAATTCAATGCTACAAAGGGAGGTAAAAGAAACAAAAATAGATTAAAAAATAGTCCAAAACCAAATTCTATCTAACTGGTTGTACAAACCAAAGTTCCAATCACCTTCTCCTCATGACACTTAAGTCACCACCACAATACACACATTCATCCACTTCAAAGGAATATGAAACTAGATCCAACCTAAAATCCAATACTTGAAAATACTAATACAAGACAAGAAGACTACATATCCACCAATGTGAGAATGTAGGAAGTGATCTAAAGCTAATAAGATGCCACCATGAGTCAAGTTCAACCCTTTTAAAAAGGAAATGAAATTTTCTAGTTTGTAAATAATTTTAAAAAAAAATTTCATTCTCCTTAACATAATATAATAAAATCAAAACATGGAATATGTGCATTCATATAGAACCACTTTTACAAAATGTGACAAAAATATATTTTACCAAAAACCATTACAATTTCATGTGCCAACCATTTATCTTTAAAAACACCACACTTCACAAAAATAATCCTACACATGGTTTCAAATCATTTCAAAATCATGAGACTACGAGTGTCACTTGAAAAAAATTTCCCATTTTCACTTTAAAATATTTTACACACCTAGTGAAAAGGTAAGTGAGTAAAAAGAGAAACTAGAATAAATCACAACTATAAAAGGTCAAAAATAGTGTTCATAAAATAGATAAAAAAACTAGTAAACAATATAACTAAACCATAAAATGATCACCACATCAGACAAGTCCATATAATAATAAGAAATACACATTCCAATATATATACACACACTAAAATCCCCAATGTAGGATACAAATCATGAGGCCACACCACAAGTACTATCGACACAGAACAAGACATGATAGAAAAGTGGACCTAACTACCAGCAAATAATACTATCACACACAATTGTCAACCTAGTTACTCTCAATGCACCTCCTCAGCGACAAGCCACTAGCCAACATGTGGCCCTCAACTATGGGTGACTAGATAGTGTCTCATATAGACATTCCATATTGATGTCTTACTTCTTCCCACCAAGAAACATAAATCACCCCATGGAATATTAAAGGATGGTGTGCCACAAGCAAGCAATGCCTCCACATGAAAATAACAATCCCCCATGGTCTAACACCACAATCACATCCTTCCTACCTTACACGTCCATTAAAAAGAGACCCAACCCATTATCACATCATAAATCACATCATAATTATTCATCACATGGATAATATATACATTAAGAACAAGCATGGGGGGTCAACAAGGGCACAAACAATGTCACATAACAACTTCCAGTCAGGCCTCCACTTATATAATATAAAATTGTAAATACATTCTTCAAATGATTTGGAATTTAAATACCACTAAAAAAGAAAGAATAGTTACTCAAAAAACCA
Organism: Viscum album; assembly: GCA_963277665.1. Taxonomy (NCBI): domain Eukaryota; kingdom Viridiplantae; phylum Streptophyta; class Magnoliopsida; order Santalales; family Viscaceae; genus Viscum; species Viscum album. The sequence continues at coordinate 1,746,992,555 of OY728146.1, read as the reverse complement.
AATAAGATCAAAGGAGACTCCATTTTTTCTTTATAAAATCACCCCTATCTTTAATATTTGAAAATCCCCTTTTAAGAACATAATATGGTAACACACATTAAAACCCCTTTTGGCCCAAATCCCCAAGATCAAATTTATATCATGGTGAAAACCCTATTTGGAATTTTATCAACCAAAAAATCATTAAACACTAATTTCAAACCAAATACCATAGAATAATACAATTCCACCATCTTTTTTCAATGAAAAGAACTACCAATGCATGGAAGAGCTTTGAAAATATAAACTATATATTATATACATCATTATATTAAATCTAAAACACATATAATTTATTAAACAAACAATTAACTCCTAAAAATGTTAATGGATGAGAAAAACCTACCTCAAGTGGTGTAACCTTATCACCTTCAACAAGATCCACAAGAAAGGAGATCTTATTATGGATCAAAACCATTACAGTAGATAATACCCAATCTCTACCAACCCTAACCAAAAAAATTATCCAATAATAACCACTAAGGTTATAGGAATTATAGAAAATGAAAAAAACAAGATATGAGGATTATAGAAGCTCATAACTCTTGATCCAGATGAAAAACCACCAAATAAACACAGATAACCATTAAGGAGGATCTTTAAATAAGAGGAAACCTCCTTGAAAGGTATTTGGGTCAGTTTGTTTGATCGGGGCTAGATTGGGGTGGAATCTTCAATTAAAAAGGAGTTGAAATGGAAGATATGACCCATCTTTGATTGGGTTGGATGGTTTACCTACATGGTTAAACAAACCATGTGTAAACTATGTAGATCACCCCTGTTAAAAGACACACAAACTTCACACTTAGGATTTACAGTTATTTTAACCATGAACCAACCATATGACCTTGAAAAATGTCCAAAAATTTTACATATTCAGGACAAAACACCTTGAACTTGAGGGGTGGAATTACCCATCAATTATCCCCACATAAAACTCACAAGAGGGGTGTTACAAACTCCCCGCCCTACAAATTTATTCCCCCATAAATTACTTAGAAATATAAGACAATAAGTAATACCAAAACTACCTTCCCAACAATGAGGGTTCAATTTCAACCAACTTTCAAGACCTCAAAATAAAGTACATGAGGGATAAATATTAAATTCCTTAGAATTAAAACTACTGATAGATTCAAAGTTTACCAATATAAAACACACTTCGAGTCTTAAGAAGCATGCACCCTACAGAACAAAAGTGATGAGAAAAAAATAGGAAATTGGGATATCCACTCCAATGATCTTATTTGAATTGGGGATCATCAATATTTTCACAACTTCTCCTAAAATACTTATAAATTCCAAACTATATCACAAGAAAAAAAAAATAACTACATATGAAACACCCAATGTCAGAAGGCCAAAAGATATCACCCCCAACCAAAGGATCCCAAAGGATCACCTCTCAAAAATAGAAAGAATTGTATAAAGACTTGTAATATATCTCCCAACCATTTATAATTCCTCTAAGATAGTGAAGAATTAGATAAGAACACAAAAAATAATGGTTCTAACCAAATAGGCATGATTACACTATCCATAACAACTAAAGAGAGAGAACCACCCCCCCCCACCCACTCTAAATAAGGAGACTAATCATTGGTATCCCTACCATTTCGAATTTATCTAAAATGGTGAGACCAATAGCCTCCTTTTTTCATGTAAAAATATAATTCCACAAGAAACCATGTTCCAAGACTCTCTAAAGGGAATATTCCAAACACCAATTGATAGAATCGGAACAAGTTTCTTTCATTACTATGAAATGATAGGGTTCTAACTTCTGGGTCACAATTGGTATTTCAGGGTGTCTAGATCTGACTCCATATAATACCATCTCATGGTAATCCTAATGGAAACCCCAACCTAGTGGAATCTAATCCAAACCAAAAATAGTACTACCCCCAAAGTATCCTAGTATGTACCCTAGGTTCTTCCCTTATAAAAACCAATAAATAACAAGTTATAATAAGAAATTAGAATTAAATATTCATTAACATATCAGAATATACATAAATAGGGTTAAAATTATCTTTATAAATTATATACAATTTACCTGTATACGCAATATATGCTACAAACCCCAAGACAGAAAAGAAATACTCCCGCATAATAAGCTAAAAAAGAAAGACTCAGCTTCCTACTCTCTGACAAATGAAACGACGCCAAAAGAAGGTTAGAAACAAGCTTGGTTTGAGACTTTTTCTTATTATAATGCCTTACCATCACACAAAACCTCTAAATGTTTCTAGAATAGACACCTATATGGAAGGTCTTTAGAGATTTTAGAAATTAAGATTGAATTTTCTTGGACTTCTAACACTGGAAACACACCAATGACTTCTACTTTACTGATATAGGAATGGCAGGTTTTGAATATGGCTTTCCATCACTACCACCTCCCTACATCCCTGTCTCACTAGTCAGGTCATCATAAGCATCTATAGTGTGAATAAAAGAATATCCCATTGAATGTTTCCCCACTATGATTTTTTTAGTAATAATGGATTTATAAATCACTTCCATAATGGTTGTCAGGCAAGACTAAAGCACCAATGAACGTAGTTCCAAATGAAGGCGTTGAAAAAAGAATCACACTTTCTTTGAATCATAAGAAGATTTCTCTAGAGAGAAAGTCACAAAGATATAGAAACGTTCAATATAGTATTTCAATGATGGATTTCCCTAGAGGATTCCCAAAAAATGAATTTCCTTCTTGACGCTCTCTTCTTCTAGATAAAACTGCTAAATAATGGAAGCCTTGAACTATTCCCAAGAGAGAACCATAAGTTGTTGGGAATGAATTGTGTGTTTCCAAAACTCCAATACCATGCCTTCTAATAAAGTAATAATATGTGTCACCCTAGTCATTTTAGGAGTGTATATAAATTCAAAAATATCTTCAAAATTTATTATTCTCTCAATCACCTCATGGGATCCTTGACCACCATAGAATACTTGAGGGTAACGGTTCAAGAACTCTCATGAATGATCCATGAGTTGGGAAGAAAACATATCTACCATGAAATCACAAGTATTTACAGAGTTAGAGACAAGAAATACAATACTTGGATCACTAGGATGACCACCTAAGGCCTTCCTTTCTTAACTTTATGATTCCTTTCCAATTGAAAATTTCTAAAACATCACAAAAAATAGCACTAAATCAAACCACATTAAGAAATATCAACACAAAGATAAAAATAAAAAATAGGCCAAAACAAATAGAGAATATAAAACACACAAAAATCCACAAAAGGGAACCAAAAAGTCAAATAAACCAAATTGTGGTTACAAACACCCTTTTGAAGAATCTTTAGAGTAATTTCACACCACACACCCAAATAAATTTGAAAATACACAACCCCAAAATCACTTTCTTTTCTCAAACCACTTTATTTGAGATTTGAAACTCTTTAAAAAAATACCACAACCCACACAAAAAATTTGAAGAGATCCATCACCCAAGAACCTAGGATATTTTTTCTTTGAAAACCCAGACAACCAATAATATTTTTATAGAGTTCAAAAACATTTCACCCTAATGAAATTTATGCAACCAAAACATAGTTTTCTAAATAATTTTAAATATCAAGTCATAACACATTTCTTTTAAATAACTTTAAAAATCCATAAAACTTCACTTAAACTTCCATAAAAATCCTAATAAACACAAGAATATATAAAACCAAAAAAGTAGGGAAAAAACAAAACCCTCATCCTTATCTATTGTGAATGGTATTTTCATATAGTTTTTCAAACCATACACCAGATGTGTGAGTGGTACTAGAATTTTACCTAGAATGGTTTACATGGAATGCACATGGTTTGACAGACCATACACCTTAACCATGAACCCCCTGAAATCCTTCCATTTTTCTCTCTAAAATGAAAATTGTATTGGTATGTCTCTTGAAAACTCCCTAAAACACAGATTATTTTCATTATACATAGAAATTTATTAAGAAAGAGCCACCATAACCTCAAAAACCAAAATTATACTCCTAACCACCCATGGAAAATTGATATCTGACATAAGATACAATAGTTCAAGAAAGTACCTAGACATAACACTCAAGTTATGACATTACTATATCCTTTCTACAACTAACCCCCAAATAATGATAAGGTGGGTCTAAAGAACCTAATCCCTTGTCCAAGAACCTAGATTCCATAATACCATTTTTTTATAAACCAACCAAGGTATCCTTATGAACTGGACCACAACTTATCTGAGGAGTATCCTCGATCCCCTTGGGATGAAGAAAAGTATCAAGAGTATCTATGATAAACTTTGGGGATGGTTTCACCCTAAAATTTTAAACAAATACAACATCCTATCAAGGAATATTAATAGATAGGAAAAGTTTAAAACAAACCAAAACAATTATAATACATAATATTTTACTGATGAGCTACAAATGAAGATAAAAGAAACAATTATATAAGACCAAAGAGGTCAAAAAACACTCGAGAAAATTGGTTATATAAACTAAAGATTTGATCATAGTCTCCTCATGATACCCAAGTCACCACAAATATCACCAAAACCCATAAAAGTTTAAGTAAGATGGCACTAGATCACAGAAAAAATCTATGATTTGAAGATAACTACACAATACATAAAGACTACATACACACAAAAGTGAGTATATAGGGTGTTAGTTGATTCCAGTAGGATACCTCCATGAGTCTAGTTCAATAATTTTATAAATAAAACCATGTTCACTAGTTTGGAAATAATAGGCAAAAAAATTCATTCTCCTTTACATAATATCATAAATTTAAAACATGTAACATGAAATTTCAATGAATTTTTTTTATAAAACATGTCAAAAAGTTGTTGTACCAAAAACCATGGAAATTTCAAGTGCCAACAATTTATATTTAAAAACCCCAAACGTTGAAACAAAAATCCCACACATGGTTTAAAAGAATTTCAAAATAATGATACTAAGAGTGTTATTAGAAAAATATTTCCCCTTTTTCCTTGAAAAAACATTACACACGTAGCACAAAGGTAAGCAAGGAACAATGGAAACTAGAATAAATCACAACCATAAAAGGTCACAAAATAGTGCACATAAAATATATGGAACAAAACTAGTCAGAAAAATGATGAAACCATAAAATGGTTATCATATAAGACAATTTCATCCAATAATAAGAAACATATATTCCAATATATAAACAAAAATAAAGTCAAAACATAGGATACATATCATGAGGCCACACTACAGGTACTTCCAGGACAACACAAGACATGAGATAAAAGTGTACCAAAATACTGGAAAGTAATATAGTCACACAAAAACAATAATTAACTCACCCTCAATGAGCCTCATAGGAGAAAACCCACTATCTATCATGTGACCCTCAACTAGGGGTAACTAGCTAGTGTGTAATCTCAACAAGCCGTATAGATGTCTCACTAAATCACACCAATAATCCTTGGTCTCCCTATGGAATAATAAACAGAGTTTGGTAAAATAAAATATTGTTGACAATGAAAATAACAAAAATGGCATGGGATAACACTAGAATAACATACTTCCCACCTCACACGCCCCATAAAAGGAGTCCTAACCCATGAGCACATCATGAATCACATCATGATAATACATCACAAGGATAAAATAAACATTAACAGGAAGGAAGGGGCTAAACAAGGGAACAAATAACATCACATCACAAGTTCCAAATCTTCCTTTGTTTATAACATATACTCATGGAAATCCCTTTCTTAAAATTATTCGGCATTTAAACATAATTCCAAAAGAAAGCATAAAACACCAATTTCAATCCAAATCCCATTGTACAAGATAATTTAACTATTTTTCCAAAATACAATAACTACCCAAGCATGGAAAACCTTTTACAATCCAAACTAGATATCATATACATAATTAGTTTAAATCTAAAACACATTTATAGCATCAAACAACCAAAGTAACCCTTAAATACAAGGAAATGAACTACAAAAACCTACCTCAAGTAGTGGAACCTTGTCTCATTTGATGAAATCCACCAGAAAGTAACTCCTATTATGGATCACAACCATTACAACACAAAATCCATAATTTATACTAGTCCTAAATAAGGAATTCATCCTTGAATGGCCTATAGGGTTAGAGGAGTTGGAGAAAAAGGAAGAAAAGAAGATATAGATAAGAGAGAATCTCATACCTCTTAATCCATATGAAAATCCACCATGTAAACACCTAAAACCCACCAAGAAGGTTAGTTTGAGTGGGGTGTCTTATGGTGGAATACCTAATTAAAAAGAAGTTGAAATGGGAAAAATAATCCTCTTAGATGTGGATACATTGTTTACCCAAATAGTTAAACAAATTGTGAAAAAACCTAATATATAACTAGTGTAAATATCCATATAGGATTCACACTTAGTTTGAACTATTAGTTTAACTAGGAACCAACTTTTTGACAGAGAAAAAATTCCCAAAATTTGCACATTTTTAGTCTAAAACACCTTGAAATTGAGGGGAAAACCACCCATCAATTACCCAAACATAAAAGTGAAACTCAGTGTGTCATATATCTTGGTCAAATAAAATACAAATTGGAACCCATTTAGGCTCACAACTTCCTTTACATTTATCTTAACAATGTTATCGAGTAATATATCTTCTCAAATAGTTATGACGTGAGAAGTATTGGTGATTGGATCCACTATAACTTATATATAATTCTTCCCTTTATATATCATTGATAGGACTATAGTAAATTCTATTGTGATGGTTTCCCATTTCCATGTTGGTATGGTTAATGGTCATATCATCCCTTTAGAATTTTGGAAACTCCACTATGACATTCTGACATTCCGATCACTTATACTTATACTTGTCAATATCTATATTCATGTTGTACAACTCAAAGTGTTATTGAAGATATAATTAAATTTTAAATTTTGGTGATTCTATGATGGATGGGGAAAGATGATGTTTGTGCATCATCCAATAGATATTTTTTATCTTAGGTGATGATGGAACACATATTCCAACCCCAAATAGAATGAATCCATTTTTTCAATTTTGAATTTATGACTTTTCCTTTACTTTGTTTCTCTCAAATTCTTTTGAAGATTCAAAAATCATCACTTTGGGCCTCCTTAATATTATCTTCAATAAAAATAATCTTATAAAGGTAGGATGTATTTTCCTCATTTATCAATCCTCATCATCGATTGGATAGATATTTCTTTTCTACTAAGAGCATTACCTACTTTATTCGCTAGAATAAAATGGTAGTGAATTGAGAAATCATACTACTTTATTAACTCCAGCCAAATTTGTTGACACATGTTCTACTCCTTCAATGTGAATATATACTTTAAACTCATGTGATCAATGTTTTTGTCACACTTCTCTACATAAAGGTAATATATCTAAATTTTCAATTCAATGATCTAGGGTGATGACTCTATATCTCTCTTTAGTTATTTCTTCCCAAGGATCTTCAATTTTAGAGAGGCATAGACTACCACCTTACCATTTTTCATGAATATGAAACCCTATATTTTCTTAGAAGCAATGTTTTATATCAAAAATACCTCTCCACTTGAGGGGAGTGTGAGTACAAGTATTGTTATTAGACTCTTCTTAAGATCCTTAATGATTTACTCATATTATTTTATCCAAACATACTTTAACCCTTTCTATTTTAACATCGTGGGTTAGAGAATCATGATAATTGTTTCAAAACCCATCAATAGTACCCAACTATTATAAGAGAACTATGTATCTTTTTGATTCTTATAGTTCTAGATCATTCTTTAATTCCCATTTTCTTTTAGGGATCAATATAAATTTCCTCAAGTATGATCATGCTATCACCCAACCTTCATGATCCATAAAACTATTCATCAATCCCTCTGGGTATCTTTTAATACATTGGTTGCATTACCATCACACCATATGTTATTACCCATCAACACCACTTATTAATCTAATTGATGTTCCCATAGTCTAACATATGTTATTTTAGTGTTCTTTTTCCTAAATCACACACACCCTTGGAAACTACCAAATAGGTCACTCATCCTGACACCACTACAGGCTAAGTATGCTTAACTATGGAGTTCTAATCAGGTAAGATCTTAAAAATATAGTTTCACCTTGTTGACATGGGTAGTAATATTTAGTATTTTATGTCTCACTTTTTTAGGGGTGTTACACTCCCCCTAAAGAAAAACAACCTCATTGTGGACACCACACCTCAAACTCAAGAAGTTCCACTACACTTTTAGTTGGGTATTATCTATGATAACATTTGTAACAAACCATCTAGTTTTAACCCAATATGTCACCCGATTAGGATCATCACGGGTCCCAAAAGGTGTTCCCTAACCCCATGGTCTGGAAACTAGTGCATGGGAAAAAAGTAAGAACTTTGGGAATTTTTTATCACTCGAATAATAGTTATCATCACCATTGATCTTTTACTTAAATTCTATCATAGATCATCAATATATTGGATGTCCATAAAAACAAAAAATAAGTAGAACATAATAAGGAATGAGAGAAACGATTCATATCTAACAAAATGAATCAACCCACTTATATCAGCATGAAACATCATTTACAAATAATTAGAAAATATGGTACAACAAAAGGAACTAAATAAAAAATATATAATGGCGTTAATGGCTAATACACCACATCCCAAAATAAAATTAAACCCAAACCAAACTATCTGGGTAACTCTATGAAACCCATAGTATCACTCTACATCCCAACTCACCATTGATTTCTATAGAGAATCATAAACCAATAATAATTGTAACATATAACTAGTATAAAACATAAAGGGTAGGATACACACAAAAATGAGTGTGTATGCAGGGTCTGAGCTACCATACTTAGTAGGATCTCACCAAGTATTTTTTGCAATTCAATTTATAAATAAAGAGATAAATACTAGTTTGAAATAAAATATGAAAAAATAAGGTTTTACATTTTAATAACATAAAAGAAACCAAACATCATGATTTTTCAAAAGAAAAAAACATTTCCTTTTATAGAAAATCATAATGGGATCTCCACTAAGTAGTAAAACTCTATAAAACAATAATGAGGACCTTTATTTTAAAACAAAACAAGATGAAACCTTTTCTATTTATTTAAATCATTTCCTTTAAAACAAAACACTTCTCATTCCATTTTAAATAAACTTTCCAAAAATAAATTTTAAAGTTATTATAAAACAAACATCCCTATAATAATGAATAAAAGGAAAAAATTGATCAGGAACCATTATATAAAAAGATGGAAAATGAAATAATAGTTGCACTGTAAGAAAATAATTTCAAGGTAAATCATAAAAAGGGGGATCTCCTATACAAACTGCCAATCAGGGAACCAATGTCACGGGAGACTCTTTTAAGACCAAAATGATAATATCTTAATAGTGCTAGGATAATACAGTCCAATATCCATCCAACATTTTTCACAACAACAACACAATCCACATTACTAGCCCACACTGGAATCGTTAGGACCGTACCCCAAACCTTTCTCTATCTCACACTAGATAGGAATGTAGAAGCATGTGTACCAACTAGGTTATCATGTATCAAGGCCTCCTGTAAATTTCCCTAGTTTCCAAGACTAATATAAAGTAGAGATGAGTAATAATCAATCAAATAACATCTCATGCATTATAAGCATAAGAAAATAAATCTCCTTCGCCTCCTCCACCCTCCCACAAAATAGACCCTATCACATTATATGTTTATCTCAAAATAAATAATCCATAATCGGTGAAGAAATTGCAATGTTTAAACCAATGAGGGTCTCAAATAAATTAAACCATTTTTTATAAAGTGCCAAAAAATATTTATTAACGTCTCTACTTGAAATTCCAAGTCTCTTTTATTGTTATTTAAAATCACACACTACGGGAAAAAACCGTTATTTGTGATAAGAATAAATCTCATCCCAAAAAGTCTGTCGAAGAGGTTATTTGTGATGGTTTGACCAACCTGTCGCAAACAACCAATTAGTTGCAACAAGAATAGGCACCCCGTCACAAAAAACTTACGTGCGGATTGGCGCGGTTTGCACGTTAAACCGTGTGAAAGGGTATTTGCGACGGGCCGGCACCGCCCATCGTAAATGCCGAGAGATGGTAAGACCTAGTTGCAATAGGAGATCCCCAGTCGTAACTATTTTGACCCACAAACGGTATTTTCGACGGGACCCATCGCAAATAACCGACAAGACTAAAAATGTATTTTCCAGAGGATGTTGTCCCGTCGCAAATAGTTTATCGGTAGGTTACTTTTTGCGATGGACTCCGTCATAAATAACCTTTTAACCGCTGACCGTAATTAATGCGGCCGAAGGTATTTGTGACAGGGCCCGTCACAAAAAAGTACTATTAGCAACGGGATTACTGTCGCAACTAATCTAACCTATATATACCCCCCTCTGTTTTTTCTTCTCTCCTCCTAAATTCCTTCTTCTCTGCTTCAGTAAACTCTAATTTTAGAGTGAAAATTTTGGAGAGTTATTTTATTATGAAGAAGTTTTGAAGCCGACTCCAATTATAAGAGATCAAGTTTAAAGGTATTTATGTTTTATTTAATTTAGTATTTATTTCATTTCTTTATATTAATTTTAATTATTGTTGATTAGTTGTAATTTAGTTAGATTAAAATTGTTTTGTCATCAGTATTTATTTGTAATAATAAAATTAAATTATTAGTACTAATTCTTAGTAATTAGTAATAATTAAAAATTATTAATGATATTTAGTAATGTCCTTAAATAATTACCAGTAATTAGTAATTAGTAACTGTATTTTGCAGTAATAAATAGTAATTAACACTAATTAGTAATAATTAGAAAAAAATAGTAATAATTATAAAAAATAGTAATACATATTAACAATTATTAATAAATAGTATTACTTAGTAATAATTAGTATTAAATACTAACAAATAGTAATAAATACTAATAAATACTAATAAATAGTAATAAATAGCAATAAATACTAATAATTAGTAATAAATACTAATAATTACCAATAAATACTTATATTTAGTAATAAACACTAATTAATAGTAATAAATACTCATAAATAGTAATAAATACTAATAAATACTAATAAATACTAATAAATACAAATAAATAGTAATAAATACTAATAAATAGTAATAATTAATAATAAATAGTAAAAATTTGTAATAATTACTAATAAATAGTAATAAATACAAATAAACAGTAATAAATACTAATAAATAGTAATAAATACTAATAAATAGTAATAAATAGTAATAAATATTAATAAATAGTAATAAATAGAAATAAATATGTATAAATAGAAATAAATACTAATAAATAGTAATAAATACTAATAAATACTAATAAATAGTAATAAATAGTAATAATTAGTAATAAATAGTAATAAATAGTAATAATTAGTAATAATTAGTAACAATTAGTGACAATTAGTAATAATTAGTAATAATTAGTAGTAATTATTAATAATTAGTAATAAATAGTAATATATTGTAATAAATAGTAATAAATAGTAATAAATAGTAATAACTAGTAACAAATAGTAAAAAATAGTAATAAATAGTAATAAATAGTAACAAATAGTAATAAATACTAATAAATAGAAACAAATGCTAATAAATACTAATAAATACTAATAAATATTAATAAATAGTAATAAATACTAATAAATAGTAACAATTAGTAATAATTTGTACTAAATAGTAATAATTAGTAGTAAATAGTAATAATTAGTAATAATTAGTAACAATTAATAATAATTATTAATAATTAGTAATAATTAGTTATAGTCAGTAATAAATAGAAATAAATACTAATAAATACTAATAAATGATAAATAAATAGTAATAAATACTAATAAATAGAAATAAATACTAATAAATACTAATAAATACTAATAAATAATAATAAATACTAATAAATACTAATAAATTGTAATAAATAGTAATAAATAGTAACAAATAATAATAAATAGTAATAATTAGATATAAAAAGTAATAATTAGTAATAATTAGTAATAAATTGTAATAAATAGTAGTAAATAGTAATAAATAGTAATAATTAGTAATAATAAGTAATAAATAGTAATGAATAGTAATAATTAATAATAAATAGTAATAATTAGTAATAAATAGTAATAAATTGTAATAATTAGTAATGAATAGTAATAAATAGTAATAAATAGAAATAAATAGAAATAAATAGCATTAAATAGCAATAAATAGTAATAAATAGCAATAAATAGCAATAGTTAGCAATAATCAGCAGTAATTAGCTGTAATTAGCAATAAAAAAGCAATAAATAGCAATAAATAGCAATAATTAGCAATAATTAGCAATAATTATAAATAATTAACAATAATTATCAACAATTACCAACAATTATCAATAATTAGCAATAATTATCAATAAATAGCAATAAATAGCAACAAATAGCAGTAATTAGCAGTAATTAGTAGTAATTTGCAGTAATTAGACGTAATCAGCAGTAATTAGTAGTAATTTGTAATAATTAGAAATAATTAGAAATAATTAGCAATAAAATCAATTGTAATAAATTGTAAAACTTGGAAAAAATTTAGTGGATTGGCAACACTCCTTTTGCTCAATCACTCTTCTCCTTTCAAATCTCACTGACTCAAAACATTATAAAAAGTATGCTTCTATATATGCATATCCAATCTTGTATGTATGAGGTTAAATATGCATTCGTAGGACCACGAGGAGGACATGCGTCAATGGCAGCAGCAGCACCAGCATGAGGACATGCGTCGATGGCAGTAGCAACAACGAGAGAAGATGGAGTACATGTGTCGTCTGACACATAGTTTAGGGATGGATTTTATGTCACGACTCGTCCTCGGGTTTGTGCCGTGACTACCCCAAGCCCGCCTTCCATAGGCCAGGGGCTGGCGACTAGCACCAAGGCATAATTCCTGATAAAAAGGGAAGGCATTGCCTTTATAAAGTAAACAAACACACAGAGTAAGCAAGCAGAAGTAAATACTAAGTAAAACTTGGTACAATAGTAAGGGTAGAAAAGTAAGTGGTCCAGAATACAAACCCAAACTGAATGTAAAGTACAACTGAAAAAGGAAGTACAGTAAGTGAAAAGTAAAGCTGCATCATCAAGCTGTCCATTGGATGTCCTACCTGAAGGGTGGGTACAGATAGCCTCCTCAGCTCCTCGGGTCCAGCCGTCTGCTCCGAGTACGTCCCGCCCAGTGGTCCACCTCCAGGTACCGACTTTCTCCACAAGCCTCAACCACGATCAGTGTTGTCCGTCATCTGCAACCAACACAACGTAGTGCGGGCATAGCCCATGAAGGGGTGAGTATACGCTACTCGGTAGGGACCCTGAGACCCCTGATGGTCTCCCAAAATCCACAAAGGATAATCCACAAAGAAAAGATACAATCACGAAGTAACATCCAACACTACTTAGGTATATGACCATACATATACCTAAGTCATCAATTCCCATTTGTCCCCAGCATCCATGCCAAGTTCGATCACATCCACAAGGAGTACAACCCTATCCACACAGGATAACACAACACAATCACACATAGGAAAGCAAGTCAATCATATCAAAGATATTGATTGAAGTCAAGGCTTAGATCACACAGGTATACTTCTTCGTAGATGATAGAGAAGATCATATGTAGACACTGATTCATCTAAGTCGTCAGACCCACACAGGATCGATAGGTACTAACCCCCGCAATGACCCACACATGATCGGTATGCGCTGACCCAGACAGGACTACTGAGCGCTGACCCACACAGGATCTGATCCACACAGGATCAGTAAGCACTGATCCACACAGGATCTCTGAGTGTTGTAGTCGTCCCTGTCGAACCCATGGAGGATTCCCATGCAGTCTTCATCATCGTCGCAGTCGCACCCAGCTCGAGGGTTCCCGCACACAGCAAGCCCGTTAGGGGAGGGTCCGCTCCACGAGCTGAGGGGCTGATACATCAACGGACACAAAGTCCGGAGTTGATGTATCCAAAAGTTTCATAACGTCAAAAGAACTCAACGTGATAGATGGCGCGTCAATCGGATGCCCGGTCTGAGAGTTATTGGCTTTTTCGTTCCAGGAGCCCGGTTGGTTTCTAAGTCAAAACCCACCCGGCCATACTCCATCTGCGTCCAAACCTAGTGCGGATTAAGCCAAAATGTCAGTCTCATTAAGAGGAATCCATCAAAGTCGACGGCACGTCAATCGCACGTCCGGAGCTCAAGTTATAAGCGTTTCCGCTCCGAGGGCTCGGTTGGTTTCATGTACAAACCAACCCAGATGTACCCAAAGTTCTTCGAAACCTTGATTGTAATATACCGAAACGACCGTTTCAATCCAAGGATCGCAGCATAGCTGATGGTGCATTGATTGGAGATCTGTAGCCCAAGTTATGGTCGTTTGAACGGATCTGTCCGAAAATAGGCGGTTCTGGTCCGGTCCGACCCGGCCCGATACCCCCCCCCCCCCCCCCGGTCGACCCGAACTGAGTCTGGGTTCGGACCATTAGAGCACGTCCTGGCCCGGTGGGCGCGGCCCAGCCCAACCGGCGCGGCCCGACCCGGCGTGGGCGCGGCCCGACCCAGTCTGGGCGGCTTGGCCTGGGCGCACTCGGGCGGCCCGCATGGCTAGCTCAGCCGGTGCCGAGATGAGCGGATAGGGGGGCGCACTGCCCCCTGATTGAAGAGTTGCGGCCCCCATGTGGGGGCTGCTCTTGTTCCAGCCGGGGGTTGCGAACCCCCGGTCTCCCCCTGAAACGGTCGGCCCGTTCCGGCCGGCCGGTTGCTGCCGCTGCGGGACCGCCGCGGTCCCGCCCTCCTGCTCCGGCGGCCGGTGGCACCACCGTGGCAATAGGCCACGACCTTGTCCGATCGGCGCAGCGTGATGACGTCGCGCCCCTCCGCCGCGGCCCCGCTTCAGCCGCGGCCTCTTCGAGGTTCTCCGGCGCAGCGCGACGGCACCGCGGGTTGTTCGACTTCAACGGCACGGAGCGACGACGCTGTGCTTCTTCGCCCGTTCTTCATTGTTTCCGCACGGTGAAACGGCATCGCGCTGCCTTTGTTCATGCCGCAAAAAGTTCAAACATCAAGAGGGGAAGAGAGTTGGCCGTTTTCGTGCGGTTCGACCTCCTCCCGTTATTGCGATAACAGGCGTCCCAATTTAGAAAATGATGAAGGGTGACGAAATTATTCATGAAGAAAAACAATTAATCCCCTACCTTGATAACGAGATGATGTTCAAAGCGTGTGGCGGAAATCGGCATCGCGGGAGAAGATGATGATGTCTCTCACCGCACGCTTCCACTTCTGAGTTCGTGCGTCGGTGCGTTGATGACGACGAGGGAGGAAGGAGGGTCATCGAAGAAGCACCACGTCAGGAAGGGGGACTCTGAGGAAGAATTCCAAAGAAGTTTGAGGAAGAAGCGTCGTCATCGTTCTTCACGTTCTTCGCTGGAGGAAGAAGTTCTCTCAAGCTCTCCACCAAAAGGCTCAAGAACGTGCCCAAAATAATAGAATATAATCTATTATTCTTGGTTGCGGAAATTAATTAAGTGGGCCCCACTTAATTAAGTTCACGATGGTTGGCACAATTCAAAATTCAAAAAGTGGAGAGACTCCGCCAAATTATTTGCTCGAATGGATGACATAATTAATTTGGGGAGTTTCGAGGGGGTTTAGGGGCCCGGGTGGTCCCCACCTAATTAACAAGGAGAGGTTCAAGGAGTTTCCCCCCATTAAATGGAGGGCGTTTTGAGGAGGTTTTATTCTCCTCCATTAAATGGGGGTTAATACCCGTATAGACCCCATGTCATAACCTCTCGTGGGAGGTTATGCTACTCGGGTGGTCCCCACCCTAATTATCCTCCCATGGGAGGTTAGGGTGTGGTGGTCCCACCACCAACTCCCATGTGGAGCTTTTAACCAACACTATCCACATGGTGTGGGTTCAACAAATATAAAATAAGTTGTCACTTATTTTATTTTATTATTCCACGTGAACCCAAAAACCAACTCTCAAACCCAGTCATCTTCCATCAAAATGAAAGTCCTCTTAAGCTAAAACTGGTGCTACGATTCCATTAGTGCCCTTAGAAATCAATTCCGAGCACTGGTCCAAAATTTAGGAAAACCCGCTCGTTCGTTCACTGAACGTACCCGAGCTTAACTTTGGAAAATGATTCTGGGAACACCGGGCCTCGGAATCAGGTTCTGTCAGAAACTGCGTTCTTGTAAAATCCCAATGAAAATTAAGAAAAAATTTCCCTTGAATTTTACCGGTCTTTACATTACTCCCACCTCAGGGATTTACGTCCCCGTAAAGATACATCATAAACTAGGGAAACAAATGTGGTTATTGAGCATGCATCTGAGCCTCCCGCTCCCAAGTGCTCTCCTGGAGGTTCCTGTGCTGCCATCTGATGCGCACAAGGGGAATCGACCGTCCACGTAGGACCCGCTCCTGTCGATCCTCGATCTCCACTGAGACCTCTGCAAAAGTCGCCCCATCATCAATGTCCAGTTCCCCATGGTCAATGATATGCGTCGTGTCATGCACGCATCTCCTCAGCTGAGATACATGAAAGATGTCGTGTACCCGGTGTAACTGAGGTGGTAGAGTCAGGCGATAAGCCACCTCACCAATCCTACTGAGGACCTGGACTGGTCTAATGAAGCGTGGAGACAACTTTTCGCCTCAGCCAAATCTCTATATTCCCCGTCGAGGTGAGACCCACAAGAAGACGTGGTCGCCATCCTCGAACTCTAGTGGACACCGCCTCCTCTCAGCATAATACTTCTACCGGCTCTAAGCGGTCCTCATCTGCTTCTGGATGACCTGGACCTTCTCCGTCGTGGCCTGGACCATCTCCGGTCCCACAAGTGCTGACTCCCCGGGGTCTGTCCAGCACAACGGTGATCTGCAAGGTCAGCCGTACAACGCCTCATATGGTGCCATCCCGATGGTGGAGTGGTAGCTGTTTTTTTTATGCGAACTCTACCAAGGGTAGGTGATCCTCCCAGCTGCGAACAAAGTCGAGGACACATGCACGGAGCACGTCCTCGAGAGTCTGAATGGTCCTCTCCGTCTGACCATCCTTTTGAGGGTGAAAGGCGGTGCTCATACGTAGCTGCGTCCCGAACGCCTCCTGCAACCCCTTCCAAAGCCGGGAAGTAAAGTGAGCATCTCGATCAGAGACGATAGATGATGGCACACCATGAATTCGTACAATCTCTTGAACATAGAGGCGTCCCAAGATCTCCACTGAGCCCTGCTCTCTGATGGGTAAGAAGTGGGCCGACTTGGTGAGTCGGTCGACAATCACCCAAATGGAGTCATGACCTCTGGAAGTACGTGGAAGTCCAGTCATGAAATCCATAGATATTTCATCCCACTTCCACTCCAGGACCTCCAAGGGCTGTACCAATCCTACTGGTACCTGGTGCTCCGCCTTCACCTGCTGGCAGGTGACGCATCGAGAAACGAACTTAGCCACAACCTTCTTCATACCCGGCCACCAGTGTTGTCGTGTGAGGTCCTGGTACATCTTCGGCACTCCTGGATGTACTGCTAGAGGGGATGTGTGGAACTCTATCAGCACCTCCTCCTGTAAATCAACTGGTACCATGGTACATCCTCTAAAAAGGATGACGTGCTCTCCTCCCACAGAGAATCCATCAGGTGCCTATCCTGAGGATATTTGTGCACGCCGCGTCTCACAGTCAGTATCCCCACGCTGTTCCTCTCTGACCTTCTGTAGAAGTGGAGGAGTGACTTTGAGTGACTGTAGAAAGGCTACTCCAACACTATCCACGAAGGATATCTGCAAAGCGGCTAGCTGCTCTATCACCTCCCCAAGTAGCTGAATGCTCGTCCTCCTACTGAGAGAATCGGCTACTACGTTCTCCTTTACAGGAGTATAGACTATCTCAAAGTCAAAGTCCTGGAGGAACTCGAGCCATTGCCGCTGTCTCAGGTTCAGGTTTTTCTTGTGAGAAGATGTACCTGAGACTCTGGTGGTCATAGTAGACTGTAAAGCGCTCGCTCATCAGATAGTGTTGCCACATCTTCAGAGCGAAGACCACTAATGCTAACTCCAGGTCATGGGTAGCGTAGTTTTGCTCAGGCTTCCTCAACTGACATGATCCATAGGCGATCACTTCCCGCTCCTGCATCAGGACACATCCGAGTCCAGTCCCTGATGCATCGTAGTAGACTACGTACCCTACTCCCTCCTCCAGTAGCCTCAAGATAGGCGCGCTGGTCAATCTCTGTCTCAGCTCCTGGAAGCTCTACTGACATCTGTCTGACCACACGAAGGGTTTCCCCTTCTTCGTCAAAGCTGAGAGTGGTGCCGCAACTTTGGAAAATCTGGAAAAAATCTCCGGTAGTACCCAGCTAGACCCAAGAAACTCCGCACCTCTGTCATGCTCCTGGGTGGCTCCCAAGCTAGCACTACCTCGATCTTCTCAGGATCCACCGCAACTCCCGCCTCAGAGATGACATGTCCTAAGAAGTTGATCTCAAATATCCAGAACTAAAACTTTTAGAGCTTACCATAAAGCTGGTTCTCTCGGAGTGTGTCCAATAAAACCCGCAAGTGGTAGGCATGCTCTTCCTCAGTCGCCGAGTATTTAAATATGTCGTCGATGAAGACCACAACAAATCGATCGAGGTAAGGCTGAAAGATCCTATTCATGAGGCCCATGAACACTGCTAGAGCATTGGTTACGCCGAATGGCTTAACCAAGAACTAATAGTTGCCATACCAACACATGAAGGCCATCTTCTGCACGTCCTCATCCCGAACTCTGAGCTGATGATAGCCTGATCTAAGGTCTATCTTTGAGAACCACCGTGCTCCCTTGAGCTGATCGAAGAGTTCATCAATCCTCGGTAGCAGATAATTGTTCCTCATGGTCACCTGGTTCAGGTGACGATAGTCGACACAAATTCGCAAGCTCTCGTCCGCCTTCTTGGCGAACAATATCGGGGAAGCCCAGGGTGAAACACTAGGTCGGATGAATCCCTTTCCCTACAAGTCCTCCAGTTGTACCTGTAGCTCTCGAAGCTCGGCGGGAGCCATCCGATATGCTGGGGTGGATATCGGGGTTGTCCTGGGGTACAGGTCAATATAAAATTCTACGTCTCTGCGAGGAGGTAGTCCTGGAACGTCATCGGTAAAAACGACTGCATAATGATCCACCACAGAAGGTAAGCTTGGACTTCGCATGTGCACTGCTCCTAGGATGAGGCTAGCCAACTGATGAGTGATGGGCTTCCCTCTCCTCTGCGTGAGTCCATCCTGCGCTACAAAGGCTCCCTTCTCACCGGTGAAGGTGAACCTGCTCCCATCGGTGCGAACACATCGCACCTTGCGCCTAATATAGTCGATCTGAGCATGGACTGCAGATAACCAATCCATGCCCAAGATGACGTCGTAAGGCCTTGACACCACTACAAGAAGATCCCAGCCGAAGATATCACCTCCTAGAGTAAGCTCACACTACTGGAACCAGTGCATAATCGTCGAGTCTACTTCCGTAGGAGTCTCTAGCCGTAAGGATCGAGTCAACGTCTCCGTCGGAATCTCCGAGCTCCGAACAAGGGCAGCAGAAATGAAATAGTGACTCACTCTTTTGTCTATAAGAACTTTAGAAAGGGTGGAGTAGACACAGATAGTACCTCAAATCATCTCGGGCGCGCCGTGGTCGCAGGCCTCCGTTGCCTGAAGATGTGCCTGTCTCTGCCCTCCAGCTCCCTATGGTTGGGGTGGACCTCCGGGTGGTGGCGGTGGTAGAGCCTCGAAGCGTTACCCACCACCTGCTGCTCGGCCAGCTCCTCTGCCTTATCCACATGATCCCTGCGGACTGCCACGGTCGACCCTCTTTCTCTGCCTGGGTGGTCCCTCAACCGTCTACTGCTCCTCCGCACGGCGGGTCGGGCAGTCACGAGCCATGTGGCCCTGCCCGCCGCATGCGTCGCACTGTCTGCCTCTCGAAAGACTAGCTCTGTTCTGTGTGCCCTTCACATCTGATCCAGTGTCCTAAGGTCATCCGCCTGAGGGTCTGGTCTTCTTGGACCCATGTGTCATCCGTCGACTGCCAGCTGCAGAAGACTCTGCTACGTTCCGCCCTGCGGTAGGTCTCGCTGCTGGTGTAGGCTCAGCAAGAAAGCTCTCAAAATGAAGGGATCGCTCCAGTACCCATGCCTGTGTCAGAATGCTGAGGGAGATCAGCTATGCTCTGATCTCATGACTCAATCCCTGCTCGAAGGTCCGGGCCTGGAAAAATGGGTCTCGTACCATGTCTGTCGAATAGCGCGAGAGATCGGTAAATCTCGTCGAGTACTGGGTGACCGTCAAGCTGCCATGCGGAAGTTGTAGAAGATCCTGGATGCACACCACACGGAGGGTGGCTGGGACGAACTCCGAGCGGAAGAGGCTCACAAAGTCCGTCCAGAGGAGTGATGCCTCGTTGTGCACCTGGAGCATCAAGCTCCACCATCTACCTGTTGTTGCGTGCAGGAGACTCACTGCAAGGATCACCATGAGGTCTGCTGGTGTCCCTACCAATCGAAAAACTTGTACAACTGCCTCCATCCAATCCTCGGCTGCCTGAGGGTCCGTCTCCCCGCGGAACCTGGGTGGTCTCTGACGCTGAAACTCATACAGTGCACCAGGGCGACATGCACTATCAGCGGCTGGGGTTGGTAGAATCGGTGGCTCGGTGGGTAGTGGTACCGCTGGTGCCTCCGCAGTAATAGGGCCCTACACCGAGGCCTCGTCTCTCGGAGGGTTGTCCTCATGTACAAAACTCGGAACCCTAGCTGGCTGTCGTCGTGGGGCCTTCCTGAAAAGAGACAGGTGCGCCACGGTTAATACAGTATACCTGGTGAGCTGACACAAAGTAATCACAAAGAAAACTAGAAACACACCTGCAATCAATGTTTTTGTGCACTAAGTCAGAAATCAGAAGTCAGGTTCCTGGTGTACGGATACGTCGGCCGCCGCACCATTCGGGGAGGGTCTGCTCCACGAGCCAAGGGGCTGATACATCAACTGACACAAAGTCCGGAGTTGATGTATCCAAAAGTTCTGTAACGTCAAAATAAACTCAATGTGACATACGATGCGTCAATCGGATTCCCGGTCTGAGAGTTATTAGTTTTTTCGTTCTAGGGGCCTAGTTGGTTTTTAAGACAAAACTCACCCGGTTGTACTCCATATGCGTCCAAACCTCGAGCGGAGTAAGCCAAAAGGTCTGTATCATTAAGAGGAATCCAACAAAGTCTACGGCATGTCAATCGGACGTCCGGAGCTCAAGTTATAAGTGTTTCCGCTTCGAGGGCCTGGTTGGTTTCGTGTTCGAACCAACCCAGTCATACCCAAAGTTCTTTGAAACCTTGAGTGTAATATACCGAAACGACCATCTAAATCCAAGAATCGCATCACAGCTGACGGTGCGTCGATCGCAGGTTCGTAGCCCAAGTTATGGGTGTTTGAACGGATCTGTCCGAAAATAGGGGGTTCAGGCCCGGTCCGACCCAGCCCGATACCCCCCCGGGTCGACCTGAACCGGGTCCGGGTCCGGACCATTAGGGTGCGGCCTGGACCGGTGGGCGCGACACGGCCCCTCCGGCATGGCGCGGCCCAACCTGGGCGTGCTAGAGTGGCCTGCGTGGCCAGCTCGGACGGGGACGAGCTGACCGGATAGGGGGGAGGGGGCGCTGCCCCCCTGATTAAAGAGTCGTGGCCCCCACGTGGGGGGCCTCTCTTGTTCCAGTCGGGGGTTACGAACCCCCGGTCTCCCCCTAAAATGGCTAGCCCGGTCCTGTCGGCCAGTTGCTGCCGCCGCAGGACCGCCACGGTCCCGCCCTCCTGCTCCGGCAGCTGGAGGTTCCGGCCGCCGCTCCCCACACCACCACGACCATAGGCCGCAGCCTTGTTCGATCGGCGCGGCGCGACGGCACCGCGCCCCTCCGCCACGGCCCCGCTCTGGCCGCGGCCTCCTCGAGGTTCTTCGGCGCGGCATAATGATGTCGCGGCTTGTTTGACTTCAACGGCACGGCGCGACGGCGCCGTGGATTATTCGACTTCAACGACACGGCGCGACGGCGCCGTGCTTCTTCGCCCATTCTTCAGTGTTTCCGCGCGGTGCAACGGCACCGCGTTGCCTTTGTTTGTGCCGCAACAAGTTCAAACATCAAGGGGGGAGGAGATTTGGTTGTGTTCATGCGGCCTGACCTCCTCCCATTATTGCGATAATAGGCGGCCCAATTTAGAAAACGATGAACGACAATGAAAGTATTCACAAACAAAAACATTCAATCCCCTACCTTGATAACGAGATGATGTTCGAAGTGCGTCGCAGAAATCGTCATCATGGGGGAAGATGATGACCTCTCTCCCCGCACGCTTCCACTTCCGAGTTTGTGCGTCGGTGCGTTGACGACGAGGAGGGAGGAAGGAGGGTCATCAGAGAAGCACCACGTTAGGAAGGGGGGCCCCGAGGACGAAGGCCGAAGAAGGTCGGGGAAGAAGCGTCACCGGTATTTTTCACATTCTTCGCTGGAGAAAGAAGTTCTCTCAAACTCTCCACCAAAAGGCGCAAGAACGTGCCCAAAATAATAGAATATAATCTATTATTCTTGGTGGAGGAAATTAATTAAGTGGGCCCCACTTAATTAAGTTCACGATGGTTGGCACAATTCAAAATTCAAAAAGTGGAGAGGCTCCACCAAATTAATTGCTCGAGTGGATGACATAATTAATTTGGGGAGTTTCGAGGGGGTTTAGGGGCCCGAGTGGTCCCCACTTAATTAACAAGGAGAGGGTCAAGGAGTTTCCCCCCATTAAATGGAGGGAGTTTTGAGGAGGTTTTATTCTCCTCCATTAAATGGGAGGTTAAGCCCCGTGTGGACCCCATTTCATAACCTCTCATGGGAGGTTATGCTGCTCGGGTGGTCCCCGCCCCAATTATCCTCCCATGGGAGGTTAGGGTGTGGCGGTCCCACAACCAACTCCCATGTGGAGCTTTTAACCAACACTATCCACATGGTGTGGGTTCAACAAAGATAAAATAAGTTGTCACTTATTTTATTTTATTATTCCACATGAACCCAAAAACCAACTCTCAAATCCGATCATCTACCGTCAAGGTGAAAGTCCTCTTAAGAGAAAACCGGCGCTGCGATTCCATTGGTGCCCTCAGAAATCGATTCCAAGCACCAGTCCAAAAGTTAGGAAAACCCGATCGTTCGTTCACTGAACGTACCCGAGCTAAACTTTGGAAAATGATTCCGGGCACACTGGGCCTCGGAATCAGGTGCCGTCAGAAACTGCGTTCTTATAAAATCCCAAAGAAAATTAAGAAAAAATTTCCCTTGAATTTTACGGGTCTTTACAGTTTCTTCCACCATCTCCTCCGGCTCCTCCAAAAGACTGTCCCCCAAGTTATTTTTATATTCTCTTAAAAACATTTTAATGGAATATTTGTTGTAATATGAACTATTTATAGTTTTTGTTTTTTATATTTGTGTGAATATTACCTATTTTTTTATTATTTGTAATATTTTATTATTTTATTATTTATTATTAGTATTATATTTTTTAATGTTTGTTTAATTTTCTAATAATAATCATAATAATAATATTTTATGATTTTTTATATTTTTTTCTGAATATTGAGAATTTTAATTTTTTTTGTTTTTCTATTTTAATAATATTAATATTATTTTTGTCATTAATCATTATTTTTTTTTATTTTTTTTATTTTATTAAGTATTTTCAAATA
Organism: Viscum album; assembly: GCA_963277665.1. Lineage (NCBI taxonomy): Eukaryota > Viridiplantae > Streptophyta > Magnoliopsida > Santalales > Viscaceae > Viscum > Viscum album. Next base: position 1,746,968,663 of record OY728146.1, on the reverse strand, counting down.
TTAATAATTTTAATATATATTTTTTATTATTTTAATAATATTAATATTATTTTTTCATTAATCATAATTATATTATTATTTTTTATTTTATTAAGTATTTGTGACGGGGCCTTTTGTGACAGGGTCCCATTGCAAATAGATTATATATATATATTTTTTAAAATTTTTGTGATGGGTTTCTTTTTCGTCGCAATAACCTTGTTGCGACGGGTCTGTCACAATAGGTTTATAATATATAAGCTATTTGCGACTGGTCAACGCCCGTCACAAACACTTTTTTGCGATGGGCCCATCACGAAAGGTTCTTGTACATATAATGTATTTAATCAAAAATCTATTTTTGACGGGACCACTTCTCGTCTTATGTAGTATTTTTTAAGACGGAATCGTCCCAAAAAATACTAGTTGTGACACTGTTTTCTACAACGGTTGATTAGCAACTGGAACTCATCGCAAAAGACCAAAATTCTAGTAGTGACACATATTAGTACTACCTTTAAAATCCCATAGAAATAACACCTTTCACATTCCAAATAATTCTTTAAAATTTAAAATAAGGCATGATCCCTATGTTCATAATGAAAATCCATTTAAATATCCACATCGAAATTTAATCAAACATTTTTTGGGTTTAGACACTTAGTTAAAAATAATTTAGTTTAACACATAGAATTTTTTTTATTCCAATCATGGAAGTTACTCAAAACATTTTCAAAATCCATCTTAGGCATCATTCATAGCCATAATTCAATTTAAAAAATAATTTACAAAACCTGAAGAACATTATGAATTTAAAAATAAATCAATGTTGTTGAAACATTTAGCTAGATCTAGTATAGATCAACTGGAACCTTTGAGTATAGTGATGGGAAGGGTTGAAGAAGAATCTGCACAACCTCGGAAGAAAATTCACAAGCATTTAAAAGAGAAACCCCACATCGGGTTCAACCAACACCAACCTAAATCATGGAAAAGGAATAAATCAAGTGGATAAGGAGAAGTATAGTGCAATAATGACTTTACCTAGGAAGAACCAACAATAATTGAAGATGGAAGGCCTCAAATCAAAGGGGGTGGAGGGCGACCATGTCTAGGGATTCTCCTAGAGGTGCTAAAAGAAAAATGGTTTTTAGCGGTGTGTTTTTAGCATTGTTTTTCAAAACCAATGCTAAATATTTTGTTTTAACTTTATTATTAAAGGTTTTTGAAAATACTTGATAATTCATGATAGATTATCAAAAAATCACTGGAAAATAACGGTGTTTTTAAATTTCGGTTTTAACCATCACTAAATATGAAATATTTTATTTTATTTTAGTGTTGTTTTTTTTAAAAAACCACTACAAAATTAATAATAGTTAACATTTATAATTAATAATTAATTAATATTTTAATTAATTTTTAATAATTACTAATTATTAAATTATATTTACAATTATTTTTTATTTATATTTTTAAATAGTTTTTTATTGTTAATTATTAATTATTAATTATTTAATAATTATTAATTATTATTTAGTGATAATTTATATTTGTACATATTTACATATAAATACATGTACATATATATATATATATAATTTTTTTTATTTAATTTTATGAAATTATATGTATGTATTTATATATATCTAGGTGAATATATATATAGCACTACTGATAGGTATAGTTCATAAAAATACAATATGTATTATTAAATATAATATTGTAGTATTTTTATATATTTATATTGATATAGTTATAATATATTTTATTAAATATGATTTATAAAATACTAAATATTTATTCACACTTAATATATAATAGATTTTTTTAAAAATGATATATAAAAAACCATAAATTAATATAATTTTGAAAATATACTAATTTATATTTAGTAATATAAATTTAGAAAAAATTTAGTGATATAAGTATTAATATATTAATTAATATCTTAAGTTACAAATATGACATGAACTTCAAAAATACCATAACTTTTAATCTGGGTATCTGTTTGGGTTCCATGAGCTGTAACATAAAATCTTGTGAAAATATATATAATTAATAAAACCAATAATCCTCACATAACATTTTATATTAGTTATAAAGTTCCTTAATACCTCTAAAACTATGTTTGTAGTTAGGATACCCTAATTTTTTTAACATTTGATAGACTTTCAACTTTGTTTAAGTGGGTCCCCTTATCTCTATTTAAATTTCAATGAAATATTTTTATAGACCAAATATGTATTTAATAAGTAATATAATTATTCTAAAAATTTAATTTTAACTTATAAATCTATGTTTGACATTTTGGAAATCTAAGAAATGTTAATATTCAAATAAAAATAATTTTTTGTTCTTTTATTTTAATCAAATATTGAAAAGTTTCCATTCAATTTTTCTTTAGTTTTAGAGTGAAATAATTATCCAATTTTTTAAATAATAAAATTACTTCCATTGGAATCAATTTTATACATGATTTTGGCAAAAATTGTTCTTATGATTAAAAAATACATTTTACTAAAAACAGTTTTTGTTGTGTTTTGAAAACTTATATTGAGAATAATTTTTACTAGTTCAATTGTATCATATAAAATGGATTACATATTTGGGATCACAATTATAAAATTAGTTAATATGTATCTTTTCATTTTTTATTCATTATGAATAGTACCCAGGGAAATGTTTTTGAAGCCATGGTAATAGGTAAAATGGGTTAAATAGGATTGAAACAATGGGGTAAGGTCATAAAATGTATCAAAAAAATTCCATTATTTAATTTTATGACATTTTTTCAACAAAATTTATCCTAAATTTTAAATTGTGGAAATTTTATACCACTTTAATTTTATTACAACCATTGTATTATTTTAAGTAAAGAATAATTACAAATATCACTCTTTTTCTTTTAATATAATCAATATGTTATCATTGGGATAAAAATAATTTATAAACTATTCTAGATAACTATTTTGATGATGGATAAATTGAATTTATTATATTAATTTATTTTTAAGTTTTTAGGCTAGGATAATTATCTAAAATATTTACATAGCGTTGATTTAATGCTTTTAAAAATAGAAGAAAATTAAAATAAGAAAACATAAAAATATTTAATGTGAATGGATTTTGATGGATTAGGGTCATTCATGGTTTTAAAAAATCATTAATATATGTGTTTAGTTATTTAAATGTTTCAATTATAATTTAATGGCTATCTCGATACTGTTAAAGTCAAATTACAAAAGTAACCCTAAAAATGACTTTTAAGATTTTTTAATTTAGAAAATGGTTTCTAAATAGAATTAAAGATAATATAATTATTATTACCATGAATTAAGTGGAAGGGTAAATGGTCACTCCAACCACCTATTATCCATTTTTAATCAATTTTTAATCCTTAAATTATATTTTAACCCTTAAATACTAAATATTTATAAAAACACCCCTATTTTTCTTATAAAAATGGGCTTAATATAACCTTTCCCGAGACATTTATGAGTTTAATTTTCTTCTCAAACATCAGCCTAAATCCAACATCACACTTCCAATACCATGTCTCTAATCCCTTATAATAATAAAATTACTCCTCCCAAAATATCTTTTTTTAAATCGAAAGGTGGAATCTCTAAGATTAAGAACATAAATGGGTATATAAGGAATGTTAGGACACATGCTAAGGGGTTTCGTAACTCAATTGCCTTTTATTAGATTATATTAATTCTTCATTGATTATGTTGTGTCAATATTATGTTTGTATTGACCCATGATTTTCTTAGATTTTATTTTTACTTTTTTTATATGGATTTAAATTTGTAACACAAAATATATTCATAGATTACTTTATACTTCAAATGTTATGATCTTTGTAAGGGTTTTATCTCAAATTTCCTTATTTGAGACATATTTTATACTCAAAACCTATTTTTTGTTTTTCTATATTATGAAACTTGTTAATATGATATATTGATCCACTCATTAATCATGGAAATTTAAGTACTATTTTATGTTATTTCATTCAATAGGTTTTCATTCAAGTGTTATAAAATATTTAAGAGTTCTTATTCACAATTTATATTCCTTAATATATGTTTTATATTATTCCACATGATTTGACCCAAGAAAATATTTTGAAATATTAATTTATGAAATTCATGGAATTTATATAACCATGTAATGTTCTAACATTTGATGGATTTTGATTCAAAAAGATACCAAAACCATTATGATTTATATCTTAATATCACTTTTTATTCGGAATATCTATGCTTGAAACTATTTTGCGGAAAATATAAGTTATTTTAATCTTAAAATACATATTTATTCTTCACCTATTTTTATTTATGTTATTTCCAAATATTAGACCCACTTTTACTCCCTTTGGTACTCAAATCAATTGAATGAATACTTCTTTAAAAATTTTGACCATAATTTTTCTTTTTGATTAGTAACCTTTGTATTCCATATCCATATTATTTATCTAGTTTCAAAAATTTATTTTCTATAATTAAATGGTATATTAAGATCAATTTCTATAAACATTTAATTTTTATTTATAAAAATTAAAATTAATTTTTTTAGAGTTTACCATACCAGTAATTTATGACTTTTTTAAGTGTCGGAATATCACTTTTTAAACATTTTTAGCACGAATAAATTTGTACACCATCATGACCCTTTGTGATTTATATTATTTTTCTTGTTTTGATGGTTTCTCAAATTTATTTATATACCCATTATTCTAAGAAACTTTCAAAGGAAAAGGCTATTATTTTATCAAATGTTTTGAAAAGGGATTTCACTCCACTAAGGTATATTTTTACCTTCCAAACCATATTTTATTACTTAACTATAATTTATATTAAATATTTAATTATTGTAAGTTATTTTAAAATTAATTTTTAGTAATTATTATTGAAACCTCATTAAAAAATTGTAATTGATTCACAACATCATTTTTGTAATAATGATACAAAACATTTAAGAGAATTTTTAAAAAAAAAATCACTTGCATTTTCTTGTTTATTTTCCAAGAGACTTTAATTCACTATAACACCTTTATTTTTTATTAATTTATAGTAATATTCATGTATATATTCATTATTATCATGTTTTTAATCTATATCACTTCTTGTGTTAGTTTAACCATATACTCATTACACTATATGGTGTAAACATCCCATTTTTTGTAAATCAAATTGGGTGTGTTTAAAAAGAAATAGAACTTGTTTATTTAATAAGAACAAATTTATAATACATATATATTTTTTGTTTTATATGGTTAATTTTTTACTTCTATGTCATGTTTAATATAAACTAGTTTAATATTGACATTTCATACGATAATTTTCCAAAATGAATGTTTACTACTAAGGCATGTTGTTTACATATTTAATTGTTGTTAATTTATTTTATATGATGAATGAATTGGACATAGTAATTGAATTTGTATAGCCTGATATTTTTATATCCCCTTGATACAATGGTGGGTATCATGAGACAAACTAACTTGGTTATTTGGTTTATGCATATGTAATTATTAATGATTCATTATCATAATGACTTGATAATATATTTGTGATGTCTTGGAATATGGATCTGGTGGTAATATTATGATGTTAATCATTATGAATTCTATTGTAATGAAATAAGTTATTGTTTTCCATTTGATGATTTATGTTTTCATGGTATCCATGGAAATAATTCATTATCATGTTGTAAGTAAAATGGAATATTTGATTATTAAATACTTCTTCCATATTAATCATGCCTTGTTTATTCTATGATAAACTCTATTATATTCTTTCCCTTACTGAGCATTTGGTCACCTCCTTCTCATGTTTATTTTCCCCAATTTATAAATAATAATAATACGAATGATACTTCTATTAGAGTATTATGTATGGAGAATTTTGGGGGAGATTTTGAAGACTTATTATGGAATAAAAAAAATCATGGTATAGTGTAAAATGTCTATAATATGAGAAAAGATGTGGGTTTTTATTTATAAGAGTTTGTCCTAAATATCTAAAACTCTAAACCTAAAATGACTTCAAGGTGATTAGTGACACAAAAATTGTTTCAAATTTTTAATTATGGTAGTTAAATTTTGGATCACATTAATTCTAATCAAGAAAAAATATAAAGAGTATGATTTTAGTATCAAATATAGGTGTACATGTCTAGAGAATTATAATTGTTATCGTAGAAGGGTTTAGATAAAATTAGAGGTCTGTTTTTTATCAGTTAATGATAATTTAAGAGTTTTAGGTACCATATTGAGTTAATAATATTATTTTTTATCATAAGTTGAAAGATATAGATACCCTTTATAAGTCTTATATGACTATATTTTAAATAGAATAAATATATTTTCTACCATTTTTATTGGAATACATTATATAAGCCTTTGGTTTAGTATCTGATTTAGTGTGAAGTTATTTTGGAAGAATGTGATTATATTTTTGGAATCATATGTTTTATCATATAAGCATGGAATTGAAAATTAGTTTTGTGATAAAGTGATTAAACTTGTTTTTAAAGAAGCTCACTATATTGGGAACTCTATATCATAAAGTTAAATTGATTATTACGGGCCAATATGAGATATTATGTCAAAGTGGTTGATATTATCTAAGTAATAAATATTCATTTAAATTTTTTAAGATGTATATTTATGTTATGGTGATTTGGGTTATCTTGGGAAAATATTATATTATTTTGGATAATATAGTATTAGCATATATGCATTTTTAGGTAACGTTCTGAGTGATTAATGTTGTTTGGAGATAAATGAGAAGTAATTATTTGAAGAATATGTGATCAATTCATTCTAATATTTGGGTTTCAATTTGTTCTAGAGTATTTAAAAAAAAATAAGGTTATTTATTTATGGAATAATTTAAGTTAATATTTGAGTACTATTATTTATTATTTGATGATTAATGTAATATTTCTTCATATGAAGGTTTATTAATATTATAGATTAACATAAATTGTGCTAACCTTTTTTTAATGAATATAAATATAATAAAAAACTTGTTATCCTTCTTTGGATCATATAGTCTAATGAAAATTAATTTTAGAGTTTCATGTATGAAAAATTAATCAAGGTTATTTTTCATATGAGATAATAGAAGGGTATAAAACTACTAAAAGAACATTTAAAGGATGACATTGCACTTATGAAATAGAATAAAATCAATTAACTAAATTTAACATTCCTTATCTTAATGGTAAAATAATTCCTCAACACTAAACAGTGGAAGACAAATCCATTAAGTCTTATGTGGAAAATATTCTCAACTACTAAGCAATGCTTTTGAAATCTTATTCCAAATTATGATTACTATAATGGTACAAAAATGGTTTGGAAATATTTAAGAGATATTATGTTTCCTAGTAGTTACATATAAATTCCATATCAAGATAAACTCTATATATAATATTATACCTATATCAATATATATTCAATTGGTAAAAATAAGTTCAAATTTATAAGACACAATTTTTATAAGTGGGGGAGAATTTATCTAACATCTTGTTTCCAATTTTTGGATACTTTTATCCACTGTATTTGATCATCCATTATTTTGATATTGTTTTGGGTCATTTTTTATGTTTTTTAGAAATTTTTTTGAAGGTGATTGGAAAATCCACAACTATAAAATAGTTTGGGAAAACCATGCGGGTTAGACTAATAAACCTTGTAACATCTGCTAGATTTCTGGAGGGGGTAAATGGTTAGTTCAAACCTTGCAGACTTCCCATAAAACTGTGTCACATGCGATAGTGAGGAGTGGATAATTGTTAAACCATACATCCAAAATATGATCCCATTTTCCATATCCCAAGAGGGAGTGCATGGTTGTAATACTCTTTGTCAAATCATGTGGCCTACATTTGCACCAATGTCAAAAATCCTGATAAGGTAACATGGTTAGGTTCATAGTTATCTCTAACCATGCAGCCTAACCTAAGAAACCCTATATTGGGATTTTTAATCCTCCAAAAATCTTAATCAATGTCCCTAATACCTTGTTATAAATTCTAAACTCATCGTAATAGAACCTACCTCAACCCCTTTTCATTTTGAGGCTCTTAAGAGAGGATTTTGGATCCTTCAACTCCTTTTCTCTCATATCAATATTTTAGTGGTTGTGATTGATCCCTCTCTATTAAGTGTAACCTCATTTTTTGGAATTATAATTTCTTCAATTATATCCTTATTTGATAGTGATAAATCCCCATGTTGTTGATGGTTTTAGATCATTATTTGCTTAATTTTTATTATATAGATTTTTCTTTTATCTTCCTCATATTTGGATCTCCATTAGTGGTTCCTATTTCATAAGATTGATTGATTGTGTGAATACAAGTAGTTGGTTATTTAGGGATTTTCCGTACACATGAAACATTTATTACTTACTTGATTTGAAATGTATTTTAAAATTTATTTCCTCAAATTTAGAATATTTGATATTTTATTTCAAAAATTTACAGATTAATGAAATAAAAAAGGCTTTGAAAATGTTGGGAGGATGTTGATGAAAGTGTAACGACCCATGTTTTGAGTCAAGGAGATTTTCCAATGGAATTTTAACTTTTAGTATTTATTGAATGGGCCTATTGATCTTGTGTTGATTTAACAATTTCGTTATTTTATTTTCTATTTAGATTCTACCAAATTCCCACATTTGTTTTAATAATGAATTTACTTTTAAGGGAATTTTAGGAAATTATTATTCGTGGAAATATCTATTATGGAATTATAATAAATACATTAATTCATGAATAATATTCATTAAAGTATTCAGAATATGTTTTAACGTATTTTGGAAACATTTTTCATACCCTATGTTGATAAGCATAATATAAGGAATAAACCCAACATTCAAAACAACATGTATGGATATCCAACCCTACATTATTAGGAAAGTGTGGGTTAGTAACCCTATATTTAATAGAAATCCTATGTTTAAGGAAATGAACGTATGGTACAACAACCCTGCTTTCTTGAACAAACCTCTATTGTCATGCCCTATGTTTGGTGTTTTGTCGTTTCATGAAGGAACCCTATGTTTGACTATTCAATTATGGAGTTTTAAGTCCATGATATTATCCATGGTTTATGAAATGGTCATGAAATAATTAAATATTTTCTCAAATATCATTTATGGCCTATTCAAAGGCTCATTATGTTCATCATAAAGACCTATATTCAATGGTGTCAGTCATTTCTATTATTATGGGAAGTTACGACTATCTTGAATCTTTTTGAATTAAAATATTAAATATTTATTCTATGATATTTTTGGAGTTATTCTTGACATTGAGATGCTCCATAAATAGTATAAATTTTTAGATACACTTCATCTAAATATATGTGTGTGTGGGAAAATATATACAGAATATTTGATAATATAAAAAAGGATATACAAAAAAATTGGGTGTTGTTGCTTTTAGAGATACAATTTAGATATATACATGTTTTGATCTCTCATTGTTGTTATTACTTCTATTTCTATAATTTCTATTACAAATTATCATTACATCTTTATTAGAAATAATGAGGAAGAAATTTTTAGAGATACACTTTAATGAAATGCATCTTTAAACATTTGTCTGGTGTTTTCTCTACCACTGTTTAAAGAAATCCTACGTCAAGTTGAAGATCTATTTTCTTTTTTTTTCTATATTAAAGATCGAATTACATATGTTAGTTGTTACTAAAAATATGAATTGAAAACCATATCATCAACAAAATAAATCTTTATTGATTTTTTGGAGTTTCAACTGCTCACAATTAGTCGTGGATTAAGTGTCAGCTTATTGCTCTATACTATGGATAAGCATTTTTTTTATCAAAGATCCATAAGGCTCTATAAATCCTTATTATAAAGGTGTTAACTTCCTCTACTCAATTTTGTATTTAAGTTCATAGGATAAGAGGTCCTAGTAAAAATCACCAATCTCTTGGAGTTGAGAATTGGTAGAGTGGACTAGGGGATCATTGTGCCCTGAATCACTATACATAATTGTGTTCATTTCCTTTATTTTTTTCTAATGCTCTCTCATATTTCAGAGAAAAATGAATGGTTCATTTCTAAACAAGAGGGGAATTTTTAATTGTTTAATGTTATTGAAGAAAAAAAATTCACCCCCACCCTATTATGTATTTATCTTCTTCATCGCCATCCTGACCCAACAGTTGGTATTAGAGGTAGGACTCTACTACTATATTTTATTCTTGAATTTTTTCTAATATCAAATATTTACATTAGAGAAAGTTCTCTTTCTTATATCAATTTGTTTTTTTATATTTTGTTTAATCTATTCAACATCAAAAAGTGGTATTTTGTGATATTTCTATTTTCTAGCTCTAACAAGCCCGAGTAAAAGATTCAAATGAAGATATCTGAAAATGAATAATTTGAGAAAAGGTATGTCTATGATCCATGATCTATATTTTAATGGTGAAAATTATGGATTCTAGAAAAGGAATTTGTTCATATACTTGCAAAATATTGCAATAAGGGTTTACTTGAAAGTGGTTAAACCTTATGAAATACGAAAGGATGATCTAAAAAATGGTGTAATGATCAGGAAAGGGAATATGATATCAATTAGAAAGCTGTGAATGTTATTATATGTGGTTTTAGATCTGATGTCTTTAATCGCGTATCTTAATTTTATACTACTTATGATATGTTGCAAACTATTTTTGTTTCCTTTGAAATAAATAAAGATATCAAAAAATTAAAGTATTCTTCTGAGAATTTAAGGTTTGATATTTTTATAATTAGTGAGGATGAAACCATCACCAAAATGAATATATAGTTGATAGAAATAGTCCATGATACTTTTGGTTTGGGAAATCCAATTTAACAATCATAACAAGCATTAAAATTACAAAGAGTACTACCCTTTAAGTGGAATGTAATATCCAAAGTTATATGTCAATCTGCACCTGTAAAAAAATTATCTATGAAGGAGTTGATTAGAACACAAATTATGTATGAAGTTGAGATGCATGATAAAACTAAAAATCATGTGAAACATGAAGAATCTTCCCTCAAAATTATTATGAATGAGTCATCTAATTCAAATAATCTAGACTAGGATAAAGATATATCATATCTTTCTAATAATTTTGAAAAATTATTAAAAAAATGAATAAAGGTAGTGATGATATTCAGTAAATACAACTAAAAAAGAAAAGGAAAGAGAATTATGAAGTCCACTTGGAGTTATACTTCTATTTTACATAATTAATCCTCTACAGATTATAATTATGAGGATAAAATGAAAATGGTATGTCTAATGGAAAATATAAATCATGAGGTACAAACTTTTTACTCTCAAAAATTAAGCTGTGAAAAATTATCTTATGATGAATCGATCAAATATTATTGTATGTTACAAGAAAAGTTTGATTCATTAAAGAAATAATCATATAAAAATTAATAAATCTTGTGATATTGTTATTTTAGTTAAAAAAAATCTCAAAACAGCTTTTATATTTAAAAACTAAATTATCTAAATCAAGTGATCTACTTGATATTAAAATTAAAGAACTATTGGCTGATAATGATGATTTAAAACAAGACTCTAGTATACAGAAAAAAGGACAAATATACTTAAATTAGATACTTGGTGAAAATAAAATACCAAAAGAATAAATTGGAATATCAAGTAATGGTGAAAGACATAAAATATGTAAGAATTACTTTGTACCTGGTTTAAATAGAAAAAACATTTCTAATTTTAAATATTTTTATTGTGGTATTAATGGTCATTATGAAAAATATTATTGTTTTAGAAAACATAAAATTTCTTATATTAAAAATGTGTATTGTTCAAAAGAATTTTTTAACTTAAATAGTAAAATTACTACTAAAAATTAACAAGTTTGGTTACCTATAAATTTAATTTCTAACACTGCTGAACCCAAAATTATATGTGTACCAAAAAGAACTTTTATTTGATGTTATGAAGAATTACACCAAAAATATTCACTGTTAAATATTTATGTGGTTCAACAATGGATATATACTAAATTATCTACATAATGAGAGCACAACTCTGGAGTAGTTCGTTATTAAAAAAATACTCAATACTAAAGTAACCTACTCATGAAATATGTCTTTTTAAATGATTATATACTTTTGGTACATTAACTATTTTGAAAAAATTATATTTTCAAATATATTTCAATCCAAAAATTTTACCTTTAAAATATTTTAGAACTATAATATTTATTATACAATATTTTTTTTCTCATTGTTGAAATCATTATTTCATGTTCTAAAAAATTACTCAGGGCTTAAAAAACCAGAATACTCTTCTTATTTTTTAGCTAATAGAAATGAAGCACCATCTAAAATTACATAATCTAACATTTCATATCTTTCTAAAACTTTTAAATAATTAAATCATATTCTTTGAATTATCTTGTCCAAAAGTTTTTGAAAAAATAGACATATCAAGATGAAGTGTTAAAACACTTCAAGTTAAGAAGAAAATCATTCTTATAAAAGGATAAAAGGTAATATTTCTATAATATCTATTTAATTTGTTGAAGTTTTTATTGAAAATTATAATGAAATAAATAATAATTTTCAAATACATGAAGAACAAGAAGTATCCTCTTCTCAAATATCTTAGGAAAATATTCTGAACAAATTCAGCACTTTAAATGAAGAAATATTAAAGCTATAAGCTGAGTTGGAAGCCTATAAAAGGACGCATGATGACCTATAGAAATATTCTATATAGAAAGTTTATTTTTATTAATTATAAAATAATTATCAAAATATGATAAATATTTCAATATTGAAATCATATTTTGAATCTTTCAAATGAGAAATTCTTAGACATATAGAATTTTTTATAAAAGAAGATCCTACAAAGCTAGTTCTTGATATGTTAAGGCTGTTTTTTTAATCGTGTTCATCTTATTCATATCAAAGAATAGAAAGTAATAAAATTATATTAAAAGGACTATCAATAATCTTATATTCTCTAAGTGATAAAGTTCAAAGTTTGGAAAGATTGAAGGAATCATCCACTTCTTTTTAGCCCTTCTTATTTTTTATTTGTTTTATATTATTGTACACTTTTTAAAATATATTGTTAAACAAGATTATGTGATAACATTTAGTTCATAGTTTATTTTTTTTATTCATATTACATAAGAATGTATTTAATATTTAAATTATTCTTCCCTAAAAATTAATAGTTTTACTAATTTATCCTCAAATTCTTATTTATGTTTTAAGCATTTTTTAGATAGAGTTTATTTTAAATACTCTTTATTATTATATTTTTAATGTCAAAAGGGTGGAAGTTTTTCAAATTTGTAGTCTTATTGTTATTATAAAGAAAAAATAGTGAAAATGGAGAGTTTATCAGTGTTTATTATTCATATTATTAGGGAATTGTTTCCCCTTAAATAAATAGAGTTATTTTTATTACTTTGGGGGAAAAATTAATAGAGAAACGCAATATTTTAATACCTAAATATCAAAGGATATTGGGATGGAATAAAGTTAAATCTTGTAAATAAAAAATTATTTATTTCAAACATGGTTTTTTGACATGGGTTTTGTGACCATCAAAAAGGGGGAGATTTTTAACAATGTGTTGATTCAAAAAAAAACTTAATTTTTGTTCAGTTTTGATTCTCAAAAATTCCCACATTTTTTTACTAATGAATTTAATTTTAAGTGAATTTCATGAATTTATTATTCGTGGATATATTTTTTCTAGACTATATTCAAGAAATTGATTCATGAGTAATGTTCATTGAAGTATTCATAATTTTTTTTAACACAGCATATAAACATTTTTCATACTCTCTATTGATATTCATAACATAAGGAATAAACCCTTTATTCAAAACAGCACAAATGAGTCAAAAACTCTAGGTTATTAAAAAAGTATGGTTCAAAAACCCTATATTTGTGAAAAAAAATGTATGGTACATCAACCGTTATTTTGTGAAAAAACATATTTTATCAAACCCTTTGTTTGGTGTTTTCTCATTTCTAGAAGGAACCCTATGTTTGGATATTCAATAACGAAGTTCTAAATATGTGATGTTATCCATGATTTATCAAAGGGTCTTGATGGAATTAATGGTCTGTTCAAGACCCATTTATGACTGATTCAACGGTTCATTATGATCAGCTTAGAGACTCACATTCAATGAAGTAAATCATTATTATTCTTACAGTAAGTTACAACTATCTTAAAGGTTTTTGAATTCAAATATTCACGTTTTAGTTTGTGATATTTATGGAGTTATTTCTGACCTAGTGCTGCTCGACTAACAGTATAAATATCAATATTCTCTTCATCAAAATATATATGTTTCTGGGAAAATATATACTGAAGCGATGATGGTAAATAAAAATGGATATACATAAAAAAAACTTTGTGTTGTTGAATTGAGAACTGCACTTTGGATATATATATATATATATATGTTTAGATATCTCATTGTCTCTACTGCTACTATTGTTGTTGTTGATACTGAACCCTATCATTGCATCTTCATTTTCAAGAATGATGAATAATTTTTTACAGATACACATTAAAGAAAAACATGTTTAAATATCTGTCTGTTGTTTTCATTATCATTGCTTAAAGAAATCCAACATGAAATTGAAGATCTATTTACTATTGTGTTATATTATAGATTTGATTACATATATCAATTTTTACTACAACAGTGAAGTGAAATCAGTATCATAAAGAAAATCAATATCTAGTGATTTAGTGGAGTTTTGGATGCTTGGGATCAGTCATGGATTATGTGTCAGCTTCTTTCTCTAAGATTTGGATAACGATTTTGTTATAAAAGAACTAGAAGGCTATATAACTATTTATTGTAAAGGTGTCAAATTCATGCACTCAGTTGTGGATTAACGGTCATAGGATAATAGGACCTGGTGAAAATCTCCAAACTCACGGAGTTGAGCATTGTTGGGGTGAACTAGGGGATCTTTGTGCCTAAAACCACCATTCATCGTTGTATTCATTTACTTAATTTATTTCCACTGCTTTGTCATATTTTAGATAAAATTAAAGGTTTCCTGCTAAACAAGATATGCATTTTAATTGTTTAAATTTATAAAATTACAAAATTCACCCCCTCTTATTTATTTATCTCCATCATCACCAACCTGACCCAACAATAGGTATCAGTGGTAGGGTACTACTGGTATACTTTCTTCTTGAAGTTTTTTTCCTGATATCTATTATTGACATCAGAGGAACAACTCTTTTTCTATCATTTTGTTTTTAGAATATTCCGTTAGATCTATTCAACATCAAAAAAAGTTTTATTTAAAGATTCTTCAATTTTTTAGATATAACAAGAAGGAGTTAAAGACTCAGATAAAGATATAAGAAAATTATTGATTTGAGATAAGGTATGTTTATGAACCATACTTCATATTTTAATGGTGAAAATTATGCATACCAAAAAATCCATATGATCATATACTTGAGAAATCATAGAATAAGGCTTTACCTGAAGGGATTTTAACCTTATAAAATACCTAAGAAAGATCTAGAAATTTGGAGTAATTATCAATAAATTTAATATAATATAAATTTAAAATCCATGAATGATATTTTTTATGGTTTATTAACTGATGAATTCAATCTATTATCTCAATTTCCTACTACTTAGGATATATGGAAGACTATTATAGTTTCCTATGAAAGAACTCATGATATCATAAAATTAAGGTACCCTACTATGAAATTAATGTTTGATACTTTCAGGATGAGTGAGGATGAAACCATCACCCAGATGAATGGATGGTTGATAAAAAAATAGTCAATTATATTCTATTTGATAAATCCAATTTTACAATCATAACAAGCATTAAAAGTTCTCAGAGTACTACCCTCGATTTGGAATGAAATATTCTAAGCTATAAGTAAATCTACACAAATAAAAAATTTATATATGAATTATTTTATTAGAACACTAATGATGTATAAATTTGAGATACATGGTGAAGCTAAAAATATTCCAAAACATGAATAAGTTACTCTCAAAATGAATTTGAATGAATAATCAGATTCAAATAATCTATACTAGGATAAATACGTATCATATATTTCTAAGAAGTTTGAAATACTATATAAAAAATGAAAAAAGGAACTCATGGTAGTTGATGTTGTGGATGAAAGGAAAAAGTTCATACAAAGTAAAACTATCCTTTAGTAAAAGTGAAAAAAAAATCCAAATACTAAAGAAACAGAAAGAGAATTATGAAGGAATCCTGAAGTATTACTTATGATTCGTATAATGAATCTACTAAAGATTCTAATTATGAGCATAAAAAATATATGGTATATCAGATGTCACATGAAAATCATGAGGTTCAATCTTCTTACTCTAAAAAATATAGATGTGAAGAATTATCTTATGATGAATTGAAAAAATCTTGTTTTTTGTTATAAGAAAAATATTAATCATTAAATAAATATCATTGAAAAATTAAGAAATATTGCGATACTCTTATTTTAGATAATGAAAATTTGTAAAAAAAATTATATTTAAAATCTAACTCTTCTAAATCAAGTGAACTGCATGATATTAAAATTAAAGAACTATTGTTTAAGTAAATCCTACATGATGTTGAAGATATATTTTTTGTTTTCTTATATTGGAGATTTGATTACAAATGTCGTTTTTTACTACAAATGTGAAGTGAAATCTATATCATAAATAAAATCAATATTTATTGATTTTTTGGAGTTTTGAATGATCAGGCATAGTTGTGGATTATGTATTAGTTTCTTACTCTAAGCTATGGATAACCATTTTCTTATAAAATATCTATAAGTATCTATAAATATTTATTGAAATGGTGTCAAATTCCAATACTCAGTTAAGGATTAAAGGTTATAGGATTATAGGACCTGGTGAAAATATCCAAACTCATGGAGTTGAGAATTATTGGGGTGGACTAGGGGGTCTTTGTGACCTAAACCACTATACATAATTATGTCCATTTCCTTAATTTATTTCCACTACTATCTCATCATTTAGATAAAAGTAAAGTTTAATACCAAGAAATAGAGTCGTTTTTAATTTTTTAAATTTATTGAAGTATGAAATCCACCCCCTATTATTTCTTTATCTACAGCATCACCAACCAGACCTAACAATAGGTATTAGTGGGAGGGCACTACTGGTATATTTTCTTTTAGAATTTTTTCCTGATATCAACTATGGACTTCATAGGAACAGTTATTTTAGTATTATTTTGTTTTTATAATCTTCTTCCAAATCTATTCAACATTAAAAAAGTTTTATTTAAAGATTATTTAATTTTATGGATATAACACACATGAGTTAAATATTCATATGAAGATATCTGATAATTATTTATTCGAGAGAAGTTATGTTTATGATCCATGCTCCATATTTTAATAGTGAGAATTATGCACATTGGAAAAGTCGTATGATCATATAATTGAAAAATCATGGAATAAGGGTTTACATGATGGGATTTTAACCTTATGAAATACCTAATAAAGATCTAGTAAATTGGAGTAATTATCAAGAAATTGAATGTAATCTAAATTCAAAATCCATGAATGATATTTTTGTGGTTTAGTAACTAATGAATTCAATCGGTTATCTCAATGTCCTACTACTTAGGAGATGTGGAAGACTATTATTGTTTCCTATGAAGGAACTGATGATATAATTCAATTAAGGTACCCTACTATGAAATTAATTTTTGATACTTTTAGGATGAGTGAGGATGAAATCATCCCACAGATGAATTAACAGTTGATATAAATATTCAATTATATTGCTATTTGGGAAATCCAATTTCACAATCATAACAAGTATTAAAAGTACTCAGAGTACTACCCTCGATGTGGAATGGAATATTCGAAGTTATATGTCAATATAAACCTATTAAAAAATTATCTATGAAGGAGTTTATTGGAACACTAATGATTTATGAAGCTAAAATACAGGTTGAAGATTAAAATTTTGTGAAACATGAAGAAGATACTCTCAAAATGACTATGAATGGATCATTTGATTCAAATCATATATACTTGTTTAAATTTCTATCATATCTTGCTAAGAGGTTTGAAAAACTATACAAAAAAGATAGAAAGTGGCTGATGATAATAGATGTTGTAGATGAAAGGAAAAAGTTCATACAAATAAAACTATCCTTTACAAAAATTAAAAATAAAATCCAACTACAAAAGAAAAGTCAAGAGAATTCTGAAGGACTCTTAGAGTAATACTTCTAATTCACATAATGAGTCCTCTATAGATTCTAATTCTAAAAATAAAAATCATATGGTATGTCTAATGGAACACAAAAATTATGAGGTAAAATATACTTATTATCCAAAATCTAGATGTGAGGAATTATCTTATGATGAATTGAAAAAATATTGTGTTATGTTACAAGAAAAATATGAATCATTAAATAAATATCATAGAAAATTTAATAAATATTGTGATACCCTTCTTTTAGATAAAGAAAATTTATCAAGCATATTTTAGATTTAAAATCTAACTCTTCAAAATCAAGTGATCTGCATGATATTAAAATTAAAGAACTATTGGCAAGATTGATGATTTAAAAATGAGCCTCTAGTATGCTGATAAAAGAAAAAAAATACTAAAATCAAATACTTGGTAAAAACTAAATACCAAAAGAAAAAATTGGAAATATAATTAATGGTAAAAGACCAAAAATATATAATAATTAGTTTTTTCTTGGATTAAATAGTAAAAACATGTCTAATATTAAATGTTTTTATTGTGGTATTAATGGTCCTTACACAAATAATTATTGTTTTAGAAAACCTCAAATTTTGGGTATTAAAAATACGTATTGATTATAAGAATTTTTGATCTTAAATTAAAAAACTATTACTAAAAATAAACAATTTTTCGTAGCTATAAATTAAATTGCTAACACTGATGGAACCAATAGTATATGGGTAGAAAAAATCATTTTTATTTGATGTTATGTAGGATTACACAAAAAATATTCATTGTTAAATTTTTAAGTAGTTTATCGATGTATGTATGTTAAATTATCAATATAATTAGTCCACAACTCTAGAGTAGTTCGTTATCAAAAAATCCTCACCACTAAAGTTAGCTTCTCATAAAGTATTTATTTTTAAACGATTACATACTTCTTGAACATTAATTGTTTTACAAAAAATATCTTTTCAAATATACTTCTATCCAAAATTTTATCTTTAAAATATTTTAAAACTATAATATATACGATATGATATTTTTATTCTCATTTTTGAAATAATTATATTTCATGTTCAAAAAAGTATTTAAATGTTTACAAAAACCGGAATAATCTTCTTATTTTTTGGCTAAAGAAAATTAAGCATCCTCTACAATGTTAGGATCTAACATTTCATATTTTTTTTAAAAATTTAAATAATGGAATTATCTTCTTAAAATTATATTTTACAAAAGTATCTGAAAAATCATACATAGAAAGATTAAGCATTCAAACTCTTAAAGTTCATAAGACAATTGTTCTTACAATAGGATGAAAGGTAATATTTATAGTTTATTTATTTCAATTTTTGAATATTTTCTTAAAAATACTTCTAAATTAAATAAGAAAGTTCAAAGACACTTAGAAAAGTAAGTATCCTTGAATATAATATCTTATGAAAGTATTCTAATCAAATTCAGTACTATAAATGAAGAAAAAGTAAATCTATGAGTAGAGTTGCAAGCATCTAAAAGGTTATCTGATGACCTGAAGAAAACTTCTGTATCGAAAGTGGTTTTTTATTAATTACAAAAGGATTATCAGAATATGAGAAATAGTTTGGTCTCGAAGGAATATTTTAAAGCTTTCAAAAGATAAAATCTAATCCTGATATAATAGTTTATAAAATAATCTTCTAAAGCTAAATCTTAATAAGTTAAACTTGTTTTTGGTTTAATAGTCTTCAACTTCTTCATATCAAAAAATACCATATATTAAAAGAATATTAGAAGGAATATCAAGATTCTTGGATTCTCTAAGTGATAATGTTTGAAGTTTGGAAAGATCAGATGAACCAACCACTTTTTTCTAACACTTTTCATTTTATTTATATTTAATATAATTTTACTATTTTTAAAGTATATTGTTCATCAAGATTATGTTCTAATAGTCAGTTTGTAATTTCTTTTTTTAATAATCTTAAATAAGTATATATTTAATATTTAAATTATTTGTAGATAAAAATTAATAATTTTATTATATAATGTTTTAATAAATAGTGAACATTTAGTAATATATATTTTTGAAATTCATTGAATATCATAAATTCCAAATATTTAGGTGGAGTTTTCTTTATCAATTTCTCCTCAAATTCTTATTTATGATTTAAGCATGTTTTTAGGGAGACTTTATTTTTAACACTCTTTACTCTTATCTTTTTAATATCACAAAAGGGAAGATTATATCAATGTTTTAGTCTTATTTTTATTATAAATAAAAAATAGAGATAATGGAGAGTTTATTAGTGTTTTAGTTTTCATATTATAATAGAAAGTTTTTACCCTTAAATAAATAAAGTTCTTAGTAATAATTTTTTGGAGAAATTTTATATATAAACACTTTATTTTAAAACAATAATAACAAAGGATATTGTGGGAGAATAAAGGGAAAATATTTTAAATGAAATAATTATTTATTTCAAACATGGTTTTTTAAATGGGTTTTGTGACCGTAAAAAAAGTGGTGGATTGTTGAGAATGTGTTGATTCGACAATTTTGTTAGTTTTTTTTTTATTTCGATTCTCGCAAATTCCCACATTTTCTACTAATGAATTTACTTTTAAGTGGATTTTAGAAATTTATTATTTGTAGAAATATTTATTCTGAACTTATAATTAAGTCATTGATTCACGAGGAATGTTCATTGAAGTATTCATAATGTGTTTCAAAGTATTTTGGAAACACTATTCATTCCCTACTTTGATAAGTGTAATGAAAAGAATAAACCTAATGTTTAGAACAATGTGTATGGATCAACAACTATACATTATCAGGAAAGTATGGTTCAAAAACCATACATTCGAAAGAAATCCTATATTTATAGAAATAAAAGTATGATACATCAACCTTACTTTTGTGAACAACCCTATATTGTCAAACCCTGCATTTTGTGTTTTGTTGTTTCATAAAGGAACGGTAGGTTTGAATATTCAATGAAGAAGTTTTAATTTTTTTATATTATCTGTGATTTTTGAAATGGTATTGACCGAATTAATGATCCGTTTAAAGCTTGTTTACCACTGATTCAAAGGCTCATTATGATCATCTTAAATACCCGTATTCAATGGAGTAAATTTTTACTATTCTTATGAGAAGTTACGAATCTCTTTAATTTTTTTGAATTCAAATATTCATGATTTATTATATGATATTTTTGGAGTTATTTTTGACCTGGAACTCCTCAACCAATAGTATAAATATTGAGATGTTATTCATACACTACTGGAAATTTAGGCTATAGCCATGAACCTATAGACACAATTTTATAGATCTGTGGCTATATCCTATTTATAGCCACAGTTTAATTAAAATATCATGGATAAAATTTTTCAACCTTTTTTTTCAAAACCCATTAGTCTCCTCCTCAATTCTCCCCTGATATATTACCCTCCACACCATCCTCCTCTGTCCACCCCTAATCTGCGACCCTCTTACCTCGACCTCTCTCTCACGGAAGCACCCTCCTCCTCAATCCTCCACTGATCCACAACCCTCCACTATCAACCTCTCTCATGGCGATGTCATCCTCCTCTATCCTCCCATGATCCTCAACCCTCTGCCCTCGACCTATCTCACTGCAACACCCTCTTCCCAGATACCCTTTGTGTGCGACCCTCCAACCTCAACGATACCCATCTTAACCTCTCTCACTATTTCGTGGCATTTCATTCTAAATCCATAACATGGGGGATTTTATCTATTTCTAGGAATCGTGTTGATTTAGATTGGTTTATCCATAAATACTGGATAGAGAGGCTCATATAACTATATGGTAGGCATTCTCTAATTTTCTTCTTCAATTTATATGATTTGTATCTACTTTAGGATGTGCGAGTCTTGACAAGAATGTGAAAATGTCTTGAGATGAAACTGGATTGCATTTCTTTATTTTTAAAGATTAAAATAAGAATTTTAGGGTTGTGAGAGGTCCTTCGGGCGATGTTTTTTACTTCATGGCCATCTATAGCCATGTAAATAATTTAAAACATTATGTAATTATGAATTTTTAACTTTAGAGGTGTTTCCTTTGATATTCTTGACTTATTAGACCTTGTTAGGTTCCCTTGAGTTCCCCTTAATGATGGGAACCTCTTATATGTGAGAGGTTAACAGGGGGCTTACCTCATTGTAGGATCTTGTTTATGATCGATCAATCGATCAATCAATTGTTGGTATGTTGTTCCACATTATGTTTTTCTTATGTTTGGTGCTTCATTTTTTAATACAAAAGTACATTTATTGAATTTTTTTTTTATTCCAAAGCCGGTTTTGGGGTCTTATTTGTAAAGTATTTTGAATATCATGTAAATTTTTTTCAAGATCATTAAGGTTTTAGAAGAAATTGGGAAATTATTTAAAATAAAAATACATTTCATGAAGTTTTTTAATTTAAAACCTTTTCAGTGATTAATTTGAAAATAGGACATGTGGATGTTTTGGATTAAAAAAATAGTTTTTATGATTTGTTTTTACATTCACATGATGCTTTAAAAGTGTTCGATTACATTATATAATTTGGGAAATTATTTAAAATGAAATGGGATTTAAATAAATTTTCTGGTCTTATGATGAAATTCACGAGGTGTTTTGAAAATAGAGAACTTTATGAAGTTTGAGTGAGATTTTTTTTAAATGATTTTATGATTATCTAATCCGGGGTTAATATTTTTCAAAAATTCTATACTTGGGAAGTTTTAATTTTACCCTATGAAATAGATTTCCTATTTTTTAATGATGTGAGATTCTTTTCAATGTTCTTTTCTTTTTGAAATGAGTTGTTATACTTATTTTTAAAATGTGGGGATTTTTAAGAACAAAATTTTTACAGTTTGATTCTATTTAAGTGATTTTAGTTAATTTTATAGTTCTAAATGAGATTTTTTATGGATGTATAAATCATATATGGTTTAGAACCATGGACTATGATATTTAAATTAATTCTCCCATAAAGGTCTAAGTAGAAAGTATAGATTGTGTCTCTTTAGATGACCATGAGGATGATTCTTCTCATAATTGGGTATAGTTATTCTAGTTCTAAACTATGACCTCATATTGAATGGAGTGGTAAATTTTAACCATTCCCTACTTTTGGGCTTCTTGAATCACTTTCCTCTATTTCATAGTTATTGAGGTTTACTTTAGATGAAAAATTAATTTGAATCTGACTGGACATATTGGAAAGTTATTACTTATCCCATGTGTTTTTTATGGTTATCAATATTTGAGTGATCAATTGTGTTAGGTCCTATTATGGTCTTAACATTAGATATAACCTGATAGGGGGGGTCAGGGTATGCCAGTCAAAACCAATTTAAACAATTTACCTTAAATATCTCACCACCTTATTTGGATCTAGACCTCTTAAACTTAAGGTTCAAAAAATTTATATTTTTATTAAATTGATCCAATTACCAATTCACTTGACCCATTATTACTATATATTCATTAAGTTTTATTAACTCAATTTTGGTGTGCATGAAGTGGCCCTAGTTGTTCGAGGATGCCTAAGGGGACACTTCTCAAATAAAATATGTCGAAATAGGGGAAGGATTGTGACACAAAAAAGGATATGTAATGAATATTTATATATTTTACATATCCTTGGATCATGTTTGATAAATAATTTTGGTGTGTTATAGGTTATTTAGTATCCAGAAATGGACGGTGGGCAAGGATAGAGGGAGGGGTACAAGGGGGTGTGCAGGGGAGGGGGTTGGGGGTGTGCAGGGGAGAGGGGAAGGGGTGTGTGCAAGGGGCATGGGGGTGCTGGGGAATGGGTCAGGGGTGTGTAGGGTGAGGAGGGTGTGCAATGGGGAGGGGCATGGGAGGGGTGTCCAGTGTGAGGGTTAGGTGGGTGTACAGGGGGGGTGTGCAGTGGGGAGGGGGATGTGGGGGGGTTCAAGGGGTCGGGGTAGGGGTGCAAGGTGTGGAGGGGGTGTGTTAGTGGTTGGGGTGAAAGGGGGTGGGGGTGGGGCAGGGGGTGAAAGATATCCTTGATAAAAAAAACATCATGAGTTTTTAATAATAATATAGATGATGTTGATTTGATTCTTGGGTTATTCATCATAGGTTAAATCATTGTGATTTGAGCTGAATGAGTGATGTTTCAAAAATAAAGAGATTTATTAATGATCATGTTATTTTGTATTGGGATGTACATATCAATCAAAATATTATTTTTTCATTATTGGTTATGGATTCATGTATCATTTATCATGTACAGTTGACACACTGATCACATATATATAAGAAGTCGTTATATCTCATTTCTTTTCCCACTATTTTTTTATAGGTGGATTCTTATGGTGAGGTTGGTTCTATCCACCACCATCGAACACAGTGAGTTCAACATCATATCTGGGTAATGTTTATACCATTTTTATTCTTTAGCCCAATTTTAATTGGATATTTTTTTAGTGGATTTCGGATTTCGTTGAGGAGGATTCGAGTCATAGTTGAAGAAGTATTACATGTGTATGTATAGGTATGCATATAACTATATAATTTCCCCCTTTATATATATTCACTCATGGTAGTATCAATATATATATTGGGGTTATGTGTGCTAACATATATATATTAAAAATGCATACATGCGTAAGTGTAAAGGAGTATATGCAAGTATAAACATATATCTAAGGACCCCATTTTTCATATTTGGCCATAAAAATATGTATATAGGGGCTAGGTGTCCTTATATATATGTGAAGTTGCATATGCATTCAAGAGGAAAAAATGAAGATTTGAGTTGTTGTTTTCAAAAGAAAACGCACCTTGAGGTTGAGGTAGGTTCCCTCTATCTAAACCTTTAATTTGAATTCTATAATTTTCTGATTGATTTGAAAACTTGTTTCCATAATTTCTTAATTGTTTTAGAAAATTATTTTATAATAAACTCTAGCTTTGTAAAGGAAGAATGTGAATATATCCCTTGAACTTATTTATAGACCTTTTTCAAAGATGTTAACAAATTCTAGTATTTTCTAGATTCTAGAACAAGATTTCTTAAAACCATACATTGATTATCCTTAGAGACATTCATGATCTCATTAAACATCATATTAAATTCATCATAAAAGACCACTACTTAATTTAATGATCTATTAGTTTTCAATACCTTGATTCCTGGAATATTCTCTGGTATCATGGAACTCATCCATAATATTCCTCTTAAAATATTTCATAAGGAATTGTGTGAACATATCATACTATAGGGACTAAATTTGTAGGGATACATAATTCAACATTGAGAGAAATTGATCAAATCTACTCTAAAAAACTGGAAAAACTAAAGGTTCTGAGGTGGAAGTTATATAGGGTTGAAACCTTTTAATGAACTCAAACTTTCTTAATACAACACTTTATATAGTGTGTAGGATTCCATTCATTTTAGTCTTGAAAGACTTAACCTCATCAGTAAAATCTTGATACATGTCTAATTTCACCATTGGAAGATTTTGAAACATGTACCTTTGAGATAAAACCATAACACCAAGATCATTGAACTCAGATTTGGTATTATAAACATGAGGTTAATCTTAACTTTTGGTATCCAATGCTTCTGATGGAATTGAAAATGGATTCCAGAAGGAGTAGTAGAAAATCCAATCATGGAGGATGAGGAAGCTCTATGGGAGAACGAACCCCTTGAATATCCACTGTAGGTAAGGTAAAATGATAAATATTTTTTAGAATGAAAGAGGGGAAAATTGTATTTTTTCCCAAAACCCCATTGCACGCGGTTTATGCACACAGTTCACAAACTATGTGGAAACTATGATAAATGGATATCCCCCCCCCCATCTATAATAGGCCACATGGTTGTGCACCTAATCATGCACGGTTGTAGACAAAATTTGTGTACTTTTAGTTTTCCATGTATGCATCCACATTTTTTAAACAAATCATGTGGAATGGGTCACATAGTTTCCACTAATAATTTGGGCCAGCCTGTATCCCACATTTCTAGAACTTCGATCTCAGAACAAGACTCGTACACTCCTTGGACCTTACCTAGGATGTAGTATACCTTTACCATGATTAAAGGAAAGATTCAAAATGAAAATTTAATGATTTTTACTTTATTAAAATGGTGGTTCATTACACATGTTATAATAGTAATGACACCAAGGAAACATATTGATATGCATATCACAATGATCATACTATATTTAAATCTAAAAAAATTAAATAGAGGAAACATATAGGGAAGTCTCAACTATAAAACCCAGGTCTATCCTCAGATCATACTCTCAAATCAGTATCTAGGGACCCTAGATATTTCTTTTTTATAACATGTAACACTAATGTAAAACATGGAGTTCTTAATATGCACTAAAGTGCACTTACACTGTGTTTTTTATAACCTCAGTTGGGATCCACCAATTTGGTTAACTAGATATACCATATTATATTCTATGTATATTAATATAAAATAAATAAAAACACAAAAATGGTTTTGAGTCATCGAGTGCTAATCTGGTCAATAGAATAACTAACATTACTTAATTCAACCAATTTCAATTGGAAAAGTCATCTCATAATGAAACACTTCACTATTCCACATTTTTTAGGGAAAGTATTGACAACCAAGTCTGAACCCGAACCCTATCACTCAAGGAGGGGTCCCAAAACAAATTATGATTGCATGTTTTATTTTGTACATCCACCCTCCTACTCAAGGTGAGGTCTCATAACTTATCTTATAACACCTCCCACTCACTCAGAGTGACTTCACATTAATCCTCTCAAATGGAAACCATCTCACTTTGGGTGAGGTCATGTATCTTATCTTATACCACATACATCTCAATCATGGTGAGGTATTTCTTATAATTTCATTATATCACCTGCTCACATAGGTTGAGGTCCCATATCTCATCTCATATCACCAATCTATTCTTTAGGTCAGGTCTCCTATCATATCATGTACTACCACTATCTCATTCAATACATGGCCTACATTAATATATTAAGGGAGTATAAAATACATAGAGAACACAACTGTAAACCTAGAACATGGATATCTAGTAAGCCATACCTAGTTACCCACTAGAGGATATACTACTACAAAACTCAAAATTAACAATTTTTTCCTTTATTAGACTTGGTACCCAGTGTACCTAGACATGGTAATTTATGGGTCTTAAAATTTAGTGGAATGGACTAGAAACCTTCTAACTGCTACTTGATTACCCCATTAACCACCTAAACACCTAAATAGGCATAAAAAACCTCAATAGACATCCCAACACTCATATTTATTTTTCTAAATACAACTTATCGAAACTCTCTCTACTCGGAGACTGAAAATTCAATTTCATTTGAATTATCTGGATCATAACGATACAGGTAATTATAAACTCCCCAAGAAATGGATACACATCCTTGGGAAGTATTCTGGATTTTCCAACAAATCAATATTTATAAATCATAATGGAAACAAATAATCATTCCAAATCCAATATTAGATTCCTAGAAATCATCCATCATCCTGATCTAGGGAAAATAGGTTTTTTATGAAAAAACATCATGAATGATCCTTTATACACATATTTCATTAAGTGGTTGAAGTGGAATGAAATGTGGAGGGTTGAATGAGTGGTCCATGGGGTGGGTAGGGGGTGTGGGGTGGGATGGGGTGGGCAGGGGATGGGGTAGGGGGTGTGCTGGGGGTAGGGGTAGGGGGTGTGTAGGTGGGGGTAGGGAGATGTGTTGGGGGTAGGGGAGGGGTGTGAAGGTGGGGGGGGGGGGGGGTACGGTGTAGGGGGTGTGATAGGGGGAGGAATGTGCGGGTGGAAAAAGAGGAGGGGGTAGGGGTTGGGTGTATAGGTGGGGGCATGAGGTAGGGAGGGTGTGTTGGGGGAAGGGGGAGGGGGTGTGCAGGTGGGGGCATGGGGTGTGCTCAGGGTAGGGTGTGTGTTTGGGGTAGGGGGTGTGCTGGGGGAGGGGCCAAGGGGGTGTGATGGGGGGAAGGGGGTGTGATGGGGGTAGGGGGAGTGGGTGTGTAGGTGGGGGGGTGGTGTTCTAGGGGTAGGGGGAGGGGTTGTGCAGGTGGGGGTGGAGGGGAGGGGGTTTGTAGGTGGGAGCATGGGGAGGGGGTGTTCTGGGGGGAGGGGTGTGCAGGTGCGGGGTAGGGGTAGGGGGTTTGTCTAGGATGGGTGGGCTGTCTTGGAGGGAGTGGGGGGCTTTGAAGTGGGGGGAGGGGCTACTACAAGGGGGCGGGTGTCTAGGAGGGAGGGTGGGGGTGTCCAAGAGGGGGTGTTTAGGGGGAGGGTTGTCTAGGAGGGAGGGTGGGAGGTGTCCAGGAGGGGGGTGTCTAGGAAGGGGGTGTCTAGTGTCTAGGGTGTGGGGTGTCCAGAAGGGGGGTCTAAGAAAGGGGTATCCAGGGGGAGGGGTTTCTAGGATGGGGGTTCTATCCAAGGGAAAAGGGGGATGTCTAGGGGGAGTTGGGGGGGGGGGTTTGCAGGGGCGGTTTCTAGGAGGGAGGGTGGGGGTGTCCGGGAGGGTGGGATGGTGGGGGTGTCTAGGGGGAGGGGTGTCCAGGAGGGGGTGAGGGGGTGTCCAGGGGGAGGTGTCTAGGAGGTGGTGTTGTCCAGGAAGGGGTTGTCCAGTGTCTAGGGGGGATGGGTATTTAGGATGGGGTGTTGTACAGGAAGGGGGGTGTCCAAGGGGGAAGGGGGTGTCCAGGGGGTGGGGGTTATCCAGAGGGGCTGTCTAGGGGGTGTGTAGGGGGCTGTACAGGGGAGAGGGTGTTCATGAGGGGGTTGATGTCCAAGGGGGGATGTCCAGGGGTGTCCAATAAGGGAGGGATGTCCGGGGGAAGGGAGTTTTCCAGGGGGGTTTTGTCCATGAGGGTGTGCTGTATAGGAAGGGGGTGCTCTCTAGGTGGGGGGGTTTGTCAAGTGTCCATGGGGAGGGGTGTCCAGAAGGGGGTGTTATCTAGGAGGGGGGTTGTCCAGGGGGAGGGGGCTGTTTAGGGGGAAGGGGGGATGTCCAGGGGAGGCTTTGTAGGGGGGAAGCTGTAGGGGGTTATGTAGGGGAGAGAGTGGGGGTTATCTAAGAAGGGGGAGAAATCCACGGGGGGCTTTGTAGGGGGGGTGGGGTTATGTAAGGTGGAGGGTTGTAGGGGTTGGATACTACAAGGGGAGTGGGGTGAGCTTTGCAGGTGGTGGGATACTGCAATGAGAGTGGGGGGGGTTATGCAGGGGTAGGGGATATTTTGTTATAGATTTTCAGTCCCTATAGACATAGTTTCTAATTATGGCTATAGGTCTATTACCAGAATTTGTAATTGTGGATATAGGTCTAGTGTCACGATTCCAAACTGTGGTTATAATGATATTACCACGGTTGGAATCGTGGTTTTATACCTATAGCCATGGTTCGAACCATGTCTATATACCTATATCCATTGTTCCAAACTATGGTAATAGGTCTAGGCCTATAGCCACACCAAACTTAGCCACGGTTCCTCAAACCATGGCTATTACCTATAGCCATGGTTTCTGGACCTATAGCCATAGTTTTAAACTGTGGTTATAGCCTGAATTTACAGTAGTGATAGAAATATATATGTGTGTGGTAAAATATATATATAAGTAGTGATTATACATAAAATATGATATACATACAAAATAGTGTGTTCTTTCTTTTAGAGCAACACATTAAAGATATATATGTTTTGATCTCTCGTTGTTGATGTGGCTGCTATTGTTGTTACTAAAACTACACATTATCGTTACATCTTCATTTTTATGAATGAAGGATCATTTTTTAGAGATTCACTCTGAAGGCATATTTGTTTAAATATCTATTTGGTATCATCTCTATAATTTTTTGAAGAATGCCTATGTGAAGTTGAATATAAATTTGCTGGTGTGAAATATTGAAGATTTGATTAAATCTATCAGTTGTTACTACATATTTGAATTGAAACCTATATCATAAAAAAAACAACCACAATTGATTTGGTGGTCATTTGAAAACTCAGACTAAGTCATAGATTAAGTGTTAGTGTCTTCCTTTATGTTGTGGATAATCAGTTTCTTGTAAAAGAACCAGAAGGATCTATAAATCCTTATTTTAAAGGTTTCAATTGCCTTCACTTAGTTTTTTATTAAAGGTCTTAGGATAAGAGTACCTAGTGAAAATCTCCAGGATGATGGAGTTGATCATTATTGAAGTGGACTATGGGATATTTGTCCCCTAATCCATTATACATCACTATTTTCATTTCATTTATTTATTTCCATTGCTTTCTCTTATTTTGGATAAAGGGATAGTTTCATGACAAAATAAGAGATTCATTTTGAATTGTTTAAAGTTCTTGAAATACACAATTCCCCCCCCCCACCTTGTTTCTTTATCTTCGTCATCACGATCCTAACCCAACAATTTGTATCAGAGGCAGGGCTCTACTGGTATATTTTCTTCTTGATTTTTTTCTGATATCAACTATTGACATCAGAGGATGTTCTCTTTTGATATCATGTAATTTTTGGAATATTCTATTTGATATACTCTACATAAACAAATTTTTATTTAATGAATATTCTATTTTTTGTCTCTAATAATCTTGAGTTAAATATTCATACAAATATGTATAAAAATGAATGATTCAAGAGAAGGCATGTCTATAACCCAGGATCCCTATTTTAATTGTGAGAATTATGGATGTTGTAAAATTATTATGATCATATACTTGAGAAATCATGGAATAAGGGTTTCCTTGAAAGTAGTTAAACCTTATGAAATCCCTATGGAAGATCTAGAAAATTGGAGTACTAATCAAGAAATGGAATATGATCTAAATTCAAAATCCATGAATGCTATTATGTGTGGTTTAGAAACGGATGAATTCGATTGAGTATCTCAATCTCCTACTACTTATGATATGTGGTAGACTATTGTTATTTCCTATGAAGGAACTGATGATATCATGAAATTAAGGTAAACAACTATGAAATTAATGTTTGCCACTTTTAGAATGAGTGAGCATTAATTCATCACCCAGATGAATGGACAGTTGATAGAAATAGGAAATGATATTGCTGCTTTGGGAAATCCAATTTCACAATCAGAAAAAGAATTAAAATTACTAAAATTACAACCCTCAAAGTGTAATTGAATACCTGTATCTATATTTCAATCTAAACCTATAAAAAATTAGTTGTAAAGGGGTTAATTGGAACACTGATAATGTACGAAGCTAAGATGCAGGATAAAGCTAAAAAACATTTTATATATGAAAAATCTACACCAAAAATGATTATTAATGAATCATCTTATTCAAATCTTCTATACTTGGATAAATATCTATAATATCTTTCTATGAAGTTTGAAAAACTATACAAAAAAAGAATAAAGGGACTGATGATAAAAGATGTTGTGAATGAAAGTAAAAATATCATATAAAGGTAAAATTTCTTTTGCTAAAAGAGAAAAGGAAATCCAACTACAAAATAAATGGAATGAAAATTGTAAAGGACTCCTATATTAATAATTTTGATTCATATAATGAATCTTCTACAGATTATAATTCTAAGAATAAAAAAGAAAATTGTATGCCTAATAGCACATACATATCATGAGGTATAATATTCTTACTCTCAAAACTCTAAATGTGAAATATTATCTTATTATAAATTGAAAAAATATTGTTTTAAGTTACAATAAAAATATGAATCATTAAATAATGTTCATATAAAAATTAATAATTATTATGATAGTATTATTTTATATAAAGAAAAAATTTCAAAACTAATTTTATATTTAAAATATATCTCTTCTAAATAAGTTGATCTTTAGGATACTAAAATTAACAAACTATTTTCTAAGATTAAGGATTTAAAAAAGCCTTTAGTGTGAAGATAAAAGTAAAAAAAAATACCTAAATCAAATCCTTGTCAAAAATAAAATACCAAAAGAAAAAATCTGTAAAAGGAAGTAATGGTGAAAGACCAAAATATATAAGAATTAATTTGTTCTTGGTTTAAATAGAAAGAAACATGTCTACTATTTAATTTTTTTGTTGTGTTATTAATGGTTATTATAAAATGATTATATTTTTAGAAAACCTCAAATTTATGGTATTAAAAATATTAATTGTCAATTAGAATTATTTAACTTAAATTGTAAAATTTATACTAAAAATAAACAAGTTTGTTTACCTAAAAATTTAATTGATAACACTATTGGACTCAAAAGTATATGGGTACCAAATTTTTTTTATTTTATGTTATGTAGAACTACACCACAAAAATTCGTTGTTAAATGTTTAAGTGTTTGATCGATGAATTTATTTTAATGTATCCATATAAGGAGTGCACAACTCTGGAGTAGTTCTTTATCAAAAAATACACAATATTAAAGCTACCTACTCAGGAATTATTTATTTTTAAATGATTATATACTTTTGGAACAATAAATAGTTTATAAAAAATATGTTTTCAAATATACTTATATCCAAAAAGTTTATCTTTAAAATCTCTTAAAACTATAATATTTACTATATGATACTTTTATTATCATTTTTTAAATCATTATATTTCATGTTCTAAAAAATTATTCAAATGTTTATGAAATCCAGAATACTCTTCTTATTTTTTGGCTAATGAAAATTAAGTGTCATCTATAATTTCAGAATCTAAAATTTCATCTTTTTCTATAACATTTAAATAATGAAATCATCTTCATCAAATTATTTTGTCCAAAAGTTTCTGAAAAATCAAACACAACAAGATAATACATTAAAACTCTTCAATTTCATAAGAAAATCATTCTTACAAAAGGATGAAAGGTAATATTTCTAGTTCATTTGTTTCATTTGTTGAATAGTCACCTGAAATGTCTTCAAAAATAAATAAGAAATTTAAAATACATAAAGAACATGAAGTATCCTCTTCTAAAATATATTATTAAAATCTTCTGATCAAATTCAACACCTTGAATAGGAAAAAATTAAAGCTATGAGCTAACCTGGAAGTGTCTAAAAGGTCATATGATTCCCTGTAGAAAATTTATATATCAAAAATGGATTTTGATTCATTAAAAAATGTGTATCTTAATATGAGAAATAGTTTCATCTCAATTGAATATTTTTAAGCATCTAAAATAGATATTCAAAACCAGATATAATTTTTTAGAAAATAACCTCCTAGAAAGCTAGATCTTGATAATTTAAACATATTTTTGGATGAATAGTGTTCTTCTTCTTTATAGAACCCTGGCACACCCTGAGAGGGGAGGGTTGAATCAGGGTGTCAACTTTTTCTTTTAAAACAAGGATCTTGTTCCCACATTGGTAGGAACTTGTTAAACCTATAATACTGATGAGAATAGAAAGAAAACAATCACATGCATAGAGACCACACAACACTTTTACTTGGTTCACCACTAAGTGCTACGTCCAAGGAGCATATGCCGACAGTGTGTCGGTGGTACATAAATCCACTATTATTCACATTTTTAAGGACTATAAGGTTTAGTCAAAGTCATAGTTTTCCAAGCACACAACCTTTACAAAGGTTCAGGGATAGCTCACTACATCACTCAGATCAATTCCCTCAACTCCCCCTATCTCACTGCCTTGAGAGAAGTCACACTCAGTTTATCAATATGAAGGTTGCTTAAACAGTTTTTCATTGAATCCTTTGTATATATTCAGCATGAGACACTGCTTGCATCAAATTCCAAAATTTATGCACTTGAAATCACTGAACACACAAATTGGATATTCAAAATTTTTATTTAGCCTACACTGACAATTGCGCGAAGCACCTACCATTTGCGCACAAGATCTTACTTTCTGCGTGCAAGATTTTCTTTTCCCGTAGAAAATCCTTCGCACCACTACAAACTTTACATGTAACATTAAATTTTGTATTCAACTTGAAATTTTGGGAACAACTTTAACGTTTGCATGCAACTTTAACATTTTCGTGCAACTTTAACATTTCAGTGCAACTTCAACATTTCCGCACAACTTCTTTTTCATGAAACTTTTACGTACATCAGAACTTGAATCTTCTCTAAGTCTTTATCCATGATATATGAGGGGGTCACCTCTTATTTATAGGCATCACTAACCCCCACATGAAAAACCCACTTTGTCATTCAAAACATCTAATTCCTTGCGCAATTCTTTTCGCACATAAACTATTTTTCGCGCACATCTCCGAATTTTTCACACACCTCATGACTTCCCCATTTTTTGACATTATGATCCCAAAACATGCCTTGCATGCAAGTTTCCAAAACACCTAAAATATTTCATGCAACTTCCTTTTCCAAAGACACTTTTCTCCATTTTCCAATTTTTAGGCCCAAAATTTTGGCCAACACTAGGAAATAATGCCACCTTCAATATTGTTGTTTTCTTGAACTGTATGATCCATTTCCCAAAAAACATTATAAACTTCTAATGAGGATACATAAAAAACACAAACCAAACTCTATTTCCTACACAGAAAGGTCATGGTTCCAACAATCTCCCCCTTTGGGATTGTAGGAAATCACCAGATAAATTCAATTGAGCACCAACCATAAGGAAAACCTGAAACACAATAATCAACTCAGCCCACACTCTAAGTCTACTTGAGAAATTATAAATGTAGAAAACAAGAGGGGAATCTTGAATTAGATTTCTATGTTTTTGAATTCTTAAAGACGACCAAGCTATTCCCTTACCATGTCACGGAAGCATTACATTCCCAATGCATTCCTTCACCTCCAAACACTGAATTCTCATCGTGTCATAGAAGCATTACATGTATATCACTTTTCCAGAATTTATTCCTTATCCCCATTGATAATAAATCCAAATAACTGTATGTTTTC
Source organism: Viscum album (assembly GCA_963277665.1). NCBI lineage: Eukaryota > Viridiplantae > Streptophyta > Magnoliopsida > Santalales > Viscaceae > Viscum > Viscum album. Next base: position 1,746,933,531 of record OY728146.1, on the reverse strand, counting down.
ATTGCAAATCTCAAAACACCCCTGGATAGTCTCTCTCCCATAAAACAGCATCACATCCACTAACAGATTAAAAACAATTAACATAACCGGAGAGAGGGGAATTTCATAACCTCCTTATGCACTGGGAGGTGTCTGAACACCGAGGTTCAACTGATGTTTCTAAAAAACACCAGTTGACAGTGGCTTGGTCAGGATATCAGCAAATTTCTCATCATTTCCCACAAAATCCATTTTAATCGCACCTTGTTAAACTTTTTCCTTGATAAATTGATATCTGGTTTAAATATGTTTTGTACGAGAATGATGAATAAGATTCTTAGTAAGATAAATTGCACTCTTGTTATCAGAGAAAATAACCATTGGTTGTTCCACCTCATCCCCAATATCTGTCAACTGTTGCTTCATCCATCGTAGTTGAGTGCATGACTTTGTAGCAGAGATATACTCATCTTCAGCAGTACTAAGAGAAGTAATTTCTTATTTCTTACTTAACCATACAACACATTTCTTCCCAATAAAGAATGCTCCACCACTTGTGGACTTTCTATCCACTACATCTCCAGTCCATTCAGCTTCAGAAAATGCGGATAATTCACTATCCCTTCCTGCAGTAAACTATAACCCATAATTATGAGTACCTTGAATGTACCTGATTATTTTTTACTTCTTTCATATGTTCTTCATTCGAATTACTCTGAAATCAGGCCACTAAACAAGTTGAAAAGACAATATCAGGTCATGTTTCTGTTATGTAAAGTAAGCTTCCAATAATCCTTCTGTAGATGGTGGGATCTAAAAAGTTCACATCCTCATGCTTCCCATGTTTGGTTACAACTACAATCGGATTTGACATTGGTTTTAAGTAATGCATATTAAATTTTATTAGTATCTCTCTTGCATACTTTTCATGAGAAATGAAAGTGTGATCTTTTATTTGAATAACCTATATCCCCAAGAAATATGTGACCTCCCTAATCAATGACATTTCAAATTATAATTTCTTATGATTGGAAAATTCATCCACCGATTTCTGCCTGATTCAACCAAATATAATGTCATCAAAATAAACTAGAACCACGAACTAATCTTTTGGAGAATTATTCCCATATAGATTGTGATCTACTACTACTCTTTTGAATTCCAACTTCTTGAGATAAGAATCCAGCCTAGAATACCATGCTCGTGGTTCCTGATTCAAACTATAGAGGTTATTCTTTAGTTTACAAACCTTTCTTTCATCAGTACTAAGAAGAAACCTCATAGGTTTTTCTATGTAGACTTCTTCTTCGAGAACACCATTTAAAAATGTTTTCTTAACATCCATTTGATATACTTTATATCCTCTTTGGATTTCCATGGAAAGAAAAAGCCTAATTGACTTCAGTCTAGCCACAGGTGCAAAGCTTACTTCAACATCGACACCTTCAATCTGTGAATATCCTTTACATACCAGTCATGCCTTATTTCTGATAACAGTTCCATTCTCATCAAACTTATTCTTGAAAATACACTTTGTACCAATCACATTACGACTTTTGGGTCTCTTTACTAGATCCCATGTCTGATTCTTGTCAATCTGATCTAACTCTTTATTCATAGATTTCACCCATGATTCATCCTTTGAAGATTCTTAAAATGAGGATACTTCCACCACAGATAAGAATGTAGATTGTGCATTAATCCTCATTCGTCCAGTTTGTGTGGGTGTAGTCCAATCCCCAATGATGTCAGATTGATCAATTTATACTCTTTGATTCCTTCTATAAGGTTCAACTGAATTCTCTCCAACTATGGTTTCAACATATGATTCTCCTTTTGAGTCAACATCATGAAGTGACTCTTGAGAGTTTTGTACAGATACCTCTATTTCTATATTTTCATTTACTCCATGTGCACATTCTTCCTCATCCTCTATCTCATCAGCATAGGAATTATTTGAAGCATTTGGGGTTTTATCTTCAATGATCTTAACATCACATATTTCCACAATCCTCCCCAATATATTATTGAAACACTTGTATACTTTTATATTCATTGTATATTCAAGAAATATTTCTTCATTTACGTTTTCAACAAACTTCCCTTGGTTTCCTTCTTTATTTTGGATGATACATTTGCTTCTGAAAACACAAAATTATTTTAGAGAATCTTCCTTTCTGTAAAGACCCGTAAATTTCAAGGAAATTTTTTTTTCTTAATTTTCTTTGGAATTTTACAAGAACGCAGTTTCTGATGGCACCTGATTCCGAGGCCCGGTGTGCCCGGAATCATTTTCTGAAGTTTGGCTCAGGTACGTTCAGTGAATGGACGAGCGGGCTTTTCTAACTTTTGAACCGGTGCTCGGAATCAAATTCTGAGGGCACCGATTGAATCGCAGCGCCGGTAATTGCTTAGAAACGCCTCTTTCGGAGTTGCGTTTTCTCGGGTGTGGTTTTTAATTTTTGGGCTTAAAGTTAAGAAATAAAATAAATTGTACGAAAAACTTTATTTTATTTCACTTAAGCCACTTAGAAGCCACTTGAAGACACTTAAAGCAGCTTAAGCTGAGTTGATGAGGATAGGGTTCTATCCAGAAATATCCTACCCTCTTGGTAGGATATTTGTGAGGTGGGGCCCGCATGAGCCCCACCGTTTTTTTCCGCTAAGTAACGCACCCGTGAAAACCCGTCATTATGAAAGTCAACTGACGCGTTTTCTTAATTTCTTAACGCACCAATTAATTGGGCGGTTTTATTCGTTGAATTAATTCGATGAATTAATTTAATCGTTTCTTAACCTGTTTTCAATCCGTTGGCGTAATAATAAAATAAGACCAACGCACGACTTCTGGAAAAATGCTCGTTGAGAGGTTTTGACAACTTTGTGCCTTCATCCTTCTTTGCGAAGAACGCGAAGAACGCGAAGAACGCCGTCACCCTCGGAGATTGACGACGCTTCTTCCGAGACGTTCTTCCCCACAACGATCTCTGATCACCAACTGCTTGAGGTAGGAGATTTCGGGTTTCTTTTTAATCTTCCTTGTGGTTTATAACAACACATGGATTTAATCGATATAATTAAATCTTCATCTTCTTGAACCTCGGAGTTCGTCGACGCGTCACAGTATTCCGCGACGACGTGATGCCCTTCCGCGACGATCAAATCCACGAAGAACGCGTGTGCGACGACTTGATGAGGTAGGGGTTTTGTTTGTGAAATGATTTTATTCCCGTGGTTGTTCCTCTAAAATAATAAGCCGGGATCAAAGTGCAATTTTAATTTATTAAAATTGTTTCTTGAAATGTTTTATGTGTTGATAATTAATTTTCCCAATTGTTATCGCCTAACACGGAGGGTGCGGGACAAAAAAAACACGGCCCGACAACCCTCCGTCGTTCTTCGTTGTTGTGCGGATTTGGCGGGCGATGACAAAACGTGATGCAAGGGCGATTTAATGATTCCGCAGTGAAGAACGGGTCCCGGGAGGAGTAGTGGCGCAGACGGGAAGGAAAACGGACCACCAGAGCAACTCCGGTGGCCCGCGGAAGTCTCCGGTAGTGCGGGTCGCCGGCGCGCCGCCGGAAGAGGCCGCTGCGGCTGAAGCCGCATCCGTTGTTGCCCAGCGCGGCCCCTCGAGGGTCGCGGCTTCCTCAACCCGCGGGGGCGGCGCCCCGTGGCTGCCGCGCTCGGCCGCTCGGCCAAGCCGAGCCAGGCCGGTCCGACCGGCCGGGCCGCGCCCTGGCCGGACCGGACCAGGTCGGGTCGACCCGGTTCGGGTCGGCCCGGTTCGGCCGACCCAAGTGGGGTCGGGCCGGGCCCAGACCCCCCCGTCTTCGGACCGTTTCGGTATTTTGCCTGTATCTTGAGCTACGGGCCTCCGAACGACGCGCCGTTAGCGGCGATGCGATCCTTGGATTGAGACGGCCGTTTCGGTATATTACACTCAAGGTTTCGGGATACTTTGGGTTCGTCCGGGTTGGTTTGAACATGAAACCAACCGGGCCCTCGGAGCGGAAACAGTCATATCTTGAGCTTCGGACGTCCGATTGACGTGCCGTCGACTTTGTTGAATTCCTCTAAGTGAGACGGATCTTTTGGCTCACTCCGCCTGAGGTTTGGACGCAGGTGGGGTATGGTCGGGTTTGTTTTGCCTTAAAAACCAACCGGGACCCTGGAACGAAAAGGCCAATAACTCACAGACCGGGCGTCCGATTGACGTGCCGTCTGTCTCATTGAATTCCTCTTGAAGAGACGGAACTTTTGGCATACTTTGCCCGAGTTTTGGTTGTTGTTGGATAGTGGTCGGGTTGTATTGTACCCGAAATCCAACCGGGCCCCTGGAACAGAAAAGCTGATATCTTTCAGACCGGACGTCCGTTTAACGAACCGTCAGCGGCGTTGGTGATCACGTTGAGAAATGGTCCCTTTGAGTATACCCTATGGGAGTTCGGGGTTCAGTTGAGATATGGCCGGGTTGGTTCGCACATGAAACCAACAAGGCCCCTAGGACGAAAAGGCCAGTAACTCACAGACCGGGCGTCCGATTGACGCGTCTGTTGTGTTGAGACCCCTGTGACGAGGCAGTCCCTTGAGATACTTCTTCGTGGAACCTTGTGATACTTGTAGTATCGACCAGCAGCTCATGGAGCGGACCCTCCCAGAGACGAGCGTGCGGAATACGGAGACCGTGTAGCCGGCTGACACTTGACGACTGCTGATCGAACGACTCGGTGTATTACGGATACCCTAGTGTGGAGCGCTTGGTTTTAGAAGCACAGGGGAGTGCTTGGTTGTAGCGGCAGACCCACGACGGAGGTGCGCTTGGTTGTAGCAGCACAGGGGAGCGCTTGGTTGTAGCGGCAGACCCACGACGGAGGTGCGCATGGTTCTAGCAGCACAGGGGAGCACTTGGTTGTAGCGGCAGACCCACGACGGAGGTGCGCTTGGTTGTAGCAGCACAGGGGAGCACTTGGTTGTAGCGGCAGACCCACGACGGAGGTGTGCTTGGTTGTAGCAGCACAGGGGAGCGCTTGGTTGTAGCGGCAGACCCAGGACGGAGGTGCGCTTGGTTATAGCAGCACAGGGGAGTGCTTGGTTGTAGCGGCAGACCCATGACGGAAGTGCGCTTGGTTGTAGGAGCACAGGGGAGCGCTTGGTTGTAGCGGCAGACCCACGACGGAGGTGCGCTTGGTTGTAGCAGCACAGAGGAGCGCTTGGTTGTAGCGGAAGACCCACGACGGAGGTGCACTTGGTTGTAGCGGCATGGGGAAGCGCTTGGTTTTAGCAGCAGGCCCACAATACTCGACAGGAGGAGTACCTCAGCAGTCTTAGGTTTGTGAGCAGTATCTCGGAGTCATGACAGGACCACTGTACACTCCAGAGACGAGGCTCTTCAGCAGTTGCGGTTTCGATAATGAAAATCCTGGTTTGAGCTGAGACTTTTGACCTTGATAACTTAGGTATATGTATGGGCATATACCTGGGTAGTGGTTATCCTTTGTTTCTAAATCCTTGTGTTTCCTCGGGATTGAGATGGGTTACTTGATAACTTAGGTATATGTATGGGCATATACCTAAGTAGAGGTTATCTGTTGAGATCTTCTTTGTGGTTATCCTTGTTGGTTTTTGTGAGACCTTGGGGGTCTCGGGGTCCCTACTGAGTAGCTTATACTCACCCCTACATGGGCTATGCCCGCACTACGTTGTGTTGGTTGCAGACGAAGGACATCGCTGATCGTGGTGGAGGATTTCAGAGCAGGACGGTACCTAGAGGTGGACCACTGGGTGGGACGTACTCGGAGCGGTCAGGTGGACCCGAGGAGCAGTGGAGGCTATCTGTACCCACCCTTCTGGTGGGACTTCCAGAGGACGGCTCGACGCTACGGCTTCTCCTTTCAGTTGCTGTTTTTACCTTTCAGTTGTACTTTACGGTTGGGCTTGTATTTCCGGCCCCTTTTACTTTCAGCATAGCTTGTTATAGTTTTTACTTAGTGTTTACTTTTCTGCTTGCTTACTCTATGGTGCTTGTTTACTTTTCAAAGGCAATGCCTTCCCTTTTTCCGGGATTTACGCCTTAGTGCTAGTCGCCAGCCCCTGGCCTATGGAAGGCGGGCTTGGGGTAGTCACGGCACGGGCCCCGAGGACGGGTCGTGACAAATTGGTATCATAGGTGGTCGGTTCTACTGCAGACTCTGATCTTTCTTATATGTGAATCAATAGTGTTTAGCGTATTGGGTGTGGTTATCTGTTCAGGGAGTCCAGTGTTGGTGCGGCGGCCGACGTATCCGTACACCAGGACCCTGACTTCTGATTTCCGACTTAATGCACGAAAACATTGATTGCAGGTGTGTTTCATGTTTTCTTTGTGATTACTTGTGTCAGCTCACCAGGTATTCTATTCTGACCGTGGCACACTTGTTTCACTTCAGGATGGCCCCACGACGGCAGCCAACTAGGGTTCCGAACGATGTGCATGGCGAGAGCCCACCGAGCGTCGAGGACTCGGTACAGGGCCCTTTGACAGCTGAGGCACCGGCGGTACCTATACCCGCCGAGCCACCGATGCTACCAGCCCCAGCCACTGACGATGCACGTCGCCTTAGTGCACTACATGAGTTCCAGCGCCAGCGACCGCCCAGGTTCCACGGGGAGACGGACCCTCAGGCCGCCGAGGACTGGATGGAGGCAGTTGTATGGGTTTTCAGTTTAGTGAGGACACCAGCAGACCTCATGGTGATCCTCGCAGCGACCCTCCTTCACGTGGCAGCAGGCAGATGGTGGAGCTTGATGCTCCAGGTGCACGACGAGGCATCTCTCCTCTGGACGGACTTTGAGAGCATCTTCTGCTCCGAGTTCGTCCCAGCCACCCTCCGAGCTGTGCGCATCCAGGAGCTACTACAGCTGCGGCAGGGCAGCCTGACAGTGGCCCAGTACTTGGCGAGATTTACTGATCTCTCGTGCTACTCCACAGATATGGTACGGGATCCATTCTTCCAGGCTCGGACCTTCGAGCAGGGACTGAAGCATGAGATCATGGCTTCGATGATCTCCCTCAACATTCTGACTCAGGCAGGGGTGTTGGAGTGAGCCCTCTTAGTGGAGAGTATCCTTGCTGAGCAGTCTCCAGCAGCAGGACCCACCACTTACCGGCATGCGGCAGAGTCTTCTGCAGTGGGCAGTAGACAGATGACGTAGGGGTCCAAGAGGTCTAGACCTACAGGTGGTCGATAGCATGACTCTGGATCATTTGTGCAAGGCACTCGGGGTGGACAACGACTTGCCATGAGAGGGCAGTGTTAATCCTACGACGGGATTGGTCACATGGCTCGTGACTGTCTGACCCGCTATACGGATGACCAGCAGATGGACGAAGGGCCCCCCAGGCAGAGGCAGAGGTTCGATCAGGGCGGGCCGCAGGGAACAGGAGGACATGGGAGAGCTCAGCTTCAGGCAGCTGAGGCCTACGATCATGGAGCTCCGGGAGCAGATGGACATGAGCGGGATTAGCTCCAGACCTGGAGACTTTTGTTCATGTTTCTTCTAGTTTTGTTGATTTATGTTTGTAGATGCTTTGTGTCTTTGTACTTGAGTTGCAGTAATAAAAGACACCTTTTCTTGTGGCATTTACTTCCATGTCCTCTCTTGTGTTGTTACTAAGAGGTTCCGGTTTAGACTGTTGACTTGACCCTCACTTGAGAGGTACCTACTGGAGGAGACCCAGTTACCACACACTGATGCCGACAGTGTGACTCAACCCTTGGAGGCGAGAGTAACGGTTGGATCTCTTGGTAGTAGCGTCGAGACCTTACGACGTCATTCTTGGTATGGGTTAGTATCATCCATGTCGGGATTGACTGTATTAGGCAAAGAACGTGGTTCATCTAGGGGATGAGACCGGATTTCTATTATCAGCAAGGAAGAAATCTCAGCAGCTCTTGTAGGACCAGAAAGGTCCAAGTCATCCATGAGCGGATGAGGATAGCTTAGAACCGGAAAAAAGTCTTGTGCTGACAGGAGGTGGAGTCCACTAGAGTTCGAGGATGGCGACCACGTCTTCTTACGTGTCTCACCTCGACGTGGATTACGGAGATTTGGCCGAGGCGACAAGTTGTCTCCACGCTTCATCGGACCATTCCAGGTCCTCAGCAGGTTTGGCGAGGTGGCTTATTGCCTGGCTCTACCACCTCAGTTGCACCGGGTGCACGGCGTCTTCCACGTATCTCAGCTGAGGAGATACGTGCACGACCCGTCACACTTCATTGACCATGGGGAGCTGGAAGTTGATGATGGGGAGACCTTTGCGGAGGTCCCAGTAGAGATCGAGGATCAACAGGAGTGGGTCCTACGTGGATGATCGATTCCTCTTGTGCGCATTAGATAGTAGCACAGGAACCTCCAGGAGAGCATTTTGGAGTGAGAGGCTCATATGCGTGCTCATTACCTTCTTTGTATCCCTACGTTTGTGGTGAAGCTTTACGGGGACGTAAAGCCCTGTGGTGGGAGTAATGTAAAGACCCGTAAATTTCAAGGAAATTTTTTTTCTTAATTTTCTTTGGAATTTTACAAGAACGCAGTTTCTGATGGCACGTGATTCCGAGGCCCGGTGTGCCCGGAATCATTTTCCGAAGTTTGGCTCGGGTACGTTCAGTGAACGGACGAGCGGGTTTTTCTAACTTTTGAACCGGTGCTCGGAATCGAATTCTGAGGGCACCAATGGAATCGCAGCGCCGGTAATTGCTTAGAAACGCCTCTTCCATAGTTGCGTTTTCTCGGGTGTGGTTTTTAATTTTTGGGTTTAAAGTTAAGAAATAAAATAAATTGTACGACAAACTTTATTTTATTTCACTTAAGCCACTTAGAAGCCACTTGAAGCCACTTAAAGCAGCTTAAGATGAGTTGATGCGGATAGGGTGCTATCTAGAAATATCCTACCCTCTTGGTAGGATATTTATGAGGTGGGGCCCACACGAGCCCCACCGTTTCTTTCCGCTAAGTAACGCACCCGCGAAAACCTGTCATTATGAAAGTCAACTGACGCGTTTTCTTAATTTCTTAGTGCACCAATTAATTGGGCGGTTTTATTCGTTGAATTAATTCGATGAATTAATTTAATCGTTTCTTAACCTATTTTCAATCCGTTGGCGTAATAATAAAATAAGACCAACGCACGACTTCTGTAAAAATGCTCGTTGAGAGGTTTTGACAACTTTGTGCCTTCATCCTTCTTTGTGAAGAACGTGAAGAATGCGAAGAACGCGAATAACGTGAAGAATGATGTCACCCTCGGAGATTGACGATGCTTCTTCCGAGACGTTCTTCCCCACAACGATCTCTGATCACCAACAGCTTGAGGTAGGAGATTTCGGGTTTCTTTTTAATCTTCCTTGTGGTTTATAACAACACATGGATTTAATCGATATAATTAAATCTTCATGTTCTTGAACCTCGGAGTTCGTCGAATCGTCACAGTATTCCGCGATGATGCGACACCCTTCCGCGATGACGTGACGCCTTTCCGCGACGACGAGACGCCCTTCCGCGACGATCAAATCCGTGAAGAACGCGCGTGCGACGACTTGATAGGGTAGGGGTTTGGTTTGTGAAATGATTTTATTCCCGTGGTTGTTCATCTAAAATAATGAGCCGGGATCAAAGTGAAATTTTAATTTATTAAAATTGTTTCTTGAAATGTTTCATGTGTTGATAATTAATTTTCCTAATTGTTATCGTCTAACGCGGAGGGTGCGGGCCAAACAAACACGGCCCGACAACCCTCTGTCGTTCTTCGTTGTTGTGCGGATTTGGCGGGCAATGACAAAACGTGACGCAAGGGCGATTTCATGATTCCGCAGTGAAGAACGGGTCCCAGGAGGAGCAGCGGCGCAAACGGGAAGGAAAACGGACCACCGGAGCAACTCCGGTGGCCCGCGGAAGTCTCCGGCAGCGTGGGTCGCCGGCGCGCCGCCGTAAGAGGCCGCCGCGGTTGAAGTCGAGGCGACGGCGGCCAGCGGACCCGCGACCGTGCGGGTCCGGCTCGCCCGCACGGGACACGGTAGATGTCGCGTCCGCAGTTGCCCAGCGCGGCCCCTCGAGGGCCGCGGCTTCCTCAACCAGCGGGGGCGGCGCCCCGCGGCTGCCGCGCTCGGCCGCGCGGCCGAGCCGAGCCAGGCCGGTCCGACCGGCCAGGCCGCGCCCCGGCCGGACCGGACCGGGTTGGGTCGACCCGGTTCGGCCGACCCAGGGGGGGTCGGGCTGGGTCGGCCCGGGCCCAGACCCCCCCGTCTTCGGACCGTTTCGGTCTTTTGCCCGTATCTTGAGCTACGGGCCTCCGAACGGCGCGACATCAGCGGCGATGCAATCCTTGGATCGAGACGGTCGTTTCGGTATATTACACTCAAGGTTTCATGATACTTTGGGTTCAGCTGGGATGGTTCGAACACGAAACCAACCGGGCCCTCGGAGCGGAAACGCTCATATCTTGAGTTTCAGATGTCCGATTGGCGTTCCGTCAACTTTGTTGAATTCCTCTAAGTGAGACGGATCTTTTTGCTGACTCCGCACAAGGTTTGGATGCAGGTGGGGTACGGTCGGGTTGGTTTTGCCTTAAAAACCAACCGGGCCCCTGGAACGAAAAAGCCAATAACTCACAGATCGGGCATCCGATTGACGTGCCATCTATCTCGTTGAATTCCTCTTGAAGAGACGGAACTTTTGGCATACTTCGCCCGAGTTTTGGTTGTTGTTGGATAGTGGCTGGGTTGGATTGTACCCGAAATCCAACCGGGCCCCTGGAACAGAAAAGCTGATATCTTTCAGACCGGACGTCCATTTGACGAACTGTCAGCGGTGTTGGTGATCACGTTGAGAAACGGTCCCTTTGAGTATACCCTATGGGAGTTCGGGGTTCAGTTGAGATACGGCCGGGTTGGTTCGCACATGAAACCAACCGGGCCCCTGAGACGAAAAGGCTAGTAACTCACAGACCGGGTGTCCGATTGACGCGTCGTCTGTTGTGTTGAGACCCCTGTGACGAGGCGGTCCCTTGAGATACTTCTTCGTGGAACCTTGTGATACTTGTAGTATCGACCAGAAGCTCATGGAGCGGACCCTCCCAGAGACGAGCGTGCGGAATACAGAGACCGTGTAGCCGGCTGAGACTTGACGACTGCTGATCGAACGACTCGGTGTATTACGGATAGCTGAGTGTGGAGCGCTTGGTTGTAGCAGCACAGGGGAGCGCTTGGTTGTAGCGGCAGACCCACGACAGAGGTGCGCTTGGTTGTAGCAGCACATGGGAGCGCTTGGTTGTAGCGTCAGACCCACGACGGAGGTGCGCTTGGTTATAGCAGCATAGGGGAGCGCTTGGTTGTAGCGGCAGACCCACGACGGAGGTGCGCTTGGTTGTAGAAGCAAATGGGAGCGCTTGGTTGCAGCGGCAGACCCACGACAGAGCTGCACTTGGTTATAGCAGCACAGGGGAGCGCTTGGTTGTAGCGGCAGACCCACGACAGAGGTTCGCTTGGTTGTAGCAGCACAGGGGAGCGCTTGGTTGTAGCGGGAGACCCACGACGGAGGTGCGCTTGGTTGTAGCAGCACAGGGGAGCGCTTGGTTGTAGCGGCAGACCCACGGCGGAGGTGCGCTTGGTTGTAGCAGCACAGGGGAGCGCTTGGTTGTAGCGGCAGACCCACGACGGAGGTGTGCTTGGTTGTAGCGGCACGGGGAAGCGCTTGGTTGTAGCAGCAGACCCACAGTACTAGACAGGAGGAGTACCTCAGCAGTCCTAGGTTTGTGAGCAGTACCTCAGAGTCGTGACAGGACCACTGTACACTCCAGAGACGGGGCTCTTCAGCAGTTGCGGTTTCGATAATGAAAATCCTGGTTTGAGCTGAGACTTTTGACCTTGATAACTTAGGTATATGTATGGGCATATACCTGGGTAGTGGTTATCCATTGTTTCTAAATCCTTGTGTTTCCTCGGGATTGAGATGGGTTACTTGATAACTTAGGTATATGTATGGGTATATACCTATGTAGAGGTTATCCGTTGAGATATTCTTTGTGGTTATCCTTGTTGGTTTTAGTGAGACCTTGGGGGTCTCGGGGTCCCTACTGAGTAGCTTATACTCACCCCTGCACGGGCTATGCCCGCACTACGTTGTGTTGGTTGCAGACGAAGGACATCGCTGATCGTGGTGGAGGCTTTCAGAGAAGAACGGTACCTAGAGGTGGACCACTGGGTGGGACGTACTCGGAGCGGTCAGGTGGACCTGAGGAGCAGTGGAGGCTATTTGTACCCACCCTTCATGTGGGACTTCCAGAGGATGGCTCGACGCTGCGGGTTCTCCTTTCAGTTGTTGTTTTTCCCTTTCAGTTGTACTTTACAGTTGGGCTTGTATTTCTGGCCCCTTCTACATTCAGCACAGCTTGTTACAGTTTTTACTTAGTGTTTACTTTTCCGCTTTCTTACTCTATGGTGCTTGTTTACTTTTCAAAGGCAATGCCTTCCCTTTTTCTGGGATTTACGCCTTGGTGCTAGTCGCCAGCCCCTGGCCTATGGAAGGCGGGCTTGGGGTAGTCACGGAACGGGCCCCGAGGACGGGTCGTGACACTTTCATGCCACAATTCATATGGTTTCTTTGTTTCTCCCATATAAAGCCCCATTAAATTTTGAATGTGCACTACAAGTTCAACAGATTTTTTCCAATAACGGGGAGAGATACGACTCTCAATCAGCATAGTCCTAACCATATTATTGACCTATCTATTTTGGTGCCCGACAAATCTATTTTTCTATGGAGTTCTCGCAAAAACTACCTCATGTCATATTCCATGTTTTTTAGGTAATTCTCAAACTCAATGGACATGTATTATCCTCCATTTTCAAATCGTAGTACTTTGGTTTTCCGTTCAGTATCATTATCGGTAATTCAGTGATAATTTTTCATTCAATCAAGTACTTGTCTCTTCCTGTGAATAACCATTATACAATACATTCTACTATAATTTTAAATGAGAAGGATGAAGTGCCTCTCTCCATGAGTTCCATAAACATTTATCAGGCCACATGCATTTGTATGGATGAGATCAAGAAGGTGCGATGCCCTTTTCTTCTTTGGCCGATATGAATTATAGACTAGCTTCCCCCTTATGCAAGCATCACACGCCTTGCCCCATTCACATTTCAGAATGGGGATATCCATGGATATCTTCATCCTAGGTATCATTTACATGTCTTGTTGGTTAATGTTCCTTATCATTCAATGCCATAGGTTGTTTTCTTCCACAATAGAAAAATAGAAAGAGTTCTCTTTACTATCAACCTGATATAAGTTTTCTTACGTTCTACATCCTTTCATGAAAGTATTCCCTGTTTTCCCCTTTAGAGTGCAGCCTTTTTGATTGAAAGTTATTATGAGCCTTGAGTCACATATTTGAATCGCACTGAGGAGATTGTGATGTAAACCATCCACATAATAAACTTCAGTCTTCTTCAGCTCTCCATTGTCCAGAGTAGTATTTTCACTGCCTTTAATCTTCAAAACACAATCATTACCAAACCTCATTGTTCCATCAACCTTCTTCTTAATGTTATTTAAAAGGACATCATTTTCTATTATATAGGATGAGTATCCACTATCATGAATCCAGGTGATGCTGCTTTTTGTATCTTTGAGAGATACTTCTGCAAGATTGGATTTCTCAATTTTCTTCTTCTCTTTCCATGAGATATTGGATTGAGTGTAGGACACTGATGGCCTTCCAATTCTTTATTCCACATAATTATATTCTTCATAACCATACTCTTCTTCCAAAGGAGAAAACCTATTTGTGAGAACAACACTATTGGGGTGGTGAGTATTGACCCATCTCTAAGGGTTTTATTAATTTCTATTGTCATACCTCTCCCTACAATAAATATATTTATGTCCTATGTTAGAACAGTGGAAATAGTATACATATAAACTATTTTTTCTATAAGATGAAGGATGCGAAATAGGTCTCCTTTGTTGACTTCCCAGATCTTTTCCATTCAAATATCTCTATGCATATTCGCAATATGATGTGGTATGGCCTAGATAGCCACAGAACTAACACTTCATGAAAGGAAATGTCTTCTCACTTATATTTCTCCTCATGCCTTCTTCCTTGGGAAAATAATTGGACTGCCTGTCATTTATAAAAGTTTGAGGATAATCTTTTGTTCTTCTTTGAGTTTGGATTGATGGCTTCATTTTCAGAACTTCAAGAAACTTTTAAAATTGTCCAACTTTCAACTTATTTATCTTTTGGATCTCTTTACTTCCTGCAATTGATGTCTCAACTACACAATCGATTCCACTATTTCCCATATAGGTAGATCTTTGATCACTCAAGATTTTTTCAACCCCATTTGAACCATGCTTGGCTCTTACCAATAATTTTTCATCTGAGAATATTATAAAATGAATTTTCTTCTTTCCCTCTTTTGTGTTTGATTGACACTCATGTTTACTCCTAAGAGTATCAACTTATTCCTCAAGACCCTCAACAGTATTGGAATTCTCTTCCAGTCTGGATGTAAGTTCATTTACATCCTTTTCTTGTTCCTCAATTCTAATATTTAGTTCCATAATGTCATCAGTGCTTTCAAGGATCGAATAATTTAGTCTCACTAGTTCTTCTAGTCATTCAATTTCAGCTTCAAGCTCATCAACATATTCTGATGATTCTCCCACCATTGATTTCCACTTATTGCATCTCTTATATTTATTACCACGCATGGAAAAGGCATCCTTAATTTTCAACTTGGGATCACCATTAGAAATCGTCTAATTATCTCTGTATTTTTTGATCAAAGGTTCAAGCTTTTCAATGGTAGCCATCATGGAAGTATGGTTTCCAGTTTTAAATTATGGTTCTTCTTCTTCACAAAATTCAATATCGTCATCTTTCTCTTCACAGACAAAACTCTTCTTCCATAATTTATTTCGAAATTTGAAGTCTCCCTTTTTAAAAAACCTTTTTTGAGGATTCTCAATGTATTTTTCTTCACACTCTTCATTATCAAACTTTCTTTGTCACTAAGAGGAAATGTTCCCAACTCTTCCACAACAAAAACATGTCAGAGGTAAATTACGTTTAAATTTACCTTTTCCATTATTAATATTCTTGGGAATGAGAGAAATAATTTATTTTTCCCCATAATATTCACAACCACTATCTCCAGAAATTTTTAGTTTTCCATGGCATTGAACTCCATTTCTTTACTAACATGATTCGTAGTATCTTATGGTTTGAATATCATCTAATATGCCACTAGAATAATTAGTAGATCATCCAGAGATAGTTTAGATAGATCTATTTCTTCAAGGTATGAAACCTTTTCATGGTACATAGGCGGAAGTCTTCTTATGATTTTCTTTACGATATCAATGTCTTTGATTTCCTCTCCAAGAAATAGAATTTATCTCACTAATTTAGTAATTTGATTGAAGAAGGAATTTTCATTCTCATCAGGATGTATCTTTAGATCATCGAACTTATTGTGAAGGACTTGAAATTTTTCCTCCTTCACTTTTCTATCTTCATCATAAATATTTTCAAGTTTATCCTACATAGATTTTCTAAGGTCAAACTCATCACCCTTAGATAGATCTGATCATAAAGAGCCGCAATGATAGCATTATGATCTTTAGCATCTGCATCAAGAACTTTCCTATCTGTATCAGTCATGGAAAGCCCTATTGGATCAGAAAGTTGTATTACTTGAACAATAGAAAATATTACTTCCATTAAAAGGAATTTTATATGAGATCTCATTCTATTCTTCCAAATTTAAAAATTAATTCCATCGAAGAGAGGTATTCCCCTAGCATTGGATGCATTCTTCATGATGAAAAAGGACAAATCTAACACTATAAACCATTACCCTCTGATACCACTTGTAGAACCTCGGGACACCCTGAGAGGGGAGGGGTGAATCAGGGTGTCAAATTTTTCTTTTAAAACCAGGATCTTGTTTCCATGTGGGTAGAAACTTGTTAAACCCGTAAGACTGATGAGAATAGAAAGAAAACAATCACATGCATAGAGACCACACAACACTTTTACTTGGTTCACCACTAAGGGCTACGTCCAAGGAGCATACGCACACAGTGTGTTGGTCATACCTAAATCCACTATTCTTTACTAGTTTAAGGATTACAAGGTTTGGTCACAGTCACTCTATTCCAGGAACACTGTCTTTATAATGGTCTAGGGATATCTCACTACGTCCCTCAGATCAGTTCTCTCGACTCCCCCTAGACCACTGACTTGAGAGAAGTCAAACTCAGTTTATCGACATGAAGGTCGCTTAAATAGTTTTGCATTGAATTCTTAGTCTTTGTTCAGAATAAGAAACTGCTTTCATCAAAGTCCTGAATTGATGCACTTAAAAGCACTGAACACAAAAATCAGATATTCAAAACTTGTATTCATCCTACACTGAAAATTGCACACAACACCTACCATATGCACAAAGATCATACTTTTTACATTCCAGATTTTCTTTTTGCGCAGAAAATATTTCATACAACTGCACCCTTTATGCGCAACTTTAACTTTTGTGCACAACTTTAAAATTTGTCCGCAAATTTTACATTTCCATGCAACTTTAACATTTCCTCATAACTTCAACTTTTCCACACAACTCCTTTTTCACGCAACTTTTATGCACATAAAAACTTGTATATTCTCTAAGTATTCAGTCATGCCGAATAAGGGGGTCACCTCTTATTTATATGCATCACCGAACCCCATGCGCAAAACCCACGATGTCATGCAAAATCTCTCATTCTCCATGCAATGCTTTTCGCACAGCAACTATTTTTCGCACAAATCTATGGATTTTTTTCACACCTCATGACTTTTCCATTTTTTGACATTCTGATCCCGAAAAATTCCTTTTTCACAAGTTTCCAAAACCCCTAAAATCTTTAACACAAATTCCCTTTCCAAACACACTTTTTTTTATTTTACGATTTTCAGGCCCAAAAATTTGGAAAACACTAGGAAATGATGCCACCTTAAATATGGTTGTCTGTTTAAACCGTTTGATCCCTTTCCTAGAAAAAATTCTAAAATTCCAATTAGGATTGAAAAAAACACAAACCAAACATTAATTATTGCATAGAAAAGTCGTGGTTCCAACAATCTCCCCCTTTGGGTTTGTTGGAAATCACCAGATAAATTCAATAGAGCACCAACCACAAGAAAAACCTGAAACACAAGAATCAAACTAGCCAACACTCTATGTCTACGTGAGAAATGATTAGTGTATAAAATAAGAGGGGAAGATTGAATTCGGTTCCGGTGTTTTTGAATTCTTAAAGATGCCCAATCTATTTTCTTACAGTGTCACAGAAGCATTACATGCCCATAGTATTCCTTCTCCGCCTAACAATGAATTCTCATCATGTAATATAATTATAATATGTCTATCACATGTCCATAATTTATTCCATCTCCTCCATTTAAAATAAACCAAAAGACCTGTATTTTTTCATTGTACAGCTCAAAACACCCTCTGGATAGTATCTACCCCATAAACCTACATCGCATCCACATGCAGATTAAAAAAATATTAACATAATTGGGGAGAGGGAAATCTTGTAACCTCTTTATGCACTGGGATGTGTCTGAACAACGAGGTTCAACCAATGTTTCTCAAACACATCCACTAACATTGGTTTGGTCAGGATATCATCCACTTTCTCATCAATTCTCACATGATCCATTTTAATCATGCCATGTTTAACTTTTTCCTTGATAGAGTGATATCTGATTTCAATATGTTTTGTACAGGAATGATGAATAGGATTCTTTGTAAGATAAATTGTGCTCTTGTTACCACTGTAAATCACCATTGGTTATTTAATATTTAAATTATTATTCTATAAAAATTAATTGTTTTATTCTATAATGTTTTAATAAATAGTTAAATATTAGTCAATTTTTTTCCAATTCATTAAATATCTTAAATTCCAAGGATTCAGGGGGTATTTGTTTATCAATTTCTCCTCAAATTCTTATTTTTGTTTTAATAATGTTTTTAGGGATATTTTTATTTAAATAATCTTTACTCTTATCTTTTATTTTAACAAAAAGGGTGAGATTTTATCAGATTTTTAGTCTTTTAATTATTATGAAAAATGGATAAAATTGAGACTTTATCAGTGTTTTAGTTTTCATATTATAAGGGATTTTTCCCTTAAATAATTAAAGTTTGTATTATTAAATTTGGGGATAAATTTCATAGAGAAACACTTTTTTAAGACCTAAATAATAATAGTTATTGGGGGAGAATAAAGAAAAAATCTTATATATGAAAATTTCATTTATTTAAAACATTTTTTTGACATGGGTTTTGTGACCATTAAAATGGGGGAGATAGTTGAACAAATGTTGGTTCAACAATTTTCTTAATTTCTTTTTGGTTTTGATTCTCACAAAAACCCACATTTGTTTTACTAATGAATTTACATTTAAGTAAATAACAGTAATTTATTATTTAGGGAAACATTTATTCTAAACATGTTATAATATCATTGATTTGTGAGGAATATTCGTTGAAGTGTTCAGAACATGTATTCATATATTATGGTAACATTGTTCATACACTATATTGATTGGCATAACATAAGGAATAAACCCTATGTTCAGAACATCGTGTCTGGATCAACAACCCTGCATTATTGTGAAAGAATGGTTCAGAAATCCTGCATTTGTAAAAACCTTATGTTTGAGAAAACAAACATCTGGTACATCAACCCTATATTTGGTATTTTTTCATTTCATGAAGGAACCCTACATTTGAATATTCAATTATGGAGTTTTCAATTCATGATATTATCCATGATTTATGCAATAGTCTTCATGGAATTAATGTTTTCTTCAAAGATCATTTTAGGATGATTAAAAGGCTCGTTTTTATTATCTTAAAGACTTATATTCAATGGGGTAAATCAATACAATTCTTATGTGAAGTTATGACTCTCTTGAATATTATTGAATTTAAATATGCACGATTTAGTGTGCGATATTTCTAGAGTAATTTTTGACCTGGAGCTACTCAACCAACAATATAAATATTGAGATGATCTTTATTAAAATATATATATGTATAGGAATATATATATATATATATATATATAGAAGAAATGATTATATAGAAAAATGGATATACATACAAAACTGTGTGTTGTTACTTTCTAGCATATACTTTGGAGATATACATGTTTTGATCTCTCTTTTTTGTTTTTGTGGCTATTGATGTCCATGCTACTTCACCTTTTTGTTACATCTTCATTTTTAAGAAATATGAATCATTTTTCATAGGTATATTTAAAAGACATGAATATTTAAATATTTTTCTGGTGTTTTCTCTATCATTGTTTAAATAAATCCTATGTGAAGTTGAAGATCTATTTGTTTTTGTAATATATTGAAGATCAGATTACATCTATCAGTTGTTATTGTAACTGTGAAGTGTAAACTGTATCATCAAAAAAAAATCTCTATTGATTTGGGGGAGTTTTGATAGCTCATACTCAATCATTGATTAACTGTTAGCTTATTTCCCAAAACATTGGATAACTAGTTTCTTATAAAAGAACTAGAAGGCTCTATAAATCCTTATTGTAAAGGTATCAACTACCTATACTCAATTGTGGATTAAATTTCTTAGGAAAATATGGCCTAGTGAAAATATCCAAACTTGTGGAGTTGAGCATTGGTGGATTGGGAAAGATGATCTTTGTTCCCTGAACCACTATACATAAATGAGTTCATTTACTTTATTTATTTTTTCTGCATTATCATATTTGATATAAAAGTAAAGGTTCACTACTAAATAAGATATGAATTTTAAATTATTTAATATCACCCCTCCCCCTCTTGTGTCTTTGCCTTCGTCATCACCATCCTGACCCAATAGGGCCATTTTTAAAACTGAGCATTAGAATGAAATTTTGAGAGTGGGAACACTTGAATGTAATTTTTTGGACTTGGACGAAGGCATTAGGGGTCCCATGGATATCTCATAGTGTTTTGGGAGCATTGGGGCTATAATTTCCATGTTTGGAGGGTCTCCAAGGGGTGCACACTTTGTCTAAAACTATATGTCCCTAGCAGTAAATAGTGTGGCCTATGGATAGGTGCATATGTGAAGTGAACATGTTGTGTATGATTAGTCCAAACTATATTCCTATCCCACATGGTTAGTTCCACTTAGACAGTACCTAATCACTATATATTTTATGGTTTTTGAATGGTTAGGCTAACCATGTTGGGAAAACTATGCGAGATTATTTATAATATTGGGGGAGCTGCCTGGTTGGCACAGGGTTTGGGAAAGCCGTGTGGAAAAACCATGAAAAACTTTTTAGGGTGAATTTACTATTTTACCCTTAATGAATATTGAAATTTTATTTTCTTCTTTCTTCTTCTCCACCAGTATGCATGCATCTCCACTTCCATGGGTTTTCCCCATCATTAAGCCTGGACTAGGCTTTGATGTTTCTTCTTCATCCATCATCTTAATCAAGTTCCATTGGTCTCTAGGTATCTATAATAATAATCTTTAGAATCCTCTCTAATCTATTTAAAGTTATTCATTCCATCATCTTTGATATTTTGGTGCAATCTCATTTTCCATATTTTTAGGGAAAATGTTTGTTTCGTATATTTCTTCCAAATAGGATCTAATCGGATACTGAGATTTGATAAGTGATATATCATAGGTATAAGGTAGGTGGACTATGAATTATTCCTAAATTTTTCATCAATTCATAAATTTTTCTATTATTCTTCACACTAGCCTTTGTTTTGCATTGCTTTATTATTGATTCCTTTGTATCAAATTGAATGTTTCTCCATGATATATGTCCTTTTATTCTGGTCTGGTAGTTTAGAGGATACGAACTTCATATATGAAAACCTCATGGGTGTACCAACTTTTTTTTCCAATTTAATTAAAAATTTTAAATACTCTAATGCTTTATAATCATTCAACATGGATTGATAATGGTTTTACTATAACATCTTGTACTTTTGAATAATTTTTGTTTCCTGAATATCTGTGTTATTTTATACTCAACAAAACAATATTCTTTTATTAATGAAGTGAGTATAATTAAAATAATACCATTGGGTTTCAACTGTCGTATGAACATTGATCAATATGATCATTGGAAACTATACTCTTAATGTTATTATTATTGTTTATAAATACAAATGATCATGGTTAATTAATACAGAAAGAAGAGTCGGTGGCCTCATCTAGTATACTCGGGCCGTACGAAGCCCATCTGTCAGAGCTTAGGAAGGAGGTAACATCATTGTGCTTTTCTTCGGACCAAGACCAAGTCGAGATTTAACATATTAAGCTTGAACGTAATCGCCTTTGGAAGATGTTCAAGCTGATAAAAATTAACACTTGGGAAATGTTACCCGAGTCGTCACAAGATTCTATCCCCATTTCACACCTTACTATTAGGTCATATGCTAGTGTTATAAGGAGCTATGTAACATGTCCTTAGTTACTTTATGTAATCCTTTTGTATAAATAAAAATGTTATTTCTTATAATGGTAAAATTTGAGAATTTCAAATATCAAGATAAATATAGGATGAATTTATTGATGTTCCATATTATTGGTGAATATGGGAAAAAGGTATTTTAAAATATTTTATTATAATTTAAATAATTAATAATGTAAAAAAAATTCAAAAAATGATCTTTTATAGTTCTGATCAGTAAGAAAATTAGATTCTAATAAGATCAAATTATTTTTTGTGAATAGTAAATTATGAATAGTAATATTATCCTTATGAATAGTAATGCGAACAATGGAAGGGTAACCTCACTTAATTAAGTACAAATATAATTTAGGTATCTTAAATTGTAATGTGATATAATAGCATAAGTAAAAAACTCTTTTAAAAATTATTAGTTAAGTATGAGTTTCTTCAGGTAAATAGAGTTTTTACTTAAAAATTAAATATTTCATTATTAAAAAATTATATTTATAAAATGGAGTTCATTTTTGAATTCAGAACATTTATATTAGGTTAGGGTGAATTTACAATATTTTTATAAAATGTTTTGTTTTTCAGTGAATTGTAAAAATACTGTTTTGACTTTTTGGTGTGTTTAATGGCATCATAATGATATAATAATTAAAATAAAATTCTGGTATACTTTTGTACAGTAAAATATTATTTGAGGTGTCCCATTTGGCTAATACCATGAGATATACCATGGTCAATCCCATGGTTTTTCAAATACCACTAATGAGGTGTCCTTTGGAAATTAATAAAATATTCCCTCACTTTTGCTATAAATAACAACTCATTCCATCATTAATTTCATTCCAAATTCATAATCAATGAATATCAGGTCCTTTTACCTCCCAAGGAGTCCTTCATGGTTCCCTCAAGCCCCCCAAGGCCCCAAACTTTGAGTTTTTGAAGTTACTCTTCAAGGTAAAGGAACCTTCCACCATCCTTTTTAGTCAACAATTCTTTTATGTTATGTCTTTGAATTTCCATTTTTATATGTGGGGTATAATATTTTATATCACTCTCACTATTATTTTTATTTCCATATGATGAGATGATCATTTTTCTCACATCAATTCATTTTCTGAATTTTTAAGTGATGTCGTTAGGCTGCCGAATTTTCGTAAAAGAAATCGCATCTTCACTTTTCTTTCAAGATTCCTTTTCATGGGGTATGTCATTAAAATATCATTACCACGATCTTATTTCTTTTTTATTCGGTACCTATACTTTATTATTAGTTAATTATGAGTGGGTGACCCTTTTTTCCTCTCTTTTTAATGTTTTTTAAAACCATGTTATATAGTCGTTATGCTGTAGAATTCTCATCTCAAAATCTCTCTCTTTTTCTAAATAAATTCTATTATTTTATTTATGATAATACCCAAACCTATTTAATTTATATGGGTATTCATCAAGACATAAAAATGATATATTTATTTTTTAATTGACATACATAAGACCCTCATTCCCTTTCCATGGGTTATAACTAACATAATCGTCTTATTTTTAAGCACATTTTAAAATGTCATGATTTTGATATGAAACCCATTTATTTTTTTCTCATTGGATTATTTATGAAATGTTTGATTATGATCTATTTGAAACACCTAAAAATAAATATATATTAAGGGTACGCCCTGATATCTCTCCAATTCATTGGGTAAAGAATTAATCTCTAGAGATGACGAGTTTTACGATACCTTGGTGGATAAACTTGGTAATTTTTATAACGCCTTAGGGATGGAACTTGGTAATATGATTATTAATGTATAAATTAATTGTTTTATCCACATTTTCAAGTTATGTTTCATGTAATTATTATGATATGCCTATACTCCCAAGTTCTTATTGTTATCACTCAATTCCACATATAAATCGTTTCACTTGTTTTCCTTACTTGGCCTTCTACTCACCCTTTCTTTTAATGTATGTATCTAGGTTATTAGATATAGTAATTGTACATAGGATGAACTTTTCAAGAAGATTTTCAGGGGGATTAAAATAATGTTTGATTTTTTCATGTATTATGTACCCCTTTTTCCAAGGCATTAGACTTTAAATATTCTCCCTTGGTAAAATGAAATAAAAAGTTATGTAATAAAAAGGTGGGATTCCATATTTGGTATCAAAGGATAATTTAGTTATTTGTGGAAATTAGACTATTAAAACATTAGGAATAATGCTATAGAAAAGTTTAAATCTAGGAAAACTTCCTGGTACTTTGGTGAAATATAAAGTAAGTGGTTTCTAAACAAATAAATCCTTGTATGGATTCTAACAAGTGGATGTGGCTCTGGTACAGATGTACCTAGGAGTGAAAACTCAGACAATGAGTTTCTAGCTTGACCCAGGGTATCCTAATACATGAAAACGAGCCTTGCTGCACTCTTGTTTTGACACTCCTAGGGGATATATTTGGTTAATCACAATCTTTTTATGAATCATTATGAAGGATTTATAGAGAAATGTAATTATTTAAGCATGAAGTTTTAAGACATAAAATTCTTTATAGTTAATTTTTTTAAATGAGATAAGATCATCACTAAGGTTTTATTATTTTTGAAAATGGAAGGAAATAGGAGGAACCATGAAATTGGTGATCTCAATGGACCATGTGCTGACAGCCCTCTGTTGGAAGCCAGAATGGAAACTTTCATGAGAATGATGAACCAAATCACTCATTTTATAGAAAATAACTTGAAACAAGATGAGAGAATGATTTCAACACAAAGGGAAAAACATTATGTTGAGTTCTTTATGCATCAACGATGACCAACCCTCAGTGGATCTACCATCCCATTGAATTTTGAAAAGTGGATCAACTATATCAAGAAGAACTTTTTTGTGCTTCGCTGTTCAGAACAAGAGAAGGTCACCCTGTTTGTTTACTGCTTAGGGGGACTAGCTGATCAGTGGTGGGAACTAGTTAAAAACATTATTCTAGGAGTGGAGGTCAAAGATATGGAGTGGGAAGAGTTCAGATGGATCTTCTTCAATATGTATTTTCGTCTTTCTATGAGAACAAAAATGGAGAAGGAGTTTCTCAATTTGAAGAAGAAGGAGAATGAATCTATTAGAATCTACGATATGAACTTCACAAGACTTTCTCATTATACTTCAAGATTTTTCAAGGATCCTAATGGGAAGGTTGATAGATTCTTTGGTGGACTAAGACCTCATCTGTAGAAGAATATATCCAATCGATACTATGATAGCTATGAGGTGATAGTGCAAAGTGCGATGAAAGTCAGACTACAGTTCGGTGAGATGTAGTGGTATCATAAATCCAATTATAAGAATATATCAATGGATCCAAGATAAGGTAGGACCCGTAATCGAATAATAGGAGGCAAGCAAGTGCAATTCACCTCATGTATTAAATGTGGAAAGAAGCATTCAGGGAACTACCTACTCAGGAGTGGAAAGTGATATAAGTGTGGATGAGATGTCCATATCATGCAAAATTTTATAGTGAGGTGAAGACTAAACTTCCCAACACTAATGACAATGGGAAAATGTTTCAGGCCCTACATGAATTCAAATACTTCAAGTGTGGAAATCTTGGGCACTTTTCCAATCAGTGTTAAAATCCAAGGGAAATGGAGGGGAATCACCATCAACCTTAGCATAGGCCAAGGGAGAAATTTTGTACGTTTTCTATCACGACGACTGATGTTGAAGCTCCAAAATATGTGGTGGTAGGTACTATTTTTATTATCTAAAATCTAGAAATAACTTATTTTTATTCTGGTTCTACACATTCCTTTATTTCCTCCATGTTTTCCAAGAATTTAGAATCAACCCCCGAATTGCTAAAAGTAGAGTTATCAGTCAAGACTCTTGGTGGAATTATCAAAACATCGTTAGTGTTTAGAAAATCTAGTATTTACTTTAGTGAGAACAAGATTATCAAAAATATAGTATTCATTATCATGCAGGAATTCGACATTATAATAGGGATGGATTGGCTCTCAAATTATAATGCTAAGATCAAATGTAGAAGCAAGGAAATATCAGTAGACTTGAATGTAAAACCTATAGTTATCATCCAAGGAGAGATATCTCAACCTGATTATTGTCTAGAAGAACCTCCTATATCCTTCTTTATGGAGTTGATTGGTAAAGAAGAAGAAGGAAATGATAGTATATGGATAGAAAATCTCTCAATCGTCTAGGAATACATTGACGTATTTCTTGAGGAGTTACCCAGACTTCCCCCAGAAAGATAGGTAGAGTTATCCATTGAACTCATACCTGGATCTCATCTAATATCAAAGAACCCATATAGGGTGGAAAATGTGGAGCTGGATGAATTAAAGAAACAACTCCAAGATCTTTTAGAGAAGGGTATTATCTGACTGAGTGAGTCTCCTTAGGGATCACCTATTCTCTTTGTGAATAAGAAGGATGGATTAATGAGGATATGAATTGATTGTAGAGAACTGAATGGGATCATAGTGACTAGAAAATACCCACTTCCAAGAATTGATGACTTGCTTGACCAATTTTGTGGGATTCAATTCTTCTCCAAGATTGATCTTTAATCTGGTTATCATCAATTGAGGGTGAAGAAGGAAGATATTTCAAAAAAATCATTCCAATAATGATATGGGAATTATGAGTTTGTTCTTATTCACTTAGGACTGACTAATGCACCTACTATTTTTAGGGATTTGATGAATAGAGTATTTAAGGAATTCCTTGAAAACTTTGTGGAAGTTTATATTGATGATATTATAATATAATCTAAATGTTGCGAGGAGAATGAGGATCATCAAAGGGATATTTTTCAAACTATATTGAAGGAGAGTCTTTTTGGAAATTTCTGTAAATGGGAATTTTGGTTATAACAAGTTGCTTTCTTGGGGCACATTGTAACCAATGAAAGAATCATAGTTGACCCTGCAAAGACAAAGGTTATAGTGGAGTGTCCTCAGTCTACAAAAATAATTGATATTCAAAGTTTCCTTGGTTAAGAGAGATATTATAGGAGGTTTTTGAAAAATATTTCATGACTTTTTAATCCATTATCCAAGTTAACTTGAAAAGGGTTCAATTTCATCTGGAAAAAGGAGTGTGAGGAGATTTTTCAAGAGCTGAATAATAGATTGGTTACTACACCCATGTTAACTCTTCTCTCATGTGGAGGAGGATTAATTATTTTTAGTGATGCATCTCTAAAAGGGCTTGGGTGATTCCTCATGAAAAATGAAAAATTCATTACTTATACATCTTGAAAATCGAAGACTCATGGGAAGAACTCTCTTACACATGATATTTAGCTAGGTGCGGTTGTTTTTTCTCTAAAGATATGGAGGCACTATCTTTATGGTTAGAAATGTGATATATACACATACCATAAAATTTTGAAGTATATTTTAACATAAAAGGAATTGGACATGAGACAAAGGAGATGTTTGGAACTTCTTAAAGACTATAATTGTTCAATTCATTATCATCCCAGAAGAGAAAACAAAGTCGCTGATGAATTAAGTAAGAAAGACCCAGTTGTTCTGTACATGATGAGGATTCAAATATATCCTTTGATCAATGACCTAGTAAAGCTGGACATGGGAATTATAAGGGAAGGCACATCATCAACCCTAACCTAGATGATTTCTCAACCGTCATTACTAGACAAGATCAAGAAATCTTATAAAGAAGATCTTTGTTACAGAAGAAGTTTGAGGATGTGAAAGATGGGAAGTTTCCAAAGTTCAATACTAATCAAGAAGGTGTACATAAATTTTGTACAAGACTATGTGTTCCATCTATTCCCAAAATAAAGAAGGAGTTGATGGATAAATCTCATAGATCTACTTTCTCTATACATTCTGGAAGCACGAAAATGTATAGGGACCTTCGTGATCATTATTGGTGGGATAATATGAAAAGGGATATTGGTGACTACACTACAAGGTGCCTAGTATGTCAGAAAGTGAAGGCTGATTGAAAAATTCTTAAAAGGGTATTACAACCCCTATCCATACCAGCATGTAAGTGGGACAATATCACTATAGACTTTTTCATTGATCTCCCATGAACTTCCAAAGGAAACAATTTGATATGGTTTATAGTTGATAGTCTCACAAAGACTGCCCATTTTATCTCTATTTGGGAAAATTTTTCTCTTGATCAACTTTCCAAAATTTATGTGAAGGAAGTGGTAAGGCTACATGGAGTTATAATTTCTATCATATCTAGTCATGATCCAAGGTTCACATAAAAATTCTGGAGAAGTCTTCAACATGCTTTGAGTACCAAATTGAATTTTTGTATGGCCTATCATCCCCAAACTAATGGACAATCTGAAATGACTATTTAGACACTTGAGGACATGCTGAGAACATGCTCAATGTAATTTAAAGGTGGATGGGACAGACATCTCTCATTTATTGAGTTCTCTTACAATAATAGTTTTTATTTGAGCATTCAAATGGAACTGTATAAAGATCTATATGGGAAGGGATATATAACTTCTAATTTTTGGGATGAATATGGTGAGAAAAAACTTCTTGGGTCTAATCTTGTGCAAGAGATGACAGAAAAGGTTCATGCTATCCAGCAACACATTAAGGCTTCTCAAAATCAGAAAAAGAGTTATGCTGAAAACCATCAAAGGGACTTGGAGTTTGATGTTGGTCACAAAGTCATTCTTTGAATCTCACCTTGGAAGAGGGTCATGAGGTTTGGGGAGAAAGGGAAACTCATCCCTAGTAATATTGGCCCCTATGAAATCCTTTATCATGTAGGAGAACTGGCCTATCATCTTTTACTTTATCCAAATCTAGCACAAGTTCATGATGTATTCCATGTATCCATCTTGAGGAAGTACATACCTAGCCCTTCACATGTACTAAATCTAAAGGTGGTACAACTAGAACATGAACTGTCTTATGAAAAGAAACCAGTAGAGATCCTGGATCATTGGGAAAATGTTCTATGCATCAAGATTACCCACCTTGTTAAGGTGTTGTGGATGAACGACAAATTTGAAGAATCCACATGGGAACCAGAAGATTTTATAAGGTATAAGTACCACACCTTTTCTCTTATGAGGATACGAGTTGAAATTTTGGGGGAAAAATTTCTTAAGGGGGGAATAATGTAACAAACCCAACTTTTGAATAATATTTGTTTCCTGAATATGTTTGTTATTTTATACTCAACAAAATTATATCCTTTTATTAATGAAATGAGTATAATTAAAATTATATTTTGGGTTTCAACTCTCATATGGCCATTGTTCAATATGATTATTGGAAACTATACTCTTAATGTTATTATTATAGTTTATAAATACAGATGATCATGGTTAATTAATACAGAAAGAAGAGTTGATGGCCTCATCTAGTAGAATTAGGTCGTATAAATATCATCTTTCAGATATTGTGAAGCAGGTAGCATCACTTGGCTTTTCTTAGGACCAACCCAACCTAAGCTTCAACATATTAAGCTTGAACATAATTTCCTTCTCGATAAGTTCAAGATGATTGAAATCACCACTCGGGCAATGTTGTCTGAGCCACCCCAATATTCTATCACTATTT
Organism: Viscum album; assembly: GCA_963277665.1. Lineage (NCBI taxonomy): Eukaryota > Viridiplantae > Streptophyta > Magnoliopsida > Santalales > Viscaceae > Viscum > Viscum album. The sequence continues at coordinate 1,746,904,420 of OY728146.1, read as the reverse complement.
CACACCTTACTCTTAATTCCTATGCAGGTGTTATAAGGGGATATGTAATGAGGCATTAGTTACTTGGTGTAATCCTTTTGTATAAATGAAGTTTTTATTTCCTATTATGGTTAAATTTGTGAATTTCAAATATCAAGATAAATATAGGATGAATTTATAGAAGTTCTATATTATTAATGAATATTGAAAAACACGTATTTTAAAATATTTTTTTTACACTTTAAATAATTAATAATGTGAATTTATTTTCAAAAAAAATAGTCTTCTATAGTTGAGATCAGTAAGAAATTTAGATTCTAATAAGATCAAATTATTTTTTTAGTGAATAGTAAATTATGAATAGTAATATTACCCTTATGAATAGTATTGTGACCAATGGAATAGTAGCCTCACTTAATTAATTATAAATATAATTTAGGCATCTTAAATAGTAATTTGATATAATAGCATAAGTAAATAACTATTTCAGAAATTATTTGTTAATATTAGTTTTTTTAGGTAAATTGTTATTTTACTTAAAAATTAAATATATCATAATTAGAAAATTATTTTCATAAAATGGAGTTAATTTTTGAATTTAGAACATCGATATTGAGTTAGTGTTAATTAACAATACTTTTATAAAATGTTTTGTTTTTCAGTGAATTGCAAAAATACAATTTTTGAGTTTTCAGTGTGTTTAATGACATCATAATGATGTAATAATTGAAATTAAATTATGGACGAGTTTTGTACATTAAAATATTATATAAGGGGTCCTAAATGGTTAATACCATGGTAAAATACCATGGGAAAGCCCATGGTTTTGCAAATATAACTAATGAGGTGTCCCTTGGAAATTAATTAAATATTTCTTCACTTTTTCTATAAATACCAACCCATTACCTCATTATATTCATTTAAAATTCCTCCTAAATTAATATATGGTCTTTCTACCTACGAAAGAGTCCTACCAAGGCACCCTCAAACCCCCAAAGGTCCCAAACTTTATGTTTTTGAAGTTACTCTTCAAGGTAAGGGAACCTTTCACCCTCCTTTTTAGTCAACACTTATTTTATGTTATGTCTTTGAATTATTATTTTAATATATTGGGATATAATATTTTGTATCCCTATTTCTGTCCTTTTGATGTCCATATGATGATATTACCTTTTTTTCTCTCATCAATTTAATTTCTGAATTTTTAAGTGACGTCGTTAGGCTGCCAGATTTTGGTAAAAGAAATTGCATCTTCTCTTTTCTTTCATGCTTTCTTTTCACGGTGAATGTCATTCAAATATTCATACCAGGATATTATTTATTTTTTATTTTATCCATATAATTTATTATGAGTTAATTATGAGTGGTTGAACCTTGTCCCCTCTCTTTTTAAAGTTTTCTCAAACCATGTTATATAGCTGTTATGCTACATAATTTTCGTCTCAAAATCTCTCCCTTTTTCTCAATATTTTTTATTATTTTATTTATGTGAATACCCAAACATATTTCATTTTTAAGGGTATTTATCAAGACATAAAAATGATATATTTTATTCTTCAATTTACGTACGTAAAACCCTCATTCCTATTCCATGGGTTATAAATCACATAATGATCTTCATTTTAAGCACTTTTTAAGACGTCATGATTTTGATATGAAATCCATTTCTTTTATTATCTTTGGGTTATATTTAATTTTTTTTGATTATGATATAAGTGGATCACATTAAAATAAACTCATATTAAGGATGTGCCCTGATAGTTCTCTAATTCATTGGGTAAATAATTAATCTCTAGTGATGACAAGTTTTACGATACCTTGGTGCATAACCTTGGTAATTTGTATTACACCTTGGGGATGGACCTTGGTGATATGCTTATGAATGTCTAAAGTAAATTTTGTAACCACATTTTCAGGTTATGTTTCAAGTTATTATTATGATATTCCTATTTATTCTCATGTTCTTACTATTATTGCTCAAGTTCTCATGTAAACTGATTCACTTGTTTTCTTTATTGGACCTTCTGCTCACCCTTTCCATTGATCTATGTCTCTAGGATATGAGATGTGGTAATTGTACTTAGGATTAAATTTTCAACAAGATTTTTGGGGGGATTAAAATAATGTTTTAAGTTTTCATGTATTTTGTACCATTTTTTCCAATACACTAGACTTTAAATACCCTTGGTTTTTAAAATGAAATGAAAAGCTATGTAATTAAAAGGAAGGATGCCATAGTTGGTATCAAAGTATAGTTTAGTTATTTGTATAAATTAGAAAATAAAAACTATAGGAATAACCTTGTAAAAAAATTTAAATATAAGAAAAATTCTTGGTATTTTTTTGAAATATTAAGTAAGTGGTTTTTTAACAAATAAATCTATTTCTGGATACTAACAAGTTGATTTGGATCTAGTATAGATGTACCTAGGAGTGAAAACTTTGACATGGAGTTTCGGGCTTGACCTCGGGTATCCTGGTACACAACAACATGCCTTGATACACATCTGTGTTGACACTCTCAGTGGATATATTTGGTTAATCACAATCTTTTTATGAATCATTATGAAGGATTTATAGAGAAATGTAATTGTTTAAGCATGATGTTTTTAGACATAAAATTATTTATAGTGAAAAGATTCATAAATTAAATAATCTTCTTACTAAGGTATTATTATTTTAAAAAATGGAGGGAAATAGGAGTAACCATGAAAATGGTGATCGCAATGGACCTTGCGCTGAAAGCCCTCTGATGGAAGACAGAATGGAAACTTTCATGAGAATGATGAACCAAATGACTCAGGTTATGGGAAATAACTTGAATCAAGTTGAGAGAATGATTTCATCATGAAGGGAACAACATTATTTTGAGTCCTTTATGTTTCAAATATCTCCAACCTTTAGTGGATATACCAACCCATTGAATACTGAATAGTGGATCATCTCTATCAAGAAGATCTTTTCTATGCACCTCTATTCAGAACAAGAGAAGGTCGCTCTATCTGTTTACAGCTTAGAGGGAGAAGCTGATCAGTGGTAGGAACTAATTAAAAACATGAGGCCAAGACTGGTGGTTGAAGCTATAGAGAAGGAAGAATTTAGAGGGATCTTCTTCAATAAATATTTCCCTCATTCTATGGGAACCAAAATGGAGGAGTTTCTCGAGCTGAAGTAGAAGGAGAATGAATCTTTTGGAAACTATGAGATAAAATTCACAAGACTTTCCTGTTACACCTCAAGATTTTTCATGGATCCTAATGGGAAGGTTGATAGATTCTTTGTTGGACTAAGACCTCATATTCAGAACACTCCATCCAAATGAGACTATTATAGCCATGAGGTGATCGTGCAGAGTGTCATGAAAGTTGAACTGGAGTTCAATGAGACGCAATTTCTCATAAATCCAATGAAAACAAGAGATCAATGGAGCCCATATAAGGGAGGACATTTGATCAGGTAAGTGGAATCAAGCAAGGGAAACATCCCAGATGTATTAAATGTGGGAAGAATCATTCGGGAAATTGACTGTTCATGAGGGGATAATGCTATAAGTGTGGAAGAGATGGCCCTATCATGTGGAATTCTCATAGTGATGTGAAGAATAAACTTCCCAACACTAATGACAAAGGTAAAATGGTTCAGAGCATACTTAAAGTCAAATTCTTCATGTGTGGACAGCTTGGGCATCTTTTCCAATCAGTGTCCAAATCTAAGGGCAGTGGAGGGGAATCACCATCAGCCTCAGTACAGGCCAAGGGAGAAAGGTTGTGATTTTTCTATCAAAAAAACTGATGTTGAAGCTCCAAATAATGTAGTGGAAGGTACTATTGTTATTATCTCAAAGATATAAAATACATTTTTTTATTCGGGTTCTACGTATTCCTTTATTTCCTCCATGTTTTCAAGGAATTTATAATCAACCCCTGAATTGCTAAAAGTAGAGTTATCAGTCAAGACTCTTGGTGGGATTATCCAAGCATTGCCAGTGTTTAGAAACTCTATTATTTACTTTAGTGAGAACAATATTATCACAAATATAGTAGTCATTCCCATGCTAGTGTTCGACATTATACTAGGGATGGAGTGGCTCTCAAAGTATAATGCTAAGATCAAATGCAGAAGCCTGGAAATTTTAGTAGTCTTGAATGGAAAACCTACCATTATCTTATAAGGGGAGATATCTCAACCTGATAATTGTCGATAAGAACCTCATATATCCTTCCTTATAGAGTTTATCAAAAAATAATAAGAAGGAAATGAGAGTTTAAGGATAGAAAATGTCCCAATCATACAAGAATAAATTTACGTATTTCGTAAGGAGTTACCCAGACCTCCCCTAGAAAGAGAAGTAGATTTTTCCATTGAACTTGTACCTGGATATCATCTGATAAGAAAGACCCTGTATAGGATGAAAAATTTAGTGATTGAGGAATTAAATAAACAACTCCAAGACCTTTTAGAGAACGAGTTTATCTGACCAAGTGTGTCTCCTTGGGGATCACTTGTTCTCTTTATGAAGAATAAGGATGGATCAATGTGTCTATGCGTTGATTATAGAGAAATGAATAGGATCATAGTGAATAATAAATACCCTCTTCCAAGAATTGATGACTTATTTGACAAACTTTATGGGGCTCAATTATTCTCCAAGGTTGATCTTTGATCAGGTTATTATCAATTGAGGGTGAAGATGGAAGATACTCTAAAAACTGCCTTCTAATCATGATATGTGTATTATGAGTTTTTCTATTCCCTTAGAACTAACTACTTCACATGCATTTTTTATGGATTTGATGAATAGAGTTTTTAAATAATACCTTGATAACTTTGTGGTAGTTTTTGTGGACAGTGATTGTGGCCCTTCTACTTCAGGTGCATGATTGCTGGTTGGAGTTGGAGAGCATAGGACCGAGCTTAGGCTTGTAATGCTGCTGGAGTTTCTGTTTACTTTCGTGCTTTGTTTTCAGTTTTATTTCAGCACGTTGTTGTGTTTTCTGATTTCCCTTAAATACTTGTACCTGTTGCATCATTATCATTATCATTATATGTTCATTACTTCCGTTGTTTAGTTTCAGTGTTTGTATGCTGCTTACTGCTTCTTCTATTGACTGTTGTTTTCTTGCCTTGTATACCTTACCAAATGAGGGCATAGTTTCCCCAATAGCTTACCAAGTCCCTCGCTACTAGTCGGCAACCTCTGGCATTTGGGGAAATGTGTTTGACATTATGTTGAGAACCGGGTACGGGGCACCAGTGGAAGGGCTCCAGATTTGGGTCGTTACAAAGTGATGATATTCTGATTTATTCCAAAAGTTTCAAGGATCATGAGGATCATCTAAGGGTTATTTTTTAAACTCTATGGAAGGAGATGCTTTTTGGAAAGTTCATAAAATGTGAATTTTGGTCACAAAAATCTGATTTATTGGGGAACATTTTAACCAATGAATGAATCAAAGTTGACCCTGTAAAGTCAATGGTTGTAGAGTAGTGGCCTTAACATACAATAATAACTGAGATTCAAAGTTTTCTTGGTTTAATGGGATATTTTGGGAGGTTTTTTAAAACTTTTCATGACTTTCAAATCCATTATCCAAGTTAATTAGAAAAGGGTTCAAGTTCATCTAGACAATGGAGTGTGAGGAAAGTTTTCAAGAGCTGAAGAAGAGATTTGTTATTGCACCCGTGTTAACTCTTCCTTCAAGTGGAGAATGATTCATTATTTTTAGAGATGCATCTTTAAAAGGGATTGTATGAATCCTCATGAAAAATGAAAAAATCATTGATTATGGATCATGAAAATTGAAGATCCATGAGCATAACTATCCTATGCATGATCTTGAGATAGCTGCAGTCATGTTTTCTCTAAAAATATGGAAGCACTATCTTTATAGGGACAAATGTGATATATACATAGACCATCAAATTTTGAAGTATATTTTCACACAAAATGAATTGAACATGAGACAAATGAGATGGTTAGAATTTATTTAATACTATGATTGTTCAATTCATTATCATCTCGAAAGAGAAAACAAAGTCGTTGGGGCATTTAGTAGGAAAGACCCAATTTTTGTATCCATGATGAGGATTCAAAGATATCCTCTAATCAATGACATTGTAAATATAGAAATAGGAATTATAAGAGAAGGGAAATCATCAACCCTAACCCAAATTATTTCTCAACCATCATTACTAGAGAATATAAAGAAAGATCAGAAAGAATATCCTTTGTTATAGAAGAAGTTTGAGGCTATGATGGATGAGAGGTTTCCTGAGTTCAATATTGATCAAGAAGGTGTACTGAAATTTAGTACAATACTATGTGTTCCATATATTCTAGACCTAAAGAATGAGGTGGTGGATGAAGCTCATAGATCTACTTTCTCAATAAATCAAGGAAGCACTAAAATTTATAGGGACCTTCGTGATCACTTTTGGTGGGATAATATGATAAGGGAGATTGCAGACTACACTACAAGGTACCTGGTATGTCATCAAGTGAACAAAAAGTGAAAAAAATTTAAAGGGGTATTACAACCATTACCCATACTATCATGGAAGTGGGATAATATCATTATGGACTTTGTCACTAGTCTCTCGAGAACTTCCCAAGGAAACAATGAGATATGGGTTATAGTGGACCGTCTCACCAAGACTACCCATTTTACTCTATTCGAAAAGATTTATCTCTGGATAAACTTTCCAAGATTTACGTGAAAGAAACGGTAAGGCTGTATGGAGTTTCACTTTTTATCGTATCCGAACATGATCCAAGGTTCACATCAAAATTTTGGAGAATTATTCAACATGATCTGAGTACCGAATTGAATTTTAGTACGACCTATCACCCCCAAACTGATTTCCAATCAAAAAAGATTATTCAAACACTCAAGGACATGCTAAGAAAATTCTCAATGGAATTTAAAGGTGGATGGGATCAACATATCCCATTAGTTGAGTTCTCTTACAATAATATTTTCCTTTTGAGCATTAAAATGGAACCCTATGAAGCTCTATATGGGAAGGGATATAGAACTCTTACATTTTGGGATGAAGCTGGTGAGAGAAAACTTCATGGGCATGATCTTGTGCAAGAGATGATAGAAATTGTTCATGTCATCCAACAATATATTAAAGATGATTAGTGTCTAAAAACAATCTATGCCACCAACCGTCAAAGGGACTTAGAGTTTGATGTTGGTGACAAAGTCTTTATTCAAATCTCACCTTGGAAGAGGGTCATGAGGTTTGGGAAGAAAGGGAATCTCAGCCCTAGGTATATTGGCCCCTATGAAATCCTTGATCACATAGGAGAAGTGGCCTATCAGCTTTCACTTTCTCCAAATATAGCACAAATTCATGATGTCTTCAACGTATGTCTCTTGAGAAAGTAAATACCTGACCCTTAACATGTACTAAATCCAGAGGTGGTGCAACTGGAACATGACCTTTATTATGAGGAGTAGTTGGTGGATATTTTGGATTGTATGGACATGGTTAGACACAAAAAGTCTACCCACCTTGTTAAGGTGTTGTGGAGGAAAAAAATGTGAAGAAACCATGTGGGAACCAAATAAGTCTATAAGGTAGAAGTTCCCACACCTTTTCTCTTCTGAGGGTACGAGTTGAAATTTCAGGGATAAAATTTATTAAGGGGGGGATAATAAAACGACCCAAACTTTTTAATAATATTTGTTTCCTTAATATGTGTGTTATTTTATACTCAACAAAACTATATCCCTTTATTAATGATGTGAGTATAATTAAAATGAGACCGTTGGGTTTCGACTATCATATGAACATTGGTCAATATGACTATTGGAAACTAAACTCTTAACATTATGATTATTGTTTATAAATATGACTGATCATGGTTAATTAATACCAAAAGATGAGACAATGGCCTCATCCAGTAGACTCGAGTTGTATGAATTCCATCTGTCAGAGCTTGGGAAGGAGGCAGCATCACTGGGCTTTTCTCTGGACCAACCCCAATCCGAGCTTTAACATATTAACCTTGAACGTAATCTCCTTCATGAGAAGTTCAAGCTGATAGAAATAACCTCTCAAGAAATGTTGTCTAAGCCATCCCAAGATTCTATCACCATTGCACACCTTACTCTTATGTACTATGTAGGTGTTATAAGGGTCTATGTAACAAGGCCTTTGTTACTTTGTGTAATCCTTTTGTAGAAATGAAATCATTATTTCATATTATGGAAAAAAAGTGAATTTTAAATATCAAGATAAATACAAGATGAATTTATAGAAGTTCCATATTATTGATGAATATTAGAAAAAAATGTTTTTTAAAATATTTTTTTATACTTTAAATAATTAATAATGTTAAATGATTTTCAAAAAATAGTCTTCTACAGTTGTGATCGGTAAGAAATTTAGATTCTAATAAGATCAAATTAATTTTTGGTGAATAAAAAATTATGAATAGTAATATTACCCTTATGAATAGTAATGTGACCAAAGGATTAGTAACATAAATTAATTAAATATAAATATAATTTTTTCATCTTGGATGGTAATGTGATATAATAGCATAAGTAAATAATCTTTTTAGAAATTTTTAGTTAAGTATTAGTTTTTTTTGGTTTAATAGTTATTTTACTTAATAATTAAATATCTCATAATTAGAAAATTATTTTCATAAAATGGAGTTTATTTTTCAATTCATAACATCTATATTAGGTTTGGGTGAATTTATGAGATTTTTACAAAATGTTTTGTTTTTCAGTGAATAGTGTAAATACAGTTTTTGAGATTCCAGTGTGTTTAATGACATCAAAATGATGTAACAATTAAAATAAAATTATGGTAAACTTTTGTACAGTAAAACATGATATGAGGTTTCTAAAGTGGATAATTACAAGGGAAAATAGCATTGTCAAGCCCATGGTTTTTCAAATACCACTAATGAGGTGTCCCTTGGAAATTAATAAAATATTCCCTCACTTTTTCTATAAATACCAACTCATTCCTTAATTACTTTCATTCCAAATTACCCCTCAACAAATCTATGTTCTTTTTTACTTAAAAAGGAGTCCTCCCAAGGTTCCCTCATGTCCCCCAAGGTCCAAACCATTGAGTTTTTGAAGTTACTATTAAAGGTAGGGTAACATTTAACCCTCCTTTTTAGTCAACACTTATTTTATGTTATGTCTTTGAATTTCCATTTTCATATATTGGGGTATGATATTCTGTATCCCACTTACTGTCTATTTTATTTCCATATTATGAGATTCCAATTTTTCTCACATCAATTCATTTTTTTAATTTTTAAGTGACGCTGTTAGGCTGCCGAATTTTCGTAAAAGAAATTGTATCATCTCTTTTCTTTCACGTTTCCTTTTCATGGGGAATATCATTCAAATATCCATACCATGATCTTATTTATTTTTTATTTTTTAACTATAAAATATTATTTTTTAATTATGAGTTTTTTAACCTTGTAACCTCTCTTTTTAATGTTTTCTAAAACCATGTTATATAGTCGTTATGCGGTAGAATGTTTGTATCAAAATCACTCTCTTTTTCTCAGGAAATTATCTTATTTTATTTGTGTGAAAACCCAAACCTATTTATTTTCTAGGGTATTCATAAATAAATAAAAGATTTATATTTTTTTCTTTAATTTACATACATAAAACCCTCATTCCCTTTCCCTGGTTTATAAATGACATAATGATCTTGTTTTTAAGCAATTTTTTTTAACGTCATGTTTTTTATTTGAAACCCATTTATTTTATTCTATTTTGGTTATTTATGAAATTTTTGATTATTATCTATGTGTCTCACATGAAAATAATGATGTATTAAGGGTGCGCCCTAATATCACTCCAATGCATTGGGTAAAGAATTAATCTCTATATATGACAATTTTTTCGATACCTTGGTGGATAACCTTGGTAATTTTTATGAAACCTTGGGGATGGACCTTGGTGATATTCTTATTAATTTATAAATTAAATTTTTTAGACACATTTTCAAGTTATGTTTCAATTTATTATTATGATATGCCCTTTTATCCCCATGTTATTGTTGTTATCTCTCAAGTTCACATGTAAACTGTTTCACTTGTTTTCCTTAATGGGCCTTCTGCTCACCCTTTCCATTGATGTATGTATCTAGGTAATGAGATATAGTAATTTTACTTAGGATAAACTTTTAAAAAATCTTTTAAAAGGTATTAAAATAATGTTTTATGTTTTCATTTATTTTTTACCCTTTTTTCCAAGACATTGGACATTAAATATCCTTTATTTGTAAAATGAAAGGAAAAGTTATGTAATAAAAAGGAGGGATACCATATTTACTCCTTTAATGTCTTTATTTAAAAGAGAATGTAACCTCATAAGTTCCATGTAGAACTTTTATAACTTTAATTTTCATGTTGGTTGTTTTTTTCTAAAATTACTCTTTGATGAATAGAGTTATGATATTTGAATTGGATGTTTAATTTTTTTAGTGAATTGTTTTGAAAATAATGTCATGTTTTCATAATAAAACCCCTCGACTATGGACTGTTTTATTTGAGAATACAAATTGATAATTACTATTTTGAAACATGTTTGTACATATTGCTTTGGTTCTTCTTCTATGCCTTGATGTCATGGTTTGGTATATAGAATGTTGAGAAATGACCCTTATTGAAGTTATAAGATGAATTTACTCCCTTTTTAAAAAGAAATTTTACCAAACCAAAGAACCCTTATAAGTTCTTGGCCCTCTTATTAATGGAATTTACAATGTAGGAATTTTCCTACTTCACCATGGAACCTTCTATGTGACCATGAACCTTTATAAATAAATTGTCATGTTTTTTTTAAAAATTTTATGGTGTGTTCTAAATGTAATAGAATATAGATGATAGTTTTCTTTTCCTTAAATGAATCAATGGTTTATAAGGGTGGTAAGGCCATACCTATTTCTTATTCCATGTTAATGCTTATATGAATTGTAAGGTATTAATGTAATTGAACATGGATACTGAAATGAATAATAGGTATTTCCTTATGTATTATATTTTAAATTTGATACCAATGATTATAATGGGTTATTCAAATTCAAAGAATGAGAGGTATTGCCTCATGAATTGTATTATCAATATGATGGTTTCATTATATGGGATTGATAAATGTAATGAATGAGAGGTATTTCCTCATGTCTGTTTATTATAAATTATTGTGCCTAATACATAGGATATGGAATGATGGTAAGGGTTTATTTGAGCATGGTGCATCACGCTCCCTTACCTAGGGTGTTGAGCATGACGACTCGCACCGGTGATACTATATGGGTGATTGGCTTTACGCACCACATTCCATGATTAGAGTGTTGCCATGGAAGCTCACTCTCAATCCCAAGTGTTTTTTCATGACATGTCTCACTCTATTGAGATATAAGGAATATACCCCTTTTCATGATCTTGTAGGCTCATTTATACAATTTATGGTTGTCTAAGTTATGCCATAGTCTAGACAACAACTAGTATTCTAGGTATATGTCCATTAGGCATCTCCACACACGTGGTTCATATAGTTGGATGTAATATATAACTAATCTATGTATATAAGTATTACTATATATATAGTTCCTGACCATACGTGTATTAAGGTTATGAACTGAAGAAGGTATAACTGCCTGGTGTCCTTTAAGAACCTGATCTGGTTGTTGTTTATTTATTTCAACACTGCTTATTGTTATCCTCCTTATACCCACACACTAATTTACATTTTATTCATGGGATAGATTTAGTTGTCGGCTTCTTGGGTGGAAACCAACATATATTTATATCTCACACCATTCTTGGGACACCATTGCATTGAGGTACATAACTATACCATTATGTTCACATGACTATGGACCCTTGATTGTTCTATTTTCTATTACCTTGGATTTAGGAACATAGGACCGAACTCGAGCTCAGGATTATCATAGAGATTGACTTTGGGATTTTTTTTCCTTTTTCATTATTTGAGTATTGTACTATATCTTTTAATTGTTGTATTTATTCTGTTTTAGTTATGTATCATCTTCAGGAAATGCATACATCAATTCTATAATGGTCTTTTCCAACTTTTCAAATAGTTTTTTTTAATATTCTTACACTGATTTGTCTTTAATTTTTTTACTTATTTTGTTATTTTATGTTGTTTATTATTTCAAATAATATAGTGATACTTTTATATGAGGGTATAGTCTCCCCACTATCACCTCCTAATACCCTCACTGCTAGTCGACATTATCTAGTATATGGGGAGGCATGCTTAGGGCCATGTGACCTACTGGTCTGGCCGCTGTCTTAGTGGTGAGTTGGTCCAAGATGTAAGAAAGTGGTATCATAACTTCCATTTTCTTTTTTTAATTTTTTTAGCTAGTAGAATGGAGATAAGGAATATATTGGAACTTCAGAAATAGTTATTTCTAGTACTGATCACCCCACCCATATGGAAAATTCATGTAGCCTTGGATGGGAATGTTGTTCAAAATATTTGTTATTACAATTGATATGATTTCACCTTGATTTAATGATGTACTTTACACTTCTTATGATAAATGTATTGTATAGAATTTGACTTTGACCTGGTATGGAAACAAAGTAACATGACATGAATCATTATAGGAATATAGATAATACACAAGCCATTCATATGGCATTCCATGCATATGACATTCCATGTAGTTTCATATGTAGGTTGTTTTCTGAATTGATTTTCTATATTGAGTGTATTCCATGCCATTTATTTATTAGTATATGTGTTTAGATAACATGATTTAGTGTTTATTTAGCATGTTGGTCTCTTTACATGCTTTAGTGATCATATTCCATGATGCCTGTTGATTTAGAATATTTTTTATAGATCGTGATTTAGTGTTTATAGAATAATCCTATATGTCTATAACTTACCATAACACGATAGTTTTTTTATATTTAAATGGTTGCATGGGATAAATATAGTGGTTGTGAATAAATAGGAACTGTTTTTCTATTTTAAGGTGCATGGGTGCCTTATAATTTGGAAAAGGTAACCCATATACTCAAATCATCCTTGATATTTATAAATGTTTAGAGAAATTTATTAAAAATGTAAAAGGATAATAAATTTTAAGATTTAATATTGATTGGATTTGATTAATGGGAGCGAAATCCCAAGCAATAAATTGTATAGGCACTTTATATATTGGTATATGATCACCAATATAACTGAACCATTATATATGATCATGTTATATTCATAAATGAATTTGGTTTTGATTAAATAGGTGATAACCTTTTCCCTATAAAGTGTATAGGTGCTTTATAGATTAGGGTGGTGGAAACCCATGTAACTGAACATTTTTTTATATGATCATTGTATACTTTGAAGTGGTTGAAATGTGAGAGTTGTTAAATTTTAATATAAAATAAAAATTGGTTACCTTCTTAAGTGCACAACTGGGTCCAATTAGGCCAGTTGGGGAATATTTATCGTGAGTTGAGCCATTTGGGTGTTTACAACTTTAATAATTAAGAAACTGAAATAGGGGTTCATTTTGATAAACCCAGGTTGTCTTAATAGGACCCTCATAGGTCACTTTATCTTTTATAACATGAAAAGGAATTTCTTTGATAAATTTCTCAATTTTTTACAGATTTTAATAAATTTTCATTGTTTAAAAATGAGGTCTTCTATAACTAGATTGTTTTTACCTTGGGGTGTTGGTTAAATCATGTTCTCGGAGATTTGTTTTATAATTGGTTCTCGGTTTTTGTATCAAATATTTTAAATTATTAAATATTAAATGTGAATCAATTCAAGTGACCTAAAATGGAACCCTATGTGGTTTTCTTCTATTTAAAACTTTCATGTAAGAGTAGTTTAATTTTATTCTTGAGTTTATTTGAAACATAAGCGTGACTGTTTTCTGTAGGAATTCTTTATCTTTTATATAAATTGTTAAATTATAGTCCCTTAAGCTGGTGACTTATGTTAGAATGATCTATTTATAGGTTTTATGGTTTTTCTTTCATAAAGGGATAGCCCATGGTAGGTGTCACACTTACAGTTTAAATTCCTTGAAAAATTCAGTGATATTTATATTTTATGGTGTCATTCATGTGTCATTGTATTTATTATGACTCTTTTATCTCTTAATGACACCCTTGTTCGGATGGGTGGTCATGTTCTTCTTAGCCTCTTTTATAGTTGTAAGCATCGAGTGATGCTCAGTTTCAGTAGGTTCGACATGCTCAGGCATAGTCGGATACTTCTTAGGTCACTTGAACCTTTATTATTCCTCAGTTATGGATGACGTGGTATTACATCATCTATGCTAATGTTCATATGGGTAAATATGACTATGGGTTAAATATATTATATGGTCAATCAGATACTTGAAGGCATAGGGATGACAGCCTATGGGTAGTATCAAGGATGTGTCATATTCTTCTAAAACCTTACGGTAGTTTGTTTTCATGTATGTGGTTCCCATTGAGTGCTAAATGTTGTAACGAACTGGTTTACTTCGGTGAAATCGTTGAGCCTTGAGTTGTTGAGCATGATCTCAGGTTAGCTTTAGAGTAGAGTGACCTAGGAATTTAAAGGAATCAATTCATCCCAATGCTTGGGATGGATTTATTATAGGATCATATGTTTTTCCATGTCGATCGATTTGGTTTTGGCCTTCATGCCAAATGATTTTATGTTGAGACATGGTGATCATGACTCAGAAAAGTGACACGTGTACATTTAAGTTTTTTTTGATCTAGTGTGCAGGTGGGAGACTGATCAGTCTCTTATTTTAATGAATAAGAAACTCCTATGGTTTGAAGCACCATGTCAGTTCTGAAATATCTTCCTTTCTATCTAGAAGGAACACAATCAAGGATGACCATGGAAATTGGTAAGTTATGCTCGAATTTCTTTCAGGCCTTCATGTTTTAAATCATGTTTTTACTTTCTTTAGATCATGAATTTTATGTGGTTGTCTATATATGAAAACCATGAAAAACATAATCAGTCTCGGATGGACTTAGGTGGTTAATCTTGAATGATCATGGTATGTATCTAGTGGAGAAGGCATCATGGTTTAGTTTATGGAAGTGTGTTAGTAGGTGAATCTTAACTTCTTTCATGAATTCGACCAATAGTGGTTCAAATGTTCTTATTTTTTTCTTGGTTGGGTAAAAACCATTAAAATCCTCTAACTTTACTCTTCTGAAAGAGACGATCATGTCCCCTGTGTTGATGTCATACTTGATTCACTAAGAGAGTGTTGGTCTTATGTTGAACTAGTTTTAAATCCATTTGTCTTGAGAAGTAATCTCTAACAAAGTTTCACACTGGATGCATGGTTTATTTTGAGGCTTGGTTAGTTTGGAGTGATACTAGGGTTTCTGAGTGGGAATGCCTTGGATGGAATCTTGAACGCTAGACATTTCCTTTGACTTGACCACTAAAAATATGCCTATATTAGACCAGTTAAGTATTTGGTGGGGAGTATGTACTACCCTAGGGTAATTCCATATACACAGTATTAATGAATCTGAGGTTACCTCAGACATGTGGTTGGTCGTGAAGGTGTCGTTTAAAAAAGGGTAATGATTTTAGTGGGTCAGATCTAATTTACACACTCATTCGTGCTGAGGCATGATGGTTTAAATGACTATATGATAGTTTGATTGAGGAAAATCACTATAATTTAGGTGTGGTCTTCTATGATCATCCTTGTTGTAAATGCATAATGGATTGGAGGAAGGCATTGTGGTTCAGTTTTAAATACACCATCCATCGAAGCCGAGCGTCTTGGTAATGGTCAGTTAGAGGTGGATCGACTGGTTTTCCTTTATTATCGATGATTACAGTTGGTGAAGAACCATTTTAAACATGTCACTAGGTTAAGATGGGTGTGGTTTTAAAAATATTCTTCTATGTCTTTCATGGAAAGAATGTGCAACCAATTTCATCTTGGTTAATTATAATTCAACCATTTCATTTAGTGAGGTATCAATTATGACCTTGAAAGTAATTAGGTTCACCTAGTTAAAGAAATCTCACCAGGATCATCAATATAATTCTTAGAGTTGTGCTTTATAAGGAAATTCCAATGGTGGATATGCCATGGTTCAAAATTGGCCCCTTCTAATTTTAAATCCTAAGGTGGGGAGAACATTTGGATAGATTTTTAAATATATGATGACATGATCATGTATCTAGATAAATTGGTTTGGGTAAGCAACATCTTGGTTTTTTGGTAGGAAATGAGTGTTCGATCATGTTTTTATGGCTTAAGTGGCTTGTGCTTAAAAGAATTCTCAGAGGTGTGTTGGGAATTTGGAAACACAAAATGACCATTAGAATGAGACTTCAACACCCGTGTAGGTTGGGTTATGTTTATTTTGTTCCTAAAGTCTTCTTGAGGACAATAATTTCTAAGGTGGGGATGTTATAATGACCTGTATTTTGAGTCAAGGAAAAATCCTGATGGAACTTGAACTTCAACATTTATTGGATGGGTTGTTTTTAAAACCGATCATCAGAATGAAATTGCAAGAGTTGGAACACTTCAATGTGATTTTTTTGGACTTGGGTTAAGTTATGAGAGGTACTTATAGGTCTCATTGAGTTTCGAGAGTTTTGAGGATATAATTTCAATATTTGGAGGGTCTGTAGATGGCGCAAATTTTTTATGAAACCGTGCAGCCCCAGTAGCAAACTGTGTGCGCTATGTAGAAGTGTAGTAGTGAAGCACACTAGTTGTGTATGGTTTTTTGAAAATTTTGCACCTAGACTATATGGTTAGTGACAGTTTGGTAATACCTAAGTATTATTCATCACATGGTTTGTTCACGATTAGGCTAACTATGTAGGAAAATTGTTCTATGTGATTTGTTAAGATTGTGGTGCCACACAGTTGGCATAGAATTTGGCCAAGTCATGTAGCCAAACCATGAAACTTAATTTCTAGGTTGAAATTACTATTTTACACTTAATTAATCATTAAAATTTATTTTCTTCTTTCTTCTTCACCTTCAGTGTGCATGGGTATCCTATCCCATGGGGTTTCCTCCTTATCAATCCTAACCTAGGCTTTGATGCTTCTCCTCTTCACTTTATCTGAATAAAGTGTCATTAGTCTCTATTCATTTGTAATGGTAATCTCTCAAATCCTCTCTAATCTATTTCAATTTCTTCATTCCATCAGTGGAACTATTTTAGTGCAAGAACATTTTACCTATTTTTATGCAAAATGTCCACTTCTTGTATTTCTTCCAAACTGGATCAAATTAGATCTTGAGATTATATGAGTGGTATGTAAAAAGTACGAGGTAGCTGTTCTATGAATTTCCCAATGTTTTCACTTATTTATAATTTTTTTTGTTGTGCCACACACTGGACTTGGTCTTACATTTCTTAATTATTGGGTCCTTTATATCAAATTGAATGTTTCACCATGATATACATCCATCGATTCATGTTTGAAAGTTTTGAGGATAAAAAATTCATATATAGACACCCCATGGGTGTGCTAGATTGTTTTTACATTTAAATTAAAATTTTCAAGTGTCGGAACACCTTGAAAGCATTCATCTTGGACTAATAATGGTTTTACCCCTTGCACACATTTGTCTAAATGATAATGGAACCTACTAAGTTCCATGTTTAACTTTTATAACTTGAACTTACATATTGGGTAGTTTTTATAAAATTCCTCTTTGATGAATTGAGTTATGATATTTTAATTGGATGTTTAATTATGGTAAGGGAATTGTTTTGAAAAGAAATGTCATGTTTTTATAATAAAAATCCTTGACTGAGGTGCGATGTATTTGAAAATACAAAGTGATGATTATTGTTTTGAAACATCTTTGACCTCATTGCTTTAGTTATTCTTTTATAACTTGATTCCATGGTCTATTATATGGCATGTTGACACATGGACCTAATTGAAGTTATAAAATTAATTACGTCTATTTTTTTTAATTCTTTACCAAACCAAAGTACCCCTACTAAGTGCTTGGTCTATCTTATTAAGGGAATTTCCCATGTATGAATTTTACCTCTTCACCAGGGCACCATCTAAGTTCCCTTGCACCTTGATAAAAGAATTGACTTATTTTGCTTAATTTGATGGCATGTATTAAATGGAATAGCATATTCTTAATAGTTTTCTATTAATTAAATGAATAAATGTTTTATAAGGGTGGTAAGGCCATGCCTATTTCTTATGCCAGGTAAATGCTTATATGAATTGTAAAGTCTTAATGAAATTGAACTTGGGTAATGAAATTCACAAGAGGTATTTCATTATGTATTATATTCTAAATGTGATACCCTTGATTGTAATGGGTTAATAAAATTAAAATCATTAGAGGTATTACCTCATGAATTTTATTATAAATATGATGATGACTTTATATGGGCTTGATAAATTTAATTCATGAGAGGTATTTCTTCATGGACGTTTATTATAAATGATTACGCCTTATACATAGGTTGTGGAATGATGGTAATGGTTTAATTGAGTATGGAACATCACACTCCCTTATATTGGGTGTTGATCATGACGCTTCGCACCAATGATACTATATGGGTGATGGGATTTATGCACCACGTTCCATGATTAGATTATTTCCATGGAGGCTCACTCACCATACCAAGTTGTTTTCATGACGCCACTCACTCTATTGGGATGTAGTGAATTTACCCTAATCCATGATCTTATAGGCTCATCTAGACTGGTAATGGATGTATGAATGATGCTCAGGTCTATCCAACAATTAGTATTCCAAGTATATGTATGTTAGGAATCTTCATACACTTGGTTTATATAGGTGAATTAAATATATAACTAAACTGTATATTTATAATGATTACTATATATTGTTCCTGATCATACATGTATTCTAGCTATGAATCAAAGTAGGTATAGCCATCAGGTGTCCCTTAAGAACCTATAAGGATTGTTGTTTATTTATATTATAAATTCTTATTCTTATCCTCCTTATACTTTCACACAAATTTACTTTATATTCAGGGGTAGGATTCAGTCGTAGACTCCATGGATGGAAACCTATTGAGATTTATATCTTACACTCTCCTAAGGCTACCATTGCACTGTGGTTCCCAAGTATATCTTTATGTTCATAGGATTATGGACTCATTCTTGTGTTGTTTGGCCAAATTTTTTATATTGTTCTTGTTAGGTCCACTAGGCTAGATACCCTGAGAGGGGGGGGGGGGTAAATCAGGGTATGACAGATTAAAACAAGTGTCCCTTTTGATCTTTTTTTTTTGTAGTTAGACAAAAGCCTCTTATCTCTCCTTCCTGTTGCAGAGTATGAATAAAACTTAAAGAATGAACATGGCACAAAAAAATTTACTTGGTTCACCCTCATTGGGCTACGTCCAAGGAGAATACACCGGCAGTGTGTCGATGTACCAATTCCACTATAACCGAACTCTTATTTACAAGTTTGAAGTGGACTCACTGTCCCTCCTAGTTTACAACCACTAACTATATGAAAGCTCACTGCTCTCTCAACTAAAGTGTGATGACTACTTATTCAGAAGATTCACTCTCAGTTTATAGACCTATAGGTCTCTTCATTATCACTAATGAAATATGCATTTTTAACTGTTGATAGATTCTCTATTTAAGTTCAGCTTTCACTTATAGATGAATCTCACTTTTCACCGAGTTTACTGGGCAACTGTAAATATTTCACGCAACCCTTACTGTGCCTTGCGCACAAGATTCCAATTTTTTCCCGAAAAAACCTTTGCACCCAACTTCAATCCTTTGCACAACTCAAATCTTACGCGCAACTTTCTTAGTTTGTGTGCAACTCAAAATCTTTCGTGCAACTCCCTTTGTGTGAAATTATTACACAATATGGTGCTCATATTTTCTCTAAGTGTCGAGCTCTCTCAGTGTGAGGGGGTAACATCTTATTTACAGACCTCTTTGACCCCTACGTGCAAAAACTCTGATGCATCGCGCAATATCCTGACGTGTCGCACAAAACCCCATTTTACATCGCCTCTGGCGCGTAAGTCTCTTTCACACCAACCTCTTATTTCTCACCCTTCTGGAATCTTTTTAACACTTCCTCCCTTTTCCATTTTTTTATATTCGGACCACGAATCATGCCTGGCACACAAAACCCCATTTGACATCACCTTAGGAACACAAATTTCTTTCACGCAACCTCTTCTTTTTGTGCCAATGTTCAAATATTTCTCACATCATCCTCTTTCGCACCAATGTTCAAATCTATTGCACAACCTCCTCTTTCACGCTAATTCTCCAATATTTCATGCACCTCATGCCTTTATCGTTTTTCAACCTTCTGCTCTTGAAACCTTCCTTACGCGCAATATTCCAAACCACCATAGATCTTGTGTGAAACATCCTTTTCCAAAAACATGTTTCCCCATTCAATGATTTTGAGGCCCAAAAATTTGGCAAACACTAGAAAATGGAGAAACCTTAGATCTGTTCTTTTTGTACTGCCTCTAGATAATCTATTCCTTTGTCATTATTCATTGTCAATATAGGTTATCAAAAATATATATAGAGTTCAACAAATAACTATGTAAACCCCCTTTGTCAAAAAAATTAGCATTGTGGTCTGCTCTGTCAGCACGAAGGTCCGCTTTGTCAACAAACACAATTACATTAAAAATGCTTCAATGATACCTTGAGGGATTTTTTCCCAATAGTTTTATTATTATTATTCTGCTACTTCGTATTTCATTTGTTATTACTTCCTCTATTTTTTTATGTTTTTTATTTACTATACTATTATGCTACTCTAATGTGAAGGTATAGTCTCCCCACTATCACCTCTTGAGAATATAACTGTTAATTGGTAGCCTCTAGCGTATAGGGAGGAATGCTTGAGGTAGTGTGACCCACTTGTATGGCCCCCGTATTAGTATTGAGTCAGGCCGGGATGTCATAGAAATAGGGGTTGAGATGAAAAACGTTTTGATAAAATGATTTGATAAAGATTATTGGGGGAAATGGTTTTAAGTGAAAGATGTTTTTGATAAGAATAAACTTGATAAAACCTATTATTTGGTTATAAAATTTTAATGGCATGTTAAAACAAAAAATTGAGTATTTTTACTATGAATGATGAATTAAATTCAAAATAATAATTTTCCTATGATTGATTGATTCAAGGAATATTTGATTATAAGTAGTTAGTGGGTGACTAGGACAAAAAAATTTGGACTCTAATCCCATAGAAATGGATTAATGATGAAAAATATTACTAAACCACATTTTGCATGATTTTCCCTGAAGGGGTGGTGATTGATTCAATCACAACATCCTAAGCCTTACGGATGTGCTCACACATTGTGATGTGATGTGACTGATTGATTTGGGTGATGATCCTAGATCTAGAAAGTAATAAAGATCAAGTAATATAACCATGGTTATTTGTTTTGACTTGGTTATTACATGCCAATGTTTATTGAACTGTTTTATTCATGCCCTTATATTTTATGAAAATTTTCATTTAAGACTATTTTTTATATACTTTTAACTACCTTATTTGAAATATTTTCATTTAATATGTGTAAATGAATTGGCATGCCTCATTTTTACTTAAATTAAAGCATAAATGGTTTATTTGTTATGGAACTACTTATGGAACATTCAGTGATATCCCATTGTGCTATTTTTCTCATAACCTACCTTTTCGATTAGGTGTTTCTTGGTTATGTTATGCCAGGTCCAGGAAAAGGGGAAGTGTTACTTAGATGTGGTGGGTATCCATGACACCCAAAACATTAGTGATAGTGAGGACTATTGGAGCAATGATCTACTCATTAAACAGTGATTTAAGTAATTTTTCTTGATGGATATTGTGTTTTTTTGGATGATGTACCTTTTTTATCTATATTTCTTTACATGGGATATTTTTATCCAAGAGGAGTGTTTGATATAGTGATTATTTATAGATCTGGCTTCCATTGTTCTCTATTGATTGATCATTATGGTGAAAAACACATTCTTCCTGACTGTTTGTTGATACCCATGTGATATTCTCTAGTCCTTGGGGATTGGGAATTCATTTAGGTATGTATCAAAGAAAATTCAGGTGCCTATGTTTGAGGTTATGTAGGTTGATTCATGGAAAATTCGTATTATAAGGTTAGATTAAGTGTCTTCCTTTGATGTCGGTATGTAGTTAGGGATTTCTTGGTAGAAATGAGGTAAGATTTTTGGTACTTGAGGGGTATACTACTACACATAAGGCCTTTAACATTGCTATAATAAGGATTTTTTTAGCATAAAATTTTACTGACAATCATACCACCCTTAAAATCCCTAGTTCCTTATCAATGATAGAAAATTGATGATAAATTCCACCTTTATCTGCATCGTTATTTAGCAATAATAAAGAGATCCTTTATTAGTTCTAAAAATAGCATCGATAAAAGGGGGTCCTTTATCATTTCTTGTTGAGCATTGATATAGGATCCCTTTATTATTGATTTTCATAGAACTGATAAATAATCCATTTATCGTTTCTTTTTCTAACACTGATAAAGGATCTCTTTATCAATGATTTTTATAGCGCTAATAAAGGGGAATATTGTTGTACTGTTCTTTCAAAATTACAACACACTTTAGTAGTAAAAATAGGGTCCAAAGAGAAAATACATAATTTAATTGAAATAAAATTTAGCAATAAAATAAAATAAAATCACTATATTATAGACATTTACATCATTGATATTTACAATTACATGAGTAAGAATAATTTATCAAAGTAATTCAAAAACATCAATGTTCCCTTTTCTTTGGCGCTTGACATCTAGTCATGGTATTAGTTCTCAAAAAAAAACCCTAACTAAATAAAAAAGAATGAACCGGTATAAGAAAATAATTATTATGTCAGTAATACTATAAATAAATAAATTAAACCTAAAGTGTCAATTTTAAACTAAAATATATACTTTGATCCATACTAGGAACAATGTATAGTAGATTAAGTTGTGGTTTATTCTTACACATCACACCATTTCTTTTTATTCTCAAAATAACGAGTGATTGAATTTGACCACATCTATAGTGATAAAAACTCACTATGGATGTGTTACAATTCAACATCACATACTTTTTATAAAAATTCCTTCAACTACCACACTGTTTTCTTCAATTTCAACAATCATATCTATAAAAATTAACTAAATAGGTATCAAATAAAAATGATAAGAAAATTAATAAAGTAATAGAAGATAAAATGATGAGAAAACAATATTATCTTTTTACAATTAGTTTTTTCCTTTGTGATATGTAGTTTAACCTAAAATGGATCTTATATATTGAAAACACGCACTTCAAGACATACTGATGACATCATGTGTTGGATTGATGTGTGTTCAATTTCTACACATCAAAAATAAATTATGGATTTTTGTCCTAAAGTTTTATAAAAATTGGAGCTTGTTTTCTTGATTTTCACTTATGACGTACATTTTAAACAAAAATGAAACCTATATTTGAAAACACGCACTTTAATTCATATTGGTCACATCGTGTGTTGGATTGATGTTCAGTAAATTATTACACATCATAAATGAATTATGTATTTTTTTTCCAAATGTTTGGAAATAATATGATCTCATTTTCTTATTTTAGTCTACGAAATGTGTGTTTTAAACTAAAATTGTACTTTTATATTGAAAACATGCAATTCGGGTCATATTAATTATATCATGTGTTGGATTGATGTGCATTCAATTCCTACATGTCAAAAATGAATTATGTATCATTTTACTAAATTTTGAAAACAATCAGATCTTTTTTTCTCAGTTTTGGCGATTTGACATGTGTTTTAAACTAAAATGTCACTTTTGTATTGAAAACACAGACTTTGAGTCATACCAACCACATCAGCTATAATATTGATGTTCAATCGATTCCTACACATCAAAAATGAATTATAAAAATTTTCCCTAATGTTTGAAACCAATATCAGCTCATTTTCTTAGTTTTATCAATTTATTATGCATTTAAACTAAAATTAAACTTTCATATTGAAAACAGGCACTTCGAGTCATACCGACCACATCGTGTGTCATATTGATGTGTGTTTGATTCCTACATATCCCAAATGAATTATGGATCATCATCCTAAATTTTGAAAAAGAAAATATTATCTCATTTTCTTGGTTTGGGCTATGTGATATGTTTTAAACTAAAATTACACATTTATATTGAAGGCAAATACTTAGAATCATACTGACTACATCATGTATTGGATTGAAAGGCGATAAATTCTTATATGTGAAAAATTAATCATGGATTATTTTCCAAAATTTTGGAAAAAATCTAAGACATTTTTCTCGGTTTTGGTGATGTTATGTGTGCTTTTAACTAAGATATAACTTTTATATTAACAATAAGAACTTCGAGTCATATCGACCACATCAATTGTCATATTGATGTGTGTTTAATTACAAAACATCAAAAATAAATTATAGATTGTTTTCATAATGTTCAAAAACAATTTGAGATTTTTTGCTCAATTTTGGCAATGTAAAAAAGGTTTTAAACTAAAATAAAACCTTTATATTGAAAGCACATACTTCAAGTTTTACCTACCACATCATTTATCGAATTAGAATGAGGTCAATTCCTACATGTGAAAAATGAATTATTTATTAATATTTAAAAAAATTAAAACAATATAAACTCGTTTTCTTGGATTTTTCTATGTGACGCACGTTTTAAACTAAAATGACACTTTAAAATTGAAAATGCATACTTAGATCCATAACAATCTCATCATGTGTTGGATTGAAGTTAGGTTGATTCATACTTGTTGAAAATGAATTATCAATCATTTTCCTAAAGTTTGAAAAAAATCCAAGATTGTTTTCTCAGTATTGACTATGTGATACATGTTTCAAACCAAAATGACACTTTTGTATTGAAAAGATGCACCTCAAGTCATACTTACCACATCATGTGTCAGATTCATGTGATTTCAACTCCAACACATCAAAAATGAATTACATATCATTTTCCAAATTTTTTTAAATAATTTTAATTTTTTCTTGGTTTTGATCATGTGATGTGCATTTTAAACTAATGTGTAAATTCAAAAAAATAAGTATAAAATAAAAATGAACGGGAAATTAACTAAAAATATATAGAAAATTATGATAAAATTAACTAAACAAGTAGTAGTTAGTCAATTTTTCATAATGTATATTAACATTATAACTCCATGTGTTTTATTCATCTATTTCTAAACAAATTGATCTCCTGAATTATACTTTTCCTTGGGAAATAGATCAAAAATAATATATTATAATTCAAATACTATGCTTCACATCCAAAATATATCACTAAGGTCATTTCCCATACTAGATCACAAACATAGTAGGTTATCAGATAAATTTGATTTTGAAAAACTTTTTGTCACCATATACTATTCTAGCACATCTATAAAAAAATTCACTTCTTATTTTGTGTATTTAGATTATTCTAAATTTTGATTTTATTGAGAAAATATAGAAAAAAATGATTAAAAATGTTATAAATTAAATTTTAATTACCTTTGGAAATTACCTATTCAAGGATTCTAGTATTTTTATGGTATATAATATCATTCATAAATTTAAAAACATAATATCCACAATCATTTTCATTATCTTACTCTAGACACTATAGAAACATTTACCTAAATGATTAAATTTTATTGAAATTTGTTTTGATAGTTAAATATTTCTATATATACCTTAATATATTTCCATTTTAATAAATCCATAGGTTTATTATGTTCATTGAATGACCTCATGCCATGATTTAGCTTATATTTATAGATCTCTCTATTATAACATAATTCACATTAAAATGGATGTTGGAATATATAATTAAAATTTTTTCTGTAAAATAATGATTGTAGTGCCTTAAAAAATCACCATACGCATCATGTGTGGTTGGTTTTATGGAAATACATGAATTGGATATAAAAAATAAATATTTGGGGTATAAAAAATTGATTGTGATTAGCATCTAGTGAATTCTAAAATAAATCAAATATGTAATGAAATAATAAAAATACATTTTATATTGTTAGATTACATAGTTTTACCACTACATTATAGGAATCAATAAAAGTTTTTTCTATTAGTTTCTTCTCAAATACCACACACATTTCATCATTTTTCTTATCAATTTGTTTCAATTACAAACAAATATTCTATAGAAATGATATAGGGATTAATTAATCAAAATCATGATTCGTAGGATTTTCCCTTTATATAGTAGTAATTGTTGGAACCATCTTATTTTAATGCTCAAAAATCATGATTATTATGTTTTTAATGAGATTGAAGTTTTATAATAGTATATTATTTTTTAAAGAATATGGGAATAAAATTTTCTAATTATAGAAATGTGCTACCATTACTTAAAATGTGCTACTATTAGGATTATGAAATTGTTAGTTCAAATGTTTTACCCCCAGCCTTGTGCCAACATCAGGATTGTACCACCATTAGTTCAAAGATATCACTACCATCTACATTCAACCACTATCCATGTGCCATAATTAGGCTTATTCAAATATTAATTCAATTTTTCTACTACCAAACAATATACTACCATAATTTCTATCGCAAAACATGTTATCACCATACCTGATACCATTAGTTCAATTCTAAAACCACCCGATGTGATACCGCTGGCTTATGATTCTGCTAAACCATTATAACATTGTTTCATAATAACTTAGAAGATGAACAACCTTTTATCATGATAACGTTGCTTTTCTATCCTTCATTTAAATTTAATGCTTTCAATGGCTAGTTTATGGGAGTTAATGCAGACACCCTCGTGTGGATTTTATTAATGACTATTCCTAAACCACTCTACAAATTCATTGGAGACTAAGTAAAAGGTTTATTGATTTTTGTCTTAGTATAAGGATCTATAATATATTTTTTACTATTCTCCAAAGGATAATTGAACTTGCAGAACTATATATTCTTGAGGACTCCATCATGTTTGCATTGCTGCTTGATGTGGTTTTGTATGCTTAATGCTTTCAATTATGAAAGTGTATAATTTACAATAGATCACAAACCATTAATAAACTGAATCAAAATAAGTTTTTCATATCATCTACAGATTGAAAAGAGAACCTTACAATACTGTGTTTTCCTATAATTTTAGATAAGCATGTTCGATATCCTCACCAATCCAAATAAATAGACCCTCAATCATTAGAATCTATTTAGACTGAGAAGGAATAAATCTTTATATCACTTTTTAATTTCTCTCTCTCTATATTATTTACTTTCCAGTAGTGTGATATTGTTCTCTATTTTTATATAAAAAATAAAAACATTTATTAAATATAATTTTTCAAGACACACACTCTCAAATTTATTTATTTTTATACCCACAAAAACTATATAAGAGGTCTTATGTGTCATATATTTGATTTATTCCCACATATAATTATGGAAGATCCCTTGATCCTGAAAAACCTATGATCTATTGTTTTTAAAGACCTGATCCAGTCTGTGGATCATATTTTTGTTTTAATAATTTACTTGGTAACAAATGATTTCCAAGTGGATGGGATCAAGTATTGGCTTGACACTAAACAACTTGTATACTCCACTATGTGTTTCAATTTTTTTCTTTATTTCAAAGATAAAAATGATTTTTTTTTAAATCTATAAAAAACCTATATTTTGATAGTTAATCTTAACCTATTTTTATATAAAATATTTTATTATGAAAATTTTATTCAAATGTTAATTTCATTCTTAATATTATTTTAACTAATCCCTAATCCAGCTTGGAGAAATATTTTGAAAACTCAATATTATTTTAATATAATGTTTTCAATAACAAGGAATATTTAATTATCTTGGGGGGATTTTGTTTTAAAGTGTTTTTAACAGAAATTTTTATTGGGTACTCAATTCATTAACTCTATTGAGTTACTAACTCCAGCAAATATTTGGTGTCAATGTATTTTCAAATATCTTTTCAACTTTGATTTAGTTATATTTTAAATATTTTAAATTTCAATTATTTCTAAATTTAGTTCTTTAAGGATAATTGAAAAGATGGATCTACTAAAAATAGACCTCCTTATTTTAATGGAACAAACTATGCTCATTGGGAGATTAAAATGAAAATTCCTATTGAAAACATGGGTTTTGAAATTTGTAAAGTCATTGAAGACAAATATGAATTACCATAAACTGCTAGATTTTCTTGGAGTGATCCTACTAAACATATAAAAATAATTGTAAATCCTTGAATTATCTATATTTTGATTTGGGTAAATATGAATTTAATAGGATTTATATCTGTGCAACTACTTTTGAAAGTTGGGACACTTTGATTATTTCTCATTAGGGAACATCTAATGTCAAATAAATGCACTTAAATACTTATACTATCAAATATTATACTTTTAAGATGAATCGTGATGAACCTATTTCATATTTATATTCGGGTTCAATGAGAAGAGGACATAATGCATTTGTTAGGGAAACCTATTTTTCAAACTAATCAAGTGATGTGCATGTTTATGTGTTTACCAGAAATATAGAGAGGAACTTCAGTGTCAATCCGAGTGTTAGGTGATGTTAAAAACTAACCTATTAAGGATATCATAATAAAATTGATTATGTATGAGGAATAACTCAAAGTAAATAGAGAATATGAGGATGATACAAATATAAAATATATAGCCTTCAAATAAACTACTTCAAAATAAAATGAGAAAATCTAAGCTGATAGCTCATGTGATGAGGAGTCACCAGCTGACAATGATGAAGAGATAGCCCACTTGGATAGAAGATTCAAAAAATTATAAAAGAGGAAAAAAATATTTAAGAAATACTATTATAAATGAAATTATTACAATAAGGGAAATTATATAAAGGACTGGGAGAAAGATAATACTAGGAATGAGATAGTTTTCTATTAGTGAAAAAGGAAATGTCATGTCAAATATGACTTCTCTAAGTTAAGATTTAGGAAGAAGTATGTTGATAAAGATAAAAGGTACAAGAAATCCATGAAATAAAATGGGAGTGATTTTGTGGATATATCAAGTTAATCTGATTTAAGTAGAGTGAATAATCATGATTTGGACAACATGTGTTTTATGACAACTACATCTGAGGTATCTATTTTCTCATGCTTCTCCTATTAATATTTCTAATCATTATAGATATAAAAACAATTATGAGAACATTTCTAATGAGGAAATGTTTTAGTATTATAATATGATGAAAGACACATTTAATGATATTAAATAAAAATACAAGATTTCAAATAAGCGTCACAGATTGACTGCAAGTTTTAATATTGATACTAGTATTGAAAAGGATAAAAATGGTCAGTTATTAACAAGGAAAAATGATTAAAAATTATCCAATGAGAAACTAAAGAAATATATGTAAATATTCAAAAATGGGATAAATACTCTTACACAAATTCTTGGAAACAAAAATACTCCCTAATACCCTATTGGAATCAGGTATCAACCTGGACAAAGAAGAATTATTAAAAATAGATTTATTCATAGTTCTAGTTTCATTAGTTCTGCTACTAATTTTTACTATTCTGGAACAAAAAAGTGGTTACTTATAAAATTTTAAAATCTTCTTATAATAATCCTGTTAAGAAATTATGGATTCCTAAATGATTGATTACTAATATTACTGGACCCAAGAATATTTGGCTACCAAATACATTTTTGGTGAAAACTTTTTCTAGTAGGATACTTACATGAAAAGATCCAGTAATAATTTATGGTACCTGGATAGTGGATTTTCTAGAAAAATTACTATAGATTATTCATGCTTTAAGAACCTCATCAAAGTTAATGGTTTACATATCACTTTTGGTGACAATGAAAAATGTAAAATTATTGGAGTTGGTCAAATCTATAATTGTAATACTATTTTAATTTACAAATTTTTATTTATAGATGGTCTAAAGTATAATCTACTTAGCATATCATGGCTATGTGATGGTGTCATTCATGTTAACTTTAAAAATAATTCATGTAATCTTTTTTATTCTAAAAACACTTTATTTTTTCTACTATGATTAATGATAATGTATATATACTATTAAATTAGATTCATTGATTTCTCAAAAAAATATTTTCTAAGTGAATTTCTCAAATAATCTTGGATTTGTTATAGGTGATTATACCATTGAAACATTCAACCTTATAGAAAGCTAACTATGAAAGGGTTAGTCAAGGATCTACCTAAACTAGAATTCCCATATGAAAAAGTATATAACCCATTTCAAAGAGGGAAATAACACAAAATTATATTTTAAATTGATAAAATAATTTTTAACTTCTCAACCCCTATAATTGGTTCACGTGAATTTATTTGGAAATTATAGAGTTTCTAGTATAAATGGGAAGTACTATGTGTATTTTCTTGTATATTACTTTTCTAAGTATACTAGGGAATTATTTCTAGTTTACAAAAGGAAGCCTATTATTATTTTAGAAAGTATGAAAAACTTGTAAAGAATATTAATATACTTAGTATTAAGACCTTTAGAAGTGATCATGGTTGTGAGCTTGAAAATCAGGATTTTGAATCATTTTTCCCACAAAATTACTATAATAATAACTTTTCTACACCTAGTACTCCATATTATAATGGATTTATAGAAAGGTGAAATATAACCCTTCAAGAAATTTCCCAGACCATCCTCAATGAGTATTAATCGCCTATTTATTTTTGGGAAGAGGCTGTAAATATAGCTTGTTATATAGTTAATAAAGTTTTAATTATTCCAATTTTAATGAAAACCCCTTATAAATTATTTAATAGTATAAATATAAAGGTTAATTACTTTATATTTTTTGGTTTAAATTTCATTATTCTTAATAATGAGGATAATATTGAAAAATTTACTTTCAATAGTGATGAAGGAATTTTCCTTGTATATTTAACATACAGTAAATCATATAGGGAATTTAATAAAATAACCAAGATTGTGGTAGAATATTTTCATATCAAATTTGATGAAATAGATCCACATGATCCTAATACCACTTTATAAAACCTTTTGGATGATATTTAAAATATGAATATCAATGTCAAACCTTCTAAAAATTCTATAAAACCAATAGAAATATCATCCAGTTATGAGGAACATCCTAAAACTAAACCTATAGAATACCATGATATTTCTTATCCTTCTTTTAATAGAACAATTATGATTCATAGATACCATCCTCTATATGTTTTACTTGTAGAATTAGAAATAGGTACAAAAACTATATCTTCTCTTTGAAATCAGGTTGAACATTAAGCATTCTTGTTACAACTTGAACCTAAAAACATCAATTATGAAATTAATAATGAATTATGGGTGATAAAAATTTAATAAAAACTTAATATATTTGAAATAAATAGATTTTGTGAACTTATAGATAGAACTAAGGACATTCTAACTTTTATCAATAAGTGTGTGTTTAGAAACAAAGTTGATGAGTCCAGGACAATAGTCATAAATAAAACTAGATTGGTTGTACAAGGATATATATGGAAAGAGGGTATTGAAAATTAGGAAACCCTTTCACCAGTGTCTAGACTATAATGCATTAAAATAATTCTTTCATATACAGTGCATTTGGATTTCAAATTATATCAAATGGATTTCAAGAGTGAATTCTTAAAATGATTACATAGTTGAGGAAGTTTCTGTTGAAACCCCCTTATATTTAAAAATACTCATTTTCCAAATCATGTTTTTAAATTAATTGAAGATATATATGGTTTAAAAAAATATCCTATATCTTGGTATGATAGGGTTATATCTTTTTTAATTTTAAAATATTTTTTAAATGGCATAGTTGATCCTACTTTATTTATAAAAATAATTTCAAAAGATGTTTTTGTAGTTCAAATTTATGTTGATGATATTATTTTTGGATCTTCAAAAAACTCTTTGTGTGCTTATTTTTCAAAAAAGATGAAAAATGAATTTGAAATGAGTTTAATGGGTGAACCGAAATCTTTATTTTATTTCAAATTTTTTAAAATAAATATGGAATTATTTTAAACCAAAATAATTTCAATAAATACCTTTTAAAACATTTTGGTTTGGATAGTACTAGTATTTGTGATACTCCCATCAGTAAAACTTATAAAGTAGATCTTTATTAACTATAAAGTTATTAGATCAAACTACTAATAGTGGTATGATTAGAATATTCCTATAATTAACTATTATCCAACTAGATGTTTTTTTTATTGTATGTATGTGTGCTTATTTTTAAGAAAATCCTAAATAGCCTCATTTAATTTATATTAAAATAATTTTCAAATACCTCAAATATACAACCAATTTAGGACTGTTCCATTTTTTTGGAGAATCATTTGATTTAGTGAGTTATTTATATTAAAATTTTGGTGGTTGCAAGTTAAATAGAAAAATAACCTATGGAGCATGTCATGTTTTGGGAAAGCCACTATTATCTTGTTGTGGTAAAAAAATCAAAATTATGTTTCATTAACCACTACTGAAGTTGAATACATAGATTTAGGTAGTTGTTTTTTCTCAAATTTTATTGACAAAACACACATTGAAAGATTATGGATATGAATTTAGATATTTCACTTTAAATTGTTACAACACATTTGTGATAAATATTTCCCAGAACCATGACTCTCATTCTAGGACAAAGAATATTGATGTAAGATATCTCTTTTTGAGAGATCCTTTCCAAAAGGTATATAAGTCTTTAATTCATAGGAATTGAACATCATCTTGCTGATATTTTTATGAATCCCATAAATTTAGAGATATTTAACTATATAAAACATGAACTGGGAATGATAAATTTTAGTTAAATCCTTTATCTTAAATGATGTATCATTTGTGATCAACTGTTGGATGAGCCATAGTTGGCAATCCACCATCGGATAATCCACCATTGGTTATCCACCATTTGGTAATCCACTATAGGATGAGTCATCATTGGTGATCCACCATTGGGTATGCCACCATTGTGTAAGCCACTATCGTTGATCCATCGTTAGTAATCCATTGTTGGGGATCCAATGTTGGGAGATCCATTGTTAGGAATGCCACCATTGGTGATCTACCATTGGGTGATCTACAAGATGAACCTCTATTTTTCTACCAGTCATAATTTTATGCGTTAATTTATATTTTATTTATTTGTTTATATTTTATTATATTTTCTATTTCAAATCCTTGGATGATAAAATTCAATATTAAATCTAATTTAGATTCACTCTCTCACTCATACCTACTCCTACAAACCATTTCAACTACCCTTCTCTTTGACCATCAACCTTATCATTATCTAAGTTCACATTTATTTTCAGTGAAATGGTGAGAGTTAAGGAACCCTATGATTCATCTCCTAGAGCATCCTATACTATGAATAAATCTCATGGAGAATCAATTTGTGTTGTAGTCGAACCGATAAACCCCCAGCTTGTGAACCGTGTGGCTTTTTAGAGAAATAAGTTGATGCAGAATGGCTATTATTGATAATTAATTGGTTATAAAGGTGATTTAGTTTCATGGTTGGTTTGATTTATTATCAAATAATGAAAAACCTTTTTATACGAGGTTAGTTCATCTATTCTACCAATACATAGAGTAAAACTTACGGGAAAATAAATATTTCATTAAAAGTATAGTAGATGTAAAATAGGTTATCTTTTTTTCAAGATAATGGGATCATTACATCAATAAACCTCATTAAGGTGTCTCTGATGACTATCAAGGTTCAATATTAAGTTGTAGTGAGTTTTTTTTGTATGAGGATTCACTAATAGAACTAACTGGGAATGGTACTATGATAAGTAATGATTCTACTAAATTAGATGGTGAGTATAGAATCATGTTTAGGTTTATTCAGAATATTATATATCCAAAGAAAGGGGGTTTATCATAATAAGGCATTAGGATAAATATATTTTATTCCTTATGAAAAGAGGGTATAAAATTATGCTCTATAGATATCATATGTTACACATGATGGAGATGTTCAATTCCTCTTCAATATAGAATTATACGATTTACCCTAATAAAATCTTAGATGTGATGGAATCCAAGGGATTGGTTTATGAGTAATAGGATATAGAGGTTAATTATGGTGGTTTCTGTATAAAAAAATCCTATAAGAGAATTAATGTCAACTGGAATCCCTAGATAAAAAAATGGGTTGAGGATAATGATAAAATTAGGAGTACTTTGATCATGTAGAACACCATACCATACCTAAAAATATTGTTGACCCTAGCTTCAAACCAGATGAAATTGTGGTTTATTCAGATGAGGAAGTAAAATATAAGGAAGCTGAAGTTAGATGGGAAGTGTCTACTTTTGTTGAAGATGGAAGTGATCCAAACTTTTTTAAAATCTTGATTATGTCTTATGGATCTGCAAGTCTACCTATTTCTCTTCATGATAGAGAGAGTCTCTTGAGTAGAAGAGATGTAAAGGAGATTGAAGACTTTGTACAAGAACAAATTAAGAGTTCTTATGATTCCTATAAAGAATTAGTGGAAGTTTATGATGTTTCTGATGAGGAGGATATGGATATTAATGGTGATGGACATGAAGATCATGATGTTGATGGTGTTGAGAGGGATCGATCATACCCATCTCCTATCAGTTCAATTTTTATTTTCTTTGTAGAGAGACCATAACCAGTTGATCCTACAGGTGATAATGCCTCTATTAGAGATGACACTGGATCATCTGTTGAGGGGTATAAATACCCAAGTTCTTCCATATATATTTCATTCCATAGATTTTACCCTTCTTCCATGATAGATGATAGAGTTGCATCCAGGTGGATCTATATCCTAGTTCAAAATTTCTTGGAAATTCTTATCCTGAGTTAGATGAG
This sequence comes from Viscum album, assembly GCA_963277665.1. Taxonomy (NCBI): domain Eukaryota; kingdom Viridiplantae; phylum Streptophyta; class Magnoliopsida; order Santalales; family Viscaceae; genus Viscum; species Viscum album. The sequence goes on along the minus strand of OY728146.1, from coordinate 1,746,869,511 downwards.
GATGTTGATAGTGATGATGGTCATAATAGTCCACCATATCATGGTGGACCTTATATAACAGTTGTTATTGTAAAAGATCCATATATTTATCTTGTGGAGTAGATTGATGGTTCTGGTCAGCTTCAGGATTTTTATTTTGATTCACTAGCTTCTAGATCAGAGCATATAGAGTTTGTCATGCCTAGTCCTGAGAGAATCCCTTAACCTCTTCCTTCTATGTCCTTTGTGATTTCAAAGTATCTTATGAGATATGATTTGGATGCCTTTAGATAAATGTTACATTTATATTTCTATGGAGTTATAATATCTCTGGATCCTCCTGTTACTCATATTACTGAAGCTAATACCAAGAAATTCTTTTTGTTGGTTATTTACCAAATCTATGAAAAGATTATTTTGAAGATTAAAGAAGTTGAAGTCGAGAATAAAAGATTGGAAAAAGATATGGAATACATGAAGTTTGTTATAGAAGAGATGAGTGCCAATATTATTACTAGTCAGGAGACTCTTTTGGAGAGGTTGGATTATTTACCTGTTATTCCATCTACATCCACTAATCAACCTCCTACCTCCTCAGTTGTTGGTGAGATGATCAAATCCATAGTCATAGAGGATTTTTATTCCATTATGTGTGATGTTTATACGTATCATCTGGAGGAACTTTTCCATATTCAACAATATGGTGAGAATAACTATAAACTGATAATAGAGTGTTAAATTATGCCTCGAGTGATAGGGAAACCATCACCAAGGCTATCAAATACTACCTTTATGGAATATATATAAAGCATGAGTTCAATTATCAGTTTAGGATTCTAGCTGAGAACTTGAGAATGCCTTGTATCACTATGGCCTTCAAGGAATAGGTAGACCAGATCAAAGTATTAGATCCTCTTCACATGTTATTTATGGAAGAGAATAAGACTTCTTCAGTTCTATGGAGAGAGTCAGAAACATCATTATAGACTTTTTAAATCTTATAAATCCATTTTTGTATGTATCTGGCACAGCAGTTGTAGCACCTGAGTTCATTCATGTGTGTGAATTCACCTCTCACCATCTACTTCACACCTCCCTTATCAGTACAAATAGTTCAAAATTTCTCCAACTGAATAAGTTAGTCATCTCAGACTAGTTGTGATTCGGGATCTTCCTACCGCTACCTCACCCCCCTTGGCTTTTACCTCAGTGCCTTCTACCTTTAGTAAAGGTAAAGACCATGTTGATTCTACCTCTCATAGATCTAAGGGAGGTCCATATTAGCCTTAGTTTTTGATAGGGTCTATGTTTTATTCTCTCTATATTTATTTTTTTGGATGTAATATTTTTTACTAATCTATTTATTCTAGTTCATATTTTATTCCTTCCTATATTTGTATGGGTTTTATTTTATTATCTTTTTTGATAATATTAAAAGGGGGAGAAATTTCTTTATGGAATTTAAATTTTATGTTTTAAAAATCTAATTTTACAAATTTAAGATTAACATTTTACTTCTATTTAAAGTGCTTCTTTTTTCAGTGCTTCTATTTCAATATATCTTGCATTAGAAATTTGAACTATTAAGAAGATATCATTACTTATAATTAATCTAATTTCTCTTATCTATGTTTTATACAACGTTTATGACATGATTTTTTTATCATAAAAAAGAGGGGTATTGTTGGAACCTCCTTATTTTAATGCTCACAAATCATGATTATTATGTTTCTAATGAGATTAATATTTTATTATAGTATATTATTTTTTAAATAATATTGGAAGAAAATTTTCAATGTATATAAATGTACAATTACTATTAAAATATGTCATTTTCCATCTTTTTCCACTGTTAGTTTAATTATACCACTGCTATCCATGTGCCTCCATCATGTTTGTGTTATCATTATTTCAATTATGCCACCACCAGCTATGTGCCACCACTATCCATGTTCCACCACCAGGCTTGTTCCACTATTAGCTCAACCTTTCTACCACCAGACGTGCTACCACCAAACCTTCCACTATTAGTTCAATTATTCTACTTCCAAATGTGTTACTGCTAGCTTGTGCTACTGCTGGACCATGCTACCATTGATCCATACTACCATCAGATATGATCCACCGTTAGTCATGATACTATCTTTGTTTTATCCTTCATCCAAATTTAATGCTTCCAATTTCTAGTTTATGGGACTTAATACCGACATCCTCACATATATTTTATTAATAATTATTCATAAACCTCTCCATAAATTCGTTGAATACTAATTCAAAGGTTTCCTAATTTTCTACTCAATATGAGGATACATGATATATTTTTTATTATTCTTCAATGGATAATTGAACTAGAAGAGGTATATATTTTGTAGGAATCCCTCATGTGCACGTTGTTTCTTTTTTTGGATTTCCATATTGAATACATGTGAGTGTGAAAGTTTATAATTTATAGAAGATCAATAACCTTTCATATAAAAAATAAGGAAATGTTTTTTATAAAATCTACATATATAAAGGAGAACCTTAGAATAATATGTTTTCCTATAATTTCAGAGAAACCTATTCGATATCCTTGCCAAGCCAAATATGAGGACCCTCGATCATCATAAGAGATTCATACTAAGTATCACTACATATTTCTATATCTTCTTACTTACTCTCTCTGTTTTTGAATTACTTTTCAGTAGTGCAATATTGTACTCTATTTGTATATACGCACTAACTCTTAAACTTAAACTAGAGTGTGCAAGACACGCCCTCTCAAATTTATTTATCTTTATTCCCATGGAAACTGTGGAAGAGGTCTCTTGTGGCTGATATTGTATTTATTCCCATGTATAATTTTGGAATAGGCCTTGAGACTGGAAATCATGTTAGTTGTTTTTTGTAAATAACCGATCTAGGTTGTAGATCAGATTATTTTTATAATTATATTCTTGGTAGAAAGTGATTTTCAAGTGGAAGAGATTAATTCTCTACTTGATATTGAACCTCTAGTTTACTCCATTGTGTGCTTCAATTTTGTTTTTATTTTTTTCAAATCTAAAACTATTTTTTTTAATCTGTAAAAAACTTATTCTTTGATAGAATATATTAACCTATGTTTATATAAAGGATTTCATTAAGTAAATCGGTTTCAAAAGTTAAAGTTATTTCAAATATTATTTTAGACAAGCTATAATCCTGCTTAGAGAAATATTTTTAAATATAAAACTTATATTATTCTACTATTTTGGTTAATTTTGAATATATAATTGTCTTATAATATTTTGTTTTATAGTGTTTTTAATAGAAATTTTTATTGGGTACTCAATTCACTCCCCCCTCTTGAGTTACTCACTCCAATCAATAGTAACATAAATACCTATAGTAAATATGAATAGTTATTAACTTTAATGAACATAGTATAATGTTTTAAGTATAGAGTGATTATGAAAATTTAGCACATGTATATATTCATGATTCAGATTCCTAACCATTCAAACTAGAGAATCTCATTTATACTCTCAAGAAAAATCAAGTTTGTAATGATATTTCCAAATATTTCTTCTTCATATTGAATGTTGGACATACCTGCATATTACATAACATTGGCATGATCACAAGGAAATAATGTCTCGAAAGACTAATAAGTTTAGTATTATTGGAAACAAGATTCATACATAAGTTCAACTTTACAATTTTAAGTGAAATACAACATGAATATATTTAATTAGAAACATCCAAGCATCCTAGATTATTCCTTCAAGTCACTCATAACTAACTTCTTAATATCCTGGGAAAATTAAACATAAGAAAGGGGTGAGCTCAAATTCTCAATAAGGTAAGAAATACAGTAGAAGATAACATAAATATTAAGCATGGTGAATAATTTAAACCACATGCCTTTACCAATAATAAAAATGAATACTTTTATGGCATGAATATGAGTTGAGTAAATAATGCCATAATAAAACATAATCATTGGTATTCTACTAGACGAATGACCACATGAACCGTCAATATTAGTTCCATAAAGAGGGAATGTATAATGTTAGACATTCGGAAACTTTTGTCAAGGCCTCGGCCAAGATGTCTAAAAATGATTAAGGCCTTGGAAAAAACCATATATCAAATTGGGAAATGCCTCTACCAATTCCACATCTAGTTGTCTCGTGAGACCTACCGATGCATTGAGGGGCTATAGCGGGCTGCACCCGTCACTTACTAAGTCCAATACATTCCTCATATGAAAAGGTTTAAACATATCATAAACATCCGTATTAAAACTAGCATACAAAATGTCAATAATTTGACCATAAACCATGAGTAGTATAAAAATAGCATATCCACATTCAAACATATCACAACACCTTCAATACAATATGGAAGTTTTGTATCATAAAAAATCAACTTCAAATAAACTTAAAATCCATCAAAGGATATTGACATAGATGAAATCAAAACCCTTTTTAGAGAAATATCTCTTTCTATTTTAAAATCATTTAAGAGTCGCATAACTATAATAAAAACATTTATTTTGAAAATATTCTTATAATCTTGTAAGTAAAGCTTCGAAAATTTTATAATGGTGGAAAATAGCCTCACCCACCGTATAAGTTAAAAAAAGACATTATTACCTTAATTTTGTCAAAAGGTTAAAAAGGACCTTGTTTGGAAAACGATGGAAAGATTCCTTTATAAACATCTTATAGAAATTAAAACAAGGGTATAAATGACTTTAACCCATAGTCTATAAAATATTAAAAAATGTTTTGAAATACATTTGTAAGAAACATGGATGTGGATGATAAAGAGGTCTCAGTATATACTTACGTAAAAACAACCTCGGATAATAAAGAGATTGTGGAATTAACCCTTACCTTGTACTTTTCCTTGGTCAAGGGTAGGTTAACCTCCTATATAATGGAAAAATAATTGTTATTAAATTATACAAGAATCATATCATATATGATCTTTTAACATTTCTTTGTTAATAATATCTTAGTATTATCGTTGTTTCGGGTGTTAACTTACTCGTTTTCTTTTATATGTTTTGTTACATAAGCCGTGTTTGTTATGGGTAGGTTGTATATTATTAATATACATAATGATATAAAGTCCTTAAACATTATTTTTAATCATCAAATAAAAATTAGTCTTGAATGGACACGATGGGGAATGAATCTCATCGCGTTCGTGGAGACGGTAATCTGTACGTACACACGAGCAACAATATCATTATTTTGATATTAAAATAATATATAATTGGATGTAATATCATATATAAAGAATAATTATCAAATTATATTTATTATTTACATGAATTACATATCATTATTATACCCATCAAAATAATAATGTATTGAATAACAATTACACCACGACGTGGAGACGGTAATCTGTACGTACGCATGTATGGTGACATGTCATTAAAAGTATGGATAGAATGATGAATATGGCTATAACATATTTATAATAACATCAAAGTATATATAATACACTGGAGTTATTATTTTAGAATGGAAATAACAAATAAAGAAGAAGTGGAAGAAGAAAAGAACTTGAAAGAGAGTTGTGAAATTATTACCTCTTCTTCGGGTTCTTCCATTTGATTTGATCAAAAGGGATCCTTAAGTTGGATTTTTGACTAAAGTAATGCCTCTTGGATGTAGTGAGGGAAGTTGAGAGGATATTTTTGAATAGTTTGGATGATCCAAAAGGCTTTGAAGGTGTGAATTAGAGAGAAAGGGGAGTTCCCTTTTATAAGAGGGGTGAGGGGCACCTTAGGAAACGCTAGAAATATTATTTTATAATAAAATAATTTTCGGTTTCTAATGGCTCCAAAATGAATTATTTATTGGATAATGTGGGTATGGGTCGAAAACCACTCAACCAATAGGTTTTATACAGGTTTGGGTCACTATATTAACTTTATCTTTTAGATTTAACTCTTTGTTAAATAGTTTGACATTTACCATGTCTCTTTGTATTTTTATATTATATGGTTAATAAACTTACTATATACTTTCAAGTGAACTCCAAGTGGTTCACTAATGATACAACTATCATTATATAAGTCCTTTTGATTAACCTTATATTTTTAGGAATAGAATATCAATTAAAAATATAATATTGGTTTTAAAAATCTTTTATGTCAATTTTGACACTATTTGGTATTTTGTTTTTTCTAAATTAATAACAGCATTATTACTTCAAAAAAAATTCATCTAACCAAACATAATATGTCATATTAACCTATAAAATTATTGGAACACATAAAAAGTCTCAAATTACATTTATTTGAATACTTATAATAACAATTATTTTAATATACAAATTAATTAGGTAATTACTGCATCACCATTGTGTCATAAATAAATTAAATTATTTAATGTCTAAAAATTATAAATAAAATACCATTATGTAGGAAATATTTCTAGATTTCTAATGAATATTTATAATAGAATTTATCTCATGTATAACCCCATATTAAAAATGTTTTAGTTATTAAACTTTGATTTCATCTCTTTTTACTCTTCTTTGAATTAAATAATAATAAATGTCCTAATCTAATACAAGTGGACTAAAGAGGTTCATATTTTATTCCTAAGGTTTTTTTTGGTCGAATTATACTTAGACAATAAAATTATGACATTTTTTAGGGTAATAATATTAATATCATTTTTACCCTTAATTACCCTATTTCCTTTTAACGGTGGTAAATAAAAGCAAAAGGTTACTATTCACCAAAAATTATTTTTATCTTATTGAACCAAATTTTACTCCTTGATATTAACTGTTTCTCTTGGATTTTTGAAATTCCACTCACAGAAGCGGTAAAATTAAGTTTTATGTGAATTTACAAATTATCCTTGGAGGTGGGTAAAAGACGGTGAAAAGTTCAATAAAATTTTTATATATCTAAAATTATTATAAACTGACTCCAATGAATTACATTGAACTTATATAGTTATTATGTATCTATTTTGACCCTAAATAAATTTAAATAAAATAAATAATTATTTAAATAAAAATTTGGTTTTAAACTATAACTCAGTGTTTTTCACTATTCATCAAATTGAATGTTTTCAGAAAAATACCAAAAATTCACCCTAAGATAATTTCGATATTCTGAATCAAAAAATGAAGTCCATTTTGAAAGATAAAATTTATAAAATTTTAAAAAGTGGGTATTACTATTCATAATGACTAGTTTGATTGGTTGTGGTGTGTGTTAGAACTCGAAGTTGCATACAATACACACTACGGTATTATTCAAATAGAAGAATACCGTGGAATCTTGGGGTGTTACATTCTCCCCTCCTTCAAATAATTTCATCCTCAAAATTTCTAGAATACTACCGCATTAAGAGACTCTAGTGGTTATTCATCATAAGTTCCTCGGGTTCCCATGTTGCCTCTTCCACCTTATGGTTTCTCCATAGAACTTTTACCAGACGAGTCATCCGGTTTCTTAGCACTTGCTCTCTTATATCAAGAATCATGACAGGATCTTCGTAATAAGACAAATTGGGTTCCAGATCTAATTCTTCATAGGTGAGTACATGCGTTGGGTCAGGCATGTATTTTCTCAATAGTGATATGTGGAACACATCATGAACTTTGGAGAGATTTAGCGGCATTTCCAAACAAAAAGCTACAGCCCCAATTCATTCTAGAATTTCGAAAGTTCCGATGTACCTAAGACTCAATTTTACCTTCTTACTAAAACGTAAACACCCTTCCATAAAGATACCTTCAAGAAAACATGATCTCCTACCTGAAATTCTAAATCCTTCCTTCGGTTATCATCATAGCTCTTCTGCCTACTTTGAGTTGCTTTGATGTGGTTTTGGATTTCCTTCACCTTTTCCATCGTTTCCTCCACCAGTTCTGGGCCTATAAGTTTTCTTTCACCAACATCATCCCAACAGGTTGGTGTGCAACATCTCTTCCTGTATAACGCTTCATATGGTGCCATCTGAATACTTGAATAAAATCTATTACTATAGGAAAATTCTATCAGAGGTAAATATTGATCCCACATACTCTGAAAGTCAAGTGAGAAAGATATCAACATGTCTTATAAGGTTTGAATAGTCCATTATGATTGTCCATCAGTTTGGGGGTGGTAAGCAGTGCTCAAACGAAGTTCAGTATCCAGGGATTTCTGAACACTTTTCCAGAATCTTGATGTAAAACATGGATCACGATCAGAAACAATTGATAGTGGTACTCCATGAATTATAAAAACTTCATTAATATATAGTCTTGTCAATCGTTCAAGTGGTAAATCTTCTCTTATAGCAAGAAAATGTGATGACTTTGTAAGATGATCAACAATGACCCAAATTGCATCGTTCCTCCTGGGATTATTTGGTAGTCCCATGAAAAAGTCCATCGTAATATTATCCCATTTTCACTCAGGTATGGGAAGAGGTTTCATGACTCCTCCAGGCTGTTGCCTTCCAGCTTTCACTTATTGACAAACCATACATCTTGACACAAAATCAGCAATCTCCCTCTTCATGTTGTCCCACAAAAAACTTTCCTTCAAATATCTATACATTTTGGTGCTCCCATGTTGTATAGATAAATAGGAACTATGATCATCATCCAACAATTCCCTTTTTAGATCAAGTATATTGGGAACACAAAGTCTCTTCCCAAACTTCAAAATTCCATCTTCATACACAAAGTCACTCAATATCCCATCATTCATAGCTTTAATCTTCTTTTGAAACTCTTCATCACCAGTTTGAGAACTCTTTATCCTTTCTAGTAAAGATGGTTTGAAAGTCATTTGAAAAATCATTGATGTTTCACCTTCCATGATTATTGCCATATCCATCTTTACTAGATCCATGTATATAGGATCCTTTTCAACTCTCATATTGTTCAAAACTCCATGATCCTTTCTACTCAAAGAATCTGCCACCTTATTTTCCTTCCCCGGGTGGTACTGTGTAGTGAAATCATAATCCTTGAGTAGTTCAAGCCATCGCCTTTGCCGCAGATTGAGTTATTTTTATGAGAAAATATACTTCAAACTCTTGTGATTAGTATATATCTCACATTTTTTACTATATAGATAGTGTCTCCATATCTTCAAAGCAAATGTTACTTCTTCTAACTCAAGATCATTAGTAGGAAAGTTTTGCTCATGAATTTTTAGCTATCGTGATGCATAGGCAATAACCCTATCATTCTGCATAAGGACACAACCAAGTCCTTTCTTTGAAGCATCACTATAAATAACAAACCCATCATTTCCCAATGGTAGAGTCAATATAGGAGCATTGACTAATATTTTCTTCAGTTCTTGAAAACATTCTTCATGCTCTTGTCCAAACAAATTTAACCCCTTTACGTGTGATCTTGGTTAATGGGTTAGCCAACCGGGAAAAAATCTGGACGAAACATCGATAATAACCTACTTAACCAATAAAACTGCGTACCTTGGTTATACTCATTGGTGCTGGCCATTCTTGGATTGCTCTTGTCTTAGATGGATCAATAGATATTCCATCCTTAGAGACAATATGTCCAAGAAAAGAAATCTCCTGAAGCCAGAATTCACACTTGCTAAACTACCCATATAATTCATGTCTTCTCAAAGTCTTCAGGATAATGCTCAAGTGATTTTCATGATCTTAGTATCTTTTGGAGTATACCAAGATATAATAAATAAATACCACTACAAATTAATAAATATATTCCTTGAAAATTATGTTCATTAGATCCATGAAAATAGAGGGTACATTAGTCAGCCTAAAAGGCATTACTGTAAACTTGTAATGCCCGTACCTGGTTCGAAATGCTTTCTTCGGAATGTCTTCCTTCTTCACGCACAACTGATGGTATCCAGATCGATGTTAAATCTTTGAAAAGTATTGATCTACATGAAGTTGGTCGAATAAATCATCAATGCGAGGTAGGTGATACTTGTTCGTTATCGTTATCGCATTGATCTCCATGTAGACAATGCACAACATCATAGATCCATATTTCTTCTTAACAAAAAGTACAGGGGCTCCCCATGGAGAAACACTAGGGAAAATAAATCCCTTATTACTCAATTAATCTAGTTGTTTATTTAATTCCACTAATTCCATAGTGTCCATTCTATAAGGGGTCTTCGATATGGGCCTTGAACCAGGAATTAAATCAATGGAAAACTCAATTTCTCGTTCTGGATGATGTCCAGGTAAATCTTGTAGAAACACATCAACATATTCTTTCACAATAGTTACATCCTCTATTTGAACATTCCTTTCCTCACCCACAGTTATTTCATTATCTTCCTCCCCAATAATTGAATTTAGTTGATCTACTAGGGGTTTTTCTAGATAAGAATCAGGTGGTGATGATTCTGATCTAAAGATAAGGTGTTCTTTATCATCGTCATCAAAAATAGTAACCTCCTTCTTCTTACAATAAATTTTTGCATCATGGTCCAAAATCCAATCCATAATAAGGATTATATCAAATTCAACGATGGGTATGAAAATTAGATCAGTAGATAAATAAAATTTATATGCTCTAATAGGGACTGATTCACAAAAAATTGTTGTGATGATACTTCGCTTATAAGTTTTGACTGACAAATCCCTTGTTAAATAAAATTAGAAATATCTAATTTTCTTAGAAAACTGGGAAGATATGAAACAATGTGATGATCCAGAATCAAATAAAGCATTTTCTAAACTTGAGGAAACCATTAAATTACCTACCACCACGTCTTTTGGGTCTTCAACCTCAGTAGTAGTGATCGCATAATCTTGGTCTTGATCCCTTGGCCTTTTCTGAGGTAAGTTTCCCTTACTCTTAGGACATTCATTTTCATAATGTTCCATCTCCCTACAATTGTAGAATTGAACATTGGTAGTGTATTTCATTCCCTTACAATCACCAGCTAGATGGTCTTTCTGTCCACATTTTTAGTATACTCCTATTCCTTTTGGATAGGCACGAGGGTGCCTCCTTCCACAATTATAATAGGGAGGAAATTCAATTATTCCCTTCTTACCTATTTCCTTATTTCCTTTCCTATAGTGTTTAGTAGATCTCTTCTTCTCTTGATTTGATTTAAAATCATAAGACTTAGAGAATTTCTTTTCTGTCTTGATAGCACACGAGACAATATCTTCATATGATCAGAATGATTGTGATACTAATGCTCGATGGAGAAATGGTAATAACCCATCAAAGAAATGATCAATCTTACTTATTGTGTTGTGTATATAATCTGCAGCATGCCTCGCTAACCTTGTAAAGTTAGCCTCATACTTTGAGACATTATCATCCTCCTTTTTCCTCAGACTCAGAAATTTCCTTTCCATATCTCCTCGATGGTCATGAGGAAAGTGTTTTTCTAATAAAATATCTTTAAACTCCCTTCATTCCATATTTGATTCCTCATCATCTTCCTTTGTGTTTTGAATCAATGACCACCATTGATCAGCATCTCCAGTGAGGCGGTAAACTGTCATGATAACTTTTTCTCTTTCACTACTCCCCAAGGCATGGAATATTTTCTCTAAGGAATTTATCCATTCCTCAGCTACTAATGGATTTGTAATCCCATTGAATGTTGGTGGTTTTTGCCTCCTGAAGAGATCTAACATTGATCCTCCATGATGTGGATCAGGGTGCTCCATACGAGTAAGGTTATTATTCATAACCTGAGTGAGTTATCCCATTATGGTGATAAGCTGATCAGCACTAGTTGTATCATCATATCCACTATAATTATCTTGAACAGGAAGTAAATCCCTACATGGAGTGCGTGCATTGATACGGTTTCCATTCCTTCCACTAGACGCCATTTCTAAATAATGGCATACACAAGATTAGTTTATGAATCGCAATACATAAATCCAAACTTGTAAAACACTTAACATAAAATGAACATTTTATGGATATAATCCATAATTATAAAAATGTTTTCTTTGAGGCAGTATATATTCATAAAACCTTCATAATGGTTTGTAAAGAAAATGATAATTATCCTAAGCATATCCCCCGGTAGTGTCGTAACCAAGAGTACAGCAAGGCCCGATGTCATGCACCAGTTCCCGTTCGAGTCTAGCGCAAAGCGGTGTTTTCAGGATTTACCCCTAGGTACATTTGTACCAGAGCCGCCTCTACCTGCTCGTATCCATACAGGGATGTATTTCTTGGAATACTCACAAAATCTCTACAATACTAATATTCTAGGAATTTCTTCTATACTAATCCTCAAAGTCTATCTTAGGGCTATGTACTCTAATCAGAGTTTATCTAAATCTAGTTTCCAAGGTTTGTACTAAACTTCTTCTGATACCAACTGTAACACCCCAACCCTAGTTACCTAGAGTCGGTGCATTATTAAATAACATTGGCATGATCACAAGTAAATCATGTCTCGAAAGACCGATCAGTTTAGTATTATTGGAAACAAGATTCATACATAAGTTCAACTTTACAACTTGAAGAGAAATACAACACGAATATATTTAATTAGAAACATCCAAGACTTCTATATTGTGCCTGAAAGTCACTCATAACTATCTTATTCATATCCTAGTAAAATGAAAATAAGAAATGGGTGAGAAAAAACACTCAGTAAGGGTAATCAATATAGCAGAAGTTAACATAAGTATTAAGTATGGTGAATAATTTAAACCACATTCCTTTACCAATAATAAAAATGAATACTTTTATGGTAGGAATATGATATGAGTAAATAATTCCATAATAAAACATAATCATGGGTATTCTACTAGATGAATGACCACATGAACCATCAATATTATTTCCATAATGAGAAAATGTATAATGTTGGACATTCTGAAACTTTTGTCAAGGCCTCGGCCAAGACGTCTAAAAATGATTAAGGCCTTGGCCAAAACCATATATCAAATTGAGAAAGGCCTCAACCAATTACACATATAGTTGTCTCATGAGACCTAACGATGCATCGAGGAGCTATAGCGGGCTCCACCTGTCACTTACTAAGTCCAATACATTCTTCATATGTAAAGGTTTAAACATATCATAAACATCCGTATAAAAACTAGCATATGAAATGTCAATAATTTAACCATAAACCATGAATGGTATGAAAATAGTACATCCATAGTCAAACATATCACAAAACCTTCAATACAATATGGAAGTTTTGTATCATAATAAATCAACTTCAAATAAACTTAAAATCCATAAAGGATGTTGACATTGATGAAATCAAAACCCTTTTTAGAGAAATATCTCTTTATATTTTGAAATTATTTAAGAGTCACATAATTATAATGAAAACATTTATTTTGAAAATATTCTTATAAGCTTTTAAGGGAAGATTCAGTGATTTTATAATGGCGGGAAATAGTCGCACCAACCGTATAAGTTAAAAAAAAGACATTCTTACCTTGATTTTGTCGAAAGGTTAAAAAGGGCCTTGTTTGGAAAATGACAGAAAGATTCCAATATAAATGTCTTATAAAAATTTAAACAAGGGTATAAATGACTTTAACCCATATTCTATAAAATAGTAATAATTTTTTTAAATACATTTTTAAGAAACATGGATGTGGATGATAAAGAGGTCCCAGTAAATACTTACGTAGAAACAACCTCGGATAATAAAGAGATTGTAAAATTAACCATTACCTTTCACTTTTCCTTGGTCAAGGGTAGGTTAACATCCTGTATAATGGTGAAATAATTACTTTTTAATTATACAAGAATCATATAATATATGATCTTTTAACATTTCTTTGTTAATAATATCTTAGTATTATCGTCGTTTCGGGTGTTAACGTACTCATTTTCTTTTATATGTTTTGTTACATAAGACATGTTTGTTATGGGTAAGTTGTATATTATTCATATACATAATGATATCAAGTCATTAAAAATTATTTTTAATCATCAAATGAAAATTAGTCTTGAATGGATACGATGGGGAATGAATCTCATCGCGTTTGTGGAGGCGGTTATCTGTACGTACGCACGAGTGACAATATCAATATTTTGATATTAAAATAATATATAATTGGATGTAATATCATATATACAGAATCATTATCAAGTTATATTTATTATTTACCTGAATTAAATATCATTATTATACCCATCCAAATAATAATTTATTGAATAACAATTACACCACGACGTGGAGACGGTGATCCGTACATACGCACGTATGGTGACATGTTATTCAAAGGATATATAGAATGATTAATATGGATATACCATATTTATAATAACATCACAGTATATAGAAGATACTGGATTTATTATTTTAGAATGGAAATAACAAAGAAATAAGAAGTGGTAGAAGAAAAGAACTTGAAAGATGGTGGTGAAATTATTACCTCTTTTTTGGGTTCTTCTTTTTGATTTGATCAAAAGGGGTCATTAAGTTGGCTTTATGACTAAATGAAGGAATCTAGGATGTAGTGAGAGAAGTTGAGATGATATTTGGGTAGATTTTGGCCGAGCCAAAAGGCATTGAAGGTGTGAATTAGAGAGAAGGTGGAGTGACCTTTTATTAGAGGGGTGAGGGGCACCTTAGGAAAAGTTAGAAATATTATTTTATAATAAAATTATTTTCTGTTTCTAATAGCTCCAAAATAGATTATTTAAAGGATAAGGTGGGGATGGTTCTAAAACCACTCAACTAATATGTTTTAGACAGGTTTTGGTCTCTATATTAACTTTATCTTTTAGATTTAACTATTAGTTAAATAGTTTGACATTTACCATGTCTCTTTGTATTTTTATATTATATGGTTAATAAACATACTATATACTTCCAAGCGAACCCCAAGTGGTTAATTAATGATAAAACTATCATTATATAAGTCCTTTGGACGATCCTTTTATTTTTAGGAATAGAATATCAATTAATAATATAATATTAGCTTTAAAAACTCTTTTATGTCAATTTTGACACTATTTGGTATTTTGTTTTTTCTAAATTCATAACAACATTATTACTTAGAAAAAAATTCATATAACAAACCCTAATATGTCATATTAATCTAGAAAATTATTGGAATTCATAAAAAGTCTCAAATTACATTTATTGGATATTTATAATATCAATTATTTTAATATTTCAATAATATAGGTAATTACTGCATCCCCCATTTTGTCATAAATAAATTAAATTATTTAATGTTTAAAAATTATAAATAAAATAAAATTAAATAGGATATCTTTTTATATTTATAATTAATATTTATAATCGAATTTATCTTATTTATAACCCTATATTAAAAATGTTTTAGTTATTAAACTTTGATTTTATCTATTTTAATTCTTCTTTGAAGTAAATAATAATAAATGTCCTAATCTAATCCAAGTGGACCAAAAAGGTTCATATTTTATTCCTAGGGTTTTTTTGGTCTAATTATACATAGCCAATAGAATTAGGACTTGTTTTAGGGTAATAATAATATCATTTTTACCCTTAATTACCCTATTTACTTTTAACCATGGTAAATAAAAGTAAAAAGTTACTATTCACCAAAAATTATTTTTATCTTATTGAACCACATTTTACTCCTTGATATTAACCATGTCTCTTGGATTTTTGAAATTCCACTCACATAAGCGGTAAAATTAAGTTTTATGTGAATTTAAAAATTTTTCTAGGAGGTGGGTAAAATACGGTGAAAAGTTCAATAAAATTTGTATATATCTAAAATTATTATAAACCGACTCCAATGAATTAAATTGAACTTATATAGGTATTTTGTATCTATTTTGACCATAAATAAATTTAAATAAAATAAATAATTATTTAAATAAAAAATCAGTTTTAAACTATAACTCAGAGTTTTTCACTATTCATCAAATTGAATGTTTTCAGAATAATACCAAAAATTCACCTTAAGCTAATTTTGATATTACGAAACCAAAAATGAAGTCCATTTTGAAAGATAAAATTTATAAAATTTCAAAAAGTGGGTATTACTATTCATAACAGCTAGTTTGATTGGTTGTGGTGTGTGTTAGAACTCGAAGTTATGTACAATACACGCTACTGTATTATTCAAAGAGAAGCGTACCGTGGAAGCTTGGGGTGTTATAGGGAGAAGGTACTCCTAAAATTTATTTTTTTTTTCTTGGTTTATTCACTACAATGTATAGATATAACATTCTATTTAATTTTATTTTTCAATAATAACATAACTCACTCGGGGCCTTTTTTCATCGACTGTTATTGGTTTTTTATTTGAAAACAATAGGTTAGGTCATACCTCGTATATCATTATAAGATTATAATTCCATGTTATGAACGTTACAATAGCATCAATGACCATTGTAATATCAGGATCATCAAGTGGAACATGAAACTCATTGCTTGTCTCTTGAGCTACTTCAATCCCCACCCTCACGTCATCTTTTGGGAGTTCTTTATTGTGTACCATGTCTCCTAGTATATTGTATATAATACCCCTCACAATAAGGCGGTTTGTGCATGTTTATAGAAAAAAATCACATACAGATTCACTGTGTATAATTTTTGTAATAAAAAGTTAACAGAAGTTGTTTGATTCATATTTAGGATAAAGATTAATGAAAAAATCGATTACATGGGTTAATTTTTGTAGTTAAGGGGAATTACTATCCTCAAATCTAGTTGGGTAATTTAGCTCTTCGTGTTAAAATATGTTTTCCACTACCGGTTCACTTTGATCCTTTCACATATATTAGTCTTCCAAATTAGACTGGAAAATAATATATTGCAAAGCATCTATTTGTGCATGAAATCCTTTAATCGTCTTATATGTATCTTTTTGTAGCTCCAAATTCTTGAAATATTTTCTAGCTGACACTCTAAAACCCACCCCTCTAACACAACCATATTGTTCTGGCCCCTTCAAAGCTAATGAAACTAGTTTTTCTTTAGGTATGGTTACTATTTATTCTTGTGTCTAAACCGTATAAAAAATATATGAACATAGATAGATATTTTTACATAAAACTTTTATAAATCATAATAAATTACTATTATTTCATACTTACACATGTTTATCATACTTCTTTTGTGTTTTCCTCAACTAGTTTACCCTATATTTACACAGACCTCTTTCCATATCACCTAACATGTGATGGAATTCTATTCGAATTTTGATTAATCAAAATTTATATAAATAAAGGAACATATTTTATTTCATATCACATAAAAAATTTATTTTATATTGAAAATACATACCATTTTCTTAACTAGTGATGTGTACCTCGTCCTTGCTTTGCGATAGGGGTACATTGGTTTTGATGTGAGTAGTTTATTTTCATAACTCCTTTTTTGTTTCATAGATTAATTTTTTTGAATGAAATTTGATAAATTAAATAATTTAAAATAATTTATTATGAACTACAATTCACCTGAAATGATTTCTCATTGTGATGACTGATGAAATCATTCCATGTTTTTTGCTTTATAATATGAGCATACATCACTGGTGGGTGGGGATTTAATTTTCCTTCAAAATCCCTAAGATGAATCTTATTAAGAAGTGTCTAGAATCCTCTATGGAATTTTATAGTGAACATTAAGACTTATTTCTTATAGTAAACATCTAAAAAAACTCTTCAAGGTATAATGGAAATTAAATCAATGTTTCATTGTATAATTTTTTGGTAAAATACATAAAGTATATTATAACATTACCTTAATATCTTCCCAAAGGGTTACCATCATTACAAGATGTACATGGAACCACAAATATATATTAATTAGAACATTCATTATCATTGTGACCCCAACATAACTAATGAACATTGACTTGTTGTGGTAAACAGTTTAGCCACATTGATTCCGACAAACCTAAAATTTTATACCCTTTCTTCTTGCCATGATAATTTTATTAAACATAATAATGCTATATAATTCTTATTTTTTAATCTGGGTTTCTTTGATCCCTTAATAATTCTACAATTTCATCATCAACCATCTATTCATCCCTGATATTGGTAAAATCATCATGAGCATAATTCATTTTCTACATGAATAATAAAATATTTAATTTTGATTATGTTAATATAGTTTAGAACCCATAATAATATGAGGAAAATAGTTTTATATTAAATAACACATTAAACTTTTCATTGAACTCTCTTTATTTTCATTAAAGTTTGAAGTTATTTGGTTCCTCTATCGAGAATCCAAATACCCTCTTTGTGGCCCCCCTTAATACACAATACATTATCTTCATTGGGAGTTACATGAAATTATTTTAGTATCCCAATGAAAGGGTCATCCTTGATTGAATTTTTATTTGACCCTACATTTTTTTGGTCTCCATTAAGAAAATTGATCAATTCTTATTTTTTGGATTTGAGACATAAAATACCTTTTCTGATTTTTGTTCCATTATGAATGGCTTGTCCTTATACCATTCAACACAAAAATTCACCTTCACAAAGCCCATTTCATCAAATTTCTCTACACTTTTATTTCTATACCATTTTAATGGAAAATCCACACATTAAATGTTATATAATCGAACTCATATATCTATTCAATGGTGAAAAAATTAACATATTAACATAAATTAGATTTCTATCCTTGGAACAAGATATGTGCATCGCTTCTATCACAAGAATAACTCCATTGTTTTGTATAATAATTTGGTTATATTTTCCTTTTGTATAGAATATATAACCATTAATTAAAAAACTAGTGTAAGATATAACATTTTCGTTTGGTCTCCTAGATAGACATCAAAGTTGTTAAGAAATTGAATTAATATTTTCAAATAAGTCCTTGTAAATACGGTCTCAAATCTATCCTAAAATCTATTGATTATGTTTATTTTATATACATCCTTCATCCATTGATTGATTAAAATGTCTATGAATTATTTTTTGGGCTCGACGTATGGATCAACATCTTCACTATTATGTCAAATGTAAAGTTGATCTTGATCCTACTCTATGATGTTAATTTTAAGAACATATTTTCTAGAAATCCCTTTACCAAAAGGAATCTATTGTGATGAGACTTTGGGAGACCAATTTTGTCAACATCTAATAGGTAATCAGTATATAATTAAATAGTTTCTTCAATAATATATTATTCTACAATAAAAACATATATCTAACTTTTATTCTTGACATACCATTTCAAAATATTCATATACGTTTTAATGGATTATATCCATCTATAATGGATAGGACCACATATTTGAACCTCCCAAACCAAGTTCATAATCAGGTGGACCATTATATGAAAGAATAATGGTGGAAATAACATCTCTAATTAACATAATATGATTTCAACCTTTTTATTCCTGATTGGAACCTTATTCGGGTCTATAGCATTACAGCATATGGTTTTGAAAAAGAAACAGAGTCTCGTTGATGTATATAATAAATATTCAGTCACAATGAAAGGTAAAGCAATGAGAATCAGATATTTCATCAAAAAATGACATTTTTGTGATTTTAGTCCATGTAACTTATAATTAGTCATTGACATGAAATTATTGACATTTTATGAATACCCTTATGATACATTTACACCATTAATGAAAATGTAAAATTGAAATTTTTCTTTTTAGGATAAGTGTAAGCTATAGGAGGAAGAAAATTCCATATTTTACCCATAATTAGTGCTAACTCTTCCCTTATCTCCATGTCGATCAATTCCAATCAATTCTTGATGTCATCTTCTATTTTTATTGAAACATTTTATAATGTTCTATTAATACTATAAAAGACATTTTTTCTACATTATTGACATAAAGAAAATGTATGATGTAAAAATAATTATAGTATAATAATTCAAATAAAATTGATCACCTTTTCCAACTTGATTTAGTAAGGTTTTTCAAAAATGGTTTATGGAAAACTTTATCAATATATTTTACTTTATCAAAAGGTTGATCACTCATTAGTGGAGATGTTGTTATACCTTATTGGGTATTCCCATCGAATGTTGTCATCCAAGATTAGTATTAATGTTTTCAAGGTAAGAAAATTTATGTCCTAAAATCACAGTCTTCAATGAATGTTTCAACAGAACTGAGTGTGTGAATTTATCACTAATGGGACACCCCAACATTACTTTAATCATATAGCCTAACAAATTCACATAAGAAAGAAACTCATATATCATCTCATGAAATAATTCCCTCAATGTTTATTCTACACTTCTATGAGAAACATACATTGTAACACCTATATCCCATATCAATTTCATATCATTGATCAATGGATCCAAACAGACATTAATGTCATTACCATATTGTTTTGTTCCAAATATGAATAGGTAAAACATAATAAATATTTGCTTCATGTGTAAGTATGATGGAAATTTATAATATACCAACATAACTAGCCATGTAATATGAGTACTACTCCATACACTAAAAGGATTTATTATTTTTGTAAATAATACAAGATAAAAGCTTATCGACTCGTTTACAAATTTAGGACACTCATAATCAATTTTCTTCCACTGATGAGAATCTATTGGATGATGTAGTTTCCCATAATTAATTCTTGACTTTTTGTGCCATGTAAATTTTCTTATGGTTTCCTCATATCCATAAAATCATCTAAAGCATGGAATTATAGGAAAGTACAATACATATTTTTAAGGACTTGATCCACCATTTTTTTATCGATTCATGCAACACTTAGGGAATTTTAAGAGTGATGTATAGTCCTTATGAAACAAAATATAGTCATTTGAAAAATAATTTATTTTTAGAGATCATTCCCATTGAACATATCATTTGTTTAGTATCATATATTGGACAAGTAAGTTCATTTTTTATAGTATCTTATCATTCAAGAGACCAAGTAGTTCTGTAAATATGGGGTCACATCATCTGTTTCCATCTTCCAAATTATATAACATCGAGATAGGTAACAATGTTATATATTCAACACAACTGGTGTATAATGGTCTCTTATCACAACTATTTAACTACTCAAACAACTTTGTACAATCATGAAATTCATCATCAATTTCCATTGTCATTCCTTAAATATGATCACCACCATCATGTACATTGGTATTCATATCAAATGTTCCATAAACCATAGTATCATCCCAATCGGTGTGAAAAATCAATTTTTCCTTGTGTTTAGTCAAACATTTATAGCTAAGATCTATTCCATGACAAATAAAATGTTCTTAAAACTCTTTTCGACTAATTTTTCTTAAATAAAAACAACTTAAACATCAAAAAAGGATTTTAGAAGGGTACTATGGATGCTATATTGAAAACTTAATGAACTCTTTGACTCCATATTCATACTCATTTGTGATAAAATTATCTTGTATCTATTTTAGATTCATATCCTTCCTATTAGGTTTATAAAATATTCTTTCTATAACGAAATTACACATAAGATATTTATAATCAAAGTATAACGTAATGGATAATTCTAATAAGATGAACCTAATATTTTATTGTTTCAAAGAATTTTAGTATGATTTGAAGGAAATGGGTTATTGAATTTGAGAAAATAATTCATCCAATAGTAGTAGGTGTAATCCTCTAAATTCATCCAAAATGATCTATGGTACTTGGTATGGGATAACCACTGCTCAGAATAGTTCAAGAAACAAAGGTGTATGTCCAAATGATATGGTTGATGAGTCTCAAACAAAAAATGAAATAATAACTTTTCATAAGATGAAGCTAATGAGTTTGAAAATTTTATACTCAAATCTAAATGTTCTTGGGTTGGGCAGTTGGTGAAGCACTAGACCACATTTCTATTTTTACTACCTAAAGATAAAAAAATCAGTAGCAAATAGTCTAATCCTTGTAAGGGGCTCTTTGATTCGTGTGACCATGAGAAGACTCGACTAGATGGTCTTACACGCACTCATGTTGATACAGCCATTATAGTTTAAACATTCAATGAAAACCTTCAATTTCTCTATGAAAAGGAAAAGTCCTTTGGTCTAAGGACTGAATTTTAGAAGCACTTAGCTTCCTGTAATGCCAAGATTATAGTATTGGGGTCATGATGAATATAATATGAATTGGGTGGAGTTGGTGACATTCCCTTTCCATAGTGTCATTATAAATAAATATTATGTAGGACGTGAGATTTTTTGTATCTCAGAGGTCTCTAAAAGTTAATATCATCATCAAATTTAAATAGATGGGGGTTATGTATGAATGATTTTTATTGTAATAACAATTTTATGATAATAGAATTGATAAATAAATATGGATACTACTAGATCAGCCTATATTTCATTACCATTCCTAGATAACAAAGAATTTTACTAAAATTATTTAATTTTGGTACACATAGACATATAAAATAACTAACCTCACTACTCACCTTGATTCAATTCATTAAAAAATTAATAAATAGTATCATCTTGGGATTTAGAGTGATTTTTTTCTATTTGAGAGGTGACCTTATTCAGCAAACCTATAAATATTTAGTGTTCTATAAATCATTGTTGATTTATGAAGACTATCACAACTAGTCACTCTCACCATTTCTAGGGATTCATACATCTCACTCGTTATTCATTTAAATCTATTAATATTACACTTAAATCATAAAAAAATAAAAAATCAAATATTATAAATATTGAAAAAAAATAGTTTGATAAATTAGAAACTTTTATTGGGAAGGTGGTAATTCTTTCCAAGAAAACAAAGAGGTTATATTTTCATGATGGTGATGAACATGTGTTTTATTATATGATTAAAGGTGTTAATGAAATATGTATAGTTTATTTCCTTGATCGTTTGTTTAATGAATTAAATATTTTTTCTATATTTCACACCCTATTGATGGACTTCACTAAAATACTAGAAGAGGAACCAAAGATTAATAGTGAAAATAAATATTTGTTTCCATATTTCACACCTTTATATGAACTAGGAATCACATCACGACTAAGGAATTCCAGTCCAAAAGAGTTTGAGAAATAATGGATAAAAAAATGATGATAAAATATGAACCAAGATAAATAATGACAGAAAGTATGAAATAAAGGACATGAAAATATAAATGAGAGTGGAGTATAAATAATAAAATAGATTAGGATTTGAGAGGTTTAATTCATTCGAGATAAGGTAAAGGGGGAGTGGTATAAGAGTTTAACTTTTTTGAGATCTTGAATGGCCCGAGATAAATGAGCTCAGTTAGGTTCTATTTAAAAATTCGAGAAGGATTTTATCAGTGATTATAAAAACACTAAAAAATAAGATTTTTATTATCACTAAAATAAAAAATCATTGATAAAGGGTAAACCGTATATGTGCATGTCCCACATCAAATTCTGAGATGTGCTTCGTGCTTCTTTATATATTAACCCCCAACACCATACCAGCAATGAATTCAGAATGGTGTTGGAGGACGTGTATCGCCACAGGTGTTACCACTCATCTATGTTTCCTTCCTCCCATTGTAGTATGGGTCTTACCACCACATTCCTATGTGATGCTCTGGTTTTCCAGCTACTCTCCTCTCGCCATGTAGCAGGCCCTTCCTATGGGTTGGTCTGGCTGGGGGCCTAATTTAGGCATACTATGTGGCTGGCTGCCTGGTGGGTTGAGGGCTAGCCCACTAGAATATATTTATTACATAAAAAATAATTAACTCTTAAAAAGAATTCACAGTATTCAAAATTTAATTTTAAATATATATAATTGATGTACTATTTATTACAATATATATATATATATATGTATATATATTAAATTTATCCATTTTAATTAATAAATATTTCATCAATAAATATTTTAAATATAAATGCATATAATTATAAATATATTTAAAAATTTGTAAATATGTATTTATAAATATAATTATAAATAATAATAAATATAGATAATTATAAACAAATAATTAATTATATAAATATAAATATATTAAATGAAATATAAATATGTATTTATAAAGGTAATTATAGATATATATTTATAATTATAATTATAAATAAATATCTTTGTAAATGTATTTATAAGTATTTGTATCTAAAAAATAAATATATTTACTATATATATGTGGGTTTTCGGGTTGGCCTAACTGGTGGGCCTAATTTAGGCATCCTATGTGGCGGGCTACCCCGTGGGTGGAGGGTTATCCAACTCACATATATTTTTATCTAAAGAAATAATTAACTCTTAAAAAATTCCCACAATATTAATAATTTAATTTTTGATATATATAATTAATACAAAATTTCTTAGTATATATATTTTTAAATATATATTAAATTTATTTATTTTTATTAATAAATATTTCACTCATAGAATTTTTAAATATAATTGTATATAATTATAAATATATTTAGAAAATTGAAAATGTGTAATTATACATATAATTATAGATAGATATAAATATACATAATTATAAAAAAATAATTAATTATATAGTTATAAATATATTAAAATAATTGTAAATGTGTATTTGTAAAAAAAATACATATATATATTTATAATTATAATTATAAATAAATATATTTTAAAATATTTTTATATAATTATAAATATATTTATATAGTTATATATATATAGTATATAAATAATAATATTAATATATTAAATATATTTATTATTTAAATATATTTATTATAATTTTATAATTATTTAAATATATAAATACATTTTTTAAAAAATATATTCATTTATTTATAATTAAAAATATATAATTGTATAATTATAGTAAATATACATTTATAAATATATTTATTTATAAATATTTATTTACACATTTATTTTTAACAATATTAATGAATATATAATCTTAAATACATGAATGTTAAAAATGTGTGAAATTGAATAATTAAAAATGACTAGACTTTAAAAATATTAAAAAATGGAGAAGTTTAATTAATTATAAAAATTATTAAAAATTAAATAAAACATGGATATATATTTAAAGGAAGATGAATACATATTGAAAATTTTAAAACATAGTAAATAAATATTAGAGTGTGATTAAATTCCAAAAATAATAATAAATAATAAATATTACTAACTCAAATAATATAAAAATGAATAAATAAAATTTACCGATTAAAAACATAATATATTAAATATATTATGCAACTAAATGAAATTATAAAATGAATATTAAAATTCGAATAAATTACATAAATATTAGTTATTTGTGTTTCTATACAAGATTTCATTAATTACATAAATATCTGTGTGTTTGAAATTAATGTGTGTGTGTATATATATATATACAAGTTTTAAATATGTTAAATTGAGGAGTGAAATTATATAATATGTTGCAGTTGCGGTCTTATCCTATTTTGAAAGGAAACACTCTAAGCTTACATCAAACTAGAGTTCAACGCCTGGTAGCCCCATATTTGGGGATGTATTGGGGATGTGGTGGGGTTATGGGAGGCCGATGTGCCCTCCGGGAAGGCATCACAGTGTGGAAAGGGTGGAGGTGGAAAGGTGTGGAGTGGGAGGCAACTTTGATGATGGATGACAGTAGGCGAGCTTTTTCAGGAGGTCGCTGGTCAGGTAAGGCGACAACGCAGAGAAGGCATGATGACGGCATGGTCGGTTTAGCCAGATGGGGGAGGCGGGCTTGAAGGAGTCCAAGAAATAGTGGCAGGCATCAGTTGGGGATTGGCTGGGTGGTATTGGAGCAGCAACGAGCTTCAGCTTTTGGTGGTGGTTGGATGTGATGCAGTGATTAGTGCTGCGAATGAGGAGTCTGACAGAGCAAGTTTCAACGGATTGGAATCATCTTCAGAAAAAAAAATAATTTGGAACTGATCATAGGTTCAGTCTTAGATGAGGTCAAAGTAAGGAGCAATCACCAACAATGCTCTCAGATTTGGATGATTGAGAGGGTATGGGTTTTCCATTAGTACCAGGTCCGTGCAATCATGCATTGGGATTGCTTGGTGATCAGATTTGTTGGTTGATTGTTGTGGTTCAAAATAATTAGTATCGTCTAGGGTGGAGATTTCAGTTGGAATTTTGTCATCGGACCTAAAATGGTCATGTATTAAAAAGGCTTAGTGCATCTAGGTCTATGGACCATGTAAATGTTACCTTTCAACTTGTAAAATGGGATTAACAAATTAATAAGAATATTTTAAAAGCCTTCATGAATTCAGGAAGACATTATATATTATGTAACATCAAATTAATGAAATAAATAATAATAATAATAATGAATACATTTTTAAAATAAATAACATTTATAAATAATATAGATTATTTAAAAAATAAAAAATGAATATTTATATATTTTAAAATAAAAAAGAATACATATTAATTATAAAATTATGAATAAATTATATTAAATGAATTCATGTTAAGAATGAGTGAAATTTAATTATATATATATATAATTAAGTAATTAATATAATATTTATAATTAATAAAAATGAATAAATTTATTAAATACATAATATTCTGATTAATTATTTAATATACTATTTATTACTATATATATATATTAAGTTTATTCTTTTCTTAATAATTTAATTCATTTTTATTAATTGTAAAAAAATAAATAAATTATATATATATATATATATAATTAATGTACTCTTTATTACTATATATATATAGTAAATTGAATAAATTTAAGAATAAAAATTTTGGGCATTGACCTGGTCTAGCCCATGATATATATATTAATTATGTAAATTAAAAGTGTATTAAAATCCTTAAATGTTAAAAAAAATTAAAATTTTCATTAATGAAATGTCTATTAAAAAAATGAATAAATTATATATATATAATTAAAGAATTAATATAATATATATATATATATATAGATTTATTAAATTCAATATATATATAGTAATAAATTGTATATAAATTGTTTAATTAAAAATTTATATAATTAAAAAAAATTAAAAAAATTTAATGTGATATTTATTAATAAAATTGAATAAATTGAATATATATATATATATAGTAATAGTAAAATAATTATTTAATTCCAAATTAATAAATTATGAAAATATTTCAAAAATTATTAAAGAAATATTTATTAATAAAAATAAATAAATTTAATATATATATATAGTAATAAATAGTATATTAATTATTTAACTAAAAATTAATAAATTGAAAAAATATTAAAAAATTATTAATGAAATATTTATAAATAAAAATGAATAGATTTAATATATATATATATAGTATATTAATTATATATATTTAAAATTTAATTATGAATACCATGAGAATGTTTTTTAATAGTTAATTATTAATGAAATATTTATTAATAAAAATGAATAAATTAAATATATATATATTAATACATATTATATTAATTATATATATTTAAAATTTAATAACGAATACTTTGAGAGTTTTTTTAAGAGTTCATTGTTTTTAGGTAAAAATATATCTCAATGGGATAGCCATCAAACCTCTAGGAAGCCCACCACATTGCAGGCCCAAATTAGGCTTGTCAGCCGAGAAAACCCACTGGGAGATCCCACCACACAATGAAAGGCGGTCTTAGCTAGAACAACGAAGCATCATGCTTGCGTGTGGTGGTCGGGCCCACATGGCAATGAGAGGAAGGCATCACTGATGCATGGTGGCACCAACAACGATACTCATCTTTTGACACAACTTCAAATTCATTTTCATTATAGTTTCGGGAGTTAATATATATATAACAATGATGCCCGTGTCAGAATATGATGTGGGATACAAAAATATGTGGTCAAACCTTGATCAGTGATTTTATAGGGATGATAAGGGTGACTTTATCAATGATTATATTTAGAACTGATAAAGGTTATTACTATTTATTCCACATTTTTTAGTAGTGTTAGCTTACAAGCGAGTGACTGGTTAGCTCTCACCATAATTATCCATGAGTCACCATAGTAGTTGGTGAAAAACATCTTTCAAAAGTAAATTGATCGGATTATAGACATCCCCAAACTTGATCTGAGTATTTTGAAATCCTAGAAAATTGAATTAAATCTGATGGAATTGATATTTCTCATTCTCTATATTGTGTTGATGACTTTAATACCCTTTTTTATGTTTTCATGTTGCTTATTTATGTGTATTTGTACCATTCCCCCAAGAAAACTTTTTAGTAAACCTTAGGGAGGAGTTTCTGGTGAAACACAGTAAGAAAACCCTCTTGTTGATCAGAACCTCATAGATATAGTGGAATGTGTAGTACAAGCTATATAACAGGTAGTCTCACCCATTCCCATTTAGGCTTCAATAGTGGGACATTGAAGAGATAAAACAAGGGATCATGCTTAGGTGCTTCCTTTTTATAAACCACCTACTTTCCAATGCTCAGATGATCTTCAAGAGGAAGAGGGTTGGTTGAAAAAATATTGAAGTACTTTTTCAGTTCATGGAAATTTTAGATTCAATAAAAGTGAAATTTGATACCTTCAAGATTGAAGGGCCTAACAGGAGGTGGTGGTATTTGATATTTATGATGAACAAAAATGAAATCTTGGAGTTAAATGACTTTAGAGATCTTTTCAAAAATTATTTGTATTAGAATTTGATGGTTTTAGAGAAGTCTAGAGAAATTTCTCAGCCTCCTTGGAGGTGATAGAACTGGGACTCAGTATGTAAACCATTTTTTTGAACTTGTTCGGATTTATCTTGAGGTAATATCAACTGAGAATTCAAATTCCCAAAGATTCAAGATGGGGCTTCGATCAGCTATCTGATCTTAAGTATTCTTGTTAAATCCCACCTCTTATGTAGATGTATTGGATAGAGCTTTGATGTTTGAGCTTAACATGGATATTAAGTCAGGGCTGGGGGATATTACTCTAACTCCTAAGGCCTTCATTTTTTTATTTTTTATAATCCACCTTTCAAGGGGTGATGTGGAACCCTTATATGGCCTAAAGGCTTAGAGATAATTACATGACCCATAGGTGTTAGAGGAAATCACCCAGACAAGAAAACTTGGAACTATTCCTCCCCAGTACATTTCATGGTATCAACACTCCACATTTGCAAGGTTGGTGATCTAGTTGTCCTGTGCAGAGCTGCACAGGCCCGGTACTGATTTCAATTCCATACCCTCTCATTCTTCCAATTCTGGTTATCTCTTCTCTGTTGAATGTGCCTGCTCTAAATCCTCATTTGGAGCCTTATCCCTTGTAGTCTTCATGGTACATCTGCATATTCATGTGTCCTTAAGGCCTTGGGGTGGCCCTAAGCCCTTGAGGTGGCCTAAAGTCTTTGAGAGACAACTAACCTAAAGGCCTTGGGTGACCCAAAATCCTTACAAGATATGAGGACCAAACCGGTATCCCAAAGGTTCAAATGGATGAATAGTTATAGCTGTTATAGTACCGAATAGTACCTGCTACACTAATTGCTACAATGTTTGCTACAGTGTATACTATAGTACTGCTATATTACCCCAGAAATATGTCTCCACCTGGATTTGATCTCGGTTCTATTGGATTCACTTATTGAGTCCTCACCAACCGAGTTAAGGCTCATGTGCAACTCCTAGGGATAGTTCTACTAGTTCATTATAATGAAATAGAAAGTAAGATGAATCTTATAGTGAATCATGATAGTAGGATTTATCTAAACATCCTAAAATGTCATGAAAAGTTCATTTCACTTGCTTACAATGTGGAATGATCGTTCATTCAAAGGGGGGTTTTTACTGATCCACCAAATATATGTGGTTTGTACGGTCACTTAGGCCACCTGCAGAAGTTATATCATGTATTTTCTACCAAAATAAGTGGAACTAGATCATCATCACCAAAAGAACTATGTTATAGTTATATGCTTCAGGAATTAAAGGGGTTCTAGACGCATACATTCAAAACAATTCTTCTTCATGAAGTGGACAAGTCTCCCGAAGAAGCTGATACATATCCAGTGAGAGTGAGAGGTACCATCGCTATAGAGTCATCTTTAGTGACTACTATATTTGATACTGGTTCATCTCATTATTTCATATCAACTTACACTATGAATCTATTAGACCTTCCTATGGAGCTAATGTGTTATGTGATGTATATTGAAACACCCCTTGGAATAAAGAGAGAGCAGGGTCTCCAATGGACCACTTGTGTCATCTCTTTATCAAAGAATAGGATCACTTAGTATTTTCTAGACCTTGATATGAAACCTATGTATTTTTTTCTCATGATGGATTTTTTGATTTCCCATAAGTCCTGGATTGAGTTCTATCTTCAACGGGTCTCCTTTACTACCCTTGAAGGGGTTTGTTATGTTTTTAAGGGATAATCGGACTTAAAATCTATTTGATCTATATCACCTCTTCTAGAGTTGGGAAGGATGATATCTATGTTTTATTTTTACATGGGAAAAAACTTTGTGTGGTGATCTTCCTTTAGTGGTCATTGAGTTTCCCATTGTGTTTCCATATGAATTTTTAGGTTTTCCACTAATAATTGAGGTAGGGTTTTCAATTGACATTGTACCAGGTACCCATCCTCTCTCTATTTCCTCTTACCATATAACACCAAATTGATTTAATGAGTTAAGACTCAGTTGGATGATTTGTTGGATAAATAATGTATTCAACTATGTTTGTCACCTTGGGTGGCACTTATGTTTTTTGTGAAGAAAGCTGATGAAACTCTTCACCTTTGTGTTGATTACCAAAAACATAATAAATCCAAGGTAAAGAACAAGTATCTATTTCCATGGATTTATGACTTATTTGACCAGTTGAAAGGGATTTAGTGTATCTCAAAGATTTAACTTTGGTCTAGTTATCACTAGTTAAGAATCAAAGAGTCTAACATATCGAATACTTTCATCAGAAGTATATATGACCAATATTAGTACCTTGTTATGGATTTTGGTCTAACCAATTATCCATCAGTTTTAATGGTGTTGATGAATAGGTTATTCAATGAATATCTTGATTAATTTATGGGGGTATTTTGGGATGACATGTTTTTTTTTCTTTAAAATTGAGGAAGATCACTTGTTTCATCTAAGAGTAGTTCTACAAATGTGGGGAGATCACTAACTTTAACCTAATATGTACAAATGTAATTTATAGATTTCGGAAGTGAAGTTCTTGGGACATGTGGTTTCAAAAAATTGGTATTTGGAAGATCCTAATAAGGTGGTGGATGTTTTTACATGGGATTAACCATGTAATTTTTTCATGATTTATAGCTTCATAGGATCAGTGAGGTGTTACTATTGGTTAATTAAAATTTTCTCAAAGTTGGATTCTCTGATGAACATTCTCACTCAAAAATAAGTAAATTTATCATGGGATTTGAAATGTTAGAATTCTTTTGATGAATTGAAATAACTTTTTACTTCTTCCCTAGTGTTGACTCTTCCATATTCTAGGAAGGTATATCTGGTATTTTGTGACACACCTAGATTAATTTTCAGTTGCATTCTCCTTCAGGGTGATCACGTGGTAGGTTATGATTATCTATATATTAGTCCACACCAATAGAATTATCCTTCACTTAATCTTTGACTCAAAGTTGTGACTCATGTTCTTAATAGTTGGTGGAACTAACTTTATAGAGAAGTGTTTAATATATATTCTAATCATAAAATCTCGAGTTAATTCTTCTAACAACAATATTTGAATCTACATTGGAGGAAATGGGTGGAGTACCAGAAATCCTTTGATTTTGACATCACATGCACCCCTAATAAGGTGAATTTCATTACTAATGCTTTGAGTAAGAAAATTCAAACCCTGACTAAAAAAAAATCATAAAAAGAGTTAAATTTTATGGATCTCTTTTCTCATATGAATTTGGGAGTTTGGGAGGATGATAATGAAATTGTTCTGAAAATCATTTAGCTTACCTTCTATCTCTTCAAGATTATTATTTAGGAATAGTAGCTTGAGGATGAGTTCTATGGAATAAGGGACTCTCTTAATGACAAGGAGACCATTAGTAGATACTCATTATACACTAAGGGTATCATATTCTTCTGGATTTGTTATGTTGTACCTTTTACTATAAGAAAAGTTTTTATGGTGGATTTTCATAATTTCTAGTGGGTGGTACACCCTAGAACCATGAAGATGTTCTATGATATTAGGTGATGGTTCTTGTCGCCAGGTATGAGATGATATATCATTGAATTTTTTCACACTTTTTTACCTATCAAAGGGTCAAGGATAATCACCATAAACCTTTGGGTTTTCTTCATCCCCTTTATCTTTTGACTTATAAGTGGTATGAGATTTTAATGGATTTAACGGTTGGGTTTTCGTGTACCCCTTGATGGTAGAATGAGATATGGGTAGTGATCGATAAGTTGAAAATATTAGCTCACTTTATTCTCATTCAAGATACAACCAATGTTCATGAATTTTGAATTATGTATGTGTACACTATCATTAGATTGGATAAAGTTATATTTGTTATAGTTTCTAATAAGGATCCCTAATTCAGTTCTTGTTTTTAGAGAGGATTACAGGATCTAATGGATACCAAGTTTCATTAATCATGGAATATCACCTAAATAAGGATAACCAGATATAACAATCTACATAAATTGTTTAATACATGATTCATACTTTTGTTCTCAACTTTAGTGGAGCTTGGGATGCCCACTTGGGACTAGATGTGTTTTTCTATTACAATTGTAACTAGTCATCCATAAATATGGAACCCTTTGAGTCTTTATATGGTTGAGCAAGTAAATATCTATTGTGATGTTCAGGGATTGGTGAAACTACCCTAGTTGGACCTAGTTTGGTCAAAGAGATAATGGGAAAGATCTATTTGATTTTTCAAATATCGGTGATGGGTCAAAGCTATTATAAATCCTATGTTCATTTTCATTGATTCCATTTGGAGTTTTCAGTTGGTGACTAAGTGTATTTTATAGTTTCAACTTGGTTGGTTCACCGATGACTTGGAAAATATGAAAATTTATCACCTATATACATGGGAATATTTGAGGTTTTTGAGTATATTAGAAAGGTGTATAACTATTTATATTGGACACCTCATTTGAGGTTGATTCATAACATGTTTTCATGTCATGTATTATAAAGTATATCTCTAACCCATCTCATATCTTGAGTCAGGAGGACCTTGATGTGGAACTTGATTTGTCCGTAATAGAGCATCCAGTTCATATTATTGATTCTGAGATGAAGTTTCTTCATGGTAAGTCCATACATATGGTTCGAGTTCATTGGAAGCACGGTTCCAATTCACATGAGTTTTGGGAGGATGATACATTGATGATAGAGAAGTGTCCTATCCTCTTTGATATGGATTTTTATTGATATTATTTCTAGCGGATGAAAGAATTTATGGTGGGTATATTGTAACATACCATTACCATCTTTAGGTACTTTTATCATTGAGTTTTGATTTTCCTTTTTTGGATCTTATTTCAGGTTATTTCTAGAGATATTAGAAAAAAAATTGAATGTTTTTGGGCTAGTTCATGGTTAGTGTATGGTTAGGGAAAACCATGTGGGTTAGGCTAGGCAACCATGTTCTATGTACTGGAATTCTAAAGGGGGTTCACAGTTATTTCAAACCATCTATCCTTCCCCTAAAACCTTGTGGAATGGGACTGTGGGGAGTGCATGGTTAGTGCATGGTTTTCAAACTATGTAGATAAAATGTGCATCCCTATTCCATAACCTAGAAGGGAGTTCATGGTTGGTGTATGGTTTTTCAAACCATGTGCCCAAACCATGAGATACCCCCTAAAAGCCTAGTATGGGTGCATGGTTAGGAACTTAGTTAGCTATAACATTGAATCATAAACCCAGATACCATTTGATAAGATTTTTAGTCCTCAAAAAATCTTAATTAAAATCTTCAAACCCCATTAAAAATTCTAAACTCCTCCTAATCAAACCTAGTTGGAAAATTTGGATTTTCTAATCTCTCTAGATAGATTTATGGCTCCATCAATTCCCATTATCCTATATTTAAGTGTTGGTGGATGTGATATATCCCTCTCCAGTAAGTGTATCCCCTTTATTTGGAATTATCCTTTATTCCCTACTATTTTTTGTTGAGAGTGATGGATCCTCGTGTTATTGATGAAACTAGGATTTCGTTGAGGACATTTGATTCTAGGTATTCCCCCTTTGAACTTCCTCACCTTCTTATTTTCATTAGTGGTTCCCATTTTGGGTGACTGATTAATCATGTGACTAAATCTAGGTGGTTTCATAAAGAATTTTCCTACACTTGAAACCTTGATTACTTTATTTATTTGAAATTTATTTTCAAATTGGTTTCCAGGAATTTAGAATATTTTATATTTTAATTAAAAAATTCATGTATTTGTGAAATAAAACCCTTACAGAAAGGCTTTGAAAACAATATGAGTATTATGAGGAAATATTTCTTGAGATGAAAAGTGTTTTGATGAAATGACTTAATTATTATTCTTTGATAAAACGGTCATAAATGGAAGATTATATTGAAAGGCATGAACAAGAAAAAAACTATGATTTTATTTCAAAAATAAAATGGAATATTGAAACATGAAAATATGAATTTAAACTGAAAATGATGAATTTAATAAAAAATAATGATTTTCACTTGATTGATTGATTTTCTGATTGAAAGAACATGTGATCTGAAGTAGTTAGTGGGTGATTATGATAAGAATTCTAGTAATTTTACACCCTAGAAATTGATTGATGATGATAACTATAACTAAACCAATTTCATCATGATTTTTCCTTATGGGGTGTTAATTGATTCTCTCTCGACAACATGAGCCTTAGGGATATGTTTACACTTTGAGACAAGATTGATAGACTACATAGTGATATGATCTGAGATCCAAGAACTAATGAACCTCAGGGTATATGACCATGTTTCTTTGTTTTGACTTGATTATTACATACTAGTGTTTACTGAACTAATTTATTCATTCCCTTGTGTGTTACAGAATTTTTTATTTAAGATTATTTTTTATATTCTTTCCATCAACTTGATTTGATATATTTTTTGACTAAGTATGTATAAATGGTTTTAAAATCATCATTTTTATTTAAATTAAATAATAAATGGTTTATTTTTTATGGAAATTCCAATAAAAATTTCTATTTATATCAAACTAGGTTATTTATCTCACACCCTAACTTTACCTTTGATAATTTTTTAATTATGATATACCAATTCTAGGAAAAGGTAAAGCACCCATTATAGGTGGTAGGTTTACTTGACTAGCATAACATTGGGTGATTGTGATGACAAGTGGAGTTTTGATCCACTCATTACATGGAGATTCAAGGATATTGTCTTTATGGATATTGTGTTGTTTCTTAGATGTTGTACCACTTTTATATTTATCTGGCTTCTTGTGGTATTTTTCACATGGAGGAGTGTTTGGAAGAAAAAATAATCATGGAATTATATTCTTCTATTTATTATTTATTTATCATTATTGTGGAAATATAATTTCCCTTGGACTGTTTCTTTCCAGGTGTTTTCCACCAACCCATGGGGATTGATAATGCCCTTCGATCCATGTCAGATACAACTCAGGTGTCGATGTTTGAGATTACCAAAGTTGGTCAATTTTGAATGATGATAATAAAATAAACAAATTTTAATAAAAGATAATGTTTAAAATGGACATTTTTCTATAAAAATGGTTTTTCTATATATTTTTTATTTTCATTTCAAAGATAAATATATGAATTTTAGAAATTTAAATTTATCAAAATGATTTCATTTTTGGATTCATAATAACAAAATTAACTAAAGTTTAATTTTTGGTATTTTTCTAAAATAGTAGTTTTTTTGGTGAACAGTGAAAAAATACTGATTTTACAAATAATGTCACTTTTATGAAATTTTTATGATATAATAATGGATTGGAAGTTAATAAAACATTTTTATGTAAAAAATAAATATTTAATAAGTAATATAATTCCTTTAAAAATATAATTTTAAACTATGAAATCAATATTTCACATTTTAGAAATCTTAGTAATGTTTTTATTCAAATAAAAAATATTTTTGGTTGTTCACTTTTAATAAAATATTCATAAGGTTACTTTAATTAGTTTTATTTTAAATTAAAACAAGTCTCATTTTATTAAAAATAATATCATTTATTCCATGATATTCAACATTATACATTATTTTGGCATAAAAATTTTTTAATGCTTAAAAATATATTTTTCTAAAAACAGTTTTTATTGTATTTTGTATACTTATATTAAAAGTAATTTTTAAAAATTTTATAAATTGAATCCTAGAAAATTTATTTCATATTTTGAATCATGATTTTCAAATTATTTAATATTCCCCCTTTCATTGTTTAGTCATATTGAATTGTAATTATGGAAAATCTTTATCACCATGGTAAAGGGTAAAATGGATAAAATGGGGTTAAAATGGGATACAATTTAAAAATATCTCGAAAAAATACCTTTATTTCATTTTCTAAGTGTATTTTAATCCAAATCATCCTATCTTTAAAAAAATGGAAATATTTTTCCACTTTAATTTGATTATGACCTATATATTATGTTAATTAATGAATAATTATAAATGTCACTCTCTTTATTTTAATATATCTAATATGTTATCATAGAGATAAAAATAAGTTATTAATGATTTTAGATTTATATTTTCATTATGGATGAATTATTTTTATGATATTAGTTTATTTTTAATTTTATATAATAGGATAATTATCCAAAACTCTTACATGGTGTTGATGAAATTACTATGTAAGTAGAAGAAAAGTCAAATATCGTAGCTTTAAAATATTTAATGTGATTATATTTGGAATAATTACAGTCAATTATAGATTTGGAAAATTAATATGATACTTATTCAATTTTTAAAATTTTCAAATTTCATTTCAATTGCTATCTTGATGTATTTAAAGTCAAAGTACTATAGTCACCCAAAAAATGACTTTAAAAACTATATAATGTAAAAAAAGATTTAAAAACTAAATTAAAAAAATATTATTGTTATCAAGAAACAAGTGGATGGAGAAATGACTGATCCATCCACCTATTATCCTTTTTTGATCCACTATTAATTTTTAAATTACTTTTTTACCCCTTAACACTAAATATTTCCAAAGAAGATGCAGATTTTTTCATATAAAAAGGGCTTTAATATAACCTTTCCTAGGACATGTATGAGTTTTGTTTTCTTATAAAACATTTTCCCATTATCTCTTCACACTTCCAATACCACATCATTAATCCACTTTAGTAATAAAATTTCTATTCTCTAAAGATATTAGATCCAATTTAAAGGTGTATTCTGTAAGAACAAGGACATTAGTGGATATATGATACAAGTCAAAGTTTGAGGCAAGGGTGTTATTAGAAAAACTTCCTTTTATTGGGTACATAAATTCTTCATTGACTATTTTATTTCAATATTATGTTTGTATTGACCTATTATTTTTTTATATTGTATTTACACTTTTTTGTGTGGATTTATATTTGTTACACATAATGGATTCATTTATTAATTCTTACTTTAAATGTTATGATCTTTGTAAAGGTTTCATTAAAACTTTTATTATTTTAGATATATTTTGTATTAGGAACATATTTTTGTTTATGTTGTGTATATGATGACTCTTTGAAATATTATATCAGGAACTACTTGTTAATTATGGTAATTGTAAGAACCTTCATCTACACATGTCATGTTATTCAGAGAAAATTTGAATTTTAAACCTGGTTGTCTTCTCATTTTGGTAATCATAACTAGGAATAGTATTTCGGGAGCTTGAACACCCTAAAAAAGTGGTTTTGGACTTGTAATGGGGCTTGATTGGTTACATGGATTCCCATGAGAGAATTTGAGAGATTTTCAGGGTGGAAGGGCTACTTCAGCAGCCACTAGCCATTCAGTGTGTTGGGAAAAATCCAAACAGCCTTGATGAGTGCACCAATTAGCCAAGGGGCCACCAGCTAGCTGATGGCCAGTGGAGAATTTAATGGGGTAAATTTACCAAATTTAGACTTTGGGTTTTTATGGGCCACCCCCCTCCTTCCACTCCTGTTTTGGGGCATGAACCCAAACAACTCCCTTTATCTTTACCTTTGATTCACCTTCATTTTGGGTAGAGTTTTGATGCATTTTATGGAATTTTAAGGTGATTATGTGACTCTAATGGACACCTTTTACCTCCTCCTCCTCTTATTCTAATTTTTTTATTTGGTTGGGATTTTTTATGAAAATGTAAGTTAAGGAAGGTGAAATTGTTAGAATATCATTGGTATTTCATGCATCCTAGATAAAGGACATCCTATAACGATGTCTGTCTACTGCCGCTCATTAATTCGATGAAGGTACATCATGATATGGTATTTTCTATGATTTTTTACTAAAATTAAATTAAATTATTTATGTAAATTGTATTGAATGTTGGGTATTTATCTTGGAGTATGTTTGGGGTGTATTGGGGATAGCTTTCACCCCATTTCTCAAAGATTCAAAAAGTGTTAGATTCACAAAGTTGGTACCAAAGTATAAGATTTATTAATATTGTATGAGATTGGGAAGTAGATTTTGTGTTGGGGAATTAAATGTTTATGGATTACTTAAATTTAAGATTTCTCGTGTACATTACCTATGGTATTTATGCATATTTTTATATGGAATGTGACATGATGTCTCACCTGTGAGGGTGATGACCATGATTAAATATACATTTTTATATAAAATTAAAATCCTGGTTAAACTAAAAAAACTTCCAAGGATACAATTGTCCATGGAACTGGATTGATTCTACCAGTCTTCAATGGTCGTGACCTTGACTATGACATTTTATACCTTGGACACTAATGCCCCATCATGAGTGTTTTTAAGTTGATGAATGTGAAACAGTTGACTTTGTGTAGGAACCCTAAATACTTCTAGGGGTAGAGAATATCTTGGGATAGATGGACAAGGGGTTCTCCACATGACCTCCTTGATCCTTAGAGATTTAGGCTAGGTGAGATGACCACATGGTGAGAGTTCCTTCCCCATCAAGATTTGATATCCTGGGAGGGTATCCCTGATAAGATGGATGAATAGGTATGGTGTTCGAGCCAACCTAGAGTATCAAGTAGAGGGAGTGGTATTAAGTCCATTCCCATTGTGAGATTTTTCTAGGAGGAAAGTGTGGCCTTGAGAGACCTTGAAGGTGTCGAGTGACTCTATAACCTCAAGGTGGGAGGATTGGTTATGACCTAAGAGATAAGATAGGGATTGAGGGACCCTTCTGAGGCATACAGGCTATGATGAGACCAAGGGGTACCTAGTGCATGACCTATAGATATGAGACCCTAGTAAAATGGTGGATACAGTAATGGGTAATTATAATTGAAAATTTTACTATAGAATTAATATTTATGTTTTAGGAATGTTTGGTTGTGATGATATGGGCCATACTTCAAGGAATCTGTCCATGGGTTGTATTATAGGCTAGGAAGATAGAAAACCATTTATGTGATAGATATGTGTATATATACTAATACTATTATGTAATACAACTTGAGGCATTTTGATGAATGAAATATAAACTCTCTTGGAGTAGTTTGGTATATTCCCTTAGAAAATTCTTGATATGAAATGTAAAATTATCATGGAGATATTTTAATACTAGTGGGGATTTCATGGATTTGAGACTAGGTTTACATTTGTTCTAGGTAGAAGAGGGGTCCTTTCAAATGCTATCTATCAAATCTTGGGAGGTCTTTGGTGGGCATGGTTGAGTTCCCTACAATACTAAGGTTTAGCTTCCTCGAACTGTTTTGCATACTAGTATGAATCATTTTTAGGTTTGTTAAACTGAGATGGAGTATTCCCAATTTCATTATCATGTACACTAAGTGGATAAATACATAGGTTTTTATATTTTTAATACCAGTTTGAAAGACCCTCATGTTGTTATTATGGTTGGTATGGTCACCCTGACATGTTAAGAGACATTTCAGCATTATCTAAAGTAAGTATGGTCAATCTGGGATTCGGTCCTAAGGATTGATGGTGGTTTTTGTTTATGTTTTTTCATTTTATTTATTAATTATTCCAAGCATATAATGTTCACATGTCACTATATTTACTATATGTATTCGGGGATGCATTTTTGTTTCCCTAGTAAGTTGTGATCTCACACCTTTCTCAGGTAGCCATTAAGCTTTGGTACCCAGTAACCCTCACTTTTTGTAGGTACAGGTAGGGTTGAGGCCTGATATTTCTTGATCGAGAGGGAGAAAAGTAGATGGGATTTGTAAATTGGGATGAGGTGAGGCTCATGTAATCTAGTAGATCCTCTAATATTTTGACTTAAATATTTATTTATTTATTTATTTTTGTGCATGTGATTTCCCCAATGGTCAATCAGTTGTGTATGCTAGAATAACACTTAGATTCTATACATATATTTTTTATTTTTTATTGTTGGATAAGTTTACTACATCTATTTTCTATAATTATTAATGTGGATAATGTTTTTCTAATTTTTATATGATTACACACTCTAGTATAAGGGGTATAGTTTCCTCATTATAAACCCTAAACCCCTACTACTAGTCTGAAACCTTTAGCATATGAGGAGGTTCACCAAAGGTTGTATAATAATACCGATCTGGTTACTATTCATAGTGATTCAAGTTGGGATACTACAAAGTGGTATCATAGACCTTCTTATTTCATCTTACTATTTAGGTTTGGTGGATTAGAAATATAGGGATGTTTTGGATATTGTGTTGGAATTCAGACTAGTGCATCATGAACACCTTTTTTCATTGGAAGTACAAGTTTCTTGGGGCATGGGATGTTATTCATGTCTTTCCTTATTATGGTTATTTGTGATTTCATCTCATATGACACACGTAATGTTTATATTTTTGATTTATGCTTTATTATTGATCTGTATCTTGGACCATATACCCAAGATTCATCTTTATTCATCATTCTTGGAATAGAGATATTCATAATATTGTGTGTGATTTTATAAATTAAGAGAGTCCAGCCATTTAAAGTATAAAAAATATATAATACTTTTTTTCTGGAATAATTTATTGAAAGAATTCTACTCATCTAAATGGTGGTACGCTTCCTTAAAATGGAAGGTCGTGTGGATTCTATAGTGAGATGATCGATGATGATGATGATGATGATGATGATATAGTCCCTCTAGTAGGGGACATGTAGTGACCGTAGTGGGTTGTTATAGGCCTGTTATTTTTTAATGAAGAACCCATTGGGGTAGTTATTATTTAGGTTTTGTTTCTTAAAATGGCAATAATAATCTATATATTTTTTCTAATATATCTTGTAATGACATTCTACTTAACCAAACCCTATGGGTATAGAATAATTAACATGGATCATGTTGGGATGATGTAGTTATATATGTCAATACTGACATATGAGAATGCTATCCAAAAGGTGGTAACTCCCATATATAAAGTATAGGTGAGGATCAACATGAGATTCTAATTTTTGGGGGAACAATCCCCTATGGTGATGCTAAATGTGAATTAGTTCCCTAGTTGGAAAGAGTTTTGGCATGTGATATAGGGTATGGATACATATAGATGAGAACCCTACAATTGGTGTTTTTGGTACCCGAGTCATCATGTGATATTCAGATATGAATATAGAGGTCAATTTTGAGTAATAACTTATGAGATGTTTGGCCGATGAGTTAGGTGGGTGATCATAGTATTTAAAATAAAAATAGTATTTTAGTGAGATGACTATTTAGATGAGATGAGTGGTGCTATATGGGGGTGACCCGTGTGAGGGGTTAGCTTGGGTTTGTGATTACCTTAAATATTGAATGAATTGTTAGGTGCATTTAGTATGAGATTGATGCACATGAGGTATGGATGGGTATAAAAAATAGGTATGGTGATTCCTAAAATATCATTAAAATGAAATCACCTTGAGTTTTAGTGCTTGGTATCAAGGTTTGAAATCAAGGGAACGACAAGTCGAGTGTTCAACCCTGTTAAGTTTGGATGTTCTTCCAATAGTATGGTTAGATCATGTATGGAAACTTGTAGTTTTGCAATTATTGATCCAGAGTTAAGATGAAAAAATAGTGAAAAGATAGATGAAATGTAAATTTAAAATGAATTTATAAAATATTAGATCAGAGTTATAAAATTAAATTTAGGGCAGTCAAAATAAAAAAAATGAGCACATGAGATTTTTATAGTTGTTTGACTCTAAATGAGCATAGTGCACTCTTCACCCCACTCACGAACTGAGAGATATGGAACCCACTATAAACACTATATTGGAATTTTATAATGACCTTTTACCACAAAGATTCATAACCCAATTTCAATAAATTTCCCCCTATAGACTTACACCCAAACAAACATTCCTTTTTCTAACTAGACGCACAACCCAAATAATATACCTTTTCCCACCTGGAGGCACACAAAAATGTCTAACTTTTGTATGGGATTTACAACCCAAAATTAGAGCTTTTGATGGGTAGTATAATAAGTTAAAATTACACATGCAGAAAAAATAAATAAAGAAGTAATTTCATAAGACCAAATGAAAGCTTCACAATATGAGATTAAAGGAATCAAGGAGATCTTCAGTAGAAAAGAATCAAATAATTGTAAATTTTCTAAGTGTAAAAGTTGATCGCCAAACTATTTCACACTTATACAGTTTAATAATATCCTTAATCTCGTGTATCTTGATCTAGATCTGTCGAAATCCTTATATAGAGTTCCTCTATGCATAGCGAATTAAAATCCTAAAGCCAATTGTAGTTTATCTTTCCCACTAATACATGGGATTTATACACTGAATATACATGAAAAATATAACCACATGGGTCACTTCAAAAATCTGTAACATTAAAATCATTTTTTTAGTGATAACATGTTACAATAATTTAAACATAACCAAAAAATAAATATAATCAATATTAAAGTCCCTTGGAAAACTCCCATAAACTATATAAGATAAAATATTCAAATTCCAACCACATTTAATTTGGAAGTCACATTTTCCCAATAAACCAGTGTGAACCTTCAACCCACACGATGGACATTTAATTCTTTATAAAATTCTTCCAAATAAAATTCCTTATCATTAAAATAATTAATAAGTATTTAAGGAATAATTAAATAAAGATAAAAATGTGAAACAAACATGTAGTAATTCAAAATATAAAAGTATAAATAAAATAGGGCATGTTTTAAGCTAAAATATAACAAAGGAATTAAGTGATCGTATATAGATCATAAGGTAGGTTCAAAATTTTTCCAAATTTAAACTTTTGGTCATTTCATTTGTGTTCAAGCGTTCACTTTGTTTTTTTTCATATGGTCTCTTCATTTTTCTTAATGCGGTCACTTCATTTTTGTTCATGTTGTCACCTAATTTTAGTTCATGCAGTCACTTCATTTTTGTTCATGCAATCACCTATTTTTTGTTCACGCGGTCACTTCATTTTTGTTCATGCAATCACTTCTAGACTTTTTTAAATTTCTACTCATGGTCACTTTACTCAAGGTCACTACTAGAATTCTCCAAATTTTCACTCACAGTCACTTCAATCAAGGTCACTTATAGACTTTGTCAAAGTTTCACTAATTATAACTTCACTCAAGGTCAAATCACAAGGTCATGTGATGATTTAACCAAAATATGTAAAAATTAATACAGCCAACTCTTACAATGTATAAGAAATTATAATTATTAAAATAATCAAAAATACTAATAAATTGGATCAAGGAACCAATTAAATATTATCCCTTTTTTATAATTGAAAAATAAATTTCAACTCAAAAAAATTTCCCCCTTTTTGAAATTCATAAAAAATATTTAAGGTGTAAATATGCTTCCTTTCATGACCCATCCCAATGGGTCCTGTTCTGCGACTCCTCAAGCCCACCTCCAATAGGCCATAGGCTGGATACTAGTGTCGAATTGGCATATCACTAACATGGTAAGATTTAGCATAAGTACTTTTACACACACACACACACACATCTCCAAGCCCAAAAAATGCTAAAATGTGAAAAAAATATGAATAACCATGCATGCCTACATCTAAATCCCACAACCAAAGTATGATAAGAAGTAAAGGAAAGTAAATAGATCCAAATACAAGCCCACCACAAAGTGTTTGAAAAAAGACCAACCTAAAAGTAATATTGGGGATGTCTGTCAAGATACCATAGGAACACACCTCAGTTTTTTTGGTCTCATTAAGCATTGGATGGCCCTGGTCAATCAATGACTCTATAAAAAGGTAGATCATATTCACAAGACAAGACATGTGTGGGAAGCACCCATGTAGGGGTGAGTATAAAAATACTCAATAGGACACCCCAAAACCACAAATCATACAAAAAAAGCATACATCTAACTCTACACAGTTATATGTCTATAGCACATATAACAAGAATATCCAAATATACGCAATAAAGACACATATTATAGAGGTAAGTCACTACCATAATACCACCCTAGGATTCCAATTTAAAGATTCCACAAATAACTCATCTGGGAGAACACAGTCTATGATTTTGATAATGCTGATGATGTTCGTCTGAGAGGTAGTGCTCGTTGGGTCTCTCCATATGAAGTACACTCTGAAGGTCTAAAGAGATAAAATACACAGATGAGGATCACTCTAAAGTTCATGGGGTATACTAACAAATCAATCTCTATTAACCTACTAATTAG
This sequence comes from Viscum album, assembly GCA_963277665.1. Classification (NCBI taxonomy): domain Eukaryota; kingdom Viridiplantae; phylum Streptophyta; class Magnoliopsida; order Santalales; family Viscaceae; genus Viscum; species Viscum album. The sequence goes on along the minus strand of OY728146.1, from coordinate 1,746,824,963 downwards.
AGTATTATAACCTGCATATTGTTGGTCACAATGATACCAATAACTCCTGCTAGGGCACAAGGATGAACAGAGGATCTCACTCTAGGCCTCATGGGGGGATTTTAAAAACTTTATCTAAGAAATATTATTAAAAGGATCATTTTCCTATGTATAGGAGGTTATTATATACTAACCCTCACGGAATGGATATAGGGAACTCACCATCCTGAAAATTTTCCAAGATTTAGAGGAAAAGGGATTCAATCCAACTTCTTAGGAGTACACGACATGTATTAGGGTTACACATTGTGTCCCTTTGACCTTGTGTCCAACCCGTGTAAATGGACCATGTCGATGTTTGTGTGTAAGTACACAACATGTGTCTTCCCATGTACTTCGTCCCATGTACTAGTACACAACTTAGGACAGGTGCATTCTATCCAGGTCATGTCCATGTGGGAGCACACAGTGTGCTCGTGCCTGTGCACTTCATCCTGTGTCCATGTACCCTCAGAGTTACACATTGAGCCATCAGGGATAGATCACATGTTGTGTGATAGGGTCACACACCATGTGATACTTATCTCCTTCCCAAAACCCTATTTTACACTAATAGGGTCCCACATAGTGTGTGGCTTGGCGTTACATGCTAGGAAGTACAGAAATTCCCAAAAACTCATATCTGGGTTTTTCATACATTTATGTGTCTATGACTATCGATTCGGACATTAACCTTTCCAAAAATAAAGGATTAACATCATCTTATACTCTATCAATGAACAACACATTCTGATCATCAAATATATTTGAAAAACATCATCGAACAATGTTCTTCATTATGCATTGAATAACACTAAATTGTGTATCCAAAATAGGCTGATTTATCACTACTTCCATCATCACACAACCATCATGTAATTTTGATCCCAAATATACGATATAGAGTCATTGTGATAAGAAAAAAGTGTGCAAAGATAAATTTCTTGGTGGATGTTGAACTGTCGGAAAAATGAAGAATGCTCACGATGACTGAAGAATCGGGGGAGAAAAGAACAAGAATAATGATGAGAAATGGACCTCGGTCAATGTTAGTGTCAACCTCGATTCATTTTCATTATAACTATTAATGAAGATATAACAATTTAATCATAAATAAATTCCCCCAATTCCTTATTAATCTAACCCATCCCACAATATTCATGATTCGTGGATCAATCTGTTGGTTGATTGATTCACGTTCATTGTAGGAATTAATAATGAGGACAGAAACCAAAAAAAAATGTTCTAACTCAATTTGGATCAATATTTGATGAAGAAAAATGTGTCATTGTTGTAATTGGTGAGATCTTTCAATTTAGTTTCACATTGATTGATGATCTACAATTCAGTTGTTGTTCATCTAAGATAGATCCTCCAACTCTCTCTCCAACAGCTCTAGGGTTATACGGATAACCCTAAAATTATATCATAGTAGTCTACTTAATGAATCATCAGTCACTATGTCATTGAAATTAAAAAAAATTAAAAATAATTATTATTTTAATTATTTTATTCATTCTATGCTCATGATGACTTTTCTACAAATACCATGAACTGAAAAAGGTTTTGTCACAAATAGGGTAAACATCATGTTTTGAACTCAATGGTGCCCTTGGATTTCTAATTCGAGCACCCATTTAGATTTTATTACACTTTTAAATAAAATTATGCTCATGTGATATTTAATATATTTAATAAATTTAAAATATTTATTCTGGGCACCCCAGGTCTCAGAATAACACATTTTCTTAGCACCTAGTCTAAAAAGTAATCTATAAAATATCCAAAAAAATACAGGGAAAATATGAGTCATTAAATTCTCCCCACCTTGGGGATTTATCTCCTAAAAATTCAAAAAAAAAGGATACATAAAGAGATGTGGGTACTAAGTATGAATATGAGTCTCTCTCTACCATGTGCTCTCCTAAATATTCTCATGGTACCACCAGACATGCACTTAAGGAATCTCTCACCCACAAAGGATCATATCCTTTCAATCCTCAATATCTACCATGTACTCAGTAATGGTATATTCTTCCCTGATGCCCAGGTCTCCCTAGTTGATAATGTGTGATGGGTCATGCACATACCTCCTCATCTGCAACACATGGAAGGCATCATTATCCGGTATAACTATGTTAATAGAGTTATGTGGTACACCACCTTACCAACTATACAAAGTATGTGTAATGGTCCAATGAATCTCATAGATAGATTGTCTCCCCAGCCAAATCTTTGTAATCCATATCTAGGTGAAACTTATAGGAACACATAGTCTCCTTCCTCGAACTCTGAAGGCCTCTATTTTATATCTGCATAAGACTTATAATGGCTCTATGTAGTCTCTATCCACTCTTAGATGATCTTCACCTTCTTGGTAGTTCCTCGCACCAACTCTAGGCCTATGAGTTACAACTCTTCTGGTTCAATCCAACAAAGTAGAGACCTATTGGGTCACCCATACAAATCCTCAAATGTTACCATACCGATGGTGGAATGTTAAAAGTTATTGTACATAAACTCCAATAGCGGTTGGTGATCCTCCTAACTAAAACCAATGTCCAACTTGAAAGCTTATATAATATCCTCCAGAACATGAATTGCTTACTCCTTCTAGCCAATAGTTTTGGGTTGAAACGTTTTTCTAAAGCATAACTGAGTCCCAAAAACCTCTTATAATTGCTTCCACAACTGGGATATGAAGAAATAATCATAGTCAATAATGATCATAAATGGAACTATATGGAGTCTTACTATCTCCTACATGTAGTGGGATACCAATATCTCAATGGAACTCTACTCTTGAATAGCTAAGAATGGGGCTGGCTTGGTGAGTCAGTTTATGATCACCCAAATAGAATCTTTTCCCTTGGACATAAGTGGTAATCCTATCATGAATTCCATGGATATCTCATCCCAATTCTACTCTAGAACCTAAAGGGCTTGATCTAATCCCATTGGAACTAGGGATCAACCTTCACATTCTAAAAAGTAAGGCATCGATATACAAACTCTGCAACTACAGTTTTCATCCTTGGCCACCAAAACTAATTTCATAGGTCCTATTACATATTTTACACACTTTTATATACCACCAAATGATATACATTAAACTCTCTCAAAAACTCCTCTCACAATTTCATAGGTACCATCATGTGTCTTTTGAAAATAACAACATTCTCCACACCTTTAGAAAATCATCACGCGCATGTCTAGTCGATATCTTAGTACATAGGGTCTCATAGATGGTATCCCCAAATTGTGACTCCCTAAAACACTTTAAAAGCATAGGGGTAACAACCATCAATTGGAGGTAAGCTGTTACATCTCTATCTACAAATGATAATTGTAACGAGGCCAATTACTTTGATGCCTCATTCAGCAAATGTGAAAAATATATTCTACTAATGGAATCTACTACTAAGTTCCCATTCTTAAGAGTATAGACAATTTCAAAGTCATAATCCTATATGAAATCTATCCATCTCCTCTATATCAAATTTGGATCCTTCTAATATAATTTATACTTCATACTATTATGACCATACTATAAGATAAACTATTATACCATCAAGTAGTGTCGCCATATATTTAGTGCAAAGACTACCGCTACTAACTCAAGATCATGGGACAAGTAATTCTGCACATGTGGTATCAACTGTCATGAATCATAGGCAATCACCACCTACCTGTGCATCAGAACACAACCAATCATGGTTCCTAATTCATTTCAAAACACTATGTACTAGAAACCCTCTTCTAGAAATATCAAGATGGGATTTGTCATCAATATCTGCCTCAAGTAATGAAAAGCCTACTAGAACCTCTCTATCCAAGTGAAATTTTACACCTTTATGGTCAAATCTATCATGGGAATTGATATCCTAGAGAAATCATGTATGAATATTTGGTAATATTATTCCAACCCAAGAAAGTTATGCACCTTCATCACACTCTTGGGAAGATCCCAAGGTAACACTTCCTCAACCTTGGATGGGTTCACTAACACTCTATCTTTCGAGGTAATGTGTCCCAGAAAGTGGACTCCCTGAATCCATAACTAGAACTTATAGAGCTTCCCATAAATCTGGTTCTCTCTAAGTATGTCCAGAACCATCCTTAAGTGTCTTGTGTGTTCCTCCTAGGAAACTGAGTTAACAAGGATATTTTCGATGAATAATACCATTAACCATTTTAAGAAAAGCTAAAAGATCTGGTTCATGAGCACCATTAACGCTTCTAGGGTTTTCCTTTTTCCGTAGGGAATCACCAAGTACTCATAGGGACCTTAGTGACATATAAATGTCTTGTTTAGCATATCTTCATCCCATACTGGAAATTACTGATAGCTTGACCTGAGGTCAACCTTAGAGAACCATCATGCCCCTCTAAACTAATCAAAGAGTTCATTGATCCTTGTAATTGGATACTTATTATTTATGGTAAACTAATTCAAGTGCTGGTAGTCCACACATAAGTTCAAGATCTCATTTTCCTTCTTGGAAAAAAATTAGGGCTTTCCATTGTGAAACATTGGGTCTAACAAATCCCTTCCTCTAAAAGTTCTCCAACTGCACCCTCAACTCATGAAGCTATGTGGGAGCCATTGGATATGCTAGCATAGATATTAGTGTCATGCCAAGGTTTAAATTAATGCATAATTATATCTCTTGATATGAAGGTAAACCTAGAACATACTCAGGGAAGACGTCTTTATACTCCGCCACCATTGTAGGAAACTAGAAACTCATAACATCCACTACACCAAGGATCATGCTATCTAACAAGTGAGTAATTGACTACACTCTCATATGCATGATTCCATCCTATGATACCTAGGTTTTATTATCACCATGAAAGGAGAACCTAGTCCATTCATTATGAACACACCACATGCTCCACCTAAAATTGAAAATTTGGGCATGAACTATGGATAACCAGTCAATACCTAAGATGATGTCGTAAGGACTCATTACTGATATAAATAGGTCACAATAGAAACTCTCACCTCCAAGATTCATGTCACATTGTTATCATAATTTTATGATTTTTGATTCATCTTTGGTAGGATTCTCCAAGTGTAAAGGTCGAGTCAAGGGCTCAACCGGAATATTTAAGTATCAAACAAGATAGGTATCAATAATGGAATGACTATAACCTATTTCCATCAGTACTGTGTCTAAGTTATAAAAGACACATATCATACCTTGAATCATTCTCGAAGCCTCTTGGTCATAAAATTTTATGTTTAAAGTAGTCCTTTTCCTTGTCCTTCAGCTCCTTGAGCCTATCACAAACCACCTAAGAGTGGTGGTGGTAACAATTCAAAGAATCAACCACCTCTTAATACTCTCCAATATCCTCTTCCACATTTTCCACTTTGTGGATATGTCTAATCCTTCCATTCCCTCTTCCTTAGTGACCCATCCATGGTCTCTCTATCAGCTATATAGCGGTTTGTAAAATCTCGATTAAAATGTCCTCTTCCATCACATGAGTATAAATGCCTCTCCCTAGGATGGTTGGACCCATCATGTGATCCCGAAACCGTAGATCCCCTAACCTAAGTACTCCTCCAAAAACGTATCTCACATCTAGGTGCCTAAGATTGACATTAAGTCCCTCCTACTAAGGCCTCTACTCCTTTCCCAATACTAGAAACCACTGGATATGTCTAATCATCCAATAAACTATCAACCGAAAAATCTCACTCTAGCACCCTAGCATAGGTAGTAATTCATATAGGGATGACATTGGCTCATATGTCTCTATGCATCCCTCTCTTGAAGCTCTGATCCCTAAATAATTGGTCACGAATAATATCTATCGAGTAACTAGAGAGGTTGGTAAACCTCAATGAATACTATGCTATTATCATGATTCCTCGCTAGAGCTATAGAATCTCCTAGATATGTATATTCCTTAGTGTAGCAAGAGATAACTCCTATATTAAAATACTCTCAAACTCTGACCATGGTAGAGTTTCCTCATCGTAATACTAGGTTACCAAACCCCACCATTATTATGTTGAGTCATGTAGAAGGCACACCACCTAGACCGCCATCATATCTATTAGTATCCTGACCAGATGGAAAACTCAGGTCACCACCTCAAGCCCATCCTCAACCGCCTATGGGTTGGACTCGCCTCGGAACCTAAGGGGTATTTGCTGCAGAAAATCATGAAGTGTGGTCAGTCTGGGAACTTCAACTACTGGTACTATGGGTACCATATTCTGATCTATAGGTGGTGGTATAGTTGGTGCACCACATGGAGGTAACACCTCTAGAGATATTCCTTGTATTGATACCTCATCACTATGGGGATCATCCTAGTGATCATGATGTGGGATCTAAACAGGAATACTTCATGAATAAATCCTAAAAGTAACCAAGATGTACCAGGGTCAATGACTATATCTATAGAGATGAATCAAGAAGTACATGGAAACCAAAACCCATTCATATATAATTCATGCACCATTTTTTTCTCTACAATCAATGTTCTCATGTACCAATTAAAAAGTTGTGTGATCAGAGTCGTAGTGTATGGATACATCTTCCACTGCACCAAAACTAGAGTCCCTAGACTAAAAACCAAACACGAAATACGTAACACTATTTCCCCAAACTAATCTCACAGAATTAAATCCTAAGGTAGAACTGAATCCTCTGATATCACTATATCATGACCCATCCCAATGGGGACCATGCCATGACTCTCTAAGCATACCTCCAATAAGCCAGGGGCTGGTGACTAGCACTGAGTAGAAATATCACTAACATGGGAGGCCTTAGCTTAAGTACTTGTACACACACACATCTCCAAGCCCAAAAATTCTTAAATGTAAAATAAAATAAAAACCATGCATGCATAAATCTTAATCCCACAACCATAGTATGGAAGGAACTAAAGGAAAGTAAACAGGGTAAAATACAAGTCCACCTTAAAGAGTTTGAAACAAGTCCAACCTGAAAGTAATATTGGGGACTGCTATCAAGGTACTGTAGGAACACACCTCGGTTTTTTAAATATCACTAAGCATCATTTGGTCCTGGTATATCAATGAATATGTCAAAAGGTTGATCGTCTTCATAAGACACGACACGTGTGAGAAAATATTATATAGGGGTGAGTATAACATCACCCAATAGAACACTCTGAAACCACATAGCATACAACAAAATAATACATCCATCACTACATAGGTATATTTCTACAACACATAGACCAATAATATATATATTTACTCAAAAAAATACACATAGTCTAGAGGTAAATCACAATCGTAATACCAACCTAGGATTCCAGCTCAAATATTCCACAAAAAAACTTATTCAGAAGAACACACTCCACAAGTCTGATGACACTGATGACATACCTATGAGAGGTAGTGATCATCGGTTCTCTCCATATTAAGTATATGCTGAAGGTTTTAAGAGATAGGATACACATATGAGGATCACTCCCAAGTACATGAGGTACATAAACAACACAATCTAGTTTAACCCACTAAATATAAGATCGGGGCTCGTGTAGTGTTGGTCATGATTATTCCAATAACTCCACCTAGGGAATGAATATGAATAGAGGATCTCACTCTAGGTCTCATGAAGGGATTCCAAAAAAATCTAAGTCCTATTGAAGGGATCATTGTCCTGTGTGTAGGAGGTGATTCTATAAAAAACCCTTAGGGAATGGATATGGAGAATGCAACCTAGAGAAACTTGTCTAGTATATAAAGAAAAAGGGATTTAAGACAACTTTTTAGGATCACACGGTGTGTAGTAGGGTAACACACTATGTCCCTTCATCCTCAGGCCCTTCCTTGTAAATGGACCATGTCTGTGTCCATGTGGAAGTACTCGGCATGCATCTTCCCATGTACTTCTTCCCATGTACCAATACACAGCTTAGACAATTTACATTATTTCCAAGCTACGTTAATGTGGGAGTACAGAGTGTTCCCATGCCCGGGTACTCATCTCGTGTCTGTTTTCCCTTTAAGATACATGTTGAGCGATCAGGAGAGTTCACACACTGTGTGACAGGGTTACATGCCATGTGATACTTACCTACTTCATGAAACCCTATCCACTACTGAGAGTGGTCAATATATCATATGTATATGTGTTACACAATGTGTAGTTTATAAATTTCTATAATCTTATATCGGGATTCCGCATTCATTTATGTGGCTTCAAGCATCAATCTGGCTATTCACCTTGCCAAAAAAATAGAGGATCCACATCGTCTGAGCCTTTCCATCAATGAACAATGTGTTATGGTCATCAAATCCATTCACAAGAAATCATCAAACATAATTCTTTATTTCATTCCTAAGAACACACAATCGGGTATCCAAAATCATATAATCTTACACAGCTTCCATCATCACACCACCATCATGTCGTATTGATCCCAAATCTATGATATCGATTTTTTTCACCAAGAAACAGGTGTAAAATGATCAATCTCTTGGTGGATGTCAAACCATGGGTTGAATGAATAATTATTTAAATGAACGAAGAATCGAGGGAGAAAATTACAATAATAATTATGATGAATGGACCACAGTTGATGTTTGTGTCAACCTCAATTCATTTCCATTAGAATGATGAGTTAATATATAACAACTTAATCATAAAAAAAATTGTCCCAATTCCCAATTAATCTAACTCATCCCACAATATTCCTGGTCTATAGATCAATCTATTGGTTGATTGATTCAAGTTCTTCATAGGAATTAATAATGGGGAAAGAAGAAAAATCAAACAAATTCCCTACTTTGATTTGGATCGATCACTGATGAATAAAAAAGCGTAATCATTTTCATTAGTGAGATCATTTGATTCAGTTGCATGTTGATCATTGAAAGCATGGTCGATTTTCACATATCGAACAGTCAATGTTTAGGTGCTCTACTAATATGTATAGCAGCACTCAGGTCAAATCCTCTGCGTTGATACTTTTTAAAAGTAGATTATTTTTAGTTAATTGTATTCTGATTAGGGGGTTTGTTTGTAGATCTTAATTGAAATGATTAATTGATTAAGATTGATTTAACAAATTGATAAATATTGGGATGATTTTATCATTAGGAAGTTAATCTTGTGGTATCCTTTAGGTTTTATATATATTTCATTGAATTAACAGCCATGTCACAAGTTGACGTTGATTTGAATTCCTAAGTGTTAAGGCTTTAATCCAAGCCTTAACTTAACTAGGATTCTAATCTCAATCAGTACTTGATTGTGGTAGTGTATTTATGGTTCCAATAATCCATGAAATCTATACGTTAAACAAAAACATTCATTAATCCATGTCATGTTAAGTCCAACAAACACAATGTTAATTTAATGAATATTCATAGAGAAAAAGCTCTCAATCACTTAACATACCTAAATTATAAATCACCCCAATGAAATATTTACTCATCCATTGAAATTATTAGTAATCTGGTTATAATGATTTTTATGATTAATTGATAAGATAAGAAAAATAAAGGGATAAAAAAAGAGTGGTGCGTCGAACACACACACAAATGATGAAGGGAATTAAATACTGACTTTAGATTGAATGAGAAAGAAAAATAAGGGAAGGGGCTTTAACATTATTTAAACAATTTTAAAAACATTAATATTAAACTACAGAAGGTGGATGATAATAAGAGATACTGAAGAAGAAACTTGCCTTAAAACCGTATTACAAAGAAAGAGACTTACAAGATTACAACAATGAAGAACACAAAAATAAATTAAAACAAATAGAGAAGGAAAGATCTCTCAAGTAAAAACTTGGGTATGGAAGGTCCTCCTAAGACTTTAGAAAGGCTTTGTTTGTACCAATATATTCTCCTATCTTCTAAAATTCCAACCAAATGCAAGGAGAATAGGGGGTTGTATTTATATCCCAAGGAGGTGGATAGTTTGCATTCCAAAGATTACCCTCTAATTGAATCTCCAATCTGACCATCCAGATAGCTGAATCTTGAGATGATATCTTCTTCCAAGTTGTAGATATTTATATTTATTGTCATCCCTCAAAATTTAGCGGCCATTGGACTTCTATAACCAAGGTTATGGAAGTTTAATTAAACAATTTTAATCTATCAATTTCAATCCAAACTTTTTAGAAGGCCAAAATATGAATGGGTTTATCAATAGAAATATGCCTTCAAATCCGAAAACATTTTTCAAAAAAGTTGGCCACCCATATATTGGATGTCTACATCAGGCGACATGTCATGAATACTATACTGATTTTAATTTTCAGCTACAATGGTGGGCTAGACTTCAAAGCATCAGTTGGGCCCCTTGTTCTTGTAGTTGGACATTAAATTTTTTATCCATGATTCCTGTGTATAATCATAAACATATGTTGGATTTTCATAAAATTTGGGCTTTGGTATTTATACCAGTAACTCAATCATCGTGGCTGGTCCAGTTTCTTCACAGATTTTTTGAGTCTTCTTGTGTGGACAATATGACTCTCCAAATCGACGATTTGGTTAAAGGTTCGTTCTAATGAAATTTTTTAATTTGCGTAAGGAACCCTATAACACAATAATCATGAAATTTGGATAAGTAGGGTGAGATTTATTATTAAAACATTAAATAGACTTGAATCTAGATGAAATGAAATAGTTCTCAAAAATTATATTTAATATTTAAACATTAATATTGCATAAAATGATACACATTTCATATAAAATAAGTAATGGGATTATATAAAAAGTTGTGAAAATATTAATAAAATCAACTCCACCACACATAGTCTTGTGCATTTCCTCATGTACAACAAATATAAAACCATAACAAAATCATTTTCACTCACCAACAAATATTAAAAAAATTATCCAATCAGGGAAGGTTTAGACTATTTCACTCATCCATATTGAATTACACCTCAAATTGTTACATAAAAAATGTTCCAAAAACAACTATTTGTTCATGCTCATATTTGGAAATGGAAAATGTGGACACTCAAAACTCACACCTCTCAAGATGATAAAATTCATTCATGGAAGTTCACTCTTTCACCAACCAAAAGTAAAAATCTTAGAGTTTGAAAGAGATCTCATATTCCATTACCTATACTAAAGAGAAAAAGAACCAAGGGGTCTTTTTAAGGGGTTTTTTGTGGCTATGGGATGATCGGAAGATGATATCCAGAAGATAGGAAAAGGGGGTAAAACACCAATATGGAAAAAGTAATGCACAGTTTTTTTTTTAAATGAGACTTGAAAGGAAATGGAAACACATATTTACGAGGGAATGAAAATGTAAAATAAGACAAAAAATAGGAAGGAAGTTTGAAGTGGATAATAAGATAAAATATTTACAAACCACAAAACTTCCCCCAATGACATAAGTGTTCATTTTTTTTCTTTTTTTGTTGTGTTTTTTCAAAAGTTTAACTTGAAACAGATCTCACACACATCTCCCAACCCATGATTATAACGACCTAAACTTTTTAAATAGTATATTAACTTACTCTTAATGATTTAATAGAGATGCTAATGGTTAATGCAGAAAAAGGAGTCGATGACTTCATCCAGTAGACTCGAACCTTATGAAGCCCACTTATCAGAGCTTGGGAAGGAGGTGGCATCTTTGGGCTTCGCTTTGGACCAATCCCAAGCTGAACTCCAGCATGTCAAGCTTGAACGGAAACGCCTGTGAGAGAAGTTCAAGTTAGTAGAGATTACTAATAGGGCAATGTTATCTGAGCCTCCCTCAAATTCTCTCACCATAGAACACCTTACACTTAGGTCATATGCTGGTGTTATAAGGGGCTATGTGAAGAGACCGTAGCTTCTTTGTGTAATCCTTTGGGATGAATAAATTGATATTTCTTCCTTTAGTGATGTTTGTGAAATTTCAAATGTCCGAATAATTTTAGGATGTATTTTATTGATGAATTTTGAAAAAAAGGATATTTTAAAATATTTATGTAAACCTTAAATAATTAATTATGTGTAATGATTTTCAAGAAATGGTCTTCTTCAAAAGTGTTCAGTAAGGAATTTGGAGTCTAATAAGATCAACTTAATTTTTGATGAATAGTAAATTATGAATAGTGATTTTATGCTTAGGATTAGTAATGTGACCAAATGGATTAGTAATCTCACTTAAAGAAATTTTTAATATAATTTAGACACCTTGATTACGTAATGTGTTTCAACAAAATGGTTAAATAACGGTTTCATAAATTTTTTAATCAAGTGTTAGTTTTTTCAGGTGAATAGTGTTTTTTATTTAAAAATTTAATTAAAAATATTTAGAAAATTATTTTTATAAAATGAAATTTATTTTTGAACTCAGAGCATCGATATTATGTTATGGTACTTTTTTGGGATTTTTCTGAGAAAGATGAATTTTCAATGAATAGTAAAAATGCAGTTTTAGGGTTTCGGTATGTTTAATGACATCATAACTGTGTCATGATAATTTCATGAGATATTTTAAGGGATGTTCGACTAAAGGGGATAAATTATTGTGTGAGGTGTCCCAAGTGGCCAATACCATGGTCAAATACCATGGGCAAGCCCATGGTTTTGCCAAAACCACCAATGAGGTGTCCCTTGGCCATTAATGCCTTGTCCCCTCACTTTCCCTATAAATACCAAGCCCTAATCTCATCCATTCGACTCCAAAACCATCCTCAACGAAGTTATGGTCTCCTTACCTCCCAAGGAGTCCTTCCAAGGTGCCCCAAGCCCTCAAGGTCCAAACCTTTGAGTTTTAAGAGTTACGTTTTAAAGTAAGGGATTCGACCTCTCTGTTTCTTTTCAAGTAATCTCTTTTATGTCATTTATTTTATGATCCATGTTATTATTTTATAGGATGTTATTATATATTAATATTACTTACCTTTTCATGTTCATATGATGAGAGACCCCCTCTTTCTCTCATCAATTCGTTTTAAGAATGTTTAAGTGGCGCCGTTAGGCTGCTAAATTTTTAAGGGATTCTTTCACCCTTCTCATTTTTCAAAGTTCTAATTTCATGTCAAGTCTTTAAAGTTCCTTTTTAATTATGTTGTGGTATGATCTATATATATATCATACTGAGCTATTATGTTCATATGATTAGGGACCCTATTTTATCTTTTCAATTCATTTTTGTTGAAGTTTAAGTGACGTCGTTAGGCTGCCGAATTTTCATAAGAGAAATCTAATTTTTTTCTTCCTTCCATGTTTTTCATTTAAAATGGTATGTCCTTAAAATTTCATTACCATGTTTATATATTCTTCATATTCGGTCCCTATACTGTTTTATGGGTCATTTATGGTTGTTTGACCCATGTCCCCTCTTTTTTCAATGTTTTTCAAAACCTTGTAACATAGCCGTTATGCTGCAGAATTTCCATCTCAAAATGTCGCTCTCTTTTTCTAAAGTTCTTTTATTTTATTAAGTGAATACTCAAAGCTCTTTCTTATAAAGGGGTATTCACATATATACCAAAATTTTCTATTTTAAATTCTTGTATTTACATACATGAGACCCACCTTCCTTATCTGTGGGTTTTAAAGTGACATAAAGATCATGTCTTTAAAGCAGTTTTAAAACGTTATGATTATGAAGTGAAACCCATTTATTTTATTCTATATGGGTTGTTTATGAAATGATTTATGATGATATATGTGGCTCACATGATAACAAATGAAAATTTAAGGTTGCTCCCTGATAGCGCTCCAATGCATTGGGTAAAGACTTAATCTCTAAATATGACCATTTAGAATGATACCTTGGTGAATAACCTTGGTAATTTTTATTGAAACCTTGGGAATGGACCTTGGTGAAATGGAAATTATTGTCTTTGTAAAATGTTGTAGCCACATTTTCAAGTTATGAAAAATGTTATTTTTATTATGATATGCCTCATGATTTCTTTCTCATGCCTTAATGTTCTTTTCATGACCTTATTGAAGTATCTCAAGTTCACATGTAAAATGTTGTAGCCACATCTTAAAGTTATGAAAAATGTTATTTTTATTATGATATGCCTCATGATTTCTTTATCATGCATTAAAGTTCTTTTCATGACCTTATTGAAGTATTTCAAGTTCACATGTAAAATGTTTCTCTTGTTTCCCTTACTGGGCCTTCTGCTCACCCTTTCTTTTGATGTATGTCCCCAGGTTATGAGATGCAGTAATGAACCTAGGATGAAATTAAGGAGAAGCCTTTCAAGTGTTTAAGAAGAATGTTTTATGTTGTTTTCATGTATTATGTTCCTGGTTTCCAAGACACTAAACCTTAAAGATCCTCATTTTTGTGTAATGTAATGAAAGTTTATGTTATAAAAAGGCGAGATACCACAGTTGGTATCAAAAGATGGTTTAGTTATTTGTGAAAATTAGGATATAAAAACATTAGGAAGAACCCTATAAACTTCCTGGTATTTTTGTAAGTATTGAGTAAGTGGTTTATCAAAAAAATACATCCCATTAGATACGAGCAGGTAGATGCGGCAATGGCACAGATGTACATCGGGGTAAAACCCGAAAACACCACTTTGAGCTAGACTCGAAAGGGAACTGGTGCATGATAACGGACCTTGCTGCACTCTTGGTTACGAAAATCACGGGAGATATGTTTGGTTCATCACAATATTTTTATGAATCATTGTGAAGGAATTATAGAGAAGTGTAATTGTCTAAGCATGAAGTCTTAGTTAAAAGATTCATAAATGAAATAAGTTTCTCACTAAGGTTTTATTCTTTTAGAAAATGGCGAGCAATAGGAGGAATCGTGCAGATGGTGACTGCAATGCACCATGTGGTGACGACCCTCTGATGGAATCCAGAATGGAAACATTCATGCGAATGATGAACCAACTGACTCAAGTTATGAGTAATAACTTGAATCAAGCTGAGAGGCCGATATCACCACGAAGGGAACAGCATTATGTTGAGTCCTTCATGCGTCAACGACCACCAACATTCAGTGGATCTATTGACCCATTGGTTGCGGAACAATGGATAAGCACCATTGAAAAGATCTTTTTTGTTCTTCATTGTTCAGAACAAGAAAAAGTCACCCTTGCTGTTTACCGCCTAGAGGGAGAAGCTGATCAGTGGTGGTTACTGATCAAAAACACGAATCCACGAGGAGAGATGGAAGATATGGAGTGGTAAGAGTTCCGGGGAATATTCTTTAATAAGTATTTCCCTCATTCCATGAGAACGAGAATGGAGAAATAGTTTCTCGAGCTGAAGCAGAAGGAGAACAAATCTGTCGGAATCTATGAGATGAACTTCACCTGACTTTCATGATATACCTCTATCTTTGTCATGGATCCAAGTGGGAAGGTTGACAGATTTTTTGGTGGACTGAGACCTCATCTGCGGAAGAATCTATCCAACCGGAACTACGATAGATATGATGAGATCGTGCGGAGTGCAATGAAAGTCGAGCTAGAGTTTGGTGAGAAATAGTGGTCTCATAAATCAAATGACAAGAAGAGATCGTTGGAGCCCAGTCTAGGGAAGACTTTTGATCAGGGAAGAGGTGGAAATCAAATGCAACTTACCACATGCAATAAATGTGGGAAGAAGCATCCGGGGAACTACTTGGTCGGAAGTGGCAAGTGATACAAGTGTGGAAGAGAAGGCCATATTGCTCAGAATTGTCATAGTGAGGTGAAGCCTCAACTTCCCAACACTAACGACAGAGGAAAGATGGTTCCGGCCCTACCCGAAGTCAAATGCTTCAAGTGTGGATAGCTTGGGCACTTTTCTAATCACTGTCCAAATCCGAGGGTAGTGGAAGGGAATCACCATCAACCTCAATAAAGGCCAAGGGAGAAAGTTCATGTGTTTTCTATCACAAAAACTGAAGTTGAAGTTCCGAATGACGTGGTAGCAGGTACTCTTGTTGTCCTATCAAAACTAGTAAGTACTTTGTTTGATTCTGGTTCTACTCATTCCTTTATTTCCTTCAAGTTTGAAAAGAATATGGAATCAATCCCTGAACTGCTTGAGGTAGAATTGTCAGTAAAGACTCCAAGTGGGATTATCCATGAATCAATAGTGTTTAGAGACTCTAGTGTTTACTTCAGTGAGAATAATCTTATCGCAAATCTAGTAGTCATTCCCATGTTATAATCTGACGTTATATTAGGGATGGACTGGCTCTCAAAGTATATTTCCAAGATCACATGCAGAAGTAAGGAAATCTCAGTAGTCTTGAATGAATGACCTACAATTATCTTCCAAGGAGAGATATCTCAAACTGATCCCTATCTATAAGTACCTCCTATAGATTTCTTTATGGAGTTAATCGGTGATGATGAAGAAGGAAAAGGGAGTATACAAATAGAAGATGTTCCAATTGTTCAAGAATACATGGATGTATTTCCTGAGGATCTACCTAGACCTCCCCCAGAAAGAGAGTTAGAGTTCTCCATTGAACTCGTACCTGGATCTCAACCAATATCAAAGACCCCGTATAGAATGGAAAATTTGGAGCTAGAAGAGTTAAAGAAACAGATCCAAGACTTGTTGGAGAAGGGGTTTATCCGACCGAGTGTGTCTCCTTGGGGAGCATCAGTTCTCTTTGTGAAGAAGAAGGATGAATCAATGCGGCTACGCATTGATTATAGAGAACTGAATGGGATCACAGTGAAGAACAGATACCCTCTTCCAAGAATTGATGATTTATTTGACCAACTTCATGGGGCTCAATTCTTCTCCAAGATTGACCTTCGATCTGGTTATCATCAACTAAGGTTGAAGAAAGAATATATTCCAAAGACTGCCTTCTGATCAAGATATGGGCATTATGGGTTTACTGTTATGCCCTTCGGCTTGACTAATTCTCCTGCTATTTTCATGGATTTGATGAATAGAGTCTTTAAGGACTACCTTGATAACTTTGTGGTAGTTTTTATTGATGATATTTTTATATATTTAAAAAATCGTGAGGAGCATGAAGATCATATGAGGGTTATTTTGAAAACTCTGCGGAAGGAGAGGCTCTTTGGAAAGTTCATCAAGTGTGAGTTTTGGTTACAACAAGTGGCTTTCTTAGGGCACATCGTAACCAATGAAGGAATCTCGGTTGACCCTGCAAAGACAATGGTTGTGGAGGAGTGGCCTTAACCCACAACAGTAACTGAGATTCTCAGTTTCCTTGGTTTAGCAGGATTTTATAGGAGGTTTGTGAAAAACTCTTCACGGTTTTCTAATCTGCTAACCAAGTTGACTCGAAAAGGGGTTAAGTTCATATAGACAAAGGAATGCAAGGAAAGTTTCCAAGAGCTGAAGAAGAGATTGGTTATTGAACCTGTGTTAACACTACCCTCTATCGGAGAAGGATTCGTTATTTTTAGTGATGCATCTCTAAAAGGGCTTGGGTGCGTCCTCATGAAAAATGACAAGGTAATTGCTTATGCCTCTCGACAGTTGAAGATTCATGAGCAGAATTATCCTACGGATGATCTAGAGCTAGTGGCAGTTGTTTTTTCTCTAAAGATATGGAGGCACTATCTTTATTTGGAGAAATGTGATATATACACTGAGCACTAAAGTTTAAAGTATATTTTCACGCAGAAAGAATTGAACATGAGACAAAGGAGATGGTTGGAGATTATTAAAGACTATGATTGTTCAATTCATTATCACCCTGGAAGAGAAAACAAAGTCGCGGATGCGTTAAGCAGGAAAGATCCTGTTGTTCTGGAAACAATGAGGATCCTAGTAGATCCCTTGATTAAAGATCTAGTAAAACTGGACATGGGAATTGTAAGGGAAGGGACATCATCAACCTTATCGCAAATGATTTCTCAACCTTCATTACTAGAGAAGATCAAGAAGGCTCAAAAAGAATATCCTTTTCTATAGGAGAAGTTTGAGGTTGTAAAGGATGGGAAGTTCTCTGATTTCAATATTGATCAAGAAGGTGTATTGAAATTTCATACCAGACTATGTGTTCCATCTATTCTGGAGATAAAGAAAGAACTGATGGATGAAGCTCATAGCTCTACTTTCTTTATACATCCGGGAAGCACTAAAATGTATAGAGACCTTCATGATCATTATTGGTGGGATAACATGAAGAGGGAGATTGCTGATTACACTACAAGGTGCCTGGTGTGTCAGCAAGTAAAGGCAGAACAACAACTTCCTAAGGGGGTATTACAACCGCTACCCATACCAGTATGAAAGTGGGATAATATCACTATGGACTTTGTAACTGGTCTCCTGAAAACATCTAAAGGAAACAATGCGATATGGGTGATTGCGGACCGTCTCACCAAGACCGCCCATTTTATCTCTATTCGGGAAGATTTCTCTCCCTATTAACTTGCCAAGATATAAGTGAAGGAAGTGGTAAGGCTGCATGGGGTACCACTATCCATCGTGTCTGATCGTGATCCAAAATTTACATCAAAATTCTGGAGAAGTCTTCAACATGCTCTGAATACTGAATTGAATTTTAGTACGACCTATCATCCTCAAACTGATGGCCAATCTGAAAGGACTATTCAGACACTCGAAGACATGCTGAGATTATTCTCAATGGAATTTAAAGGTGGATGGGATCAACACCTCCCATTAGTTGAGTTCTCCTATAACAAAAGCATCCATTCGAGTATTCAGATGGCACCCTATGAAGCTCTATATGGAAAGCAATGTAGAACTCCTACTTGTTGGGATGAAACTGGTGAGAGAAAGCTTCTTGGGCTTGATCTTGTGCAAGAGATGACAGAACAGGTTCATGCCATCCAACAACACATAAAGGCTGCTCAGAGTCAGCAGAAGATCTATGCTGACAACCGTCGAAGGGACTTGGAGTTTGGTGTTGGCGACAAAGTCTTCCTTCGAATTTCTCCATGGAAGAGAGTCATGCGGTTTGGGAAGAAATGGAAGCTCAGACCTAGTTACATTGGCCCCTATAAAATCCTTGATCGCATAGGAGCAGTGGCCTATCGTCTAGCACTTCCACCGAACCTAGCTCAAGTTCACGATGTCTTCCATGTATCTCTCTTGAGGAAGTACATACCCGAACCTTCGCATGTACTGAACCCAGAGGTGGTACAACTGGAACATGACCTCTCTTATGAGGAGCAGCTAGTGGAGATCTTAGACCGTAGAGACAAGGTTCTACAAAACAATACTACCCACCTTGTGAAAGTGTTATGGAGGAATCATAAATATTAAGAAGTGACTTGAGAGCCTGAGGAAACAATGAAGCAAAAGTACCCTCACCTTTTCGACTGGGCCTCAAGTATAAAATTTCAGGGATGAAATTTCTTAAGGGGGGAAGAATGTAACAACCCAAACTTTTTAAATAGTATATTAACTTACTCTTAACGATTTAATAGAGATGTGAATGGTTAATGCAGAAAGCAGAGTTGATGGCTTCATCCAGTAGACTTGAACCTTATGAAGCCCACTTATCAGAGCTTGGTAAGGAGGTGGCATCTTTGGGCTTCACTGTGGACCAAGCCCAAGACGAACTCCAGCATGTCAAGCTTGAACAGAAACGCCTGCGGGAGAAGTTCAAGTTAGTAGAGATTACTACTAGGGAAATGTTATCTGAGCCTCCCTTAGATTCTCTCACCACAGCACACCTTACACTTAGGTCATATGCTGGTGTTATAAGGGGCTATGTGACGAGACCGTAGCTTCTTTGTGTAATCCTTTGAGATGAATAAATTGAGATTTCTTCCTTTAGTGATGTTTGTGAAATTTCAAATGTCCGGATAATTTTATGATGTATTTTATTGATGAATTTTGGAAAAAAGGATATTTTAAAATATTTATGTAAACCTTAAATAATTAATGTTGTGTAATGATTTTCAAGAAATGTTCTTCTGCAAAAGTATTCAGTAAGGAATTTGGAGTCTAATAAGATCAACTTAATTTTTGATGAATAGTAAATTATGAATAGTGATTTTATGCTTAGGATTAGTAATGTGACCAAATGGATTAGTAATCTCACTTAAAAAAAGTTTTAATATAATTTAGACACCTTGATTACGTAATGTGATTCAATAAAATTGTTAAATAATGGTTTCATAAATTTATTAATCAAGTATTAGTTTTTTCAGGTGAATAGTGTTTTTTATTTAAAACTTTAATTAAAAATATTTAGAAAATTATTTTTATAAAATGGACTTTATTTTTGAACTCAGAGCATCGATATTATGTTATGGTAATTTTTTGTGATTTTTCTGAGAAAGATGAATTTTTAGTGAAGAGTAAAAATGCAGTTTTAGGGTTTCGGTATGTTAAATGACATCATAACTGTGTCATGATGATGTCGTGAGATATTTTAAGGGATGGTAGACTAAATGGAATGAATTATTGTGTGAGGTGTCCCAAGTGTCCAATAACATGTGCAAATACCATGGGTAAGCCCATGGTTTTGTCAAAACCACCAATGAGGTGTCCCTTGGCCATTAATGCCTTGTCCCCTCACTTTCCCTATAAATACCAAGCCCTCCTATCATCCATTCGACTCCAAAACCATCCTCAACGAAGTTATTGTCTCCTTACCTCACAAGGAGTCCTTCCAAGGTGCCCCCAATCCCTCAAGGTCCAAACCTTTGAGTTTTAAGAGTTGCGTTTTAAGGTAAGGGATCTGACCTCTCTCTTTCTTTTCAAGTAATCTCTTTTATGTCATTTATTTTATGCTTCATGTTCTTATGTTGGAGGATGTTCTTATATATTCATCATACTGTCCTTTTAATTTTCATATGACGATAGACCCCCTCTTGCTCTCACCAATTTGTTTTAAGAATGTTTAAGTGGCGCCGTTAGGCTGTCGAATTTTAAGGGATTCTTTCACCCTTCTCATTTTTCAAAGTTCTACTTTCATGTCAAGTATTTAAAGTTCCTTTTTAATTATGTTGGGGTATTATCTCTATATCTATCATACTGAACTCTTATGTTTATATGATGAGGGACCCTATTTGATCTTTTCAATTCATTTTTGTTGAAGTTTAAGTGACACCGTTAGGCTGCCGAATTTTCATAAGAGAAATCTAATTTTTGTCTTCCTTCCATGTTTTTCATTTCAAATGGTATGTCCTTAAAATTTCATTACCATGTTCATATATTCTTCATATTTGGTCCCTCTACTATTTTATGGGTCATTTATTATTGTTTTACCCATGTCCCCTCTCTTTTCAATGTTTTTTAAAACCTCGTAACATAGCCGTTATGCTGCAGAATTTCCGTCTCAAAATGTCTCTCTCTTTTTCTAAAGTTCTTTTATTTTATTAAGTGAATACTCAAAGATCTTTCTTCTAAAGAAGTATTCACATATATACCAAAATGTTCTATTTTAAATTCTGGTATTTACATACATGAGACCCACCTTCCTTTTCTGTGGTTTTAAAGTGACATAAAGATCATGTCTTTAAAGCAGTTTTAAAATGTTATGATTATGAAATGAAACCCATTTATTTTATGCTATATGGGTTGTTTATGAAATGATTGATGATGATATATTTGGATCACATGATAAAAAAGGAAAATTTAAGGGTGCACCCTGATAGCGCTCCAATACATTGGGTAAGGACTTAATCTCTAGAGATGACCATTTGGACTGATACCTTGGTGAATAACCTTGGTAATTTTTATTGACACCTTGGGGATGGACATTGGTGAAACGAAAATTATTGTCTTTGTAAAATGTTTTAGCCACATCTTCAAGTTATGAAAAATGTTATTTTTACTATGATATGCCTCATGATTTCTTTCTCATGCCTTAAAGTTCTTTTCATGACCTTATTGAATTATCTCAAGTTCACATGTAAAATGTTGTAGCCACATCTTCAAGTTATGAAAAATGTTATTTTTATTATGATATGCCTCGTGATTTCTTTATCATGCCTTAAAGTTATTTTCATGACCTTATTGAAGTATCTCAAGTTCACATGTAAAATGTTTCTCTTGTTTCCCTTACTGGGCCTTCTGCTCACCCTTTCTTTTGATGTATGTCCCCAGGTTATGAGATGCAGTAATGAACCTAGGATGAACTTAAGGAGAAGCCTTTCAAGTGTTTAAGAAGAATGTTTTATGTTGTTTTCATGTATTATGTTCCTGGTTTCCAAGACACTAAACCTTAAAGATCCTCAGTTTTGTGTAATGTAATGAAAGTTTATGTTATAAAAAGGCGGGATGCCACAATGATTGATCTCCTCAAGAAACTAATTGTAGTAGTTATAAAAAGATAAAAGGTTGAGTAAGTGTGATTTTTGACACACCCAATACACAACCAATTCTTATTTTCATTTTTTTATTTTTTTATTTTTTTTGGAACACTTTTCATTGTCATTTGTACAAGATAAACATATATACATTCCCAACCCCCACTAAAGGAAAACCTCTACCCCCACATAAATTTGTGCTTTCCATCAAGCATATGATGACATGGTAAAAATCAAAAAAAGGGTACCAAAAATGAAATCCATTCCCCCCACACTTAAATTTCAAAAAAAAATTATGCAATGAAAATACATGTTGATATTGGGTGGGATAAGGGATTGAGCTTGTAATGTGGCTAACAAAGAAAATATTTTCATATGATATAAGGGGCTTCCAAAAGGAGGAATAATGTACAGTTAATGAGAGTCTATTTGGTTATTATAATTCTCATGGTGTTCAGAAAATTCCTCTATCATATTAATGCACACAAAAGTAGGAAATTCATCTCAAAGGTCCACAAACTCAAGACTGACAAATGGGAGTAAAAAAACACATTTTGAAAAGATGGTCGTAGGTATCCTTAGCATGAAAGAAAATGTTGCTACTCATGGGTGGGGGAAATAATTTTTCAAATAAAAAATTTAGCATTCAAAATTTGATGGTTTTGAAACAAGATTCTTAATACAAAGGCATGATGAAAACACAAGATTTTGGAGATAAAACCATTTCTGTTGACTCCCTAAAATGGTTGGATATAATTTTAAAACTGGATGGTGAGTAAGCATGACTCTTTATTTCATTTTTTAGTTATATAATTTTTTATTTTTTTTTAGTTTTTTAGTGTTTTTATAATAAACACCCACACAAGAGTGAAAGAGAAAATTAAAGGGTTTGATGAAGAAAGTGGTAAAAAATTAAATAGAGAGGAAGAAGAAGAAAGAGGTAGAGAGAGGAAGAGAGATAGAGAGTTAAAGGTAAAGAGGTGCTCCCTTGTTTGGATTTGGTGGGTCGCTGTCTCCATCTGGTGGTGGGTCGGTGGAATTTATGGATCTGATAGAAGTCGAGGTGGTTCCCAAGATGTGTGTAATTTCATGGTGATGCTTTAACTGATGTCCATTAACTGTGAATGTCTTTTTTGAAGAGGGTTCTTGGACATACACTACACCAAATGGGTAAACATTAGTAATAACAAAAGGAACTTCCCAACGAGAATTAATCTTACCTGGGTGAAGTCTAAATCGATAATTAAAGAGCATTACCTTTTCACCTTCATGAAATTACTTTCGCAGGATGTGTTTGTCATGGAGTGCCTTGTATTTTTCTTTGTAGAGATTAGAATTTTCATAAGAATCAAGTCGAATCTCCTCCAGTTCAACCAATTGAAACAATCTTTCTTCACCAGATTTTTCACAATCAAAATTATAGTTTTTCACAACCCAAAAATACTTATGTTGGATTTCAACTGGTAAATTAAATGATTTACCAAAAACCATCCAAAAAGTAGACATCCCAATGGGTGTTTTATAGATAGTTTGATAAGCCCAAAGTGTTTCACCAAGTCTTTCAGGCCAATATTTTTTTGTGGTCTTAACAATTATCTCAACCACTCTTTTGACTTCTCTATTAGAAATTTTAGCAATGCCATTTTTTGGGGGTGATATGTATTTGAAGTTTTATGTACAAAACCATTCTTTTTAAAAAGATATTTCATGGTTTTATTACAAAAATGGATTCCTAAGTCAATTATCAAGGCACATGGTGTGCCAAATAGATAGAATATGTGTGTCTTTAAGAACTCACTAATAGTGTGTGAATCATATTTTCTAGTGGGTTTGGCCTCGAACCACCTAGAAACATAATGCACCACAAGATGTATGTATGAGAATCCATTGGAAGGGGGAATGGGCCAATGAAATAAATGCCCCAAACATAGAAGATCTCACAAAATATTAAATTCTTTTGAGGTATTTCATTTCTTTAGGAAATTGTGCCAAAATTTTGGAAAGTGATACATGATTGAAAGAACTCATGTGTGTCCTTCAAGAGTGAAATCTAGAAGAATCTAGAGTCTAGGACCTTTCGGTAGGTCCTTTGTGGTCTAAAGTGGCCACCTATAGGAAGTGAGTAACAAAATTCTAACATGGACTTATGTTCATCTTCATCAACACATTTCCTAATTACCATGTCTGCCCCAATTTTCCAAATTTTATTATCTTCCCAAAAATAGAATTTTGTGTCACTTTTTAGCTTCATTTTTTTTTCTTTTGGAAAAAATTCACAAAAAATACCAGCAACCAAGTAGTTTTAAATTGGGGAATAACATGGTAACTTTGGAGTGAGAGATGAAAGGTGATCAGTGATGAATTCAGGATAAATGGTTTTTTAATGAGAAGAATTAGAAATTTTACTCATGTGATCAGCCTTAGGTTTTCTTTTCCTAGTCTATCTTTGATTTCAATGTAAAACTATTGGCGAATTAGGATCCATCTTATTAGCCTCGGTTTGGAATCACTTTTCTTGAGTAAGAACTTTATAGTAGAATGGTCTGTGAAGATAATGATTTTGGAACCTAAGAGATAGGGCCAAAATTTATCCAAGGCAAAAAACACTAATAAAAGTTCTTTTTTAGTGACAGTGTAGTGATATTGAGTTTCATCCAATGTTTTTGAGGCATAATAGATGTCGTGATGAATTTTTTCTCTTTTATGACCAAGAACAACCCCAACGGCTCTATCAGAAGCATCACACATAAACTCATAGGGTAAGGACCAATCTAGGGGTTGGATTATTGGGGTAAATGTAAGAGAAGTTTTGATTTCAACGAAGTCTCTCTTGAAAACCTCATCAAAATTGAAATTGACATCATTTTGGAGAAACAGAGTGAGTGGGAGGTAAATCCTACTGAAGTTATGGATGAATCGATGATAGAAACCAGCATGACCTAGGATGAAACAGATGTCTCGAACAAAATTTGGTTTAAGAAGTGATTGGATCACTTAAATTTTTGTATGATTGACTTCAATACCCTCTTTTGAAACTATGTTCCCTAGAACAATCCCATTTGAAACTATAAAGTGACATTTTTCAAAATTTAACGCAAGGTTTCACTTGACACACTTTTGAAGGACTAGATAGAGTTAATGCAAGAACAATTCAAATGACTCACCATAAATGGTAAAGTCATCCATGAAGACTTCCATGCAGTGTTCAATGAATTTAGAAAAGATACTCATCATACACCTCGGGAATGTTTCAGGAGAATTACAAAAAACAAATGGCATTCTCCAATATGCATATGTTCCCAAGGGGCAAGTAAAAGTAGTCTTTTCTTGGTCCTAACGTGCGATTGGGATTTGGAAGTATCTGGTGTATCCATCAAGAAATAAATAGTGTGACTTTCTAGATAATAATTCTAGAATTTGATCAAGAAATGGAAGAGGATAGTGATATTTTCTAGTTTCAACATTCAATTTTCAGTAATCAATACACACACGCCATTTGTTCCTCACTCGAGTTGTGACTACTTCCCCATGTTCATTTGTGACAAAATTATCCCACCTTTATTAGGTACAACTTGAATTGGACTAACCCATTCACTATCAAAAATTGGATAGATAATACCAGCTTTAAGAAGCTTGTTGATCTCTTCCCTAACTACCTCAAGTATGAGTGGATTGAGTCTTCTTTGTGGTTGTCTAACTGGTTTGGATGATTCCTCAAGATGGATGTGATGCATGAAAAGGTTAGGGTTGATTCCTGGTATGTCATATTGGGTCCAACCTAAGGCCTTTTTTTTCCTTTAACACCTGAACAAGTTTGGACTCCTTGGTTTCAGTAAGTGAAGTAGATATAATGATAGGATATGAGTGATCATGGAAAAGGAAGGCATATTTCAGGTGTTCGTGAAGATGTTTCAGATCAGTCTCACCTTCCATTTTTTGTCTAGACAACTCAGGAATGGAGGAAGGGATTTTATTTGCTTCAGATTCATTTTACTTAATATTGTCCAAGGTGGAGCAGTAGAAATCAGATTTGATGTGGTATTCAAGAGAGTTTTCAAGTTCCTCCAGATTGATGGAGTCTATGAGTGAAAGGTCCATATCAACTTCACCATTTATGACTTGGTTAATGATGGTGCAGATTTCACAAGATCATTTGTCATTATAACATGAAGAAAATGATGGATAGGGGTTCAATTGACTCTTAGAAGTGTCCTTAGAAGCATGGATTGAGAATGCATAGTAATCCTCAAATGGGTATCACATGGCTTGGAAAATGTTTAACTTGACCAGTTGGTCACCAAATTCCATGGATAAGATGCCTTAATGGACATCAATCTTGGTTCTAGCAGTTATGAGTAATGGTATTCCTAGAATTAGGGGAGATCAAGAAGAGTTAATCTCACCTTCCATATAAAAGACATAGAAATCAACAAGGAAGATAAGATCATTTACACAAACAAGGACATCCTCGATTATACCCACGAGACTAGTAGTGATTTGGTTGGCTAGTTGAATGAAAACACCTGTTGGGTTCAAGGGACCTAGACCAAGGTTGTATAAGATGGATTTAGGAAGGACATTTATTGAGGTCCCAAATTCTATGAGTGCATCATCAAAGTTTGAACTTCCTATTTGGCATGGAACTATAAAGGTCCCTGGATCATTGCATTTTATGGGAATACACTGCTAGGTGGAACCATTTTCGAAGGTCCTAAGTTGTCTCTTGTGGGTGCACAATTCCTTTAGAAACTTGGTATACTTACAAATTTGTTCAATGTCGTCTAAGAGGGTAATGTTGACTTCAACACATCTAAACATGTCGATCATTTTGATATCGGGATCAAAGGAATTCCTTGGTTTAGAAATACCTTGAGGAAATGTAATTGGATTCCTAAGTGGAATGGAAGGATGTTAGGTCAACTAGGCTAGATACCCTGAGAGGGGGGGTGAATCATGGTATGATAGATTAAAATGACTTCCCCTTTTGATCTTGTTTTTATGTTAAACAAAACCCAATTCTCTCTCCTTCCCGATGAAGAGTATGAACAAACCTTAAAGCATGCACAGGACACAGTGATTTTTACTTGGTTCACCCTCACTGGGCTACGTCTAAGGAGCATACACCGGTAGTGTGCCGATGTACCAATTCCACTATAAGCGCACTACTGTCTACAATTTTGAAGCGGACTCACTATCCATCATGGTTTACAACCACTCACAATTTGAGAACTCACTGCTCTCTCAACTGAAGTGAGCTCACTGCTTCTTCAGAAGATCCACTCATAGTTTATATACCTATAGGTCTCTTCATTTTCATGAAATAATGCATCTTCAGCTATTGATATATACTCTACTGAAGTTCAAAGTTCTTCCACTGATGAATACCCCTTTTCCCCTGAACACTGAGAAATTCCTTTGGAAATACCTTCGCAAACAACTCTACTTCGTGAGGCTCCCAATTTTGAAAAGTTAAAACAAGCCTTCACAAAGCTCCATCCTTTTCACGAAGCACTCTCATGAATTACTCTCATGAAGCTCAAGCCTTCGCAATGCTTAGGCCGTTGCGGAGCTCCTACCTCTTCGCGAAGCACACTCCTTAGAGCATGTAGCCTCGCAAAGCTCACTTCCTTTCACGGAGCTAGATTAGCCGCTGTGAAGCACCTATCTTCTGAGAAAAACACTACCTTCGCGAACCACCTTCGCGAACTGAGAGCAAAATATTTTCTCTGAAAACTCTCTACTTCTCTCAAGGGGGTCGACCTCTATTTATAGGAAATTCCACCAACCCTCAGCCCTTCCACGTGAAGTCATTGCCACGTCATTGCTAATCGCGATGCTCCAAAATTTCTGCCGGAATTATCTCAAAATCTTGAAGCACCTCGGCAATTCTCAGATTCCAGAGCTCGTCGTAATCGCGGAGCGTTCCATCAATTACTTCGTACCGCCGCCATGAAGCTCCCTCGCATTTCCTTTCAACACTACCATTC
This sequence comes from Viscum album, assembly GCA_963277665.1. Lineage (NCBI taxonomy): Eukaryota > Viridiplantae > Streptophyta > Magnoliopsida > Santalales > Viscaceae > Viscum > Viscum album. Next base: position 1,746,796,788 of record OY728146.1, on the reverse strand, counting down.
CCAAAGCTCATCGAAAATACGAAGCATCACAGTCAACATTTTTCTTATCTTCCCAAAATCCAATCCCTGAATCCTATCTTCGCGAAATTCATGCCTTTTCCATTTTTAAATTAGATCTCCAAGAAAATCCAATTTTTGCGATGCTTAACAAACTCAAAATTTTGGACCCCCAAAATTTGGCAAGAACTGGGAAACAGCGCCACCTTGTACTACTCTTTTGTACTGCCTCCAGATCTCTGATCCTTTGTCATCGTTCTTTGTCAACGTGAATTTTCAACAACTTCTCTAGAACTCAACAATTATCCATGGAAACCTGCTTTGTCAACAAACACAATCAACCTAAAAATGTTGTAATGTTACCTTGAGGGATTTTTTTCCAACAATATCTCCCTTTTGGTTTGTTGAAAACTCTTCATAACTCTTCTCAGAATGATATTCAGCACGTTGATACCTCACTGAGTCTCCTTCCATCATCTACCACCATTCGCCTCTTGTGATTCGGATAGCATTCAAGGAATCACTTAACACGTACTCTAAGCCCACACGAGCAATGCTCGGCGTGAGAAACAAGAGTAGTATGAAAATTTCATCAATGAATCACTTCATGTCAAACACCAATTGTCGATTCCAAACTGATACCAATTGGTGAACAACACTGATACCAATTGATGATAGCTGGAAACCTTCTCTTAACATTCCAACATCACTCTTCTGTATTTATCATGATCCTCAGCTGTCGTGATATCTATTCTTTGATTGATCACTTCTAGCATTGTCAGATTTAAAATTCCCCCCCTATCTCATTGCTCTCCCCCTATCTCGTTGCTCCACCTGTCAGATTCTCCCCATATCATTCATGATTTCTCAAATAGCCACATTGTCTCCCCCTTGAACAATTACTGTTTTCTCCCCCTTTGTCAACGAACCCAAAGGGCACTCCTTTGTGGTCTGTAACACGGTAAAAACACATATTAGAATAGTAGGGAAAAACACATCATACCTCGGGGAGAGGGGGGTGTTCCACATCCACACTCTTTTAAGTGCATGGAGTCAACTGAACTCTCAAAGCCAGTCGATGCCTTTCAAACGCATCCTTGGGTAAGGCCTTTGTCTGAATGTCTGTAACCTGTAGTTCTGTAGGCACATACTCCAACTTCAAAATTCCTTGATCAACCTTCTCCTTGATAAAATGATACTTTATCTCAATGTTCTTTGTCCTTGAGTGATGGACGGGATTTTTGCTAAGATTTATAGCACTTGATTTATCGCACTAGATTCCGATCGTAGACTGCACTTTTACACCCATATCATCAAGTTGCTGCTTCATCCACAATAATTGTGTGCAAGATTGAGTGGAAGCAATGTACTCAACTTCTACAGTGCTCAATAAAATGAAATCTTGCTTCTTGCTTAGCCAAAAAAAACACAGTCTGCCAAGATAGGAAGAACCTCCTAACGTTGACTTCCTGTAATCCGCTAAATCATCCCAATCTACATCATTATATCCCAATAATTCTGACTGAGATTTTCCATTATACATCAAGCTGAATTCCACTATGACCTTGATATACCGAAGTATTCTTTTCACTGGAAGCATGTGGATTTCCTTGGGATCACTCTGATATCTCACTGCTTGGCATGTGGCAAAAACAATTTCAGGCCTTATTGCAGTCAAGTATAGCAAACTTCCAATGATTTGCCTATATTCTGTGATATTAACTGCCTTTTCATCCTCATATTTAGACAATTTCATCCCAGTAGCTACCGGAGTCTTTATCTCTTTGGAATTTTCCATTCCAAATTTTTTCAAAACCTCCTTGGCATATTTGGATTTTGAAATGAATGTTCCATTACGTCCTTGTGTCACCTGTAGGCCAAGGAAAAATGTTAGCTCTCCAATCATTGACATTTCGAACTCACTTTTCATGAATTCGGAAAAATGTATACATTGTGCTTTATCTGATCCACCAAATATTATTTCGTTGACATTAACCAAGACCATCATCCTTTGGTTACTGTTGTTGTTGAAATAGAGATTGTAATCAACTCCCCCACATTGGAAGCCAAGCTTCTCCAAGTACTGATTAAGCCTTGAGTATCATGCTCTTGGTTCTTGTTTCATCCCATACAACACCTTCTTCAGTCTGCAAACCTTGTTCTCATCCTCATGAATGAGAAAACCAACTGGCTGCTCAATATACACCTCTTCCTCTAGAACCCCATTCAAAAAATGCAGATTTTATGTCCATCTGGAAAACTTTGAACTTTTGTTGCACTACAATGGCTAGAAATAGTCTGATTGTCTCTAGTCTCGCAACCGGTGCAAATGTCTCATCAACATCTATTCCATCTATATGGGAGTATCTCTTGCACACTAGTCGTGCTTTGTTCCGAATCACTGTACCAACTTCATTCATCTTGTTGAGAAAAACCCATTTAGTCCCGATAACATTCTTATCTGCTGGCCTCGAAACAATTTCCCATGTCTGATTCTTCTCAATCTGATCTAGCTCTTCATTCATTGCCTAAATCCAGTTTTCATCTTCAGCTACATCAACAAATCATTTTGGATCAACCTGAAATAGGAAATATGTATGCTGTAGTGACTTCATTATTCTTGTCTGAACTGGAGCTGACTGATCACCAATGATATTCTACCTATCAATTTCAGCTCGACTCTTTGGCTTTTGTGAAGATACAGATTTTACTTTCTCATGCTCATCATCAGTATCTTCTTCTTAATCAACATCATCCACTTCTTCTTCCCATATGTTTCTTTCTTCCTCATCACTCTCATAAAGAAATTATTCACTGCACTGTTGAATAATCTCCTCATTCTCCACTACAGTGACATCATTGATCTCAACTACTTTTCCCAGCCTTTTGTTAAATCATTTATATGCCTTGCTTTTTCCTGAGTATCCATGGAATATCCCCTCATCTCCTCGTGATTCATATTTCCTATGTTTTTTCTTGTTGAGGATAAAACACTTACTTCAAAATATTCGAAAGTATTTCACTGTTGGATTCTTTCCATACCACATCTTGTACAGAGTCTTTCCTTCCTTCAGACACAACAGAACCCTGTTAGAAATGTAGACCGATGTCAAAACTGCTTCCTTCCAAAATTTCTCTGGTAGGTCTTTTACAATGAGAATCGTTCTGGCCATGTTGTTGATGATCCGATTTCTCCTTTAAACCACTCCATTATGTTGGGGAGTTCTTACTAAAGAAACTTGATGCCTTATCCTGTGTTTCTTGAGATAGTCTTTCACATGACTGTTTGTGAATTCCATACCATTGTCAGTACGAAACTTCCGAATTTTCTGTCCAAACATCCTTTCACACTCCCTTCGGTACTGTTTTAAGCATATGAACACATCGGACTTATGGTCAATAACAAATACCCATGCCATTCTGCTATAGTCATCAATAAAAAGAACGTAGTACCTCTTTCCGTCAATTTCTCTTGGTGCGATAGGCCCACAAACATCTGCATGAACCAATTCGAGCACTCTTGTTTACTTCTTTTCTTTTTACTTATACGTATTTCTAATGAGCTTCCCTTATTGTAATGCATCTCACATGTGAGTACGATCACATGATAGCTTGGGTAGGTCTCTTGCTGCATCACACTTTACCAGATCTTCCAGGGATGGTTGACATAGATGACAAAGTTGTTTATACCACAACTTGTTTTCTTCCTCTCTAGATAGAAAGCACATATCTTCTTCTCCACTTACCAGGTAGAGATTTCCCTTTTTTCTCTTTCCCTGTAGAACCACGTCCCCATATCTTCCTTTAACAATACACATCTTCTTAGTAAACCTTATAGAATGTCCTGAGTCACACAGTTGACTGACACTGAGAAAATTGTGACTGAGGCCTTCTACTACTAAGACATCAGCACGTCTCATCTCTTTGCCCCCAAACTTGGCTTTTTCTGAGCCAATTATTTTTAGACCTTCGTCGTTTCCAAACTTTAAAAATCCTTCTTTGTCGTATTTCACTCCTATAATGAGATCCTTATTACCTGTCATGTGAGATGTGTAGCCGCTGTCAAGGATCCACACACCAGATTGATCTAATTATTTAAAGGCAATTTCTGCCACCACAGCCTTCTCATCCTTTTTCTTCTTGGTCCATGCTTTTGCCTTCATACTTGAGATGGATTGTGACTTCTAATATTTCTCAGAGTATGATGGACCTGCTTCATCTTGAAATGGTGCAAATCTATTTTGCGTCTTCAACTCACCTTTTGGTTCATTGATCTGCTGCTTGCAAACATTTTGGTTCTTCTTTGGCACATTCCTCTGTATGATTGAAGTGCAGTACCGAGCCATGTGCCCAAATCCTCCGCACCAAAAACAGTTCCATTCAAAATATGTTCTAGAGACCATTTCTCTGTTTGGCTGTCACATTTATTCTTGTGCCCTTCGATATCTCTTGGCTATGGAACACACATACTGTGAATGTCCCATTTTTTCACAACAATAACACCTGATATAAGGTGAATTCCTTCATGTTACTTCTACACTGCTAGTTTCGCTTTGGGATCTCTGAATATTCTGATTCTGCCCTGTGCCCAAATCCACCTTCAGTCTCGGAGTGGGTGCTTGCGGTCTGACCTCAACTTTCACATCTTTCTATTTTCGATCAATCCCCCCATCAATATTAGCATCTAAACAAAGTTGATTCTTCTTGTCTATTGAACCAATATTCTCCACATTCATCTTCTCAGTTTTCTGAGTGATCTTCTTTCCTGATTACCCAGTAGGAGTCAAGAGTTTTTCTTGATCTTTAACCTTTTTCCGAAAATCGACAACTTCTCCTTCAAGTTATTCAATACACTTGATTTGATCTTTCTTTGTGTTATTCAAGATATTTATCTCCCTTTTATATTCTTAAATATTTATTTTATACTCACTAAATGATTCTGAGTCCTATGGTGTTGATGACTTGAGTTTCTCGATTTCTTCCATCAATTCAGACTTCTCTTCTTCCTGCTGCTGCATATAGAGTTTGGCATCATGAAAAACTTTGTTGGATTTCTTTGTTTTGGATCTCCAAACATCTATCTCTTTAAGAGTAGCCTCTAACTCTGCTTTCATATCAACTCTTCCCTAAAATTCTTCTTCTTCTTCATCAATTTCAGTTTCATTCTTATTCTGAGAACTACCGACATCTTCCACCATAGAATTTTCTCCTCGGTCTCTGCAGTTCTCTATCTCTTCAATATCCTCAACCTCAGACTTGTATGAACTGTCATATTCTTTTGAAAGAAGGTTATTCTTCTTAAATAAATTTCTCTTGAATTGTTTCTTTCCTTTCCCATAGGTTGGAGACTTCTTCTTGGGAATTTCGATTTCATCTACGTCATCAACCTCATGGATTTTTTTGGGGCACCTTGCCGCAAGATGTCCAACCTTTCCACATTGAAAACAAGCAAGTGGAAGCTTCCCTTTAAACTTTCATTTTCCTCTTTGATGGTTTGATGAGAGGAATGAAATCACCTCATATGTATCTTCTTCTTCCCGAGAGTCTTCAATGGTGAGCTTCTTCATGGACTTGAATGCCACCTCTTTGGATTTCCCCTTTTCCACAACATCATTATCATCATTTCTCATTTCATATGCAATAAGGGTGATGTTTAGGTTATCCAACGTCATCTCTTTCTGGTATATATCTTCCAAAACTAAAACTTTTGGATTGAACTGAGGTGGAAGTTTCTTCAAGATGTGCTTCACAATCTTTATGTCTTCAATAACTTCTCCAATACCTAGCATGTCTTCCACTACAACATTTACCCTATCGAAGAATGCATCAACAGACTCATTCGGGTTCATTCTCAGATCTTCATACTTGTTCCACAACACCTGCAGCTTTGTTTCTCTGACCTTTGTATCCCCTTCATATATATTCAATAGCTTTTTCCACATGTCATGTGACATTTTTCATGAGATCACTTTTGTATAGATAGGATTGGATAGGTCTCCCCCTAAGCCATTGATTTCTTTGGAATCAGCATCCAACTCTCTACACTTAGCTTCTGATAATGCACCACTATTAATATCAGCTATTATACCATGAATTGCTGTTGTGAACACATCCATTTCTAATGATCGGAAGTAGTGTTGCATCTGATTCTTCCATATCTGGAAATTGTTCCCGTCTAAGATCGGAATCCCTTTATGATTAGTGACCTCCATTTGAGAGAGAAACACTGATATTAACCTGGTTCTGATACCAATTGTTAGGTCCACTAGGCTAGATACCCTAAGAGGAGGGTGAATCAGGGTATGACAGATTTAAATGATTGCCCCTTTTGATCTTGTTTTGCTGTTAAACAAAACCCTCTTCTCTCTCCTTCTCGATGTAGAGTAAGAAAAACCTTAAAGCATGAACAGGACACACCTATTTTTACTTAGTTCATACTCACTGGGCTACGTCCAAGGAGCATACACCGGCAGTGTGCCGATGTACGAATTCCACTATAAGCACACTACTGTCTACAAGTTCGAAGCGGACTCACTGTCCATCCTGGTTTACAACCACTAACAATTTGAGAACTCACTGCTCTCTCAATTGAAGTGAGCTCACTGCTTCTTCAGAAGATCCACTCATAGTTTATATACCTGTAGGTCTCTTAATTTTCATGAAATAATGCATCTTCAACTATTGATAGATTCTCTTTTGAATTTCAAAGTTCATCCACTGATGAATACCCCTTTTCCCCTAAACACTAAGCAATTCCTTTGTCAATACCTTCACAAATCACCCCACTTCGTGAGGCTCCCAATTTTGGAAAGTTAAAACAAGCCTTCTCAAAGCTCTTGCCTTTTTGCGAAGCACTCTCACGAAGCACTCTCGTGAAGCTCAAGCCTTCGCAATGCTTAGGTCGTCGCAGATCTCCTGCCTCTTTTCGAAGCACACTCCTTAGAGAACGCAGCCTAACAAAGTGCACTTCCTTTCGCGGAGCTAGATTAGCCACCGTGAAGCACCTCTCTTCTGCGAAAAACACTACCTTCGCGAACCACCTTCGCAAACCGTGAACAAAATATTTTCTATGAAAACTCTCTTCATCTCTCGAGGGGGTCGACCTCTATTTATATGCAATTCCACCGACCCTCGACCCTTCTGTGTGAAGTCAGTACCACATCATCGCCAATCGCGAAGCTCCAAAATTTCTTCTATAATTCTCTCAAAATCTCAAAACACCTCAGCAATTCTCTGATCACAGAGCTCGTCGTAATCGCAGAGCGTTTTGTCAATTACTTTTTGCCACCTCCGTGAAGCTCCCTCGCGTTTCCTTTCAACACTTCCATTCGCAAAGCTCGTCGTAAACTCGAAGCATCACCATCATCATTTTTCTTATCTTCACGAAATCCAATCCATAAATCCAATCTTTGCAAAATTCATGCCTTTACCATATCTAAATTAGATTTCCAAGGAAATCCAATTTTCGAGATGCTTAACAAACTCCAAATTTTGGACCCCAAAAATTTTGAAAACACTGGGAAACTGTCACGAACCAACCCGGGTCAACCCTGAACCGGTCACCCGAGCCGGTCCGTGACATGGCCCGAGAGGCGTTCCCGATCCTCCCGGGCTGGCGACAAGCGCCAGGGCATCAACAGAGGCTATGGGAACGATTTCTCCCATTATAAATAAATAAGACAGCGAAAATAATACAGAGCAGCGCAGAAAAGATAAACCAGATAAAGTGACTAAACAAGAACAAACAGAAATCAAACTAACCAAACACGACGTCCGAACAACTCCGTGCGACCTCGCGGGTCGCTCTCCGACTCAACGATCAAGCGTCGCACTAGGCGAGCGCACTCAAGCTATAGCCTGCACAAACACTAAAAACAGAAAAGAACTATAGGCGTGAGTATTAAAACTCAGTAGGCTAGCCTGGTATCTATTCCCAATGCATTACCTTTAAAATAAAAGAAACATTATTTCAAGTTTGAACAACAATTTAAAAAAGTATGTTTTTCTAAGCATTTTACTTAAAAACAAAGTACGAACCATTGCCCTTAGCCATTTCAAAACTCGGGTTCATTTCATTAGTGCCAATGACATTTCAGGAAAGGGGGAAAGTGATGTTGAAATTTTAAAATTTGTACAAAAGGTATTAAACACTTCCATTTGAAAACAATTTTTAGAAACCCATTAAAAAGCAATTTATCAGTTTCCAAGGAAAACAATATGCCAGAATGCACAAAGTAAAACATACAGCAAGGGCAATGTAAGTATACACGTGAGCATCATAATCATTACTGCAAGCTACAAAAGCTGAATAGACATGGGTGAACCTAGGAGATCGAGAATAAACCAGAAGACACCAATACATGAGAAATCATCCTTATTGACATGTCACGATGAAATCAAAACGCACAATACGCTCGACCATCCACTCACGGGCAGGTCGAGGGCAAATCCCATAGCAATAAACCCAATATATCCACCTACTATGGGCCACTGGTCAGTACCATAACCTACCAGTGCAGAAATCGTTCTTAGAATATTCTCTCAATATGCCAGATTCCCATGTCTCAAGTGTTTAAGAAAAAGGGGGTGAGCCAACCGATGCCAACCGAGCATCCAATCAGATATATCTATATATAAAGAACAACAAGCATTCCCCGAGCCACTCCATGGGACAACCTCTTGCCTTTAACTACTCAAGTACCCGGGAGCCTCTAAGCGCGGCCTCCCAAACAATCAATTGCAACCAAGGCATGATAGTCGTCCTAAGAGGGTTTTTATAAAAACATTTCCATCGCTTTCCATAAAGTGCCAAATGGGCATTTAATACAGTTCACAATTACTACCAAAACCAGTTTAAAACAATTTGAAGAATCCACAAAACACTACTTCACAGGTTTCCAGTATTTTTATAAACCAAACCAAGCCATTTTCTTTTCCAAATAAACTTTAAGAGCCAACCGGGCAATTTCTCAAACGAACCAATGTATTTGTTCACGCTTCAAAAGAAATCATTTCTCATTAAACCAGAACTCTATTTTATATTCCGTGAATTATGTTTAAAAGACAAACGGGCATTCTTTCATTATTGGGTGTCCGCTCGTCAAAAGGATGTTTCATGTGTCGTGTATAAAATAAACGGCTCCTTTTGACATTAAATAACCATTTAAAAATTAACCATCTTATATTAAAAATTAATTATCTTATATTATCTCATATTTATTACAATTAATAAAATGTTGATTTTGAACAATTAGGGTGCGCAAACAGCATGAAATAATATAACTTAAATTTTAAAAGCAGTGCAAAGGGAACCTACCTCAAAACCAAGTGCGTCGACACAACAACCTCGGATCCAAGGCGCGATGACACGACGTGTGTCCGAAACCACGTGACAAAGTCTAACACTCTGCATAAACAATACCAAGGACTCAGACACATACAAAAACTCACTAGAGCATTCGAAACCAAGCGGCGGGAATAAACGCTCACCTTGAAACTAAAGCGCGGCGACGACGGAACCTCGGAAACAAGGCGCGGCGGTGGCGCTCACTTGGAGACGCCCTGCGCGGGTCCTAAAAGTCTTAATCCAACAAATAAAAACCCACCATCAACAAGAGTACGATGATAATAATAAAAATAAAGATAACAATAATAATAATACTAATAATAATAATAAGATTAGTAATAATAATAATAGTAAAAATAAAAAAAATAGTAATAATAACAATAGTAATAATAATAATAATAGCAAAATAATAATAATAATAATAATAATAATAATTGTAATAATAATTGTAATAATAGTATCAATAATAATATTAATAATAATAATAACAATAATATGAATAACAAGATTAATAATAATAATAATAATAATTGTAATGATAAAATCAATAATAATATTAATAATAATAATAATAACAATAATATGAATAACAAGATTAATAATAATAATAATAACAAAAATAAAAATAATAATAATAATAATAATAAATTTAATAATAATGTCAATAATAATAATAATAATATTAGTAATAATAAGAATAGTATGAAAAACAATAATAATTATAATTATAATAATATTAACACTAATATTCATAATATTAATAAGATAAAACAAAATAAATAAATAAAAGGAAATAAAAAAAAAGACCTGGCCGGGGGCTGCACGCTTGAGCAGGGAGCAAGCGGGGGAGGCCGGGACGCCGGCTGGGCGCGCTGAACAGGGGAGGCGCGCGGCGGACAGGAGGAAGGAGAAAGAAAAAGAAGAAGAAGAAGAAGAAGAAGAAGAATAAGAAGAAGAAGAGAAGAAGAAGAAGAAGGGAAGAAGAGAAGAAGAAGAGGAAGAAGGAGAAAGGGGTTCGGCTGCTGGTGCTGCGGACAGCGGGGCTGATTGCACGGCGGCGGACAGGGAGCAGGGGAGGCCGAGCAGGCAGGGGTGCAGCGGCGAACTGAGAGGGGGAAAGCAGCGCCGAGATGTAGGGGAGGCGTTGGGTGTTTGATGGCCGAAGGCGCAACAGGGGAGAGCCGCGGTGGGTGCAGTGAAGCGGGACGAGGGGGGGTGGCCGCTTCTGCTGCGGGAGGAGAGGAGGAAGGAGGTCGAGAGCCCCGTGAAGAGATGAACGCGGGCAGCGCGAGGCAGGCCGGGGGGGAGAATAAGAGAAAGAAAAAAAACAGAGAGAGAGAGAGAGAGAGAGAAAAGAGGAGGATGGGGTTCGGACGATGCACTGGGGAGCAGCAGGGGGGGCGCGGCCGAGCTGGAATAGTAGGGGAGATAGGGAGAGGATGCGTCGGAAAAAAAAAGAAAGAAGAAAAGCTGGGATGGGGTCTCCGCCGCTGGAAGAAGAGGCAGGGGAGGTCGTTGCGCTAGGAGAGGAGGCCGAGCGGGGGTGTCGCATGAAGAGGGCTGGGCGGAGCCGGGGAGCCGGACTGGGTGCGGTGAAGCGGCGCCGGAGGGAGCACTGCTGGAGGAGGAGCGGAGGACCAAGCGGGGGCGGCGGCTGCAGCATGAAAGGAGGAAGGATCGGGAATGGGTGTCGCAACCCTACTAGAAAGGGGGTATATATATATAAGAATAAAATAAATAATTGAATAAATAAATAATGACAAAAAAGGATAATAAGGAAAATAATAATAATAATTATAATAATTATAATGTTGGTGATCAAAGCTTTAATAATAACGTAAAAATGATAAAAAAAACAAATGGTAAAAATATTCATTTCGTCTTAAATAATAAAAATAATTATTAATAGCCATAAAAATATTAAGACAATCTAAAATTGACAATTTCTAATTTATTTTTAATTCCTCTAAGCCGAAGAGGTCACGCAGTTGCATGGGCGAAGCCGCGCGGTGTCGCGCTCTACCCGCGCTTCCGACGACGTCGAACCCAAGATGCATACTTTTTATCAAAACTCAAAACTTTCATCCGAGACTGAACGTGAACCACAGAAAAAAAATAATTTAAAGCCAAAGAAATCATAAAATAAAATAAACGCACGGTTTGGGGTGCGACAGAAACGGAGCCACCTTGTACTGCTCTTTTGTATCGCCTCCAGATCTCTGATCCTTTGTCATCATTCTTTGTCAACAACTTCTCTAGAACTCGACAATTCTCCATGGAAACCTACTTTTTCAACAAACACAATCAACCCAAAAATGTTGTAATGTTACCTTGAGGTATTTTTGTCCAAAAAAGGAGGTGAGGGAATGGATTCATATTCCTTTTAAAGTTTCTTTTTCTTTTAATTATCTTGTACAACATTTAAAGGGGATTTGGAGGACTCATCATGAGGAATATAAATTTTCTTTCCTGATCTAAGTGAATTTTCACTTACATTTCCCTTGGGGTTGGGTAATAGTTGAGCCAGAAGATGGGAAGAATTTGATTGTTGTTATTGACTCAGGTGGTATGCAAGTTAACCAATTTGGGTGCCAATGTTTTTAAGGCTATAATGGGTGAAGGAGGAAATATCTTCCACTGCACTTTCCCATGGATGCTTAGAAGAAGAGGATATTCCTGAATTGAGATTACCTTGATTTTGGTTTTTGGGAAAGTGGTTGTATTGGTTTGAGAATTGAGAAGTATCACTATGATAGTGGAAGCCTGGAGGAGCAGGTAGAGGATTTCTCCTTTGTTGTTGAGGAACAAATGGATAAGGTTGTTGGAAGTTACCAACACCTTGAACATATTGGAACTGGTTTGGGTTTTGAGGAGGGAATTGAGGGATGGGGTTTCCATACCTTAAGCCTTAGTTATAAGAAGAAGAGAAGGGATTAAAGTGAGGTTGGTTAGATGTTCAAATGAATTGACCTGATATTTGAGGGTTGGTGTTCTGCTAAGAATAGGTTGCATTGAGCTCCATTGGTCCAGATGAATCAGATGGTTCATATTGAAGTTTTGGGTAGGTGTCTATTGGATGAGCTAGAGAGTTGCAGATTCCATAGTTTTTGACAGGTCCAAGAAACATTTATTGTGGAGAAGATGTGGTTGGGGATTTGGAATCCACATCTAGTTATCGCACAAGACCTGTAAGTTCACTCATCCACTCGGTCATCTTTTTCATCTCTATCGATTGAATATCTTGGGCTTTTTTTACATGAAAATATGCTCAAGTATGGAATTTTTGTGTGTTTCAACCATGTTGCTTATGAGATCTCTTGCAGCTGCAGTATTTTTATCAACAAGGGCACCGCCACTTACGACATTAATGAGGGTTCTATCCATATCCAATAACCCCTCATAGAAGTATTGGATCAAGAGTGGGTCAAAGATTTTGTGATGTGGGAAGGTTGAAACAATATTTTCGAACCTCTCCTTGTACTCATGGAGTAATTCATTTGGGAATTGACGAATACAACTTATTTCCTTTTGAATAGAAGCAGTACGAGAAGCAGGAAAGAATTTCTCTAAAAAGTGTTGCTTTATGTCATTCCATGTGGTTAAGGAACCAGGAGGGTGGTAGTAAATACATGACTTAGTAGTGTTATCTAGGGAGAAAGGGAATGCTCAGAGTATGATCTGTTCCTCAGAAACACCTTGAGGCTTCATGGTAGAGCACACCACTCGGAATTCTTTAAGGTGGAGATGTGGATCCTCACCGCCTACCCCAAGGAAATGAGGAAGAAGATTAATCAAACCTGATTTGAGTTCAAAGTCAGCCTCTATGTTTGGATATTGAATACCAAGGGGTTGGTAATTCATATCAGGGGTAGCAAGTTCTTTAAGAGTATGTTCCCTAGGATTATCCATGTCTAATTCAATTGGTTGGACAAGGACTGGTTCTTGAATTATTTGATTATCCATAATGTTCCACCTATGTTGGCGAAGTGTTCACTAAATTTCAAGGTCAAAAAAATATGAGGGATTGTTTGGGAGGCTATGGGGAATTCAGAGATATTTTTTGAAGAAAGAGGAAGATGGGTTTTTCTTTGTGTTTTTGTTTTCATTTTTTAATTTTTTTTGTTTTTTTTACAATAACCAGAAACTAATGACTAATTAATTGCACCATCCCCAGAAACAGTGCCATTTGAAAGCATGAACGATTGTCTCCAATTAACCAGTCAAGGTTCTGGTGCTTTGCTAATGTGTGTAGCAGCACTTAGGATGAATCCTCAGTGATGATACTTTTTAATAGTCGATTGTTTCTAGTTGATTGTATTCTGATTGGGGGGTTTGTTTATTGAGATTAATTTAAATGATTGATTGATTAATATTGATTTAAGAAATTGATAAATATTGGGATGAGTTCATCATTAGGTGGTTACACTTGTGATATCCTTGAGCTTTACTTTGTATTGCATTAAATTTACACCCATGTCACAAGTTGACGTTGATTGGAGTTTCTAAGTGTTAAAGCTTTAATCCAAGCTTTAACTTAACTTGGATTCTAATTTCAATTAGTACTTGATTTTGGTAGTGTATTTATGGTTCCAATAATCCATGGAATCCATAAGTTAAACAAAAAAAGTCATTAATCCATGACAAGTTAAGTCCAACATACACAATGTTAATTTCAAGAATATTCATCGAGCAAAAGCTCCCAATCAATTAACATACCTAAATAATAACTCACCCCAATGAGAGATTTACTCAGCCATTGAAATTATTAGTAATATGGTTATAAGTATTATGATGATCAATTAAGAAGATAAGAAAAAGAATGGGATAAGAAAAGAGTGGTGTGCCGAACACACACACAAATGATGAAGGGTATTAAATACTGACTTTAGATTGAATGAGAAATCAAAAGAAGGAAATTGGTTTTAACTTGATTTAAACTATTTTAAGAAAATTAATATTAAACTAAAAAAGCTGGATGATAATAAGAGATACTTAAGAAGAAACTTTCATTAAAACAGAATTACAAAGAAAGAGACTTACAAGATTACAATAATAAAGAACACAAAAGTAAATGAAAACAAAGAGAGGAGGAAAGGTCTCTAAAGTGAAAATTTGAGTATTAAAGGTCCTACCAAGAATTTTTAAGGGCTTTGGTCTTGAAAATATATGTTTTTATATTCTTAAATTCCAACCACAAGTAAGGAGAAGAGGGGGTTGTATTTATATCCCAAGGAGGTGGACAGTTTGCATTCTAAATATACCCCTGCACTTGAACTGACAATTTGGCCATCTAGAAAGATGAATCTAGAGATTATATATTCTTCCAAGTATTCTATATTGGTTTTTACTGTCATCCCTCAAAATTTAGTATCCATTTTCCTTTTGTAGCCAAAGTTATGATGGTTTGATTAAACAATTTTAATCTGTCCATTTCAATCCAATCTTTTTAGAAGGCCAAAATGTGAATTGGTTTATCAATAGTAATATGTCTTCCAATCTGAACACTTTATTCAAAAAAAAATTCCTCCTATATATTGGCTTTCACAATGAAAAATATTAGCTATATTGGATGTATAGATCATGATACATATCATAAATATTGTACTGATTTTAATTCTCGACCTGAATGGTGGTCTGGACTTAAAAGATTTAGTTGGGGACCTTTTTCTTGTAGTTAGACCTTAAAATTTTTATCTTTGATTCCTTTGTATAATCAGGAACATATGGTGGAGTTTCATAAAATTTGGGCTTCGGGATTTAGACCAGTAACTCAATCATCATGGTTGGTCCAGTTTCTTCACAGATTCTTTTGGTCTTCTTTTGGGGACCATATGACCCTCCAAATGGACGATTTGGACAAAGGTTACTTCTAATTAAATGTTTCAATTTGAGTAAGGAACCCTATAAAATAGTAATAATAAAATTTTTATAAGTATTGTGAGAGTTATTATTAAAACATTAAACAGACTTGAATCTGGATGAATTCAAATAGTGCTCAAAAATTATATTTAATATTTAAAAATTTATATTTCACACAAATTATGCACATTTCATATAAAATAAGTAAATTAAGTATATAAAAAGTTATGAAAATATTAATGACATCAATCATTGATCTACGATCTGGTTTCCATTAGTTTGAGTGAGATCCTCCAACACACTCTCTAACAGCTCTACAACAACTATAGGGTTATATGGGTAACCCAGTAATTCTATAATAATAGTATAATTAAAGAATTTACATTAGTTTCATAGTGAAATAAAAGAATAAAATAAAATATTCAATTTTATTACCCATTCTGCGTCTGTGATGACCTTTCTACAAATGCCCTGCACTGATAAATGTTATGGCATGTCTAGGGTAAACCCCACATTCAAAACTCAATTGTGACCTCATATTTCTGATGTGGTCCCATGTTTATAAGTTATTCCACTTTTTTAGGAAAACTATGTGCATGTGCTATTTAATATATTTAATACATTTCAAAAATTTATTCTGGGTACATTGGGCCTTAAAATCACATGTCGTCTCAACACCTGGTCTTGAAAATAATCTATACAGTATCTAAAAATAATACATGAAAAATCTAAGTCATTACACTTCCCCTATGATAAATAGTTATCACTAAAATGGAAACTAGCTTTCTAACATAGAAAAAATCCCCCCTTAATTACTACTAGGAATGGAACTAACCCAAATAATTACATTAAACATATAATAAGGAATAGTCTAAATTTATAAATTTTCAAATAGTATGTATAGACATAAAAAAACTCAACATTTTTAATGAATTATTTAATGATTTTAAATGAATTAAAAAATAACAAACTATTTAAGTACAAACCAGTGAGCCAAAAAAATAAAATAGATTCAACATACAAACTAGTTAAATTGAATAAAAATTAAAGCTTTAACTCAAAATATGGATCAAACTCCCCCTAAATACATATTTAATAATTAAATTTCAATCATACCAAGTTCAAATTTTATTTTATCAAAATTAGTTAAATATAGGGTTTTAGTAAATATATCAACTAAATATTTCTCTAATAAAATAAATTCTATATTTATATATCATTTTTGAACATGATCCCTAAAAAATTATATTCAATATCAATGTTCTTATTATTAAAACGTTGTATGGGATTTTTAAAAATAAAAAGGTTGAATTATTGTTATAGGAAATGGTAATATTATCAATATCAAAACCAAAATAAGAAATTATTTACTTAATCAATATTGATTGAGCACAAAAAAGATGTAGTAGTTATATATTCAGATTCAATAGTTGAAAGAGTAACATAATTTTGTTTCATTGAATTCCAAGAAACTAAATATTTACCAAGTAAATGACACACACTTGAAGTGATTTTTCTATCTATCTTACATCCACCAAAATCAGATTCAGAATAACTTTCCAGATTAAAGTCAGATTTAGCAGGAAAATATATAAAAAATCAAAGATACCTAAACATATCTAATCATCCTCTTAACAGAATTAATATGAATTTCCTTAGGTTAACATTGAAATATTTCACACATGAAAGCTGAAAACATTAAAGCATTCCATAAAGTGATTAAGTATAAAAAAATTCCAACCACGTCAATATAAGTATTAACGTCATAATATTTTATAGATTTATCTAAATTTAATTTTGAAGAAGTAATAATATAAGTATTTTCACTTTTATAATATTCTAAACCAAATCTCTTAACTATCTCTTTAGAATACTTGGATTGGTTTATAAAAATACCTTCATTTATTTTAAATATTTGCAAACATAGAAATAATTTTAATTCCCCCAACATAATAATATCAAATTCAAAATTCATTAATTCTATAAATTCAATAAAAATATTTTTAAACGAAAACAGAATAAAATAATATCATCATCTTAAATTTTCATAATCAAAATATACTCAAAAAAATATTAATAAAAAAATTAGGATTAGCTTTTCCATTCTCAAAATTTATTTCTAAAAGAAGATGAGTTAACATTTTATACCAAGTTTGAGGATATTATTTTAACCCATAAAAATAATTATAAAATTTTAAAACATGATCAAGATTTTTTTAATTTTAGAAATCTGGTAATTGTCTAACATATACTTATTTATAAATATAACCATTTATAAAAGTTGTTTTTACATCCATTTGAAATAGTTTTAATCCATGAAAATTAATATAAACTAGTATTATACAAATCTATTCTAATATTGAAATAGGTGTAAAATATTCTTTAAAATCAGCACATTTTTCTTGAGAATATCCTTGAGTGACTAATCTAACTTTATTTTTAACTATATTTTCATATTCATTATGTTTTTTTCTATAGATCCATTTTTTCCAGTAACATGAGAATAATTTTTTGGAAAAAAATAAATTCCATACTTTATTTTTATTAAATTGATTTAATTATTCTTGCATAGACAAGATCCAATTTGAATCATCTAAAAACTCCATGATATTCTTTGGTACAAAATTAGAAATTATAATCACAAATATTCATTACATGTAAGGACCCGACCCTAGTTGCCCGGAGTTGGTGCCTTATTTGATTACGTTGGCATACATACAAGAAATACGAATCCCAAAGGACCAAGTATTTTAGTATTATTGGAAACAAGATACATACATAAGTTCAAATTTACATAAGGAAAGGAAAAACAACACTAATTTATTCTCAGACCACCACCCCATCCTTGTTAGTCTCCTATCTAAAAAATAAAAACCCAGTATACCATTCAAATTTAATAATGCTTGGTCTGAGAATTTGGAATGATCTCAACTCATACAAAATGGTTGGATATCTATGAATCATCACTCTGATGATTTTTCTTGTGTCACTAAGCTAAACCACCTCAAGCACTGTCTTAAGGGTTGGTGTAAGGATAAATCTAACCAAATGGAAATCGAGATAGCCTCTCTTGAAACTAAACTCAATCAAATCCAAAACAGCTTGACTCGTGATGATTTTGCCTCTGATCCCTAGAATGAGCTGAACATCTCCTTGAAACTCAACTCTCTTCTGATCCACAAGGACAACTTGCATAAACAGACTTTCAAAACAAAATGGCTCTCTGATGGCAATAGGAACACTAAATTTTACAATTCTCTACAGAGAGTTAGGAAAACTTTCCACCCATTATCCTTTCTTAAAGATAATGACACTCTTTTTGAATCTGATGAAGCCATATCCAACCACGTGGTCTTCTACTTTCACAACACTTTCAATGGACCTAATATTAATAAATATCTCATTCCTGGGATCATTCCAAATTTGATCAATGAACAGGATAACCTCTTCCTTTTATACAACCCACTGGACCATGAAATAAAAGATACTTTCTTCAGCCTTAACTCCAATAGTGCCCCCAGGCCTGATGGCTTCAATAATGGTTTCTTTCAACATAATTGGGAGGTAGTTCACATGGATGTTTGCAAGCTGGTTCGACACTTCTTCACTAATGGAGTTCTTCCATATGGCCTTAATGCCCAATTCCTGACTCTTATCCCTAAAGTGGATAATGCCTCTGAGCTACACCTCTTTCACCCCATTTCTCTCAATAACTCTCTCTATAAAATAATTACCAAACTCATTGCTAATAGGATTTCTCACCTATATAACAAGATCATTTCCTGGAATCAATTTGGGATCATCAAGGGAATATCCATTCAAGATTGCATTTGCACTGCCTTGGAATGCATTAACTCTCTAAATAAAAAGTCCAGAAGAGGGAATATTGCAGTCAAACTTGATATTAAAAAATCCTTTGACACCATTTATTTGAACTTTATTTTCAAAGTCCTTAAGGATTTCAGATTCAATGAAACCTTTATTAGTAGGATAAATTACCTCTTCAACTCGGATTTTAATGCCATCCTTGTTAATGGTATTCCTAAGGGATACTTCAAATGCTCAAAAGGAATGTGGCAAGGTGATCCGATTTCTGCGATCCTCTTTTCCATTGTGGAAGATTACCTCAGTAGGTATATGTCCTCTCTTGTTCACCAAAGCAATCTCAATCCCATTCAGGCTACCAGAAATCATGTTGTTCGGACCCACCTTTTATATGCTGATGACATCATTCTGTTCCTTAATGGGGGTAGAAAAAATATCCTTAATCTTAAAATGGCCCTATCTCACTATAAAGAGGTCTCTGGACAATCAGTTAGCTGGAATAAATCCTCTATCTATTTTGGAAGTGCTTTTCCCCCTTCTAGAAAAGGTTTTATCATTGAAAGTCTTGGTATAAAATAGGTATCCATCCCTTTTACCTATCCTGGAGTTACCCTCTTCTTGGGTAGGCCTAAACCTATGTACATTAATATGGTCATTGACCAAGTCACTAAACAACTTGCCTCCTAGAAAGGGAAATCCCTCTCCATGGCTGGTAGGATCTTCCTCGTGAAATCCACTATTATTTACAAAATGGTTCACCCCCTATTGATTTACAAATGGCCCAATATTCTTATTAAAAAAGTTAATGGCTACAATAAAAATTTTGTTTGTACTAGTAGAATTCTTGAAATAAATCTTGTTATTGTCCCTTGGTTGACATATTCCAAACCCCTTGAAAAAGGTGGTCTTGGCATTAAAAATCTTAAATTTTTTAATGAGGCCCTTCAAGATAAGCTCACTTGGAGGTTGATCAACAAAAAATATGACTCCATAACCTTCCTTCATAACAGGTTATTATAAAAACATAAAAAAGGTCAATCTAGTTACCTAAATTCCTCCCTCTGGCCATACATTTGTAATGTCTTTGCTGACATCATGCATAACTCAAGATGGATGGTCAGTTCAGATTCCACTATAAATTTCTGGCTTGATAACTGGACTGGTACCCCCCTCATCTCCATGCTTTCTCCAGATAACTCTTCAGATAACACCAATCTCACCATAAATCAGGTAATGCACTCTAGTAAAACCAATCTCCCTGATCACATTAAGCAAGTTGTGGACAATTACCCCTTTATAAATGGGGATGATCTCCTTACTTGGGATCCATCTCACCACGGTATTTTGGACTCCAAAAACTTCTACCATCATTGTTTCACTAATTCTGACCCCATTTTCTCATGGTTGAAGTTTTTTTTAACAAACCTTGGATTAAGCCTTCAACGCTTAACCTTATCTGGCACATTTCCCACAATCGAATTTCTACAGAGGTTTGTATTTAGTCTTTTGGTGTTCAGCTATGCTCTAAATGTAAATTATACCACCAACACAAGGAGGACACTAATCACCTTTTCTTATCTTGTGCTACAGCCTCTGCTCTTTGTAATTATGTTACTGAAATTTTTGACTACATATGGTTATCTGAAGACTCTATTTACTCTCAACTAAAACATTGTGTGGAACTTGAATCCTCTTGGAAAATCAAGAACCTATTCCTATCTACGATTGATGAGCTCCTACATGTGATCTGGTATGATAGAAACTCAATTATTCACAACAATTACTCATTTAATCTTAATTCAGGTCGGATGAGGATCCTTATTTCCATCTGGGAAATATCCCTTCTTCAGAAAAGACACTGAGATAGCTCGGTTTGGGAATTTATGATTCTCCGACGACTCAACCTTGATGGAATCTACACCAAGATAAAGCTCTCTCTTGAGGTGTTTTGGCAAGCTCTGACTCCTAGATGGATCAAGATCAATGTATATGGAGCTTCCAGAGGAAACCCGGGTCCTGTGGGATGTGGGGCCATTCTCAGAGATTACCTTGGTCAATGTCATGGATGCTTCTCTGGAAGTTGTGGCGCTGCCTCTTCCCTAGAAACTAAAATGATGGCGGTGATTCAGGCCATTTTTTGTTAAGATAAAATTATAGAACAACATCTGGATAGAGAGTGACTCCACCACCATTGTGCATGCTATTTGGAATGGGTTGATACACCTTGACTGGCCTCTCACTTCCCAATGGATGAACTGCCTCAATTCTCTTCTTGAAATTAGATACATTTTCACCCATAAGTATCGTGAAGCAAACATGGTTGTGGATGGCCTTTCCAACAAAGGATTCAACCAAGCCATTTCATGGAGTGATACTCCGCCAGTTGATCTTCTCCCCCACTTCGTAAGAGATTGTAATAATATTCCAACTTTCCGCTTCATATAACCTTTCTCTCTCTTTTCTTTCTTAATAAAATTTTTTATTGTCCTTTTAAAAAAACATTCTTACTAATATAATATTTCATATTTATTACTTATACAATTTACATTCTGTTGTTCATATACTATAAAAAGAAAGTTTTTTCTTAACATTCTAATATTGGTTTTCTCAAACTAATTATGGCACTGATAAATAACTCTTATTTAATCAGATAGTATCTAGTTTTAATTATAACATGCTGATAATCAGACAATATCAAATTTTGACCATTTTATTTAAAGAGGTTTTTTGTTTTTTATTTAGTTTATGTTTTTAAACTACAATTCACCCCCCCTATTATAGCCATCGTAAACTCCTACGATCCGACACTAACTCCTATTTTATCAATTCTCATAGTATAGAAAAATATAATCAATGAATACACACACTTCATTCATCATTAAGGGTGATCACATCACATGTACCTTATCTAAATATATATGTAATATCCAGGTGCATCTAAACACTCCCATAGTCAATCTAAATCGAGGGACCTGATGTCATACTTATTATAGACAGGAAAAATCTCATCCCAATTAAGTTATAATAAATGACATGATCAGTAACATCCCTAACCAACCTTGTATTATCTAAGTCGATATTTTTACTTATGTGAGTAGGGTATCAAAGTATGAAGGTTCTAATGCCTTCTATATCACTAACCAGAGGTATTGGGGACTCAAATAAAATCCATTAACCCCTAGTATACTAAATAAATCTGTATGACACTCCATGTGGTATACTTTGTTGGGTCATCTAGTACACACATACAAATCATATTCTCTAAAAAAATTTCTCATGATAATACATTTTATCTCTATAGAATATTATTACTCATTCTAACCTTATCATTTATTCATATAATATAATACTTCATGAATAACATTAGTTAGGGATAAACTAAAATTTATAATTTGAGTGATCAATTTTCATTACACTTCATGAAATATTTACCTATATACATTTATGTACCCAACATGAATGAATTAGAAAATGGTTGTTTCCTTTAATATGATACATTTTAAAATTCTTAAACTTATTAATAATATTAAATAAAACCAATTTAAACACCATTTTATCAAATCATATATGATAAACTACCATGTTAGCCTTATGATTTCTACACTTTATGGGTTTCTTAAAACATTACATCATGTGTAATCTATGTCATGTCTCTATTTAACCATATGATAAAATTATCCCACTAAAATATTTTGGGACAAACATATCTGTTTGAATAATGGCTAGATTTAGGAATCACATTCTTAACTATTCATATTTTGAAAATATTCAAACTTCTTAACTTCACAACATCAAATGTTATGATGTTAACTTCTATTTTATACTTAGAAATATTTATAATTTAATCATCATCATCATTCGAATCCTATTCCAACAAAAAATTTCCTTTAAATATTATAACTACTGACATTATTTTTTAATAATACATCATATATATCATATAAAATTATGAAACATTCACTTTAACCTTCAATTGGTGAAATTATTTATTTGTTAACTTTGAACATATTTATGTCCAAAAATAATCCCACTAGCATCTTATATATTTTATTCTCTTCGTATTATCTTTCTAAGATATAAAAACCCTTTTTTATTAATAAATAACATTTATTTTCTTTCAATATGGAAAATTTTAAAAAAAATAAACTCTATCATATATGGTATTCTATGTGTTTGGGAAATTTTTCATTTAAAAGAATAATTTATTATATTATAACACCAAGGGATGGTGGGAACACATTCCCTCATATTTTAACAAATACTTAGATAAAACTTTTATCCAAGATAAAAAATTTCTACCCATATCCTCTTCTCGAAACATGCTATAGAAATCAATCAATCATAAACCATGTGTATACAATTATTCATATCTTATTTTTTCATGAAAACTCATTGTAATTGAACAAATTCTACTAACACATATGGTATCTGAGATGACGATACACATATTTAACTTAGATTCATTTGATATTGATAAAATAATTTACATTAAAATCCTTGATGTGGTAACTATATACTTCATCTCAAGAATATAAACTATAATCTCAATTGATTTTTCATTTGATTTTTAACTTTTGTATATTTAAAATACCTATAAAATATACATTTGGTACCATATACCTTTCAAAAATTTAGAATTATTAATCTTATCCAATCTTGAAATATCAAATTTATCTACATAACAACTCATTTTCTCTATTACATGAAAAAAAAAATCAATCTTTAATTCCCTTCATCTTCTTACCTTCTGTATATTTAAAACACTTTCTAAAACATACAGTTGATATCATATACCTATCAAAATAATAGAATTGATTTCTATAACCAATAAATATTTAAGGAAACCTTTGGTCTCACTAATTAAGTTAATATATTCAATCATATTGAATCTTATTTTACATATCCAACAATATTGAGTATATAAGACTATAATTTTATATATCAATATGTATATAATTCCTTTGAAACCATAAATGAATTATTAAATGTCTATATAAGAAACTAGATTCACTTTATTGAATAATTTCAACAATTTCTTACTAAATATGGAATCATTATGGTGAATATAATTTTCCTTAATAAATATTCTTAGATCACCAATCTTGATAAAGAAATTTTCTTAAGTTACCTATATTAAGAGATACTTATATTAAGCTACTCATTTCAAGGATTTATCACAAAGTTTATCTTGATGATGATAATGATATTATCTAAAAAAAGATTTTATCAGACTAGTATCAAATTTTATAACTATCCAATAAGAAATTTTATTAAATGGGATCCCACTAAAATGAAGACCCCTTAAAATTCGTCATACCCATTAGTGGTCTAAGAACTATATTTCACTATGAAAATAACCCAACCATGGCTTGAAACTCGCCGCTTAGTTATTTAGGTAAGGCATCATCCCCATCATAACATATATGACTCTTGGATAGTTGATAGGAAAAATCTTTGTTCAATATATCATATCTATAAACCCAAATATATTCCTCTGGTATCCCATCCCTTGGGGTTTCCTAGCTAGTGTAATGCAAAGAAAAATTCCAAAATGGTTTAATCATAAGACAATCTAAGTACACCCTTATTTGGTTTGAACCTAACAAAGTATGATCCTAGATCACTCATTACTTTCTTTCCTTAAACAATATAATCTAGGGGTACTCTAATTTTTCATGATACTTTTTAGTTGGATGGTTGAGGTCTTCAAAAGTGTCTCTTTGGAAGGAATCCCACAATTAGTATTTGAAGGTGGTTTTAATATCAGCATCTAATTTCATGTTATTTCCTTTTATGTGTGAATTGTTCTAGTAATTTAGTTTAGAATCTTATTCCCTCCATCAAATAAATATGTTCAAAACAAGTTGATTTAAAAATCTTTACACAACTCCCAAGTTTCTGTTACTCTCCCAAAAATAGAATTCAAGTATTTTTAAACAAATGTGAATACATCATATGCATAAATTACATGAACACTCTATGTAAAGGATTAAAATTATATGAGATTTAAAATATTCATATTTGTAAGACCATATCAATAGATAGCTATACCAATTCACTTTTCTAAATAAGGTATATGCCTCCATGTTGGTAGGTAGTCTGACCGCAAGTCCCACTACCCAGGGATACTTTACTCGAGAGAGAATAAAATTCAACATAACTCTAAAACCTAAAATACACCAACTATTTAGTTATAAACTGGGTTCAAGTTATATGAAAAAATAGATTCATTATTGAGACATTCTAAGCATGTAATACAAATATCCATCTAGAAGAAGTTTAAAAATTAAACAAAAGCAAACACAATATTCAAATTTCTTAAATTTTTTACTAAATATCAATATATTAAGTCATAAAATTCAAATAAATAAACAATTAAAATATTTGAATATGGGATAAATATTTATTACAAATTCATAATTAAAATCTATCTATACACCCTTTTAAAATTCCATCTTTAATATTATAGACATTCCATAATTTGGAATATAAATTTGTTATATCTATTCAAATATGAACACTTTAATATTTATCATTATTTAGAATTTACATTTTAAATATATTATATTTTATGAAATATAAAAAATTTATAATTCATTTTTCATTATGTAAATATTTTACATAATTTAAATATCATATCAATCATCAAACATCTTTATATGGATTTAATAATATTCCAAATAAGGCACCCATTTATTTTGAACAATTAAAAATAGTTAATTAGGAACAATTCATAATTTTCCATATAGAAATTTTATATTTTTTCCTTATTTCATAATTTATAACCATTTATAAATTATAACTTATGGTTTCTAAACAAACAGTTTTATTTCTATATCATAATCCATTCCATATAATTTGTTAAAACTAATTTTAAATATTAACTTTTATCATTTTAGAATAAAATGTTTTCTAAAAATTTAATCAATTATAAAAATATTATAATTAATTAATTTATAGACATTTTATGAATTAAAATTTCACAAAATACCTTTTATAATGATTTATTAACATTTTATAAA
This sequence comes from Viscum album, assembly GCA_963277665.1. Classification (NCBI taxonomy): domain Eukaryota; kingdom Viridiplantae; phylum Streptophyta; class Magnoliopsida; order Santalales; family Viscaceae; genus Viscum; species Viscum album. The sequence continues at coordinate 1,746,770,739 of OY728146.1, read as the reverse complement.
TAATTAAAACCAATTTATATATTAAAAAAATACAACTTTTTGTTTACCTTTATAAAGAATCCATATTTTGTGTAAGGGAAACTTCCTCTACCCTTATGCAGACACTCTATATAAGGGTAATGTGGTTCTGGATCCCTACTGTAAAGGTAAAATGGTCAATGCCTTTACGTATCTTTATGAAAAATTTGGTTGCCTTTACATGGACCTTTAAAATAGAATATTACCTTTACATAACCAATTATATCCTTCATTGAATAAAGGTAACTCATAATAGCCTTTACAAAAATTTATAGAATTACATTTATTCAGCCTTTGGAAAACAATTTTTACCCTTATGTGAAGCCTTTCATGTATAGGTAAGACATGGGTTTCCTTTACATAACCACTCATTTATGGGTATTTCCCTGGATACACTTACACAACTCAACTGCATAAGGGCTAGTGCATGGTTGCCTTTATGTGTAAAGGTAAATATATTGTATACCCATACATAACACCTTTACGTATAAGGCTATATTTTGGTAACCCTTATATAGACTGATCTATGTAAGGATAAGATGATATGACCATTACACAGACCAATTTATGTAGGGATAAATATTTGGTTAACCTTGCTCATCTCAACTGCATAAGGGTAAAATGTTGGTTACCTTTATATATCCTAGCTACATAAGGGTAAACCATTTTATGAAATCAAATTTCCAGAAATGAAAATACAACTCTGTTTTTTCTATTTTATTTTTCATTTCATCATAAGTTTCATAAATCTAAAGGATTTCTTCCTTTGATACCACTAAAATGTTTCTTATGAATCTAATAACAATTATTAGATAAATTGGAAGTAATTAGAAACTATATCTGAGTATCTCACATGCAATATAAATGAAATATGTGATAAAACTGATATGAATAACTATTGTAATTACAAGTGCAACATTCATTGAAGAGCCACTACAACCTCCTTAATCTTTATCTGATGAGTTTGATAAAGATAAAAAATTGGAAAACAAAATTATCCTACCTTTATAGGTATCCACAGGATAATCTGAATAGCTTGATGTTTTATCAGGATACACCAACCTCCATGGTATGTTAGAACCTCTATATGAAAAGGAGGAACATGAAAGAGAGCATCAGGACTGGGAGTATTGGCCAAGCATGATAAATCACCCACAAACCATTTCCATAAAATGAATATAATATATATATATATATATATATATATTATTGAAGACACTCTTTCAATTCTTCCACATTTACTCAAATGTTTATAATACATGAGTAAATAATATGTCCAGTGCATTCATCCCATGAGTACAAAATCACAATAATTTCATCTAATGAAATAGTTGATTAAATGATAGTCATGTGTAAGATCAAACTATCCAAATGTCAACTATTATCATAGGTGGTATAATTGAAATTTTTATTTCTTTAAGAAAATAATTTTTTTTATGCGAGACCTTTAATATATATATATATATATCATATATGTGTACATAAGGCTTTAGGGCATATCTCCATTAACCAAATCCATTAACATTACTCATGATTTCCATGAAAGGAATTTAACTACCTGTATAACAAAAAAAACTATCTTAATCACCTATTTAAAAACCTCATTCAAATCCATACCCTTTTATGAATTTATTTTTTAATTATTATCTACATGTATATTAGTTAGTTATTATCCATTTTCAATTCTCAGTGTGAGTAATTTTTATCATTATGAATTAGTTTCATAATAGTGGTGTTTCCCTTTATTATTCCCCCAAACATAATCATACCTAGATTATACAAGATAATAGAATTTATGTTTTTAGGATAGTTACTATGCTTATAATTTCAATCCATGATATTATTAGTTACGGTTTAGGTAGATGAAATTGGAAATGTGCATGTTTTAGTTGTTTTAAAAAAATGAATGGTGGTAACTTAATTAATGATTTAAATGGTTATATAAAAAAATAAAAAATAATAATAATTAATTAACAATTAATATACAATATCAAGTTTCTAATTTTTACTTGATATAAATTTATATCATTTTCTCATGTAGGTGGTTAAATCAACCCAGTAATAATATTCTACAATCTATGTGTGAGTATGGCTATTGAAGAGATCCTTTTGTTATAATGTCGTTATGATAAAATTATAATAAAATTATTTAGATTTTATTAAGGTAATGAAACATAATTGTTAATAGTTATATGAAGTAAAAAAAAGAAAACAAGTTTACACTTACAAATAAATCAATTTTCCCCTTGGTATATTTTTTTTAGGCTGTTAGTTTTACAGTGATCTCTTATTCCCAATTTTACTTATAGAATGACTAATTTTTATTTATAGAGTATAAATCTGGACATATATGACATATATATTCACTAAAATCATTTCTATATATTATACCTAAACTTTGGTGATGAAAAATGAATTGTGTTGTTCATGGAGGTGGTAGTCAGTAAACATGCATGAGCAACATTTTCATTATTTCAATTGAATGAGAGGGGAATAAATAATGGTTATACCAAAAAATATAACAAAATTTAAGTATATTATTTATATTTATATCTTTATAAACATATATTTATAATTTTTTGTAGGATGTTGATTAAGAATGATGAAAAAAGAAATTGAATGTTAAGTAATGATTACATTGAAAATTTGGATCTTCTTTTAAAGTGTCCTTTGAAAAAAAGGACTTGAGGCACTTTTTTGAGGATAGAGGCTGAAAAATGTGAGAGGGGTATCTAAGAATTAAATTGGGTGTAATTTCATGAAAATTTTTAACTCTTATTTTGTCTTTAAAAAGGGTGTAAATGAGATCCTTTTCTTATTTGAAAATAGGGACACAATTTTTGAAAAGAATGCTCGGTAAGGGGTAAATTTTCTTTTATATTAAACATATAATGTATTAAAAAACATTTTTTTTATTTCAATTTAGTCATTAAGTGTATTTAATATTATTTAAAATTTATTACTAATTAAATAAGTTTAAATTAATTTATATATATTTTTAAACATCATATTATATTCTGAATTTAAAATAGATACATTTTATTTAAAAACATAATATTAAGAAAAGAATCATTCTTTGAATAAAAATTATTTTACTATGGTAACTAATATTTACGTAGTAACTATATTTTATTCCTAAAAATGAAATAAAAATCATTAACTAATTTTAAAATTATTATTAAATTTTTTAAAATCATTATATTTTATTCAATTTTTGAAAGTGATAAAAATAAATTTTAATATAATCAACATAACGCATAAAAAAACTTTAAGAAAAAAGTGTCTTTTAAGAATAAAATAACCTTAATTTTATTATACATATTTATATAGTTTTTATAAAATGGTTACTTTTATTTATACCCACAAATTTAATGGTCATAATATAATGGTATTGTATAATAATTTTATTAAGGTAAGGCATTTTTTGTTTTAGTTTAGTGTTTCATGAAAGATGAATACTCACATGGTATTTAATTAAGGAAAATTATTTACTAAAAATCATGGTTTGTTACATTATACCCCCCTTAAAAATAATTTCATATTAAAAATATTATTATGAAAATGAAAAAAAAGGTTATGGTACTTTTGTCTCATTACATCCTCAAGTTACGATATTTCCTCAAACATATGATTCTTATATATAACTTTTACTAGATGAGTGGTATTATTCCGCATCACCTTATCACTTTGACCCAAAATTTAAACTGGTTGTTCTTCATAAGAGAGATAACATTCAATTTTCATGGATTCTAAGCTCAGTATATGCGAGGGGTCTAGTATGTACTTCCTTAGAAGAAATATTTTGAATCTTTCATTCACTTAAGAGAGGCCTGGAGGGAGTGATGAGTGACAAGATACTACCTTGACATGATCAAATATCTCAAAGGGACTGATGCACCTATGTTTCATATTCCCTTCTTCTCAAATCTTATAAACCTCTTCCACGAAGATATCCATAGAAATACCTTGTCACAAACATTAAACTATAAGTATCATTTATAATTTCCTACATAACTCTTATATTGAATTTGTGCCACTTTTATATGGAGTTGTATGGTTTGAAATATTTATATAATTTCCTGGATGAGGTTAGGAATTATCCGCTTACTCTATCAAACTTCATCCCAATATTATTGAGTCTTACAGATCTTCCCATATAAAGACTTATATGGTTCAATTTGAATCTAAACTAGGAACTGTTGTTATATGATAACTCTTACAAGGTGGTCTATTGATCCCAACATCTGGGGAATTCCATCAAACAAGACATTATAATATTCTCTAGAGTTTAAATAGTCCTCTCTAACTAACTATTTGTTAAAGTGTGATAAGCAGTGTTAAAACTCCACTTTGCCTCTAATGCATTCTAAATAATTCTCTATAACTATGAGTTAAACCTCAAATCCTAATCAAATACGATGTATATTGTTACTCAATTCCACCTTACCACTTCTCTTATGTATATCTTGGTGAGTTGGTCAAGCGAAAAATATTATTTGAAGGAAATAAAATATATCAACTTAGTAAAGAGTTTGACTATAATCCAAATAGCATTATACCCCTCAGACATTTTGGGGAGTCCTATAATGAAATCCATGGTAAATTTCTCCCATTTCCATACTAAAATGGGTAATGGTTGCAACATAAATATAGAATTATTTTATTAATCCCTAACTTATTGGTATAAAAATAATCAAGATATGTATTTAATGATCTTCCTCTTCATGTTATCCCAAAATAAGTTTTTCTTTATATATTTATACATCATTGTTTTTATGGATGAATATATAAGAATGAGCTATGATCATCATCCAAAAGTTTTCTCTTTAGTTTTAGTTTTTATGGAACAAAAATCTGGTTTTTAAACCATATAAATTCATCATTATCAAAGTTGAACTCTAGAGTACTCAATATTTTTTCCTATAGATACACATCATCTTTTTGGGCTTCTTTGATCTTCACTTGAATGGATAGTTAACAAGTAATTTTGGGAATACATTATTTCTCTCTTCCCATTATGAATTCGATATTCATACTATACAAATTTATGATTATTTTGTCTTTTTTAGTCTTTATCATGGATAGAGTAGCATGATCTTTTTTTCTAAGAGTATTATCCAATTTTTTTACCTTCCCTAAATGGTAATTTATTGAGTAGTCAAAATCTTTTATCATTTCAAACCATCTCCATTTGTTCATATTCAAATAATTATATGTGAGAATATTTTTCAATATCTTGTTTTCTATATATATATCACACTTTTCTATATAGATATAATGTTACCATATTTTTAATTCAAAGATCACTATAGGTAGATCCAAATCATGAATTTGAAATTTTTCTCATAATTATTTAATTAACATGAGGCATAATCAATTATCCTATCATTATACATAAGGAAAAATACTAATACCATATTTTAAGAATCACTATATATTGAAAAAAAAATTCCCACCACAAGGTAATGGAAGTACAGGTGTTGTTCCCAACCTTTTATTCAGTTCCTAGAAACATTATTCACATTCCTCCATACAAAGGAACATCAAAACCTTTCATGTTAACATTGTTAATGGATTTTATAACCATGAAAAATTTCTCACATATCATTTCTAATATCCTAATAACCCAAGAAAACTATAGATCTTAGTTACAATGGTCATTCTTGGCAATTACTTGACAACTTTAATATTTGATGGATGTACGGATATTCCCTTTCTTATAATTACATGAGAAAATAGTGATAATTTTTGTAGCCAAAATTCACACATTCTAAATCTTTTGTGTATTATCTCCTTTCTTAATGTGTTAAACAAATTCTGATAATGATCACCATGCCCTTCCTTTCTCTTGTAGTATGTGATAATATCATCTATAAAGACTAACATTATTTTTTTTAAGTTCATACCTACATAATCTAGTGATAAAATCTATAAATACAATAGGTTCGTTCGTAAGTCCAAATGGAATCATTATAAATTCACAGTGTTCATACCTTGTATAGAATGTTGTTTTGGAAATATACACCCTTTTGGCCTTCAATCAGTGATATCCAGATCAAAGGTAAATCTTTGAGAAGTATTTATCTTCTTATATTTGATCAAACATATCATCAATATGGGTTATTGGATTTTTTTTATCACAATATTATTAATCTCACAATAATAAATGAAAATATTCATTGATTCATTCTTCTATTTGATAAAGAGTCATGCTTCACCCCATAGTGAAGTACTTGGAAATATGAATCACTTATCTAGTTCTCTTGAATTTTATTCTTCAATTCATCCAATTCAATGTGGGACAATCTATATGAACTATTTAATATGGGAATGGATCTATATATGAGTTCAATCAAAACCTCAACTTCATGATCAGGGTAATACTAGGCATTTTATCTAGAAATAAATTAGTATATTATTATATAATATCCATTTCATCAATGTTTCCTTCATCCTTGGTCATTTGAACTAGAATTTCCACATTTATGAGTATCGTGGCCCATATTATAGTGTTTGGATCTAATGGAATTCAATGATCATTACAATATTGATATTTGACAACATGATGATTCGAGATGTGAAATGAGATCTATTTTCCCAACCAATTAATATATTATTTATACATGTAAATAAAATCCATACCCCATATTATGTCAAAATAAAATAGAGGAAGAATAATTATCTATGAAGGAAGTATCCTCCCAAAAATCTCAATATAATAAGGTTTATATATCTTAGACATGATCATTTTTTCACCAGTTATTTTCATAGATTGTTCAATACCCATTATGTGAGGTGGTGATTCCACATTATTATAAAACATGTGAGATATAAAACATATGATGAAAAATAATCAAAAGAGGTATTATTAGATATATAAGAGAGATCAAGTGTGTCTTATGTCACTTATTTATCGGGATCTACCTCAATGGTAGTGATCATTAATTCCCTTCTTTATTACCTTTGTTTGATAGGTTTTTGCGACCTATTTTCTTCATTGGATCAAGGGTTGGGGCATTGATACACATAATGTTAAAACACCTTGAACTTGAATAATTACAGTGTGGGTGGATTATTGGTTAAGATCTTATTTTCCTCTATTGATTTAATTGACCTCTTAGCCTTACTTAATCAGTTGTGGACTCAGTGTCCTAATTTACCACACTTAAAACACTTCTCCAATCCTTTGAGGAAATTACCTAGGTTTATTCATCCCAAACTTTTTGAAATTATGGGGTAGAAATATCTACTCCCCAAGTGACATACCATCAAAATTATATTAATATTTCTCTTTTATTTTCTTACAACAAAAATAATGAAATTCCCATATTTCCATATCCACCTTTAGAACAAATATAATAATATCCACACAGCTACCAAAGTCTCTTATGGTTAATTCACTTTAAAGACTTAGTTTTAAACCACAAAATAAACGTTTGGTAATTCTTTCAGAATGGTAGATGTAACCAGAGGCATACTTCATGAGCCTCATCAATTTTCCTTCATAAGTTCCAAAAAAACACAACTTCCATTTTTTCATCTCAAAAAATTCTCACTCCATCCTCATGTGAATATTTAAAGGAAATTTTTTAATGAAGAATACTTTCTTAAACTTATATCATTCCATAATTTCATATTCTTCTTCTCTATTGTGTTTGTAATGATATCACACCATTTTTCAGCGTCTCCTTTCAAAGGATATGCATAAAATACAACATTTTCATGCTCTGAACACAAGAAAATGAAAAATATCATTTCCATAACATTGATATATTTATCATAAATAAGTTTATTAAAAGATCCACTAAAGGAGGGTGTATGTTGTTGCAAGAAATTATTGACTAAAATTTTCTCATTATTTGATAAATTTGGAATCTCAACATGGTTAGTGTTATTATTAATAGATTTTAAAATTTGGGTGGGCTTTTCAATGAGGTTTTTTACACTAGAACACATCCCATTTGGTCATTCATTAGTACAATCAATGCATTTATCATTGGGATGCTTTTATGGGCCCGTAAGGGGCATTGACCATAGGAGATCCCCTCGGATTAGGGTTTCCCTGTGCCCTCCTTCTCTCTTCTTCCCTCCTCCCTCTTCTCTTGCTCTTGATGGCGTGTGCTATCAGTGCTCCTCTCACCTTCCTCATTCCATCTCCTCCTCGTGGCTTCCATGTTTCGTAGCCATCATGTCGAGAAATCTGTGGATGGGGTCTCGGATGTACTCGGTGGCCGCCGTCAGGTTCTCGGTTGGTTGGGATCGTTGGACCATTTTATAGCAGGTTTGTTGTCTTTCTCTCGATTCATTATTTGCTTGTGGATGGTGACCTCAGGACCGCTCAGATCTGGAGGCAGACCCCCTCTATTTCACTTCCCAGTCCTTCTGTCCAGTCTTCTCAGCTTCTTGGATCTTCATCCACTATTTCTGCGTTTTTATAATTGATCCTCCATTGAAGGTGTCATAGGGATTGTAGCATACCGGGTTCTAGATATCTTCTAGTTTGGTTTTGGAATGTTTTTCATCTTCTCCCAGTTCAGTACGTGGTCTCAGGTGGCATCATCTGGAAGTCTTGGCTCTGATGATGTCCTCTTCCCCTCTTTTATCTTTTGGGGGCAAAGATCTACTTGCATCTAGGTCATTACGAGGTCACAGAGGGAAACCTCAGGAACACTGAGAGCTGGATTGGTCTGTCTTTTTAGTTCTTTTCTGGCATTTCTTCTCGACTTTTCATTCATGCATCCCTTGGTTCCGCGTTCGGAGTACTGTCGATAAAGACTTCTCCATCCCTCATCCTCTGTCATCGGTTTCTAAGATTTTCTACTTCCTGGTTTTCTTGTGGCCTTATTCTAAGGTATGGCCCTTTGCAGCTTTATGTTATGCCTAGCTTTGGATGGTACTGCTTCTCCCTGGTCTCCTCTTCCATTTTACTCTTTCCGGTAGAGCCTGACTCCAATTTGGTCAAGCTCTATGGCTCCCATGGAATTTTGTATGGTGTTGGTATCCTCAGTTATGGAAGTCATGTTTGAGTCCTCTGGTATGGAAGTGTTGCTTCTTGCCCTGGCGGTGCAAATGGAGCCCTCCCCTTTATCATCTTGTTCTATATGCTATAGTGACCCTCCCCTCTCTCAATGCTCTGATGGTCTAGATTCCGGCTTCTGGCGATGTGTTTCATGGATGGGTGGTCACTAGTGTTGCGGCAGTGCAGCGTCTCGAGGACAGGTAATGTGTTTGATGGTTTCAAGATGGACTCAGTGTTCGATGGTCTGACTTTATAGTGGTTCTTTTTGGACGGGTCGGCCCTGGGCAGTGTTTCTTGGTTGTCTCATTTTTTGTTTTTGGTCGGTGTTCTGTTTCTCCTTTTAAGAGGGTCTAGCCTTGCATGGAGTTTTAAGCCTGTCCCCCTTATGTGTGTCCTTTGTTCATGGCGGTTATCACTTTTCCATAAAGTGTTTTTATAAAATCAAAAAAAATATTTGGAGTAATTAATTTCTCAATGAAACCATTGTTAACTCAAATTATCCTTACTCAATTCATTTATTATGTAAATAAAATTCAAGGATAATAATACACAATCCAAAAATAAAACTATCACCATTGAAATAATGAATAATAAATAACATGTGTTCCTTAACTTATAATTTATAGGCTTAAATCTAGGTTATTCATTGTACACTTGATATTAAAATCCCTAAACTTATAATAATTTCCTCAAATAAATTTTTTTTATTCATAAAGAGAATGTGAATTACCAAATCATACCCTACATGAGTGTCTATCTAGGTGAGTAATCTTAGTCCCACTAATTTTCCACCAAGTGAAGATTGATTCAATTATCAATTAGACTTTTTTGGGGTGATCACCCCTTGATATATTTGTGACACAACCACATCCACTTTCCAATATCCATAAAGGGTTGTAATTTCTATTAAAACCACATACTAATAAATTTAATAAAATTTTGGGATATCATCCAATACTTATAATTTTCTCTAAGGTTTTAACTAAGGGTTTCTAACCCAAATTCTCAAAAAAAAAGCTTCTCTTATAGCCAAAAAATAACTAAACCCTTTCTATGATACTAATTAGAGAAACTGAAGATAAAAATACCTTTATTTTACATATTTTACGTGAAATAAACATTATATTTAATAACTACTAGTAATAATATCCCAATGACTTTTACTTTTAATGTATTTTGAAACTAAAAACATAATCAAATTGTTTTATAGTTTATGAAATAATATCATCTTATGTTTACCATAATAGATCATATTATAATCATATAATTACTAAAACTCATCCTCGTAACCTAGGGAATAGAAATATAAGAATGGGTTGATCTCAACTTCTTAGTAAGGGTTCAATAAACATATCATCATGGATGATTTCATAATCATAAGAAAAAAATATAATCATAAGATAAATATCATATTAGTATAAGTATTAATCATAAAAAATAAGTGATATTGAAAAGACATGGCATAAGAACATAAATACATGAAATATTAATAGGGAAACATAATAGTCATAACATGGATTACAAAACCATTTACATTAAACTTGAATCATGAGACAATAATATTGGGACGCATAAAATATTTCCACAATCGAAAAAAAAATTATCTTAGGGAAACATTACTTGCATGATTCACACTGTGATACCCATGATTGAGAGACAAGTTAATTGTATCTATGTATATATCACCTTTACGAATCACAAACTTACACACATACTTGTTAACAAATGAATCATTCTCACATATATATCTCATGATATTTAAAATTTTAACCAATGAATTGGCAGGTGAAATAGGATCTCACCATTCATCATCCATACTCATGAGTTCCACTTGAAAATCATTTACTTATCACATTATAAAGAACCCATGGAAAATAAAAAGGTTTTATAATTTTTTTAAATAAAAATAATTCACCTTTCATAAATAACCCAATTGAATAAAAATGGGTTTCTTAAAAATTAAATTAAAACCACTCATATTTCATAGTATAAAGTACTCATGTAAATAAAATGGGTTTTATAACATTTCTAACATGAAATAAATCGATTAACATCAAAAAATTGATAACAAAAAAATCACATAATATAAAAAAAATTAGGGTGAAGATTGAAACATAAATATAATAGTGTTTGATCTTTTTAAGGTAGAAATGAAAATGAAAACCAAATAATAAAATTGTTTTAAAAAAAATTCATCATCAATTTTAAATTCATGGCCACAAATTCCTTTTTAAAGTATAATTTTTTCTGAAAAATAAGTAAAAATAAAACACTTCATGAAAGTGGATTTAGATTAAAAACTATTTTTTAACATATATATAATATAGTAAATAATTTAAAATGGAAAATCAATTAATTTAGTGAACATAAGGGAAATAAATTCAAAAATAATTCATGTAACTCAATGGAATAAGTTTGAGTTACCAAATTCCATACATTTACTCTTGATTTCCATGAAAGTGATTTAACATCAAGTTTAAAAAAATTAAGTATCTTAATCACCAATTTAAAATACTTATACATATTCATTCTCTTTTAATAAGTTAATTTGTAATTATTCTCTACGTGTTTATTAGTTAGTTATTATCCATTATTAATTTTGGGTGTGAGTAATATTGATCATTTTGAATTAGTTTCATAATAGTAGTGGTGTTCTTCATTATTCTACCAAATATCATCATTAATATATCAAACAAGGTTCTATAATTTATATTTTTCGGTTATTTTAGAAACTTATAATTTTTTTCATGAGATTTTTATTTATAGTTCTAGTGGATGTAATTGGTGATAAGTATGTTTTGGTGATTTTTAACAAATGAATAGTGTTAACTTAATTAATGAGTTAAATGTTTATATATCCAACCAAAAACAAAAATAAAATTATTTACTTATTAATATCCAATATTAAGTTTCAAATTCCATACATGATATAAATTTATAGAATTTTTTCTTGTAGGTTGTTAAAACTACCTAATAATGATCTAATACAATCTATGTGTGAGTATGTCTATAGAAGAGATAATTTTGTTATAATATAATTATCACAAAAGTTTAATAAAATTGGTTATAGGATTTTAAGGTTATGAATAATTATTGGTAATATTTATAATGATAAGGTAAATTATGAATAATTTTTCACTTATAAATAAATCTATTTTACTCGTGGAATGTTAATCTCCGATGGTTAGTTTTAAAATTATAACTTATTGATAATATTATATATATAATGACTAATTTAGAATTACATAATATAAATAATGATATAAATAACATATCTATTCACTAAACCCTATAATAGAACTATCTCGGATAGGTTGTGATGAAAAACGAAACTTTTTGTTCATAGAGGCGGTAATTTGCACACACACATGAGCAATGTTTTCATTTTTTCAATTGAATGAGTGGATAGTAGAAAATGGTTATACTATAGATATAATAAAATTTTAATTTATTATTCATACTTATGTCAGTATATAAATATGGTCAAAAAAATTGGATGATGCTGGATGAGAAGGATGAAGAAAGGATGTTAAAGGGTAAGTAATGCTTACGTTGAGAATTTGGATATTTTCTTGATGTCTACTTTGGAAATGATGTAATTGAGGATGTTTGTTGATTATTGAGGCTTAAAAATGTGTATAAGGGATATATAAGATATAAATTGGGTATATTTTTAGGATAATATTAAACAAGGGGTGTGTATTTGAAATGTTTGGAATTGATTTTCTTTTATAGGTGAAAAATACAGAAAAATATTTGGAAAGGAATGATATGTAAGGGGAAAGAATGTAATTTCATGAGTTTGGTGAGTTAAGTGGGGAAAGGTTTTTGAGACATATATTTATGAATTTACAACATAAGAAATGTATTCTATATAGTCTATGTTTCAAAAAAATTAATAAAATTTGGGCTATATAAGATTACCCATTGAATGCTTATTAATCATGATTAAAGTTTAACCATGGTAATTGTTTTATTACTAAAAATATAAGATGACCATTAATTCAAAATTTCAATGTGATGAATAAAAATTAGGAAACCATTTAATCTAATTCAATTTCTTAATATTATAAAATTAACTTTTAAATTAAACATATGATGTGTTGAAAAACTATTTTTGTTAAACAAATATCATTTTAATGATTAAGTGTATTTAATATTTTTTTTACATTGATTACCAATTAAATGAGTGTTATTTAATTCTTATATATGATTAAACATCATACTAGAGTCTTAATTTAAAATATATCCATTTAATTAAAAAAGCATAATATTTTGAAACAGATCATTCTTTGAAAATTAAATATTTTATCGTGGTAACTAATATTTTCCTTAATAACTTAATTTTATTCTTAAAAATGAAATTGAAATAATTACATAATTTAAAATGTATGATTAAAACTATTCAAATAATTCTATATGATTTAATTTCTAATGGGGATATAAATTTATTTTAATATAAGTTCGTATGACATATAAAAAAATTAAGAAACAAGTATCCTCTAAGCATAAAATAAGCTTTGTTTTATTATAACTATTTATATTATAAATATAAATTATATATTTATATTTATAACCACAAATTTAAAAATTATAATATAATATTCATGTTAAATAATCTTATTAAGGTAATACGGTTTTTGTGTTAGTTTTTTGTTGCAAGCAAGACATGCTACTCGTGCTGTATTTAATTAGGGAAAAGTATTTAATAAAAACAATTTCATTATAGTATTGCTTAAGATACATTTTTACATGACCAAAAAGGACTATAAAAGATGATAAGTGTTAAGGTGCGAAATTTTTGGGAACATTAACCCATAAAAGTCATGTTTTTAAAAGGGAAATTTGAGTTTTTTGATGTGGTGTCTAACTCCTTTGGAGAACCGGTACCCAAAATGGTATTCTAGGAGTTTGAGTAAACTAAGAGGGTGATTTTGGAATTGGAATAAGTCCCATGTGGTTACATGGAGGAATATATTAGAATAGGAGAGGGATTCAGGGTGGCCAAACTATTGTAGTATCCACTATCTAGTTGGTAGGGTTTCATTGGCTCAACAATGTGTTGGGTATAATCCCATCAGCCAGGCTGAGCTCACTAGTCAACCAGTGAATCTTAGACTTTGATGGCCTCTATTGATCTCATATTCCTCTTCTTTTAATTTTATTTTTCTATATAAGGTATTTTGATGATAATTTCACTATATGATGATGAAATATTTTGAATCTCATGGGGTTTTCATTCAGTCTTACTGGAGGACATACCATAATGACGTCTGCCTATCATCGCACATTGATTTGATGAAGAAACAACACTCCATGTATTTTTATATGGGTTCTCTATAAAATTAAATTAAATTAATTATGTAAATAGAAGTGTATGTTAGGTATTTGGCTCAGTGTGGGTTTAAGTGTATACTATTTATGGTGGACACCCTATTTCTAAAGAATTGGAAATCATTTGATGCCCAAAGATGGGACCTGGGTATAGGCTTCATTGAGATTCGATGATCTTGGGAAGTATTTTTCAGGTTATGGAATTAAATGTTTATGGATTTCTTAAAGGTGGGTGATCTTCTATATATTCTCTTGTGTATTTATGCATGTTTTTATATGGAATTTTATATGTGGTCACATGACCTTGACTATAGATTTGTATTCCTTAGACACTAAGGCCACATGAGGGTTATTTTCTTAAGTTGATGAATGCGACATAGTGGACCTAGTCTAGGAAACCTAAATACCTCTATGGTGTATAGAATTTCTTAGAATGGATGTCAAAGGGATTTTCACTATGATTATCTAAATTTGCCTTTGGGACTTGGGATAGGAAAGATAACAATGGGGTGAGAGTTCCTTCCCCATTTGGATGTGATACCTAGGAAAGTAGACCCTAATAAGATGGATGAATAGGATGGCTGTTTAGGAAAACCTAGAGTATAATAAAAAAGGGAGTGGTATTATGTTCATTCTCCTTATTAGATTTTACTTACAGGAAAGTGATTCCTTGACAAAACATTGAACACACCAACTGATGTTATACACTCTGAGGGATAGGTTTTGACCTGAGAGATCAGATAGTGATTGAGGGGCCATTATAAGGATTAAAATCTATGATGAGACCTAGGGGACCCTAATGGGTTCCCTATAGATATGATACCCTAATAAGAGGGAAGATATGAGATTGGTTAGTTATGATCTTGAGTGTCACCTCAAAACTTGAATCTATGTTTTAGGCATGTTAAATTATGGAGAGATGGGCCATTCTCTAAGGAGTTCGGTCATGGGTTGTGTGACGGGATAGGTAGATAGACACTTGTTTCGGTGATATATTTTTATATATATCAATACTATTATGGAATACCCCATGGCGAATTTTGATTAATGAAATTTAATTTCTCTTGGATTAGTTTGGTATACATCCTCAGGCCAGTCCTTATATGAAATAGAAAATGACTAGTGAGTTTTCATGATACTAGTGGGGATGATATAGATTTGGAGCCAGGATTATATTGGTTTTGAGTAGTGGATAGGTTCCACAACATGCTATATACTAGGTTTTTTGAGTTATTAATCAAGTATGGTCGAGATCCCCAAAATGATGGGTATTATCTATCAAGAATCATTTGGCATATTGGAATAGAGTATTCCCATGGTTTTTATTCCAATATAGATAATTATCAAGGTCATTATCACGTATAATATATAGGATCGAAATATGAATGTAGATGCTCAATTACAATAGGGGGTGAATTGTAAGTTTAAAAACTTTCATTTTTAACCTTAAGGAAAACTGTGTTTAACAAGTTTAAACAAGGTAAATTCCCAAGACCTATTTTAGTTCTATAAACTTTCTAGGTTTTGAAAATGTGGTTCTGGAAATGAAACTTAATGAAAGTTTACAAGGAAAATATTCTACCCTAAAGCATATATAATCTTACTTATCAGAGTATAAAAAATAACAAGAAAGTATAAGAAGGTTATACTTCATTCCTTTATCAAAATACAGAAGAAATAAACTTGAAACAAAACAAGTAACAAGTATGAAATCTTTTAACCCAAATAGTAGGGTATCCAGCAACCTTGGATAAAGGTCCCTTGATTTATACTTTCAAGAAATTATGTCTTACCCACACCAAGGTAATCCCTTGATAGGAGTATCGAAATTTTCCTTTCTATCCCCACAAGACCTCGAACTTTAAGGTAGACGGAACCTCTATCTTTCTATCCCTAGAAGTCTTTGATTGTACACAACAATAATTAGAGTCGTACGAAGCAAGCTGAACAAGATGTTCAATACGCACAAGGCATGAGAGTCTCTCTCTTTAGAAATCACTTCAGCAACATGAAATATCTAGAGTGATGAAACTATATTGAGCTCGTTCAAATGAGCTTCTATTTATAGGCACTTATCTAACGGTCGGCTCCATCCTCCAACTGTCAAATTTTTCATTGATTTTCGGAGGGACCTATACATGTGTCACTCAAACAATAATTAGTTAGAAACAGAATTTACGACATCATTTCATAACTATAAAAAATGTACGCAAAATAATTTTTCTTAACCAAATCTAATTTTTCGGAGTCCAAGGAAAAAATAAAGTTCAGAGTCTAACCAAATAAACATTTAGGGACTATAGATCAAGGATATTGAAATTCTATTTTCCAAATAATTCAGAACATGAATTCAGAGGAATTCAGAACCTGAATTCTGAGGAATTCGGAGATGAAATTCTAAGGAATTATGAGTATGAATTCTAAGGAATTCAGAGTCTAAATTCTAAGAATTAGGTGTCTGAATTTCATAGAATTCAGAGTCTAAATTTTAGAGAATTTGGAGTCTGAGTTTTAGAAAATTCGGAGTCTGAATTTTCGAGAATTTGGAGTCTGAATTATGAGGAATTAGGAGTTTGAATTTCTGGGAATTTCGAGTCTAAATCTCAAAGAATTCAGAGTTTGAATTATGAGGAATTCAGAGTCTGAATTTCAGAGAATTAGGATTCTAAATTTTAGAGAATTTGGAGGATGAATTTTAAAGAATTGAGAGTATGAATTCTGAGGAATTCTGAGTATGAATTTTAGAGAATTCGGAGTCTGAATTTTAGAGAATTCGAAGTCTGAATTTGGAAACTAAAAAAAGAATACTCTATTTCTAAGTATTTATAATATTCCAAGGTTTTATATGTGAAAAAAAAAATTAGACATAGAAAAGTAAAAGAGTTAGATTTATAAAAACTGTAAAATGAAAAATGAAAACAAAGGTAAGGATAAAATTTCCTTGGGAAAAGAAAATTTTCATTATTAAGATAGTTCTTAGGGAAAATATAAATTTCCTTAAGATAGATTGTTTGTGATTTTCAAAACATGGAGGAATGGAAAATTTATAAGGAAACCTTATTGACTCAATAATATCCCCCTTTTTGGAAAGCACAAACATCCTTATGAAAAAGAATATAAGGACATAGAAATTTTCTTTATAGACTTGAAATTAAAAACATATCTCCCTTTACTTATGAATTATGGTAAATATGGATAACTCCCCATTAGGTTTTGAAATATCTAAGGATCTTATTCTTGACTTCCTTAAAAATATTTTTCTTTTTTCTGAAAGAGAATGGAAAAAAAATATGGTACCTAAAAAATTAGTACTATACAACAAAACACATGATGAATAACCAAAATTTTATTAAGATGGGAAAAATTTATACAAAGAATGAAATACAACAAAATATCGGATTGTGGAAAAATTATATATCTTTATCCTTCAACATTAACTTCTTTATGATGGTTTTCAGCTTCTTTATATCCTTGTGATCTTCTTCAACATGCTTGAGCAGTTGATCTTGATCTTCATTTATCTTCTCTAAGGCTTTGATCTTTTCTTTACGAGCCTTAAGAATATCTGTCTGAGACTTCAAAAATTCTTCTTTCTTAGTACTATTTTCTTCAAACTCTATTATGAGATCCCTATCCCTCTTCCAGTTCATATCCACTGAAATAAGCTTCCCATTTAGATCTTTGACTTCCTGCTTCTGAGTTGTCTATTTGAGAGTTAGCTTTTTCTCAAAACTTTTTTGTAAGATCACTAAACTTTCCATCTTCAGTGTCAAAGGAATCCTTTACAATTTATTTGAAATAATCAAGGATTCTAATCTATTAGATTATTTTTCTTTACTATTTAGTGATTTCCTTGCATGATATTTTGTGGTCTTCATATTCAACGAAGAAAGTTTTGAATTCGGCCTCAAGCTTGACAAACTTATCCATAAGCATAGTGACTGAATCTTCTTTCTGCTGAAACAAGTACTGAAGCATCTGGCACTTCAATTTTATACTCGAAAATAAGGGAATAGTATCAACCAGCTATTTCAAATATTTAACAACAAAATCATGTCCAAGAGAGGAAGATTATGAATTATATTGTTTGGTCGATAATGATTCTTTTTCTATATCTTCATATTTCCTATTTAACAAACCACCAACATCTTTCTTTTTCACCACAGATTTCCTAGGTGTATCAACCAACACCTGCTTTCCCTTATCAACTCTTGGAATGATCTCTTATGCTTTGTGTTATTCATGCTCACTATCTGATAATTGAATAATCTTATATTCCTCAATATTTTCTTTCTAAACACCTTCCAAAAGATCTTCTGGATGAATAAAGTCATGGTTTCTACTCTATTCTTCAGATTTTTTATTCACTTATTCCTAACCCATTTTTTATTTTCCTATTGTTGAATGTTTTGAAGATTCTACTTCATAATTTTGGATTGATAGTTTCTCAGAGGAAATCTCCTTCTCATGATATTTGTATACTTTCCTTATCATTTCATCTGTATCACAACTTCCTTATTATTATTATTATTATTATTATTATTCCACTTCTTCCTCTTGAACTATTTATTCTTCAGATTTTGGTTCTGGAATCACCATATTCTTTCCCGAAGTCACTATGAGTGATTATTTCAAAAATGATTTCAGTAATTGAATTTGTTCAGAGGATTTCTCAAAATCCTTAAGAAGGGATTGAACTAACTCAGCTTCAGACATTTTCTTCCTCTACTTCTTTTCTTTTTCTTGCTTCTTAAGATTTTTAGTAGACTTTAACTTCAAATATTTTTCCTCAGAAGCGTCCAGGACAAAAATAGGCTCCCCTTCCTTTTTATTCTTTTTGTCTTCTCTCCACTTAGCGATAACTTCATCAAGATAATTCTTTTGCTTCTTTGGATTAGATGGTGCTGATTGAGTTTCCTTAGCTACAAGAGTTTTTTATTTCTCTTCCAGTTCATTCATCTTCATCCCCTTTCCATTCTTCTTGGAAGTCTTGGTTGCTTCCGGTTTCTTTGATAAAGCTTCTACTTATGCTTCAGGTAGCTCATAAAATTCTCCAGATACAATAGAGAATCCAGCCTTTATCCTTCTCAAGGTATCATCTCTTAGCAGCATATCCTTTTAATTTCTTGTCATATAACTACAAGGGATTTTGAACAATTATAAATAAATAACTATAATTTTGGAGAGAATGGATGGATACATGATGATTTGAGACTTCAAATTTTCATTCTTGATATTCTCAATAGTAATCAAGATATACTTCACAAAATTTATCTTCCTAAGGTTTACTAGAAAATCCAAAAAATAGATATCACTTTTATTCAGAGTATCCTTATCCTCTTTTATCAGAATAATAAAACCTTGAACCCATAATTCTAGAATCCAGAAATTTGTAGAGAGATGGATAATATTTTGAGTCTTCACTTCTTTCAAGCCAAGTCACTTTAAATCCTTTTCCTTCTCAAACAAACCTGATACATCCAGTAATTTATGGGTGAAAACTTCAACTTCACCTTCATATGGAATTCAAATTAATCTTGCATCCTTATTGTAGGAAAAGGAGTAGGTATTTTTATAAATATTTAAGGAAAACTTGTCTCTACCTCCTTCATTGAAGAAACTTACTAATTCATAGAATTCAATCAACAAATTTGGATATACAAGATTTTGTTCCTTCGATTTGGATACAAAAAGGCTCTCCCAGCCATTCTGTTTGATATTCTTTGAAATAATAGAATCATACTTAGTAAAGAAATTATGATCAACTAAACTCTCTATGTATATCTACCGTTCAGATATTTTCTTTATAGATGGCATTTATTTGTAAGGACAAGCTTGCACAGGCATTCGGAATTAAGAAAACTTGGAAAATCGTAAGGAACATTAAGTAGACCAATAGAGTTTTAGCACACCAAATATTTGAAAAATCAATGTGGTAAAAACATCAGGGGGTCCTTATATAGGTTTTTGAGGTGATGGTTCACCTTCCTTGATTGATCCAATGGTTGAAAAGCTCTTGATCAGATCTTATGGTTGAGATGATAGCTAAAGAAGGAATTTGATAGGTTTCGATCTTTTGAGGTTTTTAAGATAAAACATTTGGATTTAAGGAAAAGTGAATCTAAATTTTTTTTTATAAAATTAAAATACCAACATGTAGAAACATGATTACAAAAAATTAATAAAGGAAACATACCTTCAATATTTCTAGGAAAATTATCCATAATAAGGAAAAAATTTCATGAAGAACCTCAGATTTCGAAAAATCTGGTTAAGAAAATTTTGATTACGAAAATTTTGATTACAAAAATTTTGATTATGAAAATTTTGATTATGAAAATTTTGATTACGAAAATTTTGAATAAAAATTTTGATTACAAAAATAAATTGACTAACAAGAAAATTTACCCCCCCCCCTATGAAAATGAGTTTCTTACTTTAAGGATATGGGTTTCAACAAGAAGTTAATATAAAAGATTAACTTATAGTTATCATTCATAACTTCTATTTAATGTATAAAAATATATTATAGGGTAAAGATTTTGTGAGAATATCAGCAAGTTGATCTTGAGATCCAATAAATTGAAGAATGATATCTCTTTTTTTTTGTGATCCCTAAGAAAGTGATGTCTAATATCTATGTGTTCTGCATGAGAGTGATATTCAGAGTTTTTACTTAAGAAAATGGCACTATTATTATCACTCAATATCTGTGTTTTGGTAAAACTTATACCAAAGTCTGTGAGTGTATGTTGCATTCACAACACTTGGGCACAGCAACTTCTAGCTGGTACATATTCAGCTTCAGTAATGGAAAGTGATACTGAGTGTTTCTTTTTTTATGACCAAGAAACTAATGAATCTTCTATGAAATTACATGTTTTGGATGTCCTTTTCCTATCCATTCTACATCCACCAAAATCAGCATCTGAAAAACTTTTTGAAACAAAATCATTTAAAGAAGTATAAAAGAGTCCTAAATACATGGTTAACTTTAAATGGTGAAACATTCTTTTCACTGACTTTAAATGGGATTCATTAGGATTATATTGATATCTTGCACATAAGTATACTGAAAACATTAATTCTAGACGACTAGTTGTCAAGTATTGTATACTTCCTATCATACCTCTAAATGATGTTTGATCTACTGGTTTCCGAGCTTCATCAAGATCAAGTGAATTTGAGGTAGTAATGGGAGTACTTATACTCTTAGTTTTGTCAAATCCATACTTTTTAAGAAGATTTTTAATATACTTATATTGGGATATATATGTTCCTTCTGGATTTTGAGAAATTTGAAAACCTAGAAAAAAATTTAACTCACCCATCATACTCATTTCAAACTCAGATTTCATTATATTTTCAAACGAAATGGTTAAAGATTGCTGAGATGAACCAAATATAATATAAGCAACATAGATTTGGACAATCAAGACATTCTACTTATCTTTCTTTATAAAGAGGGTTGGATCATCATTTCCCTTAACATAATTGTTTTGTAACAAAAATCTTGTAAGTCTATCATACTAAGCTCTAGGAGCTTTTTTATGTCCATATAAAGTTTTGGTATGTTTGAAAACATGTTCATGATGTTTTATGTCTTCAAAATGAGGAGTTTGTTCAATAAAAACTTCCTCTTGAACATATCCATTAAGGAAAGAACATTTAACATCCATTTTAAAAATTTTAAAGTTAAAAAATGCTTCAAAGGAAAGTAGAATATAGATAGATGCAAGTCTAGCTACTGGATCATAGGTTTCTTTATAGTTTATTCCTTCTTGTTTATTATAACCATTAGAAACTATTTAGCTTTATTTATTACTATGATTCCATTTTCATCACACTTATTTCTGAAGACTCATTTTACTCCAATAAAATATGTTTCCTTAGGTATTTCAACCAAGGTCTAGACTTTATTCCTTTTGAATTCATTTAGCTCATCCTACATGGCTTTTATCTCATAATC
The DNA here is from genome assembly GCA_963277665.1 of Viscum album. Lineage (NCBI taxonomy): Eukaryota > Viridiplantae > Streptophyta > Magnoliopsida > Santalales > Viscaceae > Viscum > Viscum album. The sequence goes on along the minus strand of OY728146.1, from coordinate 1,746,748,399 downwards.
ATCACCTAAAGCTTCATCTGTGATTTTTTGGTTCTAATTGAGAAAGGAATTCTAGATGTTCTAATTCATTTATTAAAGAACTTCTAGTCCTTACAGGTTGATTTACATGACCAATGATACTATCACAGGGATGATTCTTAAGAAACAACTGATTTGGGTTTTGTAAAACCTGTTCATCAGCATATGGTAGGAAATATTCTAGGGTAAATGCTTCAGAACCATTTCCTTGAAAATTTTCTTTATTAGAAGAATCTTCTATCAAGGGTTGATAATGAGTTTTTGAAAACACATCCAAGGATGTACGTTGAGGTTGTTTAAAAACAAAAGGACCAGTTTTATCAAATTTAACATGTATTGTTTCTTCAACAGTACAAGTATTTTTATTAAAATATCTATAAGCCTTAGAAGTTGTGGAGTAGCCTAAGAAAATTCCTTCATCGGATTTGGGTGAAAATTTATGTACATTTTCTTTAGTATTCAAAATTAATACTTTAAACCAAATAGTATGATGTAAGAAATTCTAGGTTTTCTACAATTCCATAGTTCTTAAGGGGTTTTGTTAAGAAAAGTTCTAATCAAAACTCGATTTATAGTATAACAAGCAGTATTTACAGCCTCATCCCAAAAGTGTTTATCTATCAAATATTCACTCAACCTGGTTCTATTTATCTCTTGAAGAATTATATTTCTTCTTTCAACAACATCATTTTTTTAGGAGTTCATGGTTCTGATAAATTATGAGTAATTCCTTTTTTACTATAAAAAGTTTCAAAATAAGAATTTTGAAATTGTTCTCCATGGTCACTATAAATAGTTATCAACGGAAGGTTTTTCTCATTTTTAAATTGGGATATAAAAAATTTGAAATAGAAAAAATCTTCAGATTTATTTTTTATAAAATAGACCCATGTGAATCTAGTGTAATCATCGACTAAGACAAATATAAGATATTTTCCTCCAATGCTACCATTTTGTGTTGGACCAAAAAGATCCATATGTACCAACTGTAATGCATCAGTAGTTGAGACTTCACCGATTGATTTAAAACTTGATTTATGTTTCTTTCTATATTTACAAGGATCGAAAACTTTTGAAGAATCGTATCTAAGCTCTGTTAGATCCTTAACAAGTCTTTTCTTAGAGAGTTTACATAGGTTCCTAAGGTTAGATTTTCCTAACCTTCTTTGAAATAACCAAGATTGATCTTCCATTGCACTAAGACAAGGTAGGTCTTGGATCCTAAGGTCTTCTAAGTTTAGTTTGTATACATTCTCTTTTCTATGGGTAGAAAGAATAAACAATTCCTTGGAATTATGTACTAAACACTTATCATTTATAAAATTCACAAGGTAACCTTCATCACATAATCGACTTTTTCTAATGAGGTTGTTTTTGAGACCCTTAACAAGTAAAACATTTGAAATAAAATTTTTTCCAAGTAGAACAATGTTACCTATACCAATAATTTCTCTCTGAGCATTATCTCTGAAAGTTACTTTTTCTCCTTTCGTCTTGATAATATTTTCAAAGAAGTTTTTTTGATGTTCATGTGCCGGGAACATCCATTATCCAAGTACCATGTATTTCTATTGGTAATATCTTTTTTTCCTATAAATAAGAGTGTTAGACTTTAGGAATCTAAAATCTCTTGGTTCCAGAAATTTCAGAAAGTAAGATTTTGGGTATCATGATTTTCTTAGAAAAATAAGCTTTATGAAAACCTAAAGACTATGTTTTATTTAATGAACATTTTTTACCAATGTCCACCACACTGAAATTTAGTGCAGAATGGGGTACTTTAAGGAAAAAATAGTTATTACCAAAAACTGGTTTAGTATGAGTATAACCAAATCCAGAACTATTCCTTAGAGGTCAAATTTGGGAATACATTTTTTCAAAGATTTTCTGACCATAAGTAAATTTTGACAAACAATTCCTCAAGGAAAATATTTTTTACATTATTTTTATAACCAATTTTTATCCTCAAAAACATTAGTTTTAGAACTAGAGTTAGTTTCTAACATATTTTTCTTATAAATTACATTTTCAAGATCCTTGGAAATTTTATCCTTCTCAGAATTAACTTCCTCAATGTTTTTAAAAATACTTTTAAAATCAAAAATTTTCTTATCAATATATTTAGAGAGATCTGATATTTCCATAGTTAAAATAGATAATCTAGAATTTTCCTTATCATGTTTTTTCTTGAGTTTAGAATTTTCACTCTCAAGAAGTTTAGAAAACCTAGACACTTCCTCGTAAGAAGGTCGTGTATTATCTTCATCAGAAAGAAGATTCTTCATCTGAAGGCTCATAGTATTTATTGTTAGTATAATTTGCATTTAAATATACGTTATTGATAAATTCATCATTTTGTACCTTATCCATTAGATAGTGATTTTCAATGGGTATTCTAGCTAGTAGACCAAGATTCTTCTTGATAAAAGATTCATATTCTGTGGATTTATCATAAGAGTCACCACCATTGGTTCTCTAGGTGTCATTGGCTTTCAAAACTTTCTTAGATTTAGCCTTGTAGTATTTCTTTCTATTCCTCTCAGAATGATTTTCCTTTCTATCCTTTTTCTTAATCATAGGACAATCCATCCTTATATGTCCTGCTCTTTTTCATTCATAGCAAGTGACTTCAGATACTTTCTTGTCTTTTCTTTCTTTCTTTATATATATATACTAAAAATCTTTCTATCCAACTATTTTTTTTAACCTTCGATCAATATTGGATAGTTCATTCTCACTATGTTTACTTTCACTAGATTCAGATAAAACTGTGACTTTCTTAGACTTGGATCTTGTAACCATTTCAGGAGTCTAGGTCTTAGGAGAAGTAAAAGCTACACTTCAATTTCCATTATTCTTCTTGTTCATATCAACATCTATTTTCATTCTTGTCTCATGTTGTATAATAGTTCCAAAAAACTCATCAAGAGTAATTTGAGATACTTTCCTATTCTCATCAATAGTTGTTCTCATAGATTACCACTCATTAGGCATAATATCTATAATCTTGTACACAAGAGCTTCATCATATAAACCTTTATCACCCATAGATTGTAGGCTTTTACCAATAGTCATAAACCTTTGTTGTACCATGCATATTGTCTCTCCCTAAGGAAATATAAATCCATGATATTATACTCTAAGCATAGTTCTTCTAATTTCTTTAACTTTGGACGTACCAAAATGAGTAACCTCAATTTCTTCTAGATATAATTAGAAGCTTCACAATAAGAAATATGGATATATATATTCTTGTTCATAGAACACAACAAAGTATTGTATACCTTGTAGTTAATTTTATATTATGAATTTTCTTGATTGGTGAAATTTTTGACTTACTTATCAAGAATCTTGTAATCTCTAGTATGCATAACAAAGTTGTCTACTCTAGTATTAATAACAAAAGTCTTCATAAGATCTCTACAATATTCATAATCCTTCCTATCAAATATAGGTGGTCTGGTAGGATTTATATTTTCAATCTAACTAACATTCAATCCTTCCATCTTAAAAAAATATCCTTCCACAAAAACATACTAATAGAAAAAGTTTGTAAACAAGAATAAAAATCCTAAGTAAGAAAAATATTTAGAACAATGAAAGCTTGAGAAAGAAAACTTATATGTGAATATAAGTGTTTCAAAGACCTCCTCTGATACCAATTGTAGGATTGAAATATAAATATAGATGCTCAATTACAAGAGGGGGTGAATTGTAAGTTTAAAAACATTCATTTTTAACCTTAAGGAAAACTATGTTTAACAAGGTTAAACAAGGTAAATTCACAAGACCTATTTTAGTTCTACGAACTAGCTAGGTTTTGGAAATGTGGTTCTGGAAATGAAAATTAAGGAAAGTTTACAAGGAAAAGATTCTACCTTAAAGCATATAGAATCTTACTTATCAGAGTATACAAAAGAATAAGAAATTATAAGAAGGTTATACTTTCTTCCATTATCAAAATATAGTGGAAATAAACTTGAAACAAAACAAGTAAAAAGTATGAAATCTTTAAACCCAAAGAGTATGGTATCCAACAACCTTGGATATGTAGGATCGAAATAATGATGTAGATGCTCAATATACAAGAGGGGGGGTGAATTGTATACTTTAAAAATTCCTTTGGAAGTTTTAAAGTTAGTTATGAATAACTATGGTTTCCTTAAGAAAAGGAAAGGGATAAGTTTAACAAAGATTAAACTCAGCAAATTCACAACACCTCTAACACCAAATGAAAACTTGGAAAGATATTCTGAAAGTGGGTTCCGGAAATATGGTTTCGGAAATTGAAACTTAACAAAAGATTACAATATGATATTCTACCTTAAAGCGTATAGAATCTAAATGAAACAGAGTACAAGTAAGGAAGTATAAGTAAGTTATAATTTCCTTAAAATATAAAATGCAGCGGAATCAAACAAGTAGTAAAACTACAAGTAACAAGATATAAGTCTTTTAACCCAAAGAGAAGGGTATCCAACAACCTTGGATAAAGGTCCCTTGATTTATACTTTCAAGAAAGTCTGTCTTACCCACACTAGGGTAAGCCCTCGATACGAAGATTGGAGTCTCTGTCTTGCTATCCCCGCAAGCCCTCAACTTCAAGGTAGTTGGCAACCTCTGTATTCCTCAGCAAGGAAGTCCTCAACTTCAAGGTGTTGGAAACCTCTGTCTTCCTATACCCAGAAGTCCTCGAATGTAATCACCAACATTCGGAGTCGCACGAAGTTTTGAGAGTTAATAAGAGCCTCTCTCTCTATAAATCACTTCAACAGCATGTATGCACAATGTCGAAGAAGTCATTCTTCATTCATCAGTTTATCAATGAGCTCTTTCAAATGAGCTTCTATTTATAGGCAAGGTCGGTCTCCTTTCCAACGGTCATATTTTCCTTAAAAATCAGAGGGACATGTACACGTGTAACTTTAACCAACGGTTAGTTTATAACATAATAGACGACATCGTTTTATAACAAAATAAATGAAACAGAAAGTACGACATCGTTTTAAGTCTTAAAAAAGTTCGGAGTGAAGATTCGGAGTGAAAGAAAAATATTAAAGAGTAGACAGATTATAACAACGTAAGCAAAGTGAAAGTTCAGAGTCTAACCAAAAATAATTTTCGGAGTCTAAATAAATTCGGAGTGTATAAAACAAAGATGATCAGGTTCTGTTTAATAGGTGAATTCAGAATGAGAATTCGGAATGAGAATTCGTCATCAAAATTCGTAATGAGAATTCGTCATTAGAATTCGTAATGAGAATTCGTCATCAGAAATCGTAATGAGAATTCGTCATCAGAGTTCGTAATGAGAATTCGATGTCGAACTTCATAAGGATTCGTAACCTGATTTCGGAGTAGAACTTAATCAGAGTTTGTATCCGGAATTCGGAATGAAACTTTATCACAGTTCTCATCTGGAATTAGGAGTGAAAATTTATTACAGTTCATTCAGAATTCGGATCCGAAAACAGAATACTTCATATCAAAGTTTCAAACAATTCCGAGAATATAGAAATGAATCTTAATCTTATACTTAAGAAAAATATGGATGAAAATATGATAAGGATAATTTTTCTTACAAAAGCGATTTTCCTTATAAAAGCAATTTTCCTTATAAAAGCGATTTTCTTAAAGATAAGGTGTTTGTGATTTTCAAAACAAGAAGGAATGGAAAAGTAATAAGGAAAACCTTATTGACTCAACAGGATAAAGGTCCATTTATTTATACTTTCAATAAAGTCTATCTTACTCACACCATGGTAAGCCCTTGATAGGAGTATCAGAATCTGTCTTGCTATCCTCATAAGCCCTTGAAGTTTAAAGGTAGTCAAAACATATGTCTTCATATCCCCAGAAGTCATTGATTGTATATAGAAACAGTCAGATTCGCATGAAGCAAGCTGAACAAGATGTTTAGTATGCACAAAGCATGAGAGTCTCTCTCTAGAAATCACTTCAGAAGCATGAAATATCTATAATGATAGAACTATATTGAGCTCATTCAACTGAGCTCTTATTTATAGACACTTCTCCAATGGTTGTCTCCCTCCTCCAACGGTTATATTTTTCAATGAATTTCGGAGGGACTTGTACATGTGTCACTCAAACAATGGTTAGTTAGAAACAGAATGTACGATATTGTTTCATAACTATAACAATTGTAAGAAAAATAAAGTTGCTTAACCAAATCTAATTTTTTAGAGTATAAGGAAAAAATAATGTCCGATGTCAAACCAAATAAACATTTGGGTACTATACATCATGGATATTGAGATTATGTTTTCCAAAGAAATTGAAACCTGAATTCTAAGGAATTTAGAGTCTCAATTCAAAAGAATTCAGACTCTAAATTCTAGGAATTTCAGAGTCTGAATTCTGAGAATTCGGTATCTGAATTTTAGAGAATCTAGAGTCTAAATTTTAGAGAATTCTGAGTTTGAATTTTAGAGAATTCAGAGTCTAAATTTCAGAGAATTCAGAGTCTGAATTCTGAGGAATTCACAATCTGAATTTCAGATAATTTGGAGTCTGAATTTCATAGAATTTGGAGTCTGAATATTGAGGAATTCGGAGTTTGAATTTAAAAGAATTTGGAGTTTGAATTTCAGATAATTAAGAGTCTGAATTTCAGAGAATTCGGAGTCTGAATTCGTAGGATTCGGAGTCTGAATTCTAAGGAATTCAGAGTCTAAATTTCATAGAATTCAGAGTCGGAATTCAGAACTTGAAAACAGAATACTCTATATCTAAGTATTTATATAATTCCTAGGTTTTAGATGTGAAACCATTTTTTAGACTAAGGAAAGGAAAAGAGTTAGATTTAAGAAAACTATAAAATGAACAATGAAAACAAAGGTAAGTATAAAATTTCCTTGGGAAAGAAAATTTTTCTTATTAAGATAGTTCTTAGGGAAAAAATAAATTTCCTTAAGATAGAGTGTTTGTGATTTTCAAAACATAGAGGAATGGAAATGTTATAAGAAAACCTTAGTGACTCAACATAATAGGTGGACCATGACTCAGTTTTTATCATTTTTTACCACAATGAAAGACCTATGGTTTGTTATTATGGTTTTCATGATAACCATGATGTGATTAGAGACATTTTGTCACTTGACAAAGTAGGTATAGTTGATTAGATATTTAGTCTCTAGGATCGCCAATGGTTATTGTTTACATTTTTTTTAGTTTATTTATTTATTTATAAAATCATATCACATACACATATCACTACCTTTACTATCTAGGTATGAGATAATGGTTGTAATTCCCTATTGAGTCATATACTCACACCCTTCTTAGATGTCCATTACACTTGGATACTCATGTAGTACCCACTTATTGTAGATCTTGGTTAGGAAAAGGCTCAGTATTTTTTGAATGAGTTGGAGTATCTTAGATAGGATTTGGTAATCGGTATGAGTTGAGGATATAGAATTTTAGTAGTGCCTCCTATATTTTTTACTTCAGTTGGTATTTATTTATTTATTTTAATTTTTATATGTTATTCTCCTAGTGGGTGATCTAACTTGTATGATGGAATGAATTTTCGAGTATTTATGTAGCATTTCATTTATTATTGTCAGATATTTTTACTATATATGTTTACCATGATTATTGGTGTGGATGTTGTTTCTATATTTTTCATATGATGGGGATGATGTTCATCTATTTTTTATATGATTTTGTACTCTGATACAGAGGGTATAGTCACCACATGGTACCACCCTAGACCTCTACTGCAAATTGTAATTATCTAACATATGAGGATGTGCGTCGGAGGTCATGTAGTGCCACTAATCTAGTTAGTATTAATAGTGATTCATGTTAGTATGTAACAATAATTAAAGTTACAATTCAAGTTATCTCTTTCAAAAGGTTTTCATTCAACTATTATAAAATCCAAAAGTATTCTTACTCTCAATTTCAATTAATTGAGTCATGTATTATTTTTTTCACCATGATTTATTATACATAGTGTACTTACTAAACCATGAACATATTTTGAAATGTTATTTAATGCAATTCATGGGATTTTTAAAACTATATCATGTTCTAAATTTTGACAGATTTTGATTCTAAATTTACCATACTTGTAAGGATTTATGTCTCTATCTCACATTTAATCAGAATTATTTTGTCTTGAATTTTATTTGGGGGATTATATATTATTTATCTCTAAAAACCCATCTATTTTATTATCCAATGGGTATTTATGTGTTTTTTAAATAATCATCCCATTTTTCCTCTTCTATGTACTCAAATCGGCTGAATGGATATTTTTTAAGAAAATTTTACCATATTTATAATTTTGGTCATGAACCTTTCTCTTTGATATACATATTCCTTATTTTATTAGAAAGTTTTTTTATATACTTAAATGGTATCATGAGGTAAATTTTTATTAACTTTGAAATTATATTCAAAATTTCAATAAGAATATTTTATGGTTTTTTGTATAAGTAATTTTTTATTTTCTTCACTGAAGTGTGAAAAAAATATCTTTTTAAAAAAAATTCAGCATGAAGAGATTTTTTGACCGTCATGACCCTTTGTCATAATTTATCTTATTTTACATGTTTTTATGTTTTTTTAAAGTAATATATATTCCTATTATTCTACTAATTTTTTAAAGGAAATGTTTATCATTTTCTTAAATACTTTTAAAAGTAATTTCACATCACATTTGTATATTTTTATCTTTCACTCCACATTTTCTTACTACCTACCTGAATGGTCCAAAGGCCTTATTTTTTTATTATTTTTGATAATACACCTTTAAAGGGGTGATGTGGAACCCTTTCAAGGCTCGAAGGCTTAAGAGACAATTATATGACCTGTAGGTCTTAAGGGAATCACCCAGACAAGAAAACTTGGAACTACTCCTCCCCAGAAAATGTCATGAAATCCATGCTTCACCTTTACAAGGCTGGTCGGATAGCTATCCTATGGAGAGCTGTCCAGGCCTGGTACCGATGGCAATTTCATACCCTCTCATTCTTCCAATTCTGGTTAGCTCTGCTCTTGTAAATGTTCCTACTCTGAATCCTCATCTAGATCCCTATCCCTTGCAATCTTCCTAGTATATCTACATATTTCATGTGGTCTAAAGGCCTTGGGGTGGCTTGAAGACCTTCAGGTGGCCTGAAGGCCTTGATATACAATAATCCTGAAGGCCTTGAGGTGGCCTGAAGGCCTTCATATTAGTGGTGTTTTCCAAGAAATATAACTTATTTATTCATTGGGTGAAATTTAATAATACATATACTTTTTAATTCTTTATGGATGATTATTTATTTTCATTGCATGTTGAATATGTACTAAGAAAATATAGATATTTTTTATGTTAATTTTATCGTATGAATTTTTATTACTAAGTCATGTGGATTATGAATTGAATTATTATTTATTTCTTTCATATGATGAATGCATTAGAATTAGTAAGTGAATAGATGGTAACCGATATTAGATATATCGTTTATGCATTGGAAAGTCTCATAATACATACTATCATGGGTATTTTTTGTATGTCTACTCAATTATTTCGGGTGTCTTAGCATAGGACCTTAATGGTATGTTTATGATGTATTGGTAAAAGGATTTGACGATAAGTTTATGATGTATTGGTAAAAGGATTTGACGATAAGTTGATGATATTTGGAATTATGAATTTAACAATCATGAATTAATTTATTATTTTTCATGTGATCATTTATGTTGATATGTTATCCATGTAAATAATTCAATCTCATGTTGTAAGTTAAGTGGTTCATTTGATTATTGCTTACATCTTCCATATTGATCATGTTTAGTTTATTTTATGATAGCTTCTATTATACGATTATACTTATTTGTTATTTGATCTCACAATTGTTATGTTTCCATTACCTGGGTTATAAATAAGAATCATATGAATGATACTTCTAGAATATTATTATGGGTGAAGAATTTTGCAGGAGATGTTAAAGACTAATTATGGAATAAGAAGATCTTTGTATAGTGGGAAAAATGTCCACTGGATGAGAAAAATATGGATTCTTATTCTTCAAAATTTGTATTAACTCTATAAAACACAAAACTTAAAAGGTTTTTGGGATGATTAGGGACTCAATGATTATTTTTAATTTTTATTTATGGATGTTAAAATTTGGGTCACTTCAATTGGTATTAATCCAAAAAGTAAAGAGTATTATTTTAGTAGCAGATCTGGGTGCACAAGTCTGGGGAATTTTATGTTTCATATTGTAGTTTTATTTATAAATAAATATATAAATATTTATTTGTAAATATTTACATATATTAATTTAATTAGATAAATAAATATTTAAATGTATAAATAAATATTATGTTGGTGTATATATATCTATATCTATGTGTGTGTGTGTATTTATGTACCTTTATCTATGTTTGTATATGTATTTATATATATTTATGTGTAGATTGATATTTATATATGTGTGCATTTATATAAATTTAGGTAGATTTATTTATAATCACTCTTATTTATGGGTATATATACGTATTTATGTACATTTATGTATATCTATATTTATTTATATTTATATAAATATATATATATATATATGTGTGTGTGTGTGGATATTTATATATTATGTGAATATATATATATATTTATATGTATGATTATATTCCTTTATGTATATATATATATCTACTTATATTTATTTATATACATCTTTCTTTATATATATATATGTGAATTTATTTATATTTATATATATTTTTAAATATATTTATATTTATTTATTTATATTTATATTTATTTCAATTTATTTATATTTATATATATTTGAATATATTATGACTTTATATATATACAATTATATTTAATTATATGTATGTATGCATTTATTTATTTATTTTTATTTCTATATATTTATGTAAATTAATTTATATTTATTAATATTGATATATATTTAAATATATTTATAGATATTTTATCTATTTTCATATATTTATATACATTTACACATATTATTCTTATATATATGTGTATGTGTGTAATTTTATATTTAATATGCATGTCATTATAAATTGTGACTAAATATATGTACACACACACCCATATATTTATATATACATACATATATATAAATATATGTGTGTGTGTGTTTGTGTGTGTATTTATTTATTTTTATTTATCTATATATATAAGTATATTAAATTCTTGGTAAAGGATTTGTAGAATAACCAAGAGGTAAGGGGTTTAAATCTCACTATACTCATATATATGCTTGATTTTAATGGGTGGTTCAGGGTGAGATAGGGAATAGTGGGACTAATGAATAAAAAATTTTAAAAAAATGTCACTATTTTTTTAATAGTGGTTCTTAAAACCATGATGAAATCAACTCAAAATGTTTTTTTTAAAGCGTCAGGAAATTATTCATGACACCTCATTACGTAGTTGGTTTCAAAAAAAGTCATGAAGACATTTAGTAGTTGTTTAAACCACCACTAAATATAGTTTTTGATTTAGTGAGATATCATGTGAGTGGGTAGGAGAGGGTAGATTTAGAGGTTAAAATTTTGGTAGGGTAGAATAGGTATTTTACATTTTTTTTAAATGGGTACATCGCATCATTTAGCTACCCAAATTGGTAAATCTTTCACCAACTATGCGGATAACATGGGAAATGACTTGGGAACTCTCATGGCTTCATCTCTTAGTTTAATTAACCATTTTCTATCCATGAAAGACCCTGTGTAATAAAATTCATATAACTTCTCAAGCTTGTCACACAGTTTCTACTAATTGTTTGCAAGCCATGCGCCATGCCCCTATGCAAAAAAGGACTCACACAATTTTTACTAGGTTTTGAATGGTTTGGATCAAACCATGTTCTACCCTTGTAAACAAACCATCATGAGTAATAATGAACAAGAAAGAACCCTTTGTATGTGTCATCACATGGTTTACCCTAAAACATGCACACTAACCATGAAAAGAGAAAAGCATAAAATTTCCAAAAACAGAAGCTCAAAATTATCAAATATCAAATTAACACAAAATTAAATAATAAAAACACCATAATAGTGACACCAGGTGTTATAATATTTTTAACTAATCGGCCCAGGATAACCTGACATGTCACCCAACCCAGTCCTTCACTATGCCGAAAAGGTGATCCCAATCCCCATGGGATATAAACTACTACTCATGAATCAATGAAGCAATTAAAGACCAATTTCACCCTCAAATAACGGTTATCATCATAGTGGATCTTTTACTGAAAATCCAACATGGATCATCCATATTTTGTACATCCATGAAAACATAAAATAAGTAGAACCTAAAAAGTAATGAAACAAATTATTCATATCAAAAAAATAATAATAAACTCACTTATATTAACATACAACATCATCTATAAACTATTACATAACATGGTGTGATAAAAATAACTCAATAAAAATAAGTAAAGTCCATATTAGTTTATACATCACATCCCAAAATATAAAAAAAAACTAAACCAAACTGCTTGAGTACCTCCATGCAACCAACAGTTGCACTCCACATACTGACTCACCATCGATGGCTCAAGATAAATATAAACCAAAGATAAGTATAACCTGGAACATATATAAAAAATAAAGGACTTCATATTCACACACATGTGTGTGTACACAAGGAGTGAGATAATAGGCCCAATGGGATCTAAATAAGGATTCTGTGTAATTACTTTCTTAAATTAAGTCATAAATACTAGTTTAAAATACAATATAAAGAAAATAATGTTTTCCATTTTAATAATGTAAAATAAATCAAATATTATAATTTAATAAAATAATAAATAATTCCATTTTTATAAAAAAAATAACATGGGATCTCCACTTAGTAGTAAAACTCTTTAAAATAAGAATGATTTCCATTATTTAAAAAAACAAGATGAAACAATTTCTACTCATTTATAAAATTTCGTTTAAAAAATACTTCTCATTTGATTCTAAATAAACTTTCTAAGAAAAATCTTTAACACTATTTTAAAACAAACAACCTAACCATAGAGAACAAAAGTAAAAAATGAACAAACATCATTATTTCAAAATAAGGTCAATGAAATATTAATTGGTTCCATAAGAAAACAATCTCAAGGGAGTGCATAAAAAGAGGGGATCCACTACATACACTACCAATCAAAGAACCAGTGTCATGGAAAATTCTCTAGGTCTTAAAGTGAGATGATCCTAAAAGTTATATAATAATACTGACCAATAGCAAAGTTATTTTGTGTCTAACAATAATACAATCCATCCAATTATCCCACAATGACATCGTTAGGACAATGCCCTCTATTTAGCCTTATCTCATGCTAGAGGGGGCCAAGAAGCGTGTCTACAAACTATGGAATCATGTATCGATACCTCCCATCAATTTCATGGGTTACCATGAACAATCTAAAGTGGATGTCAATAATAATAAATCCAATATCATCACATGCATAATAATCATAAGAAAATAAATCTTCTATACCTCTTACACCCTTATAAAAAACATCCCCTTTTACATTTTACATTAGACACATAATAAATAATTCATAACAGGTGAAGAAAACAAAAGGGGGGAAATAATTAGGTTACCACATGAATCAAGCCATTTGTTATATAGGTCCAAATAGGCTTTCTTAAGGTCTATACATAGATTGAAAAGTCTCTTTTGATGTTATTTAAAATCATGCACCTTAGAACCTATAAATAACTAGCCTAATTCAACATAACCTATCACCTAACCCAACTCCCCATAACTCTTGAAGAATATTACAATGACTATGAGTTGTTGAGAGTACCAAGGTTAAAATATATAAGCAAGTGGTAATGATTTCACCCTTAGAATCCAAATAAAAAAATAGATTTTTCAATGAATTCTGGTATGACCCATCCATAAATTGGATATATTTACCATCAAATAAGTAGTCTCTAAAATATATAAATATACACATAGAGAAAACACAATAGTTTCCAGAAAAATATACCATCTCCAACATTGATTTCTAGTTTATAATAAATTCATACACACAAAAACCGAAACCCAACATAAAAAATATCAATATGGAAAGACCATTAAGGATAATCCATGATGTCCCAATAATCCAAAAACCAAAAATGATCAACATGATCTGAAATCCATGATAATATCATCTCCACTATAATGAACTAACCAAATATATTGGTAATCAAGAAGATCTATTGAATGAAATGGTTCCCTTACCATTACCTATATATTTAAAAAACAAGTCTTCATATGTATAATTAAATATATAGGGTGTGAGGATAGTAGCATAGAACCATGAATATATATTTTTCTTTTCTCTTTGAAAACCATTAACTCTAGTTTTAAAACCATATTTGAGACAATCACACTTTTGAAAAAAAAATCCATTAAAAATCCATTTTATTTTACTTAAAACATACCATGTTTCAAAATCATGCGTAACTAATGCATAAATCAAAATAAATTGATCCACATGTCATAAAAAATATAAAATCATAAAAACATAGCTTATTCATATGTATAATAATAAATACATATCCAACAACGGGATTAGTAATAAACACAAAGTCATTATACCAAATAATTAATGGGAAATATGTATCATGGGATCTAACTAATGGGGTCTATCATGTCTTAGTATAACACAAGTTTCATATCTTTATAAGAGATAAAAAATAACTAATATAGATCTATCGGTCTACCCTAGATTCTACGTTCCTCCCACAAGATCTATTAGGCTACTCATTAAACATTATCTGGCTAGTTTACAACCTACACTAGGAATTCCAATTATCTAATACACCCACACACCCTAGGTCCCACATGTTATGTATATTTTTAATTACATTAATCATTATAAATTTCAATTACATAAACCAAATGTTCCCATAACATATCAATCATTAATTACAAGGTAAAACCATTTCAATATATCCTATTGAAATCCATTTTAAACCATAAAACATCTTTGAAACATGTTTACAAACACCTTTCATGCATTAAAACAAATTTTATTGTAAAATACATTTGAAATCATAAATTTTCCTAAACTTTAAAATAATCAAATAAAACATTGGTATATTGATTCATAGACTCCTTAATTTCTTTGTATTGTAAATCAAAAAACACTTTTTTTAAACTTGATTTAATTTGAGTTTCATTTTACCTATTTTTTTCATATAAGATGTAATTTTATAAACCAAAATGAAAGATAAATCATTAAGGACTATGAAAATATAATAATCTAGATTTCAATACCATAATAAATATATCATATTCAATAACACTATATAAGTTCCTAAAAAGGATTCATGATAAGATCATTTTAAGATGATAAAGTTGTTATTAATGTTTATATCATGAACCATCTAAGATACACTAGAACCTTGATACCTAAGATGGTTCTAATATTGAAAAAAATGCATTCTTGGCCCCATGGGTTGGAAACTAGAAATTTGAATCACACAATAATAAAGAGGGAATAATTTTTCTTTCCCATAAAAAAGCTTAAAATAACAATATACAAGTTATTATATCAACACTTGTCAAGGAGAAATCACCATAAGTAAAATAGGTAAAATAATACCCATACAGATAGATAAATAGATCTATAGAACATCAACCAAAAGTACAATCAATAAACTTCCAAAAGAACTCAATTTCTCATGTAAAAAGTAGACCTTAGCTCCACTGGTCACCACCATAACTCTACGATCCCAATGATAAAGAATACTAATCACCTCTAAGTGGTACTTTACCATTGGTCAGACCTAGCATCAGAAAATCTACAAATTCATAAATTAAAAGGTAATTTGTGAGCTATAAATCCTAGTAGGGTCTCACCAAGTGACCTATAATGGATTCCATAATAATAAACTAATCATTATTTCAATTTAAATATAATAGGGTATGGAGTAATGTATCATTTTTATATTTAAAACAAAACATTCTTTCATTTCAATAGTGATGAAAGAAATTTCAAACATGTCTTAAATAAATAATTTATATCAGAAAATTTTTATAATTCTTTTGGAATGAGTAAAATAGTTCTATAATAAATGTAATATATAATAAAATAACACACAACAAAAACCATGTCCAATTTCACTAAAGTATATTAGTTTCTATCTATAGGATCCTCGTACTTCTCAAATCAGTGATCATAGAAAAATATGTGTGCACATGTCCCTTAGGCTTCGGATAAATAGGACACATCAACATTTGGTTAGGAATAATCTTTCCAAACTAGTTTTTTTTAGGGTTTCCATCATCAATCCATTTCTAGGGGATCAAGATCCTAACATTATTGTCCTAAATAACCCACTAATTACCCAATATTGCATGTTTTCAAACAATCAATCAATAATGGGAAAATAATATCATTTAAAATAAATCATTATTTATAATTCAATTTCCCAATTTTATGTTTCAAAATGCAGATTAAATTTCAAAACTAAAACATGGGTTTTTCATTATTTCATGCATTTTCAATCGAAGAACAATTAAGTATTTGTTTCATAATTTTAATTTAATCCTTTTTCTCAAAAATAAAACTCAATTCATTTCATCGATTCCATATTTCACAAAATTCATCCAAAAATTCTAAGTCTATTAGAATTGGGGGGGGTTCTCAAAATACATGACATTTTAAAATATAATTTTGAATCATATCAAATTGGTGTTTTAAAAATCAATTAAATTTCATTTCAAACAAATCAAGAAAATTAAGGTTTAAATTTCATATCAAAACTCAAATGGAACCAGCTATCTTTAATCACAGAATCAAACGATTAACACAAGCAATGGGAATTCCAACAATGTTCAAACGAGAAGAAGATCTATGAATCAAATATATAATCAAGATCTAACAAGACAATGATTAGATCCATACATATGGAGTTTAGATCCATTGAAAACATAATGATCTAACACTATATAAGTAATAGGAGAAGGAAGATTAGAACAGAACACCCAAGAGGAGATCCAGTTACCAGAGAGGGATCAAATCTTCCACTGGCACTTTGATTCACCAATGGAGGAGGTGGGAGGAGCCAAAATTTCTTCATGAGAGCCTCCATTGAAAGTAAAATCATATTAGGTCCAAACTAGGTGATTAGGATCTTGAATAAGAGGGTTCGGGAATTTAATATTAATTTTTGAGGCTACTAAAAACTGTGTGCATGGTTTCCTAGAGAGGGACACATGGTTAGAGAAATTATGAAAACTAACCATCCTCCCCTACTAGAAATATTTTAAGGGTAAAAGGTTTGGATGCACGGTTAAAATATCCATGCACCAACCATGAATTTCTCTCTTCCCATGGGGAAAATGATTTTGAGGTTTGGATTCATGGTTAGACAAACCATGCACCCTAACCATACGCCTCCCTCTAGTGGTTCTCAACAAGGTGCATTGTTTTATGGGCCAAATTGCACGGTTTTCCCTAACTATGTGCCAACTATTCACAACCAATTGAGACTTACAAATTATCCCAAAAACCCAAAAATAAGATCCTACTAAAAGGAGATAAAAATAAGGGTCAAAGAACACCTAAAAGAAAGAAACAGAATGTTATAACCTCTCCACCATCAAAAATTTCTGTTTACAGAAAGCTTGTCAAGAGGTTTTTGTATCAAAGAGATGAGTTCACTTCTCTCTAATTAGTGCCTCATGTTCCCAATTATTATGAGAATCTAAACCATGCTACCAAATCACATAGACTAATGGTATAATCCTCCCACAAAGTACATTTATCTCAGAATCAATAACCCTGACTAGATACTCAGTCATGGATAAATGAGGATCAACATCAAGATCCTCTAAACTCAATACTTGATATGGGTTAGAGAGATACTTTATAAGTAGTGATTCATGGAACAAATTATGCATCAACGTTATCTATGGTGGAAGTACTAAATGGAAATCCAATTTCCCCACCTATTCAACGACCACAAAAGGACCCACAAAATGAGGAGTAATCTTCCCTTGACTCAAAAGTTGTGGATGAACCAAATAGGTAGAAACTCTCAATAACAAATTGACACCAACTGATAACTCCAAAATTTGACTATGATAGTTATCATAATATTTATACACACTTCTTTAGTCAATATTCTTCAAAAAATCAATTGAATATTGCTCATAATCTCTTAGCCAAACTTAGTCCAACTAAGGAATCTTTATCAATCTATGACCAACACAATAGATATTTTCATTAGTATCCATACAAGGCCTATAAGGGATTCATATGAATGGATGATTGGTAACTTTTTTTATAATAAAACTCAACCAATCCTAAATGGTTATCCCAAAATTCACTAAAATTGAAGACAAAATCACATAACTTGTCTTCTGAAATCTATATGGCCCATTCTATCTAGTCATCCATATATGGATGATATGTCATGATCAAGATCACTTTAGATCCCATTTCCTCATTAAGGCCTCTCCAAAAATGGTAATTGAATCAGGGATCCCTATAAAAAACTATTACAGATGGATCACCATGAAACCTGACAACCTCTTGTACGTAAAGGCTTCCCATGTCCTCAACTTTTGTTATATCACTAATGGGTATAAAGTGATCTGATTTGGTTAGCCAATCGATCCCAACCCATATCACATTCTTCTTTCATGGGGTGTTATAAAAACCCACCACAAAGTCCAAATAAATATTGTCCCACTTCTAAGTCATCACTAGAATGGGATTGATAAAACCCAAAGTATTATAGTTCTTATCCTTGACCTATTGGAAAGTATAACAATGTGAAACAAGGTCAGTGATGTACGGTATTATACCTAGACACCATAATTATAATCATATATCATATAACATCATCATGCTACCCAGGTACACTACCCACTAAGAACTATAACATTCTCCCATCACATCCTTTATCACATAAAAATCCACAACGCACTGGTTTCAGAAACCTAGAATACCCTCCAGAGAGAAAGACCACCCATAAATGGTCTCCCCACCATAAATAGAGTCTATAACACTATGTAAATATTCATAATGATGATGATCTAAAAGAATCATCTCAAGAAGATAGGAGTTCAACTAAAAACTGGTCAAAATAGTCTCAAACTCATTCTAATGGACTCATAAATGCAACTCTGCAAAGATATCCACCAAATTACACTCTTCTAATGATTATTTCATGACCTTGGTCATAAGTTTATTTCTCCATGAATTAGTGGTGACATTCCCCTTTCCCAGGGTATAATAAATTTCAAAGTCAAAAATCTTTAGGTACTCTAGCCAATACCTAGGATGGAGATTCAGATCTTTTTGAGAAAATATATAACTCGTTATTTTTGTGATCATAATAAATGGTAAACCTTTCTCCAAAAATTTAATTCTACCATCCTTTAAGAGAATGCATCATGGTTTTGAGTTCAAGATGATGAGTTGGATAGTTATTCTCATGTAGCCTAATCTATCTTGATCAATAGGCAATAATGTGATCACCATGTATAATAACATAGCCCAAACTTGAACTTGATTATAGCAAGAGACCATATAACCATGCCCGGACTCTAGAAGAGTCAACACTGGCACAGAAATAAAAATATGATTCATCTCAACAAAAGAAATCTAAAATTTTTCATTCCAAATAAACTTTAATCCTCTCTAAGTGAGAACATTCATCAGAGAATATAGCATCAAGAAATATTTAACAAACTGATAGTAATTCCCTGCTAAACCCAGGAAGCTCCGAATCTCAAAAACATTCTATAGTTTCTACCAAGTTATAATATCTTTCACCTTCATAAGATCAACTAAAATACCATGTTCTAATACCATTTTCCCAAGAAATTTACTTCCCAAATCTAAAAAACACGGTTTGATAGCTTTTTAAAGAGTTAGTGATTTCTTAAATTTTCCATAACTTCCCCATATGATGCACATGATCCTCATAGAACATACAGTAAACCATAATTTCATCCACAAAGACTACAATGAACATGTTGAGGAACTCATGGAAAATCTTATTAATAAAATCTATAAGTACTGTAGGATCATTGGTTATGAAAAATGTCAAGTAAATATACTCATAATGGACATACCTTATCTAGAAGGCAGTCTTATGAATGTCAGGTTCTTTTATTCTCAACTGGTGATAACCAAATCAAAGATCAATCTTTGAAAACCACTTCTCCCCTTTAAACTGGTCAAAAAAATAATCTATCAGAGGAAACATATACTTTTTCTTTACTGTAAATTGGTTTAGCTTTAGTTAATCAACACAAAGGTGACATTTTCCATAAGCTTTCTTAGAAAAGGGAATAGGTTCCACACAAGGTGAAACACTCAAGCATATAAAACCATTATAAATAAAATAATCTAATTGGGTCTTCAACTATTTCATCTTAGCTGGTTTCATATGGTTGAAGGGGTAGATATTGTTTGAGTACCAGGTACTAAATAAATTGAAAAATCAACCTCTCTAACTAGTGGAAACATAGATAAATCATAAGTAAAAAACATTACAAAACTTGAAGAAAACTGTAGTGAGATCCTCAGTCAAGGATTCTCACTCCAAGTAAAAATAAAAAATTAATATTACCCTTACCAACTCTAGAAAAGAAGGTATGTTTCTTCTTGATCTCATGTCTTATTCTCCTAAAAAGACACAACACACCCCATCGAGCATGTTAAGGGAGACTATCCATAGATAACAGTCAATCTGGGTTTGATGAGCAATTACCTAGTCCATCCTAAGAATAATGTTAGGATATTTCATATCGAGTATTAGAAAATTATAGTTAAGATCAGTCTATGATAAAGAGAAAACATAAACAGGACATAGAAGACCATTCTCTATCTTTGTTCTAAGGTGAATAGTAATATCCATAACATAAGATAAAATCTCTATAGAAAGGGTTAGAAATCAATAACACAAGTTAATAAGAATGAGTGAGATGCACCAATATCAAATAAAGAAATCACTAAGGATGAAGCTACTATTATCGTACCTCTCATAGTCACTAGACCCACACCAACTTCCTCTGTAGAATCTTCCACTATATAAAGAAGGTTTGTTCTTGTCACTTATGGTTGGAAACCCTTTGTTCTTAAAGAATCTAATTACACCATAGTACTTTTTGGTGTTGATGAGACTATGACACTGTGTGGGATAGATATTATATAATAGAATTTCATCAAGTGACCTAAACATCTATTGGAATACAGACCTTGTGTGCCTCAGTGCAAACCCATTTTGAATTCCCAGGCAAGCCACACTGGAATCAAGTCAAAGGGCCTCTATCATATACAATAGTAGGTCTGGAAGAAACATATAATTAAGACCCACAATGAGACTCATAATGCTTCCTATTTTCTTTAAAGGAACTCATAGAACTACCACTACGAGAAAAAGTAACTCTCCTCAACCCTGAATTACTAGAGAGTATAATCTCATCCATCAAGGATGTATCCAGTACATCAGCATAAGAAGTCATATTTAGAATGAAAACCTCGGATCTAATATCAACTCGAAGTCCCATCTCAAATCTTCATGCCTTAAAATTCTCATCGGTCACAATATCATAGGAAAGGTGCACCAGCTTAATAACATTTTTTGTATACTTAGTCATGCTCTTTTTACTTTTCTAGAGATTAAGAAACTCTATTTAGTTTTATAAAACCATAGAATCTGGATAGAACTAATCTTTAAATAGAAATTTGAATTATTTACACTCTAAGACTTCATGCTTATTTTCTGTCACCAATAAATCCCACCACCTTCTACTATGGCCATTAAACTTTAAGGAAGCACACTAAACTTTAATTGAATCAAGTGTTTCCAATAACTCAAAAATATGCTCAATTCCTTTCAAAAAAATCCTCAGACTCTTGAGGATGATTAAATCATTGGAAATATAGTGTCTTCTGGTTAATAAACTCTTATACACGATCTCTATAGTCGTCACTTCAAGGTTCCATGAATGGAGACTTAACAGTAATGGGTGTGGCTACCTATCCCATAGTGTTGGGAGCACACACCACTATCTCAATGAGATTAAAGTCAACTAGAGGGTTCACTTTCAATGGTTCATTGGTAGATACTTCCTAATGTCAGTTCAAACAACTTCTTAAAGGCATAATTCTACACACCACCAACTAAAAACAAGAGAAACATTAACAAGGACACTCAGATCAATATCCCAAAAGGGATTCAGAAGTCTTGTATTTTTATAACACTCTAATAAAATAGAGAAAATACTATAAATAGATCAAAATACTCATCAAAGACACTTTTTCCCACCACCAATGGTGACTTAAGGATAATTATTATAATATAAGTCTAGGAAATCACTCATAAATTCATCTAAAGTCCCATAAATCCTACCTATTATCCACCAAAATATCTTATACCAAGTATTGACTTCAAAGAAAGATTCTTAACTTACACCTTTGATACAAATTTTTCACAAACTAACAAAAATACTCGAGTACCCTGATACCTGAGCCGGCTCTAACATAGCCCAAAGGGAATTCTCAATCCCTATGGGTTGGATACTAGCACTTGTAATAATACAAGAATAAATAGGTAATGATTTTACAAAAAATAGTATAAAATAAAAAATACAAGTCAGTATATAAAAACTCCTCAATGAGAAAGTACCATTAGTCAAATAGGTAAAATTGTGCCCAAAAAATAGATAAATAGATTGGAATAACATATACCCAAACAACCATCAAGAAACTACCAAAAGAACTCAAAACCCTATGTAATAAGTCTACATCATCCTCAATGGTCACCACGATCACTCCACGGTCCTAATGATTAAGAACATTGACCACCTCCAAGTCGCACTTTCTCTTTTTTCAGAACCGACATAATAAAATCTACAATAACCCAATGAAAAATTTAGGATGTGAACTATAAATACATATAGGGTATCACCAAGTGTTCCATAATAGATTCCATAATAATAAACCAATAACACTATCAATTCAAAAAAAATTGGGAATGGAATAATGTATCATTTTCATATTTAAAACAAAACATGATTTTATTTTGATAGATGGAAAACATTTTAAACATAGATTAAATAAAAACTTTAAATCAAATAATTTATATAAATCATTTAGCATGTGTAAAACAATTCTATAATGAATGGAAAATATAATTAAATCATGAAAAATAAGCACCATAGCCAGCGACCCTAAAGTATATTAGTTTCTAGTTATAGAATCTGCACACTTCTCAAATCAATGATCATAAGAAAACATGTGTGCACACATCCCTCGAGTTTAGGCCAAATAGGACTCATCAACATCCCATCAAGGATAGTCATACTGAACTAGGTTTGTTTTGTATTTTCTTCATCAATCCATTATTGGGGGATCAATATCCTAACATGCTTGTCCCAAATAACCAACTAACTACCCAAGCTCGTATATGCTCAATTAATCAGTAAATAAAAGGTATATCATCTCAATTCAAATAAATCATCTTTTATAATTTAATTTCCCAATTTTTAGTTTCAATATGCCAATTCAATTCCAAAACCAAAACATGGGTTTTTATCATTTCATTCCTTTTCAATTCAAAACCAATCTCAAGTTTTTTCATAATTTAAATTTAATTAATTTTATCAAAAAAACGTAATTCATTTCATCAATTACATATTTCTCAAAATTCATCACACAATTCCAATTCCATTAGAATTAGGGGGTTTTCGGAAAATCCATTCCATTTCAAACTCCAATTTTGAATCATTTAAAATTGGGGTTTTATCAATAAATTTTAATCAATTTCAAACAAATCAAGAAATTCATGTTTATAATTCCATGTAAAATCTCAAATAGAACCACCTAACGTTAATTATGGAATCAAATGATCAACTCCCATAATGGGAATTCCAGTGATGATTGAAGGAAAAGAAGATCCATGAATCAGATTTAGAACATGATATAACAAGAAAAAAAATAGATCCATTGAAATAGAGTTTATATCCATAAAAAAATGATGATATAATACTCTATAAGGATGTGAAAAAAGATGATCAGAAGAGAAAACCCAATAGTCTATTAACTTACTAAAGAGGGATCAGATCTTCCACTGAAACTTTGATTTTCCAAAAGAGTACGTTGGAGGATCCAAAATTGCTTCTCTGGACTCTCTGAGGAAGGGGAAATCGTATTAGGGTCGAATGGGGTGACTAGTCTCTTAAACATGGGTTTTTTTTAATTTAAGGTTTATTTTAGGGTAATTAAAAATTACACAAATAGTTTTCTAGATAGGGCCACATAGTTAGAAAAATTGTGCGGCCCTATTAGACTTCTGTTAAGGATGCACAGTTTGGCCACATGCTTAAACTAACCATGTTCCAACCATGCATTTACTTCTATCCATGGGGTGAGTGGTTTGGAGGGGTTATAGTATGGTTAGAAAAAATATGCTCCCTAATTATACACCTCCCTCCACTAGTTCTCAACTAGGCACACGGTTTTCTGAGCCAAACCAAATGGATTTCCCTAACCATGTTCGAACCATGAACAACCTAAAGAGCTTCCAAAATTCTCAAAATTTCACCTGAAACACCCTAAAAAATACAAAACCAAAAGGAGATAAAAAAAAGAGAAAAGTAATGCATAAAATCAAGTAACATGATATAACAAATACAACAACTAACTCTTATATTTTTAGAATTTGACCTTTAAATTTTTTTACAATGATGTTTATAAATAGAGCCATAATCTAGAATGTGAAAAAAATATGGATAAGTCAAGTACTCAAGAAAACTTATAATCACATGAAGTATTCAACATATTATTTCCTTATTATAATTATGATTATTTTACATTCTAAGTGATTACTAAGAGATATAACTTTTGATTATTTTCTATAATGATCTTATTATTTATACTATATTTTTTGTTTTACCAATTCTACATGATCGAGGAATTTCAAGGATAAGAAGATAAAGGATCCACCAATCATATATGATCAAGTAATTATAAGGCAATGAATATAGAGAGTTTAGAGATAGAGTACAATACATACCTATAGGTTAAGTCGATGGATTATGGGGATAGGAAGATAGGCATTCTGATATGTTATTAAATTGAGGATACCTTATGATGGGTTTAAAGTTTTGGATACCTTGGATCCAGTCTATAGATTCACTTTACACTTTGGTTAAAAATTTTGATTAGAATATTTCCTTTAAACTACTATCTGGTTTACTAACCAATACCCCATGTATTGTTTTTTAACCTCTACTATATTAATTTTTGAATTACCACTTATTTAAATTTTATATTTTTTCTATTTCATTTAACACTATCATTTTTCATAAAATTATGAAAAAAATATTTCATTTGTGATTACTATATTTAATATAGTTTTAATTTTTTTTATATTTATTATTTTATTCTAATCTTTCAATCAATCAATATTTTATAAATTTGGTTCACTTAAAACTTGAGGAATGGAAAATTAGTATCTTAAATTTCTAAAACTACAATTACCCACTAAAGATTACCTTCATTACATATTTGGGATATAGTTTGATATCAAAGTGATTTTATATTTGATTTTGAGTTTGTTATGATTTTCTTTTAGTTTATCAGAATTTCATCACATTTTTCTAACACTAATTTTGTTTGTATGGGAAGGATTTATTTTGTAATGGAATGTTTTCTAGTAGGAACACTTGAAAATTTAAATACAACCAAACCACTTATTTTTATTGGATATGATTATGATTACTATTGTGATTTCATAAATTTGTATATCATTAACATTGGAATTGAAAAATTTATTATGATGACTATGAGTTACAATGTTCTGGATAAAGTATATTTTTGTTTTTCATGATAGGAAAAGCTAGAATATATAGTAAATTATAAAGTTTTAATATGTTATTATGTTCTACAACCAATAAAATCTATATCCAGATATCATCTTATGAAATGGAAAATTGTATTTGGAAGAGGATATAAATTACACATTTTTAAACTACCAATGTTTTTTAAAATTGAAGAGCTATATTAAGAGTGGATTATAAAGTATTTTATTTTCTACTTGGTTAAAAAGTAACATAATTAAATCAATGTTTTATAACTATTATAAACGTTTTATAATATTTGTATGAGAAAGAGTTATTGGAATATCAGCTTATCAAAAAGATTATTGATAAAATTATGAAATAGTAGTAGTTGAAGAGGACAATTATCAATGACACTAAAAAAATTAAATAAGTCAATTATGGATTAATTTATTGGAATATTAATGAAATATAAATGTATGTTTAATAGATATACAAATAAAGTGAAGAAGAAGAATGAAGTATGATTTTCATCTACTTCTGATAATCCCACTTATGATACTTTTACTTTTTGTGCTAATACTTCTAAATATAATGTTTCAAAAAATAAGTGTAAGAATTAAAGTTAAATTCTTTGATATGACAGTGATAATGAACTTTCTCAAATTTAAAGAAGAATGAATAAACTTTTCCGTGATAAGAATTTTTGAAATACACATCAGAGTGTCGGAAAAGACATACATGATAAGGATTCTTCCTAAGTGATTTTCTATGAATATAATAAGATATGTAATATTAAACCAAATTGTTCTAAATTAAAAAAGAGAGATATAAAGTTATTAAAATATTCTAAAATTAATGGTAAAAGGAGATTCAAAACTATAGATATGTGGTGTTCCAGGGAAGGTTACACATATACTTCTTTTTCATGAGAATAAAGTGGTAATAATAGTCAGAAAATATTTAGATTATATTCAAACTTTCTAAAGAATGAAAAGTGATACATGTATAATGTAATTACTAAATCTTTTAAAATTTTAAATATAGATTATATGTTTTCTTATAAGTATGAGGATGATTGTTCTACTTTATTGGTTGATAAAAAACAAAATTCATCAGATAATGAATATGTATATACATCAGAAGATGAGGAAGATTTTTTTACTCTTAATAAAATGACTAGATATATAATTTTAATGTAAAAATAATAATAATCTAAATAATAACTATTATTGTAGTGTCTTGGACCCCTCTAGTTCATTCCTTTTGATAAAATCTAATTTTTGAGGTGTTATGGGGGGCCATGGTAACTCATTCCAACAGTTTTCCCAAATTACTATTTTTTCATCAGTAGGTCAGGTGTAGGTAGGTCGGTCATTGGTATGTAGGGGATGGTAGGTTAGGAATCAGTAGTTTAGGCATAGATATGTAGGGCGTTGGTAGGTCATGTGTCGGTAGGCGGTGATGGTAGGTGGTGTCTGTGAGTGGTGTCGGTAGGTTGCATTGGTGGGTCATGTTGGTGGGTCGCATCGGTAACTTGTTCAATGGTGAGTCACCTGAAGGTGAATTGTCCACTAGTGACTTGCTCCAGGGACTTATCCATTGGTAATTCATTGCTATCTTTTCCCAATTTTTCCAGCTTCACCCCTTTTACGTCTTATTTGACATTAAATGAGTTACTTATCATATTTAAGTGGTTTTAAAGTTATTTAAAAGGCTATGAATCATATATTAAATTCATAAGGTTCAAGGGAACTTTGAAATAGTCAAACCATGTAATCTTAATCATGATTTTACTTTTAAGTACTTTGAAATCATTTCCTTCTATTGATATAGGATCTGGCTTTTTCTAAAGATGAGATCCTCTCTTCCATAAACCCTTGAATTTTCTCTTGGTGTGCCCAGATCCTTTCTTCCCCATGGATTCATGTGTTGTTTTGTGACTATAAGATCCAATTTTCCCTCATATTCCTTCATAATTCTTGTGCACCCGCTTTTTTGGTGCTAAGATCAGTTTTTGATCATCTGTTTTTTCATGTAGGGATTCCTTCATCTCTCTAAAAAAATTTGTATCATATGGGGTGGGTATACTGACATTTTCTTGTGAATATTTTTGGATCAATTATTTTAAAATAACTCATAAATGATTGGAGGGGAAGATGATGATGATGTTTCTTTTATTTTATCTTTTATCTTTGATCCATGTTGTGAATTGTGTTAGTCGTATGCCTTCTAAAAATCATGGTCGTTGGTAGTATCTTTTTTTGAATCAGACTCATGAATACATGTTGTTAATATTGTATTGAAATTTTTTGAACAAAGATACTTGATTAATCATGTATATCTAGTTAATTAAATGGAATCCCTAGGATCAAACTTTTTATGTGATAACCCCTGATTTGTCAAAGAGTAATTAAAGAATGAGTGTTGTTAAATCTGTATACACTTTGAGTGTTTGGTGTGGTTGTGTGTTGTGTAGAGTTCTATTCTCCTTTGTGTCTTGTGATAATAATTTAGTTTTGTATCTAGGGGTATGGCTATGTGCATGGTGTGGTACGGGTGGTGTAATGGAATCTCAAGTTGAGAGATTGGTTGATTGTGGAATGGATGAACTTTTTATGTAGTGGGACTACATATGGGTTGTGTTATGGTTCTCGGGGAATGGTATGTTTATATAGTGGGGATTCCAGTAGTTGTGCTTGGGGGGAGATGGATTTTTATGGTTGTGATGAGTTGAGTTGTGGGTTTTGGTTTTAATTTGGGGGGTTTTCTTGTTGATCAAAAGGATAGGGTGGCATGAATTTGAAGAATGATAATGGAAGTGGTTGTATTGGGTGATAAATGGGGAGAAATTGTGAAGTGGGGTGTTTTCTAATATTTTTCTTCCTCTATTTCACTTATCTGTGAAGATTGTTCTATGATTAGTTTGTTAGTTTCCTAGGTAGGGATGTAATAATTAGTAAATAATTAATAACATCAAAATGATTGCGTGTTCAGTGGCTTTCTTTTATAGAATTCGGAAGAAACTGTCATTCGTTCTAATACATGCGTTTAGATGTACCAGCAAAGGTGACAGTTTTATGGGGTGGTTGTTTACTTGATATCTCATAGGTTGTACTAAGTGTCTATTAACTATATATATACTATTACTTTCTTATGATTCTATATTCATCCCATCCTAGTTTATCACTATGTGCCTAACACCCTCATTGTTACGTGGGATGGTGTATTTCTCAAACATCCTAATGGGAGGATGGATGGTTGGCCACTGGCTCTTACCTTCTCCCTCTTCCTGAAGATGATATCACAATATTCTTTGGTTAGGTAGTGGTTGTCAGGCCCATGTGTGTGTGTACGAGTTTTTTTTCCTAGGGGTCTTCAGGATAAGGTGTTTTGTGTACCTTGGTGTCTTTGGGATGATATGTGGTGTGTTTTGTGGCCCATGTGTCTATAGAAGGGATGAGATGTAGTTACGAGGCCCAAGTGTATGTGGGCGGGATGTGATGTGGTATGTTTCGTAGGTGTGTGTGGGTGAGTTGTGATGTGGTTCTTTCAAAATAGGTGGGAGCACCAGGATATTTTTCGTTATAGTGTGAGAGTGGATAATTAGTGGGAAAGTGGTATGGGGTACCCTATCATCGATGTTCTCTATATAACTTTACCTGACTTGTGTTATTTGGTGAGCATACCTTTGGTGAGTATGGGGTGGTTATTATACTTTTTTATGTCCTTTTGGTTTCTTTTGTTTTCTCATGGATGCATTAGTATACTTCTCCACTTGTGCATGAGAGACTTTGGTTTTTCCCTTCTGTGTATACTAGTATGCTCACCCTATGTATATAAAACTAATCCCAGGTTCCCAGGAGGACTGTAGGGACTATGTTGGTCACTAATAGCTCAGACATTGGGATAGTTTCTGTGTCGCTACTTAGTTTTGTTCTTTTGGTATTTACTTTGGAAATTTTCATTGTTTTTCTAGCACTTTTACTTTAAACATGCATGTGGGATAGATTTTTGATTATTATATATATATATATATATATATTAGAGTTTTTATGAGGTTGATACATCTTATATCCCAATCTTGTTTACTATAAATAGGGAATTTCCAACCTTTTGTGGCATTTATATACCCTTGGTGATGTTCGCCACCATGGGGCCTACTAGAGGAGGGACTCAGGGTTCATTATATCTATTCCTTAATTTCCATCTCTGTAGGGGCATGTTTGGAGGGAGGGGGTTGTAAAATAATGGTATTAGAGGGAGGTTGAGAGATAGGATAGCATTTGGAGTTAGGAATAGTGCAGATTGTAAGCATTGGTAGGGAAATAGTGTTAGGTGACCTTGGTGCATGACATAGTCTAGGGAAGACTAGCTCAGACATGGGATTTTATGGCCCCTTATGATCTGATGCAAGGACATTGAGATTACTGAATGATCAGAAGAGGCTACACTATTTATAGGGTAGAGATCATAGGAAAGGTACATGCATCATGAAGACTTGTGTTCTTATTTAAATTTTTTATTTTGGGGAATTTAAATAATAAAAAGTTAAAATGATTCTTAAATAAAATTCAATACTACTCAATCTAAGAATTTACTTGTTTACCTTTCAGTTATGGAACCCAATCATCATCCATGAGTGGATCAGGAATTGGAGGCTCGGTAGGCTAATCTGGCTGATTGACGGAGGGTTTAGCCAGTGGAGGATGACAACTAGTGACAGAGAACGTTATGTGCTTTCTATTGGTAGACTCTGAAAAATTACAAGGGCAGCAGTTTATACATAGATATAGAGAGTTGGATCAAGAACAATAAGATCACCTTTAGCTTTATTCAGGCTTTGACAAAGTACTGGGTTCCCTTGGTGGTGATCCAGATGTGAGGATATGTGCATCAGTGGTGGATGATGTACCTAAGATAGAGGAGAGAGGATGATGTTTTGTGGGTCGATTTTGAGAAGGAGTTCTGGGTAAAATTCCTTTCTTTGACCAGAAAGGTGTAGAAGCAACAGGAGATAACCTCCCTCTAGTAAGGGAGTCACTACTGGAAAATGATCTTATACCCATAGTTTAAATCTGTGGGTATAGACCCCAAAACCATGGGTATAGGATATACCCACGGTTTGGGGAACCGTGGTCATTGGTGGCGTCGGTATAGGACCATGACCTATACCCATGGTTTATAAAAACCATGGGTATAGGTTTTTCAACCATGTCATAACTCTATACCCACGGTTTGGAAATCATGGGTATAGCATATTTTACAAAATAGCAGCCCACGGGATTTGATCTCACGACCACTTCTCCATTCACGAGAAGCCTTGCCACTATCCCATCACTGCATATATGTATGTATATATATATATATATATTGTATTAAATATATTTATTTTAACCGTGGGTATAGAGGAATAAACTCTGGGTATAGAACTCCTGCCAAATTTTT
Source organism: Viscum album (assembly GCA_963277665.1). Taxonomy (NCBI): domain Eukaryota; kingdom Viridiplantae; phylum Streptophyta; class Magnoliopsida; order Santalales; family Viscaceae; genus Viscum; species Viscum album. Next base: position 1,746,717,129 of record OY728146.1, on the reverse strand, counting down.
TTTTGTTCCCGCGGAAAAAATAAATTTCCCGCGTAGACGCGGGAAACCTATACCCACTGTTTGTCCAAACCGTGGGTATAGGCTTTTTTATCCAACGACTATACCCAAATTTTTGGGAAAAACTGTGGGTATAGGTCACCCTATCCCCACAGTTTTGGACAAACCGTGGGTATAGGCATTTTTTGATACCCTATACCCACGGTTTGGAGAAAACCGTGTGTATAGGGTAGCCTATGCCCATAGTTTGGGGAAACTGTGGGAATAGGCTATCAAAAAATTCATATACCCACAGTTTTCCAAAAACTATGGGGATAGGGTGACCTATACCCACAGTTTTCCCAAAATAGTGGGGATATGGTGACCTATACCCACGGTTTTCCCCAAAACTGTGGGTATAGGTCAATTTTTTAGTAGTGAGTATTACAGTATGGTATTTGGGGATCAAGTTTGAGGATCTCTTTCATTTTTCTCCAGATCTATTTTCGAATGAAGAGTCTCGTGTGAGATTATTAGAGGAGTCACTTTGTCCTTCTCTCCAGTACGCAATTACTCCCTTTACCTTGTTGACATACCTAGAGAACCAAAAGAAGGAAGTGTAAGTTAAGAGAATTCACTTGTGAGTAGGATTTCCATAATAAGGGATCCAGCTGGGTTCATAGAAGGGCAAGGATACCAAAAGTATCTCTCAGGCTCCAGGGCTATTGAGGTTTTAGCTGTCAGGGATTTGACCTCAGTTATTTCCATTTCAACCTTTTGGTCCTCATGCCTATCTTGTAGTATTGTGGCTAGTGTGTTTTATCTATGGAGTTCATGGGAACATTTAGAGTTAGTGCCTGATGTCCGTTCAAGATCGGTATAGTGGAGGTGGGTAGGTTTAGCACCCTCCTTAGCAGTAGTTGTCGGCCATGCCGTTTTAGTATCAGGGACAACAAGATCCTACTCCACCAATGGGAGAAGGAGCAGGTGGAGTCTGACCTGAGGGTGTTCTTCGGGTTCCTCGAACCAGACGTGGTCGATGAGGCAGTTTTTAGAAAATGGGTAAATGATATGGTCATGGTTAGTTATATGCCATAGAGGCGGTAGTTCCAGTAGGGCCAGAGATCATTCAAGGTATGATTATCTTGTTCAATACTCTTACTTGTGGTTTATCTAATTCAGGGGCTTAACACTCCTTTGTTGCACCTGTTCTATCCCATGATATGGGACTAGACTTAAAGAGGCTTTCCATTCCCTTGGTGTTGAGTACACCATTAGGATGTTAGACCATCTTGTTTGATGTATGATCTGGATGTAGACTGATAATGGGGATTCATTAGTCCTATGGGGATCTTTTCCGATTACGGATTCAACCATACGATGTCATCCATGGCATCGACTAGTTGTGCTCTATGCATGTTGTTATCAACTGATTCTGAAGGATATTCATGTTTTTAGACATGGATGGCCAGCGTGTGGGTTTCATTGGCAAGAGGATACTATCATATGGGTAGTCAGCATTTGGGGCCCCTTCATTTTTTATTAGACGAGCTATCATTAGAATCAGTGGATACTAATATGGAGGACGGTCCCAACATTTTTAGGGAGTTTTTGGATGTCTTTACTAAAGAGGTTGTGACTCTACCCCCTCGATGTGATGTTAATTTTGGGATAGACTGGCTGCCTAGTGCTTCTCATATTTTGATGTCTCTTTATCAGATTTCACCTTCATTTATGTGGGAGATATGGATTCAAATTTATGATCTGATGAAGAAGGGATTTATCTAGTCTAGTGTTTCCCTATAGGGTTCTCTAGTATTGTTTTAAAAAAATTTGGATGGTGCTATGAGGCTATGTATATACTACCAGAGGTTGAATAGGTAATGGTCAAGAACCATTACCCTCTCTCAATGATAGATGATCTCTTCAACCAGCTGAGGGGAGACAGCTGGTTCTCTAAGATCGATCCATGGTCTGGATATCACTAGTTGAGGGTGAAGGAAGGTGATATCCCAAAGACTCCTTTCAGGTGCAGTTATGGGCAGTTTGAGTTCTTTGTTATGTCGTTCGATTTTCTTAATGCACCAACTGTGTTCATGCAGCTCATTAACTCTATATTTTATGAGTTCCTATGCCATTTCATCATCATATTCATTGATGAAATTTTGATCTAATCAATGTCATAAGAGGATCATATCGAGAATCTCAGTACTATCTTGGATGTTCTTCGATGACATCATATCTACAAAAAGTTGTACAAGTGAAATTTTTGGACATGGGATGTCCACTACCTTAGACATGTGGTGTCTCAGTAGGGTGTAGCAGTGGACCCATCAAAGGTTTATGTGGTTGTTTCTTGGGTAGTACCCAAGAACATGGAGGAAGTTTTCAGTTTCCTTGGTCTAGTAGGATATTACCAGATATTTCTAATCGATTTATCTCAAGTTGTAGCTCTATTGATATATCTGACCAGAAAGGACCAAGCCTTTTTTTGGAGTAATCAATGTTAGGAATCTTTCAGCTACCTAAAGGGTGTGTTGGTCAATACTCGAGTGCTCCAGTTTTCAAAGTAAGGGGTGATGTTTGACTTTTTTTGTGATGCTTCCCATCTAGGTTTGGGATGTGTGTTGATGCAGTAATGTATAGTGATCTCTTATGGGTCTAGGAAGTTACATCTCCATTAATGTAACTATGCAATCCCATGATCTGGAGCTAGCAGCAGTCATGTTTATGCTAAATTTTTGGTGGCATTACTTCATTAGGGAGTACTTTTTGGTCTTCATGGACCATAAGAGCTTGAGGCAGATATTTTCCCAGTGATATTTGACCTTACGCTAGATAATGTGGATGTAGTTTATCCAGTATTATGATTTCGATATCTCCTACACCTTTGGAAAAGGGAATGTCTTGGCAGATGCTTTGAGTAGGAATTTGTAGCGATAGGTAACTCGGGAATCTGCAGACACTTGGGAGATGATGGAGGATTTTTCCTCCTTGCACATAGATATAGGAATGGATGGTGGAAGTGGTTGTCAGTTTTATATTATGGTGTAGTCATCTCTAAGGTAGGGGTTGGGGAGTTTCAGTGGGGGGACTCATAGTTAGAGGAGATGCATGATCGCGTTGACTAGGGTGATGCTCTAGAGGGATGGTCGGAGGATGGTCAAAACTAGATGTTGTTTCATGGGAGGATATTTGTTCTAGTGGAAATGTATGAGTTATTTCTTAGAGAGTTTTATATCTCACCTTTATTGGTATGCCCAAGAGTTTCTAATATGTACCATGGCTTGAGGTAACGGTTTTTGGGCCTGAGATAAAGTGGGATGTGGTGCAGTTTGTGGTGAAGTGCTTAGTGAGAAAACAGGTGAAGGATAAACACATTGTTCCTAGAAGTTTGTTGAATACCTTATATTTCCCTGAGTGTTAGTGGGATGACATCTCAATGGATTTCTTCACAAGGCTACCCAGGTCTCAGAGAGGTTGTGATGTTATTTGGGTAGTAGTGGATCAGCTGACAAAATTGGCACGCTTCTTGGTAATCAGGGAATCGGGTGTGTTGGATGCCTTGTCTAAGAGTTATGTGGATGGGGTGGTGTGGTTGAATGGATTTTAGAGGTTTATTGTCTCAGACTGGGATACACACTTTACCCCAAAATTCTGGAGGGTATTGCATCATGATTTTGGCACTCAGTTATGCCTCAACACTACTTTCCACCCTAAAACGAATGGATAGATAGAGCAGTATATCCCGATGATAGATGGCATGTTGTAAGCATGCGTCTTGAATTTTTTTGGGTATTGGTTGATCAACTTTCCCTTGGTTGAGTTCTATTACAATAATATCTATCACTCTTCTATTTCCATGGATCCTTTTTAATCCTTGTAAATAATATCGTGTAATTTTTTCTTGTGTTGGAAAGAGGTTGGGGAGAGAGATATTCTTGGTCCCAAGGTGGTGAAGACCATGATATAGAAGGTTCATCTTGTCTGTGAGAGGATAAAGGTAGCACAAGATTGGCGGAAGTCATATTATGATCGTAGGAGGAGGCCCTTGGAGTTTGAGGTTGTGGACCATGTGTTCTTGAATGTTTCCCCTCGACGTGGGAAGCGGAGGTTTGGTAGAGGGAACAAGCTTTCTCCTGGGTTCATCAGACCCTTCAAGGTGTTGGGGCGAGTTGGGGATGTGTCATACCAGTTAGCGTTCCCACCATAGTCATAGAGGATCCATGACATCTTTCATATCTCTCGGTTTTTTTGGTATCTTCATGATGACTCCCATGTCATTGACTGGGGAGAGTTGTATATTGAGGACGAATCAACGTTCGTGGAGAATATAATGGTGATCCAAGATTTTTGGGAGAAGGTGTTTCATGGATGGACCATTCCTTTGGTTCATGTATTGTGTAGGCATGTTTTCCTAGAGCAGAGTACTTGGGAGCAAGAAGCGTAGATGCGTTCCCAGTACCCAGAGTCATTTTGAGTTTCTTATTGTCCTATTTTTCTTTGTAATACTTGAACCTTGTTTTCTATTATATGACTTTTTCCCTATTCTTTAATGTTTGATAAAGTCTTGAAATATGAATAGGGGAGGATCTGATCCCTAATCAAGATGCATTAATGCAGATGCGATTAAACTCATACTGGTAAGTTAGTGCCGCCCAAAGCGGATAGTATCTTGACATAGAAGAAGGAATTCCTTAATTCTTGTGTCTGGGAAGTGTGGATTTTGGTGATTGTGTGGTGTGTCTTATGTTTGGTTGGGTTAATATTTATTGAAGTATTTGTTCTTGTATTTATAGGTTTCACCTCAACTTATGAGCAACACATAGTGGTTTGGTTTTCCTTGAGAGGTATCGCACAGGGTGGTTGTTTAGACCCCTCTTCCTTCTGGGTTTGGTTTTAATTTCTCAAGGGTGAGAATAGTTTGAGAGGGATCTGATGTAATTTATCGAACCCCTCTGTTCCATCCCATTGTGAAAATATAGTGTTTGAGGTGTTCTATGAGGCAACGGTATATCATTTCCAGAGTTTTCCAAAATTTCAGATTTTTCATCGATAGGTTGGGAATCGGTAGGTTGGGGGATGGTAGGTCAAGTGTTAATAGGTTAGGCATTGGTAGGTAGGGCATCAGTATGTTAGGCCTTAGTTAGTGGCATTGTTGAGTGGTTTTGGTGAGTGATGTCGTTGAGTGGTATCGATAGAAGGAAGTGATAAGTGGTGTTGATAGGTGGTGTTGGCGAGTGGTGTCTGTAGGTGGAATTAGTGGGTTAGGTCGATGGGTCTCATTGGTGACTTGTTCAATAGTGAGTCACCTGATGGTGGCTTAACCATCAGTGACTCACGTCGGTGACTCATCCATCAGTGATTCATTTCCATCTTTTCCCAATTTTTTCAGTTTCTCCCTTCTTACATCTTATTAGATGTTAAATGAGTTACCTATCATATTTAAGTGTTTCTAAAACCATTTTAAAGAATATGAATCAGGTATTAAATTAATAAGGTTCACGGGAACATTGAAATAGTCAAATTGCATAATCTTTATTGTGATCCTACTTTTAAGTACTTTTAAACGGTCTCTCTTCCGTTGACATTGGATATGGATTTTTTTAAAGCTAAGATCCTCTCTTCCTTAAACCCTTTTTTTTCTCTTAGTGCACCCAAAACTATTCTTCCCTAGGGATTCATGTGTTGTACTGTGAACTTTGGATCCATTTTTCCTTTAGAGTCCTTCCCACTACTTGGGAACCCCCTATTTTGGTGCTAGGAGGAGTTATTGATCATATGTTCTTTTAGGTTGGGATATCTTTATCGCTCTTTTAATTGTTTATCATGCAGGGTTGGTATACTTATGTTTTCATATAAATATGTTTGGATCGGTTTTTTTAATAAGTAATAAATGAGGGTTGGTAAGATGATGATGATGTTTGTTTTATTTAATCGGTTATCTTTGATACATGTTCTGAATTGTGTTGGTTGTATGCCTTCTTAAAATCGTGGTTATTGGTGGTCTTTGTTTTCTCACCAGACTCATGAATACTTTTTTATAATCTTCTACTGAACAGATGTGAACATTAAAACTTGATTAATCACATATATCTAGTTAATTAAATGGATTCCCCATGATCAAACTTGTTCTGTGATAACTCTAGATTTATCAAAGTGGAATTAAAGAATGAGTGCTACTACATATGAATACACTTTGATTGTTTGGTGTGGATGTGTGTTGTGTATGGTTCTATTCATCCTTGTATCTTGTGTTGATCATGTGGTGTTGTGGCTAGGGGTGTGGCTATGTGTATGGTGTGGTATGGGTGGTGTATTGGAATTTCAAGTTGATATACTGTTTGATTTTGGAATGCATTAATTTTTTATTCAGTGGGATTGTATCTAGGTTTTGTTATAGTTGTTGGGGTGTGGTATGTTTATGCAGTGGGGATACAAATGGTTTTGTTTGGGGGAGATGGATTTTTATGGTTGTGATGAGGTGAGTCATGTGGTTTGGATATAAGTTGGGGGGTTTTCTTATTAAGAGAAACTATGAGGCCACATGACTTTAAAGAATGATAATGGTGGTGGTTGTCTTGGGTGATAAGTGGGGATGAAGTGTGCACTGGGGTGTTTTCTCATAGTTTTATTCCTCTGTTTGGCTTGGTTGTGAGGATGGTTATGTGTTGTGGTTGTTATTTTTTCAATTAGGGATGGAATAACTAGTAAATTTATAATAATGTTAAAATGATTGGGTGTTCAGTAGCTTTATTTTATTGAATTCAGAAGATACTTTTATTCATCCTAATATGTGCATTTAGATATAGTAGCAAAGGTGGTAGTGTTATGGGATTGTTTTTTCTTGAGAACCCATAGTTTAGGCTGAGTGTTTGGTGCCTATATATATACTTTTACTTTCTTTTAATTCTATATGCACCCCATCGTAGTTGATCACAATGTTACAAAAACCCCTATTGTTACAGGAGAGGGTGTCTTTCCCAAACATCTTGGTGGGAGAATGGATGGTAGGACACCGACTCTTCCATGCTCCCTCTTCCAAGGGGTGATAACCTAAGATTCTTCGGTTAGGTGGTGGTTGTGAGGCCCAAGTGTGTGCGGGCAGTTTTTGTTTCCCCAAGTGTCTCCAATATGAGGTGTGTTGTGTTCCCAGGTTTTTTGGGATGAGATGTAGTTGGTTTGTGAACCATGTGTCTATTGGAGGGATGAGATATAGTTTCAAGGTCTAGGTGACTGTGGGCAGGATGTGATATGTTATGTGGCCCAAGTGTGTGGGTGTGGGTTGTGATGTGGTTCCTACATAAGATGTGGGAGCACCAAGATGTTTTCCATTAGGTTTTGAGAGTGTCTAATCAGTGGGAATGTTGTTTGGGGTACGCTATAATCAATGTTCTCTATACAACTTTACTTGACTTGTGTTATTTGTTGAGCATGCCTTTGGTGAGGATGGGGTTGCTATTATACCTTGTTAGGTGATTTTGGTTTTTGTTGTTTTCTCATGGGGTAATTAGTATGCTTCTCTACTTGTGTATGAGAGACTTCGGTTTTTCTCTATTGATTATACTTGTATGATCACCCTATATATATATAACTTATTTCAGGATTCCAAGAGGAATACAGGTACCATGTTGGGAGTTATTAGCTAGAACGTTGGGACAGTTGTCATGTCACTACTTATCTTTGTGTTTTTGTATTTACTTTGGAGATTTTCATTGTATTTCTAACAGTTTCACTTTAAACATGCATGTGGGATGGATTTTGGATTCTTTTATATATATATTTATTAGAGTTTTTTTGAGGTTCATACATCTTATATCCTGATCTTGGTTACTATAAAAGGGTAATTCCTCCCATTTGTGAGATTTATATACCCTTGGTTCTAATCGCCACCCAAGGGCCAACTGGAGGAAGGACTCAAGGGTCATTATCTCTATTCCTTCATTTCCAGCTTAGGAGGGGCATCTTTAGAGGGATGGGGCCATGAAAATGATTTTAGTTAAGAAAAAATTATAAAATATAATAAAATATTTGTTTAATTATCTACTGAATTTTCAAAACATTAAACTAAATTAGTATAAAAAATAATTCAACTATGAATACAGTTCATTGGAACTTGATGACTAGAAATTAGTTGACTAGAAATTAGTTATTTAAATTAAATATTAAGTTAGTTACCTAAATAAAATTTTATCTCATTTTAATTATAGAAAATAAAATTTTGACAAAATGTATAAATAGATTAGAATCTATAAAACTTCTAATAGAGTATGTTTTAGTTTTGATAAATCACATTTCCAATCTATTTAATTCATATATAAAATATCACCATTTTGTAATAAATTTCAATTTTTAGGTCACTAGAATAAATATTATTATTTAAAAAAGTTCAATCTTTTATTTTTCATAAAGAATTTATTTCCTAGGATCTAGCAGTTGTTCAACACAAAAATTTTTGGTAGACATGGGTTTCTAAAATTTTATTTTCTAACATAATTGATCCCAATAAATTTTTGTTACCAAGAACATACTTTAATATTTTATAGGAAAATAGCTTGATTATTTGCAATTAAAAAAATGGTACATGGATAGTGGTTTTCCTTAACACCTGACTAGAGACAAGTATAACTTCTAAAATTTTAAAATTTTAAATATATGGTAAGTTACATTCGGTTACAATTCACAATATAAAATCATTAGAATTAGTGATTTTTCTTTTCAAAGAAAAATATTTATTTCAAATTTTTTATATGTTTTAGGTATAAATAACAACCTTATCAGAATATTTAAAATATGAGATAAAGGTTATCTTGTAAAATTTACAAAAGATAAATGTATTATTCAAAGTTTAGAAGGTACTTTTATTTTGTCTACTTAAAGGCATGTGAATTTATATTCTCTTTGACTTATAATATTTAAGCCATTGTAATTTACCTTATTTAATTAAAAATGAATAAATATATTTATTTTGGCACAAAATAATATAACACTCTAACTTTTGGACCTTATCCAAAATTTCTAATAAATAACATGTTAAGGATCTACCAGGACTTAAATTTATTCCAACCAGAGTTTTTGATCCTTGTCAATTTAGAAATAAACATAAATATAATTTTAAGTCTAAAAGTGAAGTATAAACTTGTGAAGTTTTATGGTTATTACATATGGATTTATTTGGTCCAAAAAAAACTAGAAGAATTTGTGGAAAACACTATATTATATCCTAGTTGATTATTACACTAGATTTAGTTGCGTTTATTTTCTCACATTAAAATCCAAATCTCTTAATAATTTTAATATTTTTCAAGCCTATGTTAAAAATGATAAAAACTCTCCATTGATTACTATCTAGAGTGATCATGGTGATTTTTTGTTAACTTTCATTTTGAAACTTTATGTATAATTAAAAGTATTACTCATAATTTTTCAACACCTATAAAACCACATAAAAATGGTGTGGTTAAACTAAGAAATATAATTCTTCAATAAAATACTCAAAATATTCTAATTTATTATTATATTTCAAGACATTTTTGAGTTGATCCTATGAGTACTATTATATATAATATAAATTTAGTCTTACTCGGACCCTTTATTAACAAAACACATTATGAATTGTGGAAAAAAAGAAAGCTAAAACATTAATACTTCAAAGTATTTGGATTTAAGTAATTCATTTTTAATATTAAATATCAACTTCATAAATGTGATCCTAAGCATGATAAAGTAATTTTTATTGGTTATTTTATAACTATTAATTCTTATAGAATTTTTATCAAAAATAAAAATGTGTTTAAGGAAATGTGTTAAGGCACAGTCATGGGAACTCTCAAATAAAGTGTTATTTTTGGGTACTTAAGTGTAGTAGAGTAACTAACCAAGGTCGTCTCCCAAATGAGGAAGTAATTTAAAAACTTATTAAAGGTATTTTGAAAAAAAAGGAAATAAACAGACTTAGAAGGATGGGGGTTTGATGTTTATAAAATAAGAAGAATAAGTTTTCTAGAAGAATATTTTATTTTATTTTATTTTTTGTTCTTTTTTATGAAATAGAATTTTATTAATAAAACAAAATGGGAAAATATTTTTTTAGATAACTATTTAAAAAATAGTAACTAATCTAACTCTACCTATTCACTTACTTATTAATAATTATCATTTAAAATTAAAATACACTTAATTATAATCCCCAAATTTTCTAACCCCCGAACCCTACGATAGATAACTTAACCACAATGATGAAATGAATTGAACCCTAGGCTTTCTTTGGAACATGCAATTGTAACACCCTACGTTGATTGTCGTTCCAATAACAGCTTGTGTTCAGTGGTTAATTATAGAGAATATCCATTTTTTAAATGGGTATTAATTGAGTTTAGTGATTATATTTTAACTCTACAAATTAATTTCTTGTGGTTTTTTATTACCATTTAAAGTCGCGCTCCCACAATTCTCACAATTCTCGACCTCATGTGTTTTTTCATGAATTATTCAATTTCTTGCTTAGTTTATTTTTAATTTAATTGCAAAATTCATAAATCCTAATATGTGAATTATAGTATCACATTTATTGAAAATCATTAAGTGAATATGGTTATAGTAATATCAATTACTAATAAGAATTACTCTTCTATGGGTAGTGAAGTCATTGTAGAAACATTTTGCATTTTCAAAAGTTCATTGAAAGAGTATAACCCAATTATATTTCTAATATTGATTTATAGAAAAAATAAAAATATTAAGAAAAGAGTAAAATTTAAAATAATTGAAGAAATGGAAGATAAACTAACAGTTTATTGAAATAATAAAAATATTACAACAAAGAAGAGGAACATAAGATAATTTTGGAGGAGATCCTAGCTTGATATCTTCCCTCCTCCAATTTTGAATTTAATTTTAAAGGATCAAATTATTCTATTCTCCCAATCCTCTATGGCACTTCCAAACCACTAAAAATGATAAAAACACACATTTATAGAGTGGAATGGAGGCTCTGTACAAGTGGTTTCAAGTGTGAATGGGGAAATTCAGCCAAATATTTTATTCCAAGTTGAATAACATGTTTTACCTTTAATAAGTATAAACCAACTATCCTTATATAATGATGATTTTTGATAAATTTTGTCCTTTATAATATCTCCAAATGTAGGCCCAATCCAAGAATGTATGAAGAATTTATATCCTAAATACATAACTGATGTCCAATCTGGTGAGACCAGACCATCTTTAACTTTATAGCCCCTTTACTCCAATTAAATGCATGATTTGTCTCCCATGTTCTGAATTAAAGTTGTATTCCATTAATTTATGAACACATTTAAAAAAGTTTAATTTCAAATAAAACATTTAAAAATATTTATGTCTGAATTACTACAGTGCACTTTAAAGGGTTAAACTAGAATTTTCATCAAATTTTCAAATGAATGATCTAATACTAAATATTTTGTAAATATACATATTTAACACAATGTGAGGAAATTATATCATTTATTATCAATAAAATACTTAATAAATGATCTAATACTAAATATTTTGTAATACTAAATATTTTGTAAATATGCATGTTCATATTCCTCAACCCATAGTGAAAATATAGACAGAGTAAGATTCCCATAATGAGTCAATATCAATAAATTTTAAATCCATTATCTTGTAAATTGTATCAAAATAAAATCTAGTCATATTAATAACACTAATCATAGAAAAAAAATTTGTGGGTCCACCATGAAATTAATTCCCCATGTGTGTGTGTGTGTGTTCCATCCATTTCAAGATCATATCTCCACCCTTTATTTAGTATATTCAGGTCAAGTAAAAAAATTATTCTTACCCAGTTTAATTCACCAAACATATTCTGCATTTTTTTTCAATATACTTTCAAGACCTAATCACTTAAGAATTCCTAAAAGTCAAACTTTAATCTCCCAACCTAGATATCCCCATATGTTTTACATTTCAACACTCCCCTATTTATTAATATATATATATATATATATATATATTATTTTATTTTATTTTATTGATTTTTTTTAGGGAGTAAAACTATCGGATATTAGGTACACACATAGGTCAATTCAATACACTAGTGAAATTGATCAGAAGAGAAACAAACATATGGACCAACCACTGATATAAGATAAACTTTTTTTACCAAACTTGGCTAAACCTTCAATTGAGTAAGAAAAATTTCACAAGTCATGATTGCGTGAAAAGTTGTATAGAGAAATCAGTGAAACAATTTACCATGAAAAAATATTACAAATAATGGTTTCATAATCTAAAAGGATTTATAATGGCACAACCATTCATATCATTGAGGTCTTACATTTTCATAAAAATCAACCCTTAATACTGAAATATTTCAAATTCTTATCATGCCACCAATGAATTTGGAAAACATGTATTTTCCATATGTTCTATATTTAAATGATATTGTTACATGATATGTTTTTCATTGATTTTTTTGGTTTTTTTGTAGTTTTCTTTTGAAAATTATTACCAAAAAATTAACACAAAACACACACAAAATATACGAATGAAAATTCTAAATATCTACCCCAAAACGTTTTCCCCTACCCCACACTTAAAATATTTAATTGTCCTCAATTTAAACTGATGAGATGATATGTGCACATTAAATATATAATTTTAAATAGGATAAGTAATATTAAAGTGAAAGGGATAGGAAAAACCTGATATTTTCAAGTGATGATAGGGCCATGCAGTGTGATGAAATCAACTGCATCTGTAGGAAGTCCCTCAATGTATTGCTTCAAACATTTCCAATTAAATGTCAATATCCTTATAGTGTCCTCTTATGTGATCTCCACTACACCATAAGTAAAAATATTAGATACAACATAAGAACCTAACCATCAGGAACGAAACCTACCAAGCATCAACTTCAGCCATGAACTGTAGAGTATAACTTTCTCTCCTACATGAAACTACCTTTGTTGGATCATTTTGTCATGAGATGATTTTGGTATTTCCTTGTAGATCCTTGATCTCTCATATCATAACAATCGAATCTCCTCAAGCTCTTGAATTTTGTATCTTCCTTTGAATTCCATCTTGGGACAAGTCCATATTTCATTTCTTTATATCCAAACAAGCCTAATGCTCCACTTCCATAGGGAGATGAAAAACTTTCCCAAAAACAATCCTAAATGGGGATATACTGATGGGGGTATTTTATTTCATCATATAATCCCACATCACTTCATCCAATTACTTTCTCTAATATTTCTTATTCGGCTGCTTAGTTTTCTTCAAAATTTGTTTCAACTCTCGATTTGAAACTCTAGCCTGGCAATTTTTTAGGGGGTGGTATAGTGATTATGTTTTGTGTGCCACCCCATAATTATGAAGGAGTTATGAAAAAAAAATTCAAAAGTGTGTCCCTTACTCATTAATGATGGCCTTTGGTACTCCAAACCTGCAAAAAATATATGCTTTGACAAATTCCACTATAACATGAAAATCATCAATCCTGGTGGCCTTAGCCCCCACCCATTTTCTCAAATAATCAATATCGACCAAAATGTAAAATAATCCAAAAGAACTTGGAAAATTACCCATAAAATAAATTCCCCAAACATTAAAAATATCACAGAATAATATAGGCTTTTGGGGAAACTTGTGTCTCCTTGAAATGTTTCCAGTGTGTTGGCAACATGATCATGACATAAAAAACACATGAGCATCATGGAATAAGCTAGAAAAATATAATACAGAGTCTAAGACTTTACAATCTATCCATTGGGGTCCAAAGTGTCCTCCAAATGAAATTGTATAGAAGAAATGTAGAACAGACTCAAACTCATGATTAGGAACACACCTCCTAATAACTTGATCACTACACATGTGAAAGAGGTAGGGATCATCCCAAACATAAAATCTTGACTCACTCTTTAACTTTTTTACTTGATGTCTCTTTAAATTTGGAGTAATTTTAGAGGAAACAAGGTTGTTAACTCAATAATCATGCCAAGGATGCATGCCTGAGATGGAAATAAATATGATCATTGGAGAAAGTGTCCCGAAGTGGTACCTGGTCCAAGGTGTGAGCCTCTAATGTGTGATTAATCCTACCCATGTGATCCTTCACCAAGTTTTCTAAACCCTTATTATCCTTTATCTCAATATCAAATTCTGTAAGGAGGAGAATCCATCAGATAATCCTGGGATTCGTATCTGGATTCTTCAAGAGGTACCTCAAAGCTACATTGTTAGAAAAAACAACTACTTTAAAGCACAATAAATATCAATGGAATATATCTAAAGAAAATATGATATAAATAATATCCTTTTACATGGTTTTTTTGTTTTATTGGTCTCAATATAGTGTCCTCAAATCATAAGAAATCACATGTGAACTTCCCTCCACCCTCTGTGATAAGACAACTCCAACCGCAATGTTTGAAGCATCACACATGATCTCAAATGGAATATCCCACCGTGGGGGATGTATGATCAGTGGAGTGGTCATATTATTATTTATCACATCAAATGAATCCCTACAAGAAGCATCAAACAAAAAATCACAATGCTTTTGAAGTAATAGTAACATAGTAATAGAAATCTTACAACAATATTTGATGAAGCGCCGATAAAATCATGAATTCCCTAGAAAATATCTAACATCACCCACAAATGAAGGATAGGGTAAGGATGAAATAATATATACCTTAGATCTATCAATATATATCTCATGTTTTGACACTACATTCCCTAATACAATGTCATAATCTACCATGAAATGACACTTTTCAAAGTTCATGACCAGATTCTTCTCAATACAATGATTCAACGCCTTTCTCAAACTAAAGATACATTCATCAAATAAAGGTCAATGCACTATAAAATCACCCATAAATAACTCCATTTAGGTCTCAAATAAATCATAAAAATACCCACCATGCATCTCTAGAAGGTACCAAGGGAATTTCATAGTCCAAATGGAATCCTTCGTTAGGAAACTATATTGAATGGACAAGTGAAAGTTGTCTTTTACTAATCCTCTATAGCTATAGAAACTTGAAAATATCCATAAAATTTATCCAAGAAACAAGATTGTGTTTTTCTAGCTTGTCTCTCAAGAATTTGATCAATAAATGGGAGGGGGAAATGGTCCTTTCGAGTGGATTTATTTAGTTTTCTATCATCATTACACACACACCAACTGTTTTGCACCCTCATTGGAACTAATTTTTCTCTCTAATTTATAACAATAGTAACACCACTTTTATTAGGCATAAACTGAATAGGAATCATCCACTAGGAATCTAAAATGGGATAAATTATACCTACCTAAATAAATTTTTTAACTTATTTTTAACAACTTCAAGAAGAGTTGGATTCATCCTCCTTTGTAACTTCCTAACAAGTTCATCCACATACTCAAGAAAATCCTATGAATGAAAATGGAGGGGATAATATCTGATATGTCAGCTAAATTCTACCCTCTTTCCCTAATTTTCACTCTCAAAAGATTCAAAAAATTATTCATTTTTAAAAGGAATATTGTTAGCAATGGTAATAGGTAATCTCTCACCACTTAATAAGTATTATTATTTTAGATTTTGTGGAAATGGATTGAGTTCAAATAAAGGGGGTGTTGTATGGATGGATAAATTGAAGGAATTGAAATATTCTCATAATGAACATAATCACTAGAATATACATCATCAAAATCATATAATAATGTATCAAATCCATCATCACACTCAACAGTTAAGTCATAATCAGAGTGAACATGATCAAAATCAGAATATTCATCCATTTCAAAAATAAAATCTAAGAGATTTTTTTGCATTATAAAAAGGTGTGGAATTGATATTAAACATAAAAATAGATTTAATGCTCATAATCTCTCTAAGAATTGGAAAATAAAATTCCATGGGGTTTTTACTTGGCTATTCAAAATGGGAGATAACAAAAATAGAATGGTCCTAGGTGGTTTACTTCATGAGGCCCATAACATTAAATATCACAAATTCAACTCCAAGCTCCATGGAAAGTTTACCCTCAAATACATTTATGATAGTTTTTTTTAGTTTTGGGGAATGTTCTACCTAAGATAATGGAGCATGATAATTTACATGATCATCCTCCATGTTAATCATGTAGAAATATGTTGTAAATATCATGTCTCTTACCAGAACAAGTACAACCTCAAGGACTCCCACTAGATATTTTAGATATCTATTCACCAACTACACCACTACTCTCATCGACGTCAACTCACTAACCCATAAACAAGAGAATATTGAGTGAGGAATCATATTTATGGAAGCAAATAAATCACATAAATCATCAGAAAAGTGAAACTCCTCTATGGTTCATGGTATGGTGAAGGTCCTTGGATCCTTGCACTTTTTTGGAATTGCTTGAGTTAGTGTAATTAGTGCTGACACATTCCCTCCAATATTGATCCTCTCATTTCCCATAATCCATCTTTTAATTAGTACAATGGTCTTTTAATAATTTGGTATACCTTAGGATTTTCTTATTGTCTTCAATAAGGGGGATGTTTATCTCCACATGCTTGAATATGTCCAAAACCTCTTTTTGTATCGCCTCTTCATCCATATTCTTGGTTTGTACAACTCTATTTGGAAATGGAATGGGTTTAATAGGAATATCATAAATATTTTTCTTACCTTTGTCTATCTCTTTTTGATTCTCATTAATTGTTCTTGAATAGTGCTTCTTTGAAGTTGAGGTGAATCTCAGTGGGACAATAGGTGTAGAGGTATCTGTTGTTTTCTTCCCACTTCTCAGTGTGATGGCATTTACATTCCCCTTAGTATTTATAGTAGGTTGGGAAGGAATATTTCTATAGTTCTTACTTACTAGTTCATGGAGGGTTGTGGCAATATGGATCATTTGTGTTTTCAACTCCCTCTACTCAGAACCTTGACTCTTTACCTCATTCTGTTGATTAAGAACAATTTGTTTCAAAATATAATTATTTTTATAATATACATTTGGTTGAGAATTACCTTATTGTTGATTTTTTAATTCTTGAGCTTCAAATATTCTTTGGGGTTTTTGGAAACCCTTTTGGTAAGGCATAGGTTGTTGGAAATTTTGTTGAAAATGAGGCCTTTGTTGTTGTCCAGAGCCATACCTCATGTTTGATTGATCCTTCCACCCTTGGTTGTATATTGGAGAAAATTAACCATACTTATTATGGGGATGTGAAAGTTGTTCCTACTGATATGGTCCCCCAAGGAATACTGCTATACAATCCTCTATCTCTTGTATTTTGGGTAATAAGTCAGTTGGATGATCTATTTCAATGAAAATTACACAAGGTCTTATAAGATTGGGTTAGGATGTCTTTTGATCCAAAGAAATTTGCCTCACTATAGTGGTCAAATCATCCAAATTGGTATCAATTAAATGACTTTCAATAGAATAAAGACTTGCCTGATGTACTCCTATAACATGTGGTGTACCTCTATTGTCAAATTTTTGGGTGTTTTATACCATCTTGTCGATCAACACAAGTGAAGATGCTGGTGGTTTCTCCACCAATTATCCTTTAGATGCATCATCCAACATTATTCTTTTCATAGGTTTGAGGCCTTCATATAAGTATTGGATGAGAAGTTTCTCACTATTTTAGTGATATGGGCATCTTGCACAAAACTTCTTGAACCGCTCCCAGTACTCATACATTGACTCCCATTGGGCTTGTTTGATTTCTGAGATCTCTTTTCAAATGGAATTATTCCTTAATGTTGAAAAAAAAAAATTGTAAGAAAATATGTTTTGAATCATTCCAACAAGTTACATTTTTAGGTATTAAATAATTCATCTAGTCTTTTGTAGTTCCATAAAATGAGAATGTGAATGCTCTTGGTTTTCTTTAATATTCAAAGAAATTTCTTGGTTTAAGGTTTGAGAAAACCACATTAAATTATTTTATATTTTAATTTGTATCCCCACAAGATAATCCATGAAATTTTTGAAGTAGTTTAATTAACCTAGATTCCCTTTCAAAGTCCAACTCAAGCTTTGGATATGAAATACAATTTGGTTTATAGTTAATTTCAAGTGCAGCCAATTCTCGAATGGTTATATTAAGTTTGTTGTTATTTTTTATATACATTGGTTATTGTTTTATGTTTGAATTATAATTTCTTACAATTTCAATGTTACCAGAATAAATTAATTCTTCAACTGGTAGAATGTTGAAACTTCCCATCTATTGAGATTATATGATTCAATATCGAAGGCTATATTCAATATTAGGGTCAAGATCTAAGATATCCTCAGGATTAGTTCCTATCATAAATAAAATAAAAGGAAAAAATTAAATGAATAAAATTGGACCATAATAAAAAAAAAGTTTTAGTTGGTTTGATTAAAATAAAAGAAGAGAAAAAAATTGAGAAAGGGGGAAAAAGAAAGAAATAATAGAATAAAATAATAAAATAGAAAATAAAAGAAATACCTCTAATTGGTTGAATAAATTACTTTCCTCCCCAGAAATGGTTCCAATTTTGTAGGTTTATGTTGTGGGTGTTATAAAATTAAGTGTGGTTTTTAGGTACATAGGTGCAGCAAAGTGGATAACCAAGGTCATCTCTCAAAGGAGGAAGTAATTTAAAAAATTGTTAAAGGTATTTTGAAAATAAAATAAAAGGGAATAAAAAATATAGAATGATGGGGGGATTTTATGTTTATAAAATAAGAAGAATAATTTTCTTGCAAGAATATTGTATTTTTTTTTGTTCCTGTTTTTTGAAATGAAATTTGATTAATAAAACACAATGAGAATATGTTATTTTAGAAAACTATTTTAAAAAGCATAGCTGATATAACTCTACCTATTCACTTACTTATTAATCATTATCATTTAAATTAAAATCCACTTAATTATGATACCCTAATTTACTAACCCTCTAACCATATGGTAGTTAACTTAACCACAATGATGAAATGAATTGAACCCTAGGCTAGCTTCAGAATATGTAATCGTAGCACTTGGTATTGATTGTCGTTCAAATACTAGATTATGGTCAGTTATAAATTAGTTAACATATTAATTATTTAAATGAGTATTAATTGAGTTTGGGGATTATATTTGAACTCTAAAAATTAATCTCGTGTGGTTTTTTATTATCGATTAAGGTCGTGTTCTCACAATTCCCACAATTCTCAACCTTGCGTGTTTTTGCATGAATTGTTCAATTTCTTTCTTTGTTAATTTTAATTTAAAAAACACATAAATAATAATATTTTAATTATAGTATATCATTTATTTGAAACAATTAAGTGAATATGTTTATAGTTAGATCAATTAATAAGAATAATTACACTTATATGGGTGGTGTATTCATTATAGAATTGTTTTTCATTCACAAAAGTCTGTTGAAAGGGTATAACCCAATCATGTTTCTAATCTTGAATTCTAGACCAAAGAGTAATATTAATAAAATAATAAAATTGAAAATAACAGAATAAATGGAAGATAAACTAAGATTTTATTTAAATAAGAACAATATTACAACAAAGAAGAGGAATATTAGAGCATTTTATAGGAGATCCTAGATTGATAGATTCCCTCCTCCAATAGTGAAATTAATTAATAAGAAACCAATTATTCTCTTCTACCAATCCTCTATGGCATATAAAAACCCATACAAATGATAAAAACACACATTTATAAAGTGGAGGGGAGGCTAGGTTACATGTGGTTTCAAGTGTGAATGGGTAAATTCGACCAAACATTTAATTTCAAGTTGACCCACATGTTTGACCTTCAAAATGTATGAACCAGATTTCTTTCCAGAAGGATGATTTGTGAGAAATTTTTTTCATATATCTTCACATAAAATGCGGTCCCAATAAAAGTAGGTATGAAGAATTTATGGCCAAACTACAAAACTGATGTCTAATCTAGTGAGTCCATCCCATCTTTGACTTCATGGCCATTTTACTCCAATAAAATACATGATTTATCTTCCATGTCCTGAATTAAAGTTATATACCATTAATTCAGAAACACATTTACAAAATTTTAATTCCAAATAATACATCTAAAAATATTTATGTCTTAATTACTACAGTGCACTTTAAAGGGTAAAATTGAAATTTTCATCAAATTTTCAAAGGAATGATTTGATCCAAAATATTTTATAAATAAACATATTTAACAAAATGTTAGGAAATTATATCATTTATTATAAATTAAATACTAAATAAAATTATTTTTTATCCAAATAATTCTTGAAATTTTTGATGAATATGATCCATTTTTATTGAAAACTTCAAGAAGTTCATCCTTTAAATATTATTTTTGAAATTACTCCTTTTAGTTTACTAGAATTTTATTCAAAACTACTAAAAGAAAATATTTTTGATGTTATTTCATTAGATTTTCAATATCGATAAATTAATTAAATGGAATATATATATCTAATACTTTATGATCAACTTACCACTTTACCTAAAAAATTGATTATAAGGATTCATCCTACTGATAATAGTACTATGGATGTAGGTCAACCAGTTAGAACTGTTTTTTTAAGAAATCAATGTGATTTTCATAAATTACTATCATAACTAGAACCTAAAATTATTTATTATTCCTTAAGTTATGAAAGTTGGATAAAATATATGCAAAAAGAGTTCAATCATTTTTAAGGTATCAAGTTTGGACCATAGTTGAATGACTTAAATATCTACTGATAATAAAATTTAAATGGTTTTTGAGAAAAAAGGTGATGAAAATTTAATTTTTTTATAAATAAAGTAAGAATTTTTGCTAAAATTTATTATTGGGAGGAGGGAATCGAATATGGTAGAACCTTTAAACCAGTATAAATATTAGAATCAATATAAATTTTACTATCCTTTATAGAACAATTCAATATTACTTTATTTTAAATGGGTATTAAAATTTCTTTTCATAATGGATACATTCAATAAGAATTCAATGTTGAAAAGCCTCCTAGTTTTTAAGACACTAATTTAAAAAAAATGTATCTAAACATGCTAAATAAATTTATAGTCATAAACAAAACACCGAAGATTGGTATGATAAAATTTCTGGATATTTACTTCAAAATAATTTTGTTAAAAGAAATTACAAACCCCCATTTTTTATCAATAAAATTTTTAAAGACACCATCATTGTTAAAATTTATATTAATGGTGTAATTTTTTGTTCAACTCAAAAATTTCTTTTTGATGGATTTTTTACACTTATAAAAAATGAGTTTAAAATGTGAATAATGGGTGAACTAAAATTTTTCCATGGTTTTTAAATTTCTTAAAAACTAGAAGTAAATATTTTAATTCAAAATAAATATATCAAAAACTTACTAAAATGTTTTGGTTTTGAATATGATTCGAAAATAAGTACTCCACTAGTAACTTTTATCAAACTTGATCATGATGAATCTGGTAAAATGGTAGATAAAAAAATTATAGAAGTATGATTAGTATTTTACAATATCTTATATAAAGTAGACTAGACAATAATCTTTTAGTATGGTTATGTGTGATGTTTCAAGAAAATACAAAAGAATTAAATTTACAAGTGGTAAAAAAGTATTTTTTTTGTTACCTTAAAGGTACTCTAGAACTGTTTTGTTTATTCCTCTAGAAATGATTTTGATCTTAAAAGTTTCTCAAATGATAAATTTAGAGGATATAGATTAGATTGAAAATCTATATTAGGGACATATCAATTCTAAAGAGAAGCTTTTTCTTCATGTTTAAACAAGAAGAAAAATTATGTCCCACTTTCCACTATTGAAGTTGAATATATATCTATAGTAAAATACCTGATATATAACACCCTAATATTTTAAAGCATGAACATCATATTTGATATCATATATGACACGTGACACTAAACTTATAAGATAATTTAACACCCTAATACATTATGATATAATTATTTTAAAATTAATTTAATCTATTTGATAACTTTCAATGCATGCAATACATGGTTTGAATGAAACGCGATACTCTATTAAAATATTATTATTTAAACATGACCATTATAACCTAGCCATTAACTTATAGGGTTTGAATAGTAATAACTAAATTTTTAAAATTATATGGTGTAAGCATGTATAAAATAAATTATATGGTTATCTATTTATTATAAACAAAATCATAACCACTTGAAAGAAAAAGAAATATTTTCTAAAAAATTGATTTTTTTCTAAAAGGCAGTCTCGTCGCGCTTTGATCAAATAATTTAAAATTAATTTCTACCAATTTTAGAAAATATATTTGAAAAAATAATCTTCATTTTATAAATTTAAATTTTCAAAAAAAAATTCGGTTCAATGTGTTAGAATTTTCTGAAATATAAATTTTTCATTGAATAGTGAAAAATATTTGTTTTTATTAAAAACTGTCTTTTTATTCAAAGAGTTTAAAAGAAAAATTTTATTTTAATATATTTTTTAAAGTAAAATTATTTAAATTATATATAAATTAATCCAATTTATGTCATTTTAATCAATTTCATAATTATTGTTTATATAAAAACTTTATAAGATTTTGAAACTTTTCTCTTTAAGAAAACACTTTTTCATCAGGTCAGTAATGTTAGATTTAAATTGAATTTTGAAACTTATAGGAATGTAACTTGAAAAAATAGATTCAATATTTGGAATATTCATAATTTATATTATCAAATAATTTTAAATTATTTTCTTATTATAAATAATTGAAAAAATAGTGAAAAATAATTACTATGGTTAAGGTAAAAATGGGTTTATATGGTGCCCAAACTAAAAAGATAAGAGGTATAATAACCTAGAAACTTATAAAAAAACAATTTTACAGACATATTTAGACCTTATAACATATAATTTTTGATAATTTCCAATTTTTTATCCATTTTTGATGTGAAAAAAGTGGGTATACTTTTGTTTCAAAAATTAGAAGTGTGCTACTCACCTCACTTATAAAAGACCACCAACTCTCCTATCCACTTCACACATCCAAAACAATTTATTTTATCCAATAACTACCAAAATTTATTACTTACCTCTCTACCCACACCCTATACACATTTTTTATCATAAATCAAATCTAGTGAGTCTTTAGGTTATACCTAAAGATGTTGTCCAAACAAGAGGTAAAGTTTTTAACTATGGGTTTTTGTTTTAACTATTCATAAAAATCTTTAAAAACATTTCAAATTATGATAATATAATAAAAAAAATTATATCTAAAATATACTTATATGTTGTTATTATAATTTCAAAACCTATATCCATCTCTAATTCAATCAAATTGGATCGAAATCATCTTTCGTGTGTATGGTGGACTACCGCCTCACGAACCGATGTTTTTCATTTTGCATCACCACCTATCATGACTATATATAATGATGTATTAAATTTTTACAGGATATATTTATGATATAATTATAACTATATAATTATAATATCACATATACCATATTATCACCCAACCCATTGGAAAACAATAATTCTACTCATGTATTTGGTGGACTACTACCTCACGAACCGATGTTATTTTTTTTCATTTATATTTTACTTGGATGGTTATAAGGATATATTAAATGAATATATATGATAGTTGTAACATAATTATACTTCTTTAGTTATTATATCACATATAACTTCTTAATTTTTATTCTATGGGGGATACAATAACGTCGTTCATGTGTAAGGCGGACTACCACCTCACAAAGCGATGTGATTCATTTTTCACTAATGCTTTTCATGAAAGGTAATTAGGGTAATTTTAATGAATTTATGTAATATATGTGACATTAAAATCATTTTATAAAGTTAATTTATATTTAAAATTTATTTCCTTTCATTCTTCGAGAAAATGTAAACATCGTTCATGCATACGTATGGTCTACCGTCTCTATGATCAATGTATTTCATTTTCTATCTCTAACTTTCATAGATTACTATAAATAAAAATATAATGAATATATATTATATTTATATCATGTTTTATATTATTTATATTATGGAACCATGATAAAATTATGAGGAAATAAAATAAAAAATCAAAACATACACAAAAAACAAAGTAGGTATTTCCCAAAACATGATTTTAACATGGAATTGTTAATAAATAGGAAATAAAATTTCATAACTAAATAATATATGGTATGATATATATATATATATAATTATTATTATGTAATATATTTATAATAAACCTTGGTTTATTATATATTTGGTTCAAACATATATGAAGGAATTCGAACCTGTGGTAAGGGATTTTCTTCTCACTTTTACTTTTATGAGACATACACAATATTCACCAATTATTCCTTTATGTATTGTATATAATTCCCATTTGATATGTTATATCATGAATATATTTATATATGATTATTTATTTTATAGGTATTATGATTTAGAAGTTACCAAAGTGGTAAGGGTTTATTTCACAATCTCGTCATTATTTGGGATTATTTTTATTTAAGTCTCCCTTGGGGAATTTATTTGATATTATATCTAAAAATAAATATATTTTTTATCCACTCTTTATTCAAGAAATTATTCAAGAATTAGTTTCATTTTTTCACTCTTTGGTCCTTATAATTATTAGGAAAGTGTTTTTTATGAAAATATGACATTATTTCTCTCTTCGATTGAAAATCCTTTTTTATCAAAATCCGTATTTTCTAAAAAAAATTCAAAAAAACATTTCTAAAATGATTTATTAAATACATGTTTACCCATTTTGACTATAAAAAAAATAAATTAATCTTTATTTTGTTTTCGAAATAAGACCAATTTGTCTTTTACCATAAATGTGAAAAGAATCTTTCTTTTAAAGTGTACGCTATGAATTGAATTTTCCATTGTCATGACCACTCAATATTTTAAAGTTTATTTTACAAGTTTTAAATATTTATTTTAAAGGAAAATTATTTTCAAAATATTCTTTGAACTTTAAATTTAAAAAATAGTTTTAAATTGAAAATATTATTTTCCTCAAAAATATTTTTAATTAAATTTTTATAGTATTTTAATTCATCAATAAAATCAAACCTTTATTATACTTATGAAATAACAGGGATATATTATATTGATGTCATAATTATTATTTATTTGTATGATTTATGGTCATTTTTAATGGGAATGTAAAATTTTATTATCATTCACCATATTAGTTTCGGTGGTTTATGATTATTTTTATTTGATTGGGGTAAGTATTAACATTTTGTATGCTAGTTTTTCAATATAAATTTTTATATTAATTATTTTTCACTCACTTCATATGAGGAATGAATTAGAATTAGTAAGTGATGGGTGGGGCCTAATTATATATAGACCCCTCATGCATTGACATGCCTCATGAGAAAATACATTTCACCAAATTAGATAGGTTTCTACCCAGAGATTTAAACTATCTTTTTAAAGGTATTGACTATTTCAGATATATGATATTATACATTCCCTCATTATGAGATCAGTTATTTCCAGTTGAGTATTTTATTAGTTAGAATATACATGGATAATTTTCAAGATTATGTGATTATTTAAATGATATTATTTTATTATCATTTATTTATACCATATCATGCTTGGTTTATTGATTAAATGGAATGTGTTTTAGTTATTTACCATGTCATATTGATTATTCTTATTTATTCATGATGGTGTCCATTTTATACTTACCCATACTGTTCATCTAATCTCACCCCTTTCTACTGTTTTATTTTTCCTAGTATACCAAGATTTTTTTTTGATTGATGTGCAAGGATATTTCATAAGGACTAATGGTGTTCTCAAAGAAAATACTTCACATATTTTATTTTTTCAATTGTAATGTGAAAATAAATTATGTATCTAGTTTACCAAGACTATTAAACTATTCATTCCTTTGGTATGTTATTCCTTGTATCTTATGCTAATGTAATAAAGAAACCCCCAGCTCTAGGCTATTGGATTCAAGTCCTTTATATTTTTTATTAGAGGAAGTTTAGTATAAATCTTGGGAACTGGATTTAGGAAAACCAAAATTTGGGAACATAATCTTATGATATAATTTGAGGATAAGTATATAAGAACAACCTAATGATTTGTTATGGTAGATATTATAAATTTTTTCGAGAATTATATCCCCACATGGATACTAAAATTGGACTTGGTTCTGTAATAGTTCTACCTAGGGGTAATAACCCTAAAAAGGGTGCATTGGGATTTGACTCGGTCATCACTTGGTACATAACAATGGACATTACTGTGCATTGGGTTTGACACTCTTTGTGGATATTATATAGTAAATTTACATTTTCTTTATAAACTATTATGATGGATTTGAAAATATTTTATGATTTTAAAATTTTCATTTGGAAACCATGTTTATGGTTAAGAAATTATCCATGCATAAATTTATCAATATTTGCTAAGTGTCACTAGATTTGGAATTATAAATTATTTTTCTTAATGTTTTGATCTAATCTAGTGTATAAAATAATTTATAAATAGCACCTCATGGGAGAAATTTGAACCGTATCAATTCACATACTCTATGTAGATATTTACCTCTTGTGTAAGATAATGAAGTTATATTAAGAGTTGTGGTTGGAACTAATAAAATTATAACCATATTTGGGAAGCTGAATAAGGTTATGAAAAATAAAATTTCCCATGTATAGTAGCATATGTATCCAAAATTTGGTAAAATAATGTTATATCACATCATATAACAGCAACATCTATCATTTAATGAGACTAAAAATCCATTTGTAGTTGAGAAATGGATAAGTTCCTTAGATAATATATTTCTCGGTCTAGGTAGTAATGAAAGGGGGAAATATGCCATGGAAGTATATCATCTATCAATAGATGTAGATTAATGGTGGTAAATTATTTAAAACACTAAAGACAAATAGTAAATAACATGCATTAAATAGAATGATTTTAAGTAACTCTTATTGGAAAAATATTTTCCTCATGATAAATGCTAAGATATGGAGAGAAAATTCTTGAGTATAAGATAAAAGTAAGATGAAAATTCTATTAAGTAGGAAGAAAAAATTACGAGGTTATCATGGCATGCTACATACTATTTATGTAATTCAAAGACCGATATTTTTCATTTCTTTGATGGGTTAAATCCAATTATTTTAAGGGATATAGTATCATAATCATTCATATCATAAAAGAACATGGTATCATGTGATATCAATACAAGGAAATAATTCTATAATTCTTGTGGATTTTATGGAAATCTGGATAAGAAGAGTATAACAGAGTAAAATACGGATAAAGGGAATAAGGGAAAGAATGATTTTCCCCATGTGATAATTGTGGAATGAAACACAATAGAACTCGCCTAAATATAATGGGAGTTTTCTACAAGTCTAGAGAGAAAGGCCACCATGATCATGATTTCAAGGGAAATAAATAAGTTTCCAATGTTCAATTATTCAGTTGTAATGAGGTGGGTACTATGAAAATGAATGTCCAAAGCATCAAGGGAATATACCCTAACATAAGATAAGGGATCAAGGTCAATCATATTCTATTACTATAGTCGAATTGGAAGGATTAAAGTTATAGTGTGTTTAAATTCAAGAATAATGGTGTAGAATTATTTTAACTAATGCTATTCTAGTTATAAGAATTATAAAATATATAAATATTGTATTGTATTTGTTTTTCTTTAAGGATTTGAGAGAATATTCTGAATTACACTGATGATCAGGAAAAGTGTTTTAGTGAAAAGTTAACTTTTTTGGAAAACACATGATATAGGGAATATAACCCTTAAAATTTTCCCAATGATGAGATAATAATGATAAAGTGATATTTATGGAATAGTATTGGTGACAATGAAATTGGTTAGTGGTTTGATGGTTTTTTTATCTTTTTTGGAGTTTACTACATGTTTGGATTCATGTAATATATTCAAAACCCTAAGATTTTTTTTGGAAACATTCATGTTTTCATTATTGTTTTATGGTGATCAAGGTAATCAAATATTTGGAATGGGACATTAATATCCACTTTACATTTTCTGGAAAATATAATTTCGATTTAGTGACCTTCCTTCTAAATTTGGTCAGAAATATTTCAAATGATCCTTAAGGTCAACTATTTATGGAATGGATTAAGATGAACTTTTGGTGTTATTAGGTAAATTTTTTAAACCATTTTTTATTAAATATAGTATAAATATATTGTTACTATTTTATGGATCTTATAATTTGTTAAAATTTAATTTTAGTGATACAGGTATAAAAATTTCATTTTTGGATATTAAATTCTTGTAGTAAGAGATGAAGTGGTAATTAATCAAAGAAAAACCAAAGGATGAAATTTTTCTTATGAAATATAAATATATCAAGTGATTATATTTCCTTATATTCCTAGATAGTAAAATAATCCCTTAACTCTAGGAAAAAAGATCATGAAAAAAATGTTAGCATAATGCCTTCATTTCGGATGAACCGATGGTCTGTTTAACCTTTACGGATTTATGGATTAATGTTTATTAACCATCTTTGGATCACCCATTTTTTTGTGATCAATTATCTCTATCACTCTATAAAATTATTTAATCTTTTCTTCCATGTCCATATCTTTACTTCCCACCTATGTTCTCCTACTTGGAAACCTAGTTATGTAATTATCCTAGATGACATTTATACTTCCCTTTCTCTCTTATCAAGAGAATTTTATATTAACCCTTCTCAAGAAATGGTATATTAATAAATATATTTTCAAATTTCAAAACATTTATTATCATGATCGAGATTAAATTGTGAGGATGCAATTTTTTTAAGGCGGTAGAATGTAATACCCTGAGATTTTAAAACAGGGACATCATATTCAATAGAGTATATGACATGAAACACCAAGAATATAAGATAATGTAAAAACCTAAGACTTTACAATATATTTATCTTTAAATAAATTCAATCTCTTTGATATCTTGCAATGAATGCAATAGCGGGTTTGAATGAAGCATAATACTCTATTAAAATATTATTACTTAAACATAAACATTATAACTTAACTGTTAAGTTTTTTAGTATGAATATTACTAAATAAATTATTAAAATTATATTTATTATTAAATTATAAAATAAATTTAATTTTTAACTATTAATTATAAATAAAATAATAAATATTTCAAAAAAAAGAATTTTTTTCTGAAAAATTGTATTTTTTTTAAAAGGCGGCCTAGTCGCGCTTTACTCATATAATTTAAAATTAATATGTTATCAATTTTATAAAATTTATTTGAATAAATAAATTCATTTTTTAAATCTACATGTAAATATAATCTTTAGGTGAACTTTTGAAATTTTTCTAAAAAGATAATCTTTTCAATGAATAGTGAAAAATATTGGCTTTTATTAAAAACTGCATTTTCATTCAAATCATTTACATCCTAAATTTTATTTTAATATAGTTTTAAAAGAAAAATTATTCAAATTATATATCTATTAATACAATTTCAATCATTTGAATAATTTTCATTTTTAATTTTTATATAAAAACTTTTTAAACATTTGAAACTTTTCTCTTCGGAAAATAATTTTTTCCTCACATCTGTGGGATTAATATTAATTTAAAAATATTTAATTATGTGAATAAAATTTAAAAAAACTGATTCAATATTTGTAATAATCATAATTTATATTATATGACAAGTTTAAATTAATTTTTAACCATAATGAATAGTAAAATAGTAAAAATTATTTACCATAGTTAAGGTGAAAATGGTTTTACTCAGTGTTAAACTAAAAAGAAAAGGGGTAAAATGACCAATAAAATTTTATATAACCTATTTTATGGAAATATTTATAACTTATAACCTATAATGTTCAATAATGGACCATTTTTAGCATTGTTTCATGTGAAAAAATGGGTACATCATTTTCTTTTCAAAAATTACATGTGTGCCACTCACCTTACTTATAAAAGGACACCCCATCTCCTCTACTATTCACACATATAAAATCATTTATTTAAGAAAATAACAACCAAATGTATTCCTTAATTCCCTAACCACATCTAAGAGACCTTTTTATGACCATAAATCAAATATAGTAAGGCTTTAGGTTAAACATAAAAAGGTTTTTTGGAGAAGAGGTAAAGTTTTTAACTATGCAATTTTGTTTTAATTCTTCTTCTAACTACATAAAATATTTTAAAATTATGATAAAATAATAAAAAAATATCTAATATTTAATAATATTTTATTATGTAAACCTATTTCCATATCCACTTCCATCAAATGGGATACAAAATCATTATTCGTGTGTACAGAGTACTACCGCCTCCCAAACCGTTGTTATTCGTTTTCCATCACCCTCTATCACAGTTGGATATAATGATGGATTTAATGTTTTTGTGATATATTTATGATATAATTATACATTTTTAATTATAATACCACATATACCTTTTTACTTCCCAACCCATTAGAAAATAATAACGTCACTTGTCTGTTTGGCGGACTACCGCCTCACAAATCGATGTGATGTGTTTATTATTTCTATTTTACATGGATTGTAATAAGGATAGATTAAATGAATATATATGATATTTTTAACATAATTATACTTTTTAATTTTGATATCACATATATATTCTTACATTCTATTCCATGGGGGATATAATAATGTCATCTGTGTGTACAGTGGACTACCGCCTCACAAAGTGATGTGGTATGTTTTATTATTGATGATTTAAATGGAAGGTAATTAGGGTAAATTTAATGAATATATGTGATATATATGACATAAAAATTATTCGTTAAAGTTAATATATTATTTTACTTTTTTTATTTCATCTATCATAAAAATGGAAACATCATTCAAGCGTACATACGGTCTACTGTCTCTATGAACAGTGTATTTAATTTTCTATCTATAAATTTTATGGATTAAAATAAATATATATATAATGAATATATATGATATTTATATCAAAATTAAAATAATTAATATTATTTAAACATGATCAAATTAAGAGTAATGAAAATAAAAAATCAAAACATACATGAAAAACAAAGCAGTTATTTCCGGAAGCGTGATTTAAACATGGAATTGTAAATAAATTGGTAATAAAATGACATAAGTAAATAATATATGGTGCGATATATATATATATATATATATATATATATATCTGTGTGTGTGTTTGTGTGTGTGTATTTATAATAGATGTATAATAAACATATATTTAATATATAGGATATTCAGACACATAAGAAGGAATTCGAACCTAAGGTAAGGATTTCCCATCTCACTTTTACTTTCGTGAGACATACACCATATTCACCACTTATTCATTTACATGGTGTATATACTTCCTCTTTGATATGTTATATCATTAATCTATTTTTATTCACAGTATTTAAAGTTTTATTTGAATAATACTTCTTTTAGGGGGATTATATTTCAAAAGTTGCTAAATTTATATGGACTTATTTCATAATCTCGTCATTATTCAGGATTGTTTTTTGTTTAAGTATCCCTTGGGGGATCTTAATCATTTTAATTACTAAAGAGTGAAAAAATAGTACTATTATCCTATAATTATTAGATATTTATATACTAAACTCAATATATTTTATTATCCTATAGTTATTCATGAACTTTTTCAATTAATAGTACTATTTTTTCACTCTTTATTACTTAAAATGATTAAGAATTTTTTTTAATAAAATCTAACTTTATTTCTCTCTTCGATCAAAAATCATTTTTCATAAAAATACATGTTTTCTAAAAAAATTAAAAAAAAATTAACCTTTTAAAATGATTTATTAAAAACATTTTTATATATTTTTACTTTTTAAAGAAAAAAATAGAGGAATATTTATGTCATTTTTTAAAAAAATGTATGTTTATCCTTTACTGAAAATCTGAAAGGAATCTTTGTTTTAATGTGTAGGGTATGAATGGAATTTTCCACCATAATGACCACTCAATATTTTAAAGTTTATTTTAAATTTTTTAAAATAATATTTTCAAGGAAAATTATTTTCGAAATATTTTGTGAACTTGTTGTTTTAAAAATAGTTTCAAATTGCAAATTTTATTTTCCTAAAAAATGTTTCATGATATTTTTATGATATTTATATTCATCAATAACATCAACCCTTTATTTTTCTTATGACCCACTAAGGATATGTTATATTTATATCATAATTATTATTTATTTGGATGGTTTATGATCAGTTTGACTAAGGATTTACAATTTTATCACCATTAACCATATTGTACCAGATAATTTATGTTAATGTTTATTTTATTAAGAAAAGTGTTAACATTTTCTATTTTAGTTTTTCAATAAAAATGTTTATATTGATTATGTTTCACCCCATTAATTTTAGTAATCCATTGGACTTAGTAAGTGATGGGTGGGGCCTAGTTATAGATAGACCCTTGATGCATTGAAAGGTCTCATGATACAAATTAGTTAGCCAAATTATATGGGTTTCTATGTATATATTTGTACTATATTGTGAAAGGACTTGACAGTTTTAGATTTATGGAATTATGAATTCACTAATTATGAGATCAGTTATTTTCCTATGATTATTTGATTTTTTATAATATCCATGGATAATTTTCAATATTATGTGATTATTTATGTGGATATATTTGATCATTATTTATTTATTCCATATCATACTCATTTTATTTATTACATTTCTTGTGTTTCAGTTATTTACTTTTCCATATTGATTATGCTTATTTAACTATGATAGAATTCACTATACACTTAGCCTTAATGAGTATCTGAGATCACTCCTTTCTTATGTTTTATTTTATCTAGGATACCAGGATATGTTTTTTGATTGATATGAAGGGATATGCCCTGAGGAATAATAGCGTTCTCAAATATAACACTTTGTGTATTTTACTTTTTCAATTATAATGTGTATTTAAAGTACATATATATTTTACCAATAATAATAAACTATTTAGTTCTTTAGTATGTGATTACTTTTATCTTATTATAATGTAATAAAGTAAATTAGATTCAGGGCCTCTACACGAGATGCTACTATAACAGATAAATACTATATCTAGAAACTATTGTATATTGTGCACTCTAAAGAGGATTTACTCAAAAAAATTAATATTTATATTTTATAATTTTAAATTCACCAAATTGAATTCATTTTTGAATCTAGTATATTAAAATTATATCATTATAAATTTTTTAGAATTTTCTAAAAATGTTGATTTTTAGTCAAAAAATACTTTTTTAAAAAAATTGGGATGTTTTTTAATTTTATCATTATATAATCATAAACTATAGAACTAAAAAACATTTTAAGTAATAAATTATTTATTTAAGTAATAAAATTATGCAGTTCAAAATGTTCTTTAAACTTAGAAAATTGATGTGCAATATTTTGAAAACTAAAGTAAAACAATACTTTCATAAAAAACTATTTTCATTATTTTCTCTGAATCAATATTTTTTAAAATGAAATTTGGTATTCCTTGATTTTAAATCCTTAGAAATTTTATTTTTTTATAATAAATCAATTTGTTACATTAAATAATAAACTAGAATAATTTTACCTTAAACATAATTTTTATGCTTAAAAACATGTTTTGTCAAAAAAAACTATTTTTATGGGATAATGTGTTTTTATATTAAAATTAAATTTTTAATCCATTAGATATTTTATATGATAAAATTATTTTCAATTTTTTAATCATAAGGATTAAATTATGTAATAAGGTCAATTTAAATTTTTTTATATTAAAATTCATTACTAAGGTTAAAAATTAGCTACCCTAATGAAAAGTAAAAATGGTAAAAACTCTTTTTTCTAAGGGGAAGAGGAAAAAACATTTTAAAAAGAAATATTGAAAAATGAATGTTTGGAGTGTGTCTTAACCAAACCACACCCATTTTATTATTTTTCTTTATTTCATTACCTTGACCCTTTAATAGTGAAATGACATTATTGTAATTCAATGGGTATTTTCGTAACTACCCTTCTTTTCCCTTATAAAAAAGTAACATTTTCAACCACTTAAAGACTCACCTATACTTAAAATTTATCCCTGAAACTATGAAAAAATTCCCTCTTAAAACCATATCCAAATTAATTAAGCTTCCAGTTACTATTAGATATCAAAAGGCCTTCATTTCAAAGGGGAATACCTTGTGAAAATTCAA
Organism: Viscum album; assembly: GCA_963277665.1. Taxonomy (NCBI): domain Eukaryota; kingdom Viridiplantae; phylum Streptophyta; class Magnoliopsida; order Santalales; family Viscaceae; genus Viscum; species Viscum album. Next base: position 1,746,683,005 of record OY728146.1, on the reverse strand, counting down.
GTCCTCAACGAGAGCATCTACTTATTTTTAGTGTTTTCGTATTAATTTTTATTATCCAAACATTACATAACCTTATAAATATAATTAAATTAGTATTACTATTATAATTAAATATAATTATATTAATTTGACAACAATTAATCAATCCTTTCCATATACCAATAAAAACAAAATAACATTGATTGTGTGTATGTGCGGACTACCATCTCCATTAAGAGATGTTGTTCATTTTTGATTATTTCATTTCATGGATAGTAAAAAGGATGGTATTTATGAATAATTATGTTTTTAATGTCACAATAATAATTATTAACTAATAAATTATCATATACCATCACTCCATCCTTTCATTAATAAATGAGTTCTCTAATCACACGCACGTTCGGACAACAGCCTCCACGAGCAATGAACTTCATTTATCATAGACACCCATCATGGATGGTACGAAGAATGTATTTAATGTATTTATATGATATTTATGTCATGTTTAATATTATTTAAAATTTATATTATCATTATATAAATATAATTCCTTATGCATTAAAACACTATAACATACTCCTGTTTGGGTTAGTTTTACCCCTTATCTGAATGATGTTATGTTATTTATATTATGAATGATTAAGTAATATCATATAATGGTAATATAATATAATAATTATGTATTTATGACTCATTAATAATTCTATTAGTTTTATATTAATCTTTAAAATAATTATTCATATTAAACTTGTTTATCAGTAAACATGCTGAAACTAGTTCTTCATAATCTCTATTTTTCACGATCCATATTCATGTCTTTCACATAAAGAAAATGGGAATTAAGAAATCATAAAAAATGATTATTCTATAATAAATTATATAGTGATTATGATCTTAAAAATCAATTATTGATAATTTATCCCATCACTATTAAGTTTTTATTAAATAAATAATTGAACTCATTTATTACATAAAAAGTTGTTTTTGGGCATTATTAAGAAGTATATATCCATGTAATTAGTCATAATAAATATTGTGTGGTCTTTGGGAATGGTTTAACTATCTCAAAGTAAATCAATGCTACCAGAACCCTAGGATTGAAGAGAGTATTTCTTACTTTAACCTACCTTGGGGTGTCTCTCTTTTAGGGTAGAGTCAAAATATCTTATCTTGAAAACATTTATTCAAGGATCATTTCCCATATAGAAACTTAGAACAGGAAAACCATGTCTTGGGTGGGGATAATTTTTCTAGTAAACTCAATGATAAAATCCATGTTTTTTTCTTATCTCTTTACATATGGCCTGAAAACCTTATCAAAGAGCTTAATTCATTGATCAAGAACTTTTTATGTACTATCTCAGTCCATGAAAGGAATCTTATAATCATTTCTTAGAAATATTGTTCCAAACACACTAAAATGTTGGGTTTGGAAATCAAAGATCTGATACTCTTTAATGAAGTACTCCTTAGTAAATTCACTTAGAACTTACTTACTTCAATGATATATCCTTGGAACTACATTACAACATATTCACAACAAAAAATTATAATGTATACTCCTTGTACATTCCCTAATTTGTTTATCTAGCAATAAAACATTCATACCATGATCTCATGAAATGATCAAAGTGGATGGAATGTAATCAGTCCACCCTAAATGTTTGGAACACACCATTTTTTTCCATGACAATGAATGAGGATGTGATCGTCCCTTTCTATATAAAGCACACACCCATTTTTGAACTTCAATTCAATACTAATACACATTTCCTACATCTTCCTCATGATCCTAGAGGTCCAAAGTATCATAATATTAATAGAGATACTATTATTTGGGAACCAAATTCCATTGTCTAGATCAATACGATGAATTAGTATAGGTAAAAATGTGAAGTCACTACCATGGTAACCTCATGGCTACTTAATTTCAAGAGGCCTTTCATTCCACCATCATCCACACTGCTAATTTGGAGGATATGGAGGCACTACCTACCAATTAACAACTTGTTGTAAAGAGAAGGAGTACATTTTGTTCATGTATTTCATCTCTATCTAAATTATAAGGTGAGATTTAGTCACATATTCATCTCTTGTAATTTCACATATATGATAAGTTTGTATATTCAAGCAGCATTTAGAATTAGGTTGAGAATGTAAAATTATGATGACATGATAACCTCCATTACTAAAGATAACTATAGTGAATAGATTTAAGAAATATTTCTCACTCTAGTGGTTTCTACAATTAACTAAATATAAAGAGAAAGAAATAGCCTTGCCTTGGAAATCATACTCTTCCATTTTATATGGGGATCATTTCCATCTATAAGGAGGTTATGGATGCCTCTAAATTTAAAATAAGTTCCATGAAAAATGAATTTTTTAACCTTTTTTCTTGAGAAATTTTAATGTCACGGGTAGGGTCAAAAAATAACTAGTATTGAATTCCATTAAAAACTAAATGTGTATGGGGAAGCTTCAAGTTCACTTGTACCCTCAGGTTGTGGTGGTATATTCTACACCTATCAAAGGTTAGTTATAGTCTACTTCTATAATTTCATTAGGAACATATGTTCTATTGAAGATGAATTATGGGTGATGATCAAGGAAATTAATTATGTTATCCTCCATGGCTGGAGGTTCCTTGGTTGGAATATGACTCAACCATAGATGCTCATATCTTGAAGGCCTAATCTAAGAATGTTTCATAGAGAATGCTACCATCCTGGATTGAATGCCTCCAACTCATTGACCAGTTCAACCTAGATGTCACACATGTTTATAGGGAATCCAACCAAGTTTCTGATGGTCTATGAAATAGATAAATTGAGGAGATAAGCTTGAGATGATCATTTGTGACCTTAAACTTCTATTCACATCTTTTTGATTCAAATGCATTTGTTGATTTTCAAACTCTCCTTTGAAAACCCTCTTCTGAAGTCATTTTCTCAACTTTTTAATAAAATCTATATCAATGGGTTCTCTCGGATCATATAATTTAACATGGATATGATTAAGGTTCTAAACTAAGTTATTAAGATAGCTATGTTTTTATGTATGAGGCTAAAATAAATTCATGGAAGTTAGAATACGAGGTATTGTTTTCCATATCAAATTCTTCTCTGCAAGAAATGCTTTATATTATGCATCTAATTTATATTACGTGGTGCATATAGTACTTATTTGAGATGTTATATCATGAAATTACATTATTCATGGTATTTGGATATTAATTCAAATCCATCTCTTTGAATAGGTTTTGGTTGAAATTCTACCCAAAACATAGTGAGATTTTTCATCTCAATTTTATTTCTTTATGATACATGTTAAATTGACCACCTATTTAATTTTTTTATGCTTATATGAAAATGGAATAATTTTTACCATATTCTCCATAAATTTAAGGTATTTAAAACTCGATATTTATACCAATTTTCATATTATATACCAATAATGTAATATAACTACCATTTTTTGGTTTTTGGAGTCCAAGATGTTATAGTTTTTTAAGAGAAATTATAGTAGGAACCTTAGGCACTATAATTAAAGGAACCTAGTTAAATATCACAAGTATTATAAAAAACCCTTAATATTTTTAAGGAATTTTTCTAAGAAAACATAATTTAATTGTATTTAATAATTCAATGTCATTAATTAATTACAAGTATTTCGTTGTTTATTGATGGAAACTAGATAAAGTGTATTAATGTCTTTGAAAGGGCATAGGATCCATTGTTTTCTAGGAAGAGACATCATCTTGGGGTCATTTTTAAGAACCACCCCCAGAAGATCAACTTAATGAAATTATGGGATAAGAAGAAGATAAAACACTATATGGATGAGAAATATATACTGAAAGTGGGGGATATACATATTGTACAAAAATACATTTATGTATTTCTAGAATAATTACCTGGTCATCCACCTAAGCGTGAAGTTGAGTTCTCCATTGAACTCATTATTGATGCAAGGTCTATATCTAAAACTCCCTATCCAATGTCACTAGTGGAGTTGTTAAGGAAAAAACTATAGGATTTGTGTTATTAGTGATTTATATACCATAGTATTTTACCATGGGGATCCCAAGTTCTATTCAAGAAAAACAAGTATGGGTATATGAGACTATATAACAATTATAGAGAGATCAATGCCATTATTATAAAGAATAAATATCTTTTACCACATATTGATGAATTATTTGATCAATGTCAACGATCCTAATAATTTTCAAAGATCGATATTTTCTCTAGTTATTATAATCTAATGGTGAATAAGGATGATATACCAAAGATGAAATTTCAAATATGGTACAGACATTATGAGTTTTCAGAAATTCACTTTGGATTGACTAATGCTACTTCTATCTTTATGGATCTGATAAATAGAGTATTCAAAGATTATCTTTATATTTTTTTCTGGTATTAATTAATGATATCATGATATACTCTAATAGATATTAAGAGCATGAGATTCATCTACAATAATTTGGGTGACACTTATAAAAAAGGAATTGTATAGAAAATTAATAAGTGTGTATTTTGACTTAATAAAGTTTATTTATTGGATATATTGCATACAAGGATGGAATATATATTGATCATTTGAAGAAAAAAATTAGATAATGTCCTACACTGATGACTATAATTGAAATATATAGTTTCCTTGGTTTAATAGGTTATTATTAGTTATTTTTTCAAAAAAATCCCAATTGGACAACCTGTTAAACAAGTTGACATGTAAAGGGATTAAATTTACATGTTATAAAAATGTAAAGAATGTTTTGAAGAGATAAATAAGATATTGATTATAGAACTGGTATCAACATTACTGTCAGGTAAGGAAATATTTGTAATATATAATGATGCGTTACATAAAGAAATTGGTTTTTCCTTATGCATAATGATAGGGTGATTGCTTAAGCATCAAGGTAATTGAAATCCATGAACAAAAATATCCAAATCGTGAAATTATACTGAAATTCATCAAAATTTCTTTAAATATATGGATACACTACATCCATAGTGAAAGGTTTGATATATATACAAACCACAAGAATTTTAATTATATATTCTCTCAGTAGAAGATCAATATGTGGAAAAGAAGATGGTTGGAACTTCTAAAGGACCCTAATTTATCGATATAATACTACCCTAAGAAGGAAAATAATGTGGATTATGTATTGATTAAGAGAGAATATAGAATTATGACCATGCTGAGGATTATGACCATCCTTACTAGAAAATATAGAGAAGTACCAGTCAGATGATGAGGATTTACAAAGGAATATTAAAGTAGTAAATAATGGTAAATTAATGGACTTCTACTATAGATATAGAGTCTTTAAACTTGGGAAGAGGTTATGTGTTCCATCCAAACCATAGTTGAAGAGGGAACTACCAGATGAAGCACATAGCTCAAATTTTTCTATACACCCTGGTGGTATAAAGATTAATGTGGATTTAAGAGAATTTGGTGGGATGGTATGAAGTGATAAATTATAGACTATGTGTCTAGATACTTAGTATACTGGTAGGTAAAGGATAAAATAAATCATCCTAAGGGAGTCACAAAACCATTTCCTATACCTATAGAGATGTTAGACAATATTATCATGAAATTTTTCACTGGACTCCCAAAGATTCCAAGGAAGAATTATGTTATATGGGTCAATGTATATCATCTTACTGAGTCTATTCATGGGGAACCTCTATCAATTGTATCTGATCATGACCCTCGGTTCACATCAAAATTCCATAATAATCTTCAAGGGATCTCAACACTAAGATTCATTTATGAACCACCTATCATCCCCAAACTAATAGGTAGTTTGAAAGGACTATACAGATATTTTAATATATGTTGTGACCTTTTTCTCTTGACTTCCAAGGTATATGGGATTAATATCTACCTTTGGTGTAATTTTTATACCATGATAGATTTCATTAATGCATCCAGATCACATTATACGAAGAATTATATGGGAAGTGGTGTCATACTACAACCTTTTTCGAAGAAGTTTGAGAAATAAATATAGATTTCTCATAACTTTTAGAAGAGAAAACTGAGAAAGTATGGACTATTTATAATCATGTTAAATAATCTCAAAGAAAACAAAGTATTTTTACTAATAAGTGAAGGAAAGACTTGTAATTTCAAGTGGGGGATCATATACTCTTAATGGTGACTCATGGAATAGAGATGTAAGATTTTTTGAAAAGGGGATGTTAGGTACTAGGTACATTGGGTGTTTTGAAATTATAAAGATAATTGCATCCATGGGTTACCAATTAGTTATGCCAACCAACTTTTCTAAAGTTCATGATATCTTCTAGTTTCATTATTTATGAAATACATATGAGATCCAATGCATATAATCACATCAATGGGAATTAAGTTAGAGCATTACTGCTTATATAATGAAGATCATATCTAAATTCTAAACACTAGAGAGTATCTATTGTAGAATCAAAAAACTTGGCTGGTGAATGCCCTTTTTAGAAATCATAAACTAGAGGAGGCAACATGAGAGTCTAAAGAAGCTGTGAGGAAGGAATACCCAAAAATTTTTAATATATGACATATCCCATTTTTTAAGAACAATTATTTTATGGGACGATAATGTAATGTCTGATAATATACTATAGCGGGTAAATAATACATCTAAAAACTATTGTAAAATGTGCACTCTAAAGAGCCTTTATTCATTAATTAATTTAAAAGTTAAATTTTAGAATTTTATATTGTCCAAATTAAATTTATTTTTTAAACCATTATATCAAAATTAGATTAGTATAAATTTTTAAACTTTTTCTAAAAAGGATGATTTTTAGTCAAAAAATATTATTTTCTTGAAAATTATGATTTTTTGTCATTTTATCATTGTGTAAGAATGACCTAAAATATTAAAATTCCTTTTAAATAATTAAATGTGTATTTAAAGAATAACATAAATTATTTTAAAAATAAATTTCTAACTTATAAAACCTATGTATTATATTTTTAGAACTAAATTAAATTGTTATATTAATAAAAAAATTGTCTTTTTTTTAAATCAAGCATTTTTAAGGTGAATTTTTAAGCTTCAAAACAAGTTTTTCCTCAAAACAATTTTTACATTATTACTTGGGTTTATTTTAAAATTAACGTTTTACTCCTTTAGAAATTTTTTATGAAAAAACTATTTTTGAAATTCTATATCATAAAATTAAAATTTGTTAACAATATTGGTTTTAATTTTTTTTCATTAAAATTAATGACTAATGTTAAAAATAAGTTACCCCTATAAAAATTAAAATTGGTAAAAAGTATTTCACTAAGGGGAAATGTCATAAAAACTTAAAAAACATGTTCCTAAATGGATGGTTGAAGTTTTTCTTGAAAAAACCTCACCCAACTTTCCTCATTTTTCCCTTTTTTCAGACATTTACCCTTTAATAGTGAAATAACATTATTTAAATTCAGCTAGTACTTCCAAAACTACCCTTTTTCACTTATAAAGGGGTAAAATTTCCAACACTTCAAGTCTCACATCTACTTTAAATTTATTCTTGAAAATATGTAAATTTGATACTCCTACAACCCTCTATCACTTAATTAACCCTTTATTCACCATTATATATCATAGGGCCTTCATTTCAAATGTAAATAGCTGGTGAAAATGAAAGTCCTCATTGTGAGTATCCACTTCTTCTTAGTGCTTCATTATTACTTTTTCTTATTCTAACATTATATAACATTATTAATATAATGAAATTAGTATAATTAGTATATTGAAATTTAATTATATAAATTGAAGAAAATTTATTCAATCCTTTCCATAAACTAATAAACACAAAATAACATTGATCATGTGTATGTGCGGACTACCACCTCCACAAAGTAATGTTATTCGTTTTTCATCATAACCTCTCATAGATAGTAAAAAGGATTAGTTTTAGGAATAATTGTGATATTATGTCATGATTATAATTATTAATTGATAAATTTTCATATACCATCACTTCATCCAATTGTTCAAAAATGATAGCATTAATCGTGTGTGCGTGCGGACAACCACATCCATGAGAAATGAACTTCATTTATCATCACCAGCCATAATAGATGATTCCAAGAATAGATTTCATAGAGTTATATCATATTTATTACATGTTTAATCTTTTTTAATAGTTATATTATCATTATATAAAGACAATTCCTTACATATTAAATCAATATAACATTCTCCTGTTTGGGTTGGTTTTAAACACTATGTGAATGATGTTATGTTGTTTATATCATGAATTGTTTAGGAATTACATATAATGGTAATATCATATAATAATTATTTATTTATTATTTCTTAATAATTATTTAATTTTTATATTAATAGTTTATATAATTATTAATATTACACTTTTTTATCACTAAACGCACCGAAACTAGTTCACTATAATCTCTATTTTCACAGCCCATATTCAAGTATTTTACATAAATAAAATGAGAATTAAGAAATAATTTAAAAAAATATTATTATATTTTAAATGATCTATAAATTATGACCTTAAAAATCACTGAGTGAAAATAAATTCCATCACCATAAAGTTCTTATGAAACAAACAATTAAACATTCTAACACTCAATGTGGAAAAATATGTAAACCAACTATAATTCATATAAATAATGACTATATATATGAAGAGTATAATTGAAAATAGATATGATTAATTTTATTAATTATGTTATTAATATATATATTTTTGTGATATATGAGGTCAAATTACAATTATAGAATTCAGGGAAAGGGGTAAGGGTTTTCCATCTCAAATTCCTCTTTTTGAGAAATGTTTTGTATTATGAGCCTAATTTTATTTATGTGGTGTATATATTAACTATTTGAGATTTTATGTCATAAAATATATTTATTGACGGTATTTTAATATCAATTTTAATCCCTCTATTTCAAAAGTTTTTGATTAAATATTTACCCAATCCATGTGTGGGTTTTTTTCATCTCAATTTTCATTCATTAGGACTCATGTTATACTCACAATCTATTTACCTCTAAGTAGTGGTTGCATTTCCATGGAAATTTTTTTTACATATTTCTTATGAAATTTAAGGAATTTAATAATCAATATTTTTAACCCTCCCTTGTATTTTTTTGATTAAATATTTACCAAAACTATTGTAAAACACAATATTTTCTATAGTGAAAAACCATCCTAAGTTTTGGAAAAGTAAAAGTGTGTGTAGTTTCATAGAAAATACCTCTATATCTAGATAATATCAAGTGGTTTTGGTTATGGAATAGATGCACCTAGGGGTAAACACTCTGAAAAGTTTGGTTGCACATTAACTCAATTATCTCTTTGATGCGTGATGAGTGGTCCTACGACTACACACCTAGCTATACACTCTTGGGGGTATGATTTGGAATTTTCACACATTCTCTATCAACCATTATGAAAGAATTTTCCTACTATTTACTTAGTTCCTACTAATGTAAACTATTAAACCCAATTAATATCTTTCATAGATAACCCAACACATTAAAATTACCCTATCCACTATATTTATTTGATAAGGGTACTTCCTAATACTTTTAAAATACCTAACAAGTTCTATGTTTATTAAGGGATGTTATCCTATACATACCCATTATTTCATTAAATATGAATTATTTATTTTCCATTTTTTCATTACATGGATTGATATTATTTTATTTAGTTATGTGTTATTTAAGTAAATGTATGAAATGTCTTGTTGTATCTTATGGTAAATTCATTAGACTTAATTAGGTTATGTGTGGGACTAATAATAATACATCCCATTGAAGGATTGATAGGTCTCATGAGATAAAATATTTTGGGTTTGGATTTATACCTCTCCCCATATCAGTATAATGTCTTTCCATAAGGTTTTCAAAAAAAATTGATGCCTAGAATTATTTATTCCATCAGTATACGATCAATATTTATTATTATCCATGTTTTCATTTTTTTTGTAATGGATATAGTATTAACTCATTTTTAGTTGATTATAGATCTATGTTGGTTATTTATTCCTACCATATCACTTATTCCATATTAATTTTAACATATATTTCACTATATACTAATCCTTACTGAGAATTTGAGATCAAACTTATTTTTTTTCCTTTCCCCAGGAAACCTAGAGGAGATCTATGTGTAATTTTCAAGGATATAATGGAAGGGATACTAATTTTCTCACAATATGTTACTATTTTATGTTTTCAAATGTAATGTATATATGTATCTAGTATTCCAAGACTAATAAGATATTCAATCTTGTGGGAACTCTCTTATTATATACAAATAATTTAATATGACTACTGGATCCTTGTTTTCAGAGTCTATGATGTTCCAAACTATAAGTTTTTATACTCAAGTATTGTGGATGAAACACACACTCATGGATTTGAGTTTGAGTTTCAATAATAATTTGATCCTTTTTTAAAATAAGTATATTATATCTTTGTCTTTGAACCTATAACATTACTCATGAAAAAATAAAATAGATTTAAGATACTCATTTCTTAGGGATTATACATAAAAAAGAGATATAATTCTCAAATTCATGTAAATAGAAAATCATCTTGCAGATATTTTCAAAAAAACATTTAATTATGATATATTTGAATTAATTAGAAAGAAATATTGAATGATAAACCTAAATTAATATTCAATTCACTTATTTTTCAAACTATCTCCTAACATCAAAAAACTCTCTGACTGGGGGGTAATATTTTGTCAGGTTTTTGTCTATTTTATTTCATCGGTTTTTCATCTATTTTATTTCATCATTTTTTCATCTATTTTATTTCATAAAATTTTTACCTATTTTATTTCATCATTTTTTCATCAATTTTTTCACAATTTCATCAATATTATTTCATAAGTTTCTCATTTTTTATACGGTTTTTATATTTTCCTTTTATATAAATATTCTATAAAATATCATTTTTCATTTATGTATAAGATCAAAAATCATAGAAGAAATTTTACTTTAACTATACTTTAAAGAGAAATGTCATCCATTATTATTGGAAGATAAATTCAGGGATATTAGCTTCTATAACTAAATATTTTTTAGATTATTTCCTCATATTTCATCTTTTTTTATCAAACGGTGTATGTTTAAATTTCTTCGAAGGTAATACCACTTATTTTTTTATTACTTTTATGGGAGTTTTCTTTGTTAAATTTTATATCAAAAATTAATAAATATTTATATATCAATTAATATTAAATTTAATTATTAAAAAAATTTGTACAACATTTGTTTTTTCTACACTTTGCTATAGGAATCGTTCTGGACCATTCGAAAAACAAATGAAAAATTCTTTGATGGTGTCATCTCAAAATGCCTATATAAGGATGGAAATATCAATGATCCTAGTCACACTCAGTTTCCTATAATCTTACTTATTTATTTTATACTAAAATAGATTTCAATGGAAACATATCCAGGAGAGTTTATCAAAACAAGTCTAATTGGTCATCCATGAAGATCAAAGTTCCTTCCGCTAAAATAGTTAGACCATCAGGGCAAGATAAATCACTCTAATGAATCTTTGGTGAAGAAGGTAAAGTAAAAAAGTTTCATAATAAAAAAATATATCTTCTATCAAAAGTAAATTCCTGATAAGATTCAAAATACCAGTGGATAAGATGAAGTTCAACATATGAAATCTTCATAAGAAGATCTTATTAAATAAATAATCAATGTTGAAAAGGAATTGATGTTGAAAATTTTCATTACATAAACCTTATTAAAATGATTTATTGAAATCCAAAAATCTACATAATTATCAAAATTAATCAAAACATAAGATCAAATTATTTTTGTGAGAAGTAAATTTCTAATTTATGATTGTATTTTTACCCTTTTAATGTATTTTTCATTTTTTCTTTATTTCATCCCTTATTTCTTCTTGAAAATCACAAAGGGGGAGAAATTTATGAAAATAAATAAATCTAAAAAGGGAAATCTATTTCAGCATTTCATTCAAATTTCTTATATATTTATTATGACTAATGAGTTTATTATAATTTTTTTTTGAAAAAAAATGATAAATTATTAGAGGGAGTCTTATTATAAATGAACATAAAATTTTATTCCTTGAACATTTTGATTTTCCTTGTGTGTTTCATGCTTTCCAAAAAGGAGGACATTTTTTTGGTCAAAGACTCACTTACTTTATTTTTTTTATATCTTAATACACTTTATATAAAATTTATTTAACTTGAGTTTTATTTTAGATATTTTGTTTAAGAAGAATGAAATTTTGATAAAAAATACTAAATAACCCAATAAGGATTATTAAAATGTGATAATCTAATATTTTTTGTTAAAATGAATCCATTGCATAAAATATAATTATATAGGTTCCTTAAAAATCATTTGTGATCATATAAATATGATAATATGATCAGAATATAACAAAGTAGTTTTTTATACAATTAAAACTGACTTTAGGATTTGTAAAGTATTACTTTTGAAGTTTGTTACAACACTGTCTATAAATAGAACCACAATCTTGAGTTTCCAAAAAATATATAGAAAGACCGAGAACTAGATAAATATTTCAATCACCTGAAGTCTTTAACAACTTGTTAACATAGTTTACATCCTATTTTTTTACTTTCTAAGTGATTACTAAGAGCAATGTCTTGTGAGGATTTACTATAAATATCATAGTATTTCCCCTATATTTATTTTTTTACCTGTCCTGTATGATTGAGGACTTATGAGGCTAGAAAAATATATAATCTACTAATCTCTTGTAATCAAGGACCTCTAGTGATAGGAATAAATAATTTTTAGATATAGAAAATTATACCTACTAATAAGTTAAGTCAACAGATTCTAGGGTTAAGAAGATAGGCCTTCCTATAGGTTATATAAAATCAAGGATACCTTAAGAAAGGTTTAAATTCATGAAAAACTTAGATCTAGTCTATAGATCCACCTTACACTTTTATTAAAAGTGTTAATTGAATATATCCTTGTCGGATCCTAGTTGAGTTTTGGTTATATTTTTTGTAAATAATTGATATATGTTTATAGCTAAGAAAAATATAAATTTATAATTTTCAGACCTAGGAAATCAAATTGAGGAATCAGACTCATCCCATTAGTGTGATTCATTGAATATGATTTATGATATTATAATTTCTACTGAAAACTAATGGAAATAATATTGAGTCTGGAATGAAAGTCTTGATCAAAATGATAACCAAATTGGAGTCTGCTTGACCCCAATGTGAATCTGACAATACTTTACTGTTTTGTAATTCAAAAAATTCATAAGTCGTCTGAGAAACTTGTGATAAAATCTTGGTGAAAGAAATGGGGAGAAGAAGTGATGATAGAATTATTGAGCATCAGATTAGAATAAAATGTTCTTCCAATCCTATTCAAGACAATTATTTTTAGGAGAATGTTATTCATGCTAATTAGGAAAGAAAGATGTTGTTGGAAGATAGAAAAATTATAACACTTACTTTAGAAGTCAGATAAAGCTAAATCTAATCTTAAATGTATTCAAATTCATAAGGAATTCATGATACAATAAATATTTTTTGGAAGTAAAAATTATTTCTAAAGGAAAAACTTTACGGTCTCAAGTCCATCGGTATGGTATCATCATATGAAAATTTGTTTCAAGTATGGATGACATGGTGTATCATAATGAAGAAGATAAAAGAATTTTATGAAGTTGAAGCTATTAGAACTGGTCCATCAGACGCGGTATGACACTAATCCATCGTAACAGATTATGAAACTAGTTCATATTTTTGGTATCCTTTGTAAATAGGATTTAGAGTTTTATCATAGGTATAATGTTTAAGAAAGGTTGAATTATATTTCAATCAGGTCAAGAGAAAAAAAAAGGTCATACTTTGTTCTCTTACAATTGGGTCAAGATAAAAAGAAAAAAATTATTGATTGTTTCACAATAATAGGTGAAGAATATCAATGTTTATAAGAGGTCACTGTAAGGGGTCATCTTCATATATCTTCATCATAATGAATAATTGTAATGAATAAATCAGAATGAGAATTTTTTTCTTTCAATTGATGTGAAAATTTTTAATGAGGAATATATTGTTTCAAAAAAATCTTTATTGTAATGAGGCAGATCATAAATAGAGAATCAGATTCTGACCGAAGTTTGTTAATAAGTCTAAATTATTGAAAAATTCAAAGATGGATTCAAAAATCAAGGAGATTTAAATATTAGAAAAGTAATTGAATAATTGAAAGAGAGATCCAAAAATCAAAAATATTTGGAGATTCGAAATGGAATTGAATGAGTCAAAGATTATTCCATGATTTAAGTATAATTAAAGATTTGGGAAATCTGGTTAAGCAGGAAAAGGTTTTCAGAACCCCACCTAAAACATTTTTGAGTTTCCAATAAAAGAAGAGTTGATTTCATTTGTAAAATTAACTCTGAAATATTCAAGTGATCGATCTCTGGAAATTGTGGAACAAGTATTGAGTACCCTACTAAACTTTGTGTTTTAGGTTGAAGATAAAGAAGATCATAAGGTTTATGTTCAATACGATAATCTGGGAAATATCAATATGATAAATATCCATCAAAACAAGACCACAATAATGAGTCTATAAGAGAGACATCTATCATATCCAGGTTCATAGGAGGAGTTCCATTGGATGCATAATTGTGAGCTACCGATCGAGTTCCTACTCAATTGAAGAAGGAAGAGAAAAAGGAGAAATGGGCAGGACTAACAATCATACAGAGACCATTGTATTGTGGTTTCTATAATAGGAATATTAGACTGACTCTACTAAGAAATGTTTCCAAACTGAAGTTTTAGAAAAAATTTCAAGACCAACAATTTATTTATATAATTTTTGAAGTTCTTAAAGATTTTATGCAGGTAAAGTTTGATTCAACTTACTTGTGGAGGAAGTAAAGACGTTCTGAAGTGGATCAAAAAAGAAGAATGAAAGTGAATCTTGTGATTGTGTATGCTTACCAATTTTTGAAAATGTTTTTTTGTGGGAAGTGGATACTTGAAAGGATAGTTGGGGGTATAACCAATTATAGCAGGAAAGTTTCTACTAGGATTGTAGAATTGTTCTTTTCTTGTGCCTTTGTATTCTGAAAAGAAGATTGTAAAATAAACAATGTTGGTGGGACTATCCAACATGGAAAGGAGTAGGTCTTTATACCGAACCTTGTAAATATAATTTACTAAATTATCTTTATATGTTTTGTATATTAAAGGTGAATTTGTGAGTTTTATTTGATTGGATCATAACTCTAAAAAGTTTCATAAGTTAAGAATGTTTTTGTTATGGAACATTCTTATAAAAAATAACCCACTGATTAACCCCCCCCCCCAGTGGTCTCAATTCTACTTGGGAACTAGAATTGGTATCAAAGGAATATTCCCTCTAAAAGATCCATCTCAAGATTGGAGAATTTCAATCACATAAACTATAAGGGGATTCTGGTTTTCAATAGAAAAAATATCATATTTTAAAAGATGGAATGATTCCATATCTTATGTCCCTCAAGTATTATGTTTTGTAAGTTACTACAAAAGGATTCCCTCCTCGTATTGAGAATGAGCCTCCTACAATTGTTGATAAGAAAAATCTTTATAATGATGGAAGATAAAAAATGATTTAATCTCATCACTTACTGAGAGTGAGTTTCTTATAGTAAAGGGAGTTGAAACTGCCAAAGATATTTGGGATAAGTTAAAAAACATTTATGAAGGAAATACAAAGGTAACTAATGAAAAGTTACAAAATTGGAGATTGAAGTATGAAGATCTGAAAATGGATGAGTATGAATCTGTTGGTGACTTCTTTACACGGGTAAATGATATTATAGCACCATAAGATGTTTGGGTGAGAAATTATAAGACTCAACTATTGTTGAAAAGATCTTGAGAATTCTTCCTAATAATTTTGATTTCAATGATTCATATTTTAAAGATAGAGATCCTGAAACCTCATCCTTGGATGATCTATATAGTATTCTCATTACTTATGAAATGAGAAGAGGGGATGTTCTAGAAAATAAAGACAAGGTTGATATGGAAATGTCCTTCAAGTCTTTTATAAAAGGAAAAAAACAAAGATAATGAAATTTAAGGAGAATCAAGTGATTCATAAGTGGAGGAAAAATATGAATAATTCAATAAAATTGTTTCCCTCCTTTAAAAAAGATACAATAAGGGAAAATGGAAAATTAAAACTCTCAAATGTTGGAATTGTGAAGGGAAAGAACATTTTGCACAAAATTATCCAAGAAAGAAAGTTGGAGAGTATGAGTTTTAATATGATTATGAAAAACCATAAAAAAAAGTGTAAAAACATAAGGAAATATTTCCTTATGAAAAAAAAAGTAATCTAAGTAGAAGAAAGAAAACGATTCCTCATTTTATGATCAATCCAATCATCAACTCAACTTTATTTATCAAGTTATAAATGGAAGTGATTCTTTGTACAGTGTTGATAATGATGAAGAGATGATGGAAATGGAATGCATTCCTAAAAAGAATTTGGATAATGTAAATGAAACAAATATTCAACTCAAGAAATAAATAAGGAAGTTGAAGATAGATGTTGAAGGAATAACTTTTGATAATGGATAATTTTAAAGAAAACTAAAAATTTATAAATAAAATTCATTTTTAAATGAGAATATCAATAATATAAAATATAAATTTTTTGAAGAAAGTAAACAAAATAAGTTGAAGGTAGCTGAATTCAAAAAAATCATAGATGTTATGAAAAGTAAATTGGCTAAAAAATAAGAATAATTGTTAGAAACGTGATCAATGATTTGTACAACACAAAGTGAGATAAGAAAGATGAGAGAAAACTTTACCAAGACTGTTAATGTTAATGGTGAAACTTCTAAAGAAGGTGAAAATAAAGATTTATAAAAGTTGGTTTGTGAAAAAAAAATCTTTCAACAAGAAAGATAATAATTCTTCAAGAAAGCGTCCTCTTGAGAAAAGTGGTCCACGATTTGTGAACAAACAACAAAAACAAAAAATATCTAAACAATTTTACTATCAATATAAAAAATTAGCATTCAAAGGTCACTGTTAGTGTTGTGGAATTTTCGAACATTGAGTTCATTCATGTTGGTATAACATGTCTCTATTGTAGGTTCCGGGCACAGCGGAAGCGCGTTGGTGGGTTTGCCCAACTTTAATTTTAACGTTAAACAACGTTCAATCCGAGATCTGTCACGATATAAAACGCTGAATATTTGGAATAGAACAAAGAACGAAAAGAAAGAAAGTGTCCCGGAACCCTTGAGGAGGATCATCATATGTTGATTATAATTAATTTAATTAATGCATAAGAATTACCTCGTTGGAATTCTTTCTTCTTTGATGTGTCCGGTCACGATTCGGTGAACCGTCGTTGCGTCGTAGAATCCAAGTGTAGGATTCCTCTAGCAGTGATCCACACGTGTGTCACGTATCTCCGGATGTCGCCGAAGGGATCTCCGGGTTCTAGTGCGGAAGTACCTTCGCTTGCGATGTCCGCCTTCGACCGCCTTGATCCGGTGGAGGATATTGCTCTCGTAACTTGAGGTCATTCTTGGTGGAAAGGGAATTCTCTCTTGGATTGAGAGTATTTCCAAATCCATTGTGCACAACAATGGCTCTTCAAAATATTGGGTTTGCAAGGATATTTATAATCGGGTTTGAGGTTAATAGAGTTATGAAAATAAATAAACGTGTTACGCGTTTTATTTATTTCATTAACTCTTATTGAAAACCCCCATGCCGAATTATTAATTCCTTGACATGCGCCCATGCTGATTATAATAAATATCATTTATTAAAACAATTTTAAATCCTCAAAATCCCAACTGGAAAAACTACACAGCGTGTAATAATTAATACATGGTGTGTACTTGTTTTCCAAAAACTACACGGCGTGTATATTTAATATACACGGCGTGTACTTTTATTTTCCATTTTTCTCCACCGCATTTATTAGACCTTGAGTAATGACTATTTATTTCTTAAATAAATGTAACTGCATTACTCGCTAATAAATATATATTATTTCGTCCATAATATATTCTCTCGAATAACTAGTGTCAAAATAAATGCGATCAGACATCCTTAAATAATTATTAAACCACAGTCGGGAATAATATTTATTTAACTTGTAAAATTAATATTTAACAGAGATACATGGACACGCTTAGTGTGTGACCCTCTAGGCCTCTTTCTCAGTGGAATTAGGCTGAGCCTGCCTAAAGTCCAAGGTTAGCATCTAGAAACACGCCAAGTCACCCATAGAGAAATAAGTTAACGACGCAATGACGTGTTACCTTCTACGAACGCTTACCGTGTAATATAATCCCTTTGTCTCAATATCTCCAATCAAGAGGGTTCCATGCTAGTGTCATCAACCCATGTGCTTGATTATTCTTTCTTTGACTTCCCGGAATTGAAATTTCCCATACCTTACCATGGCCATGGATTTATTTAGGATATATCAATTCCATCAAAGGGCCTAAGATATCTACTTCCGTTATGGAATGGAAGGGACAAATCCTTTCTCGCATTATCTATTAATGCGGTATTACTCGTGACGCACCCAACGTATCCTACCTCGCTGCGAACAGTGTGTCATCACAGTTTTCTTCAATACATCTAAGTGTGCGAGTTTTAATACCCATTAATAATAATCTTAAAGTCTACGGACCAATACACACGTCCGCATATAGGAACATCCAATGACACTGTGAAATGTCTATTTCCTACTAGCGGGTCTCGTTCTCATAATATCCTCCTGGATATTACCAAGGGAGCACACCATGAGAAGGTGCCTCAAAGTTTTATGAGTCATCACCCCTAATAACCTGTATTATTTGTGTCCCTCAAATAATATCATCTGGCCATAGAACATACATTCAAGAACAGTGTTATGGCACTTCCAGGTTCTCATCATAACAGGGATCCGCTATGACCCTTTAATGCAACAGCTGTCCTTAGGACATTATCACATGAAATGTCACACTGAAGAACAATCAAGATGTGATAAGGCTTTTATTTAATGAATAAAGTACAAAGTAGTTGGTTCTAGACCACCAACTCCAACAGACTCCCACTTGGACTAGAGCCAACTGATAACAACCTTTAACCCGCTATCTCTCACATGATATTCATGCTTCTGCTGAGATAGGCCTTTAGTCATGGGGTCTGCCACGTTCTCTTCCATGGACACTCTTCTCACTGCAACTTAACCCCTTTGATAGAAATCCCTCAAGAGGTGACACTTCCGGAGTATGTGCTTTGTCCGTTGATGTGACCTTGGTTCTTTTGCAAGAGCCACTGCTGCAGTATTATCACAATACAATGTAATGGGATCTTTACTGCTAGGCACCACATCAAGCTCCTGGACAAAGTTCCGAATCCAGACGGCTTCCTTGGCTGCATCAGAAGCAGCTATATACTCGGACTCCGCTGTAGAATCGGCGAAAACTAGCTGCTTTGAACTCTTCCAGCTCACAGCTCCTCCATTGAGACAGAAAACATATCCAGATTGCGACTTCAGATCATTCTGATCTATTTGAAAACCAGCATCAGCATACCCTCTGATGACAAGCTCCTTGTCTCCTCCATACACCAGGAACATATCCTTAGTTATTCTTAGATACTTAAGGATAGTATTAATAGCAGTCCAATGTTGTTCTCCTGGATCCGCTTGATATCTGCCTACCATGCTCAGTGCATAGGCAACATCAAGCCTGGTACATAACATGGCATACATTATGGATCCTATAGCCGAAGCGTATGGGATCTTTCTCATCCTATCTTTTTCCTGTTGTTTCTGGGGACACATTTTCTTAGAAAGATGTAATCCATGTGACACTGGAACCAATCCCCTATTGGATTTTTCCATACTAAATATCTTTAGTATCTGTTCAATGTATGTACCCTGACTTAGTCCAAGAAGCCTCTTGGATCTGTCACGAATGATCTGGATCCCTATAATGTTGGCTGTTTCTCCAAAGTCCTTCATGCAGAAACACTTGTTCAACCAGTCCTTAACTGACTATAAGGTTGGTACGTCATTTCCAATAAGCAATATGTCATCAACATATACCACTAGGATGACGACCGCATTCCCATTAAACTGCTTATAAACACATGGATCACATTCGTTCTTAATGAAACCAAATTCCTTTATGGCTTCATCAAATCGAATGTTCCATGACTTGGATGCTTGCTTCAATTCATAAATGGATTTCTGCAACTTGAAAACCCGTTTGGCTTCACCTGGTGTCACAAACCCTTCTGGTTGTGTCATATAGACATCTTCCTAAAGTTTCTCATTAAGGAATGCTGTTTTGACATCCATCTGCCAAATCTCGTAGTCATGGTAAGCTGTTATGGCAAGTATGATTCTTATGGATTTAAACATGGAAACTGGAAAGAAGGTTTCATCATAGTCAATTCCTTGACGTTGTCTGAATCATTTAGCCACTAGCCTTTCTTTATAGGTTCTAACTTGACCTTCCATGTCCAGATTTCTTTTGAATACCCATTTCCATCCAACAGGCTTTACATCAACTGGCTCATCAACCAGAACCCAAACTTGGTTCTGATACATGGAATCCATCTCAGAATTCATAGATTCTAGCCATCTTGCAGCTTCTGAGCTTTCTACTTCTTCCTTGTAGAAGAGAGGTTCATCATTGTCAAATAATAATGATTCACCATCCTCGGTGACAAGGAAACCAAATCTCTCTGGTTTCCTTACCTCTCTTGAGCTCCTACGCAGTACTTGTGTTTCAGGAACCTCTTCCACGGGGACCTGTGGAACTTGTTCCTGTACCAAATCCTGTGTATATTGAGCATCAACTTCGCCAAAGTCAATCTTGCTCCCACTATCCTTCTTGAGGATATACTCCCTCTCAAGAAAGACGGCTTGTCTGGCAACAGTCACTTTCTTGTCTTGAGGGTTATATAGGTAATATCCTTTTGTTTCCTTGGGATATCCTATAAAGATACACTTTGTGCCCTGGAGTGCTAGTTTGTTGCCTGATAAGGCCTTAACAAACACCTCGCATCCCCATACACGTGTTTGCGACAAAGTGGGTTTTCTTTCATTCCATAACTCGGATGGAATTCCATTTGCCGCCTTAGTTGGTACTCAGTTTAATGTGTATGCTGCAGTTTGTAATGCATATCTTCAAAAGGATAATGGAAGATCTGCATGACTCATCATCGACCTCACCATGTCCAACAAGGTGCGGTTCCTCCTTTCACTAACACCATTCCACTGTGGTGTATAAGGAGGAGTGATCTAAGATAGAATCCCAGAATCCTGTAGAAGATCGATGAACTCTTGGTTCAGATATTCTCCACCTCGATCCGATCGAAGCTTCTTTATCTTCTTACCAAGCTGATTCTCTACTTCATTCTTGAATTCCTTAAATTTTTCTAAGGACTCTGACTTATACCTCATTAAGTAGACATAGCCATACCTACTCAAATCATCAGTAAAAGTAATGAAGTAAGAATATCCACCTCTAGCTTCTACTGGAAATGGTCCACACACATCCGTGTGCACCAATTCTAGAAGCTCTGTGGCCCTTTCACCTTGTCCACCAAAAGGCGGCTTGGTCATTTTTCCTTGTAAACAAGTGTGACATCTATCAAGTGTTTTTAGCTCAGTAGAGTCTAAATAGACATCTTGGCAGAGCTTTGTCAAACGCTTCTCGTTCACATGACCAAGGCGGTGATTCCATAACTGGGTGATGTATGAGTCATGTGAGTTTGTTTCGTTATCGATTTCCAATACTTGGTTTTCGTAATTCAATACATAAAAACCATTATTTAAATGTTCCATACCATAACATACGTTGTTCTTATAAAAGAGACAACCCTTATTTCCAAATTTGAAAACAAATCCATCCATATCCAAACAAGATATAGAAATTTTGTTCTTGGTAACACTAGGAACATAATAACAGTTATGTAAAACCAAAATCATCCCAGTCGGCAATGAGAGGTGGTAGTCGCCAATAGTCAACGCAGCCAGCCTTGCACCAATGGCAGCTCGAAGATCCACCTCTCCTCTGGCGATCTTTCTAAATCTACTTGGTTCCTGCATTTGAATACAGATGTGAGCCCCACAAGCTGTATCTAATACCCAATGTATAGAAATAGAAAGATTGCATTCGATGACAAACGCACCTTTAGCGTCCCCATGCTTCTGGGTGCAGTTCCTCTTCCAGTGGCCCTGCTTGCCACATGAAAAACACACTGTCTCCCGTTCCTTGCCCTACCTCTGGATCTTCCCCTTCTTGGAGGGATAGTGCTCGGGGTCTTCAGACCATTTATAAGTCTTTGGCCCCTTTGCCTTGTCCTTCCTTTTATTGTTCACCATAAGGACTGCGGGTTTGTCACGCCCCATGTCCTTATCTACCTGGCGAATCAAGGTCAGAAGCTCCAATAGACTCTTCTCATTTCTTCTCATGTTATAGTTGACAATGAAGCTAGAGAAGGTCTTGGGCAGTGATGATAGGATGAGATCTGTACGCAACTCATCCGGGAATTTAATCCCTAAGATGTCCAAGTGTCCAATGTATCCAATAATCTTGACTACATGAGTCCCAACTGGCGCAGACTCTCCAAGCTTCGTGGTAAACAAAGCTTTGGAGATCTCATACCTCTCATGTCTCTCCTTCTCTTGGTAGAGATCTTTAAGGTGAGACATCATGCTATACGCGTCCATGTTTTCATGTTGCTTCAAGAGCTCATTAGACATGGCCGATAGCATGAAACACTGGACATATGTGGCATCATCCATGTGTTTCATGTAGAGAGATAATTCCTCATCACTAGCCTCTTTCCCAGGCGCAACTAGAATAGGCTCTTCCAGCACATATAATTTCCTTTTGTGGTGAAGGATGACGCGTAAACGCCTCTGCCACTCTTGGAAATTGGTTCCGGTGAGAAGGTTTTCTTTTTCGAGTATGGTGCGCAATGATATGTTTAAATTCATTTTCTTTACGTTTCTAAAAATTAAGATGAGCAAAGGTTTAGTAATTTATTACAAAATTTGAGACAAATAAATAAATTAATACTTATTAGTCTCCCACTATTTTATCGAAATCCAATAGCCCTCACCATTGACTTCAGAATATTCATTTGCGTGAATATTCTAGTGGAAAGGACCCATATTTCCCTTCACATTACCCCAACTAGGGTTGGTCAAGCAACTTGAAGGGTTTTAGGTAGGCATTCCAAATGCCAACTGCATTAACTCGCAGCTCCTTGATCCGCTGAGTGGAATCCTCAATCCTAAAATCCTTTTTGGATTTCCTCAACCTTTTCCTCTTAGTCACACCAAGTCCTGCTGTGGCAGTCAACCCTTGATGCGAACCAAGTCAAGTCAACCCAAAACCTTGAATTAGAATTCCCTGATAATTGAAAGCACCCCAACTAGGGTTGGTCAAGCACTTTGAACTATGGTTTGATTCTAACCAAGATTATGGAAGGTTATACCGACTTAATATTTATTTTGAGGGATTTTAT
Source organism: Viscum album (assembly GCA_963277665.1). Taxonomy (NCBI): domain Eukaryota; kingdom Viridiplantae; phylum Streptophyta; class Magnoliopsida; order Santalales; family Viscaceae; genus Viscum; species Viscum album. The sequence goes on along the minus strand of OY728146.1, from coordinate 1,746,659,447 downwards.
CCTTATACGTAAATTTCCATTTTATTATCTTTGATTACATGCTTGTTAATATTAAGTGGGATATACTTAATTGATTAACCATGTCTAAGATAATATTTACGTATAAGCCAGTTTTATTTTAGTTCCATCTTGCAAGATCGTTTAATTCATTAATTGTGTGATCGTGATAACACACCCACAATAAATAAACCATGCAACTGACCTAAATAAAATAAATGGTATGATCATGAGCTTTTTTATTGGTTAGTTTATCTAGAGGTTGATAAACTAACCCAAGACCTAGGGGAGAAACACCTTGAACCTTTCGAGATCGTGTTTACAGCTTTCCACCTGTCCACCTTTGTATCTCCTTGGATTGGTTTCACCTTGGCTCCTGACTTGAGCCGCATCCACTTGCTTGGGAGCTTCATCCATTACATATGCATTTATCTCACATGCAGGTGAGGGGTAAAAGGGGTTTTACATAAAATAATCCTTGGACACGCAGGCCCTACATATTAATGAGGAGATGGCTCGCAGGCCAAAAAATTTAATTTAAATAAATAAATTAAAAGAAACCATTCACATATAAAGGTCTCAGTCTAGCTCATGATCATCCATACATGCAAAGATATTTATGCATAAATAAAACTAGCATTCAATTCTATAATCGTTCTTGTTTAAGATAAATCACGCTCGAATCAATTAATTTTCTTTAATTAATCAATCCTTTTATCTTAAATCCCTTTTCTAAATTTCCTTGAGATTCTCATACATCATAATTTTAAACAAATAAATTCATTTAAAATTATCCTTGTACGTAACTTGTACCTTGGAAGCAACCCGGTGAATTCCCATTTATTACGCAGATGTTAAATTAAACACATATATATAAAACACATATCACATGTTGTGCCTCAGATTTACACCTGCACCATGGTACACGTCTCAAGGGTTTGTATAATATAATAATAAATTTTAATAAATCTGCGTAATTTGGGTGAGTACACGGCGTGTAGTTCCGACTACACGGTGTGTACTTTTCTTCACCGTCCATCCGAAGTACACACCCGGGGATAGGGTGTGTTAATGTACTTCAGAAATTTTTGGAGTACACGACGTGTACATTGGGACACACGCTGAGTAGTTTCCGCGTTACACGGTTTCCATCCGGGCAGGCCGTGTATGGAGTACACGACCCAACCCTAACCTGAAGGGACTACATGTCGTGTTCATTGGACCACACAGTGTGTATTCCGGAAACCATGTCCCACATGTTTCTGGTCAACACACGGTGTCTTAAATTCTTAGAAATAATACAATACACGGACCGATTTGGCGGATCAGTCAATGAATTGAACCTAGACTACACGGCATGTACTTCAAAATACACACCGTGTATTCTGGTTTTATACGGCTAGAAACGTTTGGCTCCTCCGGATGAGTTCCTCTATTTTATTTTAATCAAAATTAAAAGAAAAAATCGTTTCTGTGAGGTGAACGAGAAACGAGGGAGGAGGAATAGATCTCGATATTCAGATTTCCAGAACGATTAAACTTGAATTGAAATAACTAAATTATTAAATGTATAAATTACCAATGAAAAACTAAATAATTATAATCAACGATATGACCCGCTCTGATACCACTTGTAGGTTTCGGGCACAGCGGAAACGCGTTGGTGGGTTTGCCCAACTTTAATTTTAACGTTAAACAACGTTAAATCCGAGATCTGTTAGGATATAAAACGCTGAATCTTCGGAATAGAACAAAGAACGAAAAGAAAGGAAGAGCCCTGGAACCCTTGAGGAGGATCATCATATGTTGATTATAATTAATTTAATTAATGCATAATAATTACCTCATTGGAATTCTTTCTTCGTTGATGTGTCCGGTCACGATTCGGTGAAATGTCATTGTGTCGTAGAATCCAAGTGTAGGATTCCTCTAGCGGTGATCCACACGTGTGTCACGTATCTCCGGATGTCGCCGAAGGGATCTCCGGGTGCTATCACGGAAGAACCTTCGCTTGCGATGTACGCCTTCGACCGCCTTGATCCGTTGGAGGATCTTTCTCTCTTAAATTGAGGGTGTTCTTGGTGGAAAGGTAATTCTCTCTTGGATTGAGAGTATTTCCAAATCTGTTGTGCACAACAATGGCTCTTCAAAATGTTGGTGTTGAAAGGATATTTATAATCGGGTTTGAGGTTAATATAGTTATGACAATAAATAAACCCGTTATGCGTTTTATTTATTTCATTAACTCTTATTGAAAAACCCCATGTAGAATTATTAATTCCTTGACATGCGCCCACGCTGATTATAATAAATATCATTTATTAAAACAATATTAAATCCTCAAAATCCCAACTGGAAAAACTACACGGTGTGTAATAATTAATACACGGCGTGTACTTGTTTTCCAAAAACTACACGGCATGTATATTTAATATACACGGCGTGTACTTTTATTTTCCATTTTTCTCCACCACATTTATTAGACCTTGAGTAATGACTATTTATTTCTTAAATAAATGTAACTGCATTACTCGCTAATAAATATATATTATTTCTTCCACAATATATTCTCTCGAATAACTAGTGTCAAAATAAATGCGATCAGACATCCTTAAATAATTATTAAACCACGGTCGGGAATAATATTTATTTAACTTGTTAAATTAATATTTAACTGAGATACATGGACACACTTAGTGTGTGACCCTCAAGGCCTCTTTCTCAGTGTCATTAGGCTGAGCCTGCCTAAATTCCAACGTTAGCGTCTAGAAACACGCCAAGGCACCCATAGAGAAAGAAGTTAATGCTGCAATGACATGTTACCTCCTACGAATGCTTACTGTGTAATATAATCTCTTTGTCTCGATATCTCTAATCAAGCGGGTTGCATGCTAGTGCCATCAACCCATGTGCTTGATTATTCTTTCTTTGACTTCTCGGAATTGAACTTTCTCATACCTTACCATGGCCATGGATTTATTTAGGCTATATCAATTCCATAAAAGGGCCTGAGATATCTACTTTCGTTATGGAACGGAAGGGACAAATCCTTTCTCGCATTATCTATTAATACGGTATTACTCGTGATGCACCCAACGTATCCTACCTCGCTGCAAACAGTGTGTCGTCACAGTTTTCGTCAATACATCTAAGTGCGCGAGTTGTAATACCCATTAATAATAATCTTAAATTCTACAGACCAATACACATGTCTGCATATAGGAACATCCAATGACACTATGAAATGTGGATTTCCTACTGGCGGGTCTCATTCTCATAATATCCTCCTGGATATTACCAAGGGCACACACCATGAGAAGGTGCCTCAAAGTTTTATGAGTCCTCACCCCTAATGACCTGTATTATTTGTGTCCCTAAAATAATATCATCCAGCCATAGAACATACATTCAAGAACAGTGTTATGGCACTTCTGGGTTCTCATCATAGTAGGGATCCGCTACGACCCTTTAATGCAACAGCTGTCCTTAGGACATTATCACATTAAAGGTCACACAGAAGAACAATCAAGATGTGATAAGGCTTTTATTTAATGAATAAAGTACAAAGTAGTTGGTTCTAGACCACCAACTCCAACATCTACTAGGAAACTGGAATAAATCAAGGGGGGCTATAATGATATAATAAAATCCAATGTTCCTAAAAAAATTGTGGAACCAAAAAAGAAAATTCAAAATATGAAGAAATATGAGTATGTTAAGAAAGATGAGTATGTTAAAAAAATTAGAAAAGTAAAAATAACGAGTCTAAAAAGAAAGAGTGATTAGTTATTTGGCTAAAACAAGTTGACATGGAAAGGAAGTTAGAAGAATCACAAAAATCAGCTAAAAAGGGAAAGAAAAATGTTTCTAAAGATATTCGAAAAGTTGATAAAAAGATTCAAATATTATGGTTTAAAAATTCAAAAAAATCAAGAGATGTGATCAAGAAGGGAATGTTAGTAAATGTTGATTGATTATCCTTATAGAACAAAAGTAAGGCATGAAAGAGTTGTTACAAATTCACTATAACAAAAAGGTTCCAAAATTGGAAAATAAATTTACATCCTTATCAAAAGAGTATATATATGAAGAGAAACTTGTAACAAAATATGATAAGGATAAATAGAAGAAATAAAATACATCCAATGAAAAATCCATGAAGAAGAATAAAAAGGCAAGGCTGAGAGAGTACTATCAGTCCAAAAAATTATTCTAAGAAAGAATTAAAGTTCAACCTTATTCCAAAAATATTTATATTCTTGTTATAACTTATAGGGAATTGAAGGAGTTGAAGTAAGAAAGCCGGTGTTGTTGAGTATCTTACTATTCTTTCAAATGAAGGTAATGAGGTTATGAAAAGTTTTTTTTTTGAATGTTGTTTTTATACACTTGAACTTTCTAATATGTTTGTTGATATGGTTGCAGGTTACTTTTATCTTAAACAAATCCTTTCAAGATTTCCCAATAAATTATAATGTTAAAAGAAACGTGTTAATGTATTAAATGAAATGTTTTTATGGATAACATTGATAACATTGATTATACACTCTTGTTTTCTACACCGAGTTCACCCATGTAGACTTAGAGTTGTCTATTTAGAGGCTCTTTGCTAAGAAAATCATGTGATAATTATGTTCTCTTGAAGAATAGTTTTAAGTTTTTGAAATGAAAAGTTACAACCTTTTGAAATGAGATAATTTTTCAGTAAGGAAACTTTTCATGATGACCCATTTAAATTTTATTGTCAATAAGGGAGAGATAATATGTTAATGGGGAGAGATATAGAATAGGGGGATCAAAGAAATTAAGACATGGAGAAGGAAAAGTGGGAAAAGAAAATGTAGGTACTAAAGTGGGTATCGACAACAAACAAAAATGGGAGATTTTTGGAACCCAATTGAGTTTTAATTGTATTTATTGTCAATAGTTGATATATGTTTGAATATAAAAAAATAATAAGTTTTTTGGATTCTAAAACTAGGAAATCATATTGAGAAATTGGACCTGTCCCATCGGTGTGAGTCATTGAATATGATTTACTGTATTGGGATTTCTACTAAAAGATGATGGAAATCATATTTAGTCTAGAATGAAAGTGTTGATTGTAATGACAATATGATTGGATTCTTATTGACCCTAATGTGAATCTAATGATGATTTTTTAATTTTTAATTCAAAAATATTATAAGTCATCTGAGAAACTTGTAATGAAATCTTTATTAAATAATGGGGAAAAGAAGTGTTGACAATCTTATTGAGCATCAGATTAAAATAAAATGTGTTTCCAATCATATTCAATACAATCATATTCAAGGATATTTTATTCAAGATGAGTAGGAAAGAAAGATGTTTCTAGAAGATAGGAGAGTTATAATAATTTACTTGGAAGTCGGATGATGCTAAATCTAATATTCAACATATTCAATGTCATGAGGAAGTAATGATACAATAAAGAGTTTGTGGAAGTAGAATGTTTTATGAAGGAAAAACTTTATGGTCTCAAGTTAATCAGTATAGGATCATCATATTAAGAGTTCATTAAATTTTTTATGGCTTTGTGTATCATAATAAAGAATAGAAAATAAGTTTCTGAAGCCGAATCTATTGGAACCAGTCCATCAGACACAGTATTCCATTGATCCAACGTAATGGATTATGACACCAATTTATATAGTTGGTTTCCTTTTTAAATCATATGCATAGTTTTATTAGAGGAATTTTTTTTGAGAAAGGTTGAATTGTATTTCAATGGGATCAAGAAAAAATAAGGTCATACTTTTTTCTCTTACAATTGGGTCAAGATAAAAAAAAATTATTAATTGTTTCTCAAGAAGAGGTGAAGACTCTCAATATTTACAGGAGGTCATTATAATAGTTCATTTTCATATGTTTTCATCATAATGAAGAATTGTAATGAAGAAATCCGAATGAGAAGATTTTTTTTCAATTGATGTGGAGTAACATAATGAGGAATCTGTTGTTTCGCAATAGTCTTTAGTGTAATGAGACATATCATAATGAGAAAATCAGATTCAGAATGAAGTTTGTTAAGAAGTTTGAAGCATTTAAAAAGTTAAAAAGAGATCCAAAAATAAAAAAGATTTTTAGATTCAAACATGAATTTAATAAGTCAAAGAGTGATCTGAGAATCAAATAGATTTGAATATTTGAAAAGGAATTGAATGAGTCAAATATTGGTATGATATTTATATATAATTAAAGATTCAAGAAGTTTGGATAATTGGGAAAGGTTTTCACAACCCCACCTAAATTGATTTTGAGGTTCCTATAAACAGAGAGATGAATTCATTTGTAAAAGAAACTTTGAACTATTCAAGAACTTGAGCTGCGAAAATTGTGTAACAGGTATTGAGTACCCAACTAAACTTTTTGTTTCATGTTGAAGATGAGAAAGATTGTAGAATTAATGTTCAATATGTTCATCTGGGTAAGATTCATCTGATAAAGATCCATCGAAACAATTCCATAAGAGTGAGTCCATCAGAGTGACATCCATCGTTTCCAGGTTCATCAGACTAAGTTCCATTGGATGTAGAATTGTGAGATGTCGATTGAGTTTCTACTTAATTAAAAAAAGAAGAACAGAAAGAGTATCAAACTAGACTGACCATCAGAAAGATCCCATCATATTGATATTTCCAGACTAGGAAGATCAGACTGACTTTTCTAAGAAAGATTTATGGATCGAGGTTCTGGAAGAAGTTTCAATACCAACAAGTTCCTAAGAGGATTATTTAAGTTCTTGAAGATTGTACACAGGTGTGGAGGAAGTGAAGAATTTATGAAGTGGATCAGAAAATAATTAATAAATTGAAGCTTATGATTGTTGAAACTTACCAGTTTCTAAAAAGGATTTTTTAGGGAAAGTGGATACAAGAAAATATAGGTGGGGGTATAACCAAATATAGTAGAAAAGTATCTACTAGGATTGTAGAATTGTTTTTTCTTGTTCCTTTATATTCTAGAAAGAATATAGTAAAAGAATTCATGTTGGTGGGACTATACAACATGGAATGGAGTAGGTCTTTATAACGAACCTTTTAAATATCATGTGCTACCTTATCTTTATATTTTTTGAATATTAAAGGTGAGGTTGTGAGATATATTTGATTGTATTTTAACTCTAAAAAAATTTAGAGGTTAAAAATGTTTTTGTTAAGAAAATTTATTATAAAAAAAAAGGAACCAGTAATTTACCCCCCCCCACCCTTAGTGGTCTCAATCCTACTTGGGAACTACAATCCTTTAAAGGAGTAATGATGACCTATTAAAATAGATACCCAAAGAAACACTTGATCACTGAATAAAACTATAATATGTGTCAATGGTGATCAAATTATAATTTATGGTGACTCTAATCTATCACCAACCTTTTCTAAATCAACTTCCCTTTCTTTATCATCTCTTGGATAAAGATCGTTCCCAATAAGGATCACTCACCTAACTCAGAACAGCATAATGGGGACTGATATGGCCACTCGTGTAATTATTTAAAAGGATCCATATGAATTGAGTCTTTAAAACTATTATTGTATGAAAAATCAACCAAATCCATATTCCTCTTTTTCAAAACCCTGAATTCAATATCACAAATTCAAAGTATATCCTCAAGAATATGGATGGTCCACTTAGTCTGACCATCTGTCTATGGGTAATACATTGTTCTCACATTAAACTAGGTTTCCATGGTGTCCTATATAACCTTATAAAATTATAAAGTAAAATTTTAATCTTGGTAAAAAACTATGGTTGAGGTAATCCCATGGAAATTAATGATTTATCAGTCATAAATGTGCTCAAGATCCTCCACATTTTTTTGACTCTTTAATGGGAAGAAAGAGGGATGATTTGGTTAAACAATTTATAACCACCCACATAGAAATTTCGCCACTAGGAATTTGAGGTATAATGGTATAAAAATCCATACATAACTTCTCCCACTTTCACATTGGAATGGAAAGAAGTTGCAGTAGCCCTATAAAGCTTTAGTTATCTGATTTAATCCTTTGTCAAGTAAAACATAAGGATAAAAAATTAGTAAATGTCCATCTCATCCTAGGAAACCAATATCAGATTCTATGATTATAAAATGTATTGGTATCCTCGTGGTATACATCCCAACTAGAAAATTCCCCTTATACATCACCTCATGCCTCAAGGTTAAAGGAACCTCCAACTTCTTCTAGAAGAAAATGAAACCATTAGGAGACTGAGACCAATCACCCAAGGTCTCCCCACCATTTAAGACTATATAAATCTATTAGCATTAATCGTAAAATTTGTACTCACATCAAACTGGATCATCAATTGAGGTTTTAACCTAAACACTAGTTAAGGAAACACACTCCCCATCCTCCTTCACTTCCAATGTTATATAAATAAAAAAACCCATCAAAATCTATTCATTTGAATATTATTTAAATGACTAGATTGGTAATTTCCTATATGAAGCATTAGAAACCACATTCCCCTTTTTTGGGGAATAGTTTATATCAAAATAAAAGGTCTGATGACACTCCACCCATCCTCTCTACCTAAGGTTCAAGTCTCTTTGGGTGAATATGTAATTCAATATCATATGAGATAAATAAACTATAAATTGCTCCATAACGAGGTAATGGATCCATGTATTTAACACATTCATCATAGCTACTAACTATAGGTCAGGGTGGGGTAATTATTTTCAAGTGTGTATAGATAGAAAGATATATAGACCACCACATGATCATCCAACATCAACACATACCCATACCTATACCCAAGGTATCATAATACACTACATAACCCATACAAATCTCATAAATAATTAAAATTGGACCTAATATTAATTATAACATGAACTCCCCAAAAGGCCTCTAGCACTTCTTACCCCAATAAAAATTCACCCCTTTCTAACTTAAATCAATCAAGTGAAAAGATATCTAGGAGAAGTCCTAAAAACTCCTATAGTACCCGGAAAAACCCAAAAAAATCCCAATCTCAAACATATTCTTGGGATACTCCCAATACATGAGCATATGGATCTTCTCAGGGTCAGCTGAAATACCTTTTTTTAAATCACATGACCCAAATACTTTACATACTAGATCTATAATGGTAATTTTGATATCTTGGAATATATCTTGTTCCCTTTCAAGGTTCTCAAAACAATATCTATATGGTCTCTATGATCCTCTTCATCTTAGAGTACACCAAGATATAATCTACAAAAAACATAATGCAGTACAAATAACAATGGATAATCAAATTTATCAAATCTATATAGACTAGGGAATCCCTATTAAGGCCAAATAGAAGTCCAAATACTCAAAATTCCCATACCATCTTCTAAAAGTGGTCTTAGGAACATCCTCTTCTTGGATCCTCAACTGGTGATACCCCAATCTCAGGTCAATTTTTGAAAAACACTAAGATCCCATAAGATGGTTAAAAAGATGATAAATTTTAGGAAATAGGTATTATTATTAATAGTTTCTTGATTAATTTTGCTATGATCTATGAAAATTTAAAGACTCACGTCTATCTTTATTGAATAAAAAACTAGTGACGCCTAAGGGGACATAATCAAATGAATAAATCCCTTTATTTAATATTCCTAAAAATTCAATATTAACTCTTTAAAATTGCTGGGATCCATATGGTATAATGATAAATAAATTGTAATAATCCTATGGAGTTAGTCGATAGTGAACTTGACCACTCATTAGGGTGGAAACCCAAACAAATCATTCAATAAGACCTCGAGGTACTAGTTAACTACACCTAGAAGATGACCATCTATGATTTTATCTATAGAATTAAGAAACATTAATGAGATAAAGTAATGGTAATCACCGATATCAAACAAATACAAGGCTATAAGAGAATTAATAAACATCGATTATCTTATGGTGATTGGCTCATATTCAAAGTCTTTAGGTGCCATACCCATTGTATAAAGATGCCCTAACGTGGGCCCTCCCCGAGTCTTATTAGTTAGATGAGAATTCCCTTTTGACTAGGATTGAGATCATATACCCTTGGAAGCATCAGATATCACCTGAAAACCCTTATAGAATGAGGAACCAAATCCACTCCACAGTAGTGGATTCATACAAAAAAATTTAAGATAACTCAAATGCCCACACCAGTGGCATGTCCTCAGAGCCTTCTGAAAATCATATCTAGTATGTATAGACATCCAACATAAAAATAGGTCATAGGATTATTCTATAAATAAAACACTAGAAATGAATGGTATGACTACTAATAAACTCCACCACCCCCTCAGTGAGGTTCATAACACTTACTCCTCAGGCTAGAGGAAGAGCTCTGGATACCCCTACTGTTGAAGGAACCCTACTAAGGCTTATCTTCCTAGCTAAGTATACCTCATTTATCACCAATTTATCAACCATGTCATTGTAATTTGTTAATAAAATGAGAATAAGTATTAATATAATATCAGTCTTCAGACTCATTTCAAAACGACCTGCCTTGAGATACTTATTCTTGATGAGATTAATGTAAAAATGAACTAACTCGGTAAACTAAGTAACATATTATATCATTGAGTAGTATCCATTCTCTATAATCATTAATTCATGGGCCTTAACCACCCAAAATGTTTTAGGATATAACTTATAATTTAATACCCTCTTGAAAGTAGCCCAAGTGAGATCATGGTGGAACTCCACTTGCACTATCGATTCCCACCACTTCCTACCTAGCCCTTATAACATGTAAGTGAGGAAGAAAACATTATATTTCTCTATGTACTTTAGATAAATAAATATATGATTGATCCTTTTAATCCAGTCCTCAGGATCCTAGAATCCATTTTCATCATGAAAACTGATGAATTATTCTTAGCAAACTTCTAAGCATGGTCCATTGTATGTTCCTAGCCTCTTTCACCCTCTTGGACCAAGTATTGGATTGTTTAAATCACTTATTCTTCCAAAGAGGGATTAACTATAGGGTTTGTATATGAAGCATGCTCTATAGAACCATTCCTTATACTATAGGAGGGCCTTCTCAAAGGCATTATCTATAAATCACATGAAATAAAAATCATTTAATAAACCATTAAAAATTAATGAATATTAATTAAATCACAATTAAACCCTTTAATAAACCTTAAACAACTAAAATTACCATTAATAACAATCCCAAATGAAATAAAAGTAAAAAAATTGAACTTTTCCTCACTATGAACAGTTTGGAAACAAGATTTGGTAAACTGTGCACCAGACATACAGAGTTCCACTAGAGGGATCACATAAAAGGTTTCATGGTTTTCGCATGGTTTTTAAAACCATGTGCCTTAACTATGTTCCCCTGGTTTCCTTCCCTATTTCACCTTGAAACTAAAAATTTCTTAAAATAACTCATGTCATTACCCCCCCCAAAAAAACTCATAACGAGCAGAGAAACTCATTAATACCATAAGAAAACATCAAAGTTAGGATCGATTACATAACATAATTTTCAAACACCCATGGAAACTTGAGGTTCTATATGACAGAGTGATGGATAGTTACTATTGTACACCTACCTATCAAGATCCAATGGTTTTTTCTCCTATATAGAACTAACCCAAAAATAAAAGGAGGGTATTGATACAATTTTGTAATAAACCAATCTAATTAGACCTAACTATTCACTGGAATAAACTCACCATAAGGCTCGATGCATGTTTTTGATCTCCACGGGCTGGTGATAAGCACCAGGGTATCATAATATAACCAAATGGGATTTATTTCACCCTTAGAATCTAAATAATCAAACAAAATATTCCTATCGTAATTATAACATGATACATCTATAAATTGGACATCCAAACCATCAAATAAGTATTCTCAATAATATATAAATATCTGAACATAGAAAACTTAGTAGTAACTAGAAACATATATCATCACCAACACCAATTTATGATTTATAAATAAGGAATATACAAAAAAAACCATAACCCATCATAAAAAAATCTCAAAACCCGAAAAAATTATAGTGAGTCCAATACACAACATCCAAATGATCCAAAAACCTAAAATAATGCACACAAGATAATCTCCATGATATCATCTTCTCCATTGTCCAAGACCAACTGAGTATATCATTAATCAAGAGGTTCCACTAAACAACATGTTTTCTTTACCTTTACCAATTTACAAAAAACCAAATATATATACGACCAGTGATATATATAGGGTGTGTATAAAATTACTAGTAGGATACCACCATAAATCTACATGAGAGGTTTCTCTATCCAAACCAATAATTCTAGTGTGAAAACTATATTTGAGACAATCTCGCTTTTTGAATAAATAATTCCTTAGAAATCTATTTGGTTTTAATTAAAACTAACCCTATTTAAAAGTCAGGATTAAACAAGGATTAAAGTGACAGAAAATAATTTTAACATCCCAATTTCTTTTGAAAAATTTCCCAATAAATAATTTAATTTTCTCGGTAGCTTATATTGCACGCAACAGCGTGTTTAAATGAATTGTGATATACTATTAAAATATTATTTTTTTAACATGACCATTATAACAAAGATTTTGAATTGTAGGTTATAAATAGAAATAACCATATTATTAAATATATTGTTTCTTAGTAAATAAACACTTAATTTTTAATGGTCATTTTATTCTACAAAATTATGTTTTCTTCAAAAAATGATTATATTACTTTCTATTAGAAAATAAATATATTTAACTTTGAAACTTTTAGAAAATTTATTCTAAAAAATAGACTTAATTTTTTAATTCATCATTTACAAATTATATTTGGATTAATTTTTGGGATTTTTCTTAAAAAATTGAAATTTCAATGAATAATGAAAAATAATGATTTATATTCAAAATTGTATATTATTTTAAAACATTTACAAAGTAAAATTATATTTTTTTATTATTTTCAAAATTTAATTAGTTTATTTTCATTATAAATAATAAAATTTTGTTCCTTTAAATTAATTTAATAGATAAATTTTGTATAAAAACATTTTATACTTGAAAGGGGTATTTTTTGGAAAAAAAAAATTTGTTGTTTTTTCCGGTTTAATTTTAAATTAAATTATTCCATTTATGTGTTTTGAATTTTAAAAAATGAATCCCATATTTTTAATCCAAATATCCAAATTTCTTAAATTTCCCCATTTTATTTTTTTCAATATAAATAAAAATAGTGGTAAAATTTATCATCTTAGTAAAAGGTAAATCAGGTTAATTGGGATTAAACATATATGCTAATGCCATAATTTTTCATCAAAATTATTATTAGATGAATTAAATTAAACCCTTAACACCTAAGTTTCAAAATTGAGTTATTTATTGGACACTTTTCCATGAAACTTAATTAGAAATTATTAAAATAAATGAAAGTAACAAAATTTCACACTTTTATTTTTAATAAGTATAATATTATTAATATGGGGTTAATTAAAAGGTATATATGAATATAAATATTATTTCTAAATATAAAATATTTATATTCATCATTTTAATTTATTTAAAAAATATGAATTAAAAAATTACCCAAAATGCTTACACAATGTTGATGCAGTAATTATCCAACTAATAGAAAGATCAAATAAATGATGATAAAAATATTAAAAGTGATATAATTTTAGATATTTAAGGTGATACAAAAATTATATGGATTAAAATTACATTTTTAGGATGTAATAAAATGTTTTTTTCTAATTTTAATTGTTTTATTGATGTTTTAAAATGTCAAAGTATTGAATAGTTTCAAAATTGACAATAATGATATTTTATGGGATTAATATTTTATTAAATTATTTAAAAATAATTAAAAAATATAGAGTGATTATAATATTTTACAAAATTTTATAAATTTTAAATTTATGGTCAAATTTACACCATATAAGTAAAAATTATAACCTTTTAATATTGAAAATTCATTACCATAGTTAAAATTAAAAAAGAGGTTTAATCAAAATTATAAGGTTCTAAATAAAACCAAAACATATATAAATTTTATTAGTTACTGATATTACAACCTTATATTATCTTATCTTATAATACATAGACATTTTTTGATATTTTTATAGAATATTTATCTATTATAATTTAATCTTTTGAGCAATTCATATAGTGTCCCTCACCTAAATTATAAAAGGGCACCCCTTCTTTCACTTCATTTCACCACCTTGAGCCTTACAGCTCAACCATACTATACCAAATTCACATAAAAACTTCCCTAGACACATTTTAGAGGTTTTTTTCTCACCAAAATACTAATTTCAACTTCCATAATGGATCCTTCAAGGAGTTTATATTCAAGAGGTAACATTCTCTAACTACCTATTTTAATTTCCTTTCTTCTTATAACTTCTCCACACATCATTCATCCATTAAAGAATAATAAATATAGTATCATGCATATAATATAATTTTATATTTATAATGTAATATTTTCTATCCATACCTTTTTCTCATCTCCACTTATTCAATGAAAGGAAACCATTGTCCAAATTATGGCGATTAACTGTCTCTCTGGATAATGAGTTTTCATTTTTTATTACCTCCTTAAAGTATGGTCATAAAAATATTATAATGGTTAAATAATATTTTAATAATTATATTATTACTTATTACATGTTCTGGAACTAATATATATACATAATATTAAATAAAATAACTAGTTCATGATGGATGGAAAAACAACCAAAATAAACTAAACATTTATCACTAATGTTTTATCAACTGAATCATCCTCATGTCAAAAAATAAAATAATATATGGGAAAATTTAAAAAAAAATAATTAATATCATTTCATTTCACTTTGGGAGTTTTGTTTTCATTTTATAATAAAATCTATAGTTTTATACAAGTGAACCGATCATAAAACCATAAAACGAACACTCTTGAAACGGAAAAATAAAAACTTATAACCCATCAAAATGGTCATAAATGAACCTAATAAAATTATAATAAATAAAATAATTATTTAATAGGTTCTAAATTTAGAAATTAATGAATCTAATTTGATTATACAATAGATTAACTTCAATTGAAGAATGCATTCTGACATAAGGTGAGGGATCTCTCCAAACCTCAATATTTTCTTTGGGGTACGCTTTCTCTCTATTTGAATTAGTTTATCCCTTAATTATTCTAATATAATTCTAATATATATTGTTCATAAGTACCAAACATATTTATTTATATCAATTAATATTTCTTTGATAGGTAATTACCTTTTTTATACGGTTCTCTTATCAATTTCTCTTGATAAGTAAACCCGATTAAAGGGAACTTCACGGTTTCTTACCAATTTTCAAGTACACTACATAATCTATTTTAAGCCTCAAATATTTTCATAAAATTACTCAATTTATCATAAAAAACTATTTTAGTTCGTTTTTTATTTTATTAAAATACTTATTCTTTATCCTGATTAAAGACTCCTAATTCTTTTCCCTAAACCCGTACTTTAGTTACACATTTCTAATGTTACTTAACCACTCTTTTTCATGTTTTTAGTTTAGTTGGAAATAATTATTCCTGATATATTATTTTTTTCCTTTATTATTGACCAAGAATTATTTAAATCATGTCTTTCATTGAAACCATTGTTATACACCCTTTGGTTATGACTTATGAAATGATTACAGTACTCATTTCTTTCCATGGGTAACCCTTATGTTTATTCCTTATGTTTCTTTCTTTATATAGAACACATATGCATGAACATGTTCTAAGGGTTGTTCCCATATAACACTCCAATGAATTGGGTAATTTTTTAGTCTCACGAGATGTTTTGTATGGGATTAGGGAGTAAACCTAATCTATTATGGGACTCTGTCCACCATGTCAAAGATTCTTGGAAGTTATCTATGACTCATGTTTACGCCATGTTATGTGTTACTACAAATTTAAAATGTTTCCATGATCATGTGATTCCATCTTTTATATTTTATTCTTCCATATTTTTACTATTGATCCATGCCTTCTATGTTATCATTTTATGCCTTCTTACTAATGTTTTATGCTTCATTGCAATATTTATTACCCTACTAGGATTTTTATCTCATCCCTTTTATCTATGTATTTACCAGGTTATCCTATGTATTTGTAGGAGATCAAAGGAACATAGGGTTTCATTATGGTGATTAATAAAAATATGTTTTATTTTAGTATCATGTTTTCTAATTATGTAACTACTCTTCCAAATATATATTAATTTAAGATTTTTGTTTAGTATTTTATGGATAATTAAGCTTAAAATCATGTAATAATATGTGTAAAATGATTGGGTCACTATAGTTGTTAACATAGGTATGACCTATTTATTTTTATGGATTATAAATAGAAAAACTTCGTAATAACCTAACGGATAATTCACTCACCATGGATAATCTAGATTGAAACTTAGGGAATCACAAGTTAGGATATAATTTTCATTTATAATTTTATCCTTCTATGTTAATAGTTTCCTTTTTATATAAACATTATCTAAGTATTCAAGACCCCTAATTTTATTTTTCTTATCTAGTTAATGGATGTAAATAGGATAACCCATGAAAATAACCAATGTGATATCCATTGTGATGATTTTCCTAATAAGATGAAAAATATGATGGGAATAGAATATTAGATCTTTATGATAGTACTAACTCAACTAGTTCAAGTTATGAATAATAACTTGAATCATGTGGAACTCCCTCTTTATCCTAAAAAATATTAAGTTGTGTTGGAATCATCTTTGTGAAAAAGTCCTCTTAATTTTAGTGGTTCTTATGATCCTCTCATCATGGAAAAATGGATTAACTCAATTGAGAAGATATCCTTAGTCTTCTAGTGCTCAGATGAAGAGAAATTTGTGCTAGTGGTCAATCCTTTTGATGGGAAAGTTGATCAGTGGTGGACACCGATCAAGAACCTGAGGTCTAAAGAGGAAATTGATTCCATGGAATGGGGAACATTAAATAAAATATTTTTCAATAATTATTTTTCCTAAACTCTCCATATTAAGATAGAAATGGAGTTACTTGGACTAAATAAAAATAAACATGAGTCTATCAGAATGTATAAGAAAAAAAATACAAGGATTGCGTGATATTTCTATGACTTTCTCACAAAGACTGAAATCAAGGTGGATCACTTATTTATTGGATTAAAACTAATTATATGAAAATAATTGGTGATTCAAGATTTTGACATCTATGAGGAAATTTTTCATTGTACCCTTAAGGTTGAGATGGAAATTATAGACTCTCAGTAGTATCATGGGATCATAGATAAAAACAATAAGATATAGTTTAATATGAGATGATCAATAGATAAATCTCATGGCAGAAAGAAACCCCAATATGCCATGTTTCAAAAGTTTGGGAATAAGTATTTTAGGAATTTTTTAAAAGGAAGCAATAGATTTTTCAAATGTGGAAAATATCAACACTAGGATAATCATTTTCGAAGGGATTTGAAGAAGCCCACTAACACGAATGAATAAAGGAAGGTTCAGATCAATACTCAACATGTATTACATTATTTCAACTATAAGTAACATGGGGATTGTGTGAGCCAATTCCTTAAGCCAAGGGTGGTTAGAGAAAATCATTGACAATAGCCTCTAAGGTAGCAAGGAAGGGAAAATTTAATCACTGCTTCTAAGGTTGAACCTCAAAATGATGTGGTGACAAGTATGATGGTTATTCATTAAATAATAGATAAACTACTATTTTATTTTGGTTCTATGCATTATTTAATGTATTTCAAATTTAGTAGAACTATTTAAACATCACCTCAGAATATACAGGTTGAGTTATCTGTGAGAATAAAAATGGGGAAATTATTGCATCTTAAGTATATAACTCCTCCCTAGTAAATTATTTTGGAATGAACCTCCTATAAAATCCCGTATTACTTTCTTTTGTAGTATTTATACTATATTATGCATGGATAGGCAATATTTATACAAATCCAGCATAAAATTTTGGGAGAGGGAGATCACCAATCACATATTGTGGCATCCTCCAATTTTTTACATGTTTATAGAGGTGGGTGAATCTCCTTCAGAATCATCAACTCAAGTGTGGATATTATTTTCTTATGATAAAGCATATCTATATAAAATTATTGAGACAAAGGAGAGGATCATTCTTAAATACATTCCCATTATTAGGGACAACACTTATGTGTTCCTTGAATAATTACCTAGTCTTTCTCTTGACCAAGAGGTTGAGTTCTCAATTAAACTTTTACCTAGATCTCTTCTCGTATCAAATAATCCTTATAGGATGGCCACCATTGAGTTGGAAAAACTAAATAAGTAGTTACAAGATAATCTTAAAAAGGGTCTCATAGGCCTAAGTGATTCATTATGGGGTGTGTCGATCCTCTTAATCAAGAAGAAGGATACATCAATGTGCAAATACATTGATTATCATGAGCTCAACAAAGTCATGGAAAAGAACAAGTATCCACTTCCATGTATAGATGACTTTTTCAATCAAACATTTATGGAAAAGTATTTATCTAAGGTGGAACTTCATTCAAGATATTACCAATTAAAGGCTAAGAAGGAACACATTCCAAAGACTGCCTTTCGAACGAGGTATGGACACTATGATTTCATAGTGATTCCCTTAAAACTCACTAATTCTCTCAAAATATTAATGGACTTAATGAATAGAGTATTTAGATATTACATTGACAAATTTATGGTAGTCTTTATAGATGATATTGTGATATACTCCAGGAGTAAGCAGGAGCATGAAGTGCATTTTAATAGTGTGATAAAGACTCTATGAAGGAAGAAAATATATAAAAAGTACAATAAATGTGAGTTTTGGATGGAGGAAGTATCATTATTAGGGAATGTTATCACCAAAAAAGGGATATATGTAGACCCTTCTATATAAATGTAATTAAGGAGTGCAATATACCAACATCTATAATGAAGATCCATAGTTTCCTTGTTCTAGATTGGTATTACTGATGTTTTGCGAAGAAATTCTCATGATTTTCAAACCCACTAACCAAGATGACTTGGAAAGGAGTAAATTTTTTCTAGATTAATGAATATAAAGACTACTTTAAAGATTTGAAAAAGAGGATTACCACTGCATCAGTACTTAAACTACCCATAAGTGGATAAATCTTTGTGGTATAAAGTGATGCATCAAAGAATATCTTAGGCTTTGTACTGATGAAAAACGATAAAGTGGTAGAATATGCCTCAAGACAATTGAAAGTTCCTGAAAAAAACTATCTCACACATGAACTGGAGTTGATGGATGTGATCTTCACCTTGAAAATCTGGTGGAATAATCTATATGGGTAGAAGTGTGAGATATATACTTATCAAAAGAGCCTCAAATATATATTCATATAGAAATAGATTAATATATGATGATGAAGATGGTTATATATTATCAAGTATTATGACTACTCAATCCACTACGATAATGATAAAGAAAATAAAGTGTAAAATTATCTAATTAGAAAAGATCCTATAACTTTATCAATGATGATAATTTATAAGGATCCAATATTCTTATACATACAAAGGATGGAAATTGGAATCATAATGGAAGGAACATCATCATTACTTTCTTAAATGATTGCTCAACCATCCCTTATAAAGAAGACAAAGGGTTCTTAATGTGTAAATTTAAAAGGTGGAATCTATCAGGAATAGGAAATCCTCAGAGTTAAAAAAATGATGTAGAATTAGTTGTAAGATTTGGGTAATGACTATGTGTACCATAAAATCCTGAGATAAAGAGGAAGATTTTGAATGACCCACATAGCTCCACCTTCTCCATCCACCCTGGAATAACAAATATTTATTGAGATCTCTAATAACACTATTAGTGGGATAATATGAAGAAGGAGATCAATGAATATACAACAAAGTGCTTGGTATGTTAGAAATTCAAGGATGAAAGGAAAAAGTATAAGGGGATGATGTAACCATTACCTATAACTATACGGAAATTGAAAAACATCACCATGTACTCTTTCATTGAACTTTCGAATACATCCATAAGAAATAATGCTATATGGGTTGTTATGGATAATTTTATAAAGATAGATCACTTTATTTAGATTCAAGAGGACTTATCACTCGATCAACATGAAAAGATATATATCAGGGAATTGGTGAGTTTTCATGGAGTACCATTATAAATTATATCTGATTGAGATCTGAGATATACCTCCAAGTTCTAGAAAAGTATCCAACAAGCTCTAAAAATTGCGCTAAACTTTAGTACGAATTATCACCCCCAAAAATATGGTCAGTATGATCATACCATTCAGACTCTGGAAGATATGTTGAGATCATGATTAATGGACTTTAAAGGAGGATGGTATCAATATCTTACATTGGTTGAGTTCCCTTACAATAATAGTTTCCACTCAAGCATACAAATGGTTCCACATGAATTCCTTTATAGAAATAGATATATAACACCTACATGCTAGGATGAATTCAATGAAAATAAGTGGGACATGAAATGGTTGAGGAAATGGATGATAAGTTGAAGACCATCTAGTAGCATATCTGAGCTGCCCAAAGTTTATGGAAGAGATACACTAATAATCATTGAAAGGATCTATAGTTTGGGGTTAGATATAAGGTATACCTCCATATATCCCCATGGAAGAGAGTCATGAGATTTGGGAGGAAGAGAATGATAAGTACCATATACATCAACCCCTTTGATATTTTTTATCACATCGAAGTTGTGGCATATCGACTATCACTTCCACCAACCATGTCTCAACTACATGATGTATTCCATGTATCCCTCCTCAGGAAGTACATATCATATCCCTCACATGTACTGAACTCAAAGGTGGTACAGGTGTAAAATGTTCTCTTTTATAAGGATCATCCATTGAAGATCATGGTATATAGAGATAAAGTTCTACATAATAAGACCACTTTCCTAGTTAAAAACTATGGGAGAACCAAAAATATGAAGAAGTGGCATGAGAACTAGAGGAAGCAATGAAGGAGAAGTACCCTAATCAGTTTTCACTATATTATGCAAAAAAAATTCGAATGTGAAATTGAATAAGGGGGAATAATGTAATACCCCAAAAATTTTATAAAGTATTTATCTTTAAATAATTTAATTTCTTAGGTAGCTTGTGTTTCATGCAACGCTATGTTTAAAAAAACCATGACATGCTATTAAAATATTATTATTTTAACACAAACATTATAATCTAGATGTTTAATTTCAATGTATCAATAGGAATAACCATATTATTAAATATATTAATGCTTAAGAAATAAACACTTTATTTTTAATAAATTAATTTTATTCTTAAAATATATGTTTTCTTCAAAAAAAGATTTAATTTCTTTCTATGAAATAAAAAATATATTTAATTTTGAAACTTTTAGAAAATTTATTTTAGAAAATAAAATTTCTTTATTAATTCATTATTTAAAAATTATATTAAGATTATTTTTTGGGAATTTTCTAAAAAAAAAATTGAAATTTTAATGAATAGTAAAAATATTGATTTATATTGAAAACTGTATATTCTTTCAAAAAATTTACAAAGTAAAATTATATTTTGGATAATTTTTAAACTATAATTAGTTCATTTTTATTATAAATAATCAAATTATTCTCATTTAAATTAATTGTGTACATGAATTTAATATAAAAATATTTTATACTTAAAATATGATTTTTCCAAAAAACTGTTTTTCGTTGTTTTTTTTTCAGTATAATTTTAAATTAAATTATGGAAGTTTTATGTTTTTAATATTTTAAAATGGAATTAATATTTTGAATCAATAATTCTAAATTTAGTAAATATACCCCTTTTATTTTTTGTCAATATGAATAGTAATCGTGGTAAAACTTATCATCTCAGTAAAGGGTAAATTTGGTTAATATAGATTAAAAAATAAGTGATATGTTAATAATTATTCATAAAAATTATTATTTTATGAATTAAATTAAAACATTAACAACTAATAAATTGATTTATTTAATGTACACTTATTCATGAAAATTACTTAGATGTTATTAAAATCAAAGAAAGTGACAAAATGCCACACTCTTATTTTTAATAAGTATAATATTTTTTATATGGGTTTAATAAGAAGACATACATGATTATAAATATTATCTAGAAATAAATAAAATTTATCCTAATAATGTTAATTTATTTAAAAAATTTAGGAAATAAAAATTTTCCATAATTGCATACACAATGCTGATGTAGTAATTATTCAATTAACAGAAAAATCAAATAAATGATAATAAAAATATTAGAAGTTATATAATTTGAGATATTTACGGTCATAAAATAATTTTCTATGTTAAAATTATATGTTTTAGGATGTAATAAAATATTTATTTCTAATTTTAATTTTTTATTTATGTTTTTAAATTTCAAAGTAGTGAATAGTATCAAAATTGAAAATAATGATATTTTATAGGATTGATATTTTATTAAATTATTTAAAAATAATAAAAATATTAAAAAATTAAAATTTATTATTAGATGATCTAAAATATAATTAATTGTCCATTTATGGTAAAATTTACACCATATAAAAAAATTAAAATCTTTTACTATTGAAATAAGTTTACCCTTGTTAAAATTAAAATAGGTTAACTAAGGGTTAATCAAAATGATAATATTTAAAATAAAACCAAAACAAGTCTTGATTTTATTTTTTTATTATATTATAACATTATATTATATTATCTTTTAATCGATTTCCTTTTGGTTTTATTTAGACAGAAAAAGAATTTATTATAATTTAAACTTTTTATAAATTCCTAAAGTGTCCCTCAACTCAATTATAAAAAGGGCACCCATTCCTTTACTTAATTTCACCACCTTGAGCCTTATATGTTGACCATACTCTAAAATATTATCTTTTAAACATCTATAAACACATTATAGATATTATTTTCTCAATAATTTCAATTTCCTTAAGGGATCCTTCAAGGAGGTGATATTCAAGAAGTAACATTATCAAACCACCTCTTTTAATTTCTTTTCTTATTCTACATTCTCTTAACCTCTTCCATCCATAAAATAATAAAAAATATTGTATCATTTATATAATTTAATTTTATATTTTTAACTTAATATTTTATATATATCCATTTTTTCTCATCTCCTCTTATTCAAATAAAGGAAACTATTTTCCAAATAATGGCGATCAACCCTCTCTTTGGATAATGAGTTTTCATTTTTCATTACTGCCTTCAAGGATGGTCATAAAAGTATTATTATGGTTAAATAATATTTTAATAATTATATTATAATTTATTCCATGTTATGTGGCTAATATATAAACAAAATATTAAATAAAACAAAACCAGTTCTTGATGGATGGAAAAATAACCAAAATAAAATAATCATTTATCACTAATGTTTTATCAAATGAATCATCATCACGTTAGAAAAAAAAATTGATATATAGGACTATTTAAACATATATAAGTTAAATAATACCATTTCATTTCACTTAGGTATTTTTATTTCCATTTAAAAAGAACATCCATAATTTTATACAAGTGAACCGACCATGAAACCATGAAATGAACACTCCCAGAATGATGAAATTCAACATTATTACTCATCAAAATGGCTATAAATGAAATAAATTAAATTATAATTAATAAAATAAATTTTTAATAGGTTCTTAATATATCAATTAATGAATCTAATTTTATTATCTAGTACATTAAGTTCAAGTGAAGAACACATTCGTACATAAGGTAAGAGATCTCTCCAAACCTCCATATTTTCTTTAGGTTAAAATTTCTCTATATTTACAACAATTTATATCTTAATTTTTATTATATACATCCCTTATATTCTATGTGTGAGTATATCACATATTTTTGTAGCTCAATTTATCTTTATTTTATGGTTAATTTGTAATATCCTAACCTTTTCTGGAGTTAACATGGATGAAACTTCAAGTAATTTTCTAATCTATTTTGATTTCTTTTGTTGGGTTTTACATTAGGGTGTGTTTGAGTGGAAATTGAGAAAAATTAAATAAAATTGGTTGTTCATGGTTGTTTCATAGTTAGAGAAAACCATGTGCCCCATCTTAGGAAACCATGCAACCCTGGACAGTGGTGGTTCGCACGGCTGGCGCATGGTTTTTAAAACGAGGCACCCTAAAAAGAGAAACTATGCAACCCAAAAATAAAGCGTGTATGGTTAGGGAAAATTGTGTACCCATACCCAATAAACAATTCATGATATTTTAAATGGCCCAAAAATTATTTTTTAATCCACCCGAACCCCCAAAACTTCCACCATTCAACCCAAACTCAAACGAACTTAGTTTTGACTATTCTAGAGCTTTACGGATAGATTTTAAGGCCATAAGAACTATTTTATTCATGATTCAAACCCCAGATTGAAGATTCTCACACCTTTCAATAAGTGGATCTTTCCTCATTGTTTTCCCATTCATCCTCCTTTGTTCTCTCTTCCATTTGGGGTAGTTATATTATATTTTTTCTAGATCTAGATATAGATTTAAAGAATATATATCTAGGTTTAGGGATCTACAAATAGATATAAGATATATTGAATTTTTTAATCTTTATTTAGGGTTATAGATCTGGATCTCATTCTACGTTGTTGTGCCGCTCAATTTTTAGTATTTCCATTGAGCGATCCTTCATCAAAAAATTAAGGTAGGTGGTATGATATTCAAATATCATAGTCATGATTTTAATTATGTGTATGAAATTTTATAATTACAAGGTTTGTTTAGAAGTTTAAGTTCTTAAATTAATTAATTAATTTGGGTGAATTAATTAATTATCAAATTTTGAAATTTTGGTATTTCTGAATAATTATTTGTAAAATTAATTATGTGATATTGAGATACTAATTTGATATATTCAATTGATGAATTAATTATATTATATTGATGTTATGAATTGAATAATTAATTGGTGAATTAATTATGTGATATTGATGTCATGAATTGAATAATTAATAAGTAAATTAATTATTATATATTAAGAACGTGAATTAGATAATTAATCATGGAATTAATTATGAGATAAAATAATTTTTGAAATGGATTTAATTAATTATTTAATTAATTAATAGAATGGATAAGATTAATTAATTTTAGAATTAATTAATGGTATGAGTGTGATTAATTAACTGACATATCAATTAATGAGAATCATTATGATAAGAGGGTTAATGTTTCTTAATCTCTATTGATGTAATATAGTGATTTTTGTTATATTGGTTATATATATATATATATCTTTTATATATATGAATGTTTGATAAAAATGTATAGGACATGGTTTGTTGTTTCCAAATCCCGCATGAGAGGGACATGGTCTGCTGTTTCCAAATCCTGTAGTGATAAACTATTTGATGAACATGTGTGGGATATAGTTTTCTATTTACAAGGACCAAAAGAGCGGGACATGGTTTACTGTTTTTGGAGCTCGTAGCGATAAACCAATGTGGGACGTGGTTTTCTAGTTCTGAAGCCCATGGGGTCTTAGGCATGATAACCTATATCCAATTTTTTGTAATTAGACTATAGTTCCAATTATCTCTTTTAATAAGTTTAAATTAAATGTATATTGAAATATCATTGGTTTATTGAATTGTTATTTAAAAATTTGACATGATTCAGACTCTGACACGGGATGAAGTAGGTATTGAGGTATGGGTGTTCTTGGAAACCCATGGGTTTATGTAGTTAAATAAAGAATATTTGATAATGTGATAACTATTTAATTAATCATTATACTTATTTATTTATAAAACAGCATACACTGTTTTAGATTGGATTTGTTTTAGACATTGTTAGTGGTGGCCTAGTGAGTTGTACACAAAACCTACTCGGGATTCCTGGTTAGTACCTAAATATATTTTATTATAATAGGACAATTTGAGGGAAAAGGACTTAGGTTAGATTGATGGTTTGGGAATAGAGCTTATATTAGGGAACCGAATGTGGTTCGAGAACCGGACGTAGTTCGAGAACCACTTGGGATTTGTCGGTGTCTTTATTTTCAATTTTCATTTTAAACACTTGACACTTACTTTAGCATGGTATTTTTTCTATTTCAATTGGATTTCTATTTTTTGTTTTTTTTTATCTTGATATATTGGTATTATTATGATTATACAAGATTCCATTATTTTTCATTTATTTACACTGGTGTATTACTCTGAAAAAATAGGGTATATTCTCCCTATGATTGACTTACCAGACTCTCGTTGTTATTAAATCACCTCTATCATATGGGGAGGCACTCTTGAGATCATGTGACTGATCGGGATGGGGCATCAGTGGTGGCACCCAGGTCGGGATGTTACAATGTGGTATCAGAGGAGTTTTATTTTATTTTTATTTTATCTTACTATTTGGGAAAGGATGATATGAGACT
This sequence comes from Viscum album, assembly GCA_963277665.1. NCBI lineage: Eukaryota > Viridiplantae > Streptophyta > Magnoliopsida > Santalales > Viscaceae > Viscum > Viscum album. The sequence goes on along the minus strand of OY728146.1, from coordinate 1,746,633,027 downwards.
ATAAAAAGTAAGGCCTTGGTTATGAGCTCATGCATGGGAGTATCTAACCCATGTACAGAGAAAAACCCAAATACTCAGGGTGGGAATTGTTTTTATTACTGTTTGTTATTATAGTTGAATATTATTTCACCATGGGTAATGCACTTATAGTGTGATGTGATTATTGTTTCAATGGTTTTTTGATATTAGACTCATGGACCAGTATATAATGATAGTTGAGTTTACATGCATCATTCTAGGCACTTAGGGTTATTATAACATGAATCATTTTAGGCACGCATGGAAATGGTTTATGGGTAAGTTGTTAAACCTAAACTATTTTCCTTACTTGTGAAATTAACTTGAAAATGGTACCTAATATTAAGTTGAGAATGGTAAAATAGTAAAAAATGTTAATAAATAGGTGTATAATGAAATTTAAATAATGATAACTTGTTTGCCTTCGTTAACTAATACCTAGGTGTGTGATGGTTAAGGGTAGTGATTGCACCATGGTTTTGACTCCATGGAGAGACTTGAGGAAAATACATGTTATGACTCATTGTGATTTTAATTTTTCTTAAATGTGTTAATGTTTTCAAATGTTTCCTAAGGTATGTGTTTGGAATTATATATTTGTGCCTTCATAATGATGCTTGTAGAGAGGATGACTGGAGGACATGGCGGTGGATGATCCTCCAGTGGTGGAACCTGAGGCATTGATAGTGTTGAGTGAGGAATCAGAGGAGCAGTTTCGAGAAATCTTCACTCACTTCATGAAATTTATGTAAAGTGGCCTAGGGAAGGTTGAGAAGATCATGTCTAACCTAACAAGGGAGTTCAAGTTGTATCACCCCATGACTTTTACTAGAGAAGGGGGATCCAAGGGAGTTAAGTTATGGGTTGAGTCAATCGAGATGATAATTGACCACTTGGAGATTCTTTCTGATAAGAGGGTCAAGTTGGACACTTATATGCAATAAGGATCCCTGAATAGCTGGTGGGACATTCATGTGTGGACTGGATAGTATGGTGGTATGCTATGGAAGGACTTTTTTTATAAGTTCTTGGAGAACGTATACCTAGAGCCATTGAGATAGGAGAGAACAGATGAGTTCATGAGATTTACTTAGGGGAGAATGTATATGATGGACTATTCTAGATTCTTAATAGATTTGCAATGATTTTATCCAGTGTTGTTAGGGGATGATACAGTTATGACGAGATGCATTTAGGATGGACTTAAGTGCGAGATTAAGTCCCAAGTTAACATTTTTTGGTTAGATAAGTTTTATGAGGTGGTGGATCATGCTCTCATATATGAGGGAAACCTGGTAGAGGATTATAGTGTAGGATATGTGGTTACTTCTACATGGCTAGGTGGTACGACTTATGAGAGAAGGAAGTGTCACTATGAAAATTTTAGCCAAATCAGTGGGAAGCAGAATAACTAGGTAGAGAGTTCAGTTCCAAAGGACCTTACTCGTGTGTGTTTTCAGTAGTGTGGTAGGTTGGTACACTTTTGGAAACATTTTCCCTAACCACTAGTAGAATTATGAGGGTACGGCATGATGTGACATTTGTATGGGTTCTACATGAACACACAAAATATGGCTAGTGATAGAAATTGTAGACTAAACTAGGGTGAGGGAAGGGGATATTCTATTCCATATCAGTCTAGAAGCTGGAGTTCTACTGAAGGAGATGATAGAAGAAGTGGATATGGTGATTCTTGGAAAGAGTTCTTGTGTTAGAAAAGTGGTGAAAGTCAGGGGAGTCAGACATCATCACAAGGAAGAGGGTTAGGATGGTTGCATGCGATAAAACCAACACATGTGGAAAGAGAGGTTGGACCATAAATAGTGAGAGGTATTGTTCTGATAGCTTCTATATTAGATAGTTCCTTATTTTATATTGGTACCTCTAATTCCTTTATATCTGCAACACTTTTTAATGGTTTGAGCCTGGTGGTGGAGTTTGTGAGCGGGGTTATGACTATAGATATACCAATGAGAGCACAATCTAGAGACATATGTATGTGTAAGGGATGTTCTCTTAAGATCAGGGAGTATCATTTTCTCTAGGATCTCTATATTCTTGACAGTTAGGATTTGACCTAATCATCAGTATGGGCTGGCTAGTCTCATACTGAGCCCACATTGATTATTACCAGAGGACAGTGACTTTTACATCTCCTAAGGGTGAAAACTATACTCACTATGGAGAGTGGGATATCCAAGAAAGCTAAGTAGGTCCAATTACACAACAAATGGGAGAGGTCACAACCCAATTTTCTAGTTTATTGCTAGATAAAGGAGGTATTAAGCAGGATGTCCTTCCAACAGTAGTGTAACTATTCCTGGATGTCTTTCCTGAAGACTTTTCAGGGCTTCCACTTGAGAGAGATATTGAATCAACTATTTATCTCATGCTAGGGGCTGATCCAGTATCCATTCGACCATACAAAATTTCACCGACAGAGCTTCAAAAACTCAAGACTCTGTTAGATGATATGGAGAATAAGGGATTTATCCATCCAAGTACATCACCTTGGGGTTCACCTATATTGTTTCCAAAGAAGATGGATGGTATTTTTCACCTGTGTATATTTTATCGGAAGTTGAACAAGATGAGTGTAAATAAATGATATACTCTTCCACGTATCGAAGATCTATTTGAATAGTTAAAGGGAGCTTGTGTGTTCTCAAAGATCAACTTGAGATTATGGTATCATCAGATGAGAGTTTGGACATCTGCCATACCAAGAACTGCTTTCAAAAGAAATTATGGCCTATATGATTTCATCATAAATCCTTTTGGGTTAAAAAAATCTACCATTAGTGTTTATGACCTTGATGAATGGGATATTTCATCTATAACAGGATCAATTTGTGGTTGTGTTTTTGGATGACATATTGGTGCACTCTAATACTAATGATGATCATTCCTGACATCTTGAAATTGTCCTGAGTACACTGAGAGAGAAACATCTATATGAAAAGCTATCTAAATGTCAGTTTTGGATCAATTAGGTACACTTTTTGGGACACATCATCTCGAAAGAAGGTGTGTCGGCAGGACTTTTCCCATTTGGTAGCTTCTCTTTTAGGCTTGAACAAAAAGGGTATAAAGTTTTATTGGTCAGAAGCATGTGACAAGGACTTCCAGGAGTTGAATAAGCATTTGACATCGGCACCAATATTGATCCTACCTGAGTCAGGTGAGGAGTATATGGTGTATTATGATGCTTCTGGGATTGGACTTGGGGATGTTTTGATGAAAGGAGATCGAGTTGTGGCATATGGGTATAGGTAGTCGAGGCCACATGAATATAACTACCCTACACATGACCTTGAGTTAGCAGTAGTGGTTTATACTCCAGAGTTTTGGAGGAATTATCTTTTGGGTGAAAATTTTACTATTTATATGGATCATAAGAGTTTAAGGTACATATTTTCACCATGATATTTTAATCTCCAGAAGTAGAGATGGGTGGAGTATTTTAACTCATTCAATTTTGAGCTATCATATATGATTGGAAAGGGGAATAGTGTTACTGATTCTTTGAGTAGTAAAATTTAGACTCAAGTGGTTTAGGAGTCTAGTGCTGAGTGGAGGATGATGACTTTTCTGGTTGAGATGCACATTATAGTTCAGAAGATTCAAGAGAATATGAATCTTGTGTTAGTTTCAGTGGATTCTAAACTTTTGAGATAGATTAGGAATATATAGTATGATTATCTGGAGTGTTTAACCTTTATGGAAATCCATTAAGGTGGGGAGACACCTTCATACTGGAGCATAAATGTGGATGAGATCATTTATGTAAAATATCGAGTTGTTGTGCCTACAAGCATGTGAGAGGAGATAATATAGGAATTTCATGCCTTTAAGTGGGTGGTACATCTAGGTGTGAACAAAATTTATAGTAACTTATGATGATAGTTTTGGTGGTTGGGCATGAAAAGGGAGATATTAGGGTTCATGAAACGATGTTATGCATGTCGGTAGGTGAAGGTAGAGCATCAAGGACTTGGAGGCTTCCTACAGCTGTTACCCATTCTATAATGTAAGTGGGATGATGTGAACATGAAATTTGTGGTGGTTATCCAGAATATTCCAAAGAATAATGACTCTATATGGGTTATTGTAGTTCGATTGAGGAAGGTAGTTCATTTCTTTCATATTCTAGAGACATTATCAGTGTAGAAACTATAAGATTTTTATTTTCGAGATGTACTCTATCTACACAGGGTTCCACAGAATATATTTTCATATCTTGATGCACTCTTCACTTAAAGATTCTTCCAGGACTTGTATAAGGCACTCGGTATGCATGTATTATTGAGTATGAACTTTCACCCCGAGACATATGGGTAGTCAGAGTGTGCTATACAAGTTTTTTAGGATATACTGTGGGGATGTTTCCATGAATTAATTGGTCTTAGGATATGTAATTGGATTTAGTTTAGTTTTCCTATAATAATAGTTATTAGGAAACTATATAGATGTCACTGTACGAGGCTCTTTATGGTAGGATATACAATTCATCGCTATGCTGGATAGAGGCTGGTGAGTCAGAGTTGTTGGGACCAAGTCTCATGCAGGAGATGTCAGAGTAGGTGTAGTTGATTCTGAAATGTATGGATATAACTCATAGTTGGAATAATTTGTATGCTAGTAGACATAGATGACCCCTAGAGTTTATAGAGGGTGATCGTGTATTCCTTCGGGTGTCGCTTATGTTGGGTTACCACAAGATACAGAGACAAGGCAAGTTTGTGGCCCAATTCGTCGGACTGTTTGAGGTTGTGGAGAGAATTGGGCTAGTGGGGTACCTATTGACTCTTTTATAGAAATACAGTTCTATGTATGATCTTTTCCATGTGTCACAAGTACATCATTATCACCCCAACACTTCTCATGTGATCAATGTGGATGATGTTGATCTTTATGTATATGTGTCCTTTGAGAAGCTTCTGATACGTGTGTTGGATCGCAGTGAGAAAGTGTTGTGGGGAAGGATCGTTCTAATACTTCATGTATTATGGAAACATGGGTTTGTGGAATAAGATACTTGGGAAATGGAAGTAGATATGAGGACTCAGTGGCCTGATATTTTTGGCTCGGAATCATAGAGAAGCTTGTCAGTATTGCTCGAGGAATATCTTTTATAAGGTTGAGAGATTGTAAGATCCTGAACTTTTATAGAGTTAAATTTGATGAGATTTTAGGTACTTTTTTCCTTTGTTGAGTACTTTTAATTTTTATTTACTTTGGGTTGTGGTTGAGAGTAAATTGAGAAAAATTAAAGAAAAAGGGGTTGTGCATGGTTGGTGCACGGTTAGAGCAAACTGTGCGCCCCAACCCAAGAAACTGTGTAAACCTAGACAGTAGGTGTTCGTATGGATGGCGCACAGTTTGTCAAATAGTGCGCCCTAAAAATAAAAACCATGCACCCCAAAAATAATGGGTGCATGGTTGGAGCACGGTTAGGGAAAACTGTATACCCCTACCCAAGAAACCATGTTTGATATTTTAAAGAGCCCTAAAATTAGTTTTTAATCCACCTAAACCCCTAAAACATTCCCCGTTTAACTCAAACTCGGAATAACTCAGTTTTTTATAATTTCATAGCTTTTTGGATGAATTATAAGGTCATATAACCTCCTTTATTTATGATTAAAATCTTAAATTGAAGATGGTTACCCCTCTTGGTAAGTGGATCTTGCCCCTTTCTTTCTCATTCATCCTCCTTTGTTCTCTCTTTCATTTTGTGGTAGTTATATTATATTTTTTCTAGATCTAGATAAAAATTTAAAGAATATAGATCTAGGTTTATGGATCTAAATATAGATCTAAGATATCTTTAATTTTTTAATCTTGATTTAGGGTTATAGATTTGGATCCTGTTCTATGTCATTGTGCCATTGAATTTTAGGGATTTCCATTGAGAAATACATCATCAACAAATTGAAGTCACTTTTTTAATATTCAAATCCCATAGTCATGATTTTTCTTATATGTATTCAAATTGTAGAATTAATAGGGTTGTTTAGAAATTGAAGTTCTTGATTTAATTAATTAATTTCATTGAATTAATTAATGATGCAATTGTGAAATTGTGATATTTGGGAATAAATAATTTTGAAATTAATTACGTGATATTGAGATTCTTATTTTAGATAACTAATCGGTGAATTAATTATGTGATAATAATGTTATGAATTGAATAATTAATTGGTGAATTAATTATGTGATATTGATGTTGAGAATTGAATAATTAATCGGTGAATTAATTATGAGATATTATGATTGTGGATTAGATAATTAATCATGGAATTAATTATGAGATATTATAATTTCTAAAATGAATTTATTTAATTATTGAATTAATTAATATAATAGATTTGATTAATTAATTGTATAATTAATTAATGGTATGAGTGCGATTAATTAATTGTTTGATTAATTAATGAGGATCATTGTGATAAGAGGATTAATGTTGATCAATCTTGATTAATGTGATATAATGATTTTAGTGATATTAGTGATATATATATATGTTCTATATATATGAATGTTTGATAAACATGTGTGGGACATGGTATTTTGTTTATAAATCCCACATTAGCGGGACATGGTATGCTAAATCTGAATCTTGTAGTGATAAATTGTTTGATGAATGTGTGTGGGACATGCTCTGATGTTTCCAAAACCCATGAGAGCGGGACATGGTATGTTGTTTCCAAAGCCCATAGCGATAAATCTGTGTGGGACATGGTCTACTAGTTCCAAATCCCATGGGTTCTTAGGCATAAAAACCTAGAACCAAATTGTTGGCATTGGACTATGGTTCCAATTATCCATTTTAATATATTGAAATAAAAAAGATAATTAAATCCAATTAGTTTATTGAATTTTGATTTGAAAATGTGATATTATTTGGACTCTGGTATGGGATGAATTAGGTATTTAGGTATGGATGTTCTCAGAAACCCAGAGGTTTATGTATTTAAATAAAGAATATTTAATAATATGATAATTATTTAACTAAGCATTGTGCTTATTTATTTATACAACTGCATACATTGTTTTGGACTGGATTCGTTTTAGACACTACTGATGGTGGCCTACTAAGTTATACACACACCCTACTTGGGATTCCTGATCAGTACCCGAATAGACTTTATTGTTGTAGGACAGGTTAAGGGAAAAGTCTATGGATTAGATTATTAATTTTGGAATGGATATTGGATTAGGGAACCAGACGTGGTTCCAGACTCACTTGGGAGTCGTCGGTGTCTTTATTTTCAGTTTTCATTTTAGACACTTGACACTTACTTTAGCAAGGCATGTTTTTTATTTTAGTTGTATATTGTATTTTATACTTTATTAATCTTCAGATATTGGTATTTTTATGATTATATAATATTCCTTTATTGTTTATTTATTTCCACTGGTGTATTAATCTGGTTAATGGGGGTATAGTTCCCACATAATCGACTTACCAAACCCTCACTGCTAGTTGGAAGCCTCTGGAATACAGGGAGGCATGCTTGAGGTCATGTTACTGATATTCTGAAGGCACCATTGGTGGTACCCAGGTCAGGATGTTACATAATTACATGTTTTATAAGGTTACCTTCTCAATTTCTCCCTATAAAAACCCAACTAAAGGTAACTTCTCTGTTTCTTACCCATTTTCAATTACACTCTATAAATTGTTTTAAGCATACATTATTTTCATAAAATAACTCAATTTATCTTGAAAACCCATTTTATTTCATTTTTGGTTTTATGAAAATAATTATCTCTTATCCTCTTTAAGGACTCTTTATTCTTTTCCCAAAAACTTTACTTAAGTGGCACATTTTTAATGTTACCTAACCACTCTTTTTAATGTTTTTAGTTTAATTAGAAATCATGATTTTTGATCTATTATTATTTTTCCTTTATGAATGACCAATAATTATTTAAATCCTTTATTTAATGTATAACATTTTTATACACCCTTTGGTTATTCCTTATGACATGATTACAATATCTATTTCTTTCCATGGAAAATACTTATTTTTATTCCTTATATTTGATTCTTTATGTGGCACACATATTCATGAACATGTTATGATGGGTGTGCCCATATAGTGCTCCAATTCATTGGATAATTTTTTATTTTCATGAGACTTTATGTATGGGATTAGGGAGTAAACCTAATCCATTATGGGACTCTTCCCACCATGTGAAAAAGTCTTAGCAGTTAGCTTTGACTCATGTTTATATCATGTTATGTGTTGTTGCCACCTTACAATGCTTCCATGATCATATTATTCCATGTTATATATTTTATGATTCCATGTGATTATTCATGTGACATGATTTTTATTTTATTATTTTATTCTTTATAACTCATGTGATATGCTTTATTCCCATGTTTATTCCCTTATATGTCGTTTTATCTCATCCCTTTTTTCTATGTATTCCCAAGGTTATCATATGTAGTTATAGGAGGTCAAAGGTGGTTAGGAGACTATTATAGAGATTAATAACAATATTTTTTATTTTATTTTCATGTTTCCAAATTATGTACCTAGTATTCTAAAGACACTATAATTTCCAATCCTTGTTTTGTATTTTATAAGTAATATGCTTTAAATCATGTAATAATATGTGTAAAGGCTTGGGTTTCTATAGTAATCTACATGGAATAAATAATATAAAATCATCCAAATTTGGCATAGGAATAAGAATAAGAATCCACACATATCCAACAATTAGCTTGTTCATAAACACATTCATTAAAACCAAATAAGGAAAAAAACAATATGCATCATGGGATTTAAATAATGGGATCTAGCATGTCTTAGTCTAACATAAGTTTACTATCTGGCTATGTGAGATCAAAAATGATAGGAGATCTCTAGGTCTCCCTTAGGCCCTAAATTTCTCCCATGGGCTCTATTTTTCCACCTAGAAAACATTCCCTTTCTAGTTTATAACCTAGGATAGGGCTTCCAATTGTCTAAACCAGACACTAAAACAAGGTCTCCCACGTGCCATAAGTTTTCAACCGCATAAATCATTATAAATTCCAATTCTATAAACCAAATATTCTCATAATATATCAAGAATCAAACAAAAGGTAAAAAAATCAATATACCATTTATAAATCCATTTGAAACCATAAAACATATTTAATACATTTTTCAAACTTCTTACATGCATCAAAAACAATTAATTTGTAAAATCTATTTAAACCCATCAAATTTCAAAAAAAAAAGAATCAAATCAAACATGTATAAACCACCATTATCAAAACAATTAAAATATAATTAAATGGAAAAAACCAAAGTAAATTAATAAAAAATGGTAATTAATGGAAC